>OZ010794.1:544834618-546192475 GCA_963932465.1 Maratus speciosus
ATTCATACAATTAGAGTTTAATAATGTAACTAGCAAAGTTTATTAAAGTTCTTTTATTTAAAAAAAAAAAAAAAAAATCGTCGCTGCAAACGTGAAAATTTAGTTTTCTCAGAAGAAATAAAAATCAATTAATTTTACTGTCTTAGAAGGATAGTGGACGCACATGTATATTGCTTGGAAATCTTTAACATTATAGCTAGTAACTAGCGGGTTCCCCTAATATGAAATCTCGAAGCGAACGAACCGCGAACCGGGTTCCCGCTGCCTACAGCACGGTATAAGTGCCCCCCCCCCCCCCAATTTTTGACATTCATCATTTAAAATTTTTTTATTATGTGTTATAAACTATCTTAAAATTTCAAACAAATCGCCCTGTTATATTTTCTAATTTTGTTCTGCCCTCCCCTCTATCCCCCCCCCCCCAAAATGTGACGCGCCATTCTTTTTTTATAATTTTTTATCATGTGTTATAAACAATCTTAAAGTTTAAAACAGATCGCATTGTTAGATTTCCTAATTTTAACAAAATCGCGTTATGTTAGTTCCAGATTCCACCACCAGGGTGCGCACTCTATTCCTAATAAAACTGTGAACGAAACTCCGTTAAACAACCTATCAGTAGATATATTATAGATATATTACTCAAGAGTGTGGCAATCTTGATCAAAAATTTAAGCTATTTGCCGAAATTACTATTCGGAAATAGTGGTAACTAAACTTTTGACTTTTTATATTTAATAAGTAGCATTTATCTCAGAACTCCGTCAAAAAACCCCACCTAAAACGGTAAGGAACGCTAAGGTTTAAAAAAAATTCTAGCGGCCTCCCCCCCCCTCTCCTCCTCCCGAAATTTTCTCACCATTGTTTTTTAAACTTTTTCTTATGTGTTATAAACTATCTTAAAGTTTCGAACAGATCGCCTTGTTAGATTTTCTACTTTAAATGAAATCGCGGTCTGTTAGTTCTATATTCCACCACCAGGGAGCGCAGTCTATTCAAGACAAAAGTGTATCTAAACGAAACTCCTTTATACAACCTATCCGAAGATACATTAGTCTAGGCAAGAATTCAAGATATTTGTGAAATTACTATTCGAAAATAGTGGTATGAACACTTATAAAATTTTTGATATTGAAAAGGTAGTAATTATCTCAGCCCGCCGTCAAAGAACCGCACGCTAAACGGTAGAAAACGTTAATGCTGCTATAAAAAAATCACGTGACTGCCTTTAAAAAAAAAGCATTTAATAGAAATAAACCAATTAGTGAAATAATAATTAATATCTCAGCTTGTAATTAAGATAATATTTTTTCGAATTTCTTAAAGGAGAATTTTTTTTTTTTTGCATCGCCTTGTCCAAGTTTCGAATTTTTACGCCCCTTACATTCTAAGATGTGGTCCTTTTTTAAAACAGTACAAAATTCTCGGGAATCACTTTGTTTAAATTGTTAAATATATTATTTGAAAAAAAAAAAACAAAGGTTTTAAAGCATTTTAGCACGTATTTTCATACCTACACCCTTGAAAAAAATTAATAACATTCAGGGGATCCTTTAGTTTCGGAAAGCTCCGAAATTTCATAAAATTCAAAGTATCATAAATTAGTAAGTTTGGTTGTAAACGACTGGAATTTTTATAATACAACTTACACAAACACTTTGACAAACTTGTGAAATACCGCTTAACTAACGAGAACCTTGAGTCACGTGGCTTTAAACCAAGAATGATAAGTTTAAAATGGAAAAGAGACGAAATTTGTTATTACCATCCATAAATAGTGCTCACCAAGAGCTGCAGATATAATATCAGTGTTTAGTTGGTAAACAAATGACTCGGGAAGAATGTCAAAAAAGGTCCCATTGAAATTGGACCA
Organism: Maratus speciosus; assembly: GCA_963932465.1. Classification (NCBI taxonomy): domain Eukaryota; kingdom Metazoa; phylum Arthropoda; class Arachnida; order Araneae; family Salticidae; genus Maratus; species Maratus speciosus. Next base: position 544,836,492 of record OZ010794.1, read on the forward strand.
TAATTAAGAAAATTGGGTTGGGGGGGGGGGGGAATGTATTGGTGACGAACTGGAAAAGTACAGCTTAATAAACTAGTAACCCAAATAACTTGGCTCCTAAACTAAAAATATAACAATTTAACCTAGAAAGAAAAAGGCTCTTATGCGAAATTTGACAGCAGTTCTGCCTTTAAAACAGTAAATCCGAAAGAATAAATGTATATTCCTTTGAAATTACTGTCAAAAATATCAATGCAAAAGTTGGAGCACGATTGACCCTTACCAAAAAGAAGGAAGGCTAGAGACAGAAAATAAAAGATCACATTAAAAGCTTTCCAACGATATGTTATACGATATGGTTTGGAAGAAACAAAAAATATCCCCCCCCCCCCCCCCGAGGGAGCAGGTAAGCCCCAAACGGTCGGAGGGGCGACCTCAAAAGTATCTTTGGTCAAGGTTTCAAAATGTGGCTTTATAATAAAATAGAACAAGAATTGGACATTTTAAAAATTGCATGCAAATTTTGAACGGCCCTGTAAATTAAGATTAGCGAGGAAAAGGGGAGAGGGGGGGGGGGGGGTGGAGAGATTAGAAGGGACGAACTTAAAAAATATAATATAATAAACTAGTAACCTGAATAACTAGGCTTCTAAACAAAAGTATAACGATTTAACCTAGTGTTGAATTCAGGGGGTAGCCCGGGAGGACATCCCTCCCGGGACATTGAAATGTCCCTCCCATAAGTTTTGAGATTTTATGCTTTTTAATGGACAAATGTGCACCCCCCCCCCATTACGGAACTCTGAAATCCCCCCCCCCAATCCCGACCGGAGTCGCATAAATCCCTCCCTAAGAAAAATACCTGCATTCAACACTGATTTAACCTAGAAAGTAAAAAAAAGGCTCTTATACAAAATTTTACAGCAATTCTGGCACTAAAACAGCAAAATTGGAAGAATTGATTCAAGCCGAATCGTGGATCGACCGCGATGCGATTTGAATTGAAGTAAATCAAAACATAACGATTCGACATTGCATCTAAAGAATTGAAGTAAATCAAAATATATAATGATTCGACATTGCATCTAAAGAATTGAAGTAAATCAAAAAAATAACGATTCTGAAGATCGCATCTGAAGATCGACAACGGCATCGAATCTGAACTGATTCGATTCACCGTTTCTGATCCAAGGGTAGAATCGATGCGTTCATCTTTTCTTGCTTTCTTTCGTCTTTAGAAAAATAAAGTGTTGTTTTCGTGAAAATTTCGACTTCCGGTTTCTAAGGATTTATAGTTTTAGAACTTCTTGTCTGGAATACGATTTGACTAGTTTTATAATTTTTTTGTCTGTCAGTCTGTCTATTTGTTTGTCTCTGACAAAAAAATTGTGCGCGGTCTATTTCAAGAACTAATGCATGGAATCTGTTGAAACTTTAGATTCTGTTAAACCTTCATATAAATTGCTGCTGATTACTTTTTGGTGAAAATCGCTCAACAGGTGGCGGTGCTATGCTGCATTTTTCATGATTTCCGCAAGATTGCTATCTCAAGAACTAATGCACGAATATTCACCAAACTTCAGATTCAGTTTGACGTTGACATAAGTTGTTGAGTATTAGGTTTTGATGTAAATCTACCGGCAGGAGGCGCTGCTATGCTGCATTTTTCCCGATTTTCGCAATAGCTCTATCTCAAGAACTAACACACGGATTTTCATAAAACCACATTCAGTTGGACGTTGGCATAAATTGCTGCTTATTAGGTTTCGGTGTAAATCGCCCAACAGGGGGCGTTGCTATGCTGATTTTATCAGCAGAGTTGAATTCAGACATTTTTCTCCGGGAGGGACAGTTCAGAGGGGGAGGGGGTTGGACTTTTGTACATTTTAATGTACAAAAAGCATAAAATCTCAAACTTTCTGGGGGCATTTGAATGTTGCGGGGGGTGGGGGAGGGGGGGGGGGAGAGGAATGTTACCCTCCCGGGCCATCCCCTGAATTCAACACGTTTTTCAGGATTTAAATAATTTTAGGGATAATATCTCAAGAACTAATGAACGAAATTTCCTCAATTTTTAATGTACAAAAACGTATTGAATTCAGGGGGTGGCCCGGGGGGGCTGACCTTCTCCTCCCCCCGAAACACTCAAATGCCCCGCAGAAAGTTTGAGATTTTATGCTTTGTTGCGGGGGGAGGAATGTCAACCCCCCCGGGCCATCCCCTGAATTCAACACGTTTTTCAGGATTTAAACAATTTTAGGAATAATATCTCAAGAACTAATGAACGAAATTTCATCAAACTTAATATTCTGTTAGACAATGCCATAAGTTATCCATGATTAGGTTTTTGTGTAAATGATATAACAAATTGTGCTGCCATGCTGCTTTTATCAACAATGTTGAATTCAGACATTTTTCTCCGGGGGGGGGGGGGGGGATTTCTATGGTTCTGGCGAGGAACATTCTAGAGTTACGAGGGGGCGGGGATTGGACTTTCGTCCATTAAGCATAAAATCTCAACTCTCCCTAGGGGACATTTCAATGTTCCGGGGAGGGGGGGGGGGTCCAACCGTACCAGCCCCTGAATTCAACACTGTTTTTCAGGGTTTACGCAATGTTTGCGATAACATCTCAAGAAGTAATGAACGGAATTTCATCAAACTTAATATTCTGTTAGTGATTGACGTAAGTTGTTTCTGAGTCTTTCGTGTTAATCATGTAATAGGCTGCATTGCTATACTGCTTTTTTCATGATATTCATGATAGCCATATATCAAAACTAATGCACGGAATTTAATCAAATTTCATATTCTGTTACACTGTCGTATAAATAGATCCTTATTAGGCTTGGGTGTATACTACGCAACAGGTGTCGCTGTTATGCCCTTTGAACTGGGATTTTCCGTTGCGGACATCTAAGAGGGTGTGGGCCGAAATTCAATGATTTGTTAGGAAAATGGGATTCTTATATATATTTTTTAAATACACATATTTCAACGAACCTATACTTTTGGATCCTCATGATGGGTATAGGTTATTTAAATTTGACACTGTGATAGCGAATTTTGAAGTTTTAACATTTATGAGACAGAAGAAAGTTTTGGGATTGGACATCCAACTACTTGACCTTAAATTTTTGAAGGAAAATGAAAATGATATGACCTTTAGAGACATCGATTAAAAAATTTATAGTATCGATTAAATCGAGTTGGCCATAGTATCGATTAAATCGATTTAAAAAATCAAAATCGCCCATCACTAATCTGAAGTACTTAATTGCCTCGTAAATAGCTAACAGCTCTCTATCATAAGCCGAATAGCTTTGCTGTGCAGGAGAAAGTTTTTTTGAAAAGAATGCAAGTGGCTGAAGACATTGTTCCGTTTTTTGGTGTAATGCTGCACCAATAGCTGTATCGGATGCATCTGCATGCAACACTAATGTAGCAGTTGGATCAGGATGACATAGCATTGTGGCCTGAGAAAGTTTTTCTTTACAAGCTTCAAAAGCTTTTGTCGTAGTATCAGTCCAAGAAATTTCACATTTGTCATTCTTTTGATAATTTTGCAGCAAGTGATTTAGTGGCATTTGAATGGAAGCCATCTCAGGAAGAAAACGTCTGTAAAAATTTAATGCACCTAAGAATCTGCGGAGTTCTTTCACTACTTTTGGTTGGGGAAAGTCTATAATTGCCTTAACTTTATCTGGAAGAGGTTTACAACCATGCTCAGAGACAAGGTGTCCAAGGAACTGGATTTCATCCTGGAAAAACTCACATTTAGATGGATTGATAGTCAAATTATATTTGTCAAGACGACTTAACACTTGCTGAAGGTGTGCTTCATGCTCAGCTGGAGATTTACTGGCTATCAAAATGTCATCCAGGTATGGAAAACAGAAATCGAGATCATAGAGAACTTCATGAATGTGCCTCTGAAATGTTTGGGCAGCATTCGACAGCCCAAATGGCATAAAAACAAATTCAAATAAACCAAATGGGGTAGTAATGGCTGTTTTGGGAATGTCAGTAGGGTTAACAGGGATATGATGAAAAGCCCGCACAATATCTACTTTTGAGAAAATTTTAGCACCATGCAAATTATGAGTAAAATCTTGAATGTGGGGTATAGGATATTTATCAGGACGTGTTATCTTATTAAGTGCTCTGTAATCCCCGGTGGGACGCCAGTCACCTGAACTCTTATGAACAAGGTGCAAAGGAGATGCCCAATTAGATTTAGATGGCCGACAGATACCCTGTTCTAACATAAATTGGAACTCCCGTTTAGCTGCAGCAAGTTGTGCAGGGTGGAGTCTTCGCGGTTTGCTAAAAACAGGTGGGCCAGAAGTTTCAATGAAATGGTAAGTATTATGAGGAATTTTGCTGTTAAAAGGGCGGGGACGTGTAAGGTTAGGAAATTGGTTTAGAATTTTATGAACGGTTGAATCCTTACAGATACTTTTGACAGATGTAAATATACCCTTTATAAATTGGCCTTTGCTAGTTAATTTTGTTAGTGGATCGATAAGACAGTGGTTTTTAAGATCAATTAATAACCCGAAATGAGCTAAAAAATCTGATCCAATAATAGGACGCTTAACATCTGCCAACATAAATTCCCACTTGAAGCTACGTCTAAGGTTTAGCTCAACTTCAACAAGTTTTTGCCCATAAGTGGATATCTTAGTATTGTTGGCAGCAAAAAGACAAAAAGTTGATGGGTTTGATTTGGTGGTGTTGGGAATTACAGAGACATCTGCACCTGAATCAATTAAATAATTTGTCTTAGTGGCTGGATCATAAATACATAAGCGACTATTGTGTGGAGGTTGTGTGCGATCACATGCCGCTACTGTGATGCACTCGTGTCGTTTCCCGTTTGGGAAAAAGAACATGGCTTTGTACATTTTCGAGCTTGAGGGCCAAAACGTGTATGATAGTAACAAATACCGGCATTATGTCTCCGGTCGTTTGAGAAACTGCGGTTTCTATAAAAATTGCCTCCTCTGCTACGATGTGGAGAACGAGAGCGATTCTCAGACAAAGATACTGTTAATGCTTCGACCTTTTTTGACAATTCAGAAACCTGAAGACGTAGAATTTTTATCTCGTTGGACTCTGACATTGCAGCTATTACATGATCATTGTGGGGGGTGCTGATTTCGGACACTTTATCAGCCAGGACGGCAAGTTTGTCCAATTCATCGCCCCCTACAGCTAAAACGGCTTGAATGTTACTTGGCAGGCGTTGTAGCCAAAGAGTTCTTAGAAAATCGTCTGTAACTTGGCCGGAGGCAAGGTCCTTCATCTTTCTGAGCAACACACTTGGTTTCTGGTCCTCAAGTGTGAGCTCTTGCAGGAGCGCCTTCGTTTTTTTGGGCAGTAGAGTTTTCAAAAATTGTTAGTAACTTGTCTTTTAGCGTAGTAAAAGGGTTTACCTCGGGCGGTGTGAATATAAGATCACTAACAGAGGACAGGATATCAGTATCTAAAATGTTGATTAGATAATTATATTTAGTTTTTTCATCAACGATTTTATTAAGTGTGAATGCCGAATCAAGTTGCGCGAAAAATAGTTTGATATTGTGCTTAGAAAACGTTGGCATTTTTGCCTGCACGGCAAGAACTCCTGTCTCTTGATCGACAGACATATCTTTATTTCACTTTTGAAGGCCAACAAAATAAGGAAATAAAAATTACTAGGTGTGATAAGAATGATTAAAATTAATATACATTTATATTACACAATAAAGTTGTTCCGATTACGATACGATTTGCAACACGAGAAGGGAAAAAAAAAAATAAATATTTACATATCAAGGTGCAAGTACAAAACAAAAAAATAAAAATGATCTAACAGATATCAGGTGACAATTAATTTCTTAGTAGAAGTAATACTTGCGATTGACACAAAACGGGGAACAGCCATTACGAGAAGAAAAAAATTATATAAAATAAAAAAAAACTGTAACCATACCTGGAGACAGCGTATTTATTTACACTGTTAGCGTTTTATAATTAAGCAGATACGAGGCATAAGGACATGTTGCGAACTTATCATCGAAATGGAGATCTTGAAAGCACGTTGCTTGAGGTTAGGCCTAAGTAGCCATGAGGCTGATCGATCACGCTGTTTTTTTTTAATTATCGATGAAACGCGTTCAGAGTCCGTGGTCACCACTGTACATTTTAGGTGAGATGTAACTTAATTACTTTAAATGATAAAATCAGAAGGTAATAATAACTAATAATATTTATTAACATCTTGGAAAAATACGCGCAAACGACATGCACGGAAAGGCAAGCCACAATAATACTCATGGACTGTTGCCAAATTACAAAAGAGAAAAGTTCTTGTGATGATATCAGTTCAGTTCAGATTCAGCCAAAAACGGCTATTGCATGTTGCCACATTCCGTTTAAGCAGGTTTTACTATATAAGATATTGTTTGTATCCAATATATTCAGGTTAAAAAGTCTGGGCACCCCCCCGTTCAAAAGGCTCGTTACGCTTATGTAGAGGAGTAGCTAACCTGAAAAAGAGAGGGGAAGGGTGGGACAGGGAGGAGGGAAATAGTTAATCAAAACCAAATTCACCAGTTACACCTTGTATTTTAAATCAGATTCTTGGTATAATATAGGATAGAACGTCATTACAGGTATTCTTGCCTCTTGCCAAAATTTCCAACGACTCTCTGATTATACAAATATTATAATGTGATGCATGTGCACTGATTTTGACTTCTTTAAATAGGATATCAATATCTTCAACTTGACTTAACCGGGATAGAGCTGTGGATAGTTTACCCTTTTTTATATCTGTCATATGATCTTTAATTCTTTCAAATAATTTGCGAGTGGTCATTCCTACATAGAGTATACGTTTTTGAACTGCTATTAACTCTAAAAGGGATAATATAAACTCCAGATTTATTATAATTATCTATAGGATCGATCTTTCTGTGTACCAGATACTCTAACTTTGTCGGTGGTTTAGCGATAAGAATTACATTATATTTCTTCAAAGCATACTTAATCCGCTCAAAAAGGTGTGGAATATATTCCATACTGCAAAATTTAGTAGGTTTTTCTTTATGTTTACTAACGCTTGTACATATTTTGTTACTATTATTATATTTATAAATTAATTTGTTGATGAATTTATTCGAAAACCCATCAATTCATCACTTAGGTAAACATCCGAACAAACCTGAAAAGCTCTTTTAACATAAAAACGATATGCGATATGCAGCAGTTTTGTAGTTTAATGGAACATTACTGTCATAGGATATTGTATTGTTCGACCTGCAAGGTTTTTTATAGACTTTCATATCGATGCTTTTTGTTGAAATATTTTTAACCAGTTCTACATCTAAAAAAGGTAACGAACAATTTTCTTCTATTTCATAAGTAAACTTTATATTGTTATCTATACTGTTAGCATGATTCAAAAACTCAGTTAATGTAGAGATTCCGTGATTCCAAATTATCGGAATGTCATCAACATACCTAATCCATAATGTGGGTTTGAGGGTAGAGGAAGAAATGATATGATTTTTCAGAGGTCGTAATTTAAGTTTGGCCAATAGTCCAGAGATTGGTGAGCCCATTGGGGCCCCTTCTGTTTGCTTGTAATACTTTCCATTAAAAAGGAAGACATTATTGTTTGTAATTAAATTTAAGCTTGAAATAAGCGTATTTTTAATATCGTCGTTATATAATGGGTTATTTGAAATGAAATCTTCAATGACAATTTTAACCTTGTGAACATTAATAGAAGGATATAAAGATTTTATATCAAAACTTACTAGTATGCTGCTATCTTCTAATTTATAATCTTTTAGTATCTTAACTAGATCTGCAGTAGAGTTGATAACATGTTCAGATGGGGGCAATATAGCTTTAAGTAGAGGCACAAACGCTTTTTCAATAGTTTACGTCGGTCCTAAACACTTTGAAACAATTGGACGGGGGAAATCTACTTTATGGCCTTTCAACCGCCCGTGTAACTGGGGGGTGGCTGCAGTTTTATTGATGGAAAGCTTAACTTTCATGTCACTTGGCCAAACACAGTGTTTAATTAGTTCTTGGGTTTCCGGTTGATAGTAGTATTAGGATCTTTATTTAATTCAGTACAATTCACATCCCTAATGCAGCATCCCATTTTATCTATATAATCTGTAGTAGACATAATTGCTAATTTAGTCGATTTAGCTGTTTGTATGATAATAATATCTGACCACTCTTTAAGTTGCTTTATTGCATTCGTAGGATTATCCCGTTTCTGGATAGAATTCTTTATATGTTTTTGAACATTATTATATAACATACTTCTAATTTCTTCTTTATTATTGTGATCCATTGCATTGACTATTGTTTCACAATCTGTAATAACGGTTTTAGAGTTGAACCGTCTTTCAAACATATGTTTAGGGCCCAATGATAAGATATTGCGTAGCCGTTCGTTTATATCATAGTTAGTAAGGTTGATGTATTGTACAGGTTTTTTTCGTGGTAATTGATAATCTGTATATTCTTTAAGCTTGTTGAATTTTCTACATGTTAAATGAGATTCCGGGATATGTAAATTGAAACGAAAATTCGAAAAGAAAATCTGATCGAAAAAAATTCAATTCACATTCCCCGAAATCACACTATGGCTATGATCGTATAGTGGCAAATGCAATAGCGATGTAAACAAATTTAAATAAATCTGAAAAAGAAAAATGAATAATAACTCACCCCTTGTAGCTGATAATGACACAGAAAATAAGAATAAGCAAAATGAACAAACCATAATTCACATCAACACATTTTTTAACACTATTATTATATCAACTCCGGATCCGGGAATTAATAAATATATTTTTAATTAAAATCATAAAATATTATATTACAGCATAATGAAGTATCAATTATATTAAAGAAAATTTATATTATGTCTTCTTCCACTGATTTAAGTATTATTTTTAGCAAGTCTATATTTAAACGTGTTGGCTAACGTTCCTTTTAAGTGAAATAGTCATTCTTTTAAAACAAAGTATTTAAAGTAAAGTCAGGAGTGGTAAGCACTATTATCGTGATGGCAGGCGATAGATGAGAGTTTGTAATGAACAAATATATGCTGTTGAATATTTGAAGCTTGCAATATTTACGAAGGGTTATTATAAAACTTGAAACATAGGGTGAATATATTAATGATTTATATGATCTGAAATTCACAGTAGTAGTATCTGAATTGAGATTTCCCTTTTTCAGAGAATATATCAATCTTCAACGAACATCTGAAGGCAATTATCTCTTAAAGGATGCAATCAAAAGTTGAGTGGAGAAATGCGATTATTATAAACTATTTAAACTTCTTGCTGATCTTTTGCTGTGTGGAATAATCTCCGAGATTTCAGAATGAAAAGCCATAGATGCCCGCTGGGTCAAAGATCCAGCGGCAAAAAAATAAGAAAACGCTGATCCAAAGATCGGTCTTGTATCTTCCGATAAAATTCTAAAACTGACTCTTATTTGAAATACCTGCCGAAATCTGGAAACGAACTCGGCAACGTCAGCCAATCAGAATATTTTTAAAGATGGCCTGTCGCTAGCACTTCCGGCGAAAAAGATTTTGTAGTAGGATTATCACCATGGAATGGCAACGCACTTAAGAAGCGGGGAGAAAGGAATGTTTGCTATGTGGGAGTTCCTATGATGTCGAAAGGAATTTCCTGTCTGTTTTGAGATAAGGAATAAAACCTTCTTAAAAATTGCATCTTTTGGGATGCGAGGTGAATGGAAAGCAATAAAAATTAAGGGAAACTATAGGAGTTAGAATTTCGTTTCTCTGGCAAACGATTTCAGTAATTTTATGAAAGTTTACCAGAGAAATGGAAAAAGATAATAGAATATAATAAATGAAATTTTAAATGAAATAATTAAAAATAAAGATTTAGGATTTAATATTTAAAACTTAATAACATTTTGCTGTCAAAATTGAAAGATGGTGAACGGAAGTAGATTATTAAAATTAACAGAATATACAAAATTAAGTTTATGTAAATTTAAGAAGGGTGAATGTTATGTAAAGTTTTTACAACATAACACTACACATAACTGCCTCTTTTCTAACTCTCTGAGTGATACGGTAGATATCTATCTTTCTAAGAAATTCATCAAAATCTGAGTGATTTAATGATTGAACTAATTCATTGTACAGGGAAAAAACTTTATTGAAAGAAAAACAATTAACTTGAACTTAACTTAAAAGAATTAAAGAGCATATGACAGATATAAAAAAGGGTAAACTATCCACAGCTCTATCCCGGTTAAGTCAAGTTGAAGATATTGGTATCCTATTTAAAGAAGTCAAAATCATTGTACATGCATTACATTATAATATTTGTATAATCAGAGAGTCATTGGAAATTTTGGCAAGAGGCAAGAGTACCTGTAATGACGTTCTATCCTATAATATACCAAGAATCTGGTTTAAAATACTAGGTGTAACTGGTGAATTTGGTTTTGATTAACCATTTCCCTCCTCCCTGTCCCACCCTTCCCCTCTCTTTTTCAGGTTAGCTACTCCTCTATTTCCTTCCTTCCCACCCTCCTGTTTGTGGTTCGTTGGTTTCACTCTTTGGTATTTAACCAGCAGTTGTCTTTCATCCAGCAGTGATTTCCCTGATGACGACTGATGGTTCAGTCGAAAGCGCTCGGATTTTAAGCATCATATGATTCCAATGTTTTAACATCTTCATTGTTTTTAAAAATGTTTTAACATTTGTATCTTAGCACCTATTAAGTAAAGATATATATTGTGAATTTGATATTCATATTTCTCATTTATACATTAAAAGGTCTTACATATTAAAAACAATATTAAATTATCAAAGATACTTTCTAATATTCTATCACATAATACAGTAAATTCTGTTTAAAGCAAACTCTGTATAAGCCAGAAATCTATCTACCGCGTAAAATTTTTCAAGTCCCGGCGAACCCATAGAAAATTACATAAATTCATGCTGCATAAGGCGGAATATGTCTAACGTGGAAACGGAAAGGAGTTTAAGGTCCCACCGAAATCAAAATTTTGCATAAGGCGGAAAAAAGGATAATTTAAAAATGAAAGGCATTTTGTTTATTAAACTTTAAAACTGCTAAGTCAAATACTCAATGTCGAGCATGCTAGTTAAATTCCGAACACTTTGAAAAAATTAATTCAAAAGAACAAAAACTATTTAAATTTTAAGAAATTTATGCTTATGCCATTTCTTCATATGCAAAATTGCATTTAAAAGTTAATACTGTATTACAGCAGTACTAAGAAATTGAATAGCATTTCTCATTTATCTATAAAGACAACAGATCTTTCCGAATTTCAGTTTTCAACTGATTTTCGAGCCAGGAAAATCAATGAAAAATCATCTTTGATGATTTTTTTTTTTTTTGGGGGGGGGGGGGCTGGATCTTTTTTTTTTTTTTTCGGATAAGCCAGAATATTGTCTACCACGGAAAATTTTCTCAGTCCCGATCGATTCCGCCTTAGACAGAGTTTACTGTACTTTTCTTTGAAAGCTACTGTAAAATAATTTCTAAAAATCCTAAAATCAGGATGACTCCCTCCACATGATCAGGATCACCCTTGTAGAAGTAAGACATAAGACAGAAGTAAGCAACAGGAGGAAGAGCATTATCAATGAAGCTTATGAATATACAGTAGAACCTCGATTATCCGAAGTAATTGGGACCGACCCTTTTTCGGAAAATCGAAATTTTCGGATAATCGAGAATGCTTCAATTTTAAGATTAAGGACAAATATATGCACTATTTCTTATTATGATAACAAGTGCTCAATAAAAATAAAGCAATAGCAAAATAGAAACAAGAATAAATTACCTGAATTTTAATTTTGAAATTAAGTACCTTTTGCACATTTCACAAGAGTTTGGAAAAAAGTTTTGTTTGTCGTAGTTTCAATTGCCTTTGCTTTGCAGCTCTATCACGAGGTTTCTTTTTTTTTTATCAGTTATATTAGTTTATATATATACGTATGTATGTTCGCATATCTTGGGCCAGGATAAAATAATACTATAACAAAAATGTGTTATAATGTAAAAGCCATTTTTTGCATTACAACGATCCTATTTAAAAATTCCGCTCTTTTGGAAATTTTCAAAACTCCCATCCCCCCAAAAATTCGATTTAGTCAAGTTGGTTTTTTCGCAGTCTGTGTAATTTCAGTTTTCAGCTATATAGTAAAATTAGAAACAAAAGAAAAATAAACAGAAAAGAAATTTTTGCTGATTTTGTTAAATGAACTTAAACAGAATATTTTTCTAACTTTCGTTAAAAATTTATTTTTTTTCTTTTGTTCAAACGTTTTCTATTTTAAACTTAAGTAGAACTTTCTTGAGATTTATATTACAGTCTTTCTGCTGCTTCAGCCATGCCAAACTTTTTGCAAAACATTCAAAAGCTTTAGAATTGCTAATTTGTTTGTTTTCTTCACCCACATCGTTGGCCTCTTCTTCGCTTTGATCAATGTGACAGTAAAAAAAAAAAAAAAAGCTTTAAAAATGGGTTTTGCACACAAGGAATGTGTTAGAAAAAAAGGGAGGAGGGGAGGGAAAGCAAGCTTTAAAAATGGATTTCGGTTAACCGAGAGTTTCGGTTAAAAGAGTTTCGGATAAAAGAGGTTCTACTGTAGTTTTAAGATTTTTTTTTTTTCCTTAAGAAGAAAGCTTTTTAAAAAAAGACTTACAGCAAAACATCTTCATCTACAAAGGGTTGAATTGCTACAGGAAAATCAGATTTGGGTCTAGTAAATGCAACTGGATCATAATCAGTCCACATCACTTCCCAAGGCACATACTTATCAGGAACAGGGTAACGTTGTACACAAGTGCCAGGATAGGGTGTATGTCTTGATAAAACATGAATAGTTGTATGGCTTTTTAAACCTCTTTCTAAAGATAAAATTAAAAATAAGAAATATATATTTTATAATAAGTGAATATGCCTACACATAAATTAATTCATCAAGCTGATAACATTAAGATATGGTAAAAGTAGTATGAGGTATTTCAAGGAAGCTTAATATTGGATTACAAAAACTAAAGAAGCAAGTTGGATGATGTGGTTAAAAGAAATCACATATGAAGGAGAGACACTCATAATTCATGAAAACATACCATGGATCTTTTCAGTCAGATGCTTAATATTTTCTAAATACACATGGGAGTAGCTCATCATTCGATCTAGCTCTTTAACACGACTTTTAAGTTGGTGCATTACTCTTTTTTGATAATCAACATCTTCAGTTATTGTCATCATTCTATGAAGAAAATAATAAAGGATAATTTGCAGTATAAATTTTTAAATAATTAAAAACATCAATGTACGGTTATTTTTTCACTTATTCAACTATCATATACATATATTAAAACACAAATCTACTTTAAAAAAACAAAATGGACAGATCTGGTACATGCATAAAATTAAATCCACGATTTCTTTCACTTTAGACTGAAGTTGAACAAAGTCAGAACAGCCAAGTGGTTTAATGCACTGGATTTAAGTTCTAGCTGTCAAAAGAAAATGTGAGTTCAAACCCCACTCCTGACGGAAAATAATCCTTGCAATGTTGTCGATCTTTTGATAATTCAGTTCAATAACGGCAATAAGATTTTCACTTCAGTATGAGAATTTATTATAAGATTTACATGATTCATTTATTTTATTCATTTATTATTATTATTTTGGGGAGAAGAGGTAAAGGGGTATCTAAATGCTTTATAACACAATTTGATTTCTAGAAGCTTTACATATGCATATCCAAAATTATAGCTCATTCAGATACACAAATTTTGTGTTAGGCTTTAAAAACTACCTGCATTGAAATCTGTTTTATAGCGATTAAAAAGAAATTTAACATTGCAAGTTCCAAACTTTAAACCTTCACAATTCCTAATTTGACTGAATGACTTTCAATTTTGAATCTGAAAGTAAAAATTTACCGAAAAATCAAATCATGCTGTCAAAATAGAGTGTTTTTATTGACAATTTCACAGTTTGGTACAATTTCTATATGAAGTCGGCCCCTAACTTACTTTTTTAAATATAAACTGAAGCAAGACATAATAACCAACCAGTTCAATGGCTATTCCAGCATAAAATATATGATGTGAACGTAAAAAAGTTCACTGTCTTACTTATAAGGCGGCTAAAATAATGAAAAAGATGTTACAAGTTAAAAATATACACTTTATTTAAAATTTCTTAGTATTTATAATAACGAATTATTAAAATATTCTCTGATGATGGACTTGGAAAGCTTGAAAATACTAAGAAGTTTTAAATAAAGTGTATATTTTTAACTTGTAACATCTTTTCCATTATTTTAGTCACCTTTCAAGTAAAACACTGAACATTTTAAAGTTCACATTATATATTTTATGTTTGAATCAAGGGGAAAAATTTTGTTTCATCTTATGATTTTATTTCGCTAAGTTATTAAAATATTCTCTGATGATGAGCTTGGAAAGCTTGAAAATACCGAGAAGTTTTAAATAAAGTGTACATTTTTAACTTGTAACATCTTTTCCATTATTTTAGTTGCCTTTTAAGTAAAACAGTGAACATTTTAAAGTTCACGTTATATATTTTATGTATGAATCAAGGTGAAAAATTGCGTTTCGTCTTATGATTTTATCTGGCTATTACAATTTTCTTTGCGCCAATTTGGCTTTAAATTTTTATGAGATGTATCTTTTTTTCTCATACTGACTGTACAATAACAATAAATGGGTTAAAAATTAAATATTTGATTTTAAACTTCTTACATTTCCATCTGCTTTTTAGCTAACTGTTTTTCTGTTTCTTCTTCTTCTTTTTCTTTACTATATTCCTGTGCAAGTTGGCGCCAATAATTATAATCTTTTTCAGTTAATCGATGCCCTTTGGTTGTGTCAGCAAATACACTAATATCCTAATAAAATTAAAAAAAAAAAAAAAAAAAAGTGGTTAATATTGTTAAAGCAAACTTCTAAGATCAGAGCCAGACAACTGTTTGCTAATAAAAATACAGTAATAAAAATGTCTGCTTAATGTTGAACCAATAAATGGAGTAAAATAATGAGAATTACCAAAATATGGTAGTTCTTAATTTTAAAAAACTCCATTTCATGGTGTAACCTTGGACGTTATGCTGAATTACACTACATTTTGGTAATAAAGTTGAACCAAGAATTGGAGCTACTTATCAGCCAATCAGAACAGCATGACTGTTTTCGATGCCATTACAAGATAAGCGAAACAACTTCATTTCTACCGCCATTGAATGATTAAACAAAACGGATATAAAAGTGATTATTTACGGAATTTAAAGATATGTCTTATTTAATTTTAATCTTTCATTCTCGTATCTTATGAACAAAAGTTATAGTTTTCATGTTTTATAGAAAAAGATTGATTTAGTTTTCCCGAATTCAAAAGCTATTGTCTGTTATATTCGTTCTTTATGTAACGGCTTGAAAAAGCAAAAATTAATCACGACTTCATTCGTTTTGCCTTTTTGAATAATAAAAAAAAATGAGTGTAAACATTTCATTCTTCCTATTCAATAGTGAGATGTGAAGTATTTTAATTCGTCGGAGCTCGAACGCAAAAACAAAACGTGAAGTTCTATCTTAGTTTTAAAATGCTGACACAAGACATGTTGATTCATGGCTGCATTCATAGTAGTAGGTGTAAACATTAATTTGCAGATTTGAGATTCTATTTATTTATTATTTGAATTTTTGGGTTCTTTACCATTTCCTGATTATAAACACTAACAGTAAATGAATTAATATTTATAATTATTAATATTTTGGAGTGAAACATGATATTCAATGATTCTGATAATAAGAAAAGGTTTCAGATTGAAAAATAGCATACTATATTGGGAAAATTTCTTTATACATGTTACAGGTTTTAAATTAAGAGATGAAACTTTTGAAAGATTTTCTTTTTATTACTAATGTTTTAAATTATTATTTAAAATCCTAAATCGTCATACCCAATGTTTCAGATTCATTTAGTATCTACCTAATTTCTGAAATAGATAGAAATTATTTATTAAATCTTATGGCAAGATTTTTGACCCGTTTGTAAATCTAATACTGCATTTATTAATATATTGAAGTTTATATTTTTGCTTAACAGTATAATTATAAAGTACTAATTATTATTTTTACTGTTTTTTAAATTGGTATATGAATTTTTTTAAATTGTATGTATGCATTTTTTCTGCGGTTTATGATTTTAATTTTTTAAGATTGAGTAATATCAAAACATTTAATTAGCGACATTTTGTATCAGTTATTAAATTTCCTACTATGCAAAAGCATTTTCTATCTATGTTTATGATGCAAATAAACTATTGGCACTAAAAAAGGAAACGTGATATTTAAGCCTTTAAATAAAATGTTGTTTATGCCGATATAAAGTTTATGTGTAAAACTGCTTTAGTATATTTTAAGTTTATATTTACATTTTATTTATATAATGTTGGATTGAACATTTATTAAAGGGATTAATAACTACTTTTTACATTCAGAATGTTTTTCAAGCAGTGAAGAACAGTACATACAGTACATTTTTTTCTATTTCCTAGATCAATCTTTTCTTATAAAATATATAAAATGTATTTAGCTTATATTTATAAAATACAATGTATATGGGAATAAAAAATTAAAATTAAATATGGCTTATCGTATCGTTCCATTAATAAGAATAATTAAGGAATATGTTTAAAAGACAATTATATACATATTCCGTAGAATTAAAAAAATTAGACTCCATGTTGATGTTCACATTTAATAAAACAATTACAAATCACCATTAAAAAAATTTACACATTCTTAATATTTAGATCACGCTTAGAACTTATTAAAAAAAAAAAGATGCGAGTTGATAAGCAATGCTTTTTGCCCCCACCCCCGTCTGGCATAGGTTTTTTATTTTTTTCTTTAGACGCTTTCATTGTTTTTATGGAATTTAGGATTTATATTTACTCTTTCTCTGATTGATTGTTGTTTAAAGATTGCATGTGCCATACAAAATCAATTTTATAGGTTTTATTAGCAAATTATAATACATTTCAATTACCCCAATTTGATAAGTTTATATATATATATATATATATATATATATAAAGCCCCATAACATCATTGTAGCCATTCTTATGTATTTTAATATGTAAATTATAGTGTAAGATATTTAAAATAACTCGTATAACTGTATTAAAATTTGCTAAATAAACTTAGGTTTCTGATCTTGAAAGTTATCTAAAAAAAAAAAAAAAAAAAAAAAAAAAAAAATGGAGAGACTGTAAATATTTTGCCTTAAATTATATTAAAACAGAATATCTTTAAAAAAAAAAAAAAGCAAAATATTTTACCGACGAAAGAAGGGGGAAGGGGGACAAAA
This sequence comes from Maratus speciosus, assembly GCA_963932465.1. Taxonomy (NCBI): domain Eukaryota; kingdom Metazoa; phylum Arthropoda; class Arachnida; order Araneae; family Salticidae; genus Maratus; species Maratus speciosus. The sequence continues at coordinate 544,853,934 of OZ010794.1, forward strand.
ATTATTGCTTCATTAACATTTCACCAATTTATGGTTCAACGTTGCATTAATTTATGCTTCAAGGTTTCACCAATTTATGGTTCAAGGTTTCACCAACTTATGGTTCATCCTTAGAACAAAATGTTGGTACAATGTTTCACCATCTTATGGTGGCAGCTACTGCAGCACCAAAAATTGGTTCAACGTTGTAGCAAATTTTTAACAGTGTAATTAGATTTAAAAAAAATACTTTAAGTCTAATTATTTGTTTCAAATCTATAATAAAATCATGTTTGAGGGGAAAAAAAGTCTCATGCACAACTACTTTTGAAATTACAATTATCAAGGTTAAAATGCAGTAATTAGAGTAACCTGAAAAAAAAGTGTATACTAAACCTCTTGAATTAAAAAATGAAAATGTCTTAAAGAAATAATTCAATGTTATTTTAACGCCTATTGTTTTGTAACCCAAGAAAAGTTAAGTGAGAAAAGATGTAGAAAACAAAGGTCTTAAAAGGTATCTAACAAATATTTATTACATTAAAATCTGATTATGTGTTGAAAAGAACACTGATTATTCATAAGGACTCAATGTTGTTGTAACCCTAAAATCTTTTAATCAAATTAATTTCCATTTTGTCCACATTTTTATTTTTTCCCATAATGAGAACAATGACCCAGGAGTGCAATTTTTTTTTTGGGGGGGGGGGGGGGTGGGGGGGGAGAGACTGTACTGTCTTCCCCCTGAACGAGATTAAAAATTCCGTTTTAAGCAGGTTTTCATCTTAGCAGGTATAATTTCAAGATACTGACTAAGAAAATTTTCCGTTTAAGACAACATTTCGTTATAGACAGTTTCCATTCTTACAAGTATCCTCTAAGGCTGTTAACCCTCCAAGTGTTTGGGGCATAATATTCCGTTCACCAAGCTCCACGTTTCACAGCAATACAAGCAATATTTAAGATAATATAATTCTATAGATTTAATGAATTTTGAATACACTGAAGAATGATTATACTCTCAAGGATTACATTCATATTTGTAATTGAGTTTTTTTTATAATGTTGAAAGAATCATATTTTCCTAGCATTTAAAACAAAATGCAAAGAAAACAACATTACAATTTTACCCTTTTGCAAGACGCTCGGAGGATTAAAACGTCCTTTCTATAGTACACCTCTGAAGAGCATAGGTATATTACATTTACTGTAAAACTTGTAAAAATGAAACCTGTCAAAAAAGAATTATTTCAGAAACAATAAAGTTTCTATGAAAAAAGCACCATATAATTATACTTGCAAAGACAGAGATCTGTCTAAAATGGAGCTTTTTTCCTGACCTTTCAACTTCTTCTTTGCAGCTTTACTGCAGGGGTGAGGATAGGGAGCCATTTCAAGAGGTCATTGGAGAGAAGAGGAAGTTTTCTTTGAGAGAAAGGGTTTAAAATAGTATGCAGGATTTTGCCCTCTTAACATCTTTCACAATCATGCATGGGATTCTTCCAGGAATATCTTTTAATTTTTGCAGAAGACTGCGGGTATTTCTTATTCATTTACTTATTTTCAAAATGAATTTGCCAATTGACTGCAGGAAAAAAATCGCGAATTTTGCCAATTGGACTTTGAAATAATAGTTAATTTGGCAAATTAGTTGTGGAAAAATATAATTTCCTAAAAGGACCATAGAAAAATATTGCAAACATCGTGAAAACAAACAGCGATTATTGCCCATCAGTCGTGCAAAAAAACTGCGAATTTTGAATATCTATTGTGGAAAAAAATAAGAATTTCGTCAAAGGTTTCAGGAAAAGCAGCACAAATTTAGTCAAAGAATCACGCAAAAGATTCAAGAATTTCATCAAACAATCGCAAATTTTGTCAGTCGGCAGCAAGTGAAACAATACTAATTTCAACAAACGATCATAGAAAAGAATCGCGAATTTCGTCAAAACATCTCAGAAACAAAATAGCAAATTTCGTTAATCGGTCACAAAAAAAAAAAAAAAAAAAAAAAAAAAATAATAATAATAAATAAATAAATAAATAAAAGTTTAAAAAAAATCGTGAATTTTGACAGATGGTCACGGAAAAAAATTATGAATTCCATGAAATGATCACAGAAAAAAATTGCGAAAAAAAGATCACGAAATTCAATCGATTACGAGACACAAACATGACCAACAATTCAGAAAAGTTGCAAATTTTGTGATCCATAGGGATAAAAAATTTTCATCAATGATTTTCTGTCAGTAAAAAATTTCCTTAATCACTTTCTACCTTCCTCTTCAAACTACTTCAAACTATGATCTAAATTCCACACAAATCAGAAATCTGCTAAACCCTTGGTCTCAGGTAGAGTCTGTATTGGGTTGGGCAACCCGATTTTTCACAGAGCCGATATAACTTGATCTGCCGCAAATATTGAGGCGGGTTGATGTTTCTTTTTTTCATTTCGGCTCAGGTTGACTTTGACCATTTGATTACGTCCGGATATATACATCCCTGTGGACTATTTTTTATTCTGCCACTTTTTGAAAATTAATCTCTGCCATACATTCATATTAAGATATTTACAAGAGAAATCTACCTCAAAGAAATTTTTCAGAAATTGTGGTACAATTGAAGTCACCAATCCTGTCCTGTAATCAGAGTTATTTGTTTTGAGCTCGAGTTGAGTTTTCACAACATTGCATCAGATTCGTACTGACCCGATTTTTCCAAGAAATTCTGAAAATTTTCGGATGAAAAAACTACATACTTCAACATATATGAATATATATATATATATATATATATATATTTACTTGTTCATATCTCTACATAAAAATAAAATTAATGTTAGAGATAGAATTGCAGACTACTTTTCCATAATTGTATTAAAATACTAGCATGCTCCGGCTGTTACACTGGTCAGTTTCAACGAATTTTGAATCGAATATCAGTGAATTTGACCTTGTGTTTTAAAGCAATATGGATCTTTACCTGCAATGTCCTAATGCATTCCTGAAAACAACACGAATGCCACTGCCAGGGCTCCCAACACATTTTAATCCCCCAGAAGGGGGAAAGGGGACCATTTTTATTTAAAAAGGGGACTTTGGGGGACCATTTATATTAAAAAAGTGGACTTTGGGGGACCATGTCTAAAAATATTGTAAAAAGTTTTCCTAAATATGCAAGGAATTTCTTTTTTCATTACCCTAGAAAATATGCTAATTGGTTATAGCTATAAGGATGGGTCACTAAACAATATATAATCAGCTAAATACTCTACTGCAAGAGGATAGAAAGTATTCCAATATTCAGCACACACATTGATAATTCTCCTTAAAGAAGCTCTTAATTCAAATTGTTGCTTTATTAGTATTGAGAACAGCAGAAAACGATTTGCAATAAAATGAAAACACTGAAAATTAATGCACCTAAGAAAATATTAAATCAATCGTTAGTAGAGTTACACACTAACAATTACAAACTACAGTGCATTTCTTAGAACTTAACACAAAGCTATAGTGATCAGTGAATAAAAGAAGCACAGTATAATAGCTCCTGCTGTTGAGTATTGAAATTTAAAATTAGATTAATATATATATTGATAACTATTAATCTCAAACATAAAATTTAGTTCCTTTCTATACAATAGAAACTGAGATAAGCTATAATATTAAAGCACATAAATTAAAGTCTGGAAGCATTATTATTAAAGGTACACTTAAAGAATGATTTATTTCAGACTTTCACACAATTCAATCAATGAACTCAATGAGTGAAAAAATAGCTGGGGCCAGGAATCAAACCTGAAACTACAGCGAACTGTGCAGTTGCTTTAACCAATAAGCTACCCTGACCGTTATCCCAGCTTAGTGGTTAGAGCAACAGCACTGTACGCTGAATACCAGGTTTGATTCTTGACCTTGGCTAATTTTTCACTTGTGTTAGATTTATTGTATAAACTGTGTGAAAGTCTGAAATAAATCGTTCTAAGTGTTCCTTTAATAAGCTATAATTGTTCATTAGAAAAATTGTAATATAGCAACACAGCTTCTTTGAGAGTGAAAAAAAAAACATTGAAACAACAGTTATTCATAATCATTTTAGATATTAAATTTGGTGAAATTCCTTCCAAAATATTCCGAGATATGGCTATCATGGAAATAGTTAAAAAAGTGCAGTAGTGCTACCTGTTGGGCAAAATACACCAAAATTTAATCATCAATTTGTGACAAGGGTTAACTTGATGAAATTTTACGTCAGGGTTACTGAGATATAGTTACCATGTAAATTAAGAAAAATGCAGCACAGCAGCACCACCTGTTGGGTCATATACACCAAAACCTAATTAGCACCTGTATGTGCTAAGGTCTAATTAAATATGGTGCTTGATGAAATTCCATGTTTTAGTTTTTGTGATAGAATGACTACAAAATTTGCATCACATACAGAGAGAGATTTTCAAAAACATATATTCAGGAAAACCTAAATTGTGTAAATCCATCCAAAAATGGAAATCATTTTCATGATCCCAATACTTTCTTCTAGTTACTATATATTAAAGAAATATATTAAAAAAAAAAAAAAAAAAAAGAGGAAATTGTTTAAGATTTCCTTTAATAGCTGGGATCTTCACCATCAAAATCGGGGGGGGGGGGGGGGGGGAAATTCTAATAATAAAGACAGAAGTTTGTCTGCGTGTTTTTGTACTGAAGAGATCACTGTGCACACAGAGCTACAGGATTTGACATGAAGGTACAGTCGAAGAAAAGAAAAAGTAAACATCCCTATTAACTCTGCAACATATTATCATAGAAGAAAGTTACTGGTACCAAAAGATTGGGGAAAAAGTCAACTTTTAAATGGTGTATATAAAATTTGTTTAGGAAGCCATCTACATATCAAAATCGATGCAAACTTTTTTTTTTTTTTTTTTTTTTTTTTTGGCAATCGCTACACCTAATTTATACAAGATATTATAAATCTCCAGTTTAAATTATGCCTAGACACCAAATTTCATTTGATTTGAATAAGTTTTCGAATTATAAGCAATCAAAGTTTAGTGCTTCTAATGTTAAATTACATTCTTAAATTTTTATTAATATTTCCTAAAATTATAATTCTAATGTGCTAATTTTTTGCTTGGTTATAATACTAAAAATCCAAACATAAACACATTGAATTTGTAACTTTTATAATTTTATAATATGAATTATGAAATAAATGTTCGAAAAAAATTATGAATAGCAACTTACAATTTTTTTTATTGATTTATATTTATTAAGTCCTGCTTTATGCAAATCCAAAATTAAAATTTTTCTTTCAAGTAGTTTTAAAATTATGCTTAAAAAACGTCAAGATGCTGGCTTAAGGGGTCGTCTATGATGTGCAGAAAAGCATAATGTGGAAAAATATTTTACTAATTTTATTGGAACATTTCAGCCGGGATTACGGCGCCTAGCTTAAGATCAACTCAGAGCGTAAGTCTGTCTTACGATATTAACAAAGTGCAAACCGTATTTAAGTGCCTCGCAATCTTAAGCTGACCTGAAAGCTACCTAATTTTAAATGAAATAGCAAAATAAGTTTAATCACAGAATTATTAACCCTATTTTAAAAGAGATTAATGAATGTAAAGTTATTCTGATGTCTTTTTAGCATAGATTTAGTTCAAGTAAATTGGAATATAAACCATGCAAATATACCTGAAAAGATCTAACAAGACATAATCCCCACCCCCACTCAAGCCTTTCAAACAGATCAATGTCGATTTTTAAAAAGAAAATATATATTTCTTTAGCAATTGACTTGGAATTTATTTTCAGACTAAAAAACAATTTGTCTGGTTTTTTCTACATTGTTTCCTTCATACTATTTTTCATTCTAAATTTTGTGTTTGCCGATATTCTTCACATTTGAGCCAAATAAATTCAAAATCTGAAAAAAAGCATTATAAAAATTTCAATCACATTCACATATTCAAAAACTATTTTAATTAAAGGTATCTTATATATTTTAAAATCAGATAATTCAACACTTGTAAACATTATAAAATGAATATTGAAGAGGATTTTATCGTATATAACAGACCCACCAGTAGGGTGTCAATGACTTTAATCAGTTTATTTAAATCTGCGATTAAAATCATGATTTTAATCAACAGATTTTTTAAAAAAAATCATTGATTTTAATCAAAAATTTTTTAAATGTTTAAAAAACTATTAAAATCTAACATGAACATAATTTGAAAGTTTCTACAGGTATTTTGACTTATGAATAAACAAAAAAAGAGCTTTAAATAATTGTTTCTAATCTTAATTCATAAGTATTGTAAAAAATTAAAATCAGTTTCATTTAAAGATGATATTTAAATCTTATAATAATTTGCAATGTCATAATTTCTTTTGGGTAATCAATTTATGCATTATTTTATATAAAATACACATAGCAAGTGTAATACATTTCTATAAGTAAAAGAATCAATAGTAATTAATAGCAATCTCTAGTTAAAGAAGAATGACATTTGCTCAACAGTTAAATTGTAAATGAATGCATACAAGAAAAAGAAATAATTGGTATATAGGTTGAATAATAGCTTTTTTTTTTTTTTTTTTTTTTTTTCTCTTGTAACTTGTATATACTAAATTAAAAAATGAATTAGGGATTGAAAAGGCAGCAAAACTTTTCTTAAAAAGAAAAAAAAAATTGAACCACTGAAAGCTAATAATCCACACTGAGAGGTAATAATGCTGTTACTTAAATATTTTGAGGGTTTCAGATATAAGTGGCTAACAACTTATACAGTAGAAGATCTTTATAACACAATTCTATATAACGCACAACTTCTCAGATGTAAACAATGATTTTTGCAGTTAAATAGCACCTGCATTTTCGCATTGTAAAATATTGCTATTCTCTAGAGGACTAAATTTGATATATTAGTTCAACTTTATCTTCTAATTTAAGACCTTTTTACTGAAAAAAATGCTATTATTACAATAAACATTTTTGAAAATGTCTAATATACGGGATGGTTGAGTCAGTTATATTTGGATCATGTTTATAAAGTAAATTTAACAATGCCTGACCTATATTATGCAAAAATTTATAATTTAGATAACTCTTGGTAACAAGGAATGCAGTATAAAGATATTCTAATGTATTTTGATATGTTTCACACATATTTGGCCATGTTTACAAGGTGAATTTAATGATGTGATCCATATAACGCAAAATTCTATATAATGCACAACCTTGCATTTTTAGGTTTGCGTTATAAAGATTTTCTACTGCATTTATTCTATATGAATGGGTTTAGCTCATTCTCATAATTTTTTTGGTTAGCATACACATACATGTGTGTAAGTTTAGATTTTGGTGGTTTACAGTAATTTTCTTAAATACAAATGCAAAACAAGCTGCAAATAATATTTGTTACTTTTGTTATTTGTGCTACTAACTAATGAAATTACTTATTTGCAGATTTTATTAATTCTGTAATTACTTTTACTGTTTCTTCTAGTCCATTTTAATGGTGAGAAACCATTCCCCTTTTGAAATTGGCAAAATGCAACCTGCCTTAAAAGAAAAAAAAAGTTGAAATTCACCTGTAATTGTAGCCAGAGATTTCTTGTAAAAAACTTCCCATTCTACAGTATTTCTAAATTCATGTGGCCAAGATCTTGCAAAAATAATAGAACTCTATTTCTTTACACAAAACAGGATATTATGAAAATATGTTATTTAATTGTATTTTTCAATTTGTTATTCATAAAATTATTAAAAATTAAGGACACTTTATTTATCATACTAAAAATTATTTTTTTTTCCTTACATATTACTAAACACATTACTAATATATTTCCTCATGAAATAGTGCCCTTTTTTGGAACTAGCATCCTGTCCCCTTTTCTTTCTAACTACATTATTATCATTTTAATAATTAAGGCTTAAAAATGTATAATATGTTCCTAATTAGAGAGTTTATTATTTAATAAAGCCTTAACTATTTAATATAAAATGCAGTTAATAATTTTAATAAATGTTAAATATCACTAGTATTTATAAAGTTTTACATAATTATTACAATATTGATGTATATAACATTATTGTATGATACTACCTAATGAAACTACTAATTTGCAGTATTTATAATTCCTGTAATTACTAACTAATAATTATAATTTTATTAATTAAAATGTAAAAACATAGATTATGTTAGCAATTAGTGATTTAATTGTTTTGGAAATCTAAAACTCTTGGTAGCTATTCAGTATTTGAACGCTGTGAAAAAAATCATAAAAATCCGATTTAAATAAAAAAAAATCTGATTTTTTTTTTATTTAAAAAAAAAATCATGATTTTTTTACACCCTACCCACCAGTGGCTGAGAGGTTCTGATCTCAAAGCTGGTAAATGGGAGGTGCAGGGTTCGAACCCAATCGCACACATCAGCCGAATTGTTCAGAGTTTTCCATGGTTTTCTTCGAACCTTGGATTTCCTTGTGCAAATGCAGATTAGGTTCCCTTAAAAAGACTCCCACAGAGGGCATCCCCCCCCCCTTTCGGGCCCATATCTCTTGTGTAGATAATTGGCCGTCATAAAACATCACCAACACTGTATATAACAATAGTTGCAACATATTAAGTGCGTAAAATGGTCATATTGGCAAGAAATAATACATTAATAGAAGTGACTTAATGTAGTGTGATAGAAGTGACTAGTAGTAGTAATATAGAAGTGACTTCTGTAGCATTTCAACAATCGAGTACCGAACTTCAATTTGGATACAGCCCCTAAAATAGGCTCAAATTAAAATAATTAATATCTCAAACTAATTGTAGGAATTTCATGAAAATTTGTGTTTAGGCTAATTAAATGGTATGTTATATACTAAAACAAACCTTCCCTGAAAAATTGTCTAACTAACAGTCCAAGTTCCATCAAAATTTATTCAGCACAACTCAAATTATAAGCTGCCGGAACGAAACACTAATTTGCATTTTATATACAGAAATTTTTTGGTGTTTTTCAGGATAATTGGAAATTACAGTCTTGTATCGGATTGGGTAACCTGATTTTACCCGAATTGGCAGGCCAGATTTACGCAATTTTTTATTTGCTGGGTGTAAGGTTAGCTTTAAGCATTTGGGGTTATACTTTGTCTCTCTTTGGTCAGGTTTGGGGTGAAGTAATTTTTCAAAAAAAAAGTCCTGAATATTTTTCAAATGAAAAAACTATATATCTGAGTATTAATGGGTGCACATGTGTTCATTTTCATACATAAGCAATAAAATTGTAGACTACTTTTCCATAAATGTAATAAAATACAGATTCATTTTCTTTCACTTTGGGTTCGGATATGAATATTTCGGGTTTGGGTTGCAGTTTGTCGGTCTAGAGTCGGGTTTCAGATTCATGACATTTGTCAGGTTCGGGTAGGGTACAACCCAATCCGCACAGAATTTTAATACTAGGCTGAAGAGATTATCAAGAACATACTGTATATAATATAATTTAATAAAGCAAATCATTTGATAGAGTTGTAATGATTGCAGTAAATAGAATGTGACACTAATAATGCAAAATAAAAAATTCAAATAATTAAGAACTTGAATTAACCCCCTTCTCACCTTTAAATTTCATGTTAAAGAGGGAAATTCGCCTTGAAAATTCTAGCCCAGGAGGGGGACAAGTTTTCATTTGATCATTTTGCACATGGCTTAGAAGCAACTAATAGAATTTTTTCTCACATATCTTTTTAAAATTAGCCAAAATACTCATTTATGATAAATGTCTCACCTTGAGAGTTTTGAAATAGCAAAGTCTTTAGAAATATTTTTGATAACTATTAGTTTCTGTGCCTAAAGTGATTATTTATTGCATGTGTTTTTATTGAAATTAAATCTGACGACAAGTTATTTTAGTTTTAAAGTAATTTTTGAAAAAGGATTTGAGTCTGATTGATCTGTAATGACAGATAAATTTTCTGAAACATCAAATTCCTTGGGGGGGGGGGGGGTCTCCCAGCCCCCTATTGACCCCTGCAATGATCGTCTTCAAACTATTCAGCAATTTTGTTAGCGATGTCAGCTAATTAGGAGTCAGAGGAAAGTCATTGAAAATCATGATTCTATTCAGAAAGAATTTTCAACAACAAACTGTGGCTGGCACCTCAACAATAATGTAAAGTAACAAACATTTTCAGCACCATAAAATAGTCATGCAAAACTAAGAAGAAACTGGCATGGTTATCACAACATGTGATTTATAATCCAAGCTAAGTAAGAGCATCTTCTAGTTTATTTTAGATGTGATGAAAAGTATCACAATCCCAAATTAAGACGCAAACCAATCTCTCTCACTCATACAATCTAGATTACTCTATACAAATACTGTTGATTTGAAGACATAAATACAGTTGTTATGGCAACATTTGATTCTGTCACAAACAACCTTTTAATAAAAAAGTACAATTATTTAGAAATCCTTATAGCAATCAGCAAATATAGCAGTCAACACATTACAGATGTTCAAAACTGTCATAAATAAGTATAAATTTAATAAACATTCTAAATAACTATAGCATGCAATATAAGGATATTTGTCTCATTTCAATAATAATAATTTATGAGATTTTTCTTTCAAATTGCAATGAATTCTTATATGAAAAGTACATAACTGAATAACCTCAAAAGTTACTTAAAAAAAAAAAATTAATAATCTCTCTATTCTAAAGAAAAGTAACTACCGCTGTCACTGCCGCCGCCGGTTTTGAATTTTTTGTGACCGGAGGTCTTTCTTGGTTAATATTAAGAAAAATAATGCATACAAAAATATGAAAATCGGTTGTGTTACACAGAAATGTTTGATAAACACGCTGATGCAAACAGTTTTCAAATCGAAGAATTATTTTAAGAAATATTTAATGCCAAAGTTGGACAAAATCGTTCCACTAAAAAAGTTTTATAGTAGCAAAAACTATACATCGGAATTTAATAATTTTTAGTTCATTTTATACGTTATAATTTCCAGGTGTGCAGAATTGATTTATTTTTTTAATTTGACTCATTTTTCGAGGTTTTATATCTATTTTAAATTCAAATTTTCAGCATTTCGAGAGATATTTTTTACAGATTTTAGAAGGTGATATTAATTTAAACTGTTGCCAACTGTATAAACAGCGGAAACAATAATGTTTGCTTAAAAATATATATATATATATATATATATTTATACATGTAATAAATTAAAAATTTATTTACTCGTGACTATTATAAACAGAAAAAAATTTGGAATTAGAATTAAATAATTATGTACAAAAAGCAGGAACTTATTAAAAATTACGTCATAAAAACTATAATTACGCGTGAATTTTAAGAGAGAAAGGAATTTGTAAAATAATAAATTTTTAACATGCGTTAGAAGTCTTAAATAGGAGAAATTACATCATATTTACGTCACATTACAGTTATTACATAAAATGAACACAAAATAATATTGCAAAACGGTTTAAATTTACAAATTGCGCTAGACATTTATTTGATATTTTGAGAGGATACTTTTCAACTATTTTTGTTAGGAAAGCGCAAATAATATTTAATTTCTAACACAAGTATTTTCACGTGAATATTAAAATGAGAAAGAATAGTTTGGTCAAAATTACGTCAGATTAAAAACGATTAATTTAAAATGTCTCATTTAAAAGAACTTTCTTTTCGCTTTGTTAAAAAATACAGGGAGACAAAGATTCTGTTTACTTAATTCCTTTTATATTAGCTTATTTTGAAATGTTGTTACACGTGTCTACGTCATCAAGTTATTTTTATTTCGACGTTTTATTTGTATTTTTATTAATGTTGTACTAATTTATTTGTTCTTTTGTTATTTAAAATAAAAATTATGTCAATTTGTATAATTTGGCGAAGTTAGTCGACGGGATAATCAAGTAGTACCGCAGCAGATTTGGCGTTAAAATTTCCCCAATCAAAGAGAAATGAATAGAAATCCGTTTATAGGGAGATCGCCACTGTTTTTTAAATTATAATTCAATCTTTCGAAATCTTTTTAAAGCCAATCACATTAGCGTGCATTTAGAGTCTGCGGTGTCTGGACGGGAGTTGGCGAGCGTAGCTCGTAGAGGGCCGAGCCCCCTAGTAATAATAAAAAAAAATATTTGCTTTAATGAAAGATCCCAAATTTATATAAAATAAAAATTTGTTTTTTAAGAGAAAATATTTATTTATTTCATAACAATGAAGTAACAATAAGAAAAGTGCGAGCTTCACTTTTTCCATCTTAACATGATTCAACAAAATTCCCATGACTATTATGATTGCACATTATTCATAATAAATAATGTGCATTGTGATTGATAATGCACTAAGAATTTTCAATGCAAATTTATATAAAAACATAGCACCTTTTTTCCCCTTATATTAAATATATATGTGTATAATACTTTAGGGAAATATTTCTAAAATCATCTTTAAAAGGCAATTTATCACAGCTACTGACTAATAGTTTATAGAACTTGCTTTTCATATTTTTCATCTCTTTAAAATGTTTCCCGAGATGAATAAATAGTTTATTATGATAAATTATTACATTTTCCAAGTTAAGTCAAACTAAGTTATTTAAGCAATAAGATTAATATCAAAGGGGAAACATTTTGGAATTTACTTCAATGAAATGTTATAATTTTGTACTAATTAGTGCATTTTACAAGTTAAAGAATAAACAGACAAATAAATAGGGTTGTAAAAAAAAACATTTGTTAACCTACATGAAAAATGTTAAAACCCATTTAAGCAAAAAATATAAAGGTATGAATATGGGCATCCACAAAGAAGTGGGGACAAGGGAGGGCAACTGCCTTGTCCCCACCTCTTTGTGGATGCCCATATTCATAACTTTATATTTTTTGCTTAAATGGGTTTTAACATTTTTCATATAGGTTAACAAATATGTTCAAGGATCTCAGCCCCCTTGATGAAAATAATAGTAAACTGTTTCAATTCTTCATTTTGAATGAAGCCGATAAAATCTTACTTTTGGATTTTTAATGTTTTATTTGTTGCATTTCCATAATTTAATTTATTTTTTTACAGTTGATATGCTTACAAACTGTCTTGTATGTAAGTTTCTGACAAAAAAAATTCTTACCTTAGTTTATCGATTTTCATACTCTCCATTAAAAGAAAGAAAATAAGTGCCTTGTCAGTACACACATGTTTCAAAATCTTACCCCTTCCTAGATTTTGTTCTATGGGCACCCAATGGTTGTGAATTATAGAAAAATTATAAAATATATCAAGTATTGTAGTGTTAGAAAACTGTTGTAAAACAATAAAATTTCAAAGTAAATAAAATTATACACTAAAAATAAATATGAATTACTAAAAAATGTACTAATAAAAAAGCACATACAAAAAATAAAAGCTGAACTGATGAACACTTATTAGTACAAGTAGTTAGAACTTATATCAGCATATAAATGCTAGCTTTTAAACTAATTACCTAAAGAGTGCCAGTGCATAGAGTTAAAAGTATTAACTTCAAAAATACAAAATACTGGATGGAACTCAGTTGGAAAAATTCAGTTCATATGATATCTTTACCAATCAGTATGTTTGAGTTAAAAAATAAAATGTTGCAAAACTAGTTAAAGAATACTTTGCTTATTTAAAATTATAAATAATTCCATTGAGTTTAAAGATATCAACATTTAAATTATTTATGACATAAGCCTTGTTTTTGCTCAAATTTCAAAATCTTTGTACTTCAACATAACTTTAATTTAAATCCTACAACAGGCTGACATTTCAAAATTTTTGAATATATATTTACACAAAAAAGAAGTTGCTACAATCACACAAATGTACAAAAAATTAATCAGTTTAACTAAGGATTAATAAAGTAATTTGGCAATAAATAAAATTATAGATTAAAAATAAATATGAATTACTAAAAAATTTACCTTAGAAAAAGCACACACCTATATAATAAAAGCCTAAGTTATGTGACTGTCATCAACAGTTCCGGGCTGACCACTTCTCTTTTAATGTGCCAAGCGGCCATTTTGGTACTTTAAAGTTAGCCAGGGGCAAGTGATAAATTGCCAATGCCATCGTTTTATATATATTATAATAGTCCAAGTCATGTGACTGTCATAAACAATTACAGGCTGACCCCTTTGTTTTTCACATGCAAGGCCTCCATTTTAATTTTTAAAGCAAATTCGAATAAAACTACATAAAAGTTGCCACGATTGCAAAGGATTCTTGATACTATTATATTAGCCGGAAGCAAATCTCACCAATAGCAGTTTTTTTAGCACGGCAGTTAGCATTTTTTATTTTTCACATGGTAAATTAAAACAATGCTTTGATGTTAAAATTAAATTTCATGGTTTATGGTATTATTTTTCTTTTCTTTTTTGAAAATTAAGAGAAATAAGTGAAAGCCATGAATTTTAAATGTTTCAGTTTCAAATGAAAGTTTTGTATTTTGAATAAAATGTGTGAAAAGATTATATTTTAAATGAAATTAATGAAATACAAAAAAATGTGAAGGGAACAATGGTTGACGATTTATCACATGTGCCCGGTTAACATAAAAATACAGAATTCTTGATTTCTCTATCAGAATCTTCCGATTTGGCAAAAGATTGAACAAGTAAATTAAATTATGAATAAAAGTAACATGATATAACGCTTAGTATACCCTTTAAGGAAGACCAAACTGGTTGCCAAGGGTGCCTAGTACATTGAATAAAAGCTGAACTGACATTTAAAAATTCCGGAATATATTTACTCAAAAAAGAAGTTGCTACAATAACACTAATGTACAAAAAATTGCTTAATTTAACTAAAGATTAATAAAGTAATTTGTCAATAAATAAAATTATACATTAAAAATAAATATGAATTACAAAAAAATTTACTTCATGAAAAGCACATGTACATTAAATAAAAGCTGAACTAATACTTAATAGCACAAGTGGTTAGTACTTATATAAAAAAAAATCACTTTATTATTTATTTGGATACTTACAGCTTCATCCTGTTTTCGGAAACATCTACAACACAGGCATTTATAAATATATTGAAAAACAATCAGGAAATAGCTGAAGATACTTAAAGGAGGTGGAAGTCTAAGTCTGTTTGAAAAATCCACCACTAGTTGATACCTCTGAAATTTCCAAATAGCATCTGTTTCAGACTGCAACTTGGATGCTGTAGCACTACAGGAATAAAACCCGTTATACATAAATTTAACTAGCAATAACATTATAATATGCAAAAACCACATAAAATTTAAACTAATTACCTAAAGAGTGCATAAAGTAGAGTTAAAAGTATCAACTTCAAAAATACAAAATACTGGATGGCAAATACATAAGGCCAAAAACCTGTGTTTGGGCAACCAAAATCAGCATCTAAAATAAAAATAAAACAAGAAATAACATAAGGCTATTTTAAATTAAACACAAAGAAATAAAGAAAACTTAAGTAATCTATAGTTTTAAATTTATGAAGAGGATTAAGAAAAATGGCACATGCATAGATTTGACAAACATTTTACAGACTAATAATATTCCTGGTTAGCTTTTAAACAGAGATTACATTTCTAAATTTGATGAATCTGGATAAATCTATAACACTTTTTATTTTATCACTAACCCAGAAAATAAAAAGTGAATAACTGACATATAATTGATCCAATATAGGTAAAAATCAGAATTATATTTAATATTTCAGCGCAAAGGGTCTAAGCTGGATAAGCATAGCGAAATGGCCCCCACGGCCGATGTTTGAAATAACATGTGTGGTAATAAGGCTCACCATGGCAATACAACATAGAGTGTTTTTAGCCCCTGATCTTGAACTGCCCTTGAGATAATCGGGGAAGTTTGCGCCAGTGCTACTATTTTTCAAATATGTTTTTCTCGAAAAGTACATAAGTTAAACAAGTTGGAAATTGCTCGTCAAACGTGGCAAATGAGGTGTGTTCGTACTATAACTAGTTTTATAAATATTTTTTGCATTGCATATTATACTGAATGTATATTTTTTTGCACTTCATAAGTGCATAGTATGTAACATCATTAAAATGCACTTGCAATAATTTTTTTTCCCATTGCCCGTAATGTAATGGAAGACTTTTGACTGTCCCTGTAATTAAACTATACATCCAATTTTCATAAAATCTGAAATGGCTCGACAAAATTTTGCAACAATTATATATTTAAAATTTCAGACCACTCGGAAGACTGTAACATCATTAAAATGCACTTGCAATAATTTTTCCCCATTGACCGTGATGTAAAGAAAAACTTTTGAATGTCCCTGTAATTAAACTATACATCCGATTTTCATAAAATTTGAAATGGCTTGACACAATTTTGCAACAATCATATATTTAAAATTTCAGACCATTCGGTTGGGTAGTTTTTACTCTGTTATATGCGGACGGACAGACGGATTGAACAACGACTATAGGTGCTACGTATTTATATAATTACGAACGCACCTAAAAAATGAAACCAAAGCCAATTTTTGAAGAATATATTAGTTCACATCATATATTTTTTTCACATTTTTACACAAATTTTAACATAGAAAAATAAGCAAAAATATTTTTTGAAAAAATTATTAATGTATTAATTTTATACTTACACATACCAAAAAATTACAGAATAATACTCAAAGTATATACTTTTAAGAAAACAAATTTCGTTAAAATAGAAGATGCGCTTTTTGAGTTACAAAAAAAAATAATGCTAGCAACTTGCTAAAATATCCATAACGTTCCCTGTTTGCATTTGCAGAAATACGCTACTATCAATGCATTAGTTGATTTGTGACAATTCCACTCGGGCAGGATGCGCAGTGTGCCAAAATAAGAGAATGTTTCCATACATACTACTTCCCTATAGGTTTGTTTCATGTTTGTAAATATTCTATTTCTCCAATTTTGACATTTTAGCAGATTTTTTTTTCAATTCAAATACCTACCACTATTTTCGATAAGTAATAACTGCTTTACTTAATGATAGGAAAGTGGCTATTACTATTCGGAAACAGTGATAGATATTGTAACAAAAAATCCACTAAACTGAGACTGTTTATCAAATAAGGTGAATATTACTAATCAGAAATATTGGTAGATACTTGAATAAAAAGTCCTGCTAAATTAGCAAATGATGCATAAATTAGCAGATGTTGCACCAAGACCGGAGCAAAAAAAAGTACTGAAACTTGTGAAGACTGACAAATGCGACTGCTTTTGTGTATTTCATTTATATTTTCTATGTTTTGCTTACTTTTTAAGAATATAAAGATTAAATTCTGATTTTATTTACTTTTGATTTATTAAGGTTACTACTAGTGCATCACTTAAAAAGACTAGATCTTTGAATAGTTCCAATCTGTCTATATAAATAAATGAATAAATATACATGGGTGCTGGAAGAACAAAATCCAGAGAGGGGCAAGATTTTGGCACAGACTGTGTATATGTGTATCTGCAAAATTGGCAGCATTTTTTTAAAATTGAGAATATAAACATGAAATAAATTAAAATAATATTTTTTTGTGCCAGAATCTCTGTGCAAGACAATTTAAAAACCTATAAGCATTAAAAAATAAATTTCTATTAGCATTTTTCAAAAAGGAGAATTAAAACAGTAATTATTTTTACCCCCCCCCCCCCCCACTCCCCTCTGTATTTAAGATAAATTTTAAATACATGAATGCAAAACGAAAAACTAAACTAAAAACCAGTAAACTAAAAACAAACTTCCATTGAGAGTACAGGTACCCCTGAAGAAAAATGATCAGTTCCTTTTTCTCTTAGCGTTCAATTATTTTAAGTCACTCGCAAAGAAAAATTTAACTTTTTTTTTTCCAAAATCAGCAGAGATAAAGAAAATTTAGTTAATTAAATTTCAAAATCCAAGAACAGGACTGAACTTTGCCATTGCCTATATAAATATACAGTGAAACCTGCTTAAGAAGTTTCCCAAGGGAATGGAAGGGAAAACTTCTTAAATGGGAAAATTAGCAATTTTTGAAAAAAAATCAATATTTAAGTATTGATATTCAGGAGAGGGTTTATTTTATCTTAGTACAAAATACAAAGAGTACTTTCTATAAAATTGAGTTTTTTTTAAGAATTTTAAATTGGATTGCACAGTTAAAAAATTAGCTAATAAAGTAAAAATGCATAATTATACCTTAGAAACTCTTTATTTAATCCAAGACAAGAAATTTCTCTTTAAGCATCATTTTTTTTTTTTTTTTTTTTTTTTTTTTTTTTTTTAAACGGTTCAAGTTTTTTGTTTCCTTTTTTTTTGGCAACCTTTAATTATATAATTGTCTTAAGCTTTTGAAAACTTCTTCAGGCACATTTTTGAGACTTTTGATAAAACACCGAAAAGTTTCTAGCCCTTTTACAGCTTCTGACATTTTCCCCAGTTTCACTCATTTCTTCATCTTCTGTCATTTCACAAATATCATCCACTGTAAGCATTTCATATGGTACTACTTCATCATCTACGGACACATACTCCTCAAACGATGCAGTGAAATCCATCTTTCTTTGAAGAGTCTTTCAATCATCCTCAATATCGAATTCATATTCTTCTGTTGATTCTCCATCCAAGAATCCTGCTTTTTGAAGGGAAAAACTGTGGCAATCACAGATGGTGTTATTAACTCCCATAGAGATAAAATAAAATGAATTGATTCCAAAGCGTTCACTTTTAACTCTCCAGTATTGTCAAGTTTTTCAACTATCCATTTCACTAGCCATTTTCTATAGTGCTGCTTAAATCTTTAATTACTCTCTGATTCATAGGTTGTAAAACGGAAGTTGAGTTCGGTGGTAGAAAATGGACTTTTATGTTGCTCAAGTTTTTTGCGTCTTTGGATAGGGTGGCACAGTTGTCTACAAAAATGATGATCTTTATTTCAAATCTCTTCATTTTATCATTCAATCTTTTCAAATGGGCTTCATAAATTGTAATTGTCATCCATGCAGTCTTGTTGCTTTCATAATCATAAGGCAGAGATTTCACATTCTGAAAACATCTAGGTTTCTTTGATTTTCCAACAACTGGCAACTTCTCAGAACCATTCATGTTGGCACCCAATAAAATTGTAAGCCATTCCTTATTTCTTTTACCCCCATGACATTTTTCGCCTTTATATGCAAATGTTTTATCCGGTAAAAGATTGTAGAAAAGTCTACACTCATCCATATTGAAAACTTCTTTCGTATGATAGCTGGTGTGGTAATTTTACCACATTTCATTTTTATTTCCTTCTTTTGGTAGCTTAAACCATTTTAATTCATTTACATTTTCCCCCTTCCTTTTTTCTGTAACCCTTGTTACTTTGTTTCCCTGCTAGCACAGTCATCGTTATTTTTTATTTATTTATTCATTTTTCTACGTTTTTATTTAGCCGATGGCTTCAAACATTATTTCATTTCAGTTGTTTCAATTTTTGTCTTTATATGACGTCACCGGATTTTGGTATCAAATCAGATTTAAAATCTCTTCTCAGTTTAATTTAATTTACTTTGTTTCTTCAGTTGGCATCCTTTTATCTGTTATTGGCATCCCGATATTTTGCAGTCTTCGCAGCCTATTACTCGTATTCAGTGCCGTTCGCATTCTGTTTGGCGATTTTTTTCGTTGTTCGGCAATCCATTTCCCTCGCCAAGTGACAGTTGCATTTTTTTCTCCCTTTCGTGGTTTTTCGAGCAGATTCGCAGTTGTCGTTGGGGTGTGATTCTGAAGGTTTGGTACGTTATGGAGTGTGAGGTCTTTATATGCCGATAGTTTTGCTGTTTTAAGTGTTCGTGGGATCAAGATCATTGATATAGTCATGTACCTCTGTATCATGGAAGACGGTAGTATTCCGAGTGACGCAGCCTTAAGCCTAAAATCGTATCGTAGAATTAGTAGATGGCGGAACTCATATATACGGCTAACTCGACATCAAAGAAAACACGAAAAGCCGCCTTTTAATAACTCCGCAGATATAGGTCCTATTGTTCTGATTTTTCTAGAACAGTCTTATATGTGCAGTCTAATCATATACAGAAATTTTTACATTTCTACATGCAGTATATTTTGAGATCTAAATAGCCATTTTTAAAGCGAAAGCGTTCGTACGGTATGTAAGAAGTTCTTAATTTCAAAATCTTGAAAACGGTACTAACGATTTTTTTTAAATTGATATATAATATAAATCTAATTAAGACGAGGTGAATAACACTTTTCTTTTTTCTGAGAAAACTCTAATTTTATTTTTAATTCACTTTTTTTTCCTCCGAAAATGATCTTATTAAAATTGATATATAATATAAATCTATTTTAGGTGAACCGAATAAGACCATGTGTGTTTCCAGGAAGACTCTTATTCGTTTTATAATAAGCATGAAAAATCGGACTATATTTTTCCACCATTTATGGGAATTTCACCGAAGTTGCATCTACTGTATTCATGCGCTTAATTTCTTCTGATCAACGTTTAGTGCAAAGTTTATGATCCTTCCGTAGCACAGTCGGTTAAGTGCGGGCCTCGCAATACATAGGTCACGAGGTCTGTCCTCTTTGAAGCAGTAAGCATTTTTTTTAAGCATATATATATATAGATTTATTTTGTAAATGCAATATATTGCACCTCAGTGCATTATTTATAAGAAATATTTTAAATGAGTTGCATTAATTGCATTACTTTTATAAAAATCATTCATTTGATTTTGTAAGCTTTTCAATGCTGAAGTTTAAATCTAGAATTTTATTAACAAAAAATAATAAAATACAGAACCTAGATTAAAATTATTACTAGTGTTTTAAATGAATTCCATTACTAGCTTTTCAATGCTGAAGTTTAAATCTAGAATTTTATTAACAAAAAATAATAAAATATATAACCTAGATTAAAATTATTACTAGTGTTTTAAATGAATTGCATTACTTTTATAAAAATCATTTCATACTTCAGTAAGATTTGTAAAGCTGAAAACTAATCAAGGGATAATGAAGTATAAAAAATTATTTTAAGTCTTTATTAACCAAAAATATAGAAGAATTTTTCATTATCGCTGAACTTTTATTGCATTTTAATAATTTGCAAATCATAACAAATAATATATATATATATATATATATACACTTTTTTTGCGAAATAATTAATTTTTAAATAATTAAAAATCACTTATCAGGCAGAAATTTGTTATTAATTCACTAATTAATAATTTGAAGACTACCGCTTAAGAGCTTAAGACGTTTATTTAAAAAACCATCTGGTAGACAAAATCTAGTGAATTTTGGAACGTCAATTCCGATTTAACGTGAACTAAAATTATGAATAATATTATAAAAAATGAGATATTGGGGTGGGAATGGATAGTAATTAATTTTGTCTTTGCATTTTCTTATTCATAATTTTACTTTAAAAAAATGATGAGAATTCTAAAAAATATTTTTTAAGGTAACGAAATTAATGCAATAAAAACTGTTTAAAATCTAAGAACACAGGCTTTTGACGTTTATTTTAATAAATTTTCTGATAGGCAAAATCTAATGAATTTAGAAACGTCAATTTTGATTTAATGTGATATAAAATTAATAATAATAAAAGGTATTTTGAGAGGGGGGGGGGGATAATAATTAATTTTGTCATTAAATTTTATTATTCTTAAATTTTTTTATATATAAGAATACTTAACACTAATGAAATTAATGCAAAAAAAAAAAAACAAAAAAAAAACCTAGCTCAAGATCTGGAATTTTAACTCTAAAGTAAATAAATGATGGAGAAATATTGTGCCTATTACTGAGTAAAACTGAAGTATTTTAGTACTTCAGAGTCAGTGTACACATTTTTCTTGAGTATTTCAGTATCATTTAATAACATTTAATCTAGCATATTTTTTAAACATTTTTACTGTTAAAGATTTTTTTATTCAACTTCATCAAATTTGGTTCAACAGATGGCAGCAGCAGCAATCTAGACAGTTAATATTTTTATTCTTTCAGATTTTCAAGTAAGGATTTCCTCAATAAATATTAAATAAAAGTTGAGAAATCTCTTGAAATTAATAGTATTACTCATAAATGAAAACAGGAATAATCGAGAACTCTTTGGATTGCATACATGTTAATTTATTTTTAATAATCACTAATTTGAGTTTCACTGCTCTCGCACTGGCTGCCATATTGGAAGGGTCAGAAAACGTCCCTAGATCACGCTCTCAGTTACTTCATTCGTTAACATAGGCTGAATTGGTGTTGCCGAGTCTAGTCTTTTTTCCTGTGTCTGAGACCTAGATCACGCTCTCCGTTACTTCATTCGTTAACATAGGCTGAATTGGTGTTGCTGAGTCTAGTCTTCTTTCCTGTGTCTGATAGTTACATACATCAATAATTAAATGATTTTCTGCATGGTATCGCCATCTACTGGCTAAATTCAGCATTAACAATAAATGGGAAATGTATTCACAGAAAAAATTAAGTGAAATAAAACCTCAAATTAAATAATTCAGTTGGCTAACTAAATTATTAAACCGTTGCCTAGCATTAAAAATTTCAAGGTACAAAATATAATTAAAATCTGTTTTTGAAGTATTTTACGTTGCTTGTTGCGGGATTAGTTAAATACATCAATAATTAAATGCTTCTCTGCACTGTATCACCATCTATTGCCTAAATTCAGCATTAACAATAAATGTGGGGGGGGGGATATCACAATAAAACTTTCTTTTCAATAATGGGAGCAATAATAATGTATTTTATGCATTTTATACAGTTGTATCCAGTAAATCTAATATCCTACCACCCCAATACAACTATAGATTAAAAACTTACATGATGGGAAATTATTTCTTAAAAAATAAAAAAATCAGTAATTTCCAAATAAATTTTATTTGAAAGTATTTTTTTTGCTTACAATTTTATTGTATTTTTAATAAAAAGGTTTAAAGAGTAATATTTCTTTATATTTTTCTTAAGAAAGTAAACCTTTTACATAGTAAGTTTTAACAAAGCTTTCTATATCTGTGAAACAAACCATAACGCCCCCCCCCCCCCCCATTTTGTATATTACTTCCATATCTTACTAAAAAGTTCTTAAAAAATCAAATAGCACAGCACTCTTTACAATATAAGTATCAGGTATGCTTTTTTGAAGGGGGGGGGGGGGGGGTAGGGAATTAAAGGTGAATGGAAATCACGATTATGAGTTCCTATCATTAGCCTCTAAAATTTTTTTTTATCTTTTTATTATTAACTTAAAAAAAGTAATGATATCAATTTAAAAAAACCCTTAACGGGTTAAAAGTCTGTGACGCAGCACTTTATCTTATTGCTATAAGAATTTTAAATATGGAACTTAAAAATAATGATATCAAATTTTAAGTGACGCTATATTATTTATTTTATCATTTTATTTTTGTTTTATTTATAATTGCATGCGTAAGAATTATGTTAAATTTAAAAGGATGTATAAAAATTTATTCATTGATGCGTTATCCTTCACATTTTTCATAAATTCAAACTATGAGTTTTAAAAGATATGATATCAAAATTTAAGTGACGCCTTGATGTAGCCTTAAACAATGTTTTAAAATTCAATTTTAATTATTTTCGATTTGGCTGAATATATTTACACATCTAACCAAAACTTTTAATTTTCCAATACACTGTTAAAAATACCACTTTCACTGAACCTGTACAATGCACTGTAATGTATTTATATGAATAAATTGATTTATCTTTGTACCGCACTATCCAAAATCAAAAGTAAAATTTATGTAAGTGATTTCTTTGCGTCATTGTATCCAAACTAAGTGAAATATATGCAAATGGATATTATGACGTAAAGAAATCACTTACATAAATTTTACTTTTGATTTTGGATAGCGTGGTACAAAAGATAAATCAATTTATTCATATAAATACATTACAGTGCATTGTACAGGTTCAGTGAAAGTGGTATTTTTAACAGTGTATTGGAAAATTAAAAGTTTTGGTTAGATGTGTAAATATATTTAGTCAAATCGAAAATAATTAAAATTGAATTTTAAAACATTGTTTAAGGCTACATCAAGGCGTCACTTAAATTTTGATATCATATCTTTTAAAACTCATAGTTTGAATTTATGAAAAATGTGAAGGATAACACATCAATGAATAAATTTTTATACATCCTTTTAAATTTAACATAATTCTTACGCATGCAATTATAAATAAAACAAAAATAAAATGATAAAATAAATAATATAGCATCACTTAAAATTTGATATCATTATTTTTAAGTTCCATATTTAAAATTCTTATAGCAATAAGATAAAGTGCTGCGTCACAGACTTTTAACCCGTTAAGGGTTTTTTTAATTGATATATATTACAGAGTGAGTTGTTTAAGATTCCAGAGGAGACGTAGAAACGGCACATATATGCTCTATATACGCAATGTTCAAGGCAGCATCGACTGCTGTATTCCACAAAAATTCTGTTTGTTCTTTTTCAAAAAAATAAGTCATGCGTAAAATAGCCTACTACTATAGGAGAGGTTTTACAATATCATGGAGATATACTAAACCTTTTACACAGCATGGAAGGAGTGGAATTCCAACAATGAAATTTGATAAGAATATTTTATATGCATTTTTTTGTTTTTCGTATCTATTGTTCTATTTTACGAGAAAGGTAAATGTTATATTTTGATAATTTAACAATTTAGAAGTCTAAAGAGAAATTCTTTCTTTATGAATGACATTTTGGATGTAATTTTAATACATATTTATGGTTCCAAAAGAACCCTAAGCAGTTGATTATAATAAAAATGTCTAGATGTTATCTCTCATACTTCCCAGTTCATGTTTTTTAACAAAAATAAAAATGCCTTTTTTATGTTGAATATTTCAAATAAACAATTTTACCAAATATTTCTGTCTTTTATTTGCATATATAATGTGTAACTTATTTAGATACGGCAGTCATTATATGTTGCATTGTTTGAAAAAAAAATAAGTAAAAATGAGACACCAAAAGTTGTTCTTTTTTTTAGATGTGAGCATTAATTTCTCTTAAGGAATGAAAATAAGTATTTTTGTTCTTAGCTAACAATTTCTCTGAATTTTGATTCGAAGAAGGGTCTGGATTATAATTCACGACGAAATTTGTTCTTATGTTTTTTTAAGATACTTGAATGCTGATAAAGTATTTCTTTACAAGAATAATTTCAGCTTATGTCATCCACATCATATCGTTTCATCTATATCATGCATCGTATAACAACAGCCGGATATCAAATATGGTAAGATTTTCCTCCACTCTTCAATTTCTTGTGGATCGGCACATTTACTCTCGCCTTTTATAGAATTATAACTCAATCCAGCTCTTTTCTTCATCCTATCAATCCATCCATTTGAAGGAGTAAATTCAATCTCCATTTTTTTGGCAATTTCCTCAGCCTCTTCTCTAAGAATAGGTCCGCTTATAGGAATATTGGCAGATCTGGCTTGTTTGAACCAAATTAATAACTTTCCTTCCATCACTTCATATTTTGCTCTTTTCACCTTTAAAATTTTTCGAGATTTATCAGCAGAGTTTAAAATGAGGTCTCATTTTGCTACAATTCCATTCAGAGTAGTCACTGGTATGTTCAACTTCTTTCAAAATTTTGATTTACTCTGCAATTGACAAGGCTTTTCTTTAACTGTCTTGTTCGACATTTTTGGGAGAAAAAAACAGTATTTTTCATTTGTGTATTTTCTAATGAGAAAGCTTTGATGTTATGCACTTTACAGTGACTTAAAAACTTTGAAATGAATGAATGAAACACAGTTTTGGTTCATTCCACTAATGGAAGAGGGTGGGAGAAAATCTGTTGTAACAGAAAGTAACTATTGAACTGAAAGAATTCCTTCTCGGTAAAGCAGACCAATTCCCTTTTCTCTGTCTATTTTTCAATTGGAAAATTGATTTATCTACATTGGTGTATCTACTACAGGTGTGGCAATCCGAGGTTAAATAGATTTAGCAGGATCTGATTTAAGTAAACATCGGAAGCCTTAATGCTATCCAGTCAATCTTTCCAATTTAAGAAGACGATTTAAGACAAAGATGATTGAAAATTGACAAGTAAATTTTTATTTTTATTTTTTTGTAAAGGAGAATATTTTGGGGAAATTAAGAATTTATATGGTTGAAAGTTGGAAAAAAAAAAAAAAAGTAAAGTTTAATACTTAAAATCCAAATTTATCGAATTTCAGTTTATATACTAATCAGTCTTTTGATGAAAATGCTTGAGTAATATTTAATTATATATTTATTTTCTGTTATTCTGTAATTAATTAAAACATTTTAAAGTACAGTTCTGCATTGTTTTGTGTATCCTGATTTGGCTGTGATCCGCATGGAATTATTTTTATTTTTCAATTACGATCATTTTCCTGAAATTCATTCAGTATTTATGGTGAAAACAAGGAATAAAGTTTTATATTTAAAATCTAAATTCATCAAATTTCAGTTTATATTTTTATGCATTCTTTTGATGGAAAAATCATTTTCTATATGTTTGGATAATATTTCAGTATATATTCTTCGTTTTCTATTATTTTATAATTAATTAAAATTCTTTAAAATAGGGTCTTGAATCGAATTCGGCATCCAATTTCAACACTGGCATGAATTTTTCAGTGCATTTTCCTGAAATTAATTCAGTATTTATAGTTGAAATAAAATAAAGTTTTATGTTTAAAATCCAAATTTATTTAATTTCAGTTTATATTTTTATGCATTATTCTGATGGAAAATTAATTTTCATGTGTTTAGATAATATTTGAATATTTTAGTTTTAATTTATTATTATTTTGTATTTAATTAAAAAAAAACTTTAATAGAGTTCTGTATTGAGTCGAGTAACTATTTTTACAATGGAATGGAAGTGACTGGAGGGGGGAGATGTCATTCATTAGACTTTTCTGCAGATCTGGGATTTTCTGCTTTTTTGATATTTTCTTACCATTAAAAATAGATATATTTTATTACTAATCATATAATTGAATTTTCTTCTGCTTTACCTCAATAACTTTTTAATACTCTTTCAGAAGAAAAAAAAAAAAAAAAAAAAAAAGCGTTTATGTTGTTAGCAATGTGGTGATATTTGGGTGCCCCCCCCCCCCCCCCCCCCTGCCGCAAGGAATTTAGATAGCAGTAGCCACCACAAGTCAGACAGAAAAAAAACAAAAAAACTTTTATATTATTAATTAAATAATGAGTTTATCAAATTTATTAAAATAGTTCAGTCATTTTTTTAATGCAAAAAAAAAAAAAAAAAAGTGTCTTTGAGCATTCAAACTTTTTTTGTGCATAAAATGTACTTCTTTTCAAACGTATTTGAAAAATAAAAAACTAAGTATACTATATAATACAGGAGTAGGAGAGGGGGGGGGGGGAGGGGGGGGGAGGAGGGTTGCATAAAGACCACATTTTGCTACTAAAAATTACAAAATAGGCTTCCAAATTCCAAAGGTAAAATCTGTGTTAAATTAATTTAGCACTAAATCGCAATCTTAGATGGATGATAAATTGATTTAAGAAATTTCTAGATTGTCCAGTCTTAGTTGCCACAACCAATGTTTAAAAGTTAATCTGATAAAATATATAAACAGAAAAGCTATTAAAAAGAGGGGCGTTCCACATCAAATCAGGCAGTAAAATATCAATATGTAACCCATCATCACAGATTTTAATGAAACTGCGTGTGTTTGTTCTTACTATTAAGATATGATCACCAGTAATTTTTTTTGCTCCTTGGTGAAATAGTTTCTGAGAAAAAAAATTGTCAAAATTTTGAAAAACTGCCGACAGTTGGCATTCATGACTGCTCAGTTTTCAAATGTAGCATGTCATATATATAATCATATTTCAATATCTACTCTACAAATCCTCTTCAAATAATTTATTCATAATATTTAGGGTACGCAGTTTATGAAAAAAAAAAATATTGTTACGCTTATAACATTTTAAGTGTCTCTAAAAAAATGTTTAAACTTTGAAGTCGTGAATTTTTTATGAAAAATAATGCATTAACAATAAAAGCATTATCAACAAAAGGCGGTATTTTTATTAAATTTATTTTTTGTGGGAGATATACTTAAAGGTGTCCTTTATCTGATTCTGAAATAAAAGTAGTGGGATTTTGGGTGTTTTTAGTAGTATTTTCTAATTAAAAATATTTTGGGGTTCATTTCAAATCAAATCAAGCAGAGTCATTCCATGTCAGTTCCCCTAAGCCATTTAATCACTGTCACAAATTTCAATGAAACTATGTTTATTTATAGCTCATTTTAAGACGTAATCATCTTCAATTTTCTTGATCCTAAGTAAAATAGTTTTTAAGATAAAAAAATATAAAAATTTGAAAAATTGTTTTAAATTTTTTTAATGGCAGTTCTATATTTAAAGGCTGCATTAAAAAAAAAAAAAAGTCATTTCAATATAAAATCACTAAATAGGTTTCAAATAATGTATGTATGACAAATAATGTAGGCAGATTATTATTTCTTATTTTTTGTCATTTTTAAACACTAAGAGTGTCTTTTATCTTGTGAATTTTTAAAATCAAGAATTTTGTCAAAAATAATGTGTTAATCAAAAATTTATTATTAACCGAACGCAGGGTGTTATTGCTTTTTTTAATTGTACATATAAATATCTTTTAAATGGTTATAAAATAAAAATAGTGAAAATATGAGAAAAAATTATCAAAGTTTTGGAAAATTGCCATGAGTTGCCATTAATGATTGTTCAATTTTCAAAGGCCTCATTTTATATATAAAATCATATTTCATTAACTAATAAAGAAATATTCTTCAAGTAATTTATGCAAGGTAAATAAAGTATGTAGATTATGAGAAAAATATTGCTGTAATGTTAAAAAATATTTAAATGTGTCTAAAAAATTGTATAATCTTTGAAATCAAAAATATTTTACAAAAAATAATGAAATTATTAAAAAAGCTTTATCAATCAGAGGCGGAGTTTCTATGACTAATTTTTTAATTTCAAGTTGTACATAATACTACATTATAACTGGATCTGAAATAAAAATAGTGGGATTTTGAGTAGTATTTAAATCATATTTAAAATTATCAATATTTTTAGATGTAAAATCTATCCAATGTATCATCCCTGGAAATATTTTTATTTATACATTTATTTTATTTTTCAAATTATCTTTTATGTTCGTTTCTTAAGGAAAAAAATAAACAATATTGTTTTTTAGTAAAACTTCTAGGGCGAAGAGCAATTATCCCTTTCCAAAAAAGAAAAAAATCACTACATCCTCACCGCCCAATAGAAATTTTCAAAATGACACTCCTAATCTTTAAACTCATATTTGGCTGCTAATATTGAAAATTTAGCACTGAGCTGCTAATATTGAAAAAAATACCAAATTTCACTCTTTTGAAGAAAATTTTGACATATTGTGCTTTAAATATATGCAAAAAATGCATAATACATTATATCTTTCAAATAACTATATCTAAAAAAGTATTTAAAACTTAATGAGTTGCACTTTTGTAACTTTATTTAGTTTCTAATGATATGTAATTTGATTTATTTCATCACAATATTGCTGAAAGCTGGATTTTCAACATATATATGTATGTATATTAGGGTGTATTGATTTTTAACTTTTTTTTTGTTTCCAAATTCCAAGTTGATAAAAAGTTGCTACTAGACACCACAACTTACCACAAAAAAATTTGGATTTTTAAAAAAATGTTTAGGTCTCCCGCACAAGGCCTAAAGTTTAGAAATTTTACTTAAAAAGTAAATTTTTACAAAATTTTTAAAAAAACCTAAAACACTTTTTTTCTAAATTGCAAGTTAAAATTCCACTAACAATAAGCACAAAAAACGATAGAAAATGTATTTCAAAAACTTAGCACAACATTTTGGTCTCCCGCACAAGGCCTAATGTTTGTTAATTTTGACGAAACTTTTGTAAATTTTAGTGTAAATGAACCATTTTTGTTTTCGTTAAAAACACCAGACTTAAGTGTATTTTTGTTACAGGTGGCATAAAATGACACAATATAAATAAATAAATAAATATAAATATAAATATATATATATATACATACTACATAAATAATATATAAATGTTGTATACCTTAAAAAAATAGTTTAACGATGTAAATTGTTTGATAAAGGTGTTGAATTAAACTCTATCGTTATTTGTGATTACTATTGTTTATTAAAAATGTATAAAATATTATAACGTGGAATAAAATGTAGTATATAAGTACAAAATGTTGCTGATGTATTTTCATAGAACATGAGCGCAGTTTTCCTGTTCTATTTCAAATTAACTGACTTGTTTTAAATATTCGTCCTTTCATCTTGTCTTCAAAACCTGAAACGAAAGTTATATACAGTATTTATGTAGGCCTACAGATTTCTACAAAATTACAGAAATGATCCCCAATGAATTTCAAATATTATGTGGAAGACAGTAAGATAAAGATGTTATTTAAAAACATTAAAAATCAAAGTAGTACAAAAAACACTTACTTACATTTTAATCCTTCACTGAGGTTTTGTACTGGCTGTTGGTCTCGAACGTAGGTAGGTCTTTACGGTCTTCCAGTCTGGCACGAATGAAACCATCTCTTTCGATCATCCCACGCACTCACTTTGAAGCTTCTGTGACTTCTTTCACAATTCGTTCCACAGCTTGAGTGTGAGAAGGAATTGTAAATTCAACCCTTCCACTTTTTCCCGTTTCCGCAATTAACTGTGGGGTTCGGTTACTGAAGAGGTTTACCAGTCAATCATATCTATATAGTCTTTAGCATTAAAATTGATCTGAGGGGGTTTAAATATCCTTAGCCCTTTCTTTTCTGTTTCACGAGCTTTCTGGATTCTCTTATAAGCCAAGACTCTAATATGTTTTCATTCATCAAACAAAATCGCTATTAAAACATGCTCTGGGTGAGCTATGGATGCGTTTCTCTGTAACGTTGCATGGACGACATGGTTTAGTTTGTCTTCCAAGTAATTTCTGAAATGAATCATTTAAAAAAAATTAATGGAACCCTGCGGAATTTTGGGATTGCACTTAATTGAGAACCATGATGGTATGTAGACTTTCATTATGAACTCTGCAAGCATTCTCAGCTCAGGGGTCGGATCATCCATGGCTACATACAAACGAAGGATTCGATTTGCCAGGGTAAGCCACCTGGCGTGCGAGATGTTTCCGGGGTTTCGTCTGGCCAACTCTTCTGTACATGTACCTATTGATACGGCTTTGGATATTTCGTACAGATACTTTTCGTCTGTGCTCAACTCTTTAAGATCAACTTCTGGTATATCACTTTCAATTGCAAAAAAATTGACAACATCCAGATTTTGGCAGCTTAGAAGTTTTTTACCAATAGGCCCGCTAAATGTGTTTGGTCCAGAAGTTGGCCCATCAAGAGGAACCATAATTTTTCTAAATGGTAATTCATTCAAATGTAGTAGACACACAACTGCCTGCAGTGGCTGTTGTATTTTATTTTCAAATACGGTGATAACTCCATTTGAAGTGCCTGTGTTTGCTGCCGTACCATCACAACCAATAGCTTTTAGTTTTTTAAGATCGACAGATTTATCTTCACAATACTTTACAAGTGATGTAACTATTTCCTTTCCTGTTCCATTTATGGGAGTTGCATGACCGAAATACTTGGATCCAGGTTCTTCAACAATAGATATGTGTTCTTCCATTAAAGATTTTCGGACAATTTTACCAGCTACAATTTCTTTTGTTATGGTTTCATCTTTACGACCATCAAAGTAAATGGCCATCAGATCGGAGGTTCGAGTTGAGCTTACTTCTTTACGAGGCTTAAGTCTTTCACGTGCTACTTTTGTTTTGTCGATTACTGCTTCTTGGTTCTCTGCAGTAACGACATTTTAGTCTCGCAAAAGGGCAGTAGCTAACTGAGCTCCAGCTCTACTAGAAATGCCCCTGTGGTCACAAGCTCGTGAAAACAAAGACAAGCGTTGTGGCAGTTCTTGTTTTACTTCTACACTTAAAACACTTTTTTGACTCGTATCAAGTACATTTATTTCAAAATCACTATCTTGACATGATGTGTGAGACATTAAATCATCTGTACTATCACCAGAATCAATGTTATCAACAGATTTTAAGTTTTCATCCTCAGTCTTTTTTACAACTACCTGCATTAAAGCTTGTGACCTAGATTTTCTTTCTAATCACTTTTTAAGCTTTTTAGTCTCGTTTTTGTCACACTCTGCAATTGACATCAATTTAGGACCACGTTGGTTGAGCAAAGCTCGTGTTCTAGTGCCGGGACTTTTTTGTCAATAGAGCAAATACAGTTGCTGAGGTCACATTTGCAAGTACAAATATCAAACAATGCAGTTTCAGTTTTTGACTGAAAGCTAGTTACTGCATCTTTGTAGGAGTTAGGATACTTTTTTTAGGCCCTGAACACTTTTTAATTTTCTCAAGCTGCTCATGCAATTTTAAAACCATAAATATTGTGTTTTTGGTGCTCTTTTGCATTGGTGCTCATTGAAGCTCTTTTCCATATTTCCTCAAGTTTTAAAGCAACTCTTAACGCAATTACATTTTTTGCAGGCTGATGTATTCCCTCTTGTTTCATTCCAATGCGTACCCACTCAAAATACTTCAAAACATCCATCTTGGTTGGCAGAACATTAAACTCACTCACATCAATAGGTTGCCCGATAACCGGCCTGTCGGTAGTTTGTCTAGTTAGATGCGGTTTTTTACTCATAATGAACAACAACAACACTCACTCAATTGATTCTTACAACAAGACTATCGCACTAAAACACAACCGTAAGGCTCGCTCGTGGGCAGACGACTACTGACAAGTGTGCGCGGTGATTCATAGGTGTCGCGTCACTGCGGCGCAGCAGTCTGGCCTTCCCCCACCGCATCACTTCAAGTTGATGCTTGACGTATTGAAATGTGATTTATTATTTCACTTATTTCAACAATTCCAATCAAGCCTAACAAGGCTTTAGTTACATTTAATTTTTAAACCAGCTACAACACAAATATCAAAGCACTGAAAAATGTTCAAAAATTGGCTGAAATTTACGACTTTTAGGCCTTGTGCGGGAGACCTAAATGTTGTGCTAAGTTTTTGAAGTACATTTTCTATCGTTTTTTGTGCTTATTGTTAGTGGAATTTTAACTTGCAATTTAGAAAAAATGTGTTTTAGGTTTTTTTTTTAAATTTTTGTAAAAATTTACTTTTAAAGTAAAATTTCTAAACTTTAGGCCTTGTGCGGGAGACCTATACATTTTTTTAAAAATCCAAAATTTTTTGTGGTAAGTTGTGGTGTCTAGTAGCAACTTTTTATCAACTTGGAACTTGGAAACAAAAAAAAAGTTAAAAATCGATACACCCTAATGTATATATATCCCTGTTTCCAAAAAAATTATTTTAAAATTATTCATTTATGTTTAATAACAGGGCCGTAGCAAGGTCTTCAG
Source organism: Maratus speciosus (assembly GCA_963932465.1). Classification (NCBI taxonomy): domain Eukaryota; kingdom Metazoa; phylum Arthropoda; class Arachnida; order Araneae; family Salticidae; genus Maratus; species Maratus speciosus. The sequence goes on from OZ010794.1 coordinate 544,887,482, forward strand.
AGGCCCCCCCCAAACATATTTTTCGGGGCCCCCCTCTAAGATTTTAGAGAAATATCTATATTTAATTTTCCACCCGAGTTCCATTTTATAACAATACCAGCGCAGTTTCGCTGGTCGAATTTTCCAAAACGAACTTCAAACTGAATGAATTTGTAGTTGGGCTGCACTGCTTTCGGCAGCGTACACCCATAGGGGCGATGTCCGCTCCGATCTTGAATCATACGAACCTTGAATCATTGTAATTTTTTTATTTAGATCCAAATTAAATACAAATTTTCAACATTTCGTTCACGTTGCTACAGGAACAGATATGATATTCTTACAACGTGAATTTAATCAAAGGACTTGCAAAATTTAACTGAAAATTCTTTCATTTAGGAAAAAAATATAAAAAAAAATCGCCGAAGAACGCGAAAGAACGTCAAAAATTGCATAAAAATTTTCAAAGTTCATAGAGATCAAACTTTACTTATATTGGGCTAAAAGATTGAAATCGGGTTTATTTTTTTTTTACGAATATTAAAAAAACTACCAGAAAATTGAAAAAGCTAAAAATCACATAAAAATTCTCGAAAATTTTAAAAACAGCAGAGGACAAAATTTGGCAAAAAAGTTTGAAACTGAATTCCTTTTACAAATGTTATAAATTGCTAAGTATTGCTCATAAACAAAATAAATAAATAAAAAATATGGAAGTCGTTTTCGTATTTTCAATTTTCTCTTCAGTTTGGCAATGCCATCCGCGTGGCCCAGAAAGATTTTTTTTAAGCAGAAAATATTCACTTATAACAATTTTTTTCCCGCTCGGATTGGTGCCTTTTATTAACACTAGAACGCCCGGAAGGAGTCGATTCGACTCCAACCATATGATTAAATGTCAATTGGAACCAGAAATTCTTTCACAAAATACTTTAAATTTTAAACACGCAGATTTACGGTAAATAAATCAATCCAATAATTTTAAATAAAAATTCTGGTGTAAAAGATTTTTATGAAACTTGAGTAATATTTCCGGGCGTTCTAGTGTTAAATACATATATATGTACGGATTTACTAATTTAAAAAAAAAAAAAAAAAAAACTTTTGGGATGTTTTCATACATTCCGGTTTTCTCCAGTTTAAAATTGTCACCCAAGTTGAAATTTAAGAAGAAAAATAAATACCTTCGGATTAGAAGGTACCTTTCTTTGGGCATGGTTGACGGGTTTCCTAGTAGCTAATAATAAAGACAGACGTTTGTCTGTCCACAGTTTTTCTTTGTCTGACCAGATGTTTTTCTGTTCCGTACAAAATTTGACAGGAAGGTTACCTATATGCCTAAGTTGCTCGAAACAGGTTTTTAAATTTTTTTATTCGAATTTTTTTCATTTAATTTTTTACGATATTTTTTGTATTTTTTCGAGTTTCGTGCTTTTTTCCCCACATTCATAAAAAGAATCTATTTTCAATCCATCTTTTCATTTTAGCCGAATATAATAAAGTAGTCTTCGATTTTTAAATATTTCGCGAATTTTTTATGTGATTTTTAACTTTTTTCGCGTATTTTTTTACATTAGTAAAAGAATCAGGTTTCAATCTTTTAGCCCGATGTACTAAATTTCGTCTTTTTTGCGATTTTTGAATTTTTCACGAACGTTTTTTTTTTTTCCTTTTTAAGACCCCTGTGATTAGAAGAGATTTTATCTCACATTTGAAGAAACTTTCGTCTTTAGAAAGGAAATTTCTAGAAATTTTGATGTTTGATTCGCGATTTCTTCGTGTTATGAAGGAAAAAAGTCATACGTTCAGTTTCTAATCATCAAGTTCAGTTTCTAATAGGGAAAAGTACAATGCAGAAAAGTTGGCGGAACACTCCTGTGATTTGATTTGGCAAAAATGCATCTTCATATTTAGTAAGGATGTTAGGTAATTTTTATGTTAGATTGGTGAGTTTTCTATATTTTCGCGGAAAATGAGAATCAAATCAAAGCTTTTTTGTGTGTGTGTGTTTGAATGAAAGAAAAAGTTACGGAAAAAATCCTCAATTTACTGCTTTCTTTCTTTCCTTTTTTTTTTTTTTTTTTTTTCTTGGAGAAAGAGTGTAAAAGGAACCCAGTTTCTATCTTTTATCCCAATATAGTAAAAATTTTGCCATCTGTGGCACAGATTTTTGACATCCCTAAAAGGAATCAGGTTTCAGTCTTTTAGCTCAATATAGAAAATATGTCCATAGAAATTTCTGAATTTTTTACGAACGTTTTATGTGATTTTTAGCGTATTTTTGTCTTTCACGGCGATTTTTTCACATTCCAGTTACAATCTTTTGGCTCGATATAATCAATTTTCTCTCAGCGATTTTTGAATTTTTGCTCAATTTTTTATAAGATTTTTACTTTTTTTTTTCGCGTTTTGCGGAGTTTTCTTGACATTTTTTTTTCTTGAACCGAAGAATTATCCAGTAGATTTTGCTGCTGTCATAATTAAAATTAAGCTGAAGTGGAAAAATAACAAATTTGTTCCAGTAGCAACGTGAGCTACGATGCTGGAAAATTTTACTTTTATCTGGACACTATAACTTTTATCGAAAAAAATCATCGAAATTCGAAAAATATCGAAAAATTCAATGATTGTTTGATTCAAGATCGGAGCGGGAATATCCGGAACAGGTTTACGCTGCGGAAGGCAGTGAAAGCCCCCCAATGGAGAACTCCAAAAATAGGTTATTTTTTTAAAAAAGCAATTAGCGAAGCTCTGCTAGTAGATTAAATAAATACACAATGTAATTTATGTATAGTTAACATAAGTAATTTATCAAGACAAGAGAAATGAAATGTTCAAAACAAAACAGGTCGAACATAAGGGGATAGGCGGCATATGCAATGCACATAGATGCCCGCTTATTGGGGTCCCTAACGAGATTAAGAAGCATATATTTTTTGAACATTTGAAAAAAAAAATGAATATTTCAAATGAAAATCAAATTTCAAATTATTCAAAAGGTTCAAAGTCCTAAAAGTTTTTAATCTTGAGTTCCAACTTTTCCTCACTTTTATAGGGGGCCCCAAAAAAGTTAATTAAAAAAGTATTTAGAGCCTGCAAAATTTCTTTATCTGGGCACCTTTAAAGAGACTACTGGCTATAGAAAGAAAGCACATATGTGTTTTGGTCAAAAGAAGTAATAGTACTAAGAAAGTTTTGAACCTTGTTGGGCCCCCCAACGAGATTAAAAAGCATATTTTTAAAACATTTGAATAAAAAGATGGGGCATAAAATTTTTGAATCTTAGGCTCCAACTTTTCCCCACCTTTATAGAGGGCCCTAAAAAAGACAAAAAAGAATTTAGAGCCTGCAAAATTTCTTTCATCTGGGAACCTTTAAAGACAATGCTGGCTATAGAAAGAAAGTGCATATCTGTTTTGGTCAAAAGAAGTAATAGTATTAAGAAAGCTTTGAACCTTGTTGGAGCCCCCAACGATATTAAAAAGCACATTTTTAAAACATTTGAATAAAAAGATGGGGCATAAAAATTTTGAATCTTAGGCTCCAACTTTTCCTCACCTTTATAGGGGGCCCTAAAAAAGACAATTAAAAAAGAAATTAGAGCCTTCAAAATTTCTTTCATCTGGGAACCTTTAAAGAGAATACTGGCTATAGAAAGAAAGCGCATATCTGTTTTGGTCAAAAGAAGTAATAGTATTAAGAAAGTTTTGAACCTTGTTGGGCCCCCCAACGAGATTAAAAAGCATATTTTTAAAACATTTGAATAAAAAGATGGGGCATAAAAATTTTGAATCTTAGGCTCCAACTTTTCCTCACCTTTATAGGGGGCCCTAAAAAAGACAAAAAAGAATTTAGAGCCTGCAAAATTTCTTTCATCTGGGAACCTTTAAAGAGAATGTTGGTTATAGAAAGAAAGCACATTTGTTTGAAGGAACTGATAGTATTAAGGAAGTTTTGAAACTTATTGGGACTCCCAACGAGTTTAAAAAGCATGTTTTTTTTAAGCATTTGAATAAAAAAGTGAGGCCTAAAAGTTTTTAATCTTGGGCTCCAACTTTTCCTCCCGTTTATAAGGGGCCCTAAAAAAGACAATTAAAAAAGAAATTAGAGCCTTCAAAATTTCTTTCATCTGGGAACCTTTAAAGAGAATACTGGCTATAGAAAGAAAGCGCATGTCTGTTTTGTTCAAAAGAAGTAATAGTATTAAGAAAGTTTTGAAGCTTGTTGGGACCCCTAATGATATTAAGAAGCATATTTTTTAAACATTTGAATAATAAAAATGGGGCCTAAAAGTTTTGAATCTTGAGTTCCAACTTTTCCTCACTTTTATTGGGGGGCCCCAAAAAGACAATTTAAAAAGTATTAACAGCGTGCAAAATTTCTTTCATCTGGGCACCTTTAAAAAGAATAATGACTATAGAAAGGAAGCACATTTGGTTGAAGGAAGTAATAGTATAACGAAGTTTTGAAACTTATTGGATTCCTAAATGAGATTTAAAAGCATATTTTTTAAAAATTTGAATAAAAAAATTGGCTTAAAAGTTTTGAATCTTGGGTTCCAACTTTTCGCTCTTATATAGGGGGCCCTAAAAAAGACAATTCAAAAAGAATCTAGAGCCTGCAAAATTTCTTTCATCTGGGCCCCATTAAAAAAATGGTTCCTGTAGAAAAAAAGCGCATATCTGTTTTGTTTGATGGAAGTAATAGTATTAAAGAAGTTTTGAACCTTTGGTTTCACCTTTTTCGCCCACTGATAGGTGCACCCCAAAAGTACTAAAAGGCCATTTATTTTTTAAGTAGAACTTACAGCCTTCAAAAACTTTTATAAAGAATGGTGGATATAGAAGAAAAGCACATATTTGTTTTCTATTTCTAAATCTGATCAAGATCTTTGACAAAAAAAAAATGAATTTCGATAAAACAAAATAAAATGTTATTAAAAATACATAAAAAAATTATTTAAAAAGTAAAAAAAAAAAAACGGCTGACAGATACAATAGCTTTACAATAGCTACTGGGCCCCTGACTTTGCTCAGGCCCCCCCCAAATGGGGGGTATGGGGGGCGGTCGCTACGGCCCTGTTTAATAAAGCATATATATTGTTTATACACTTATAGAAAATACATATGGTAAATTTTATGATATGTCAATAATATCTAAAAGTAAAGAACTTATCTAATAGTATGTAACGAAAAATTTAACATCTGGTGTAATGACAACAAAATTTTATAATTGTTTTACTTAATTTGGATGAATGAAAAAAGCGTACATGTTTATATTTTATTGAAGTACTGTGAAAATGTCACAAAGACATTCCTATCTCAACAACAACTGAGTATGTCACATTCACACTACAGCTGATTTTTTTTTTTTTTTGATCTTTCGGGTTTGATTTCAGATGGTAATGAATTAATTAGTTTTGTTAGAAGTGTCATTGCAGTCAGCATATTAGGTTCACTATTTTTTTTTTATAATTTATTTTGATTAACTCGATGAACAACAACATTTAAAGCAACCATTTCATGAATTTTCAATTAAAAGATGATTTATAAATTCATTATGTTGTTTAGTTATTATTATCGTCTTAAGATAATAAGTTGGTATTAAGATTTTTAAATGTAGTTTATTTATTATTTGAACAGTTGAAAGTATTTTTCAATAAGAGTGGGCTGTTGATTTTAAGTCGGCTGTTGATCAGACTACTGTTGGTAAAGGAACTGGTACTATTTAATTTAATTTTTATTGCTGTAAATAATATTTGTTATTTTATTATTGCATGTGTTATATTTAAGCAAGAGTAGCAATATACGATATCGTAGTCATTATAGTACATCTTAGCATGAAAAGCTTCAATAATCATTAAACTTTCACCTTTTATGAAAATTTTGTTAAAATTGCTCATATTTTCACTATTTTTTATTTTATAACTATTAAAAAGATATTTTTACGAACAATTAAAAAAAGTAATAACAGCCTGCCTTTGGTTAATAATAAATTTTTGATTAGCACATTATTTTTGACAAAATTCTTGATTTTAAAAATTCACAAGATTAAACACACTCATAGTGTTTAAATATGACAAACAACAATAAATAATAATCTGCCTACATTATTTGTCACATATACATGATTTGAAACTTATTAGTGATTTTATATTGAAATGACTTTTTTTATGCAGTCTTTAAATATAGATCTGTCGTTAAAAACATTTAAAAAAAATTTTCAAAATTTAGATATTTTTTTATCTTAAAAAATATTTTACTTAGGATCAAGAAAATTAAAGGTGATTACGTCTTAAAATGAGCTATAAACATACCCAGTTTCTTTGAAATTTGTGACAGTGAATTAAATGTCTTAGACGAATTGACATGGAATGACTCAGCTTGATTTGATTTGAAATACGCCTCAAAATATTTTTAAATAGGAAATACTACTAAAAACACCCAAAATCCCACTATTTTTAATTCAGAATCAGGTAAAGGACACCTTTAAGTACATCCCCCACAAAAAATAAATTTAATAAAAATACCGCCTTTTGTTGATAATGCTTTTTTAGTTAATGCATTATTTTTCATAAAAAATTCATGACGTCAGAGTTTAAACATCTTTTTAGGCACACTTAAAATGTTATAAGCGTAGCAGTATTTTTTTTTTCATAAACTGCATACCCTATATATTATGCATAAATTATTTGAAGATGATTTGTTGAGTAGATATTGAAATATGATCATATTTATGTCATGCTACATTTGAAAACTTAGCAGTCAAGAATGCCAACTGACGACAGTTTTTCAAAATTTTGACAATTTTTTCTCAGAAACTATTTGACCAAGGAGTAAAAAAAAATACTGATGATCATATCTTAATAATAGGAACAAACACAAGCAGTTTCATCAAAGTCTGTGATGGTGGGTTACATGCCTGCCTGAACTGACATGGAATGACCCTAATGCATGTACCAGGTGTCCTAAAATGGACTGTCTGACTTTAAAATTCAATATCTTGCAAATGGTGACTACTATTAAAAAAATTCTTGTAGAAAGCTTATGTTAGATATCAGGAGATTTTTTACTGCTATTCTCGATTTTAGTTAAAAACAGCAGCGATAGATGGCGCTGCAAGCAATAGGCGCTAAATAGGGGTCCAATTTTCGGCCTCTGTCTTCTCTCACTATTGATGCAAAAGCGGAGGTTAAATGTATAGAGTGGGAGCCTAAGAACAAAATTGCATTGACGACTGAAAACCACTCCATATACAACCTTCTTCTTTCGCATCAATAGTGAGAGATGAGAAAAGCTAAAAATTGGGCACTGATTTAGCGTCTATTTCTTGCAGCGCCATTTATCGCTGCTATTTTAAACTAAAATCGAGAATCACAGAAAAAAATCTCCTGACATCTTTCATAACCCTCCTGAAAAAATTCTTTTAATAGCTGTCCCCATTTGCAGGTTATTGAATTTTAAAACCAGTTATGTGAACAATTACCCAATTCGAAATATCGCGCGCAAATTTGTTTTTAAACCGAAATCGCCCATAGTGTATGCATTAGGATTTTAACATTTAGCTACTTAGACTGCACATCGAATTTCACTTTATTACCTCTCTCTTATTGAAATAAATTTTTCTCGTAAATGACATTGTAATTGACCTAGCCATTGAGAAGAAATCGATAGAGTCGAAATTGCCCATCGCTTTTGAATAAGAAATTTCACATTTAATTACTCAGGACACAGATCTGATTTACAAAATTCTACCACGCTATTACTTCTGTCTTACTAAGGTCTGTGTAAAGTACATTTTAATTGATTCAGCCATTGCCGATAAATCGGGTGCATTGAATTAAAATCTCCCATAGTACTTCCATTTGAACTTAAGGATCTCTCAGGGTTACTCTTCACTAATTTGTAAACACCTGCTTCGTAATGTTAATTCTACGGGCAGGTTGTTTTCGGATTTCTCTTTTAAATTTGAATATTTTTAAACGGTATTTTTGCATAGGATAGCTGAGCTCGATCTCTAATATGGCTATTTTGTACTTTTTCAATTTCGGTTGCAAATTTTTTTTAATAAAAGTATTTTCACTTTCAAAACTAGTTCCGAAAATGAAAGTACCTTTCAAAACCAGTTCCGAAAGTGAAAGTACCTTTATTTAAAAAATCTGCAACCGAAATCAAAAAAGTACAAAATAGCCATATTAGAGATCGTGCTCAGCTATCCTATGCAAAAAAAAAAAAAAAAAAAAATGTTTAAAAATATTCAAATGTAAGCGAGAAATTCGAAAACAACCTGCCCATAGGATTAACATTACGGAGCGGGTGTTTTCAAGTGAGTGAAGAGTCCCCTTAAGCCTTGAACTACTCTGAATACTCATCGGATTTCAGAAATCGGGCCATGCTGTTATCTTTGTCTTACTAAGATCTATACTTGTGCTGAGTTACATTGAAAGCGATCGAATCATTTTCGCGAAATCGTTATTCATTATTATATCAATTCATTAAATTCATTATATTGATTCATAAATTACGTTTAATTCATTATTAGATAGGAGTGGGTACACAGGAAGCTTCGTTCACCTTCGTCTGTCTGCGTTTCAGTTAATATCTATAACATTGATAACTGGATATAACGTTGATAGATATCCAGTTAATATCTATCAACAGAAATTTTTAGAAAAGCAGATTTTTAAAAATTGGTAACTTTGACTCTTAACAATATTTAAAAATTTTTTGACTTTAATTTAATTGGAATTCTATTTTATCTTCCTTTTCGAAGTATCATTTCATTTAAAATTATAATATTCGTTTTTACTTTACTATTTGAACTAAATCTACATTTTTTATACTCCATATTAGTAAATTCAAGTTCAAAATGTTCGTCTTAACTTTATACCAAAAAATAAACATATTTACAGAATTTATTATTCATTTTTCATTTCCATGCAGCGTTATGGAATAGTACATTGACCGTTATTTTTACTTTTTATATTCAATTCAACATACCACATTCGTCAGAGAGCTAAAAGATTTGACTAGGATATGTCTGAGTGAATATATTTGTATCATACAACGAATACAAAATAAAAATATCTGTGGAAAGATTGATAGTTTTCATACACAGAAAGGCCTTTTTTAAAGTTTTTTATTTCATTTGAATGGAATTGTATTTACAATTCATATTACAAATAAATAGGCCCCATACTGCGTTAGCAAGATTTGCTCCAATTCAACCTAGAAAAGTAGGTTTTAATAAATCCAAGATTATCTTTCGTACAAGTAATTACTAGAAGGCCATTATAATAGAATCTATAGAAATAATTTCTAATAAAGACATAGTCTGTAACGATGAATTGTCATATGACATCCAAGGAACTTAGGAATTGTCACTTAATAGATGAAGGCTAGTTTTGTTAGAAATTTGAATACCTTGTTCTGTCACCTTATCTTCTGTACCACCTTTAAATTACAATGGTCTATCCTAGACGAATAAGTGCAAAGAGAAATAACAACATTTAAATAACCACTGAAGATGGCCTTTTGAATTGGCTGAAAACGTTTTGGGTTTTTGGTGGATTTTTAGTGTTTTTTTTTTAAGTTATTTTGATGTAGTTTAAATAATTTTATATTATATGTATGCACATGTAAGCAATTTTAGTGGATTTTACTTGTACTTTTTATATGAATTTTAATTATTTACTCAAGGAGAATTTATCGCTAGAATTTTAACTTTCCTTTATTAGAATTGTATTTGTTTTTAACCTCAAAGAGCTATCATTTTATATTAAATAGCAACACTATTTGTTTATTTAACGATACATTTAATAACATTAAATAAACGTTAGAATTTTATCTCATACATTTTAATAAATTTAAGTTGAAAATTTTTATCATAATACTATACAACAGATTAACCCCTTAGAACCTAAGCCGGCCCATAACGGCCCTGTAACTTAACGCCTAGCTCGGCCGTTCTGGGCCGTTTACGAAGAATTTAGGGGTGGAGGGTAATAGAAAGAGATGCGTTTCACTCCGTCCGTACGGATGTGTCTCTATTGTCGCCGACTGTTTTGTTCGGATGACATTGATGGAATATACACATGTGGTTATATTTACCTCTTTTAGCACTTAAAAGGATTCTTCTGAGGGGAGCTTTTCTTTTTCTAAAGGTTTTAACTTCAAGAGCATGATATCATGTTTTCTGAAGTTTATTGTTTATCAGCGCTAATATTTAATTACATTGTATTCAAAATGAATAAAAGTATGAGAAAGGTGAAAGGCAGTTAGAAAGAGTAGCAATATTGTTTGGATCAGGTGATAGAGAAAATAAAAGTAATGGATTGTTAAAGAAGCAAAATGGAAATTTCACTATTTTTTTTACAATAAAAGCACCCCCCCCCCCCCCGATTTCCAAATTCCCGCCAAGAGAAAAGTATCTAAATTCAAAACTAGCCACCATTTTTTTTTACAGTCACGGGCGCATTTTAATATTCGGGTAGTCCTTAAAAAAAAAAAAGGGGAGGGGGGGGGGCTTTACATAAAAAAAAAGAAAAAGGGATTTACATTTGCAAGGGATTAATTGCGATTGAAATGATTTGCAATGGGAATTTTTTTTATATATATATATTTATCGATGAATTAATTACATCTTTATTTCCGAGCGATTATTGGCTCAGGATGATTATTGTCAGCGCTGTCGCATTAAGGAGTTGGTTTAAAACGCGAACTTTGAAAGTATTTTGCTTTTAATAATAAAAAAAAATTTCATTATTTTTTTGTTTCAAATACTCATAAATATTATTGTTATTTTAAATGTTTGTATATAAATTTAGATATAACTTTTAATCGTTCAAAAGAGATTACTTTTTTTTTTTTTTTTTTTTTTTCAAACAAATGATTTAGCTATCTGTTTCAATGTAAAAAAAAATTACCGAATCGGATGCAATATAGAGGTTGATGCTGCATTTGTGCATTATATATCTTATTTAATATAATGTTTTATTTGCAGATTTTTTTCTAAAATTGTACCTAGCTACCTTTTGAAACATATTTGGGTCAGGTGACAGAGATTTAGAAAATAAATACAATGGATGGTTAAAAGAGCAAAATGGAAAACACACTATTTTTACAATAACAGTTCCCCCCCCCCCCCCTCTCTCTCCGATTTGCAAATTCCCGCCAAGAGAAAAATATCTAAATTCAAAACTGGTCACCAATTTTTTTACTATCACGGGCGCATTTAAAATTCCGGCTGTCCTTTAAAAAAGAAAAGAAAAAAAAAAAAAAAAAAGCTTCTCATTTGCAAGCGATTAATTGCAATTGAACAGATTTGCAGTGTAAAAGGTTGTTTCATTTATCCATGAATTAGTTACTTTTTTATTTATTTCCGAGCGATTATTGTCTCAGGATAATTATTTCAACGCTGTCGCATTGAGGAATTGGTTTAAAACGCCAACTTAAAAAGTATTTTGCTTTAACCGAAAAAAAAAAAAAACATTTTTTTTTTCAAAAATACCCATAAATATTATTGTTATTACTATTATTACTATTATTACTGTAAATGTTTGTATATAAATTTAGATATAGCTTGTAATCTTTAAAAATAGATTACATTTTTTTTTAAATTTAACAAATGATTTAGCTATCTGTTTTGATGTAAAAAATTTAACGAATCGCATGCAATATAGAGGCTGATGCTGCATTTCTGCATTATACTTCTTACATAATATAATGTTTTTTTTCTGATTTTTTTTCTTTTATAAAATTGTACCTGGCTACTTTTTTAAACATATTTGTATCTCTGAATGTGCGAAATATCTACTAGTATAGAGTATAGTATTAGAGTATATTAGTACTAGAGTATACTAGTTTAGATGCTAGCAAATCAAATGTTTTCATTTTTTTTTTTTTTTTTTTTTTTTTGTAAATGCAAGCATTTTTTATAAAATTATGTCAAATTTGGCGCTTTAAGCCAATCTTTAAGATATCAAAATCCGCGAAAGACCTGCGCTATGAAGAACATTCTAATATAACTACTTATTATTCATTTTTATCCAGAACCTTTATTAAAAGTTGAAAAACGCTTTTCGATTCCAATTCACTCCGTTAGTTATTCTTGTAGTTTTTATGCTTTTATGTCTAACAATGATTTCGCGTATGTGTGAGTCGAGAAAAACCTTTTCTTTTTTTAGAGCAGATTTAAGATAAATTTCAAATATAGTAAAAGCATATGAAAACGGAAACAACATTATTCGTCTTAAGAGAATTTTACTTTTAGGGAGGTATAAGTTTAAGATGTACCTTCAGGATATCCTTGAAATTTTCCCATTTACGACATGATTCCGTTATATACAAATTCCGTTTAAAGAAGCTTTATTGTAGCATGGCGCTGAGATGACCATCAAAACCCTTAGCGAGATCCGAACAGACACTGGAGTAGAAACCAATAGTTCACCACTAACAATTTAGTTACAGTTAGAAACTTCATTCACTGGATTATTATTTCAGTTTACTTTTGGTAATGAATGCCAATTGAAAGAAAATCTAAAATATTTCAGATAAACTCTGAGTTCTTTGAGTTATCTTTTCATTTATTAGAGACTAAGTCTTGATAATTAGTAGGAATTTTACCATTTATTATTACTGTTCATTTTTATATTAAAAATATACTGAGATGCTCCAATGTGTTGCATTATTTTGATTACCTAGTACGATAAAACCTCTAGAAACGGAACCGTTTAAGGACAGGAAATAGCTTTAGTTTAGACAAGTTTGGAATTTAACAAGGGTCTTTCATTGGAACTCGAATGTTTTTCTGTTTCAGACAGAATTCCGTTATAGACAGGTTTCAGATTAACAGGCTTTTGCGAAATATTGATTCATAAAATGAGTTTAGGTAAATTTTAAAACAATATAGTCACCTGAATTTATTATTACTGCTAAATGCACTTTTTTATCTTCAGGTGCTTTTATTCAGAAACTATGAAAGCGAACAGCTTTTTCCATTTTACGATAGAAGCACGTATTCTTTTAAAAATACTGTCGAAATTGACGTTTTCAACCAAAATCCCTGACGGGAAGCAAAAGAAAAGTCGTCATGTGACAAAAATTGATTATAATACAAGATGTAATGCATTTATCGAAGAAAAAGGAGAAATAAGAATCATTCAAAAGCCATGACTGAAATTTCGTGATTTTACTTTAAAAAATAAATTCATAAATATCACAGAAAATTTCGTAATTTTGAGAAGGGAGGAATATGTGTTTAGAATCACCTTAAAAGTACTTACTCTTAAATTCTACCATGAGAGGTTTAGGGGAGGGCCTTTAATTACTATTTGTTTTACTTTCAGAATTTGAAACCATTAAATTGAGTATGAGCCCTCTCTAATGTAAGCAAATTTTAAATTTTTTGATCTCATACTCTAATGGATGGTACCGACCTATTTACACCATAATAAAAAGAATGAGGTACAAATTTGCTGAATTATTCTGGTATTTTCATTTTATTGCCCATATAGAATGTTTGCCGAATTTTGTTTTTCCAATTATAATTTTACAATGATTATGCATTTTTCTGCATCATTCTTGGCCCCACCAGTGGCTGAGAGGTTCTGCTCTCAAAGCTGGTAGACGAGAGGTGCTGAGTTCGAGCCCATTCGCGCTCGTCGGCTTAATCGTTCGGAGTTTTCCGTTGTTTTCTTTGAACCTTGGTTAACCTTGCATAAATACGAATACCTTAGAAATACCCCAACGGAGGGTACTCCCCCTCGGACCTATATCCCTCGTGTAGATAATCGGCCATCATAAATAACACCTAACACACACCTGTGTCATTCTTGTTATTTTTCGTTGTTCTGTGATTATTACCATTTTTATTATATGAATACATAATTTTCCGCGTGAGGAGGTTCCTGCGAAAATATTTTTGCACACAGGTGAATGTCAGAACATTAGAAGCCTTTCTTCCAAGCCTTATAGTTTATAAACATACGTTTCCAATAAAATAAATAGAGTAAGAATACAGTGTAAATATTTCTTACTATAGGTGGATAGGGATAAATAATTTTTTTACTAGAATTAACATTCCAAACAAATAAACAGATCATGCTGTTCTTTCTTAGTTGTTTCCGACAGAGCAACGGGCGAAAATATCGATTCCGGCCCAAGGAGCCCGGTTCAAATCAAACAATAAGAAAGCTATTCATCATTCTCCCCCACCTCGCATCGGGAGAAAAACTAATCCTTTCTTTGAAATGGTGGATTTGCCTGGGGATGATCTATATAAGCATCCATTTTGTTGCCTGGATGGAGTGGAATTGGGTTTTTTAATTTATGTATCAGGTACACTTATGGGCACCGCACATGTTCAAAAAATATGCGCCAATTCAGCTAATGTGTTAGTACTACGTAGGCTTCTCTAATAAAAGGGACTCATTCTGTAATCTTACTGAGAGAATTTTTTTTTTCTTTTCTGATACTTTTTTCTTTGTAAATAACTATATGCGTTAGCTAAGTGCTATCTATTTTCATATGGTGACAAATTTCATAAATATATGGTACACTATCAAGTAAATCTGGAGATATTAAAGTGCAGTCGAACAAAAGAAAGAAAGAAGGAAAGAGATACATTTTAATCACCCCATTGTACAATAATAAAAAAAAAAGGAATAGGCAGTTATGTTTTTTTTTTTTTTTTTTTTTTTTTTTTTTTTTTTTTTTTTTTGAAATAGGCAAATATGTCTTTCTTCAATGTATGTTGTATATATATATATATACAGTTGAACCTCGTTAACGCGAAAACTCAATGTCAAACTTTCTTTATTCGTGTTAAAAGTAGTTCGTGATATCCGAACTTAAATACATCATATACAACAGTACGGGGCAATCGGAAACAGTTCGTACTAAAAGTAATTCGCGTTAAGCGTGTTAACGAGGTTTGACTATATATATATATATTTTAACTTTTTGTAACATTAAACCATTATATATAAAAAACCATTCTAAACCATTACAAATTATCAACAAAAATTGTGAATGTATAAATAAAAGTAATTTCTTCAAATTAAAAATGCTGTATAAACCATCATATACCAGTAAATCTATGAAACAATCCCCAAAACAAGGAGCATGGATTTGAAATCACAGTAAACATATGAAAAATGGAAATTTGTGGAACAAAGGGATTTATATGTGAATTGCAATCTATGAATTTTTTTAACGAAATCTATTTCTATAAGCTTGTAATATAAAGTACAAGAGTTATGCTTATATAATAATTGCAGAGCATTCCACCAAGTAGTTCTTGGGTTATGCGTAAAACAAATTACCAGCAATGCAATCTCTTGTAATGATTACAAATGAATGAATTGAAAAAATGATAACCCTCGTATTTTCATATCCCGGTAAGTACGTCTTTAAAAAACAAAATATACGATTTTTTTTTATTTTTTTCTGCAATGCCGGTGCAATCTTCTGTTAACGCTGTTCTCAACTGCTCTGCTCAACAAACGCAAAACGACATATTTACAAATAAATTTTTTAGCGAAAAGATAATAGGAAAATCTGATCATGGAAGCGATTTGGAATCGAACTGTTTTCCATTTTTTTTTATCAATAAATTACCTACTGAATTATAAGCGATTTTGATCACGTGACAAACATGTTTTTCTTGAGTGGTTATTCCACGTTCGCGCGAAAGTTCGATTCAAAACGTCCACTTTGACACTATCGCGTATTTATACATATCGTATACACATTCCGCGTAGTTGGTCACTGAAAAATATTATTTTGAAAACTTTACTTAAACGGAATGTCGGTGACGTTGTGCAGCGTTTCACCAACCAAAATTCAGGGCACTTACCAATGTTGCCTTCATATTTATACAAAGCAAAGTTAATATGATCAAAGTCTCACTAAAGTATGTTCATTATTGTTAAATTTGTGAACTAAAACGTCTAGTGAAGCACAATACATTTTTTACTAAACAAGTGAATTGTGACCTATTTCCTTTCACAAGTACACCTGAAAGTTTATTCCATTAGTTTAAAAACGCTTTGTATATTCTTAAAAGTAAAAGCAAAATGTAGATAATGCTTGCCAGCGCAATTTAAACCGTCCTTTATAAACCGGCAGGAGTAAAATGTAAAAATCTTGTTTAATTCTTATGATTTAAATATGTGTGTATCTATCTATTCAATTCGGTTCTTTCCTAATAAATAACTAAATAATTGTCAAATGTTAAATGTAATTTCTTCCAGTCAATTATAATAAGCTCTTTGAAAAGCTTAAAACGGATTATTTCTCAAAAATCAATGACGGTTTTAGAAAAATAAAAGTTCCCTTAGATTTAAAAAAATATATTTTTTTAGAATAAAAGAAAATTTTCTTTATTTTAATTCACCGACAAAAATACAAAATTTAAAGTTTTATTAATTGAACAAGATTAAGAAATTTTTTCTCTTAAATAATAATTCAAAGTTTTTTTTTTTTAATGTACCAGAGGCTGTGCCCATTACGAGCTAAGCCCTCAAAACCCTATCCAAACCTCGCCGGATTATTAAACATGGTAATTTGAGTTGTTTCAAAAAATAAAATCTGATTATATTAGATTGAAGGATATTCCACAAATGAAAATGTAGTCATATTTAAAGGAATATTGTAACACATGAAATTGGCAGGTGTTTTCATGCAGATACTATGCGATCGAGTGTTTTCCATTTTTTAATAAAAGCAAAAGATCATTCATAAAATACTGTCAAAGAAAAATCTGTCGTCACGTGGAAAAGATCGCTTATAAATATATAAGTAACTCATTGATCAACGATTGGTAAACACTATTCGATGCCAAATCCCTTCAGTAGTCATGCCTGCAAACGTCATGCTTTTGCATTTAAAAATGTGTTCGTAAATATTTAAAAGCTCCATGTTGTCGGGACATATTTCTTTTATAAAGTCCTTAAAAGGTGACATAATCATAGATTTCAGATTAGTTCGGATGATGAAACTGACACCATTTTCAAAAGAAAAGATCATTTTCATATATAGAACAAGTCATGATATGACTGATTGCGTCAGAATAATGTCATATTCAATAAACTTTAGCTTGCATTAAAGTTCCCAAAATTTATTAGCTTATTTCTAAATTTCTTTTCTTCTATCCCTTGAAATCAAAAGTAACCAATAAAACTAAAATCTGAAACTTTTAAAAATAATTGATGGAAATGATGCACTAATCTTAAACGCATAGACAATTCTGTTGGTGAAAATGACAAATTCCTAAAAGAAAAAATCCCTGCCGGCCCGGCCTACAGGCAGAGGTAGATTTCGAAGTCAAATATACTAATTTCACAAACAAAAACTAAATCATGATTATAGATAAATCCACTTTAACAATTTTATCTGGCCGCTCTTGACGAGTTTTTATTTCATTTTCATATAATAGCTGGTTTTATCAGAATCATGTTAGGGCGGTATTCAAAAAAATACTTTTCCATGCTCAACAACTCGAAATTTTCTGGCATAATTCCAGATTCATTTTTAATTAAAAAAAAATATGAAACTTGCTGACGTGATTTTTGAAGAGATTTATAAGCGACCTGTGTTTTTATTTTTTGTTCAATTAATTAAAACTTGATATATAAACAATTATTTTCTCAGAAGGACAATATTTTTCGTTTCTAACACAATCGCTTCGGGAAATTCCGTTCAAAATGCCCACTTTGACATCATTTTTTGAAATATATTCTGCGTCTATCTAAAAATCGATTATTACGGTACATTATATAGTTTCTGAATAAGCGAATCTACCAATTAAATGCGTTTGAGAGCAAAAATGAATTTAAAAACCAGTCAGAAAATAAGCAGTTTGGATTTAAGCGCATCCTTAATACAATGATATTTCCAACACAATCCGCTTCGGTAAATTCGGTTCAAAATGCCCTTTTTAACAGCATTTAAAAAAATATATTCTGCCCCTATCAGAAAATCGACCATTACGGTACATTATATAGTTTCTGAGTAAGAAAACGTACCAATTGGAAGCCTTTGAGAGCAAAAATGAATTGTAAAATGAGTCAGAAAATAAGCAGTTTAGATTTGAATACACCCTTACTAAGATCATTTTTTACTTCAACCGGTATGTATTTTTAATTTCTTTTTGATCTAAGAATTGGTCCTATCCAAAACTTGTCTATATAGATGTTGTAGACAATATTAAGAAGATATATGATAAATTCATGGGGATTTTATATCTTTTGAATTGACGGAGTTATGGATTTTTTTCTTCTTCAAACCCCTTTTTTGTTTTCGTTTTTAATTTTTTTTTTGCGGTACGAATTGGTCCTATCAAAAACTTGTGAATATAAAAGTTGTAGATAATGTTAAGGAGATTCATGATAAAATTAATTGGATTTGATATCTTGAGAATTGACGAAGTTATGGATTTTTTTCTTCTTCAAACGCCCTTTTTGTTTTCGTTTTTAATTTTTTTTTTTGGTACGAATTGCTCCTATCAAAAACTTGTGAATATAAAAGTTTTAAATAATGTTAAGGAGATTTATAATAAAATTAATTGAATTTGATATCTTGAGAATTGACGAAGTTATGAATTTTTTCTCCCAAAAACCCTATTTTTTGCGCCCCTTGACCCCATTTTTAACTTTATCAAAAATCTGTGATACATAAATTCTTGGCCCTATTTTTAGAAGTAATAAAAACTTTAAACTGATTTGATATGTACAAAAATTAAGAAGTTATGGGGGGTTTTCTGTTTTCACAAAACCCCTCCCTATTTCCCTCCCCTTGGTCCGATTTTGCCCATTAACGAACTTGACCGAGATTTTATGCCCATTGATTTTATGTATCAGTTTGGAAGAGATTGGTGCAGAATTACGAAAATTATCGTGTCCAGAAGAAAGTGATATATATATATAGATAGATAGATAGATAGATAGATAGTTATATAAAGTTTTTTACTGAGGGTGGTTTTGGGTTCTAGGGGTCATGATCGGTGTAGATCTGCAAAAATTTTTCAGAAATTCCAACATAGGAACGATCCCAATAGGTAGTATTTCATACGAAATCTACCTAAAAATGCCTTTTCATCCAAAAAAAAAAAAAAAAAAAAAAAAAAAATTACATCAGCACAGATTGTTTAGAACAATATTTTAATTAAAATTGTTTTATATAATTTTTATATTCCATTATAACGAAGTCTTTTTAAAGAAATGTATACTTGATAAAAGTTCTAAAAAAAGAAAGCACTTTAACAAATTACAACGACCATTTGGAAAATGATTTTTTTCGAAGACTAAAATTTAAGACATAAAAAATCGCACGGAGTTGATCCTACATTACGTACGCCACGAATTAAACATTCCTGGACCCATCATGAACAAATTTTAAAAGAAATTTCAGTTTTACAATTTTCAGTACTGTAAATTTTTAAACTTCTACGGAGCTGGTCATACATTACGTAGGCCATGAATTAAACATTAATAGTGTTATTACACGTAAAAATTGCAAGCGACAAAAATCGCCTGCGACTCGTCAGATTTCTTGAAACTTACGTATTATCCAAGTATTTCATTTGCTGTTCGGGAAAAGGCTTTTCCATCGTCAGATTTCCAAGAAATCTGACGACCAATTTTAAATGAAATTTCATTCTTAAATTTCTAAACATCGCACACTATTACTTTTTACACCGTCGTATAGAGAAAAAAAATGTACTTTTATATGCAATTTGTTTGAAAGCTGTATTTCAATTTGTTTCTGAGTTATTATTATTATTATTATTTTTTTGTAGTTTATTACTTTTTGTCATAGTGGCAACATAAGTATCCATCTCTGTTGAAAGTAAAGGCAAATTATAGATTACTGTATAGACCCATCAGAAAACGAATAAAATGAGGATTCAACCAATAAAAAACTTCAGATATGCTTTTGATTTCCTACCCTTACAATAACCATTTTTCCAAATGGTTAAAAGAAAAAAAAAACTTCGCGGATCGTAATTTTTGCAAAAACTTAGTGGCAGAGTTTAAATGAAACGGAACAAAAAGCTAAAATTTTTTTTTTTTTTTTTTTTTTTTTTTTTTAATTATTATTATTATTCAAAGAAACACAACAGCAAGGAGTGATAGCTAATGTTAAACACCTATGGGAGCTTCTTTTCGTAATTTCTGTAAAAACATTGTGGCAGAGTTTTAATGAAATGAAAAAAAAAGGCTAAAATATGTTTAAAAAAGAGCGAAACATTACAGACACAGTTTTTTTACTTCAAGAACTTTTTTAAATTATTGTATTCCATTATAATGTAGTATTTTTAAAGAAGTGTATTTGATAAAAGTTCTCAACAAAAAAGAGAAAAAAAAAAACCTTTTTTAAAATTCTATACTTCACCAGGCAACAAAATGGATGCCCTGATATATCCCTGCAGATTAATCGAATGCGTTAATCCAAAGAGGAAAGCTCCCCGTTCCTTCACTTGACAGCCCGACACCACCCATCTTGACCTTTGAGGGGAGAGAGCGAGCAGCGTGGGTTTCCACGGAAAATATCTGGGGGAGAAGAGTAAACATACATCACGTTGACATTTCAACCACGCCTCTCCCATATACAACTATAGGAAACTCAAATGGACGGGTTCATTTTCCAAAACTGTTCCTTTTAAACGTCAGGATTTAAACGTAGTATTTTTTTCGTCTTTGTAGGTTTTAAAGAGTTAAATACGCTTACAAAGTTAATTCTTCTTCTATTATTTGTATCCAGTGTTATGGAGTAATATACTGCACGCCACTTTTATTTTTCTTATACAAACCAGCATATCTCATTTTCGGTTAGGCTATATCATAGTAAGTATATTTGTATCATTCCATCACGATGAAGGTGAACAAAATAAAAATATCTTTGGACAGATTGATAGTTTTTATACACAGAAAGACATTTTTTAAAGTTTTCCCTTTCATTCGTCTGGAATTGTGTTTGCTTTTAATTTTGAAATGTTATTTTATACAAAATAACACCCCAATTTCTTTTATTAGTGTCCAATTAAACATATTAAATAAAAAAATTATCATATTTTAATAAATTTAAGTTAAAATTTTCTATCTCAATATCATACAAAAGTGTAAATACACTTAAAGAATTAATTCTTCTTCTATTTTGTATGCATGAAATAATATACTGTCCGTTATTTTTATTATTATTTTTTTTTAAACTCACATATCACATTCGTCAAACATCTGAAAGGTTTGACTTGGATATCTCCGAGTAAATACACTGCTCAAAAGAATTAGAGGACCACATGGCTTTAACGAAATTACGCAAATATTTACACCGATAAGTAACGTAAATTAAAACTTCCATAATTTAAAATTCTGTAGAAAACAGATAAAGAAAACTTCACATGTAAATTAAAGTTTATGACGTCAAAAACTAGAAAAAGGAGATAAGTGCAGAAATCGGGATTTTGCAGAAACGTCTGTTTCACTGCCTCAGTTGTAAAATTCAATTGCTCAGCTTGTGTTTTGAGAAAAGGTGGCTTGAAAATGTCACGACAACATGATTTACCGCAATCCATAGCTTGGCGTGTTATCGGGACAGTTGAATTTGGGGAAACACAACGAAGTGTAGTGGACGCTGTTGGAGTCACAAGAAGTGTCCATGAAAGGCTGTGGAATCGATCCCAAGTCACATGGGATAGTAGTCATCGACAAGTGCAAGGTCGAAAATCTGCTAACACAGAAACTGATGACAGACATATCCGGTTAACAGCTCGTCGAGACG
Organism: Maratus speciosus; assembly: GCA_963932465.1. Lineage (NCBI taxonomy): Eukaryota > Metazoa > Arthropoda > Arachnida > Araneae > Salticidae > Maratus > Maratus speciosus. The sequence goes on from OZ010794.1 coordinate 544,909,240, forward strand.
GAACGGGCAATGCTACTCAACTGCAAACACAGTTGTTCTTGGCCACAGGACGAAGGGTGTCCAGCCAAACAGTCCGAAATAGGCTTTATCAGGGTGGTCTCTATGCACGTAAGCCAATGGTCTGTATTTCGTTGACCTCAAGTCACTGTGAGGCCCAAGGAAGGTGGGGAACTGAACATCGAATTTGGAGGCAACGTTGATGGAGTGAAATTCTGTTTACAGACGAGTCCCGATTCAGTGTGGATGTGACATCTGATGTGTTTTGGCATGGAGAGAAAGATGCACTCAAAATAATCCCACATTCGTTCATGAAAGATCACATTACAGACTAGGTGGGTTGATGCTATTGGCTGGAATCAGCATAGGTGGACGTACGGGCCTGCATATCATTCTGAATGGCACTTTGACGGTTCGAAGTTATACAGACGAGATACTGAGACCTCATGTCGTATTTTACATTGCAGCAATTAGTGATTTCTTTTTTACCATGCATGATAATGCCAGACTTCATATAGTTCGTCTTGTGGAAAACGAGCTTGAAGCTAAAACAATACAGCGAATGGAATGACCATCATGCTCTCCTGACCTAAATCCGATCGAGTATGTTTGGGACATACTCAGACGACGCATTGCTGCGAGACCGAGGCCTCTTTTTACTGTCCGGGACTTGGTGATTGCAATTCTTGAGAAGTGGAACAGTATTCCCCAAATTCTTATCGATAACCTCATCGCATCCATGGAAAACAGGTGTGCAGCAGTCTTAGCTGATCTAGAAGACCACACGTCATATTAAAAATATTGCATCATTTCTTAACAATACTTTTTTTTACCGTTTACATGAAACCAAATTATTGCCCTAAATCATCTTTTCATGTTATTTTCATCTTTTCGAAGAATAAAAGCTCTCTTACAATTTTTTTCGTCTTTTTTTCTGTATTGCCCATTAATAAACGTATACTATTCATTTTATACCCATACATGGCTGTCTTGCACTGTTCTCTTCACTTTTTTGCTTTCTCCCCTAATTTTTTTGAGCAGTGTATATTTGTATCGTATCACATTGAAGGAAACAAAATAGAAATATCTTTGGGAAGATTTATAGTTTTGATACACAGAAAGGCCTTTTTAAAAGTTTTCCATTTCATTCGACTGGTATTGTATTTGTTTTAGATATTAAAGGATTATTTTATACAAAATAACAACCCAATTTGTTTGTATAACGGTACAATTAACAGTGTTAAATAAACGTTAAAATTTTCCTCATATATTTAAATTTTTTTTTTAAATTTTAATCTCAATCCCGTACAAAAGAGATAATACACTTATAGAATTAATTCTTGTAGAGCTGTTTGAATCCAGTGCTGTGGAATAATATAATATTTCTATCTCGTATGATTTAATAAATTTCAGTTTAAAATTTTCTTCTCAATGCTATACAAAAGTGTAAATACAGATAGGGAATTAATCCTTCTTTTGTTATTTGTATGCGTAAAATAATATACTAACCGTCATTTTTATATTTGTTGTTCATTTCCACATATCACACCCGTCAGACGGCTGAAATGTTTGACTAGATTATCTCCAAGTAAATATACGGTACTACTTAGCTATCCCGTCGACCAAAAATCTATCGCCAAGCTATAAGATTAAATGCCAATAATGGTTGATCGTAAATGTCACATTCACTGGACTTTAAGGAAATTACTCGTATTAACGTCATCAAATTATTTTTATTTCGACGTCTTAATTGTATTTTTATTAATGATATACTAACTGTTACCCTACTAACTCCTCAACAAATTTTCGTAGAAGAAAGTTACTGGTACCGAACGATTGGAAATTAAATCTATTTTTAAATGATGTATATAAAATTTGCTTAGGGGGCCATCCACATATTAAAACGAAACCAAACTTCATTTTTTTTTTCAATGGCAATACCCAATTTTAACAAGATATTTCAAATTTTCGTTTCAAACTATGCCTAGACACCAAATTTCAAGTCATTTGAATGATAAGTTTTTGATTTATAATCATTCAAAATTTAGTATTTCTAACATTAAATTACATTTTCATATTTTTATTAATAGCTACTGAAATTATACTCCTAATGTGCTAATTTTTTGTGTAGCAATAATACTAAAATACCCAAACATAAATACTTTGAATTTGCAGTTTTTATAATTTTATGATATGAATTATGAAATTAATATTCGAAAAAAATATGAATTGCAACCTACAATTTTTCCTGCTTTATAAAAATCCAAAAATTCACAGTTTTCTTCCAAGTAGTTTTCAAATTATGCTTAAAAAACGGCACAATGATGGTTTAAGGGGCCGTTTATGATAGAAGTGACTAGATATTTTGAAATTTCTTATGCTATCCTGTAATCTAGCAGTCTTCAATGACTGATTGTGTGGCGCTTGAGATGCCTTGATCAAGAAGGGGTCAACAAGTACAAGGGGAATGTACAAGGGGTCAACAACTCTCCGTCAACAGTCGAGTACCGAACTTCAATTTGGATACGCCCCTAAAATACGCTCGTTTTAAAATAATTAATTTCTCGGAAACTTATCATACGAATTCTATAAAAATCTGTTTTTAGGCTAATTGAAGGGTGTGGAGTTCATTTAGGGTGTCAGAATTGTGTACTGCTATTGAAAAAAAAAAAATTATGGTTCGTTTTAATATGTAGAGGGCACCCTAAGCAAATTTTATATACATCATTTAAAAGTAGATTTTATTACCAATCGTGTGGTACCTGTAACTTTCTTCTACGATATTTTTTTGCAGTGTTAGTAAGGGGTGTTTACTTTTTTCCCCACCACTGTACGTTTTACAGTAACGATATCATTATTTTTCTAATAAATAAATAGAATGCTAAATGCATCGTTAAAAATTTAAACTTAAAATTGCACTATGTGCAAATTACGTAAAAAATATTTTAAAAGGTGTTAAATTACTTTAATATTTCTTAGTACTTTCAACTATATACATAGCCTTCGTCAGGGAATACAAAAATAAAAATACTGTTATTAGCGTCTTGTTTTCAAATTTCACGTAGCTGGTGTTGAAAGGAGTGAAAGTGAAAGATAATTTTTTTTTTTAGATCCGGAAAACTTTGGGAAAATAAAAATATGGATATAGAGGGAAGTGGAATATTACGTGTTTTATGATTCTTTAAGCAAACCGAGCCATATTCTGGGTATGTTGTAGGATAAAACGTCTTTACAAACAGTATTTTCTACAGTAATAATTTCTATTGATTCACGGATAAATAAATCATGATAATTTTTTAAGTGGCATATAATTTTTGTATCTTCGAAATTAACTTGTATATTCTGCTTCTGGTTAAATCTTGACAGGGCTGTTGTTGGTCGGTTGTACTTCAAATCTCTCAAATGTTCTTTAATACGATCCTTAAGTTTATGAGAAGTCATTCCTATATATTCGAGATAAATATTTTCTATTTTCAGTGGAATTACATATAGTCCAGAAACTTCATCTTTTGGGATCGGGTCTATTTTGGCACTGACTAGATCTTTCAGCTTTATTGGAGGAGTGGCAATTAAGTTTACGCCAAAGCGAAAAAGTGCATGTCTGAGTGTTTTTGAAAGCCCTGGAATGTACTTCATTTTGCAATATCTCCTATTACTCAGAGGAGTTTTTGTATCTTCATCTGGTTTTTCTGTGAGTTGATTAGTTTATCAATAATATGTTTTGGAAAACCGTTCTCAACTGCAATGTTTCTAATGGTATTTCATTCATTTTCAAGATGATTAATAGAGCAAACACTAAATGCTCGTCTTACATAAAAGCTGAACAAAGGAAGTTTGTAGTTGAAAGTTGATGTACTTTCAAAAAGAATGGCGCTGTTAGACTTATTTACTTTCCTGTAAACTGTGCGCTCAAGTGTTAAGTTATCCAATAAAATTGGAAGATCTACTTAGTGCCAAAAAAGACCGAACGATGAAGTTTCTGGAGTATATGTAATTCCACTGAAAACAGAAAATATTTATCTCAAATAGATAGGAACGACTACACGTAAACTTAAAGATAGTATTAAAGAACATTTGAGAGATTTGAAGTACAACCGACCAACAACAGCCCTGTCAAGATTTAACCAGAAACAGAATATAGAAGTTAATTTTGAAGATACAAAAATTATATGCCACTTAAAGAATTATCATGATTTAATTATCCGTGAATCAATAGAAATTATTACTAAAAAAAATAGTGTTTGTAATGACGTTTTATTCTACAATATACCCAGAATTTGGCTCAGTTTGCTTAAAAAATCATAAGACACGTAATATTTCACTCCCCTCTCTATCCATATTTTTACTTTCCCAATGTTTTTCGTATCTAAAAAAAATTGTCTTTCACTTTCACTCCTTTCGACACCAACTACGTGAAATTTGAAAACAAGACGCTAATAGCAGTATTTTTATTTTTGTATTCTCCGACGAAGGCTATGTATATGGTTGAAAGTACCAAGAATTATTAAAGTAATTTAACACCTTTTTAAATATTTTATCATCTTTTAAGTAATTTGCACATATTTTAAGTTTATTTTCTTATTTTCTTCTATTCAATTGCAACATTATAAGTGATTTCTACTGCAGCATGAAATTAATAAATGTATTCATTTTTAAGGTTTATCGTCTTAAATTTATTAAAACATAAATTCTTTTATATCGTTTACTTTTAAAAATCCATAAAGAACTTCGGAATGCCTTTCTATTAATAATTCAATAACAAATATGTTCTTTCATCCAGATGTATATATTTTAGATTCTTCAAAACACAAAAAATATGCAATACGTTATTCCTTAAATGTAAGTCTATACCGATTTACAAACAGTACAGCTTAGCTAGTTAGACTACTGGATTCTATTTGACAATATTCTCGTGGGGGAAAAATGAAAGCGCAGTAAAGATTTTTCGTTCCTGCCACAGCTTTTACCGACAATGTTCGACAAAGCTAAATAAAAACTTTCAAATGAAAAAGGAAAAATGAAAATCTAAGGGTTTTCAAATTTGATATTTTCAATTTTTGGATATTGGTTTTTAGAATTTGTGTACAAAAGCTTTGCAGTATAAAGTTACATAAATGATCAAGTTTTATATAAATATTTATTAGAAAAATATAAATTTTTTATAAGTTTCCGAAGCGCAATTTCTCTGTTGCTTTTTCTATATGTTATAAAAGATTTTAAAATTTTAGTATTCTAAGAAACTATACCAAAAAGATTTTTTTAAATGTCATTAGTAATTCTTAATAACTATCAATATTATAAACTTATTAAATGCACAAAAAAAATAAAAGTACAACTACGTTGGAATAAAATTTTTGTACAAAATTAAAGATATTTGTATCTCAATTACATGTTCACACGTCCCAATATATATTTTTTAAATGTGGCTTAGATTTAGTATAACGTTTAATGATACACTATAGGGCCAAAGATGACCGGCCATTTCCGATTTTACACGTTTTGATAAATATCTAGAAAAATACACGAGGAATTAACCCGAAACTCCAGGTGTGTAAACAATGTAGTATAGGTCATGTATTTCCGCGAAGATTTTTTTTCCGAAATCCCATACGGGGCCGTCAACAAATTGAAAAAGAACGAATATCCTTTGGATAACCCTGTAAAAACTAAAGTAGAAAAAGCGTTCAAACTGGAGATTATGATTAAGTGGCTTATTGTAATAACTTTGGTTCATTTGTATGAGGATAGCATGTATACTCGTAGAGAAATTAAGGTTTTTATAAAAACAGTTCCAAATTTCGCCAAGTTTTTTGCTTATAATTTGCAGAGTTTTTAATATTAAAAAAAAGTTCTTTTCAAAAAATATGACAAACAACATTGTACAGAATACCCTGCAATTAGAATTAAAAAATAATAAAAATTGGATGAAAAATGAGTAGGTTTACTAAACAATGTTTCACCGCGCATGCGCAAATGCAATCAAAATATAATGTGCATAATGTATTAGCTAAGTATATAGAGCAACTTTTGTGAAAGTCTCAAAATCATAGCTTGAAAATTATCGTCGATGGAATAAGCTCGAAATCCGTTGCTCCCTAAAGAAAGCAAAAACATGAGGGATTGTATCCAAATATAGCAGTACGTGCAATATTGTGTACGCTATCTTAGACTAATCAACAGATATTTGATACATCCCCTCATATTTTTGCTTCCCTTTGAAAACAACGGATTTCGAACTTATTCTATCGACAATAATTTTCAGAATTTTCAAGCTATGATTTTGAGACTTTCTCAAAAGTTGCTCTATATACTTAGCTAATACATTATGCACATTATATTTTGATTTCTTTCGCGCATGCGCAATGAAACATTTTTTTAGTAAACCTGCTCATTTTTCATCCAATTTTTACTATTTTTTAATTCTGATTGCAGGGTATTGTGTACAATGTTGTTTGTCATATTTTCTGGAAAGAATTTTTTTTTTATATTAAGAACTCTGCAAATTATAAGCAAAAAACTTGGCGAAATTTGGGACTGTTTTTATAAAAAAAACTTAATTCCTGTACAAGTATGCATGCTATCCTCATAGAAATGGACACAGTATATTACAATAAGCCACTTATTAATAATCTTGAGTTCTGAACGCTTTTGCTACTTTAGTTTCTACAGGGTTATCCAAAAGATATTCGTTCTTTTTCAATTTGTTAACGGTCCCCTATGGGGTTTCGGGAAAAAATCGTCACGAAAATATATGACCTATACTATACTGTTTACATACCTGGAGTTTCAGGTTAATTTCTGATGTATTTTTCTAAATATTTAACAAAATGTCTAAAATCGCAAGTGACCGGTCACCTTTGGCCATATAGTGTATACAGAAGAACTGAATTTACAATTATGCGAAATGCTAAATGAAATAAAGAGAGGAATTTTTATTAACTATAATGTAAATTCCACACTTAATGTTGTACATCGATTTTTTCGAGAGTTAAAAAGAAAATCTGAAGACATTGGTAAAGAAATTAAAAGACTGTTAAGTCTTGAAATTTAACATCACACATATAATAAAAATATTTACTTAAAGACGTATCTTATGCACAAAAGGAAAAATCTTTCAAAACATTAAAAATAAAATTTTAAAAGTCTAAAAACCGACAAGTTTCAACCACTCTGTGGCCATCACCAGGGGTAAAAAAAAGGCTTTTGACTTATTCTAACTATAAATATTTGTGTCGCTCGATTTTGAAGTATGACCCTGATGATGGCCACAGAGTGGTTGTAACTTGTCGGTTTTTAGACTCTTAAAATTCTATTTTTATGGTTTTGAAAGTTTTTACCTTTTGTGTATAATATACTTCTTTAAGCAAACCTTTTTCTGAAATCATATCACCTCATCAATATTCTCTTTCAAATTATTCAAGTTATTTTATTTTACTTTTACTTTGATATTTATTCCCATACTCGTAACCATACAGTAAGTCAATCCATAATTTTGGTAAGTTAAATTATGCCGTATCGTTACGAATTTTTACGCTTTACAGTTACCATGGTTTCGTTTATAATGGATAAATTGTATAAATTAGGTGGAAAAGTTATTTTGCTTTCATTTCAATTTATTTAGATAGCTTCTTCTTGATATAATCTTGCGAATGCTCTGGTTTTTCTATTATATTTTATATCAGCTACGAGTTGCTTTTTTCTGCAACAAATTTCCTGCTAGTCATACCAATATAATAATTCGTTGACATGTCACTTTTAATGATTTCATATGAGGCCTTCCCACAAAATTTTAAGTTTCAGGAATAAAAATCTGGTGAAATTAAACTTAATAAAATAACATTTTAAACTTATAGACGAATTCTTTAATGATTCAAAATAAAGAAAAAATGGTCAGCGGCGACGATTTTTTTTTTTTTTAAATTTAACTGAGGTTTAAGTTAAACTTGCAAGTTTAATTTTCCATGACATTTTACCTCTCTAACTTTTTATTTTCTTCTAAATTTTTACTTATAATGAATTTGCATAGTACCCACAGGACATTCAAATAAGAAATAATAACAATGTAGTATTTTTAGTACAAAATTTTGGTATAACATTGTCTTAAAGGGATGTAACGGAAGGGACGGTAAGGAAAAAAAGGGGACTGTAAGGAAAATTACCACTATTTTTAGGAAAATCATGTTAAGACTAAGTGATAGCTACAATGTTCATTGATTTTTAGCAACAGTTATTTTCATTGGATTAAATCTAAAAAAAAAATTAATTTACCTCAAAAAGTGCAGAAATAAACCTTGGGGACGGTAAGACCCATAAAGCCACGATGCTTGAATTTGATATTTAAATTCTGCAGAAAATTTCCTGCCAAAGCATTTTAGCCATTCTTTCTCTAGCATACTGAGAAAAAATTTGAAAAAAATTCTGTGACTGCATCTGAAGTGATTTTTTGTATAATGTTTGCAAGAGGATAAGGAACCTAAAATCCAGGGACAGAGTTCAAAAAATAATAACTACCGTAAAAATGTGTGAAGGTTAATTTTTTGCTACATATTTATATAAAACAATAGTTCCAGTTTCGGAAAAAAATTACATCGAATTATTTTTATTGAAACAATTTTATACAGACAGCTCCAAACTTAAAAATAAGCATCAAGGACACGAGAAGGTAAGGAATTTCGTGGTGTATTTGGACCCCTAACATCATCCATAACGTATTTATCTCGTTAATATTGTTATACAATCATGCAATGGGACGTTTTCCAGTATAAGAAATAATAATAATAATAATAAAAACATGAATGTGTTCTAAAATAAAAATTATAATTCAGGAACTTAAAAGTCAAAATTATGTGAGAATGGCTCATATACTCCTGAATAATTTTCCAAATGATTTGGCTCAATAAACTTTATAATATACTTATAATTACTTAAAAGGCGAGAAAAACATATAAAAATATTATTTAATGCAACCCGAGATCTTTCGAACACACAGGCGTTCATTTTCAAAGGAAAAAAAGATGACTGATTGAATAGAAATACATTTTAAAAACAAACACAAAAATAGTACGCATGCGCTTTTTTTTTTGGTGCCTCAACAACCTGGAAACAAGGTAAGAAATACCTTTATTATTCTGCATGACTATTGACTCTTGATTTATTGAAAATAACGCTTTCTCATGATAATTTATTTTAAAAATTGAAATAAATTTTAAACATGGATAAGCCTGATAAGCATAAAAGTAAAAGAGCTACTGTTCGCGCAGCAGTTACAAAATTAATCACAAAATGTGATACATTATTATCTGTTGATATTGATAAAACTGATTGCGATTCTTTAAGGGAATCGTTAGAGCTCGTAAATGAAAAGGAAGCTCTACTAAAGGAATTAGATTCCGAAATAGATGAGCTAATTCAGGAAAAAACTGAATATGAAAAAGAACTAAAATCGGTAGAAGAATATTCTGAAAAAATATCAAGTTTGAAATTTAAAATTAAGATGAGGCTTAAAAAATGTAAAATCGAAACTGAACCAAAAGTTTTACTAGAATCAAGTAACGGTTTTCTAATTTTTAGTTTAATTTTTTTTTGTGTTGAATATTCTAGAAAAAGTTGTATAGATTTAAATTGTTCTTTCTATTTTTAGTAGCAGAAACTTGTTCTCAAATCTTTTAAATTGTTTTATATTTTATTGAAGCCCAGTATGTAAGTATATATTTTGATTTGTATTGTATTTATGTATACTGTAACTAATGATGTTTTAGAATATTTTTTCTACTTTAATTATTTTGAATCCCATTTTTGATGAACCCTTGTTCATCGGGGGGGGGGGAGTTTGTGAAATTTCGCAAACCCCTTCCTCTCTCGAGCAATCAGCCAGACCTGCTTAGGCGTCAGTGATCCCAGATCACGTGGTCTGACTAAAGAATTAATATTAAAAAACATTTTTTCTTTCTTGTTTCTTTTTTAGTTGAGTTTTTATTGTGAATGTGAATCTTGAACTCAGCAAGTAATAAGCTGCGTATAGGTTTTTTTGTCATGGTCTTTATAGGAAAAATGATGTTTTGATTTTAAAAAGGAAACTTTATTTTCGAATCTGAAATCATGCTATTTTCTTGGCTTCTTTATAGAAGAAAATAATTGTTGAAATTTTTAATATGAATATCTTGGATTCCCAGCGAGGAATAACAAATATTATCCAAATGTTTTCATTGTAAATATTGTAAATATTTAAAAAGTGTAAATAGAATTTTCAAGTTTTTTATCATCATGTGCTCTTTTATTGAACAACGCCTGCGCCACTTTCAACGGGAAATATGTTTGATTATTTTAATGTGATTTTACATGAATCGTGAATTTTTCATCTAAGCTCTCCCAAATTTGATTTAAATTAAGAAAAACGTGAAATCTCTTGAAATTCATGAAGATTATTCTTTAGACCTATCCAATGATATGCCACTCAATAGGGTGCGTATTTTTTTTCTTCTGTACCGCCATTTTGAATTTATAAAAATAAAACCTAGCCTATAACCATCGGACGGTTAAGACGAATCGATAGAGACCTTATTCATTAAAATCCATCCAGCCGTTGGGATGTTTCGAGGGTATAAAGAAATCCACATACCCAGATATGCGTGAAACACATAACCCTTCTTGGCAGTCGGGTAAAAAAACTGAATAACGCGTTTTCTTCTCCAATCCTGGTAGTGAGTTCAATACACATGAATTTTATTTTCATTCGTGTAAAAGCTGTAGTATTGAATAAAGAAAGAATGTGAACACTACTCTTTTTATGAATACTGTATTTTTGTTGGTGTTATAAAGATTGAATTTTTATATATGAGACTGAAAATTTGTTAAGTTAATGATATTAAAATATTTGATTATCATTGTAATAAAAAAAAATTGAACAAGATAATATTTTTGAATTATTGTTCCTGTTGACGTAAGGCATATTTGATTACATTTATGTATATTTATATTTTGAAGATTGGTGAATTAAGTTCGAATTTACAACCTGAATCTCTAATAAATACGCCTCAATGTAATAATAAATATATTGTTCAAGTTATCTATATTTAAGTGATAATTTGAAATCCCAACAGTTTTGGGAATTTTTTGCATTCAAACGCAAAGTTGTCAAAAGACACCTTTTGGTAGAAATAGGTATACACAAGATCGTGGTAGAAATAGTGTTAAATTAAATTTTAAACAATACTTTTTATGTATATTTTAAGTTAGAAATAAGTGTAGAAATAACTTAGAAAGCCTCTGTCCTTGACGCAGCCTGAAAAGAAAAAACCCAACAGAATTAATTTCAGGAATGCGTTGAGGCAGTGATATTGGTTCTCCACGTAAAAGGGGGCGCAGAGCTTTTGTGCAAGAAAACTGTTATAAGTGAACTATCCAATGATACAATAACATTACATTACATTCGACAGTTATTTTGTAATAAATTTTTATAATCGGCCAAAACTTTGCATTCACCCTGTATAATTATCTGGTGATTGTATATGTTTGATTTTCAGAATGAAATCTTCCTTTGATTTAATAGTTCATTCATAATCTGATAAAATTCATGTAGTCAACGATAAGTGTACTATTTGTATATAAAGCATTTTTCTTGTTTTATTAAGGGGGTCGGCCCCCTGCGAGCTACACTCGCCAATCCCCTTTCAAACACCGCAGATTAATCTGATTGGTTTTTAAAATAGTTACAGAAGATTGAATTATAATTTAAAAATCGGAGGCGATATCTCTTTAAACGGGTTTTCATTTATTTTCTTTCGATTTGGAAAATTTAACGCCGAACCAGCTGCTCTTAAGATATCCAATGACTGTTTTTCGTATTTGATTCAATAAGATCAGTTAAACATTTCAAAATAAGCTAATATAAAATGAATTAAGTAAACAGTGTCTTTGCCTCTTGGTAATTTTTAGCAATTCTATAAAAGGATTGTTTTAAATAAAAAAAATTAAGTGTATTGTTTTAAATCTGAGCTAATTTTCACCAAAATTTTCTTTCTCATTTTAACATTCACATGAATATACTTTTGTTTTTCGATAGGAAATATTATTATTTGCGCTGTCTTAGAGTTGGCAACATTAGTTAAAAAGATCATCTCTAAATATAAAATAAATGTTTCACATAAATATATTTTTAATTTTTAACTGTTCGTCAATATTACTATTTGGCCATTTTAAATATGACATATTTTCTCCCATTTACTGCTTTTAATTTATATACTTAATTTATCATTTATATTATCATTTATATCATCGCATACACTTAATTTATCATTCTTTATATTTTAAATATTTTCGTGAAAATATTTTTGTTGTTAGAAAGGAAATATTATTTGCATTGCCTTAAAATAGAAGTAGATATGAAAAGGGGGTTCTGCATCAGCGGCACGGCGGCACGACCTTGAATGACCTCTGCATGCTGTTTGAAGGTCATGCGTGTCCTCTGCATGGAGTATGAAGGTCATGCGTCGTACTCTTGGAGGCGGGGTCAAGGTGATGCGGCGGTGAAGGTGATGCGTCATCTTATAGTATGAGGGGTTATTTTGAGTTTAATTATTTTACTAATGATAATTAAATTTAATTGGGGGACTTTAACTTTTTTCGGGGTAATTTTTGAAGATTGAAATTTTTAGAGATTGATTTTTTTTTCTGACCGTACTACAGTACGAGGGGTAATTTTAAGTTTGATTTTTTTTACTAATGATAATTAATTTTAATTGGGGGACTTTAACTTTTTTCGGGGTAATTTTTGAAGATTGAAATTTTTAGAGATCCATTTTTTTTTTCCTCGCCGTACTACAGTACTTAGGGATAATTTTACATTTGAAAAATACATTAACGATAATTAATTAAGAAATTTTAATTGGGGGGCTTAAACTTTTTTGGAGTAATTTTTTGAAATTTTTGGGACATTGATTTTTTTTTTTTTTTTTTTTTTTTTTTTTTTTTTTTTTTTCCGTCGTACGAGGGGTAATTTTAAGTTTGATTTTTTTTTTTAATGATAATTAATTTTAATTGGAGGACTTTAACTTTTTTCGGGGTAATTTTTGAAGATTGAAATTTTTGGGAGATTGATTTTTTTACTCACCGTACTACAGTACTTAGGGATAATTTTACATTTGAAAAATACATTAACGATAATTAATTAAGAAATTTGAATTGGGGGACTTTAACTTTTTGGGGATAATTTTTGAGATAGAATTTTTTGGGAGATAGATTTTTCTTTTCGTCGTACTCCAGTACGAGGGGTCATTTGTACTTTTAAAAATTAATTAAGAAGTTTTAATTGGGAGACTTTAATTTTAGGGAATAATTTCTGAGATAGATTTTTTTTCTGACATATATTTTTTAGCGCACTTGAGTTTTCGGTGTTATTTTTAGGGGCATAATTTTTGTGTTAGAGTTTTTACTGGCAACGATTTTTAATTTGAGAACTTTCAAATATTTTTTTCGCTAATTTTTATTTGGTAATGGAATTTTAAACATTTATTTAGAAGTTTTAATTGGGAGACTTTATCTTTTTACGCAAATTTTTAGATAAAAATGGAATTTTAAACATAAATTGGATGAGGGGACTTTACGCGATTCAATTTAGTGACGTATGCGCTCGAATATTGAGTATTAATTAAAATTATGAATGATTGTGAATTTTTGTTATTTAGTGTTAGAATTTATGTATGCGAATTTTTGAATAGTACTGCCCCACCCGTGGGTGAGAGGTTATGCTCATGAAGCTAATAGACGTGAAGTGCTGGGTTCGATCCCAATCGCGCCCGTCGGCCTAATCGTTCGGAGTTTTATTCGAACCATGGATTTTCATGTGTAAATTCAGGTTAGGTTACCTTAGAAAGAACTTCACGAAGGGCACTCCCCCCCCTATATCCCTAGTGTAGATAATCAATCGCGCTCGTCGGCCTAATCGTTCGGAGTTTTGTTTGAGTCATGGATTTGCATGCGTAAATTTGGGTTAGGTTCCCTTAGAAAGACCCACACGAAGGGCACTCCCCCCTCGGGCTTAGTGTAGATAATCAATCGCGTTCGTCGGCCTAATCGTTCGGAGTTTTGTTTGAGTCATGGATTTGCATGCGTAAATTTGGGTTAGGTTCCCTTAGAAAGACCCACACGAAGGGCACTCCCCCCTCGGGCTTAGTGTAGATAATCGGCCATCAAAATTAACCCACCTTTTAAATAGTACTAGAAAATTTTAGAATTTTTTTTTCTGAATACGTGTTAGATCGGTGGCTATGTTTTCGCGGATTTAATCATAAATAGAAATTGGTAAGATATTTCTTAGGATATCGGTTTTTTGGCTTGTTATGCAATGTTTAGGTATGTATTGTTTAATCTATATGAAAATTTATTTTGAAAAAAAACATGAAATGGTATTCATAAAGATATTAGGAAATTTTCCCCCTACCCCTAAATGAATTTATATTTGTGAAATATAGGGTTACCTATTTAATGGTGTGTTTGAATTTAGAATCACCAATATACCTTAACCCGAAATTTTATTGAGGCATGTTTTCGAAAAGTTTCATATTTTTAAAAACTAGAAAATCGATTTTTTAAACGTTTATATTAAAACACTTTGAATTTTTAATAAGATTTTGGGAAAAAAACGCATTTTTTACAAATTTACGCTAATATTACACTTTTTAGAATAAAACTTTTAAATACATAAATTAAACACACTTACTTTACTTCAAATGACTTTCAGAGTCTAAAAAAACGCGTGTTTGTGCAGGAAAATGTCAACTATACTGAACCGTGATCATCGTGCGTTATCTTTGGGAACACTCAGAAGTGAATCACTTTATCTAGATAAGGGGTTTTCCTTTTTATCGTGATAGGATATTAGATTTTAATTTCGATTGACTAATGGTGGGGTACAAATTAAGATTTTCAAATAATTAATTTAATATTTTTATTATCTCACTGATAGCGAATTTAATGAATGAATAATTAATATTATGTCACACAAAACGAATTTTTTGAATAATTTAATATTGCGGCACAATTTTTGAATGATTTTATTAATATAAAATTTTTATCCAATTGGGGGTCATTTTTTCTTATAGATTTATTTTAAATAAAATTGGAATATTCATTTAGTAATACTATATTAACAATTTAATGCATGTGCGACATTTCTTTTGGATAAAATTAAAACTATTTTCTAATGAGACCTTTAAAAACGGATACTTTTTTAACTGATTCATTAACCGCGAGAATACTTCAAACATGTCCTTGATGAGTCATCACATATAAGTAAATTTTCACTCGTAAACATGAAAGTTTTAATGAATATATAGAGGTTTTTGAAAAGTGACACTCATTTCGTGCAGTGGACTTTGAACTTTTAGTCTAGTTCTAATTTCGATCTAGTTCAAATTTTGCTAAGTTAACACGTTACGAAATATAGGGAAGCTTAATACTATGCATTAATTTAACTATGATTTTTGCTTAATTTTTTACAAGGATAAAATTTTTATCAACGGAAAAACACATCTTTAAGAGATTTAAAATAAATATTTTTAAATATATATATATAATTTAATATCATTAAATATTTAGTATCTTCACACATAATTAACACATGTTAATTAAGTTCGATTAAATTTAAAAGAAATCATAATTTTCATTAAATTAAAAAGAAATTGTACATTTAACTTTTAATATAGCAAATATTAAAACATGAAACAAATGATTGCGCTTTTAGAGCATATAACTTTAATCATAAAAATTTGAATACTTATCACTTTCAAATGAAAATGATAAACCTTTATTTAAAAATTTTCAGTTTATAATTAGAGACATACAATTAACTAGAAACTTAAGTATAAAAACAGAAATGAATATCTAGCAATAAGGTTAACATTTTTAATAAAAAATTAATATTTTAGGTTAATTTTAAACGTGCTAGTATTTTTAGACTAGCGAAATATCCCTTTTTTAGAAAATACTTTTCTGGTTTAATTTTCATTTATTTTTTAAATATAACTTTTCAAAAATATTCTCAACTGTAAAAACTAGGGATTTGCTTTTGACAATTTTATTTGAATTTAAGATTTGTTTCACATTTAGAAGTATATCTTATCAAAATAAATTCGAAATATTTAGATTTGTTTATTATTAATAATTTGAAAAATAAAACATTTAGAAGTAAATTCACTTACTTTTGCTTATGTTACATAAAAATCCAAAAGGGTTGAAAAAGAGTAGCAACACTTCACATAAGTTTTGTGATACTAAATGGAGTAAATTTTGAACATCAATATCTTATCTGTTTGGGTATTTCCATGAATACATGATTCATGAGATAAGCAGAATGTCATGTTCAAATATGAATCTAAGAACAGCGTTAATGAATTTACTTTATTCATATCGTATATACTTTAGCTATAATTAATATAATGTGTAATTAATAAGGGATTTAATTAATATGATTCGTTTTTAAATAAAATCTAAATATAATTGTATCTTTTTCAGTCTTATTTAATAGAAGAGGAATGCTTTTCAAATTTATTAAGAAACATGTAAGTTATTATTAGCTTGGAAATTGCAACTGAATTAAAAATTGACTTTTAACATAGAATTAGTCTTTTGCTAAATTTTCAATGAAAATATTTCTCACTTAAAAGTTTACTTCTCACATTAAAAAAGTCATATACTTGGAATTTTTACCGGGAAAATTTTCTCACATGGAAAAAGGCTTTAGTGATTGTATTAGAATAAAAACTTATCATATTAAAATTTTTAATAAGTAAATTATTATTATTAAATCTATGTCACCCACCACTCACTTTATTTACAAATAAATATTTTTCACTTTTTAATGGAAACAAAAATGGTAGGTAAAGCTTTCGTTTAATATTTTTAAATTAATATGAGTCTTTTTTTTTTTTTCAGTGCGACTCCTTCAAATTTAAAACCTTTTGAGAGCTTTTATAGGGAGAACGTAAACAAATCGAAGTCTCACATTTCAACAATAAAGGATTTATACTAAGTACACTACAAACTTATTTATAAAAAGGAAAGGCATAACCTTATTTCAGTTTTTCGTTAAGCATATTTTTAATTCACAAGCAGGCTTCACACATATTATTTAGCACACAAGTTACTTCAGCGAAAAATCCCTTTTCCTTATCTAAATGATTCATGGGGATTCATACCTCCCTCATGAATACGTTATACAAACGATGTATTAGTTTAATGAATATAAATTTTAACTGAATCCTTTAAACTTTATTTGATAACATTCGATCATTTTTATATTTCAAAACGAAGAAAAATTATTGAATATCACATAACAAGCATATACTTTTACACTAACATGTTATAAAAACACTTCTCAATATTCAAATTTTATGATATTTCGACATCTCTCGCCAAGCTTTTTAAGAATGAAAGACTATTTCGTTAGAATATTTAGCTTTTTGTATACAATTTTAGCAATAAATACATAATGCACTCAACTTTACTTTGTCATTAAACATTAAATTAATCCATAGCATACCAATTCAAACGTAGGATTTTTTTATTTAGGGTAGATAAGTTTACGTGTATATATATATATATATATATATATACATGTGCATATATGTGTGTCTGTGTGCATTTGTAAATGGGGAAAAATTTAAAAGGTATACACATTGAAAGTTAATAAAATTATTTTAAAAAAATTATATAAATATTTCAAGACAGTATTAAAGATTTGAACAACTGATAAAAATGCTTTGAAAAACATTTAAAATTATTTAAAATGTTTCTTTCATATTTTAAAGTCAACAAATTTTAATACATAGCTATGTACATACAGGCATTTGAGCTATATACATACATGCATTTGACCTATGTTAACAGAACAAATGTTTTAAATATTTCGATGCTATTTCCAAGTTACTCAATTTATACTTTTTGAATATGCATATACATATATTTGAAAATTTTAATGTTTTCTGTTAAAACTGACTAGTTATTTATCCTAGCATTATCCTAGTTATTTATCCTACATTTATTAACACAATAAACCAACTGCTTTTAAAAAGACTTTGTGATTATCAAAACAACCCAAATCCTTTTATCTGCACATGCGCAAACATTTTAATAAACTAGAGGTCACATTTTTAATCGAATAAAACAATGACTAATCAAATAGGTTAAATCCTAACTTAAATGATACCTTTTTTGTGATATTGCTAAACATGCTACTACAATGTCTAATCAAATAGGTTATGTACTAACTTTAATTATACCTTTTATGTGACATTACTAAACTAGCTAACATGACATTATTAAACTAACTTGTAAAATTAACATGATATCCTGTTTTCACTAGACAAACTTAATAATTTTCGCTGCTTTTGTTTGACAATCATCATAGTTTTTTTAAATATATTCAAAAAGTTTGCTACTATTAAAAAACATGCTTTTAATTCACATAGTTTTCACTCTTATTATTTAAAAACATATAACACAAAATATTTTTATTAAATAATCACTATTTTTCACAAGTTTGCAATATTTATATGCTAACTAGGGTTAGTAGTATTCAGACTTGAAAATATCTTTATAGATTAAACATGAAAATTCATGTGTAAAAAAAACCTTTTACTATTTTTAGTTAAACTTCATGTCATGAAATATATCCAGTTAACTTTAAAATGTACTATTACAAATTAATGTTTTAAAATTCATAAAAATTATTAAATACTATTTCATTATAATTTTTAAATTCATTTTTATATAAAAACACACAAAATAATAATACTTATCTAAATAACAGCTAGCAGTCTAAAGCACAACCTTCTATTACAAAAACTAAAAACGAAAGGAATAATTCTAAGTCCTTATCAGCTAATCTTATCAACTGATTAGATCTAGTCACGTGATATATGATATCATATACCACGTGATGGGTATTCCCGATTACGTGATAACCCCTACGTCATTAGTGATGTCATATATCACGTGACTAGATCTAATCGGTTGATAAGATTAGCTGATAAGGACTTAGAATTATTCCTTTCGTTTTTAGTTTTTGTAATAGAAGGTTGTGCTTTAGACTGCTAGCTGTTATTTAGATAAGTATTATTATTTTGTGTGTTTTTATATAAAAATGAATTTAAAAATTATAATGAAATAGTATTTAATAATTTTAATGAATTTTAAAACATTAATTTGTAATAGTACATTTTAAAGTTAACTGGATATATTTCATGACATGAAGTTTAACTAAAAATAGTAAAAGGTTTTTTTTACACATTAATTTTCATGTTTAATCTATAAAGATATTTTCAAGTCTGAATACTACTAACCCTAGTTAGCATATAAATATTGCAAACTTGTGAAAAATAGTGATTATTTAATAAAAATATTTTGTGTTATATGTTTTTAAATAATAAGAGTGAAAACTATGTGAATTAAAAGCATGTTTTTTAATAGTAGCAAACTTTTTGAATATATTTAAAAAAACTATGATGATTGTCAAACAAAAGCAGCGAAAATTATTAAGTTTGTCTAGTGAAAACAGGATATCATGTTAATTTTACAAGTTAGTTTAATAATGTCATGTTAGCTAGTTTAGTAATGTCACATAAAAGGTATAATTAAAGTTAGTACATAACCTATTTGATTAGACATTGTAGTAGCATGTTTAGCAATATCACAAAAAAGGTATCATTTAAGTTAGGATTTAACCTATTTGATTAGTCATTGTTTTATTCGATTAAAAATGTGACCTCTAGTTTATTAAAATGTTTGCGCATGTGCAGATAAAAGGATTTATGTTGTTTTGATAATCACAAAGTCTTTTTAAAAGCAGTTGGTTTATTGTGTTAATAAATGTAGGATAAATAACTAGGATAATGCTAGGGTAAATAACTAGTCAGTTTTAACAGAAAACATTAAAATTTTCAAATATATGTATATGCATATTCAAAAAGTATAAATTGAGTAACTTGGAAATAGCATCGAAATATTTAAAACATTTGTTCTGTTAACATAGGTCAAATGCATGTATGTATATAGCTCAAATGCCTGTATGTACATAGCTATGTATTAAAATTTGTTGACTTTAAAATATGAAAGAAACATTTTAAATAATTTTAAATGTTTTTCAAAGCATTTTTATCAGTTGTTCAAATCTTTAATACTGTCTTGAAATATTTATATAATTTTTTTAAAATAATTTTATTAACTTTCAATGTGTATACCTTTTAAATTTTTCCCCATTTACAAATGCACACAGACACACATATATGCACATGTATATATATATATATATATATATATACACGTAAACTTATCTACCCTAAATAAAAAAATCCTACGTTTGAATTGGTATGCTATGGATTAATTTAATGTTTAATGACAAAGTAAAGTTGAGTGCATTATGTATTTATTGCTAAAATTGTATACAAAAAGCTAAATATTCTAACGAAATAGTCTTTCATTCTTAAAAAGCTTGGCGAGAGATGTCGAAATATCATAAAATTTGAATATTGAGAAGTGTTTTTATAACATGTTAGTGTAAAAGTATATGCTTGTTATGTGATATTCAATAATTTTTCTTCGTTTTGAAATATAAAAATGATCGAATGTTATCAAATAAAGTTTAAAGGATTCAGTTAAAATTTATATTCATTAAACTAATACATCGTTTGTATAACGTATTCATGAGGGAGGTATGAATCCCCATGAATCATTTAGATAAGGAAAAGGGATTTTTCGCTGAAGTAACTTGTGTGCTAAATAATATGTGTGAAGCCTGCTTGTGAATTAAAAATATGCTTAACGAAAAACTGAAATAAGGTTATGCCTTTCCTTTTTATAAATAAGTTTGTAGTGTACTTAGTATAAATCCTTTATTGTTGAAATGTGAGACTTCGATTTGTTTACGTTCTCCCTATAAAAGCTCTCAAAAGGTTTTAAATTTGAAGGAGTCGCACTGAAAAAAAAAAAAAAAGACTCATATTAATTTAAAAATATTAAACGAAAGCTTTACCTACCATTTTTGTTTCCATTAAAAAGTGAAAAATATTTATTTGTAAATAAAGTGAGTGGTGGGTGACATAGATTTAATAATAATAATTTACTTATTAAAAATTTTAATATGATAAGTTTTTATTCTAATACAATCACTAAAGCCTTTTTCCATGTGAGAAAATTTTCCCGGTAAAAATTCCAAGTATATGACTTTTTTAATGTGAGAAGTAAACTTTTAAGTGAGAAATATTTTCATTGAAAATTTAGCAAAAGACTAATTCTATGTTAAAAGTCAATTTTTAATTCAGTTGCAATTTCCAAGCTAATAATAACTTACATGTTTCTTAATAAATTTGAAAAGCATTCCTCTTCTATTAAATAAGACTGAAAAAGATACAATTATATTTAGATTTTATTTAAAAACGAATCATATTAATTAAATCCCTTATTAATTACACATTATATTAATTATAGCTAAAGTATATACGATATGAATAAAGTAAATTCATTAACGCTGTTCTTAGATTCATATTTGAACATGACATTCTGCTTATCTCATGAATCATGTATTCATGGAAATACCCAAACAGATAAGATATTGATGTTCAAAATTTACTCCATTTAGTATCACAAAACTTATGTGAAGTGTTGCTACTCTTTTTCAACCCTTTTGGATTTTTATGTAACATAAGCAAAAGTAAGTGAATTTACTTCTAAATGTTTTATTTTTCAAATTATTAATAATAAACAAATCTAAATATTTCGAATTTATTTTGATAAGATATACTTCTAAATGTGAAACAAATCTTAAATTCAAATAAAATTGTCAAAAGCAAATCCCTAGTTTTTACAGTTGAGAATATTTTTGAAAAGTTATATTTAAAAAATAAATGAAAATTAAACCAGAAAAGTATTTTCTAAAAAAGGGATATTTCGCTAGTCTAAAAATACTAGCACGTTTAAAATTAACCTAAAATATTAATTTTTTATTAAAAATGTTAACCTTATTGCTAGATATTCATTTCTGTTTTTATACTTAAGTTTCTAGTTAATTGTATGTCTCTAATTATAAACTGAAAATTTTTAAATAAAGGTTTATCATTTTCATTTGAAAGTGATAAGTATTCAAATTTTTATGATTAAAGTTACATGCTCTAAAAGCGCAATCATTTGTTTCATGTTTTAATATTTGCTATATTAAAAGTTAAATGTACAATTTCTTTTTAATTTAATGAAAATTATGATTTCTTTTAAATTTAATCGAACTTAATTAACATGTGTTAATTATGTGTGAAGATACTAAATATTTAATGATATTAAATTATATATATATATTTAAAAATATTTATTTTAAATCTCTTAAAGATGTGTTTTTCCGTTGATAAAAATTTTATCCTTGTAAAAAATTAAGCAAAAATCATAGTTAAATTAATGCATAGTATTAAGCTTCCCTATATTTCGTAACGTGTTAACTTAGCAAAATTTGAACTAGATCGAAATTAGAACTAGACTAAAAGTTCAAAGTCCACTGCACGAAATGAGTGTCACTTTTCAAAAACCTCTATATATTCATTAAAACTTTCATGTTTACGAGTGAAAATTTACTTATATGTGATGACTCATCAAGGACATGTTTGAAGTATTCTCGCGGTTAATGAATCAGTTAAAAAAGTATCCGTTTTTAAAGGTCTCATTAGAAAATAGTTTTAATTTTATCCAAAAGAAATGTCGCACATGCATTAAATTGTTAATATAGTATTACTAAATGAATATTCCAATTTTATTTAAAATAAATCTATAAGAAAAAATGACCCCCAATTGGATAAAAATTTTATATTAATAAAATCATTCAAAAATTGTGCCGCAATATTAAATTATTCAAAAAATTCGTTTTGTGTGACATAATATTAATTATTCATTCATTAAATTCGCTATCAGTGAGATAATAAAAATATTAAATTAATTATTTGAAAATCTTAATTTGTACCCCACCATTAGTCAATCGAAATTAAAATCTAATATCCTATCACGATAAAAAGGAAAACCCCTTATCTAGATAAAGTGATTCACTTCTGAGTGTTCCCAAAGATAACGCACGATGATCACGGTTCAGTATAGTTGACATTTTCCTGCACAAACACGCGTTTTTTTAGGCTCTGAAAGTCATTTGAAGTAAAGTAAGTGTGTTTAATTTATGTATTTAAAAGTTTTATTCTAAAAAGTGTAATATTAGCGTAAATTTGTAAAAAATGCGTTTTTTTCCCAAAATCTTATTAAAAATTCAAAGTGTTTTAATATAAACGTTTAAAAAATCGATTTTCTAGTTTTTAAAAATATGAAACTTTTCGAAAACATGCCTCAATAAAATTTCGGGTTAAGGTATATTGGTGATTCTAAATTCAAACACACCATTAAATAGGTAACCCTATATTTCACAAATATAAATTCATTTAGGGGTAGGGGGAAAATTTCCTAATATCTTTATGAATACCATTTCATGTTTTTTTTCAAAATAAATTTTCATATAGATTAAACAATACATACCTAAACATTGCATAACAAGCCAAAAAACCGATATCCTAAGAAATATCTTACCAATTTCTATTTATGATTAAATCCGCGAAAACATAGCCACCGATCTAACACGTATTCAGAAAAAAAAATTCTAAAATTTTCTAGTACTATTTAAAAGGTGGGTTAATTTTGATGGCCGATTATCTACACTAAGCCCGAGGGGGGAGTGCCCTTCGTGTGGGTCTTTCTAAGGGAACCTAACCCAAATTTACGCATGCAAATCCATGACTCAAACAAAACTCCGAACGATTAGGCCGACGAACGCGATTGATTATCTACACTAAGCCCGAGGGGGGAGTGCCCTTCGTGTGGGTCTTTCTAAGGGAACCTAACCCAAATTTACGCATGCAAATCCATGACTCAAACAAAACTCCGAACGATTAGGCCGACGAGCGCGATTGATTATCTACACTAGGGATATAGGGGGGGAGTGCCCTTCGTGAAGTTCTTTCTAAGGTAACCTAACCTGAATTTACACATGAAAATCCATGGTTCGAATAAAACTCCGAACGATTAGGCCGACGGGCGCGATTGGGATCGAACCCAGCACTTCACGTCTATTAGCTTCATGAGCATAACCTCTCACCCACGGGTGGGGCAGTACTATTCAAAAATTCGCATACATAAATTCTAACACTAAATAACAAAAATTCACAATCATTCATAATTTTAATTAATACTCAATATTCGAGCGCATACGTCACTAAATTGAATCGCGTAAAGTCCCCTCATCCAATTTATGTTTAAAATTCCATTTTTATCTAAAAATTTGCGTAAAAAGATAAAGTCTCCCAATTAAAACTTCTAAATAAATGTTTAAAATTCCATTACCAAATAAAAATTAGCGAAAAAAATATTTGAAAGTTCTCAAATTAAAAATCGTTGCCAGTAAAAACTCTAACGCAAAAATTATGCCCCTAAAAATAACACCGAAAACTCAAGTGCGCTAAAAAATATATGTCAGAAAAAAAATCTATCTCAGAAATTATTCCCTAAAATTAAAGTCTCCCAATTAAAACTTCTTAATTAATTTTTAAAAGTACAAATGACCCCTCGTACTGGAGTACGACGAAAAGAAAAATCTATCTCCCAAAAAATTCTATCTCAAAAATTATCCCCAAAAAGTTAAAGTCCCCCAATTCAAATTTCTTAATTAATTATCGTTAATGTATTTTTCAAATGTAAAATTATCCCTAAGTACTGTAGTACGGTGAGTAAAAAAATCAATCTCCCAAAAATTTCAATCTTCAAAAATTACCCCGAAAAAAGTTAAAGTCCTCCAATTAAAATTAATTATCATTAAAAAAAAAAATCAAACTTAAAATTACCCCTCGTACGACGGAAAAAAAAAAAAAAAAAAAAAAAAAAATCAATGTCCCAAAAATTTCAAAAAATTACTCCAAAAAAGTTTAAGCCCCCCAATTAAAATTTCTTAATTAATTATCGTTAATGTATTTTTCAAATGTAAAATTATCCCTAAGTACTGTAGTACGGTGAGAAAAAAAAAATGGATCTCTAAAAATTTCAATCTTCAAAAATTACCCCGAAAAAAGTTAAAGTCCCCCAATTAAAATTAATTATCATTAGTAAAAAAAATCAAACTTAAAATTACCCCTCGTACTGTAGTACGGTCAGAAAAAAAAATCAATCTCTAAAAATTTCAATCTTCAAAAATTACCCCGAAAAAAGTTAAAGTCCCCCAATTAAATTTAATTATCATTAGTAAAATAATTAAACTCAAAATAACCGCTCATACTATAAGATGACGCATCACCTTCACCGCCGCATCACCTTGACCCCGCCTCCAAGAGTACGACGCATGACCTTCATACTCCATGCAGAGGACACGCATGACCTTCAAACAGCATGCAGAGGTCATTCAAGGTCGTGCCGCCGTGCCGCTGATGCAGAACCCCCTTTTCATATCTACTAATAGAGAACAAAAGTTTAAAAAATCATCTCGAAATGTGATATAAATGTCTTGTAAATATATTTTTTAATTTAAACTGTTTGGCCATTTTAAATATGACGTAATTTACCTCATGTTCTGCTTTTAATGCATATTAATGAGTTTATTATTTTAAAGTTTTCTTTCTCTTTTAATAGACACGGGTAAATAGAATTTTTATGACATAATTTTCAATATTTTTCTGCTTTTATCACATAGTAATCATTTAATTTTGTTTTTATGTTTTTAATAGTCACGCGTATATAATTTTTTATCTTTAAGGAAATATTATCATTTGCGCTGTTAATTTAATCATAATATTGTCTCCACTTTTGACTGAAATAAAAGATAATTTTAATTTCAGTTTGAAAAAAGAAATCTAATAATCTCTATATTTTCCTCTTTCCTTCGTTTTGTCCACAAAAATGGAGCATACCATCATTACAGAAATATTGTTAAAATTAGAAAAAAAAATAATATCTCGAAACTAATTCAAATTTAAAAAGTCTAATACCATTTCTGATATACACGGATCAATATGGATAACTGGTGCTAATTTTACCGCCAAAAGTTCCACATTTTTGGAGGAACAGCTGTGAAACATAGACAGTCGTTTAATCAGTCGTTTCGTAAAATCCTTTCATAAATTCGTTTCATTAGAATTTTGTATATATGTTACCGGCCAAACCCGATTTTAGGCAAAACTGGATTGGCCTAGGCCAAACTAGTTTATCCTAATGCGCATCGGATAAACTAGTTTTTCCTAGGCCAAACTAGTTTATCCTAACGCTTATAGGATAAACTAGTTTTTCCTAGGCCAAACTAGTTTGGCCTAACGCTCATAGGATAAACTAGTTTAGCCTGCTATTCATTGGTCTGAACTATTTTGTCCTAGGCCGATCTAGTTTATCCCAGGCCAATTCAATTTGGCGTGATTTTATTCATCCCAAAGACCGCAACGGCGCCAACTTTCTAGTTTATCCTGAGCCGATCTAGTTTATCGTAGGCCAATGCAATTTGGCGTGCTTTTATTGATTCCAACTACAGCTTCGGTGCCTGTGCAAAGTAGTATTGCTGTCACCCTCCGTATAATAAAATTTATTTGATGAGGAGTGGAATACTGTCCCCCTATCTTCCCCATTTCACCGCCGCCGGTAGTTGCAAAATATGTTCCATATAACAAATTGTGTGCTGGAGTACCAAAGAATAGGATGAGAGGTTATCATAAAATTTAGGAGAGGAAGAATTTACAGATTTTTTTTCACATAAATATAACTTGGCTTTGAATTATTTATGAATAAATGCATTATTAAGAATATAAGAAGTACATTTGATATTCTTTCACAAATCTGGAATTTTCAAAAATCCGGCGAAGTCCCGGCACCAGTTTGGCCTAAAATACATATATTTTGAAGTTACCATTATTTCACAATTAAAATTATCTTTAAAGAATAGTACATATACGTTTATACGGATGGGGGTACAATACTGTAAAACCTGTTAGAAGAATCTGTGTATGACGAAATTCTCTATTAAACACAATTTTTTTTAATCGGTGCAAATTGGTTACAATAATCCGTTTGAAAAAAAACATAATGCATTTGCTAGAGATGATGGGCCTGCTAAAAAAGGAACTTAACTATAACGAAGTTTTTTCTTTTCTATGTAATTCCGACTTTGAAGGTTTTTCTATATAATTTTTTTTAGATTTTCAAGTCTCCAAGCCGTGCAAAAAAATTAGTGGTAAGTATTCAGATATTTACATACAAATAGATATTCACTAAAAAAATCAGTATAGTTTACCATAGAATCATTAATATCGTTAATACCCATTCTGTGGCTTGGAGATTTAAAAATTTTAAAAATCCTATGCAATAAAATCATCTAAGACGGAATTGCACAGGGAAGAAGAAAATCCGTTATAGGCAGGCTCCCTTATTAGAAGGTTCATCTTCAGTTGTAAATGCATTATATTCTTTTTACAAGTAACTTACATACTCTTTTTACAGAGATCAAAATTTTTTTTTTTGTTGTTAAACACGGGATTCCTTCATAGGCTGGTTATTTTTCTCAGGTTTTACCGTACTTTAATTGTATTACATAAAAATGCATCTACTCATGATAAAACTAGTAGGATGTACTCTCTTAAAAAAATTCAGCGATTTTAACTCCGACTGAGTGTATTTTCACTCCTTTTCAGTATTGAAAATGCACTTATCCTATAGGAGTGAATTTCATCCATCTTGCGGAGTGGTTTTTTTTTTCATTCCTTTTTGATAAGCTGTTTTCTCTCTTTTTTTCGACTAAATTAATAGGCAAAACGAGTGACTGCACTCATTATTGACAAGTCATTTTTAAACCCCTTTTTTTGTCAAATTTAATAGGCAAAATAAATTATTTTCCCCTTATTTACAGATTTTTTTTGTTTGTTTGTTTTTTAACATATATAACTCCCCAGTTTCCAAAATGTATTACTTTTAAAACTCCATTTTGTTTTATTTTAATCTAGATGCAGAAGAAATTTTGTTTTTCATTTCCGAAAGATAAATTAAATAATAATAATAATAAAAGATATGTTCGCACCATAACAAGACAAAATTTTCTACCTCGTCAATATCCTGAAGTTCGCTTTTTTTACTTTATCTTTCTCATTATGATTTTTTTCTTTTTAATATTTTCACATTGTATATTTAATTTTAACGTATTAGTTTTAATCCGGAAATGTCGATTTCTTTAATTATTTCTTATATTATTATATCTTATTAATATATTTTGCTTATGACACAGATAAATAATTATGGAATATAGAATTCATGTGTTACATAACTGCAGACTTTTGTTTAGTTAAACTTTTGAATATGAACAGAGCGAAGTATAACACAAAAATAAAAATTCACAAAATCATAATTAAAAAAAAAGGTCAAGCTAGTTGTGTCATAAAATAAATTGATAATATTTTTTACTAATCTATTATTTTCTGATACTTTTTTAAATTATCTTTTACATTTCGTACTATTTACATAATACTGTGGCAATTAAAAAAAAAAAAATTAAAGTGTAGATGTGTACAACTATCCAAATGAACACAATTTATTAAATACTTGTACTTACTGAAACATAAAAAAAAAAGAAAAAAAAATAGAACATATATTATAAGTTAATAATAATTTAATAATTTTTATAATCATGGGTTGTGTTCCGCAAATATTTCTGAGTGTCATGAGCAAATTAGTACATTAATAATCAATAATAAAAGCACAAAATGATATATGTTTAATCATGTAAATACCAATTAGCGTAATTTTACACAATTTGAATACGAGAAAACTACATATTTAAGTGCATTTTATTGATTATAAAAATTATGGAACAGATGCATTAAAAAAAAAAGAAAAAAAGTAATTTAAGAAATTCATGTTTCCGGTTTAAAAGTATTAACGTTAAATAACGCAAAAAATCATATATACAGTGTGAAAATACAACAAGGAATGGTGAAGGAATTACAAGAAAGATGAAGTAAAACAACGTACTTTACCTTAGAATTTTCAGTATTAGTAAAATCCTAGGCTCGCCAGTAGCCATCTTGGTTTTAGCTGGGAAACAAAAACGAAATTTATCCAATTCTTTGTGATAATTGCCCCACCCCCCTGCTTTCGTGGGCATAATCCATCTATCTTATTCTATGCCATTTTTAAATCAATCAAATTATAATTGTAATATTGTTTTTATCATGTAGGAAACGCTAAGCTTTGACGCTTGAAACAAACAAGTGACTCCCTTTTGAAGACGATTCTCCCTCTGCAAAACTATATATCGCGTTACAGGATTTCAACCAATAGGGAAGCTTCTTAAACCGCTCTTTTAGAGATATTTTTCTGTTCCGGTCTGAAATGAGCGGTCCCAGGGATGCTTCTCCTAAAAGGGTGATTTGGTAAACCAGTTTTTTGTGGAAAATGTCTCTTTTTGATAAAACAGATACTCAGAAAGAACAAAAATACGCGTAAAACTTTTCGTTCTTTTGTTGAGTTAATAATTCGTTCTTTTGAATTAAGAGTGTACGAATGCCAAAACTTTTTTCTATCTCAAACATGTTAATACTTCAAAATTTGCTATCACAGTGAAAAATTAAATGGCAATCTATGCACATCTTGAGGATTCTAAAGATATGAAATTCCGTTCATTAGTTCTTGAGATATGACTATCGCTGAAATCCTGTAAATCCAGCAAAGTGCAGCATAGCAGTCTGTGGAGTAATTTACACCAAAACCTAACCAGAAACAACTTATTTTAACGTCTAATTGAATCTGAAGTTTGGTGAAAATCCGTGTATTAGTTTTTGAGGTACAGATACTGCGAAAATCGTGAAAAATCCATCCCAGCAGCGTCACCTGTTGAGCGATTTACACCAAAACATAATCAGCCACAATATTAATCAAGTTATACTTGAATCTGAAGTTTTATGAAAATCCGTGCATTAGTTCTTGAAATAGAGCTATTGAGGAAATCGTGAAAAATACAGAACAGCAACGCCACCTATTAGGCTATTTACACCAACACCTAATAAGCATCAATTCATATCAAGGACTAACTGAATATGAACTTTGTTGAAAATATGTGCATTAGTTCTTGAGATAGAGATATTGCAGAAATCGTGTAAATCCTGCAAAATGCAGCATAGCAGCACCACCTGTTGGGCGATATGCACCAAAACGTAAGCATCACCAATTCATATCAAGGACTAACTGAATCTGAAGTTTCATGAAAATCCGTGCTTTAGCTCTTAAGATAGAGCTATTGCGTAAATCGTCAAAATTGCAGCATTGCAGCGCCACCTGTTGGGCGATATACACCAAAAAGTAATCAGCACCAATTTATATCAGGGATTACCTGAATGTAAATTTTATTAAATTACGTAGATTAGTTCTTGCGATAGAGCGCCCACAAAATTTGTGTCACATGCATACAGACAGACAGACATTTTGTAAAAACATGCTTTTGGGAATCACTGACCCCTAAAACGTGTAAATCTGTCGAAAATTTTCACGAATCCAATATTTTAATCTTATAAAGATAGAAGAAAGTAAAAAAAAAATAATAAATATATAAATTTTAATTGTGGAATAAAAACGATTTAAAAAAACGTGCATAAAAAAAAAAAAAAGTTTGGCCGTGCCAAATGTTACTGATATTTTACTGAATAAACCAGAGATGGGTCCAAATGATTTTCATATGAGCTGGGTTGGAAATTGGACTTAACATTTCTGCCTGTGCAGACTTCAAGAAGAATGCAGTCCAGTCCCTACTTAAGCCGGAAAAAAAATCACGGAAGTCCCGGTCCATCTCGGTCTGGACCTCTCGAAAAAAGTAATCCCAAACCAAGCCCGGGCCGAGTGTCGGGAAGGAAAATTTAGCGGGCCAGTGGAGACCTTTACATCTAATAATCAAAGACTAGCTTACAAAATTTTGTAAGTTTGGTCGCTAAGCTTCTATTATATTTAAAAATAATAATTAAAAATACGAGTTTTTAGTGGACTTCCATAGATGTGTTTGAGTTGAGCGGATTCTTTTGAACAATTTTGAATTTGAGCTTGAACTTGACTCATTTTTGGGAAATTGAATTTGAGTTTGAATTAGTTCGGTTCGGTTCTTTTTTTTTTTCCATTTTGTGGCATCAATATAAGAATGTCAAATTGAATTGGCGTAGGATAAACTAGATTGGCCTAGGATAAAATAGAAGGTTGGCGCGGAAGCGGTTTTTGGGATCAATAAAAGCACGCCAAATTGAATTGGTCTAGGATAAACTAGATCGGCCTAGGACAAACTAGTTCAGACCAATAAATAGCAGGCTAAACTAGTTTATCCTATGAGCGTTAGGATAAACTAGTTTGGCCTAGGAAAAACTAGTTTATCCTATGAGCGTTAGGATAAACTAGTTTGGCCTAGGAAAAACTGATTTATCCTATGGGCCTTAGGATAAACTAGTTTGGCCTAGGAAAAACTAGTTTATCCGATGCGCGTTAGGCCAACACATTTTAGCAATTAAAGAAATATACCTTTACCAAGTACAAAATTATTGTGTAATTGTAGTGTATTATTTTTTTAAGAATGTGTTGATAAAGAAAAGACATTAGGAATAGGAAAAAAAATTCTACAAGTAAATGTATTTTGATTAATTTCCAAAAGTGTTTCGTCGTCATATTAATTTATATTTCAATAGTCATGATACGACGTATGTAAAAAAAAATAATCTGATGTTATTAAGTTTATATATATAAAAAAAAACTATACATTTTTTCAAACTCAAAACGAAATTTCATGCTGAAATTTCAGACAAATGTTACCCGAACTGACCGTTTTCATACGCAGCTGTTGAGAAATTGAAATTTCAATATAGACAGTCCAATATAGCGGCAAAGAGTTCTGTCAAAGTAAGAAACATCAATTTCATCTGAGAAATAAATGAAATATCTGATTTTTATTCTTCCTTTCATTTCTTTTTTTTAAATTATCAATTTTTTCGTTTTCTTTTCAGAATCTTTTTCAATAAAGTAAAAGTAAATTTTCTGATCTTAATTTTTTTGTATATTGATTTCAATAAATATGTTAACAATTTCAATGACTTTTTATTAAAAATATTATTTATTTTTTAATTT
The DNA here is from genome assembly GCA_963932465.1 of Maratus speciosus. Classification (NCBI taxonomy): domain Eukaryota; kingdom Metazoa; phylum Arthropoda; class Arachnida; order Araneae; family Salticidae; genus Maratus; species Maratus speciosus. The sequence continues at coordinate 544,941,418 of OZ010794.1, forward strand.
ATTTAACTAACTTCGGATGATATATTTTTTTATGATAAGAATTTTCGAAAATAAGGATTTATAATATATGGTTTGACGGAAAAGAATATTTTTTCCCCGTAGTAATTTAAAATTCTATTTCAAAATACATTTATTTTCGAAATATATTTAAATAAGGAACCGTTCATGCGCTATTTATGCAACTATTATGCATGCTCCCAAAAAATTACTTTTGTGTATTATGTATTTGAAGCCCAGTGGTGTAGTGGTCAGAACATCTGACTGCCATACCGCTGGTCGTGAGTTCGACTCCCGACTGGGCAAGGTTCACTCAGCCTGTCATCCCTTTGGGGTCGATAAAATGAGTACCAAGCTTGCTTGGGAACTAAACACCGAGGGTCTCGCGTTAGGCTGACTACCTGGGCGGGACGCATGCCGCATAGCACTTCGGGGCCCATGGTCAAGAAAACAGAGATGGGCACTGTTGGCCCAGATCCTTAGTGGATTGTATAGCCACAGAGTTTAGTATTATGTATTTATGCATTATGTGTTATTTATTATTATTCTATTATTTAATTTGTTTTATCGTTACTATATTGCGGATTTTTGAGTTATTAGTATGGTTTTGTTATGTATTTATGTATTATTATTACTATTAATTTTATTATGCTGTTGTTGTGGTATTTATTCTTTATTACAATTATTGTGTTATTTTTTTATTATTCTTGCATTCTGTATTATGTATTTATGTATTTTTATTGTTGCTGTATTAAGTATTTATGTATTATTATTATTGTTGTTGTAATTGTATTATGTATTTACGTATTATTATTGTTGTAGTAGTTAATTATTGTTAGATAATAAATCTAGGGTTTAGGGTGAATAATGGTTTAATGAATCTAGATTGAACAAGATAATTACCATATTTACACTTTAAAATTAAGGGGAATTCGGGGAAATAATAGGCACCGGCCTACGCTACGGCCGTGATTGTCAAGAGACTCGACCTTCCCATTCAAAAGCTAAAGCATTTCTCTCTCTGATATCTCAAATCGTTCCTAGGCCAGATTTATAAGTAGAGAACAGGAATTCTGCTTTTTCAGAATTTAGTGTCGCCCCCGGCATTTCCATTACTTCATTTTCTTCTGGTGGACTGGTGGCTATTCTATTATTATGAAACATCCATTATAAATTGAGCGTTAGGTGAAGATGAAAGAGGAGCCGTAAAAAGTTAGAACTCTGATTTTCTGGTCAGAATGAAAAAAAAAAGGGCCAATTTTTTTTTTTTTTTTTTTTTTTTTTTTTTGAAAAAAAAAATTATGGCCATTTTTTTTACTTTTATTTTTTTAAGGCCATTTTTTTCATCTTCACCTAACGCTTCATTTATAATGGCTGTTTCATAATAATAGAAGCCATCAGTCCATCAGAAGAAAATAACTCGGTTAAGCGGGACTCGGATAATCGGGATTCTACTGCAAAACATATTTCAATTTTAAGACTTAAAGCACACGCTTTTATTTTATGTAAAATGACGTCATTTGCATTAATATAGATACTTAAAATTAAATATAGTTTATAATAGCTCCATGTTTTATCATAAATCCTTCATTTATATTTTTCTCAAAATAGCACGTATTTTAATTTTTTTTTTCAATTTTTATGAGAAAATGGCAACAAAAAGATATAATTGCTATTTTTCAACTATTTTTTCTTTACTTTCTACAGAAATGGAGTACTTGAGTTGCCAAAATGAAACAAATGTCGCTAAAAACTACAAAAAAATTAATATTTCAAAAACAAACAGAGATGCAGTTTTCAAACAAATTGCATTAAAAGTACTTTTTTCCCCAATACGACGGTATAAACATTGAAAATGTGCGATGGTTAGAAGTTTTAGAAAATGCTGTAGAGTAATTAATCGTACAATGAAACATCGGCTTTAGTTTTACGGCTAGCGTATACAAGGTAACGTTATTTATTGGAGAAAAAATAAGCTGGGAGAAGAAATAGCATACCGGGGGCTAAAAAGTAATGCCTCGGCACATACCTGTTGGGTTGAGCTTTACTTCACTAGATTTCCTGTGAGATCTTTGCTGATGCAGCTTGTTGCTAGCATGAATGTGTTTTGAGAACTCTTAAACCACAACTCACATTTATATTATTATTTTTGTATTATGTTTTACGTTTTATTATTATTGTATTACGTATTATATATTTATATATTATTTATGTAAAAAGACAACCATTCGATTTTTTAAAAATGTATCACATCCCAATCAAAGAAACTTCTATTGCAAATTAGCATTTAAGAGGAAATTTTAGAGCTATGTTTATATTTTCAAAAAACAAATTTCCTCTTTCAATTCTAACAATCACATTTATTTTTCATTGGGAAAAAAACATCACTCATCCAAAAATATAGATTTTAGCGATAGGATACTTTTGGAATATGAAAAAAATATCGAAATTATTTTATTGGATTTACAAATTAGTTCGGTCCGTTTTCAAAAGATGGCGCCGGCTGTTCTGGATGCTTTTTTATAGTGGCAGCTGATTTCGGTGGTTTCAGAGAGGTTAGACATTTGTCAATAATATTATTCAGTTTATATCGCTTTGAGTTTCGTACAAACACCTTGTTTTTCACTGTGTTGAATATGTCAAATTTTGTGTCAACTAAGCAGCATTTGAATGGGGGGGGGGGGGGCGGTTAGTTTATGCTAATTGGAAGAAATGTGCACCTGAAGCCCATCGAATGCTTGCGGAAGTATATGTTGAAGCTGTTCCAATGGATAAATCATGTAGGGAATGGTTTCGATGTTTCAAGAATGGGTATTTGAGCGTTGAAAACAAGCCTAGCTCTTGACAGACAAAAAAAATCGAGGACAAAGATTTAGAGGGATTATTAGATGAAGATCCGAGTAAAACGAAAATGGATTTTGAAGAATCATTGGGAGTGAGTCAACAAGCCTTTGCCGTACGATTGAAATCCATGGGAATGATTCAAAAGCAAGAAAATTGGGCTCCTTTTGAACTGAAACCGAAAGACGTTGAAAAGAGATTTTTCATTTTATTAGACAGAAATACGTATTTGGAAACACTCAAGTGGAATGTTTTACGGCACCCGCCGTATTCTCCGGACTTTGCTCTTTCTGATTATTGGTTGCTCCGACAGATGCAGCGCAATTTAGTAGGTCACCGGTTCACTTCTTTCGCAGAAATCGAAAATTGGTTGCAAACTTGGATTGCCTTAAAAGACGAGTTATTTTTAGGGTTTCGTTCATCTGACGAAACCCTATTCGTCTCACTCCTCTGTCTGTCTGTCTGTCACAGAGTCCGTTCTCAGAAACTATATATGTTGGAGACTTGAAATTTTGGATACTTATAGCTGAACACCTCACATCAAACGACAAATCATATATATTTTTTTAAAAGTTTTATATTTACCCGTCTCAGCTCTAACATGTGTTTTTTAAGATTTTTTTTCCAACTGAGCCCCTAATTAAGTTGAAGGCTTGAAATTTTGAATACTTATAGCTGAACACTTTCGATCACATGACAAATCCTAAAAATTTCAAAAAGTCTTACCTCTCCGGCATCTAACTTGTGTATTTTAAGCAATTTTTCTAACCTCCACCCATTTCATCCGGGGGTCACTTTTCTAACTTTTGCCGACATCCCTTTGACCACTCTTTCATATTATGCACCATAGCCTTACATACTTTAGTTCCACTTTTTACCGCTAGGGGGCGCCTAACTATTTCGGGTGCTATAGGCCCGATCCCCTGGACTAATATATGTACGGATAGGTTGTAAAATGGATTTTCGTTCGGATAAAGGTTTGTTTAGAATAGAGTACACCCACTGGTTGCGAAATGTGGAACTAACAGATTTTGGAAAAGGATAGAGTGTTTTGAAAGGAATATTAACCCCTTGGGGACGAGCGACACGTATACGTGCCGGAAATAGGCCTAAGGATCCTCGTTTATCCTCACCAGTAAAATTTTACTGTAAAATTTGCCTTATTTAATCCGAGCATTTCCCCGATTTGAATAGGCACAAACTTCTGTTTTTTAAAACCGGTAGCAAAGTAATAAACATTTCGTAAAAGGCTCCCGTCGCGAAGGGGTTAAACGAAACTCTCTGTGCGATCTGTTATCACACTTACCCACTGGTTTCCAGATGGTATTCGAAAATTGCCTGAGAGGCGGCAAAAAGTAGTAGCCAGCGATGGACTTTGAGTAATCTGTTCAATCATTTTGTTTAAAATAAATACATATTTGAACACAAAAAATCCCTGCCGGCCCGGCCTACAGGCAGAGGTAGATTTCGAAGTTAAGTATACTAATTTCACCAACAAAAACTAAATCATGATTAGATATAAATCCACTTTAACAGTTTTATCTGTCGGCTTTTGACGAGTTTATATTTCCCTTTTTATAAAATAGCTGGTTTTATCAGAATCATGTTAAGGCGATATTAAAAAAAATATTTTTCCATACTCAACAACTCGAAATTTTCTGGCACATTTTCAGATTAATTTTTAATTAAAAAAAAATATGAAACATGCTGACGTGATTTTTGAAAAGATTTATAAGCGACCTGTGTTTTTATTTTTCTTTCAATTAATTAAAACTTGATTAATAAACTATTATTTTCTCAGTAGGGCAATATTTTTCGTTTCTAACACAATCGCTTCGGGAAATTCTGTTCAAAATGCCCACTTTGACATCATTTTTTGAAATACATTCTACCTCTACCAAAAAATTGATCATTACTATACATTATATAGTTTCTGAATAAGAGAATCTAGCAATTGGATGCGTTTGAGAGCAAAAATGAATTTAAAAATGAGTAAGATAATAGACAGTTTGGATTTGAATGCACCCTTAATAAGATGATTTTTTTCTTCAACCGCTATGTATTTTTAATTTGTTTTTGCTTTAAGAATTGGCCCTATCAAAAACTTGTCTATATAAATGTTGACGACAATATTAAGAAGATATATGATAAATTCATGGAGATTTTATATCTTGTGAATTGACGGAGTTATGAAAAATTTTCTTCTTCAACCTTCTTTTTTTTTTCGTTTTTTTTTTTCGGTACGAATTGGTCCTATCAAAAACTTGTGAATATAAAAGTTGTAGATAATATTAATGAGATGTATAATAAAATTATTGGATTTGATATCTTGAGAATTGACGAATTAAGGAATTTTTTTCTCCCAAAAACCCTATTCTTTGCGCCCCTTGAGCCTATTTTAAATTTTATCAAAAATCTGTGATGCGTGAATTTTTGACGCTATTTTTAGAAGTAATAAAAACTTTAAACTGATTTGATATGTACAAAAATTAAGAAGTTATGGGGTTTTTTCGGTTTTCACAAAACCCCTCCCTATTTCCATCCCCTTTGTCCGCTTTTGCCCATTAACGAACTTGACCGAGATTTTATGTCCCTTGATTTTATGTATCAGTTTGGAAGATATTTGTGCAGAATTGCGGAAGTTATCGTGTCCAGCAGAAAGTGATAACACAATTGCTTCGGGAAATTCCGTTCAAAATGCACACTTTGACATAATTTTTTGAAATATATTCTACCTCTATCAAAAAATCGATCATTGCGGTACATTATATAGTTTCTGAATAAGCGAATCTACCAATTAAATGCATTTGAGAGCAAAAATGAATTTAAAAATGAGTCAGAAAATAAGCAGTTTGGATTTGAGTGCATCCTTAATGCAATGATTTTTCCAACACAATCCGCTTCGGGAAATTCGGTTCAAAATGCCCACTTTAACAGCATTTTTTAAAATATATTCTGCCTCTATCAAAAAATTGACCATTACGGTATATTATATAGTTTCTGAGTAAGAATACGTACAATTTGGAAGCCTTTGAGAGCAAAAATGAATTGTAAAATGAGTAAGAAAATACGCAGTTTGGATTTGAATACACCCTTACTTAGATGATTTTTTTCTTCAACCGCTATGTATTTTTAATTTGTTTTTGCTGTAAGAATTGGTCCTATCCAAAACTTGTCTATATAAATGTTGTAGACAATATTAAGAAGATATATGATAAATTCATGGGGATTTTATATCTTTTGAATTGACGGAGTTATGGATTTTTTACTTCTTCAAAACCCTTTTTGTTTTCGTTTTTGATTTTCTTTTGTGGTACGAATTGGTCCTATCAAAAACTTGTGAATATAAAAATTGTAGATAATATTAAGGAGATTTATAATAAAATTAATTGAATTGATATCTTGAGAATTAACGAAGTTATGAATTTTTTTCTCCCAAAAACCCTATTTTTTGCGCCCCTTGAGCCCATTTTTAACTTTATCAAAAACTGTGATACATAAAATTTTGGCCCTATTTTTAGAAGTAATAAAAACTTTAAACTGATTTGATATGTACAAAAATTAAGAAGTTATGTGGGGTTTTCGGTTTTCACAAAACCCCTCCCTATTTCCATCCCCTTGGTCCGATTTTGCCCATTAACGAACTTGACCGAGATTTTATGCTCTTTGATTTTATGTATCAGTTTGGAAGAGATTGGTGCAGAATTACGAAAGTTATCGTGTCCAGAAGAAAGTGATATATATATATATAGATAGATAGATAGATTTTTCAGAAATTCCGACATAGGAACGATCCCAATTGGTAGTATTTCATACGAAATCTACCTAAAAGCGGAACGAACTAATTTGTACTCCCAATAATACTCAGTACTTTAAATAATATTATGCTACATATATAAAGAGTTGCAAGAGAATTTCAGCATCGATTTTTAGGTGCGTTCGTAGTTATATAAATACGTAGCACCTATAGTCGTCGTACAGTCCGTCTGTCTGTCCGTCCGCATATAACAGAGCAAAATCTATCCAATTGAATGGTCTGAAATTTTAGATATATAATTGTTGCAAAATTTTATCGAGTCATTTCAAATTTTATGAAAATCAGATGTATAGTTTAATTACAGGGACAGTCAAAAGTTTACCAATACATTGCGGACAATGAGAAAAAATTATTTCAAGGGTATTTTAATGATGTTACAGCCTTTCGAACAGAATGAAATTGATAGGCACTTATGAAGCTCACTAAAATATACATTCAGTACAATATGCAGTGCAAAAAATATTTATAAAACTAGTTATAGTACGAACGCACCATATTTGCTACGTTTGACGCGTAATTTTCAACATGTTTAAAAAGGCTTTCATTGAATATTTTTGACAAATATAACAACATGTCTATATTACCGCTCATTTCAAAAACAATTCACACATTCTATACTACTAAGGTTATCGGTAAAACGTATTGATGCATTTATCTGTACTAATATCCATAAATCAATTACTTCGTGCAAGTTAAATATATAAGATTTAAAAAAAAAACACAACGTTCAAACGCACAAATACGTACGACACCATGACAATGGCAACCACATACGACCGTTTCAAAGATTCTTGTATCCCTTTCCACAGTACAAAAAAAAAAAAAAAAAGATTTAGGCTTAGATTCTTTGATTTAGGTTGAGAGAATACCAGAATTATGTTAGAAGGTAGGAATTGGGTAAATCTACAATAGCTAAACATTGTTGGAATTCCAACCACCCAGTTTAGTTTTATAGAAGCTAAAATTATTCAAAAATGTATAGTAGGAGAGCTGTTGAACATTTTTGAGTAGGTATTTGAGGCACCCTGAAAATTTGTGCAACACTTCTTTTGTAATGCCTGAATACAAAATCGAATGTCTGGCTGAAGGATCGTGGCACAAAAACTGTGCCAGACACGTGTCAAGTGCCATTTGGCACTTGACACGTGTCTGGCACAGTTTTTGTGCCGACTAAAGTGTCTGTCATTTTCAAAATATTTTTTTCTAAGCATAAATATTATTCTGCCTCAATCTCAGCGTGCCTCAAATACCTTTTTTGGGTAGTCAAAAAATGGCACTTGACACGTGTCTGGCACAGTTTTTGGGCCGACTAAAGTGTCTGTCGTTTTCAAAATATTTTTTTCTAAGTATAAATATTGTTCTGTCTCAATCTCAGCGTGCCTCAAATACCTTTTTTGGGGGGGTAGTCAAAAAATGGCACTTGACACGTGTCTGGCACAGTTTTTGGGCCACGATCCTTCAGTCAGACATTCGATTTTGTATTCAGCCATTACAAAAGAAGTGTTGCACAAATTTTCAGGGTGCCTCAAATACCTTCCCTAAAATATTTAACAGCTCTTGGACTAGTAATTCAGTTCTTGATCCAGATTTTTACGAAGCTTATCACATACATAAGCATACTACTTCCTTGGTGAATGATATGACCAGGAGCCCTTTTCTCTCGCTTGTGTGATGGGATCCGGCGTAGTGTCTCCTATTTTTCAGTGTTTTCCTGTCAGTTACGTCATTTCTACCTGATATACAGGGTGTCCATAATTAAACGACCCTAATTTAAAGTTGTCTACTGACGAAACTATTAGGCAGAAAGTTGTGAAATTTTGTGACGGACATAATGAAAGAATGGGAATTTGTCCGAGCGAAAAAAAAATTAGTTCAAAATTTAGCCACCAGAGGGCGTATTTTAATGAATTACACATATTTAAAAGTTTTTACGCTTTATTTTCTTCAGATTAAATAAGACAAATATACAGACCGCCCCCTGAAAAAAACAAAGCGTAAAAACTTTTTAAAAATATTGGTGTTCGAATTGTACCGACCGTACAAACTCTGAAAAAAAATCCGCCTACGACAGCCGTAATTTTTTTCATAAAGCTCAGGTCTAGTATTCAGCGGGCGGTCGCTAAATGTGTAACTTATTCAAAAACGCCCTCTGGTGCGAAATTTTGAACTACTTTTTTTTTCGCTCAAACAAATTCCTTCATTATGTCCGACACAAAATTTCACAACTTTTTCACCAATAGTTTGGTATTTAGACAACTTTAAAGTAGGCTTCGTTTAGGATACTCTGTATATAATTGTTGCAAAATTTTATCGAGCCATTTCAAATTTTATGAAAATCGAATGTATAGTTTAATTCGTTACATTAAGGCCGATGGGAAAAAATTGTTTCAAGTGCATTTTATTGATGTTACAGCCTTTCGAACAGAATGAAATTGACATGCACTTATGAAGTGCATTAAAATATACATTCATTACAATATGTGGTGCAAAAAATATTTATAAAACTAGTTATAGAATGAACGCACTTCATTTGCCACGTTTCATCCGCCTGCGACAGCCGCCATTATTTTTTTCAGAGCTCAGGCCTAGTATTCAATGGGCGGTGGCTAAACAGACTCTGGGCCTCCCATCAAACCCCACCAACGAGTATTTATATGGAAGTAGAGATGACGGACTGTTCGGTATACTGCTGGCCGCGGACGACAGCGATATTGCTCTTGTCGATGGGGGTTTAAACTTCTAACATCAAATGACAAAATTATCCATGATTTGGCCTGGTATGAGTTGGTAGAAATTGCCAATTGGCGTTTCGACTCCACCAGCCAGCTTAATTCCAGCATTACCTTAATTCTGAAGAATCTGCCCACACCACCGGCAAATATAAGTCACCGTGGTCTAGGTCACGGCAGGCCTCAAAACGTTTAGGTGTCGAGTGGGGGATAAATAATATTGGTATGAAAAAAAAGCAGAATGGCAGAAAAAAATATTTACCAAATCTCTTGCCAGTGTGGCCTTTCTTATATAGGCCAGACTAAACTTGCTCTTAGATTTTGTTTAAAAGAGCATGAAGGTTATGTTAAAAATCAGGAGCTCAAATGTTCTTCTATTGCTCAACATTCTTGGTCTTCTCAACATAGGTTCGATTTTTCCTCAGCCATCATTATCCAAAAATGTTCCTTTAACCTTGATCTTGATTTTTGGGAAGCTTACCACATCATTAAAAATTCTCACTCTTTGGTCAATCACTTATCTAGTACTCCTGATTTTCCAAGTATTTGGAAAGCACTAATTCAATTTCCCCCTTTTTTGTTTTCTTTTTCTCTCCTTCTCCGGTAGATGCCGCTACTTGTCCATTCAGTCGTTTCCACTGCTTCTCTCTCATTGGTTGTTTTTGACGCTTTCGCTACCCGCATGGGGTATATAAGCCAGTGCGTCTTTGTCTCTGATTTTGCTTAGCCTTGCTTTTTCTAGCTCGCTGTTCCGTTCTCCCTATCTTGCAATGAAGAAGAATCTCGCTAGTAGATTCGAAACAGCTGTTTGCTGCTTTTCATGTGTTATTTGTGCATTTTAAACGTTGGTTTTACTGCTTTTTAATATTGTTGCACAAAGGCTTTATTTGCTACTTTTAAATATTGGTATGGTTGAACTGAAGGTTGGAGACGAGTACGTGAAGGACAAAAGAAGCATTTTCAAAAACGTAAGAAAATTTTTAAGAGAAAAGCGCACTCTGTCACTCAGGACTCATCCCCACCAAGGTAAGACAAATGAGTGTGTGGCCGCGGCAAAGTCCAGCTGCCACTAATTCAGAGATGAACTATATACAACCTTTAAAGACTGGAGATTTGTTCACCGTACGCGGCTGGGCCTTTTTAATAAATTAAACGCCTATAATAAAGCCCGGGGCCACACCAATAGAAAATGTAGAAATTGTGTAAAAGATGAAACCCTCCCACAAGTACTCAACCACTGCATGGTCCATAGCACCTTGTATAAAAAAAGACATAATGCAGTGGTTGAGAGGGTTAAAAAAGCTGCAATTGGTAAATGGAACCTTATAAGTGAAGACCAGGCCGTCGGTAGCAAGAACTTGCTCTGGAAAGGTAACGACATTCTTATTATCGATGCCACAATTCCGTTTGATGAAGCTGCTAACTTTGAAGATGCTAGAAAGACCAAAGAGAATAAATATAAGGAACTGGCGACCGAATTCTCTACCGGAGGCACCGGGGCTAAGGTTGAGCCAATTATTATCGGCTCCTTGGGTTCCTGGGACTCGAAAAATGACATAATCATCAAGAGGTTGTGCTCGGAGAGATATTCTAAGATAATGAGGGGAATTATGGTAAGCGAGACGATATCTTATTCTCAACACATCTACTTCGAGCACACTAAAAGAGACCCCCAGGACTCAGGGTGCAGACGTAGATAGCCATGCTGCCTGTTTTCATCATGTCTATTGTATGTTATTTTTTGACTTGTATTTTAAATATGCATGTTTTAATAAAGATTTTTAAATAAAGTTATATAATTGACAAAGGTTCTGAGATAAAGAACCACAGACTGATTTAGGCAACAAGGACACACACTTCTTAGGTTTTTTCTTGGTTGTAAATTCCAGATCCACACGACTAATATTTTCCGTAGTAACCCATAAAAAAGCCACCTGGCGGCAAAATTTCGAACTAATTTTTTTTCGCTCAAACAAATTCCCATTCCTTTGTTATGTCCGTCACAAAATTTCACAACTTTCTGAGCAATAGTTTCGTACGCAGACAATTTTAAAATTCGGTCGTTTAATTATGGACACCCTGTATAAACTCTTGCTTTCGCCACTTCAATCAATTCATTTGTCAGTACTCAGGGGTATAACCGAGGGGGTTTTTTGAACCCGTGTAAAATTTTTATTTTTTTTTTTTTCGCACTGAGGAAGAGGATCCAAGAATCCTTGAAACAGCCGTATGTGGTTTTTAATACCATGGTGTTGTACGTATTTGTGCGTTCGAATATTGTAAAAAAAAAATATTTTTTCACTTATATCTTACTAAAATTTCTATAAACATGAATATATCTAGAGAAAAATTGCTTCGTCATAAATCAAATATAAAAGCACTGACTTAGAATAAAACTGATCTTTTAGCAATAAAAGGGCAGTAAGAGGCGTTTCATTTTTAAATGTTATCAATGGAAAGAGGACATGAAATATAAATAATAAAAATTTCAATGCTCAAATTTCAATGTCATTAGCTTAAAAAATGTGTTTTTTAACACATTCCAACAAATTTAAAAGTGTTTAAGAATTCGATTTGTCTCTCTGTCGGTCTGTCAGTCTACCGACTAACTGTCCGTGCTCTAACTCAAATAAATATACTCGAAATGCCATGCAAGTGATATATGTTATTAAGGTTTATCATGGCATGTTTGTTATTGAAAATGAAGTGTATAGCGTTAATAGTTTCTTTACAGGGACACTCAAAATAATTCCGTTACATTACAGTCTATGGGGGGGAAAACATTTGTAGTGTAATTTGATTATGTGACACTATTTCAAACATATTGAAAATGATATATATCATTGAGGTGCATTACAAAATCCTTATAATTGAATATGGTGTGCATAGCATTCATCGTTCTTTTACAGGGACACGCAAAATTATTTGGCTATAGACCGGGAGCCGGCAGCACAGACAATCACCTCATTGAGTTTACGGATGAAATTCTAGGATTAGTTAAATCTTGATTCGCATATTAAAACGCAATCGGTCTGTCAAGTCCTATCTTGGTGGAAAACACCTGAAAACCCGATTTTAGCGGCTGACAAGTAAGTTTACCAAAGTGTTTTTTTTGCTCCTAGTCCTCCATGTTTTCATACCTTATGGTGCAGGAAAACACATTGGTAAACCTACGGGTCAGCAGCTAAAATCGGGTTTTCCGGTGTTTTCCACCAAGATAGGACTTGGCAGACCGATTGCGTTTTAATATGCGAATCAAGATTGAACTAATCCTAGAATTTCATCCGTGACTCGATGAGGTGATTGTCTGTGCTGCCGGCTTCCGGTCTATTACAGTACTGCCTAAGAAAATCATCGCTGGAAGTGCGTTTTAAGATGTGGTACACGTTTTTAAATTAAACTGATTTTTTGCTTAGTGTATATAAATTATACAGAAGATATACAGGGCAGGACCAATGCTCTGGAGTACATGTCCGTCTATTGACGGAAATTTCTGAAGGAGAATTTTCAACTATCTATAGATCATATATAGTAGGGGTGCACAACCTTTTTAAGAGAAGGGCCACTTACAAAAAATTCTGGGTTGTCGAGGGCCACATCAGTAACACGGAGAGAATTCTATTTCGGGAGGTGATCTGTGGCCTATAATCAGATAAAAAATATGGTTTCAGAGAAGGGGGGGGGGTACCCTTCTAGGTTCCCCTACCCACTCAACATATCCAATTCAGTGGGCAAGGATATATCAACAGTTTACGTTTGTATATATAACAGAGATATAGCAAGGATTATTTAGAAGTAGTGATAATATTCCTTGACTTGATTCGGTGGAGTAAAGTTTCTTTTTATTAAAATTGCTAAAAAACTAAGCATAGGCATGAAAGCGTCTAGTGCCGAAAAAAAATACGAACTTTATGAACGAAGGGGGAAGCAGGAGCCGATCAACAAAATTCGCGATTTTTCCCCCTCTGATCGACAAAATTCGCGATTTTTTTCATGCCCGACCAAAGAAATTCGCGATTTTTCCGAGCTCGATTGACAAAACTCGCGATTTTTCAGTGATCGGTCAAATTTACAATTTTTTCCGCGCTTCATCGACAAAATTCTCGATTTTTCCATGTTTGATTAACGAAATATGGGATTTTTCCGTGCTTGATCAACAAATTTTGCTATTTTTCCGTGTTTGGTCGACGAAATGTGCGATTTATCCGTGTCTGACCGACGAAATGTGCAATTTTTCCGTTCTTGATCGACGAAATTCACGATTTTTTGTATCCGATCGACAAAATTCACGATTTTTTTGTATCCGATCGACAAAATTCACGATATTTTTGCATCCGATCAACCAAATTCGAGGTTTTTCCGCACCCGATCAAAGAAATTCGCGATTCTTAACTGGCTGACGAAATTTTCAATTTTCCCCTCGGCAAATTGACGAAATTCAAGATTTTTTTCTTGCGACCATTGGACAAAAATTGTAATTTTTTCCAGTTATAAATTGACGAAATTCGCGGGCCACACGTTAACCCATCGCGGGCCACTTTTGGCCCGCGGGCCACAGGTTGTGCATCCCTAATATATAGGGATGCACAAAATAATTCAGATATTTTTTTCGACTATTGCTGGTAATTCCTGAAATTGGGTTTTCAATTATGTTATGCATTTTCCACAGACTTCTCATATAAGTAGACTCAGAACTGGTAAACTTTTCTTAAAGCAAAGATCACTGTTCACAGTCACGTGATGCTGGTCGGAGGAAGCGTGCCAAACCGGTTTTTCTCCGTCATTATCTCCTCGGAATTTTTCCCCGGATTCCCGCCAAAACTTTATTACGTGGCCTTTTATAAATCCGAAAGTTGCCAATAAAGAGATCACCGCAAAAAAACTATACACTTTTGACAATGAAAGCGAAAACATGTTGAATTCAAACTCTCTCGGAAAGAACAATGAGATCCGCTGTCTAGGTATCTTTACTCTGAGACGTTTTCCAAATTGTTTACTGAGATATAAATCTTTCGCCTTATTTAACGGTGAAGTTTTGTTAAAGTAATCTGGAAGTGTTCGAAAGTGTTTCATAATCTTTGCTTGACGCATGATTTTTCTTTCTTGTTTTTGAACATATCTTGAAAAAAAAGAAACTATTAAGGGGTCTCAAGACTCTTAAAGCTTGTAGCGAATATCTTATATTAAAGATTATTTCGCTAGGTGGCAGCACTAGAGGACAGTCCCTAATTTTAACAGCTGTCAAATAGATTTCTCCCATCATTCCTTGCGGATGGTTTTCTTAAGTTTCTACGAGACGCACGATTCGAAAAGGTTGTGAAATGCACGCGGTCTTGCGTTAAGATTTCCTCGTAGAGTTTTTTATAAGAGGCGAAAAGAAAGGTGAAAAAGTACTTCCCCGAGAAGATTTCTTGTAAAGTTCCTAAATCTGTACATATGTATTATAATTGTACGTAGGCGCGATAAATGACTTAACCTTATACCTTGTATATCATCTATTAAACATTCATTCTACTAAAGTATAGAGTGGCGTGTCCTTTCGAAGTGATGAGTTCATTATTAAAAATTGTGGCGCCTACTTATGGAAAGTAAGGGTAAGGGTAAGGTAAAGTAAGGGTAAATTTTATATAGTAATTATAGTATAAACTATAGCTTTAAAATGTTCAAAATTTCAATTTTTTACACATTAAACTTCTATCTTTTCTGAACATTTTGATCTAATTGTTTGCTTGAAATTCCTATTAAAACAGAATTTATGTCTTTTAGAATTATACCCGCCAATAGCTGAAGCGGCGTTTCCGAAACTTTGAAATCCTTTTTCCCGTTTTTGGGCAAAACGCGCACGATATCTGAAAAGCTTCTGAATATTTTTTCATGAAATTTTTAAAACATATGTTTCATGTTATTCTGTATAAACTGAACCTAAAATTTCCTTTTTGTTGTTCAAAAAAATATTTTTTTTTCTTTTTTGTGATTATACTGTTGAAATTTTCTAAATTTTGCATTAGCTAAATGCAACTTTGTATTAAAAATATAAAAATGCTTTAAATACAAAATTATCTCGGTTCAGGGTAATTATTACAACCTTAAGTATAAGTAAATAACAAAATTTTCATTCTAGTTGCAAAATTTATTTTCTAATCCTGCGCGTAATCTGTTATGCCGATTTTCTGCTCGTCAAATGTCTGGCAGTTTGGAGTCCCCTACAAATGCTAATTCTGCACTTGCAATTTTTTAAATACATGAAATGAAAGAACATACTTATATTTTTCATCCCAATTAAAATTGTGTCTTAAAATCAAATAAATATTAAGATATTAAATGTTGAAAAGATTTTTTTTTTCATTTTTTTTTTCAATTTTAATAGTGCTGAGACCCCTTAAGTGGTTAAGGAAGTATTTATAACTTATTACCAACGTTTCTTACGAAAATCTTTAAAAATGATGCATCCCACGGAGAAACTCTATATTTTACCCTTGTTTATATTCAACGACATCAGCGACACACAAAAAGGATTCCATAAGTCATTATGGTGGGGAAAAAATGCTGCTATCTTCAGCTGAAACTGCCATTAATCAATGAAAAAAAAAATGATACCTTGTTTCGTTCTTTGTCTGTTAGTGTAGGAAAGAAGGCCAGAAAAAAGAAATAATTTTTTCGACCTTCATATACGCTGTTTTTATCTACGAAAATGCGCCTATCAAAGAAATAGATACAGAATCCTAAAATATACCCAGTTTTTAAAAAATAATTTAATAGCAAGAAAGAACAAGTTGGAAATTGCTCGTCAAACGTGGCAAATGAGGTGCGTTCGTACTATAACTAGTTTTATAAATATTTTTTGCACCGCATATTGTACTGAATGTATATTTTAGTGCACTTCATAAGTGCCTGTCAATTTCATTCTGTTCGAAAGTCTGTAACATCATAAAAATACACTTGAAATAATTTTTTCCCATTGGCCTTAATGTAACGGAAAACTTTTAGCTGTCCCTGTAATTAAACTACACATACGATTTTCATAAAATCTGAAATGACTCGACAAAATTTTGCAACAATTATATATTTAAAATTTCAGACCATTCGGAAGGCTGAAACATCATAAAAATGCATTTGGAATAATTATTTCCCATTGCCCGTAATGTAACGGAAAAATTTAACTGTCCCTGTAATTAAACTACACATACGATTTTCATAAAATTTGAAATGATTCAACAAAATTTTGGCAACAATTATATATTTAAAATTTCAGACCATTCGGAAGGGTAAAACATCGTAAAAATGCATTTGCAATAATTATTTCCCATTGCTCGTAATGTAACGGAAAAATTTAATTGTCCCTGTAATTAAACTACACATCCGATTTTCATAAAATTTGAAATGATTCAACAAAATTTTGGCAACAATTATATATTTAAAATTTCAGACCATTCGGAAGGCTGAAACATCGTAAAAATGCATTTGCAATAATTATTTCCCATTGCCCGTAATGTAACGGAAAAATTTAACTGTCCCTGTAATTAAACTACACATCCGATTTTCATAAAATTTGAAATGATTCAACAAAATTTTGGCAACAATTATATATTTAAAATTTGAGACCATTCGGGAGGCTGAAACATCGTAAAAATGCATTTGCAATAATTATTTCCCATTGCCCCTAATGTAACGGAAAAATTTAACTGTCCCTGTAATTCAACTACACATCCTATTTTCATAAAATTTGAAATGATTCAACAAAATTTTGGCAACAATTATATATTTAAAATTTCAAACCATTCAGAAGGCTGAAACATCGTAAAAATGCATTCGCAATAATTATTTCCCATTGGCCGTAATGTAACGGAAAACTTTTGACTGTCCCTGTCATTAAACTATGCATCCGATTTTCATAAAATTTGAAATGACTCGAGAAAATTTTGGCAAAAATTATATATTTAAAATTTCAGACCATTCGGAAGGCTGAAACATCGTAAAAATGCATTTGCAATACTTATTTCCCATTGCCCGTAATGTAACGGAAAAATTTAACTGTCCCTGTAATTAAACTACACATCCGATTTTCATAAAATTTTAAATGATTCAACAAAATTTTCGCAACAATTATATATTTAAAATTTCAGACCATTCGGAAGGCTGAAACATCGTAAAAATGCATTTGCAATAATTATTTCCCATTGCCGTAATGTAACGGAAAAATTTAACTGTCCCTGTAATTAAACTACACATCCGATTTTCATAAAATTTGAAATGATTCAACAAAATTTTGGCAACAATTATATATTTAAAATTTCAAACCATTCAGAAGGCTGAAACATCGTAAAAATGCATTTGCAATAATTATTTCCCATTGGCCGTAATGTAACGGAAAACTTTTGACTGTCCCTGTCATTAAACTATGCATCCGATTTTCATAAAATTTGAAATGACTCGAGAAAATTTTGCAACAATTATATATTTAAAATTTCAGACCATTCGGAAGGCTGAAACATCGTAAAAATGCATTTGCAATAATTATTTCCCATTGGCCGTAATGTAACGGGAAACTTTTGACTGTCCCTGTCATTAAACTATGCATCCGATTTTCATAAAATTTGAAATGACTCGAGAAAATTTTGGCAACAATTATATATTTAAAATTTCAGACCATTCGGAAGGCTGAAACATCGTAAAAATGCATTTGCAATAATTATTTCCCATTGGCCGTAATGTAAGGAAAACTTTTGATTGTCCCTGTAATTAAACTGCACATCCGATTTTCATAAAATTTGAAATGATTCAACAAAATTTTGGCAACAATTATATATTTAAAATTTCAGACCATTCGGAAGGCTGAAACATCGTAAAAATGCATTTGCAATACTTATTTCCCATTGCCCGTAATGTAACGGAAAAATTTAACTGTCCCTGTAATTAAACTACACATCCTATTTTCATAAAATTTGAAATGATGCAACAAAATTTTCGCAACAATTATATATTTAAAATTTCAAACCATTCAGAAGGCTGAAACATCGTAAAAATGCATTTGCAATAATTATTTCCCATTGGCCGTAATGTAACGGAAAACTTTTGACTGTCCTTGTCATTAAACTATGCATCCGATTTTCATAAAATTTGAAATGACTCGAGAAAATTTTGCAACAATTATATATTTAAAATTTCAGACCATTCGGTTGGGTAGTTTTTGCTCTGTTATATGCGAACGGACGGGCAAACAGACGGACGGACTGAAAGACGACTATAGGTGGTACATATTTATATAAATACGAACGCACCTAAAAATCATGCATTATGCGTAGATTATCAATCACTTTCCAACACCATGTAACTAAACTTCATTTTTAGGTGCGTTTGTAATTATATAAATACAATAGAGCACAGAATATCCGAACAGACCCTAGTTCGGATAAGCAAAAGTTCGGATAAATAGACAGACAGTTTAAGGGATGTTCCAGACTATACTATAACCTTCACACTTTATCCAGGCTTAGGACTGACAGCACCAGTTAGAGCTAGCGTGTTTAAAAACTGCTTTTTTTTTTTTTTTTTTTTTTTTTTACTTATTTATCATTTAAAATTTTCCTTTTTTCTTTTTAAAAATTTCTGAACTCAAAAGTTTATAATTTAAGCAAAAAGCTTTCGATTGTTCCTTGCTTTAAAGAAAATGTTCTTTCCAATGCTGCCATATCTCGAATTCTTCTTAAATACGTTAATTGAATAGGATCAGAGTTCTTCTACCATTCGAGCCATTTCATAGCTGTTTCCAAACATTCAAAGGATTCATTATGGGATGGACCTGGGTCATTTTCAGAGCATTCGATTTTCATTTCTTCATTTTCTTTTTCATCTTAAATCTCATCCACTATCTCATCTTCATTTAAAAAAAAAAAAAATTGAGAGAAATAGGCTGTTCGGATAATTGGAAGTTCAGTTAATTACAGTTCCGTTAATCGGCGCTCTATTGTATGTAGCACCGGACCTATAGTCGTCGTCTGGTCCGTCCCTCTACAACCATATATCAGCGCAAAAACTACCCAACCAAATGATTTAAAACTTAATATACATAACTAGCTGCCCCTGGCGAGCAGTTTGGTCTCCTTTAAATCTATGCTAAGCATTGTATCATGTTACTTTTATTCATAATTTAACTTGGTACTTCTTAGTTATCCCGTCGACCAAATTACTGTCGCCAAATGGTAAGATTAAATGCCAATAATGGTTGCCATTAATTAATTAATTAAGATTAAATGCCAATAATGGTCAATAAAACCATTAATTTGACGTTTTATTTGTATTTTTATTAATGTTTTACTAATTTATTTGTTCTTTCGTTATTTAAAATAAAAATTATGTCAATGTGTATAATTTGGCGAGTGGTTTGGCAATTTATATAATTTGGCGAAATTGGTCGACGGGATAACTAAGAAGTACCTTTAATTTACTTGCTCAATCCTTCGCCAAATCGGAGGATTCTGATACAGAAATCATGAACTCGGTATTTTTATGTTAGCCGAGTGCAGGTGATATATCGCCAAACATTGTACCGTCGTATTTTTTCTTATTTCATTAATTTCATTTCTTTCACTCATTTTATTTAAAATACATAACTTTAATTTAAAACTGAAATGATTAAAGTTTATGACTCTCAATTTTCTCTTATTTCTTAAAAAAAAGAAGAATGAAAAGAAAAGAAAAAAAAAGTAATAAATAATACTATAAACTGTGACATTTAATTTCAAAATCAAAGCTTTGTTTTTATTTACCTCTTGAAAAATTGTTTATGACAGTCGCATGCGATGGACTATTATAATACTGATGATATGATGGCGATGGAACAATATTTGGCGATTTATCACCTGCGCCCGGCTAACATTAAATTACCAAATTGGCTGTTTGGCATACAAAAAGTGAAGCGGTCAACCCGGAACTATTGATGACAGTCACATGACTTAGGCTATTATTATAGAGATTGTTGCAGAATTTTACCGAGTCATTTCAAATTTTATGAAAATCGAACCAAAACTTAAAAAGATATTAACAAAAGTTTTCTTCATTCTATTAAATCCTATCATACAAAATTCATTCAACGATATCCCATGATAAGTAATGATTCTAGATTGCCATGATGATTACGTCCCATTTAAGATGAAGACTACGTATTTATACAATTACGAAAGCACCTAAAATACAAATAATAACAATGAAGAAACAATGCCTTATTTGCGAGAGTAGTTAACAGAAATAAATGCTGTTTTTAAATTTATTTAGCTTCGTTTTTAACGTTATTCAAAATTCTCCTCTGTAATATAAAATTTATCATAAGTACAGATTTTGAAAATTTCATGGTTTAAGAGCAGTGTGGCTGTGATGTAAATATTGATGTTAATATAGTTTATACAGATTGATGATGTTTTCGTGAGTCTTTGATGTATAAATTGTATGATTTTTCAATAGCTTGAGTCATAAATATCGCCATAACTCTATAGTAAAGTGTTACATAAAAGAGTTTCATATAATTAAACCTTCTTTGCAATATTTATTTTTCCAAAACTAGGGGGCTCTGCCCCCTACGAGCTACGCTCGCCAACCCCCGTTCAGGGACACCAAAATCCAAAAAGCACGCTAATTAAAAATATTGAATTAAAATTTAAAATTAAAAAAAAAAAAAAAAAAAAAAAACAGTAGCGATCTCTTTGTAAACTGGTTTCCATTCGTTTTTCTTGGATTGTGGATTTTTAAGACCATATCTGCTGCTGTTAAAAGATACAATGGCTGTTTTCCTATTTAATTAAAAAAATTAGTTAAACATTCGAAAATAAGCTAATGTAAAATGAATTAAGTAAACAGTGTCATTGTCTCCCGGTATTTTTTAACAGCGCTATAAAATAGTTCTTTTAAATAATTCATTTCAAATGTATCGTTTTAAATCTGACGTAATTTACACCAAAGTTTTATTTCTCTTATTAATATTCACGTGAAAATACTTTTGTTGTTAGATGGAAATATTATTTGCGCTGTCTTCGAATTCACGGTAATAGTTGAAAATATTATATCAAAATATCAAGTAAATGTCTCGCGCAGATATATTTTTTTATTTAAATTGTTTTGCCATATTTTTTGGCCATTTTAAATATGACGTAATTTCCTTCATTTACAGGTTTTAACGCATAGTAATGATTTTTTTATTTTAACATTTTGTTTCTCTTTTAAAATTCCAGTGTAAATATGGTTCTTATGACACAATTTTCCTGCTTTTAACATGTAATCATTTAATTCTAATTTTAATTTTTTTTTCTGTTGACAATAGTCCCGTGTAAATAAATTTTTAATTTGAAGTAAACATTATTGTTTGCGCTGTTTATAAAGTTGGCAACAGTTTAAATTAATAACATTTTTTAAATTTGTAAAAAATATCTCTCGAAATACTGAAAATTTGAATTTAAAATAGAAATAAAACCTCAAAAAATAGTCAAATAAAAAAAAATAAATGCAATCTGCACAACGGGAACTTATAACCTATAAAATGATCTAAAAATGATTAAATCCTCATGTATAGTTTTTGCTCCAATAAAACTTTTTTAATGGAACGATTTTGTCCAACTTTAGTATTAAATATCTCTGAAAGTAATTCTTCGATTTGAAAACTGTCTGCATCAGCGTGTTTATCAAATATTTCTTTATAATACCACAGATTTCCATACTTTTGTATACGACAGTTTTTTTAATATTAACGAAGAAAGGCCCATGCTCAAGGCATACTTAGATACTACTACAGGCAGACTGATTTGCGTTTAATGTATGAAGTCGCTCGCCAGAGGACTCTGATACCCTGCCCAAAATTGAAATTTGACTCTGACCGTAACTGAAACAACCTGGGAAGGGTTGATATGTAAACAAACACCAAAATTACGTCATGTCGCCATGGTTACGTTTACAATTCCGCTGACATTCCAATCAAGCTTAGAAATGACAGCTAATTTGAATACAGCTGTTAAGGGTTATTATAAACTGTCCATATTAATGTAAATGTAAGGTTATATTTATTTAAGTGACTAATATAATGTGTTTCTCTTTAAAACTGTTAAACCAACACACATAAAAATATAAAAATAAAAAAACACATGCTTAGTCTGAAACATCAATGTCACAAATTTATTTGGTACCACTTAGTTATCCCTTCGACCAATTTCGCCAAATTATATAAATCGCTAAAACACTCGCCAAATTATACAAATTGACATAATTTTTATTTTAAATAACGAAAGAACAAATAAATTAGTATAACATTAATAAATATACAAATAAAACGTCGAAATAAAAATCACTTGATGACATAAATACGTGTAACTTGCTTACAGTCAAGTGAATGTGACATTTACGATCAAGCATTATTGGCATTTAATCTTATAGTTTGGCGAAAGATTTTTGGTCGACGGGATAACTAAGTACCATTTATTTACTATTTTCACTGCTGAAACAATAAAACTGATGGAATTTTTTTTAATATATTAAAATATTCATAAAATTCCTTGTAATAATTAATAAATGTAATTTATTAAGTAACAAATACCCTTACATGATTTAATCAAAATTGCTTGGATAACATAGAATATTGCAACGATATTTAAATCCGTGATCACCATTTCTTTCTCTGATTAAAAATAAGAATATTTAATGTTTAAGGAAGATCGGCTTTTTATTTTCTTCTTCTTCTTGGTTCGGGCGATATTAAAAACAAATATTTTACCGGTAACAGTAAATTAATCAAAAATAGATGTTTCAAGTCAGTTATGAGAACTGTAGTTTGATAAAAATCAAATTTTAAATTTAAAACGTGTATATGAAACCAAGCTATTTTTACATAAATACGGGACATTCAAAAAAGAATAACAGAACCGGCATTTTTCATGAATGAACCAAACGATCAAGGTAAACAATAAATAATTTAGCTAATCTTAAAAGTATGTGTAACACTAAAATGCTACAATTTGTGTAAAATAGCCTTTTAAATCGAAGGAAATTGAAGAATATAAATATTTAATTTATTACATGAAAATACGATCAATGATTCTGAAACCTCGACGATGAGAAACAAGCTTCTATCTGGGCAGGGTATAAATGTAAACAAAGAGCACGTTGTGAAGTTTTGGTTCAGGGTTTGAAGTTGGATCCGACTTCACTTTTTCGGCGAAATGCGCGAGCCATTATATATCATAGTAGGCTATGGCCATGCTTAAGCCAAGACTTTACTATTATATCATGAAACTTATCATAAAAGCCCTTATCATAAAACAGACTTGACAGTCCGGAGAAAGTCTATGGGTAAAAATGTCCCCGATAATTGCCAACTTATTAGCTGACTTTGTCCCGTAAGTTACGCCACCTGGTGTATACTCCTGGTAATACTCCATAAACAAATGCATAGTAAAAAATTGAAAATGTTGTGTTATTGGCAAAATTGTATAAAATATTTTTCGAATTCCAGTAAAATAAAAGCGTAAAAAAAATATTTCGCACAATTATGTTCTGGCTTTAAAAAATGAAACATATCAAAAATGAAGATTTAAATATAAGATTTATTGATATTTTTTCAGGGTACTTGTTAGTTATCCCGTCAACCAATTTCGCTAAATTATATAAATCGCCAAACTACTCGCCAAGTTCTACAAATTGACACAATTTTTTATTTTAAATAACGAAAAAACAAATAAATAAGTATAACATTAATAAAAATACAAATAAAACGTCGAAATATTGGTTTTATTGGCCATTATTGGAATTTAATCTTAAAATTAATTAATTTATGGCAAATCATTATTGGCATTTAATCTTACAATTTGGCGACAGTAATTTGGTCGATGGGATAATTAACAAGTACCATTTTCAGTATACAGGACTTTGCGGGTTTTTTTTTTTTTTTTTAAATCTTGGCACAATTTGGGCTTCGGAAAGAGCGATTTGTTGCCGATTGATATAAACAGTTATGAAAACAAAACTTATGAACTGTCAGCTTGTTTTATAAGAATTTACGACACAGATGTCATATACGCCCCATATTGGCGCGATTTTTTCCGACGCCAATTTTGCGAAAACCTCGTTACCATATCATCTACAATGTAAAAAAAAATTTGTAAAGTTACTAAAATTTTTCTAGGAAACTGGGATTCTAGGAACTTTTTATGTAACGGCAACAAGAAAAATTCCTGTAACAGATGCTGGTACAGATGTCATATTCGCCTCATATTGGCGCGATTTTTTTCTGTCGCCAATATCATATAGGCAACGGCTACTTAACTTGCGCCAAAGGGCTTGATGTGGTAACCCGGATTATGTTGTTTATGCTGTTGATGTTTTCGCCAAATTGGCAACCGAAAAAAATCGCGCCAATATGGGGCGAATATGACATCTGTTCCCAGATGCTGTTACAGAAATTTTTGCTGTTGCCGTTACATAAATAGTTCCGGGAATCCCAGTTTCCGAGAAATATGTTAGTAACTTCACAGATTTTTTTTTACAGTGTATATCCGGATAACCATATCAAGCAAAATAACGACACTTTGGTGTCAGTTAAGTACCCGGTGCGTATATGACATTGGCGCCAGAAAAAAATCGCGCCAATATGACATCTGTGCCGAATTTATATGTATAAATTTAGTTTCTAGATATTATTATTGTTTTTTATATACGATTTGTTTATATTTGTATATAAAATAGATAAATGCCTTTTTTATATTAAATAAATTGTACAAATATTGGAA
Source organism: Maratus speciosus (assembly GCA_963932465.1). Lineage (NCBI taxonomy): Eukaryota > Metazoa > Arthropoda > Arachnida > Araneae > Salticidae > Maratus > Maratus speciosus. The sequence continues at coordinate 544,966,563 of OZ010794.1, forward strand.
AATATTGCTTCATTATGTGAAACAGTGAATATGCTTCCAGAAATTACGTTGCCAAATTTTCTTCTCTCGCCAAGGCCCCTATACTTGAAAAATACCGATTTATTATTATATAATGTAGTATTAGGTAATGTTCTGTAATCTGTTCCACAGTCAAAGTTGACTGCAAAAACGCGATGCTGGAATAATGTGGTATCAAGTATACGGTTTAAAAATAAAATTAATTTTGCGCCAAACTCTACGCCAATTGGCTCTAGATCTGATTAAGGAAGAATACTCAAATTAAGATTTACAAACACCAAAATCGTAGCATGACAAGAATACGGTATTTGCGGAAAGTTGAGGGACATGTATAAATTTAAGTGATTATTAAACTTTATTTTTCCAATTTTTTAAGTGTTTATGACTTCAGTTTTTTTTTTTTTTTTTTTTTTTTTTTTTTTTTTTTGTGTGTGTGTGTGTGTGTGTGTGTGTATCTATGCGTGTTTTAACTTTCCTAAAATACTTTGATATATTTTAGTAAAACTTACATAATATATGTGAGTTAAAACAAGGAAATTAATTACGCACCAAACTATGCCCGCCAAGATATGCTAATTGGCTGTGGAGCTAATTATGAAACTTTCCATAGATTAATACATACAAACTTTATATGAAAAAACAGTGAAGCTTTCATCTAAAGTATGTTAAACTGAAATGATCCCCCATACTTTCAAAAATAAAACAAATGATAGGCCAATAAATAAATAAATGAGACTGTGCATTGAAACAAATTGAAGGAGCGATGTTAAATTAATACTGTAAGGTGAAATTAAATGTGAAAAGAAAAGAAATAGCAGAAATAAAATAAATCACATATTTGAAAACATAAAAGAGAAAATGAAATATTTTACATTTTCCGGATCTAGATGCTATTCATTTATTTCAATAACTAATATCACTGAGAAATTCATGGTAAAATAATTTTCTTTCCTGATTATTATTATTATTATCATCGTCATTTATTTACATAATGGAATACAGCAGTAAACATTTTTTGTTTAACAGTAAAATAAGTTCATTTTTTAAATAAAATGTCTAGAACATATGAAAATTTTAAGATTAACAACTATCATTTGCAAACTACAAAGCACATCGTAAAGAAAATGGTAAAAGACAAATGGAAAACAAATTAAAAAATATTTCTGTTTCTCGCGTTAGATGGCGCTAGTCACGGGAAACCACGTGGTTTCTAACCACGTGTACAGCGGACAAAAGAAACTTAGCGATTGCTAGGCCTGTTATTTCGATAAGGAGGCCTTGGCTTAAGGATTTAAATTGGATGAGTTCTACCCGGAATATCTACGCAGATTTTCATTGGTCCATTTCCAAATCAAAACTTTTTTTTATATATAGAAGGATGTAAATGTTTTCTACATAATACACTGAGAAAAATGACACTTTCAAATCTGAGCAAATCAATGTTTTCATCTTGTCACGAAACTTTTTGTTTCAAATATGACAACCTAATGCTTTCAATTCTGAAATACATGAAATACTCAGTTTCAAACAAAATTACTTTTTATTCGTTAAATGTAATAAATTTCACCCGTGTAGTTGAATTTATGCATATTATTTCATCTGTTATGATTTCGAACGAAACGCTCTTTCCAATAATATTTTATTACCTGAAATGTGGCGAACTACATTTTTATCGTAATTGAGGAAAAACCCTTAAAAGCTTCGTAATGTGATCGCATAACCGTAGATTTTGTTCTTCAGCCTTCGAAAACAAAGAATAGGCAAAAATTTCGTAAAAGAACGACTTCGCTGGTGGAATTTGCAAGATTTTATTGAAGATTTTGAAGGTAATTTCATTAATTTTGCTGTTTCGAAATATTTGTCCCTATTTTTATTGTGCGCACACTTAATTTTTGTAAGTTATCTCCAGATTAGGGTTAGCTATGCACCATGTTGCGTACACTGTAAAAAAAAATCTGTAGTTCTACAGATGTAAAGTTACATGCTTACGAAACTTTCATCTGTAACTGTACAAAAAAAGCTGCAAATCTACAAAACTAGTCTTTGTAAAGCTACAGAAATCTGTAACTTTACAAATGAATCTGTTAAAATTACAGTAATCTTACTAAATTAGTGTCTGTAACCCTGGTTGTAGTTACATGAAAAGTTCTAGGCATCCCAGTTTCCTAAAAAATTCTTAGTAGCCTTACAGATTTTCTGATTTTCGGCGCAAAAGTGTGTATGTTACATGAATTTTTGTTGTTGCCGTTACATAAAAAGTTCTAGGAATCCCAGTTTCCTAGAAAAACTTTAGTAACATTGCAGATTTTTTTTTACACTGTACACTTTAAAAACGGCATTTTCAAAACTGAGCAAAAAATAAAATCTGAGTATGTCGCATAGTCAAAATGGCTCCGAATCAAAATTACTCAAGTTTGAAACATGCATATACTCATTTTAGAAAACATGCACACACTCAGGAATAAAACATCATATGCTCATATTTGAGTATGTTCGTGTTTTCAGAAATGAATATATATGATTTTAAAACTTGAGTTATTTTGATTCGAAGCCATTTTGATTATGCGGCATACTTAGATTTGAGTATTTTTTTCTCATTTTTGAAAATGTCGTTTTTAGAGTGTATATTCATTATATAATATATACAGGGTGTGTCCGGATTCCGGCGCCAAACTGCAAGGGAAGGTAAAGTACACATAAAGAAGCAATTTTAGTATAGCAGCGTGGAGTAGAGAAAGAAAGAAATTTGGCGAAAAACAAGAAATGCGGTCATGAAAATGAGCTTTTTGTTGACATAATAACTACAGTAAGTGCTAAAATGCTCAATGGCAGCGTCTAGAAAGTGATTGGCGTATGTTTTCGCAGATTCCATGTGTTTTACGAACATTTACTTGCAAAGACTGAAAGTCTTGCAATGAGGTCCTCATCAGAGTCAACTGGTGTCTCATAGATAAGACATAACTTGAAAGTCCCGAGCTAGACGCTGACAGGTATGTATTGATGTTGGTGGTAGCACGAGCACTTACTGTAATTTTTATGTCAATAAAACGCTCGTTTGTATTTCCTCGGCATTTCTTGTTTTTCGCCAAACTGTTCATTTCCGACCCCACATTGCTATACCAAAATTCCTTCTTTATGTGTATTTTACCTTTCCTTACAGTCTGAGCCATAAATTCAAGGCCTCCCTGACACATAAGCAATACAAACGACAGTAATAATTCATCGCAAACAAACGCGGAATATACAAAGTGCAATATGTTATCTATCGCCGACCTTTAATTTCTCAACCATTCGCCGTAGACATATACACTATATTGCCATTAATGACCGGCAATTTTCAATTTTGGACATTTTGTCGAATATTTAGAAATGTACTTGTCAGATTCCTGTGGAATTTCAGGATTAAAAAGGATAGGTATGACCTCATATTTAGCAATGTAGATTTGTAAAGGGTTACAATTAGGGGGTCAACAAAAAATCAAAGAAAAAATAATACTTGGGATCACCCTGTAAAATAAAATGCACGAAATGATCTATTGCTACCGAATATAAATAAACAGACATAGTGCAATATCTTTGTGTGTTCTGCGTGCTATTCTTTTCTGTAAGAATAGCACGTATATTAATAGAGATATAGCGATTTATTTAAAAAAATAAAAAAATTCTTGCATGTTTTTTGCTTATAACATACAGGGTTTCAAACCAAATTTAACGCCGATTTCAAAAAAATTAACAAAATATAGTAGAAACAATATAATGCAATTGGAATATAAATATATTAAAGATTTTAGTAAATATGAGCAGTTTTATGAAATAATTTTTATCTGCGCATGCGCGAACGATAACAAGGATCATTTTACATAATTTAATAGTCAACTCTATGGAGCAACTTATAAAAAAATTCTAGTCAATTATCGTAAAAATTCAGAAAGATATCGGCGTTAGATTGAACAAATTTTTAGTTGTCCTCTAAAAGCAGCTGAATGAGAAGGGATTTTACACAAATTGTCATTTTTTATTAACTGACTTTCAGAAAAATGTTAGTATTTAGTGACTATCAACGAGTAGATTTCGAAAAAATGCTTCGATTTTGATACTTCTTTTGATCATGGTATAGACTCGTTCTGGGGGTTATCAGAGAAGAACTAAAGCATCAATAAAAAATGAAAATTAAAAAAATAATAATAAAAATGACAATTTGTGTAAAATCCCTCATCATTCAGCTGCTTTTAGAGAACTACTAAAACTTTGCTCACTCTAACGGCGATATCTTTCTGAATTTTTACGATATTTGACTAGATTTGTTTTAATATGTTGCTCCATAGAGTTGACTATTAAATTATGTAAAACTATCCGTGTTACCGTTGGCGCATGCGCAGATAAAAATTATTTCATACAACTGCTCATATTTCCTAAAATATTTAATATATTTATATTCCAATTGCACTATATGGTTTCTACTATATTTTGTCAATTTTTCTGAAATCGGCGTTAAATTTGGTTGAAAACCCTGTATGTTATAAGCAAAAAACATACAAGAATTTTTTAATTTTTTTAAATAAATCGCTATATCTCTATTAATATACGTGCTATTCTTACACAAAAGAATACACATATAACACAATGTTTGTTTATTTATATTCGGTAGCGATAAATTATTTCGCGCATTTTATTTTACAGGGTGATCCCAAGTATTATTTTTTTTCTTTGATTTTTTGTTGGCCCCCTAATTGTCCACCTTATCAGATCGACATTGCTAAATATGAGGTCATGTCTGTTCTTTTTAATCTTGAAATTCCAGAAGAATCTGACAAGTATATTTCTAAATATTCGACAAAATGTCTAAAATTGAAAATTGCCGGTCATTAATGGCAATATAGTGTAGTTCCAATTACAAAAACGTTTCAAATGAGTTCTAAATATTCATGTTGTGGCATTATTTAAAGTAAAAAATCAATTTTACAAAAATTACGAAATCTAACTTTTTATACGGTCCCCCAGTCCCTATAGTTATATTTAGTAAAAGTTTACACATATCATAACAGATATAACACAAAAAGTTTGATACCTGTACTGCAAAAATTGACACAGTAATTAAATTTCAAAGTTTGAGATTTTTGCACATGATTTTGTCTTTCATTGAGGGATCAGTTAAAAGATGAATTAAAATAATTCGAGATCAAATTCAGTGTGAAATGATTTTTTTTACGGCGAAACCACAAAAAACTAACTTTTATGGGTCGAACAATATTCAAACATCAAAATAGGTAGAATCGACAACCAGACAAAGAAAAAAAAAAAAGCATGCTCACTACGGACTAGATAAATTTAAGTGGAATTGCACCCCGGATATGATCTCGAATTACTTTAATTCATCTTTTAACTGACCCCTCAATGAAAGACAAAATAATGTGCAAAAATTTCAAACTTTGAAATTTAATAACTGTGTCAATTTTTGTAGCACAGATATGTCAAACTTTTTGTGTTATATCTGTTATGATATGTGTAAACTTTTACTAAATATATAGGGACTGGGGGACGGGGGGACCGTATAAAAAGTTAGATTTCGTAATTTTTATAAAATTGATTTTTTACTTTAAATAATGCTACAACATGAATATTTACCTCATTTGTAACGTTTTTGTAATTTGAACTATATGTCTACGACCAACGTTTGAGAAATTAATGGTCGGCGATAGATAACATATTGCACCCTGTATATTGATATGTGTGTGTGTAGATAAGTAGATAAATAGACAGCTAGATATGAGACAAAAGAAGTTACTAATTCGCAAATAAATTCTTGAAACTCGTCTATCTTATTTTGTTTTATAAAAATTCTTTTATATCTAAAATTCGCCGAATCCACTAAACTACAATAAAAATTTCAATAGAACTCAAATGAAAGTAAATATTAGAAATGGGTGCAATTGAAAATATCCGCCTGAGAAAAAACAAGTCTTTTATTTCCTTTAAGCTGTTTCTTCCCATTTGCTTTAGAAATTCGGTGAAATATTTGAGTAAATATTTTGCAATCGATTTCTTTTTCAATTCAATAGCTTACGTGCTGAATTTCAATTTACAATTATGTTTAACTCTCCCACGAACGAAGTATCTCTCTATTCTAAAAAAAAGTAACTACCGCTGTCACCGCCGCCGCCGCCGCCGCCGCCGGTTTTGAATTTTTTGTGACCGGAGGTCTTTCTTCGTTAATATTAAAAAAACTGTTGCATACAAAAATATGAAAATCGGTAGTATTATAGAAAAATGTTTGATAAACACGCTGATGCAGACAGTTTTCAAATCGAAGAATTATTTTAAGAGATATTTAATGCCAAATTTGGACAAAATCGTTCCATTAAAAAAGTTTTATAGGAGCAAAAACTGTACAAGGAATTTAATCATTTTTAGATCATTTTATGCGTCAAAATTTCCCGGTGTGCAGATTGCAGTTAGTTTTTTAATTTGAACAATTTTTCGAGGTTTTATTTCTATTTTAAATTCAAATTTTCAGCATTTCGAGAGATATTTTTTACAAATTTTAGAAAATTGTATTAATTTAAACTGTTGCCAGCTGTATAAACAGCGCAAACAGTAATGTTTGCTTCAAATTAAAAATTTATTTTACACGTGACTATTATAAACAAAAAATATAAAAAGCAGGAATTTATTGAAAATTACGTCATAAAAACTATAGTTACACTAGAATTTTAAATGAGAAAGAATATTGTAAAATAATAAATTCAGTAACATGCGTTGGAAGTCCTAAATAGGAGAATTTACGTCATATTACACTTATTACGTAAAATGAACAAAAAATAATTTTGCAAAACAGTTTTAATTTAAAAATTGCGCGAGACATTTACTTGACATTTTAAGATGATCATAATATTTCATTTCTAACAAAAGTATTTTGACGTGAATATTAAAAAGAGAAAAAAAAGTTTGGTGAAAATTACGTCAGATTATAATTGTCAGATTCAAATTATAATTCAATCTTCCGAAATCTTTTTAAAGGCGATCAAATTAGCGTGCTGTTAGAGTCTGCGGTGTCTGAACGGGGGTTGGCGAGCGCAGCTCGTAGAGGGCAGAGCCCCCTAGTTTTTAATAAAATGAAAAGCATATTTTTAATTTAAAATAGATTTAAAATAGATTATAAATTTCATATTAATTGTAAAATTATAAAGCGATACACATTTTGTTTAAAAGCTATACAAAATTATCTTGACTAGCTGTATATCAACCTGTTGAGTAGCATATTTCTACACTAATATTCTGAAGATGTAACATTTATGCGATATTATTTTTACTGTAAAATTAAATTGTAATACACATTTTGTTTACAAGCACTGCAAAATGAATATCAACCAGCTGTCTATTATTATTATTATTATTATTATTATTATTATTATTATTATTAACTAACATTTTTATTAACTAGCAATCTTATATTTATTGTAAAATTTCAAAGCGATACACATTTTGTTTTAACCAATACAAAATTATTATTAAATAATCGATTATTATTATTGTTATTATTAACTAACATTATTGGGTAAAATCCCATTGTTTGCTCATCTAGCATCGTTTTAACTCGGAGATCCTCTCCTGCAGCAGTTTGAAAATGCACTGTAAAAAAAAACGGACTAAAAAACGGAAATACTACTGCCAATCTAGACGCCAGTACAAATTCCGTTTTTTTACGGAATTTTTACCTATAAATTACAGAAAATTTTCCGTTTTTAATCAGAAAAACGGAAAATTTTCTGTAATTTATGGGTAAAAATTCCGTAAAAAAACGGAAATAGTACTGGCGTCTAGATTGCCAGTAGTATTTCCGTTTTTGTAGTCCGTTTTTTTTACAGTCTGGAATCCCTTCTTAACATCCGTGCAACTCTATTTAACACATTGAGTGTCGCGTCAGTCACCGGTGACCGACACTGAACTTTACGTTAAGGCCGCGTCAGTCATCGGTGACCGACACTTCTAGACTGTGTAACGGGAATCTTATTTTGTGGCCCAAACAGAAAATCAGACAAAACGGACTTGACATTCAACGTGTTAAGCACTGGGACTTTCAAGACGTTGAAGAACCTCAATGACGATCTTTGAAATACAGTAGAGAATTTATGGGATCATATTTGTTCGTAAAACGTCAAAGCTATGAACCTTATTAAACTTTATTAATTTTATAATGTCAGATGGATTAGTTGAAATGGAATGGATGGCTGGTTCAGAGAACCCTTGTTAGAGAATTTTACGCGTTTACTCGAGTGGCGGCTTCTATAAGAATGAGGAAGAAATAGGTTCTTTTAAAAGAACAATGCGTACGCGTCCATTAATTAGCAAATGAAATAAACTACACAGTGTGTATACATTTCTTTCCTACGCTATTTAACTGAATAATGGGTGACCTGCAGAACTTCAAAAATTTATAAATGTAGCCCTCGAGTGTCAAAGGTTGAAGACCCCTACTATAAAGTAACTGCACATTTTTTTTTCCTTTTTTGCATCATAAAATGGATAGCTTTATGCATTAGTATAGTTTATAGAAATATAAAAAGGAGTTTTGTGAATACTCTTTGTATATTTAAATTTTATGAATGGGTTGAATCCATTTTTCTGTATCAACGTTAAAATATCAGTCAGTGTTTACATGAGATCATTTTGTTATTAAATTAACCCATTTGTGCCTAGCGTCCCATTTTTGAGCCGTTTCAAATTTTCATGAATAAGTATATTTTTCTTCTAGTTTATAACATGAAAATTGTATGAAATAATTATTTATAAATGTCTTTATCTATTAGCGAGAGATGACAGCATAAGGTGGATATATATTTGTTTAAATGAAGGCTTTTTTCGGTATTTATAAATTTTTAATTTTTCAAGATGGCGAAATGTAAAAATTAAGTTTATTTGTATTTTTTCGATGAGGGATCCAAAAACGCAAGTCATAATCTTAGCTTGTAGACTTTTTTTAAATACGTATTTTTTTTTTTTTTTTAATTGCGAAATTAAATGTTCAAGCCTATTTTTTATGCATTTTTGTAACGTCCAAAATATAAGTTTCTAGGCACAGATGGGCACATATTTTTGTTGGACATTTAGGAAACAGTTATTTATGTAATCTCCTTTTGAAGATGTTTATGAAATAAATTGTTTTTAAGTCAGCAATACGATTATTCTTATTTTATTATTAATAATAGTTATAGCGTTATTAGTCTCTGTAAAGAAATAAATATATATTTTTTGTAGTTCATAAAAATACTAATTATAGTACATAATATAAAATTTAAACACCTTTTAAATATAAATATAGACAAAACATATAATTATGCATATTATTCTACTAGAAATACTCATATGTAGTTTTTTTTTACATTTTATTAAATAAATACAAAAAAATTTAAGTGTAATTTTTTTTAGTATTTTTCCAGCTCATTTTGCAGTATTTTAAAGTGATTTTACTAAATCATTTGAGAAAACCAAAATTCAGGCACAAATGGGTTAATTAATTATACTGCCAAAAAAACTCGTCTATATACACTAAATTGTTCCTCATATTTTAAGAAATAATTTCCGTACTCCTAAAAAACATGTTTCATCCGTGAATTCTTTCCGAAAGTCTGAAAAAAAAAGGGGGGGGGGATTACGTTCATTCCTTGCACGCATGCGTATTGGCTCAATTAATGCAAAAATCGAAAATTATATTGATAACGAAAATCCAAAAATTCTGTAAATTAAGATTTCTAATTTAATTAAAATGTAAAAGCATAACAAAAACTAGTCGGATATGCCAATCCTAAAACTTTCTTCTATCTCATACATGTTAATACTTCAAAATTCTCTAGTACAGAGCCAAAATTAAAGGGCAATCTATGCCCATCATGAGGATTCTAAAGACATGAAATTTCGTGCATTAGTTCTTGAGACAGGACTATCGCTAAAATCGTGTAAATCATGCAAAATGCAGCATATCAGCGCCACCGGATAGGTGGATTTACACCAAAATCTAATAATCAACAACGTATGTTAACGTCTAACTGAATATGACGTTTGGGGAAAATTCGTGCATTAGTTCTGGAGATAGAGCTATTGCGCAAATCATGACAAATACAGCATAGCAGCGCCACCTGTTGAGCGATTTACACCAACACATAATCAGCAGCAATATTAATCAAGGTATACTTGAACCTGAAGTTTGATGAAAATTCGTGTATTAGTTCTTGAGATACAGCTATTGTGGAAATCGTGAAAAATGCATCACAGCAGTGCCACCTATTGGGAGATTTACACCAAAAATTAAACAGCATTAATTTATATCAGGGACTGTTCAAATCTGAAGTTTGATGAAAATTCGTGCATTTTTTCTTGAGTTAGATCTATTGCGATAATCATGAATAATGCAGCATAGCAGCACCACCTGTTGGGTGATTTTCACCAAAAACTAATCAGCAGCTAACTATACACTGGACTAACTGTATCTGAAGTTTTGTGAAAATCCCTGCAGTAGTTCTCGAGATATAGGTATTGCTGAAATCTGGAAAAATGCCGCATAACAGCGCCACCTATTGGTCGATTTTCACCAAAAACTGATCAGGACTAGTTTATATTAAGCTCTAACTGAATCTAAAGTTTTGTGAAATTCCGTGCATTAGTTCTTGAGATACAGCACCCACAAAATTTTTGTCACATACAGACTCACAGAGTGACAGAGTGACAGACAGACATTTTCAAAAAACCATCAAATCGTGTTCAGGACATTCTAAAACGTATAAATCCGTCGAAAACCGGATGCCGCAAATTTTCACGAATCCAGTACTTTCTTCTTGTAAAGATAGAAGAGAGTAAAAAGAAATGTTTTCGAATTAAAAAATAAATAACAATTAATTTTAACATTCACTTAAAAGTATTCACAATTTATTGTTCGAAGTTATAATAAATATTCGCATTTAAAATATATTTTAAATGAACACATTAAAAAGATATATTAATTAAAGTACAGTAGCACCTTGATTTTCCGAAGTAATTGGGACCGACCTTCTTTCGGAAAATCGAAATTTTCGGATAATCGAGAATGCTTCAATTTTAAGATTAAGGAGAAATAACAAGGGCTTAATAAAAATAACGCAATAGCAAAATAGAAACAAAAATAAATTACTGAATTTTAATTTTGAAATTAAGTACCTTTTACGTATATCACAAGGGTATGAAAAAAAGTTTTGTTTAACGCAGTTTCGAATGCCTTTGCTTTGAAGCTCCATCACGGAGTTTTTTAATACTATTGGTTCACCAGTATCACAGTCTTTCTGCTGCTCCAGCCATGACAAACCTTTTGCAAAACATTCAAAAGCTTCAGAATTGCTAATTTGTTCGTTTTCTTCATTCCACTCCGCAGCTTACGGGAGCTCAAATTAAATTCAAAGGCAATCTAAGAAAAGAGATCGAAAATATTTATATGTACTCATAGTTCGGAAAGCACCACTTGCACGCAAGGAATATGGTAGTTAAAAATTTTTTTCAAAATTGATTTTGCACACTAAGAATGTGATAGTAAAAAAAAAAAAAAGCTTTAAAAATGGATTTCGGTTAATCGAGAGTTTCGGTTAAAATAGTTTCGGATAAAAGATGGTCTACTGTATTAAAGGGAGGGGGGAAATCGATTTTACTAAAAAAAATCTCATTTAAAAATATAATATTCATATTTTACATCTAGCAATCTACATAAAAATATTTATAATTCATATTTTTATCCTATTTGAATACTAAAGCATTAAAACTACAGCTACCATCTCATTAAAGAGGAAATCTTCCCGAAATTAATTTTAAAATTCAAAGCTTTTTAAAGAAATTAATCAAGTCATATCCTTGTGAGGCAAACATACTTACTTCAAACTGTTTCACTACTGTACAATTGTAGAACATTGGTCTTGTAATACTAAGGTAGCTGGTTCGACTCCAAGGTCAGCAACTTTTAACCCTTAAATGCCTGATTTTTCAAAAATCATTGTAATAATGTTTTTCGGCTTTCATTTTTTAAATAAATCATGGGAAAAATACTTAAAAATATCATATTTTTCTTTAAGTATGATTTACGGCTAAAAAACAGTTTGTTACTAATCGGCAATAGTGGTCTTTAATTGAAAAAAATAATTTTCCTTGGTAAAATTCTATAATAATAAACACACAAGAATTTTAGAAACTATAATAGGAAATAAATTTTACTTGCTCGCTGCAGTACAAAATAGGGTATTTCGCAAGGTTCCAAACAAAACAAAAAGAAGAAGTAGCAACAATTGAAAAAATAAATATATCTTTATTCTTAAACAGCACAAGTGTTGCCATCTACATGTTGAAAATCGATTTAATAATATTTTCAGGATGTATTTTATTGGCAACATTAGGCATTATGGATTCAATGTTATTCTAATAGAATTTTAGAGCCTAAATTGGGTATGTTGCCGAAAAGCAACACCCGGCATTTAAGGGTTAATTTAACCTCATTTTCTTCAATTCACGTATACAGTAGAGCACCGATTATCGGAACTCCAATTAACTGAATTTCCAATTATCCGAAAAGCCTATTTCTCTCAATTTTTTTTTAATCGAACTTCCGGTTATCCGAACAGTCAATTTCTCCCGAAAAAAAATTAACCAAACTCCCAATTAGCCATCGGCTTGGAAAAGAATTTTAAATAAAGAAAAAACTCATAGTGGATCAGAAAAGGAAGAATGTAAAACAATGAAGGAGATGGAAAGAATCCTGAGCTATGAAGAAAATGAAATTAAAGAGTGGTTAAATAGTGAAGTACATGACCCTGGATATCAGATTTTAAATGATGATGAGATTATGGATGAGATTCACGATGAAGAAGAAATTGAAGAAAATGAAAACGAATGCTCTGAAAATAACCCAGATCCATCACATAACAAAGCCTTTGAATGTTTGGAAACAGCTATGAAATGGCTCGAACAGCATAAGAACGTTGATCCTATTTAACTAACGTATTTAACCCTTAACCGGAAACGTGAAAATCCCGTGCACAAACAGACCACTTAATAATTTACCGAATAGTGAACTTAAACATTTAGTCTTTAACAGTAATGCATTAACAGGACCAATTTTTTAATATAACAGCATAAAATAAGTTTTGAATGTCGGAGAGAGAAAATATTAAGGGCAGATATCTAGACGCAACCATCTCACAGACGGTACGTTTCCAGTTAAGGGTTAAGAAGAATTAGGGACATGGCTGCAATGAAAAGAATGTCTTCGTGGAAGCAAGCAACAATCAAAAGCTTTTTTGCTTAAATTATAAATCTCTGAAGTTCAGAAAATGAAAAAAAGAGAAAAAAAATTAATGATAAAATGCAAACAAAAAAAATTAAAAAGACACAAAAAAATATTTAAACATGCCAGCACTAACTATTGTTGCCAGGCCTAAGCTTATATAACGTGTGAAGGTTTTAGTGTAGTCAGAAACATCCCTTAAATAGTCTGTCCATTTATCCGAACTTTTGCTTATCCGAACTAAGGTCAGTCCCGATTTTGTTCGGATAATCGGCACTCTACTGTATTTTACCTCCTGTAACGGAGAAAAAAAAGAAACGGATATTCGTCTATTAACGGAAATATCCTAGTAGCACTGCTGCCAGGAAAATTTCCGTGAATTGAAGGAAGTATTTCTGAGAGTGTATGCATTTTCTCTTATTTTCTAACGTAGTATTTCTTGGTTGATAAAAATTGATTTTATATTTAGGCTTTACTTTTTAGGTGCGTTCGTAATTACATAAATACGTAGCACCTATAGTCGTCGTTCAGTCCGTCTGTCTGTCTGTCTGTCGGTCGGTCTGTCTGTCCGCATATAACAAAGCAAAAACTACCCAACCGAATGGTCTGAAATTTTAAATATGACTGTTGCAAAATTTTGTCGCGCCATTTAAAATTTTATGAAAATCGGATGCATAGTTTAATTACAGGGACAGTCAAAATTGTTCTTTGCATTACGGTCAATGGGGAAAATTATTGCAAGTGCATTTTAATGGTGTTACAGCCTTCCGAATGTTCTGAAATTTTAAATACATAATTGTTGCAATATTTTGTCGAGCCATTTCAAATTTTATGAAAATCGGATGTATAGTTTAATTACAGGGACAGTCAAAAGTGTTCTGTTACATTACGGGGAATGGGAAAAAATTATTGCAAGTGCATTTTAATGATGTTACAGACTATGCACTTATGAAGTGCAAAAAATATACATTCAGTACAATATGGGGTGCAAAAAATAATTACAAAACTAGTTATAGTACGAAGGCACCTCATTTGCCTCGTTTGACTAGCAATTTCCAACTTGTTTTATACGTGTTTCCTTCCTTTCAGATTTTTGAGAAGGGTATTTACTTTTTGGGCATACCACGTATATTTTTCATTTTAACTAAACTTCAGCTAAATTCTTGAAAAATTATTTTGTGATTTAAAATGTTTTCAATATTTTTCCTGAACCCTTTCAAAAGTTTTCTACAAACTTTCGATTCCATCGAAAAAGTTAAATGTCTAAAATAAGAAAATCCTTTCAACTAAAAAATGATGCGAAGACCTTTTTAAAGATTTCATGAAATAATCAAAATAAAATGTCACCTTTAAGTTAGAAAAAAGAGGTATACAAGCATTCAAATAAACATAAAAATTTGAATTTCAAAAGATTCAGTAAAATGCATTTTAAAAAGATTTCGTCACATTTCAGATATCAAATATCCAAATGTCAAAATAACAGTCAAAGTTTAGAAACTTTTATCTCTTTTATGCTGTTGCACTTTTCTATATTTTAATATCGTAAAAAAAAGTAAATTTGAATACAACCTTTTTTTTTTTTTTTTTTTTTTTGTGGTTTCGTGTATTCAAAACATGTATATAAAAGTTATTTATAAATAAATTTTACAACTGATTTAGGGGAGGTAGGGGTAATTAGGATAAGGGGTAATTGGGATGACGGGAACTTAAGGGGCAATCTGTAACAGATAAAAAAATATTGACCATGTTAATTATGAAGTCTGACTAATATTCTACATGTGCAATTTTTTTTTTTTTTTTTTTTTTTTTTTGAGTAAAATGTATGTTCCTGTAGAAGTAATCACTGTTTTCCCAGAACACAAAGAAAAACGTTGTCCATCAAAATGAAAATGTTTTAGTTAACCCTTTCAGGGGCAAAGCATTTTCAATGCTAAAGTGTTGAAATAAATGGCACTGGAATTTACCAACAAATTTATTTAGAAAAAAGAAAAAGGCTATATTCCGCATACTTATTAAATGTACAATATTTTACCAAAGTTCTGGTGCCAATGTGCGTTTGGGAATTAAACTTAAGTGGTTTCATAAACATACCATCGCCCCTGAAAGGGTTAAAAAGGTCCTGTTTAAAAATTGTAGGAATACTGAAATATAGCTATGGATTTAAATTTAGAAAAAGGTTGTTTATAAGAGGAAATGGTTACGTTTTGCAACAGACGAAGCATAATGTTAATAATCTGCATGATTTTAATTATCCCAGAAATAGCATTTTCGGGGTAAATAAGATCATAGAATTTGTGGGTTAAGGGTAAATGGGATCGCATATTTTATTTTCTATTTAAACCAAATTATGGTTTATTATGCATTTTTTAACCTTTCAGTTTTCAGATCCTGTGAAATACCCATAGTTTGGTTTACTTTACTGCACATTTTGTGCTAGCCAAACATTTATTTTGCAATTTCATTTTGCATTTATTCCAAATTTTAAATTTTAGCCTTGACTGTATGTTTTAGGCCTACTTAGTCCTCAACACTTTCAACGTAAATGAAATTTTCCTTTACAACATATGAGCTTTGACTGATCCTTTTCCACGTTGCTTGCATTTCATGTTATTTAAAAAATATATTTATTTTTAAACTTTAAAAATTAGTTCTTTAGTAATACAACAAGGCTATTTATTTCCAATAGAAAATTTTCCCTTTGATTTTGTTTTGTAAGCAGAGTGTAAAATATATGAACATTGAAAATCCCTTAAAAAACGTTTTTTCCAGCGTACTTATCTTTCCAATACCGTATGTCTGAGAATAGTTGTAGTTGTAAAACCAAAAATATCTTGCTGCAAAGCTCACACCGAGACCTTTTAATCCCATTTACTCATAACTGTGTATCTTGTAAGGCATGAAAGAGAATACCACTGATTCCAATTACCGCATTTCATGGGGGGATGGGGGGGGGGGGTAATTGGTATCAAAGAGGTATTTTTTCAAAAAGACACTTTTACTAGGTAACATGGTACATTAGGGTGGTCACAATCAACATGGGGGAAAAAATTTAACGTTTTCTTCGGGGGGACCCTCCTAAAAGTTACCAATTAGTTAGAAAATGAGATTGGCAAAGTTTCAGTTCAAATAAATAACATTAACCCGTGCCTCATCGAGGTTGAATTCTTGAAAGTTTGCAATTTTTGGCAAAAAAATTGTCGTTTTTCTTTCTTTACGTGAAAAATATTTGTCTTAGAAACCTGATTCTTGTTTTATTTCATAGAAACTGTTGTTGCCTTGAACTTTTACTCTCATGAAAACTTATATTTAATGAACATTTAGTATTTTTCAGGACAGCTACTGAACCATATCCTCAAACTCTGCATTTTTGAAACATAGGTAAAAAATGACAAATTAAAAATTTTATTACTTTTGATAATTTTTTTGTATTATTTTTATTAATAGGCAAAAATAAGTGAACAATTTTTGTAACTTTAAAAATATTTCACGAATTATAATTGATTATTAGTTATCTAGTTCTGTGTCTAGTAAGAAAGAGCTTCTCGATTTGTATTGCAGTTGAACCTCTGAATTTCTCTTTTTATTACAAGGCTGTTTTTGTTATCTGTTACGGTTATCTACTTTTAGAATTGACGAAACATTCCGTAAAACCCCTTTCCCCTCTTGATAGGATGGCAGAAATGTAATATTTTTTAAATTGGCCACATGTCTCATCAAATCATCGACAGTAAGTAGCCAAGTAATTGTCAAGTTTTATGTATTTTATTTTATAATATTCGCAAAATGAACTGAACGCCAGAGAAGCTGCTAGACTTAGAATACATCCACTAGCTAACCACAGACGTCGACTCTGCAAATAACTGTTTCGTAAACAAAAAACTGAGCTCATCAAAATCAGATTTTAAAATTCCCGTTTAGAGAGAACTGTTGTTCACTGGGGTGGAAAACTGCTTCACCATTTTTTGAATAAAGAAAATGTAGAGTGGATAAAAGTTTTAATTAGTTGTGGGGATGAAGAACAATTACTACGAGTTCCTCAACTTGAAAATAGTATCGGAATAATTCAGGCGAAAGCTGTATTTTCAGCAGTTGAAGAGTGGGAGGACGTTGGTAAAATCCAGGCAATATTTTTAGATACAACTGCAGTAAACACAGGTCACCTCAAAGGAACCTGCATTTTTTTATAGCAATTGTTAAAGGAAAAGTCTTCTGTATTTACCATGCCGCCACCATAATTTAGAAATTTTCCTAAAAGCTGTTCTTGATTGTAAAATGGGCATAATCACTGCCCCTCAGCGAGATATTTAAAAAAAAAACAATTCTGATTGGGTGGTCTAAATTAAACCAGAGTAAGTATACAAATGCTATTGAAGATGAAATACTAGGTATAAATAATTAATTCAGAAGAAATTTCAAATTTTCTTACAGGAACTTTTAAAAATTAACAGCTCAGGGATGATTATAAAGAGTTTATCCAACTTCGTTTAATTTTTATAGAACTCCTTCCTGCAAAAGACTTTTTTTCAGAGCACCTGGTGCTTTTAATCATGTCAGATGGATGGCGGCACAGGTCATTCATTCTCTCAAAATATATTATTTCAGGGATCATCTTTCAATAAAAAATTTAGAAAAAGAAGGTATCAGAGATCTTTTCTTATTTTTAATCAATATTTGTGTAAAAGCGTGCTTCAATACTTCCACTGTCACTTTAGCCCCCAATTCAAGACCTGCAAATAATAAAATCACTTGTTCACTACAGAAAATTTGATAAATAGGTTACAGACAAAGCACTTGCTAAAATGACAAACCGCCTTTGGTATCTTAACTCGGATCAAGTTGCATTTTCATTTTTAGATAATGCTTTGGTAAAAAAAAAGTCAACATAAGCCACCTTATCTAAACCATTACCACTTAAACCCTTTCCGGCGCAGTGTCCTACGCCGGTACCACCTAATTTTAATTCCAAACTTACAAACGGCACGGAGAATATTTTAATAAAATTTTGCTTTTACAATGAAAGGTTAAAGTAATGTGTTTTTAATTTCTAAAAAAGTCGTTTGTAAATTCCGGGGTAGACAATCATTTCATCCTTTTACGAACAGAATTTTTCTGTGCCGGAAAGGGTTAACATGACAGTTGTAAGGGAAAACAGTTTATTTTCTTTATTATGCCTCCTTTCTTGTAACACAACTTTAATAATAAAATGCAATTGAGCATTATTTACTCTCATTTCCATACTTCCTTTGCCCTCCCTTTTTTTTTTTTTTTTAATTCTTTCAGTTTAAAATTCGATTTTTTTCCCTTTTCTTTGGAATTTTTTTTTAATCAAACACTTTATTGGACTTCACAAAACGAAAAAAAGAAAAACAAAAGGTGGAAAGCAGATGAAATGGAATGTTACAAATTTTTTTTTCGCTTTTTCCTAAAAAGTCAATTTTTAGATTCAGGTGATGTCTGGTCCTGCAAAAATGCGCATATTTTTAAATCTATACATTTTTAGAAATAGTGTGTGGTTCTTGAAAGCAAAACTTTTTTTAATAAAATGAAACCTGCATTATGTTTCTCGGTTCAATTGTATTCATTTCAAGAAGGAAAAACGGCATTTTTTTGCGAAAAAACGTTTTTTTCAAAATTAAACCTCAATGAGGCACGGGTTAATATTATCTAAATGAGCTGAAACTTAGCCAATTCGTTTATTTTCTAGTCAATTGGCAACTTTTTGGGGGGTCCCCCCGAAAAAATTCGAAACTTGATTTCTTGTGACCACCCTAATGGTACATTGAAAATAATTATTTACACATTTCAAGAGACAACTCCCTACTGGGTAAAATTATGTATAACATTAGTATGTAGTCCACTTCATTATCTGCCAATTAATTGGCAAAATTCAAACAGTCAAAAGGTGATCCTAATTACCTCTATCTCCACTACTAATTCTCCGCTACTAATTTAAATATATAATCTGAACTTCAAAAAACATACACTTCATACTACTTAGGAAATGTATAGTGTTCAAGTTTATATAAAACATACATAAGTATTCATAAGTGAAGAGACTCGAAATACGGTAAGATCCGAAATAAATATGAGAACGTGATGAGTTTCAAAACTTAACCGGTAACTTCGCCTTAACCAGAAAATTAAATTTTAGAATATCGTGAAAATCCTCTAACTCCATTGATTTTCATTGTAAACCAAGATTTTATAAAACCAGAAATACAGGATAAAACTCGTTTTTATGCAGATAGCATTGTTTTTTTTGGTGAAGGTTTACAAATAGAATAGGTTGACAGAATGATAGAGGAATGTACTGAACCTATAACATTTTTAACCGGAATCAATTTCTAGATGCTTCAAATATGCGAATCTAAAATATTAATCTATTCTGTCAAGTAATTTTTCAGTCATGCTTAAAAAATTTCAGACATTGCTGTTCCTTTTCCAGCTATCAATAATGAATTTAGTATTATAAGTTCAAAACTTTAATTGTGGATAATTCCTAATTTACTTGGCCGAAAACTTCCAATGGTAAAATTTAAAATGATTCCCAACGTAGAAATTACCTAAAAATTTACATATAATGCCAAACATGGATATTAGAATTGAAAATTTCAGAGTCTGATATAACTTAAACATAAAGGCGGGCCCCTAAGCTTATTTTTTTAGCATAAATTGAACGACGACATGATTTAATTAGAATGTCAATTTTCTTTTTTTTTCTCTGAGACAATTTGATGATAAAATGTATGGGGTGCTCTCTCTCTCTGTTTTTTTCTCCTAGACTATTGTACATATACATACAGGCACGCATTTACGAGGGTAGGCTGATAAGTAATGCACACATACATGAAGAGCGCGAACGAAATGACCTTCAGAAGCGCACCTGGCGGCATGTGGAAGTAACATTCCCCCTCTATACGCATCTGCAGATTTGGAGTTCCTGAATTCATCCAGTGTGTTTTGAGAAGCGGAAGTATGGAGACATGTTCTAGTGCTTATGTCTACGCGAGTTAAAGAGCGTGCTGTTATTGAATTTGTAACTGCTGAAAAGGTGACTCATGCTGAGATTCATCGTCGTTTAAAGATGAAGATGCTGTTATTAGTCTACTATAAATCGATCGTCAGTAAAATTTTCTGATTGTGAACCTAGACAAGACATAAACGGACGTCCGATCACTGCCCAAACAATAAACATCGCCAACTCGTCGACGATTTGATTCAGAATGACCGGCGATTTGTTTTTATTCGTGTTCTACAAGCATGTGTGCCTTTCTTTTCAGTGAAATAAGGTTTTCAAATGTTTTATGCGTTTTCTAAAATGTTTACTTAGTTATCTTATATACCTTATTTCCCTAAATAACAAAGTTTTGTTAAAGCATTCAGGAAGTGTTGGAAAGAGTTTCATAATCTATGCTTAAAACATGATTTGTCTTTCTTGTTTTACTGCTGTGATGCTCTGGATTTCTAAGATAGTTTGATTTTGCAGTTTTATTAACATTAAGCAATTTAGCAGTCTTTTCGGCAATTTTATCCTCTTTTCTAAATGCTAAGCCTTGTCCTTTTTGGAAATTATTTAAAGGTATTTCATTAGACATTCTAAAAATGAAGAAATATTTTTTTCTTTGACAAAAATAATGAAATAGTAATTTCTACTTACCTTATCTATAGCAGAAGGTTCCAATAAATTGAATTTACTACATCTGCCCTTCTACTTTTTTCTCAGTGTGGTAGTTAGCTAAGTTCATTTCTCCATAAATTAATTGTAGAGGCAATTTATTTTTTATTTTACAACAAACGGATGAGTATAAAATGATACCCTTAAACAAAATCCCTTCCGGCTCGACCTACAGGCGCAGGTAGATTGCGAAGTTAAGTACTAATTTCAACAACAAAAACAAAATCATGATTAGAGATAAACCCACTTTAACAATTTTATCTGGCCGCTTTTGACGAGTTTTTAATTTCATTTTTATATGAGAGTTGGTTTTATCAGAAGCATGTTAAGGCGGTATTAAAAAAATGCTTTTGCATGCTCAACAACTTGAAATTTTCTGACACATTTTCAGATTTCTTTTTAAAAGAAAAAACATGAAACTTGCTGACGTGATTTTTGAAGCGACCTGTTTTCTATTTTATTAATTAAATAGAACTTCATTTATAAACAATTATTTTCTCAGTAGGACGTATTTTTCGTTTCCAACACAATTGCTTGGGGAAATTCGGTTCAAAATGCCCACTTTGACATCATTTTTTGAAATATATGGTATCAAAAATCGACCATTACGATACATTATATAGTTTCTGAATTAAAAAAAAACCTACCAATTGTATGCGTTAGAGAGCAAAAATGAATTTAAAAATGAGTCAGAGAATAAGCAGTTTGGATTTGAGTACACCCTTAATACTATGATTTTTTCTTCAACCGCTATGTATTTTTAACTTGTTTTTGCTGCAAGAATTGGTCCTATGAAAAACTTGTCAATATAAAAGTTGTAGATAATATTAAGAAGATTTATAATAAATTTAAGTGGATTGGATATCTTCAGAATTGACGAAGTTATGAATTTTTTTCTCCACAAAACCCTATTTTTTTCGCCCCTTGAGCCCATTTTTTATTTTATCAAAAATCTGCCATACATAAATTTTTGGCCCTATTTTTAGAAGTAATAATAACTTTAAACCAACTCGGTACGTATTATAATTAAGAAGTTATAGGCATTTTTCAGTTTTCACAAAATCCCTCCTTAATTTCACCCCCTTCGTCCGATTTTGCCCATTAACAAACTTGACCAATATTTTATGCCCCTGGATTTTATGTATCAGTCAGAGTTGGGCAAATTTGTAATATCAGTTATTCGCGGTGTAAACAGGTTAAATGCATGTAATTGATTATAGTTACACATAGTGGCGGGATTCAAATAATTTAACAACCGGTTCGCAGCCCGAATGATTTTTGATGTACAAAAATGAAAGAAAAAGGAAGCATCATTCATAGATTATGAAACACTTTTCAATATTATAAGAACTTTGTTAAAAAAAACTTTGATCCTTTGGTACGTGAAAAAAATCCTGAAACATGTTACCCTATAAAAAATCGTTAATAAATATTCGGCAATCATAAAACCCTGATCATAATTTCTATCAGAAAATGCATCAAAACAATTAGGGCTTAATTTCTAACAAAAAAAGTACCGGAGCCGTAATATTCTGCAATGCTAACAACCGTAGCGTGCTCCCATCACTCCAATCTGCATATTTATATATCATACATTATTTGTAAAAATTTAAAGCATTTCTTTTTCTTTAGCAAAATAAAATTTTTAAATATATCTATCTGCATATACTTAGTTGTCAACTATTCCTGTTTTTAGTTATCATTTCTTCCGAATAAAAATCTTTGTCTAATTTTAAAGTTAATTAATTGAATAATTCAGCGAATAAATATGATAAGGATTATGATTCAGAAATAGTGTTAACATAAAAAAGGAATAGTTCGCAGCTGTGCACTTTTATAAAAATAAAATGAATGAAATTTACAGAAGTTAATATTTATATGCTGAAGAATGGAACAGCGTTTTTCAATTTCCTATAGAATATGCTTACCTTAAACTACAATCGATTCCTTCCGCATAACAATATTTAGTGGTGAGTTCCTGAAAATCAGATTAAATGAAAATTTTGACACCGTTATGGGAAAGATTCTATACTTTTATAGAAAAAGAGGTAACACTGCTCGATTGCTATCTATCAGAATAACGATACATGGCAATTATAATCTACTTACAAATGAAAGTAATCTTCGTAAATCTGCAGAGCAGAGCCTTAGCATGGACTTCGTTCATGTGACAAAATAAACAGAAAAAACACTAACGTGATTTTTATACACGTACAAAATAGAAGACTTAAAACCTCAAGCTGGTGCCCACTAGCTAAAAACAGAAAATATTATTTTCAGGTTCAATATCTAAATCAAAAAATAAAATAAACCAGCCAATTAAAAATTATCGTAATGTCACAAAAGAAATTTGAACTGTAAGCAAATTCATTGATCAGTCTCTTGATTAGCGCCGTATCAACACGTCGCCGCCATCAATACCAGACATACATTTTCAAATGGAATAGAAAAATACGATTCCTGTTTCCCTTTATTCTGACCAAAATAGCATTAGAATGATTTGAAATAAAATAGAACACGTAATTTTTATGGAGGATTTTTTCCCCTATACATGAGTAAATAAAATTTTGAACGTAATTCAAATTAAGCTTGAGCCAGCCCATGCCCAAATACTGATATAAAAATTGAGTTGAAACATCTCCTTATAAGTGTTTTGATAAAAAAGAATGCAAAAGCTTGGAGATGGGAAGGAAAGGAAAGGGGAATTTAGGCTTCGGTTTTTTTCGGAAGCGCTATTGCACTGGGCTCCGGAGCCCTATATTTATGAGCTCCTGTGAATTACGACCAATATTTAAATATTTACTAAAACCAGAGAAATACCGGAGCTATGCTCTGGTGGACTACGGTGCAAATTAAGCCCTGAAAACAATATAATATAAAAATAGCAGAAATGTAAGTTTAAGAATTAACCCATGTTCATGACCTAAAGTTGTATATAACATATTTAGAAAAATATCCATGCTATAACAAGTGAGACAAATTTTTGCATGATAAAAACTTCTCGAGTTATGACATTTAGAAATTTTAGGATTTTTTACCATTTCTTAGTACAAAAAAAAAAAAAAAAAACCCAGGCCAGACAACTCTGGAAATTCGTAAAATACAAAGTATCATGATTCGGCAAGTTTAGAGCATACAATGTCTTTTTATTTTTTAGAGCTGGTGAAATATTTTTCTAAATATAACTTATAGGACTCGAGGAACTTATCACAATATTGAATTTGTTACATTTACGAAAATAGCTTCTTTCATTTAAATAACTTCTAAGATATGAACAATATAAAATAGATGTGCAGTTGGAAGTATATATCTAAATTTGACGATTTAAGTATTAGCTATAAATCAGAGATAACAGGGAACATTCCGTGCCCAAAGCAAAGTACTGTTTATTCGAATAACTGGGCCCGTGAAGAATGACCCTTAAATTAACAGGAAATTTGTATGATTTTATATCTTTAAATCTATTTTATCTTAATTTATATTTTTAAATAAAAAAATACTGAATTGAAAGTATACGCTATTTGGTACCGAAAGCAAGCAAAACCGCGAAGAAACACTCAAGTTTTCACTGATTTCGTCGAAATTTCACACATTGTATTTTGTAAAATATATTTCTACCCGTCCGAATGTTTCAAAATATTTGTAGATGATGTAAATCTGATCTATTGAGAATCTCAATACCATCTCAATTTGAGATACTCTTTAAAAGTTTGTGTTCAAATACGGTCGTTTAATTACTTTTAGCATAGAAAAATATCGTCTCCGTGAGGCGCGAAATGACCTGCATTTGTAAGGGTTAAAATTCCTATTTTTTAAAACCGATTGTACCGTCAATAAGAAGGTGGTTTCAGATTTACAAACATATTATTGGTTTGTCAGTACCTCTAAAATTTCGCTCAAGATGAGCGAAACCCCGAAGAAACACTCAGATTTTTCCTGATTTCGTCGAAATTTTCACACAATATATCTTGTGAGCAATATTTCTACCCGTTCGAACGTTTCAAACTTTTTGCAGGTGATGTAAATCTAGTCTATTGAGATGCTCTAAAAAGTGTTTATATAAGTGTGTAAAGAATACGGACGTTTAGTTATTTTTAGCGTAGAAAAAATATCGTCTTCGTGAGGCGCGAAGCGGCCTGCGTTTACCGGTGTATTTGAAAGGGTTAAAATTCATATTTGTTTTAAACCAATTGAACCATCGATTAGAAAAGGGTTTCACTTAATGAACATATTTTTGATTTGTAGGTACCTCCAAAATTGCTCCCTGGAGGGGCGTTGCAATAAGGGAGAAAAAGTTTTTGCGGAAACACGACTCCTTTTGAAAATTGTTTTTCAAGCGGTTAACTGCGATTTTTTTTTTTAATTGAACAGCGGCATTTCAGACGTAGATCTTTCAAAATATGTCTTTCATTTTTAACTTTACTAAGCGATTTGGCCGATGTAAGTTAATAAATAATGACAAAATACCCCCGAAGTTTCTTCTTTTCGTTCTTCATTTTCAACTGATGCGTAAATAAGGCTTCTGTGCGTGCGCCAGAGTTTTTTCTTTCTCGCAAGGACCGAGATGAGTTTTTAATGAGAGTGAGTTGCGATTTTTGATTAATAACTTAATAATTATTAGAATTTTAAAATTCTGTGTTTCAGGTGCATCAGGAGACATTTTGAGCTAGCCTCACAAAAATTTTCAGTCTCGCACGTGCCGTAGATTTTGCTAGCCATCGCACACACACACAGACAGAGCAAAACTTTCTTTTATTAGTATAGGTAAGTAGTTAGTGTAATTTTTAATAACCTTGCCATATAACTAGAATTAGCCTATGGCTGTCAATTTAGTTACCAAAATTCTTCAAAATTTCGTTTTTTCAAGTTGAATTTTCTCTTACAGGATTGATGAAGATAAAAATATATTATTGTTCCAAATGAAATATTATTTTATTAACTGAAATTAATCAGGACTTATCACAGAGTTATGGCTAGAAAACAATGTTGTGCAGATGAACATTTAACGAAAGCAAATCAATGTAAATGTGATTTTCACATTTGAAGTATTATTTTAACAACCGGTTCGCCGAACTCAACACAAATTAACAACCGGTTCGCCGAACTCAACACAAATTAACAACCGGTTCTACCGAACCGGTGCGAACCGGCTGAATCCCACCATTACACACATTCAAACACAGGCATTTTGTCATATAATGCGATGGAGGCGGTTCCGGTTACAGTACTGCAAGAATTTTTTACGGCATATAGTTTTAACTATAATTAATTACATACAATTAAACTATAATTACATTGCAGATAATTCGAATTACAAATTTGCCCAACTCTGGTATCAGATTGTAAGAGATTTGTGCAGAATTATGAAAGTTATCGTGTCCATAAAAATGTGATATAGATATATAAAGTTTTTTACTGATGGTGGTTTTGGGCTCTAGGAGTCATGATCGGTGTAGATCTGCAATTTTTTTCAAATATTCCAACATAGGGCAAATTGCAATAGGTAGTATTTATACGAAATCTACCTAGAAACAGACCGTTAATGTAAATCACAATTAAGTGAATTAAAAAAATCGATTGTACTTCTACTTTTTTACACAGTGCATTTGGGTAGATTTTAGGGCTCCCTATTAAATATTTATACGACTATACGTATAATACGTATTATGCGTTGTACAGATTTTTGTGTACGAATGATCAGTCTAGGCGGTTATATGTATTACACAAAACGGTATGTACGGAACAGCATATATGCGGAATATACCCGAGTGGTTAAACGTATAAACGATTAAACGTTTTTCGTAGATTACGTGAAAAAAGGAGGCTTTGTCCTTGTTGGTCTTCGGATCAGAGATTTTGAGAAATAGCCGGTAGAATCTTGCATTAGTAATGGCATGTAAAAACCAATGGCAAATTTAAGAAACATAACACAATTTAAATTGTTCCATCAAACTTATATAACAATTTATCACTTAAATTCAATGAAAATGAAAAGTAACATAAAATAAATAAAGTATTTATAGTGGGAAATAACAAGATACTATATATAAAACAACATTTTGCAGATTGCTACGATAACGCCACCAATTCCCTGCTTAATCTCCGTTCAGTGACCTAAGACTGATGAGGCCCATTGCTATTAAAATACGTATACTTGAATTACAGTAAACATCCTCTAATCCGGGATCCTATGGTCCGGCCTGCTGGATAATCCGGCATGACTTTCGGAAACACAACTGAATCCAGAAGAAATAAAAGAGTGGGTTGAAACAGATTTGAATGAGCCGACAGAGAAAACCTTGACAGATGTGTCGCTCATTCAGAGCTTTATCAACCCAACAGACTCCAAAGCCGTTGACTCTGATGAACATGATGTTTACGAGCCTGATGTTTAGATTCCACAACATCTAGTGGAATCATACAGATGATGCCTTGAATTACATTTATCAAGTTTTCTTATCGTAGCCGTTCGTTCAACGATGAGCGAATTATGGAACTCAACATCATACGAAATATTTCCTAAAAAAAAGAAGAGAGAAGACTACTACAAAACAGACTGATATTGGACATTTGTTTAAGATGGCTTCTACGAGTAGCTCTATTATGTAGGACTACAGTGCAAGTTTTAATTTTATAGCCATGTACGTATGTTGTGCTTTACATTATTGAGTTTTTTCTTTAATTTTATTCAAGCTGTGTAAAGAATAAAAAACATTAATAACAGTCATTTTTTATTTAATTCTAACTTTCACACGTTTTTCCCGATATTCATCCTATAATCCGGAAAATTTCGTAATCCGGCATGCTTCAAGTCCCGAAAGTGTCGGATTAGAGGATCTTTACTGTATACGTTTAGCCGATATATGCTTATACGGATCTGTATACGTTTAAATGTGTCGTTTAAGGTATACCTTTCATGCCGATTTATTATACGTGTCTACGTTTATCGGTAAAACGTATAACTGAAATACGTATCACGAAGAGAGCACGGGCAGATTTTTTTGCAATCAAACGAATCCATACTCAGACATCTTAATTATCCAAAAATAAATTTTCATTTAAAAAATGCGTACTTCATCGTACGTGCATTGAAAATTTTCTTTTAAACTATGCATTATTTGCATGCATATCATATTAATCTTAAATTTGTTGAACTAAGTTCATTAAAATTTACAAATATTTAATAGGATTTATCCATTTATATAAACACAAAAGTCATGAAAATAGTCTTTTGGTCACCTTATACTACACACTCAAATTGTTTTCTTAAAAGTTACGTTTCCCAATTTCACAACATAAAATACCGAAAAATGTCATATTAAACAAACGAGCTAGAAACATGCCGCTTAAAACTAGACTTTGCTTTCGAAAAGCAAGTTTGATGCCAACGAATTTAATTGGCACGGGATTCTAATCATAATTCACTGCCCAATATTTCACATTAAATTGATCTTGTTAAAATTTTTGACGGAATTAGTGTTCGTTGCTTTTTCTAGAATAAATGAAGTGCAACATTTGCTACGAATAAGCTTTCACTGAAGTTTACTCACGTCATTTACTGGTAACGATGCCTTTAAAAAGGAAATGGCAATATCTTTCTGTTTTCGCTTTCGATGGAATTTTTTTATTCTTACGGTATTATTTTCAGAGCATTTGAGGCCATGTTAACATAATAGGAAAAATTACTTATTTAAGAAAAAAAAGGATAAATAGTCGATGAGAAAGAAGAATCTACAAGAAGTCCTTAAAACTTTTTAAATTTTCATATGTTTTCATTAAATCAAAATAGGACGAGTTATTGTTTTACAATT
This sequence comes from Maratus speciosus, assembly GCA_963932465.1. Lineage (NCBI taxonomy): Eukaryota > Metazoa > Arthropoda > Arachnida > Araneae > Salticidae > Maratus > Maratus speciosus. The sequence goes on from OZ010794.1 coordinate 544,995,358, forward strand.
TTTGTTTATTTTCTTCAAAATTGATTTGATTTTTCAAGTTGCTTGTTTCGCTAAACGAAAATATCCAGTGCGTAGTTGGCAAAAATTTTGAGACGATATGTTTTTTCTCTCCTGACTTTTTCTGTAACCAAAGTTTCTTAATGATGCAAATTAGTAATTTGTAGCTTTAGTCATCCTACATGGTACACACCGAATGGTATGTGCGAAAATTGTTAATTTAAAAAATACTAAACGTCAATTTGAAAAAATTGAAAGCCGAAGTTTTGAGACGATATGATAAAAATCCAGTTTTTAATACTTGACTTAAATATATGTGATACTATTACACACAGCAGCTCCGCTAGCTGAGTGGCTAGAGCAGAGGGATTTGATGTAGAACATGTGGGTGCGAATCCCGTCCCTGGCTTTTAAATTATATTTTCGTTATTTCCTTTCTGTACGATCTGTATGCAAATGACTTTATGATTTCGAGAACTTTGCGCAGATATGCAAATTAGTAGCTTTGTGTAGTCATGTTTCCAGAATGTTCCAGAATATGCGATGCTACATATATAAAGCACGAAACAATCCGGAACCTCAGCCGGGTCGTTGTATGCCAAAACTCACTTGCTTGATCCTTAAAGAATTAGAATTTTATTTCGTACGTGAAAATCTTAATGTTAGTATGTGCATCAGTTTCAATATAAGACAGGAAAAAATACGCCTTTGGTCATTCGTCTTTTGATTATTAAAGAAACGTGGAAAAAGTGTCATATAAAGCTATCGCCAGAAAGTTGGTGATTCCAAAATCAACTCTTGGTCACATAGTAAAGAAGAGGAAGGATGGTAAAAAGTACGCAATCTTCCAAGATTAGGAGCCCAAAGAAAAACGACTCAACGTCAAGACGCGTTGATCTTAAGGAAGTCGGTCGCTGAACCCAAACAGCTGCTGAAATATGTAAGAAGATGGCCACCGAACATGGAATCATAGGGAGTAAGGACACCATAAGATTTCGTCTGGATGCCGCTGGATTGTGTGAACCAGTCCCTGCAAAAAAGAACTTTTTATACGGGCAAAGAATAGGAAAATCCGATTAAAATTCGTTAAAGAGTTCGAAACATGGACACCCAAAGATTGGAAGAAGGTGCTTTGGAGCGATGAATTCAAATTCAATTTGTTTATAAGTGATGGCCGACGTTATATTCGTCGTCCAAAGGGCACCGAAATCGATCCCCGGTACCAGTGAAGCACGGAAATAGATCAGTAATGGTCTGGGGAGCTTTCCATCATGATGGCGTCATCCCCCTCGTACATATCGATAGGATTGTGGATTAAAATGTTTATAAAAACAATTCAGAAGATCACATGTTGCTTAATGGGTTAATGTTTCAGCAGAATAATGATCCCAAGAATACCTCCTAAATAGTGACAAATTATTTTACAGCTAAGAAAATTAAGGTTTTGGACTGGTCGAGTATAATCCAATTGAACATCTTTGGAAACACATCGGACGACGTGGGGACACGGAAGTATTTGGGCGTACCCCCATACTTTAGTTAAAGAATTATCGATGATGACTAAGGCCGGCTCGTACATATTAAGTGCATAAATTCCTCGCAAAACCCATAAATGAGTTCCAATCCTGTGGGAGAATAAAACTGAAAATATACATGTTCAGACGTTTTATTTTAAGATTCAGGAAAACAGTTTTGGCAGGGGTGGTCCAGCAAACTCTCTTAACAGATGCAAGGATAGGGGCAGAATGATGGGATTAAAAAAACATCCCATGCCAACAGCTTACGAAATCTAAGCCAATGCGAGAATCCAACGAGCGCCAAAATTTGACCATTAAATGAAATGCTATGGGGAGTTTTAAATTATTGACGAGAAATAGGGACAGGGTTACAATAGCCAATTTATCATGCCCAGTAGCCCTATGAATCGCAGGCAGAAAATCTACAAGTTGTTTATATTACTCATGAAATAAATATATCTGCGTTAAATTTATCGAAATATTATCTCATACATCTTGTTATATTTAAGTACGTTGAAGGCCTCTGCAAAACAGATAATGTACCGAAAATGAATCAATCATTTTTATTTTTTATTGCTTATTTCTGCGGTAATTAAAATAGGATAACGCTGAAGAATAAACATGACAGGATGTATTTGATTATGAGAACGAAAGAAATTACTTTTTAAAGCATAAAACTGTTATGAACTTTTTTAATAAATAGGAGCTAAAGGGATAAAATTTAATTGAAATAATAAATTAAAAAATATATGATGCTTCATCATAGGAGGTACTCTTCAAAGACAGAACTCCTTCAGGATCTCCAATCGGGATGGCGAAAATCCTTATGCCCACCTTAGAAAACCTTGTGAATTCCATGGCCATACGATGTGCCGCAGTCCTCAAAGCAAAAGGATATGCAACTAAATATTAAATATTGCTGTATTTCTTCACATTAAGGCGCCTAATTTCAATAAAAGTTTAGAAAAACTGAATAGTCTAAAAACTTTTGCTTGAGTAATTTTGGGAATATCCGAATTAATCTTAATTCATGCATATGTCTCAATTGTGCTAATACCTCATTTTTTTTTTTTAGTTTTAAAAGGGTACAAATTACTAATTTACATCATTAAACAATTTTGCTTACAGAAAAAGTTAGGACAGGAAAACATGTCGTCTCAAAACTTTTGATAGCTACTGTACATCTAAATACACATTATATTCAGAGATAGAAAGAATATGTAAGATAAATTAATGAAAAAATTAAGGTGTTGATTAAAGTTTATTTTTTTAACATTATAAATGCTCCTACTGTAAGAGATTTGTCTTAATATTTTTATTGAGATGTAAAACATATGATTTTTTTAATTATCTTTCTAAATTATTTAGATATTACCATTATAAAGGGTGTTCGGATAACACTGCACAAATTTTGCAAACCAAGAATCCTCTCTTAGAGTATCTATATGAAAAGGGTCCAAAGAAACACACCTGTAAAACGCACAGTTTTTGAGAAAAATGCGAGAGGAAAAAGCATAACGTCGCATCCGGAGCTCAGAAAATAAACTTTATTAATCCTCATCAAATTACAAATTGGATGAGATACAAGTTTTTAAAAAATATTAAAGACTTTACAATATATTTAAAAATGCTAACATTTGTGGGTATGTGTGTGTGTGTGTGTTTCATCATCGAAACAGAATGAAAGATAAAAAATGACAGAACCACTTGCATACGTTAATTTGAACGTTTAGAGTTTCAAACAGTGAATCACCATCTACCGTTAATATTTCGAGATAAAACGAGTAGAAAAGAAATTCAAGGTTTCGCATATTAATCTCAGATTATTTTTATGATGAAGCGAAGACACGGACAATATGTAACAAGTTTCTAGCAGATAGCAAATCTGGTAGCTTTTTACTGGAAGCTATGGTGTTAACCCACTGTTCCCTAGTTAGGTCATTGTCACCTCTCTGCATAGTCTATAGTGGTAACCCTGGACAAAAAAAGAAAAAACGTAACCTCACCACGAAGCAGCATCATCTTCTCTCGGGGCCAAAGGAGGGGAGCACCAGAAAACACACTTAGCATGTAAAGCTTTTGAACTGCTCGCAGCACATAGCCTGTCATCCAGAGCATCAGTGGTTCTCACGCCAACGTAAGAGTTGGTACTAAGTCTGTGGTATACGGTGGGTAACAATGAGTTTCCAAGTCCGTGCGAAACTTTGTTGAGCCTTCGTTTGCAAGACTTGGTTTGTTTCTATTCTCTAGTATTGGCTACTTAATCCCAAACTCCCTCAAAATTTCGCCTAATTGCTAATCTATTGACAATGTCTCAAGAAGCTATAGTAGAAGACACCAAGGCTGAACCATCAAACAAAGAACCTATTGCTCGTTTATCGTAAATAACGTACACTTTCTCACTGGAGTTAGAGTACTGTGGCGACATCATATTTTACGGACAGTATCTAACGATTTTCTAGAAGACAAAAACTGTGCTAACCTTTTGCTCGACGATGTAGTATACTGATCGTATACTGATCTGGAGGTCCTTTGTCTGATGCTTGCAACCGTTCTGCACATCATAAAACTTAAATAACTGTCACTGTTTATGTGTTAAAGGTTTTAAAAACCATCAGTCGATTTTAGGACATCCTGTACATTCTTAGCATGAAAAATTAAAAAAAAACTACACATAACACTTAAAATGTTCATAAAAGGCAGGGAGTTAGAAAGAAAGTATCTATAATAATAAGGAAAGAAGTTTGTGTGTGAGTGAGTGAGTGCGTCGACGGTGCTCTGAAGAGACCACTGCACATAGAGCTACAAAATTTGGGGAAAAGGTACGTTTATATATGAAGTTTTGCACCTCGAAGCCCGATTTTCGGTTTTTTGATCAGATTTTTTTTAATTTAATTTTTTATGTGATTTTTAGCGCTTTTTTATGTTTTGAGGCAATTTTTCCATATAAGTGAGAAGAATATGGTTTCTTTTGTTTTAACTCAATATAGTAAATTTTGTTCTCTTTTCAAAAAAGTTTATTCGGAATTATTACAGCGATTTTTGAATTTTTAGCAATTTTTTAATGCGATTATTGAACAGCAGTTAATGCATCTTCATACCTATAAGGGTGTTACCGTATGGAGGACACAGTTCTGTCGCCAAATACCGCCAAGTTTGTCGCCAACTTGGCGATATATCGCCAAATTTGGCGACCAAATTTAGTCGCCAAAAATGACGCTAACTTGGCGATATCTCTAATATTTCACCAAATTCCCATAGCATTCCCAAAACAATAAGGATTACTTGCTTAGAGAAAATCAACAAATTGAGATATTTTAATGCAACAAAAACTAATATTAACATAAGGGCTTATATTAATTGTATTTAAAGAAATCCAAGTAAATTAAATTATGAATAAAAGTAACATCAAACAATGCTTAGCATGCTTTCCCAAACATAAATTTAAGAGAGCCCGCAGGTCGAAGGAATTAGATTTGAAACTTTTATCAAATTATAGTAAATTTTGACTTTCGTGATTTTTAAACTTTTTGAGATTTTTAATTCGAATTTTACGTTTCTTCGCTATCTGCTGCAATTTTTTGACATTCCATTTTTCACCTAAAGTACATTCTGCCCTCATTTCAATAAAGTTTATTCGGACTTTTCGAATTTCGGGAATTTTGTATGTGATTTTTAGTGTATTTTAGTGATTTGCTATAATTTTTCCCCATTAGTGAAAGGAATCAACTTGCAATCTTCGAACACAAAATATAATTTTTTTTTTCTCTTTTCGAAATTTGTGCAGCGATTTAAAATTTTCTCGCGATATCTTATTATGATTTCCAGAACTTTTTCGCAATTCCTGCTGTTTTTTGACGTACCCGGGCAACGCCGGCCAAGTTCGCTAGTGAAATAATAAAGTAATGTCAAAAGATACGATTTACGAACAAAATTCAAACATATAATATCACTTTGCATTGCATTTAATATAAAATTTGAATTCTGACAAGTTTACTTTGTGTTAGATAAATTTATTGATGTTGTCTTGTGTGCTAATACCTGCTTTCTAATTAAATACAATAGCGAGACTTAATTATCCTGACAGGTGCTTTATCGTATTCTCAAGAAAATAGAGTGAGCTTTTTTTATCTTCATTTTTTACTCTTTCTGACAGCGCATTGGTATTAAAGGATTAATGGACATGAAGAGAATAAATCCGAAGAACTTATTTTATCTTTAAGGCTATATATTAGATTTAAAAAAAAAAAAAAGGTAAAAGATTTTTTTCCCTTGATACATGCCGCGTCGTTGATGATCCCTGCTATAGATGTTCTTCAGAAACATCAGTAACTGAACCAAAAAACTTCTACAATAGTTAGTTTAATAAGCTATAAACTTTCAGAAGAAAAAGAAAAAAAAACCGCGAAATTTGGTGATAATACTAAGGTGTCAATGCTATTATTTTTCATATATTAAGGTATTGCTTAAAAAAAGATAGCGAAATTTGATGATTAATTTAATTCTGTTGTAGGGCAAAGTTTTCCCTCTTTTATCAAAAATATTGGGAACCTTACGAAAATATAGAACTGAAATATATGATATTTATTTATCTTGTGAAATTTCTGTTTTCTAATCGATATATATATGTATTTGATAACTATTCTTCGACTATTAAAATTAAATAAAATGTTTAAAATAATTATGTAAGAATAACCTCTAAACTTTAAACATGGATATAATTAGCGAGTGGAAACACTAAACATTAGAAGCGCAAATTCGCGAGTTCACTCCTATCTAAAGTTATTGCTTGCGTACAATTTTTAGTGTTTTCCTCTAAGAGAAAAGAAGTCGAGTATGCCTTTCACCAAAATTACTCATCACCTCCCCCACCCCTCCTCAAAGAATTCTGCTTATGACAATTTCTGTTTCCAATATTCGTGAAATATAGCTCTAATGGGTATGATTGAATACCGTTCTTGAATTGGTAAATTAGTAACTGGTAGATTATTAGGTGTCCCTGGGCTAAAGTTGATTCAATTTGCCTATCCCCTCGGTATAGACAGATTCTTCGACAAATACAAACAATATTGACCGAATACTATTTTACTATTAGGATATAATCTGAACTGGACTTCACACAATATGTACTTCTTTTTATCTCCAAAATTGCTAATATAATTTAGAAAAATCCATAGTATCTTTTAATAACACACAGACAAAAATTTATAATAATTTAATTAAAAAATAACATAATCTTTAAACACAAACGAATTTATTAACTGAATTACTATGTAATCTATTTATTCAATCATTCATAAACAAAATCGTTGCTATGTTCTTTTATTAAAGTGCTACTAAAATCAACTAAAAATAGCATATCTTTATTCTTCTCATAAATATAATGGTCGTGTCCATTTATAAGAAATAGCGATGTAATTTCCATAATATGCACTGAAAACACAAAAATATTCTGAAAATCGTAATAAAACTTTGCATTACCATCTGCAATGATGTTCCATTTCTTATTTTAAAAGTTTCTTCTATTCCATACCGCAACTGAAAAGGGACATTAATTTAATACGCAGCATCATACTTTGAACATCTCAACTTCATTTATGTTCGTTTTTGCTACCTATAAATGAAGAAATAAAGTGGCTGAAAAGGTAAGAACAACTTAATTAAGAAATTTTAGAAAAGTATTCACAATACGTATTTGCATTTTTTTCAAACAATATTATTTTAAGGAGGATTGGAATGAAATAGAGGTAAATAAATGATATATTTTTTTAAAATAATTTATTAAAAAATCTACAGTTAATACAATGTAATATTGTTAACGTTTGATGTCGGGATCGCAGATTGATTACCAGAAAAATAAATTTAAAAATTACAATTAAAATGCTATTGAAAAATCTGGTAACCAAAATGCCATTCCGACACCACGTATGGCCGTGATCGTAAATCGCGATCGTTAACTAGGCAACGTGAAAATTGAGAATTAAGTTAATTGAATTTATTAAAGAATAATTAAGTTGCCTTAAATATATTAGATGCTGAAAAGGAAAATAAATAAAATAAACTCACCCATGGAAGAAACAGATGACACACAGAATTAACTTAAACAGTTGTTTATTTTGGGTAAACATATAAAATAAAGGAACTGCACAGACCCCTACATATAATATCATTAATATTGAGGATATAACAATACAACATTATTTATCTTCCTATTGTGTATTTTTATCATTAAACATTTTCTTTAGTGATCAACATTTAGTAAAATCGTAAATAATTATTAAAACAAACTACCATACTCTTCAAAAACTATTCGTCATGCAAAACTTATATATGTGCTATGACTCTATATCTGAAGATGCTAATTGAACATCATCTAGTAATATGGTTCTTTTGAACCGAATGTTCATTTTTAGAACGATGGCAATTTTTTTATCACTTTTAGAGAACTAGCGATAGAATCTGGAAAAAAATTCAGGATTGAATTCTGTTCAAGAAATCCCTTTTCAGAGTCACATAGTACTTATTGTTCTTCAATGGACATCTGAGAAAAAAATTATAAGGGAAAGTATCTATACCTTTTCTAGGCGCACGCAATCACCAATCAACTTCTCGAAGTAGATGTAACAACTGTACACTCCTTGTAATGGTGTTAATAAACAGACTAGCTCCATACTTCAGGGGAACAATATTTACTCTTTGCTAATTCTCTGGACAGGTAGAGCAATGAAACTTCCTTTTTTGTGATTCAGGTACCTCCACGACAAATTCGTAGCAGCGGTCTCAGTCAGCGAAACATCTACTGCATTCAACATCATAAGCGGTACCAGCATCTTCAGATGATTAGTTGTTTTATGGCAGACGATTTTGATTAGGTATTTAAGTATTATTAAGTTAATTTATTTAAAAGCAATCGGCCTTCGACCCGTTTAGCCGAAGAACCGATCGTATAAAAAGGTTGATATTTTCTGGAGCGATGATGCGCGCATGTTTGCACATCAACGTCCAGATTCGAAGAGAGAGAGAAAAACCCCGTAGTATATTTCGAAAAGGACGCTCAAAATTGAGAGAACCAATCAGTGTTCCCCAAAAACAATTCAACAGTGTGCGGTCACTGAGCCCGTCATGAGATCGCAACTCCCCCGAGCAAAAGTGGCGTCTTTTGAGAAGTCGCGATGTAGTTTCGCATCGGTGAAGAAACGAAATCATGGCAAATCCGGTGCGTCTTAAATGGAAGGCGCGCGTATTTAAAAGAAGCGAAAATAAATAAAACTTAAAATTCGGATAACTCGCGATCTATTGCATCAAAATAGATGAAATTTTGTCTGCTGAAAGTAAATAATTATTTAAATCGAATAAATATATTTTGCAACGAATTTAATGAATATTTAAGAATTTTTAAAAGGTTAATATTAAAGAGAACTTTTTGTAAACAATCTAGAAATCACTGATAAATAAATTATTTAATAGATATTAGAATAAAATTTTAGTAGTTAGAAATATTAACGTAATATAGATATTTTAAATTGTTATTTGGAAAGATAAATAAAGTTTTTGAATGGATTAATATTTCAAAAATTAAATAGATACTGGTTAATAGATATAATATTGTTAAACTAATGGGAAAGTATGATGTTACGTAACATACAACAAATGTAATTTTTTAAGAAAAAAGTCGAAAATTGTATGTCAAGCGTGGCAAATGAGGTGCGTTCGTACTATAACTAGTTATATACCGTATTCCCCCGCATTAGGCGGCATGCCTGAAAAAAGTGAGGTACACCAGCATGCCGGAAACACTCGTATTTACTGGCATGCTGGAAAATATGAGGTTTCCCTACTGGCGGACGAGCGGCTGATTTATTTTGGTTTTTCTAACATTTTTCATTTTAAGAAAAAAACATCAATACTTATTTTTCTCCCTGGCTCTCTCTCTATATATATTCCTTTATATTTATGTGATTATTAGATTCTATTTATCTTACTAGCTGAGCCGCCCGGCGTTGCCCGGCTCCGTAATAATATTCTAAAATGAACCTGAAATTTGTACGGCAAAATCTTATAAAAAAGACCTAATCGCGAACCGAAAGAAACTCGAACCGTGTCACACCTGCGTACAGAACCGTTTAACAGGCGTGCTGCGGCACCCACTGCAAAATCTTGCAAAAAAAAAAAAAAAAAAAAAAAAAAACATTCTCGAGTCTTTTAGTTCTATGTTCCACTATCAGGGCGCGAACTATATTCTTAACAAAACTATTTTTGAACTCCATTAAACAACCTACTTGTAGATATATTATTCAATGGTGTGGCGGACTTAAGCAAGAATTTAAGATATTTGTTGAAATGAATATTCGGAAATAGTTGTAATTACACTTTTGAAATTTTATATTAAATAAGCAATATTTATCCCAGGACCCTGTGAAAAATCCGCATCTAAAATCTTAGAAAACGGGACGGATTTAAATATTTGATCGCGCCCCCTAAAATATTTTTATTAGCAAGGATTTAAGATATTTGTTTAAATTACTATCCTCACTTTTTCCGGCATGCCGGGAAAGACCAGGGACTAATATTCAAAAATATGGTCTCACTCGAATTTTTCGGCATGCCGGCTAATGAGGGGAATACAGTAAATATTCAGATCTTAGTGCAATAGCTGTTGCACTCTTATGCAAAAATGCATTAATACAAAAATTATTACGATTATATATAATTAAAATCAGTAATACGGAATTAATGGGACTCCATCTTAAATAGTACGTTATCATCATGGCAACATAGAATCATTACCTATCATGAGATTCATTGAATTGATTACGTATGATAGGACTTAATAGAATAAAGAAAACTTATATTAATATCGTTTTAAGTTCTTACTCGATTTTCATAAAATTTCAAATGACTCTACAAAATTTTCCATTTATAATTCCCTCCGGGTTTACGAAGCGCTGTAGTAAAAAAAAACTAAGACGAATACAGCACAAAAGAACATTTGAAAGAATAGAGAAACAAATCAAGTTTTATTGTCAGCAGTTTCCAGTAGGCAGTTAGCAAATAAAAATGGCGTTTACAGGAGAACAGAAAGCGTTTTGTGTCTTAGAATTTGCAAAATCTGAATCAGTGGTATTGGTTCTGCGGGAATTTCGTACGAATATCGAAAGCAGCGACCAACTGACAAGACAGTTCATGTGTGGTATAAAAATTTCAAAAAACGTCGATAGTACCACGTTGAGTAGAGTGTGGCAAGAACTGGACTATCGCAATGATGTATGCCGTATGACCAAGGTTTCACACATAGAACACCAGTAAGTTATGGAAGTAAAACTTGATTTGTTTCTGTATTCTTTCACATTCATTGTATTCTGTATTCCTGTATTGTGTTCTTTTTTGCTGGTTGTCTTAGTTTTTTTACTACAGCGCTTCGAAACCCCGGAGGGAATTATGACTAACCCTGTATATTAAATTTCAAACCATTTGGTTGGGTAGTTTTGCGCTGTTATATGTGGACAGACAGACATCGGGGAAAAACTTTCGGAGATTAGCGATTTTGTACAAACGAACATTTACATTTCTATTTATACAGATTAACATCCGTTTTAAAATCATGCGTGGACATACTATTGCCTACATAGATATACAGTGTGTCCACGTATAACCTGACCGACCTTTATTTTCGCAACCGTTGGTCCTAGATGCATACTTCAAATTACAAAAATTGTTTAAATAAGGTAAAGAATTATTTTTAAAGCGATTTGGGTCAAGAAAAACATTAATTAAAAAATTACGAAATTTAAATTTTTATACGGTCCCCCGGTCCTATAAGTGATATTTACTAAAAATTTACTGTGACACTAACAAATAAGACAAAAAAAGTCCCATTCATCTAACATTAAAATTGACCGAGTTATGAAACTTTGAAATGCATGACTTATACCACTTTTTTGCATATCAAAACAGATGATTTCGACCATGCTTTCAGGGGTCGTGTATAAAGTACTTAAACTTATTTCAAGGTATCTGCGCTTTGAAAGAAATCGTACAAATATTACTATTAACTTTTATTAGTTAAGTTTCAGATTAGTTAAAATAATTGTATTTTAACATACGTTTTATTTTGTAAGGATTTGAAGCTATGACTTCTTTTAATTAAAATTATGTTATTTTCATAAGGTTTTATTTAATTTGCAATAATCGTCTTTCCAGTTTCAAATTTGTAGTCGAACTTTAACTTACTTTCAAATATCCGATCGAAGTTAAATTTTACATACTGACTTAAATCCGATGACAATGCAATATTATTATGATTTTCGAATCTTACCATATTATACATACTTATATTAGAGGATAACACAAAAAAATTCGGATAGATTACTGTCAAGAAGTTTAAGAAAGAGTTTTAGATTAGATAGCATAAACCTGCGACGGTTATGTTTTTTTACTTTTGTAATTACATTTTATGTATTTTTTAACGCTGAATCAAAAACTTACCTTCACTTTTAACCATCATGTCAAGATTTTTCGCAAATCGTAAATTTCAAGGTTAAAAAATAGCGAAACAGCTGATACTATAGAACAGATGTAAGACTTTTTTATTCAGCTTAATTTTATTTAATTCAATAATTTATTAGATTTTTTGGCTTATACTGGGTTTCTTACAGCTAAACAGCTCAGGGGTCCGATGAGGTTGGGAGGGGGTATCAATTTTAACTTTTAGCTTTTTAACTTAGAAATTTGCGATTTGAGAAAATTCCTGACTTGATGGTTTAAAATGAACATCATTTTCGGATTCTAAAAATACATAAGAATCAATTTTCAAAAGCTAAAAAACATGCCACAACCCAAAATTTGAAAGACAATGATCTAACAGCATTTAAAAATATGTATAATTTTGTAAAGAATTGAGGCTGTTGTTTTTCATCCTTTTATTTAACAAAAAATCTGCTATTTTTATCCTCTTATAATGTTCAGTACAAATTGTACATTTTGCAGTAATATGTCAGAATGATTAAAGATTTCAAATTTATAAAATTTATATTGCAGTGCTAATTTTACTCTCAACCATTTATTTAATATATCTGACGAAATTATATTTCTACTAAATTTGTGAATGACCCCTAATATGCAGCAAAAAATATACTTTAAACAGCTATTACTCGGTCAATTTTAATAGTAGAATAACGGGACTTTTTTTGCCTTACTTGCCAGTGTAACAGGGAAATTTTACTAAATATAACTTATATGACCGGGGGACCGTATAAAAATTTAGATTCTGAAATTCTTTACTAAATTGTTTTTTCGCTTCAAACTTTTTTTTTACCTTAACCCTGCACCTAATTTTGACCATATTTTTTTTTAATAGGAAGTATGCATCTAGGACCAACGATTTCGAAAATAAAGGTCGGTCAGGTTATATGTGGACACATTGTATACACGAGGACGTGTTTCGGGGATAAATCGAGTTTAAAAACTAGATTTATCCAAAATTAAAAAAAAAGCGTATTTTCTCTATCAATCTATTCTATTGGTAAACCTGCATTGAAAGAGCCCAACAATCTACAAAAGAAACTAGTTTTATCGATTATTTCTATCACTGTAAAATCTTGATTAACAATGAAAACCAATGGAAGCGGTTAGAGGTTTTTCGCGATTTCCCAAAATTTAATTTTATGAATAATGCGAGTTTTGAAACTCACGTCGTCATATAACGTAAGCATTGAATCTCAATGTAGTAAATTTATTCGATCATTCATAAACTAAACAAAATCGCTGTTATGTTCTTTTATTAACGTTCTAATAAAATCAACTAAAAATAGCGCATCTTTAATCCTTTCATAAGTTTAATTTCCGTGTTCATCTGTGAAGAATAGCGATATAATTAGCATAATGTCTGCTGAAAAGTGAAAATTATTCTAGAAATTATTAAGAACACATTGTGTTACCATCTGCTATAGTAGTGATATTCTCATTTAACAAGTTGCTTGTCTCCCGTACCACAGCTGCAAAAGGACATTAATTTAATATGCAACGTCACTTTTAGAACGTATCAACTTAATTTATTTCCGGTTTCACTACCTAGGAATAAAGAAATAAAATGACTTGAAAGATGCGAATAAGTTAATTAGAATGTCTTAGTAAAGAGAGGATATACAGTGGCTCACATTTGTTTGTGGACGTGTTTTTGAAACTTACTTATAAAAAATATCATCTAAATATTAAAGGATCTACTTTAAAAAAAATTCATATAAACTTTATTTCCCCTATAATAAAACCTACATATTGTAATGGAAATAAATTCGAAACTTTTTTTTTTCAAAAAATTAATTTACCGAGAAACTGTTAAAAACAATCTCACATAAGTAATCGGACACTTGAAAGCTTTACAAAATGTTTGAAAGACGATATTTTTTGTTATTTATTTTTATTATAAATAGAAATATATGTCAAATATTATCGTCTGTACTTTGAAATTACTACTAATTCATGTAAATTTGTTTACATTTCTATATTTGAAGTGAACATGGCTGAACGCTACAAAGTTACAATAAATTCCATTTTAACTTTAATCATAGAACATTTTAAAGATGGCAAACGCATCAGAACTACCGCAAAACTTGTTAAAGTAAGTCATTCAACTGTTTTTGCTATTATAAAATGATGGAAACTACGTGGAACTGTTGAAAAAGCATTAAAATCAAAAGCTCCTCACAAGCAAACTCCCAAGAATCGAAGATTTATTATGCATAAAATCAAGAAAAATCCAAGAATTAGTGCAGTGAAACTTACAACAGAATTGGAAAACAGATTTGCAGTAAAAGTAAACCCTGAAACTGTTAAACGAGTTATCAGATCATATGGATACAACAGTAGAGTTCCCAGAAGAAAATTTTTTGAGCAAGAAAGTTACGTCTGGATTTTGCAAAATCCATGGTAGATAAAGATTTATCGTTTTGGGAAAACGTCATATTTGTGGATGAATCAAAATTTAACATATTTGGGTCTGATGGGTGAATAACTGTGTGGAGAAAACCCAACAAAGAGCTCAATCCGAAAAATCTCTTGCCAACTGTCAAACATGGAGGTTGAGGCATAATGGACGTTGCTGCTGGGTAAACATAATTGTGCTCAAACTTTTTATGAAAATTCCAACAATCTGAGTTGCAAAAAACTTATATATGACCCGCAAGAATTTTTCTAGTGTGACCCTGACCTGCAAAAAAAAAAAAAAAAAAATTAGATTCATTCCGAGCAGAAAAAACAAAATTCGGGATAACACGACCCTATGTTTGACTCCATTTAACGATCCCGAGGTGTCCACTATTCAGAGGTTTTACAATATTTCAATATTACAGAATATAGATTTGTTACTTCTTCTATGAAAAATATAAAAATGGCATTAGTTTTCTTTCATTTCGGGTCCGTGTCGGGTTGCGGGTTGGAATATTGCGGTTCGGGTTGAAATATCTCGGGTTCGGCTCGGGTTGCGGGTTGCCAAAAATTATTTTTGCGGCTTTGGGTTTGGGTTGTGGGTCGAGGAATTTTTTTTGTTGGGTTCGGTTCGGGTTGCGGGTTCACTTAAAATGGAATTTGTGAGTTCGTGTCGGGTAGAACCCGACCCGTGTAGGACTCTTGTTCATTTTCTAAAATTCTATAAAACATTGAATATGGTTAAATAAAATAAATGATTGGTTTTTCTATTTTATTATTGCTTTTATTTAACTCAATTATTATCTTTGTCAAAATACTTTTGAGCGCTACTGTACGATTATTGTATAAATATTGTACAGCAAGTTCCAAAGTTTTATATGATGCCAGAAGAGATCCACAGGAGCACTTTTGGGTGCATGAACAACGTCGAGACGCTACTCAACCTCCTGCCATATTCTTGGCAAGTCTCCATAATCGTCTTATGCCACACACATATTGGTGTGACGTCCGTATTTTCTTCGGAAATTCCTTGGGACTTGTGTGTCTGACTTCCTCTCTATGAACCAAGCCACACACTGGGCCTTTTCCTGTGGTATAGCCATCACCATTTATGGATCTTAATGGGTCGTACCTGAAAGCAAAAACATTCCTTTTAGCACAAATAAAACCTTATGAGTTGCTGCTATACGTACGCAAAATCGAACTTCGCTATCTTATTTAGTTTAGGTTTTATGGTGGATCAAAGTTGTAAAGATAAATTTCGGATACCCTGTACGAGGTCTGTCTGATAACTATCCGACCTTGATTTTTCCCGCGCGCAGTAGTGATTCTAAAGCGGCGCCATTGTGCATAGTGGAAGTAGAGAGCTTAATGCTTTTACCCACTTTCTAGTGAGCCAGCCGTCCCATACTGGTCGCCAGATAATGTGCGATCGTGTTCATCGGATTCCGACCGAGCTACAAACGAGACGATCAAAGGTACTGCATCACATTTTCTCAAAAGTTTGGTGATACTGAAAGCGAAACAATTCGTAAGATTCATCACGTTGTTTGGAGACGATGCTATGTGGGTTGCGTCATGACAATGCTCCAGCTCATTCAACGTACCTGTTTCAGACTTTCTTCGCGAAACACGGAATTCCAGTCGTACGCCAAATTCCCACACTCCAGATATGGCTCCTTCCGTTCCGACTTGTGGTTGTTTCCAAAATTGAAGGCGTAATTGAAATGATCCCATTTTGAAAGTAGAGATGACATAGCACAGAAAGGCGACAACGGAATAGAACACCATTCCAAAAGAAGCCATCCAGAAGTGTTCTTCCCAAAGCCGTCAGGTAACTTATATATTTTTTTTGGTCAAAGTTCGGATACTTTTAAGACAGACCTCGTATAACTAACATCCCTCAATCAAACGGATTTAAATGTCAGAGTCAGATAATAATTATAAGCGTGCAATTTATGATTTCTGTATTTATATAATTAAATTGAAATGAGAAACAGATTTACCGAGAAGTTAAACTGAAATTATTGCCATATATTTATTGAAACTGTTGAAGCTGTCAGCACTTGAAAACTTAATGATTATTAGAAAATACAAATAATTTTTTTTATATTAACGTTCTTTTTGACAGTTATTACCAGAATAATGTGAAACTCAATAAATTTTGTTAATTATCTGCAATAAATATAAAAAATATTACACCATATCAGCGATCTCTGACCCCTAAAATGTTTAAATCCGTCGAAAACTGGAAGTCGATAAAAATTTCATTTGCAATACTTCCTTCTATTATAGATAGAAGAAAGTAAAAAAGAATAAAGACGGGTTGAAAACTGATATAAATGTATATGATTTTTAGAAATTATAACATTAGATGCTTTTGTGAGAGTAACGACGCGTTGAAAACTGATATAAATACATATATAGATATATTTTTTTAGAAACTATAACATTAGATGTTTTTGTGGTAATAGTTTCCTAAATTTGTGCTTTCAGCCATTTTTTAGGTGCGTTCGTAATTATATAAATACGTAACACCTATAGTCGTCGCTCAGTCCGTCCGCATATAACAGCGCAAAAACTACCCAACCGGATGGTTTGAAATTTAAAATACATAATTGTTGCATAATTTTGTCGGGTCATTTCAAATTTTATGAAAATCGGATGCATAGTTTAATTACAGGGACAGTCAAAAGTTTTCTGTTACATTACAGCTAATGGGGAAAAAAAATTCAAGTGAATTTAATGATGTTACAGCCTTTCGAGCAGAATGAAATGGGTATGCACTTATGAAGTGCACTAAAATATACATTCAGTACAATACGCATTGCAAAAAATATTTATAAAACTAGCTATAGTACGAACGTACCTCATTTGCCACGTTTGACGTGCAATTTCCAACTTGTTTATCGTTGCGAGAAAACAAAGTGACATTTTGAGCCGGCAATACCACCAAAGTCGTGAAATAAACTTCCGGAAACATATTCATGTAACTCCATGTTTTTTCAGCTACTAGCCCTTTTTTACGCGATCGATTTTCTATAAAAATGAACATTCATTCATAAGAATTTTTGTGTAGTGTTTTTGTGCTTATTGAAAAAGTTCCTTTATTAACTTACGACAAAAGTAACTGTTTTGAGTTAAAAACAATTTTTCTTTACAATATTGGATTCCTAAAGAGGCATTCGAATGTAACTTTTTTCTATAGATTATGTGACAATAAAAAAACTCTGCGTCAGCAATACCTGCAAATTACTGGATTGTGGGTTGAGTGTACGAATTATACGAATCAGTGAATTCTCAGCTAGTACCAATCTTTGCTTGAGGTTCTAAATTACCTATAATTGAGCAATCAGCCGTAAATATCTTTGCGTTTTTATGTAACGAAATAAACTTTTGAGTCAGCGTTCAACTGATATAATCGAAAGGATTTTCAGAGAAAAAAATACAATTTCAGATTTGAAAAATAATTATTTAATTCTTTTATGTTAACTTAGTGACATTTCTGGCATCAGTGGTTGCAGATTACTGATATAAAATGTTGGAATTAATAGGTATACAAACCTGCACAAAAGTTTTGACACAAAAAATAAATTTGAGTTTAACACTATAAGCGTCAAGAGCAGTAAATTTGACTGCTACCAAATATGTATAATTCGATTTGAAGCAGAAATTTCTTTTAAAAACAGTTAAATATATATATATATATATCATACAAAAATAAGTTAAATGGATAATGTATACCAGAATTTCTATTTAAAGCTTTTTAGGTTTAGATAAAAATTCTGCTGTACATTATTTTTTATAAACTTGAGTGAAATTCCCTGCACTTCTAGTGTTAACCTTAAACTGTTGCGACAGAAATAGTCGCATAGCTAACTGTGAGCGGTCTATGAGATCGCTTGATAGAAAGATGAATAAAAAGTATAATCAGCTCATAAGATACTGTTTGTGTACTAAACTTGATGTACACTGACCTCCAAAAGTTAAGGTACAGGGACTGGACGCACACGTTTTGTCGAATATCTACCAAAATTTCAATAAGTTCAAGAACAATTCGCCAATAATTTTTGTAGATATACGGCAAAACGTATGCAATCGAAAGCATCCAGTCTCTGTACTTTAACTTTTGGAGGCCAGTGTATATGAATAATATAATTAGATTTCATCTATTCAAAAGTCTAGCGATAGTACTGAGGCTTCAAACAAAACATTATATCACAAGTATCTAAAGTTAAACTTAAAATTAGAAGTTTAACCGTAAAAAATGATAAAAGCGGGTCTGTGAGACCGCTAACAGCAGTTAACATTTAATAAAGCATTATTAACACCTTAATTCTCGCGCCCATGCCTTTTACGGGAAGTGTAGACTACTTTTTAGGAATCCATACTTAAAAAGTAAAAAACGGAATCCATTATAAGATCACTTCTGTCACAGCCATTTTACTCGTAAACCATGGAACGTGGAAAGTTCAATTTGGGAGAAGTAATTAAGACTATTGACCAACATATATACAGATTATTAAACATTCACAAATAAATTTAGGAAAGATGTAGAAGTGTTAATTAAGTTACTTGAAAAAAAAATTCTTTCTTATCGTGTGGGGTATCTTGAGAAAACTTTCATAACGCTGAACTCCAAAATACATTTTCTTTTAATTTTAGGCGTTATATTTTCAGAGATGGCGTCGAAAATGTAGTGCAAAAATATGTCCCCCCCCCCCCACACACACACCTCATCTATTTCCGAATCTACTGAAACTAAAATTATGAAAAAAATAGAGGTAGTAGACGTTAATTTAAACCTTGCAGGAAAATTATAGCGATTAGCCTAGGTCACATAGTTTTTGAGAAAAGCGCATTTCCCCCGTTACACACAAATTTCAATTTGCAGGCACTCAGCAAAGGTGTTGAGGAGCGCTTGAAGTATCTATCGTAGCAGAAGTACAAAAGCCTTGTTGAGAATGATTTTCGAAAAAATCGTCGCCCGACATATTAACCCTTAAAGACACGGACGGTTTGGACATACATAATGACAAGGGCGGTGTATTCTATATACCACCGTCTTTTAAAGTTACAAGCGTTTGAATTTTGTACGCAAACAATTTTTCGTCCGTCTTAGTATACTTTAAAACTGTTTTTCTCAAAACTGATTTTTCTGCGTTTTTGGATTTTTGAAGTGCTCCATGCGTTTTAATTTTTGATCAAAATTCATGAAATTTATAAGGAAGAATCCTGATATTACTTACAAAGAAACTGTGTATGCATTTTAAAATTTCACTTCATTAAGAAAATTAAATGTGATTTTTAACTTATTAAAAGCCAAAATTTTGATGAAATTCGGTATAGGATTCGGAAAAAAAAATCTAAAAAAAAAAAACTGTTCAATGGATTAAAAAATGTATACACTGATTTGTTTGTAATACAGTTTTAAGTGATTTAAATGCAAAATCGAGGGAATATCTGAAAAATTAAGACGCATGGAGCATTTTAAAATTTTGTTTTAAAGTTTTAAATTTTTCAAAAAATCTTAAAATTATAATATGTTTGGAAATTTCTTTTATGGTGTTCTATATACTTATAGTAAAATATTTCTTTCCACAAAATTTCATATTTCTACGATGAAAAAAAAAAAAAAAAAAGAAGAAGAACATACACCGTCCCCTTAAGTAAACAAGAAAGAAAAATCATGCGTCCAGAATAGATTATTTAACACTTTCCAACACATTCAGAATTATGTAATAAAAAAACACCGTTTAATAAGTTAAAGTATTATGTCTAATTCGACCATATGGAAATGCATAACATATTTGAAAACCCAATTTCAACTGTTCCCATCTTCAATCGGACAATTATTCGAATTCTTTGAGCAGCCCTGTATATGCTATATAGGTTTGTATCTATTAATTACATGCATGCCAAAATTTAGTTCACTTAAGAAATACATATACTTCAGTTGAAAATTCCACTTCAGTAATTTTCTGTTATAAGGAGAATGGTGCGTGAATACTTTTGTGCAACCCTGTATATGACGTATAGAATTTATATATAACGAGTAACATGCAAAAAATTAGTTAAATTTAAAAGCTCATTCCGAATTTTAAAACGTACACTCCAGCAATTATTACTCAAAAACAGTACTGTAACCGATTTCTTTCGTGTGTCCCTGTAAATGAATAAATAAGGGCGTCCTGGTACGTGAATACGTTTGTGCAGCCCTGTATATGAGATATAGAATTTATATATAACGAGTAGCATGCAAAAAATTAATTAAATTTAAAAGCGCATATCGAGTTTTAACCTGCACACTCCAACAATTAGTACTCAAAGGCAGTACTGTAAAATATTTCTTTTGTGTGTCCCTGTAAATGAATAAAACATGCTATGAATTCCCTATCCTAACGTAATCGTAGTGAAATTTAGTGATTTATAACAGTTTCAATACATTTGAAATAGCGTAATGTCATTAAAATTCTCTGAAAACGATTTTTCCCCATATATTAATCCTACATGCTTCATATAGAATACCAACCATGCTTTGGTGACCCTAAATAACCTTTATCAATTGCATGAAAATCCGAGTATATTTACGGGAGTTACGGACAGAGGTACAGTTACAGTACTGCCCCAGTAGGGACAGTTTACGGACAGATGGACAGACGGACAGACAAACCGAATGCCGTGATTATGTGAGATATTTATTTAATAAAATGTGTCGTGTTTGTGTGCGATATTTACTTAATAAAGTGTGTCGTGTTTGTGTGTGTTATTTCTTCAAAAAAGCGTGCCGTGATTATGTGAGATATTTATTTAATAAAATGTGTCGTGTTTGTGTGCAATATTTATTTAATAAAATGTGTCGTGTTTGTGTGTTATTTATTCAAAAAAGCGTGCCGTGATTATGTGAGATATTTATTTAATAAAATGTGTCGTGTTTGTGTGCAATATTTATTTAATAAAATGTGTCGTGTTTGTGTGTTATTTATTCAATAAAGCGTGCCGTGATTATGTGAGATATTTATTTAATAAAATGTGTCGTGTTTGTGTGTTATTTATTCAATAAAGCGTGCCGTGATTATGTGAGATATTTATTTAATAAAATGTGTCGTGTTTGTGTGCGATATTTATTTAATAAAATGTGTCGTGTTTGTGTGTGTTATTTATTCAATAAAACGTGCCGTGATTATGTGAGATATTTATTTAATAAAATGTGTCGTGTTTGTGTGCAATATTTATTTAATAAAATGTGTCGTGTTTGTGTGTTATTTATTCAATAAAGCGTTCCGTGATTATGTGAGATATTTATTTAATAAAATGTGTCGTGTTCGTGTGCGATATTTATTTAATAAAATGTGTCGTGTTTGTGTGTGTTATTTACACAATAAAGCGTGCCGTGATTATGTGAGATATTTATTTAATAAAATGTGTCGTGTTTGTGTGCAATATTTATTTAATAAAATGTGTCGTGTTTGTGTGTTATTTATTCAATAAAGCGTTCCGTGATTATGTGAGATATTTATTTAATAAAATGTGTCGTGTTCGTGTGCGATATTTATTTAATAAAATGTGTCGTGTTTGTGTGTGTTATTTACACAATAAAGCGTGCCGTGATTATGTGAGATATTTATTTAATAAAATGTGTCGTGTTTGTGTGTGTTATTTATTCAATAAAGCGCGCCGTGATTATGCCAGATATCTATTTAATAAAATGTGTCGTGCTTGTGTGTGGTATTTATTTAATAAAATGTGTCGTGTTTGTGTGCGGTATTTATTCAATATAGCGTGCCGTGGTTACTTGCGATATTTATTTAATAAAATGTGTCGTGCTTCTGTGCGGTATTTATTCAATAAGTTGTGTGGTGTTTGTGTGTGGTATTTATTCAATAAAATATGTCATATTTGTGTGCGATGTTTGTTTAAGAAATTGTGTCGTTTCTGTGTGCGGTATTTATTTAATAAAATATATGTCATATTTGAGTGCAGTATTTCTTTATAAAGTATGCCGTGATTTTGTGCTGTATTTATTTAATTAAATATGTCGTATTTATGTGCGCTATTTATTCAATAAAATGTCTCGTTCATGTGATATTTATTTAATAAAGTGTGTCCTGTATTAGTGAGGTATTTACTTAATAAAGTGTATCGTGTTTCTGTACGGTATTTATTTAATAGAGCCTGTCGTGTTCCTGCGCGGTATCTCTCTAGTCTCTCTATTCTAAAAAAAAGTAACTACCGCTGTCACCGCCGCCGCCGGTTTTCAATTTTTTGTGACCGGAGGTCTTTCTTCGTTAATATTAAGAAAAATAATGCATATAAAAATGTGAAAATCGGTGGTTTCATACAGAAATGTTTGATAAACACGCTGATGCAGACAGCTTTCAAATCGAAGAATTATTTTAAGAGATATTTAATGCTAAAGTTGGACAAAATCGTTCCACTAAAAAAGTTTTATAGCAGCAAAAACTATACATGGCAGTGTAATCATTTTTAGATCATTTTATGCGTTAGAATTTGCCGGAGTGCAGATCGCATTAATTTTTTTATTTTGGCTCATTTTTTGAGGTTTTATGTCTATTTTAAATTCAAATTTTCAGCATTTCTAGACATATTTTTTACATTATTTTAGAAAATGGTATTAATTTATACTGTTGCCAAATATATAAACAGCACAAACAATAATGTTTGCTTCAACTTAAAAATTTATTTTTACGTGACTATTATAAACAGAAAAAATCATTTGGAATTAGAATTAAATAATTATGTACAAAAAGCAAGAACTTATTAAAAATTACGTCATAAAAAGTATACACGTGAATTTTAAAAGAGAAAGGATATTGTAAAATAATAAATTCATTAACATGTGTTAGAAGTCTTAAATAGGAGAAATTACGTCATATTTACGTCACATTATAGTTATTACATAAAATGAACACAAAATAATATTGCAAAACAGTTTAAATTTAGAAATTGCGCTAGACATTTATTTGATATTTTGAGAGGATCTTTTCAACTATTTTTGTTAGGAAAGCGTAAATAATATTTCATTTCTAACAAAAGTATTTTCACGTGAATATTTAAAAGAGAAAGAATAGCTTGGTAAAAATTACGTCAGATTAAAAACGATTAATTTAAAATGTCTTATTTAAAAGAACTTTCTTTTCGCTTTGTTAAAAAATACCGGGAGACAAAGACTCTGTTTACTTAATTCCTTTTATATTAGCTTATTTTGAAATGTTGTTACACGTGTCTACGTCATCAAGTTATTTTTATTTCGACGTTTTATTTGTATTTTTATTAATGTTGTACTAATTTATTTGTTCTTTGGTTATTTAAAATAAAAATTATGTTAATTTGTATAATTTGGCGAGTGGTTTGGCGATTTATATAATTTGGCAAAATTGGTCGACGGGATAATCAAGTAGTACCGCAGCGGATTTGGCGTTAAAATTCCCCAATCAAAGAGAAATGAATAGAAATTCGTTTATAGGGAGATCGCCACTGTTTTTAAAATTCTAATTCAATCTTTCGAAATCTTTTTAAAGCCGATCAAATTAGCGTGCATTTAGAGTCTGCGATGTCTGGACGGGGGTTGGCGAGCGTAGCTCGTAGGGGGACGAGCCCCCTAGTTTATATAATAAAATGTATCGTGTTTGTGTGCGGTATCTCTCTATTCTAAAAAAAAGTAACTACAGCTGTCACCGCCGCCGCCGGTTTTGAATTTTTTTGTGACCGGAGGTCTTTCTTCGTTAATATTAAGAAAAATAATGCATACAAAAATATCAAAATCGGTAGTATTATACAGAAAAATTTGATAAATACGCTGATGCAGATAGTTTTCAAATCAAATAATTATTCTAAGAGATATTTAATGCTAAAGTTGGACAAAATCGTTCCACAAAAAAAGTTTTATAGGAGCAAAAACTATTCATGGGAATTTAATCATTTTTAGAACATTTTATACGTTTGAAGTTCCCGGTGTGGAGACTGTATTTCTTTTTTTAATTTGACTCATTTTTGAGGTTTTATTTCTATTTTAAATTCAAAATTTCAACATTTCGAGAGATTTTTTTACTTATTTTAGAAAAGTGTACTAATGTAACCCTGTTGCCAACTGTATAAACAGAGCAAACAATAATGTTTGCTTCAAATAAAAAAAAAATATATTTATAAGTGTAAATAAATTAAAAATTTATTTACACGTGACTATTATAAACAGAAAAAAACCTTTGGAATTAGAATTAAATAATTATGTACAAAAAGCAGGAATTATGTCATAAAAACTATATTTGCACATGAATTTTAAGAGAGAAAGGAAATTGTAAAATAATAAATTTATTAACATGCGTTAGAAGTCTTAAATAGGAGAAATTACGTTATATTTATGTCGCATTACAGTTATTACATAAAATGAACACAAAATAATATTGCAAAACAGTTCAAATTTAGAAAGTGCGCTAGACATTTATTTGATATTTTGAGAGGATACTTTTCATCTATAATATTATTAGCGCAAATAATATTTAATTTCTAACAAAAGTATTTGCACGTGAATATTAAAAAGAGAAAGAATAGTTTGGTCAAAATTACGTCAGATTAAAAACGATTAATTTAAAATGTCTTATTTAAAAGAACTTTCTTTTCACTTTGCTAAAAAATACCGGGAGACAAAGACTCTGTTTACTTAATTCCTTTTATATTAGCTGATTTTGAAATGTTTAACTGATTTTACTTAATCAAAGACGAAAACAGCGATTGTATCTTTGGTACTACTTAGTTATCCTGTCGACCAAAAATCTATCATTCGCCAAACTATAAATTTAAATGCCAATAATGGTTGATCGTAAACGTCACATTAACTTGACTTTAAGCAAGTTACATGCGTCTACGTCATCAAGTTATGTTTATTTCGACGTTTTATTTGTATTTTTATTAATGTTGCACTAATTTATTTGTTCTTTCGTTATTTAAAATAAAAATCATGTCAATTTGTATAATTTGGCGAGTGGTTTGGCGATTTATATAATTTTGCGAAATTGGTCGACGGGATAATCAAGTTGTACCGCAGCGGATTTGGCCTTAAAATTCCCCAATCAAAGAGAAATGAATAGAAATCCGTTTATAGGGAGATCGCCAATGTTTTTTAAATTATAATTCAATCTTCCGAAATCTTTTTAAAGCCGATCAAATTAGCGTACTTTTAGAATCTGTGGTGTCTGAACGGAGGTTGATGAGCGTAGCTCGTAGGGGTCAGAGCACCCTAGTTTATTAAATAAAAACTCTCATGTTTTAGTGAGGTATTTACTTAATAATGTGTATCGTGTTTCTGTAGGGTATTTATTTAATAGAACCTGTCGTATTCCTGTGCGGTGTTTATATAATAAAATGTATCGTGTTTGTGTGCAGTATTTATTTAATAAAGCCTATCATGTTTATGCGGTGTATTTATTTAATAAAGTGTATCGCTGGTCTGTACGATTTTATTTAATAATGGGCTTCGTGTTTCTGTGACGTATTTATCTAACAAAGTATGTCTATTTCTGTGCGCATTTAATTTCGTTTACTAAGTAAAATTTCTCTTTGTTTTTTTGACTTGGAAAAAACAAACATTGGAAGCTTGGCAGCTATGAAAAATGTCTTATAACCGTTTTCTTAAGAAAATACTTACCGTTTAACTCTTAGTTTTATTGATTTTTTTAAATTATTATACTTTCTGCTTGAAAAACGGAATTTTTTGTAGCACAAAATGCAAAATTTTCTTTTTGTAGTACGTCTTTTGAATCTTCAAAAGAAAAAAGTATCTTCTGATTTAAAATATAATTTTTTAAAACTGTTTCTACAGATTTTCTCCTGAAAGATTTTAAAAATCCGAAAAAAAAATCCCTTTTAAACTGGAATTTTCTAGCACTATTTCTTTTTTTTTCCCACATTTCACTGTAGAACAGAATAAAATTTTACTATCGGTAAAAAATGAAAAAGACAGTTTGACATGTAACATATAATAGGAAAGCTGACTTTCTGAAAAATCAGAAAAATATACTTCAGAAAATTTTTTTGCATATCAAATCGCAAATATTCAAAAGACAAATTAAAAAATAGAACTTCAAAATTTGTGTCTGTATATTCGACGAAAATTGTCTGTATGGGAGTCTGTATAAACTCTGCCATGTTATTCCTTTTAAAATTTGTTTTAAATGATTCATTTTGCGTTAAAAACTTAATATGTTTTACCGTTACATTTCTTAAAAATTAACATTATTTTACCAAATGAACTTTCAATAAAAGCATTACGTGGTAATAAAGACTTCAATCTATTTTGCTTTAGTAAGTTTAACAAAATTAGAAAGAAGATTTAATTTTCAAAGCAGAATGTTATTCATTAATTTTATAATACCGCTGGTCTAACTCTTGAAGTTTCCTATTTAGGAACGATTTATGTGTTTCAATCAATGTGTTTCATTAGACCCATGGAAAGTCCCATTAAACTTCGAAATAGCAGTCTAATGGCATAAAATTTAATTCCACAAATTTAAGCTGTTTCTCTTTCAATAAGCTAAAAAAATTTATCTATCAATAGCAAACTGATTAAGGGCAGTTAGAAGGCAAATTTATAGAAAAAAATCGATTTTTTTTATTACTTAATATTTTGAATCCTTTATTTTTCACCTTTCGAATGGTATGTTACTTATGTTTCTACGACAACGATAAATTAATTTATTTTAAGCTTTTATATCCTGACGGTACTTTTAAGTATACAATTAATCAAAATTTAATGTAATATTTATTTAAGTCTAATGTAAAATTAATTTTAAATACTGGAAAGACTTATGCATACTAAAATATTTCGTTCAGTTTCACAGTAAATAAGGTAAGAAAATCACTTACCTGCATCTTCTTTATATCCTCCCGATAGGTCTATAATTTCATTCACAAAGTTTGGTACTCCATCGTTATAAGGTTTTCTAAAGTGTAAAACAGAAAAATTTATATTAATATTTGTGTAGCATATTCACAATGGATGAGGCTGAATCTGATGCAGGATTCTAGGTTATTCCTTTATAGAAGCTTGATTATATAAGAAAAACTTTACTGAATCATGCGGGTGATAAAAACAAATCGACTCGGCATGTACTAGATTCTAACTGCAACTACATTGACTCAAAAACGAGCGAGAGAGAACAGATGTACATCTACTTCAGAACAGCAGTCAAAGTAAAGTCCTTCTGAATGGGCATTATTACACTTACATGGACATTGAAATAAAGAATGAGGAGAGAGTTTGAGTCCTGATTATTTAAAGCAGTTCTTTTTGTGAAATAAAAATTTGTTACGAGGAGTTTTCACACATTAACACCCCCGCTGAATCCCCGGAACAAAAGTTTTATTGTTCAGGATGGTGTCTCTATGAAGTTCAAAAGCAGGTTTGGAGAAGTTTTGTAAAGATGTCAACCGTCATTGCGGCAGTGTTAAAGTACTGCAAACTTATTACCCCTTCCTCCACAAGATTCTTAACGAGATGATACCGCAGGCAAATGTGCTTGGTTTTCTGGTGATACTTGTCGGATTCGGCAACCTTAATAGGGGATTGGTTGTCCTCTAGCAAAGCGATTGGACACTGCTGTTCTAAGTCAAGTTCCATCAGAAGCTCTAGTAACCAAGTGATCTCCTGTGCTGCACTAGCCGCAGACACATATTCCGACTCTGCGGAGGACATCGCGATGCACTTCTGTCACTTGGGAGTCCAAAGAATTGCGTTCTTTCCCAGCACCAGAAGCTTTCCAGAAATAGACTTTCTGCCCACTGGATCATTTGCCCAATCTGAATCAGAATATGCCTCAAGACAGGTTTTTCAAAATTAGTATATATCAATTTAAGGTTAATTGTAGTTTTGAGATACCTAATCGTTCTCTTAACCGTTTTCCAATCCTTAGCTCTGGACGTTCGTTTCTACGGCTTAATATATTCACGGCGGCACTAATATCTAGCCTAGATACAGTTGAGACATAAAGTAGTGCGCCCACGGCCTATCTGTAGTTCATATTGTTTGGAAGAAGATTTTCGTCGTCCTCTAATTTCATATATCCTGGTTCCATAGGTATGTTTGTGGGTTTTGAATTTTCTAAACCAAATTTGACTATCAATTCTTGAATTTTATTAGTGTGATCGAGTGTCATTGTATTCTTGTTGGGTCGATTTATATTTATTCCTAGATAATATTTTGCTTCGCCTAAGTCAGTTACGGGGTATTCTTTCTTTAATTTGCTTATAAGCCTATTAGTGTTTTGATCTTCCCTTGCTATTAGGAGATCATCAACGTAAATAATTACGTAAGTTGTTGTGTTAGCTGTTGTTCGTTTGTATAAACATTAATCGATAGGGCTTTGGTGACAACCTAATTTTGATAATGATTTATGCAAATTCAGGTTCCACGCTCTAGCAGTCTGTTTTAAACCGTATATAGCCTTTTTGAGCCTACATACCTTTTGTTCCTCTCCCGGAACAACACAACATTCAGGCTGTCGCATATACACATTTTCATGTAGTTCTCCGTGTAGGAAAGCGGTTTTAATATCGACGAGTCTTAAATTCTGGTTTTTATATAAAGCCATCGCCAAAAAACTTATTGTAGTATGAGACGCAACTGGTGCAAAAGTCTCGTCATAATCTATCCCAAATTTTTCGGGAAAACCCTTTGTGACCAGCCTTGCCTTAAATTTCTCTAATGAACCCTGGGTATTGTATTTAGATTTGAACGCAATAAAAGTTTGTTACGAGGGCTTCTCATACATTAACAAATTCACCTACTAATAGAAGTAGATTGCACTTTTAATACAAAATAATTTGCACAATCATATTTAGGAAGCATAGTGAAACAGTCGAAGCTAAATATTTTTTAATGTGTTTATTTTCTCAACCATTTACCTAGTTGTAGCTTTTATCCTATTAAAAAATATTATACGAAAAATTTGCAACTACAAAACACTTCTCTGTTACAGATAGGATCACAATACATTTATTTACATAATTCTTATAAGAATTGTGAAATTTCCATAACAGTATTTTTGTAAATTAATCCATTTTTTCTTGTAAATGTTTTGCAAAAATAGCTCTAACTACCGATTTATTAAATCAGTTTTAATTTTTAAAAAATTAAAAAATCAAATTATTATTATACATGTTGTTCTGGATATCTTAGACATTAACCCTTTATCTACTCACGGTACTTATAATGCCACTCACTTTAAACTTTCATTCCTTAGTTAATATTACTAATATTCCAATGGTACTTTGCAAAAACACTCTTTTAACTCCACTTTATCCGGATAGATGGCAGAAGCAGTTCTAGGTTCGTAATTTTATCGAAGAGAGAGGCTGTCTTTGAAACAGTCGATGTGTTTCGTGCCGACATTTTGTAGAGATTGTCTTGCTCGGCTTTTTATTGCTGCAAACACAGTAAAGAATATTAGATAAGTGTTAGATTTTTTTTATGTGTTCATTATGATATTAAAATACAATTTGAATTGCTATTTTAGGTGAACGGTGTATGTATTTGATTTAATAGCTGAATTACTCGATGGTACTTATAAGTACCGTCAGTACACTGGGTGTTGGAGAAAAACTTCTGGTTTACTTTTCGTGAGTGTAGTTATCCATCGTTTTCATCTGCTTTAAAATGTAATTGCTAAAATGTAATGTAGTAATAATTTTCCTAATATTTCTTTTCTGTTTCATTATTATTTTTTATAGGAAATCGAAAAATGTGGGGCAACGGCTCTTTTTTGATTTCCTTGAAATGTCATATGTAAATTTTATACTGCATATGTCGAGATTCGAGAGAACATGCTGTCCTTGGAATATAGACGTCGCATAACTAAAAGACTGCTAACAAGATCTAAACCTTAAAAGAAAAAAGAGTTTTTTTTAACCCTTTCAGAGGCAAAGCATTTTCAATGCTAAAAGTGTTGAAATAAATGATTGGCACCGGAATTTGCCGAAAAAATTATCTATAACTAAGAAAAAAAAAAAAAGCTATACTTTACATACTTATTAAATCAAAAATATTTTTCCACAATTCTGGTGCCATTTGAAATACCTTGTGGATTTTCTATTACGATATTTTACTCATAGTGTACTGACGGTACTTTAAAGTACCACTTTAATTAATTACCTCTAATTAATTAAATTTCTCACGGGTGAGTATTTTTTTTTTTTTAGTTTATCCTTTAATTTTCATTATAGTAACTGAAAAAAATATTACATAAAAAAATTGCAGTAGATAAAGGGTTAACTTGAATATTTATTCCGGTGAAGCAATTTTTTTATTCAAAATTCATTATATAAAGGGTTAAGTAATTAAGTAATGCTTATACAGTAACACAGTAATGTTTGTAAACTTTAAAACTCAGTTTTTTCAAAATTTTGTTTTTTGAGCTTCGATGTACCTTTTTATAGAAACTACTACATATTATTGTTTGTAATCTTGGCTCAATATTTTAAACATATCCTGATCAATCGGAAATGAACTTTTGTTACTAACCTATATACAAAATTTTTATGAAAAAGTTTTTCTTTAGAAAAATGCAAGTTTTTGTTATTTAATAGGGATTTTTATCGCAATTTTTTTTTTAAATAACGAAATAATATCTATTTATAATCTATATATTTTTAACTTCACTTTATTAGGAATTATTTATATTACGTATCTAAAAAATTTCAAGTTTATATCTTTGGTAGTTTTTGAGAAAAGGTATATTAATTTAACATGGTAGATATATAGGGACTTGCAACTCGTCTTAAAATAATTATATGTAAAACTAGTTGGACTTTCTACTATATCTTACATTTTAATACTTCAAAATTCGCCATCACCGTACCAAAATTAAATGACAATCTATGCCCATCATGAGGATTCTAAAGATATGAAATTCCGCGCATTAGTTCTTGAGATGTGGCTTTCGCCAAAATCGTGTAAATCCTACACAATGCAGCTTAGAAGCGCCACCTATTCGGCGATTAACACCAAAACCTAATCAGCAACAACTTGTGTCAACGTCTCACTGAAATCTAAGTTAGATGAAAATTCGTGCATTAGTTCTTGAGATAGCGCTATTGCGGAAATCGTGAAAAATGCAGCATAGCAGTGGCACTTGTTGAGCGATTTACACCAAAAAGTAATCAGCACCAATTTTTATCATGGTCTAACTGAATATAAATTTTTAATAAATTCCGTGCATTAGTTCTTGAGATAGAGTGCCCGCAAAATTTGTGTCACATATAGACACACAGGCGGACAGACAGACAGACTCAAAGACAGACATTTTGTAAAAACATGTTTTTTGAAATCTCTGACCTCTAAAACGTGTAAATCCGTCGAAAACCGGAATTTGAAATTTTTCACGAATCCAATATTTTCTTGTATGTTAGAAGAATGTAAAAATGAGAATTTTATTATTTACACTTTTTCAGTATGAAATGTAAAAGGTTCTCTTATTTACCAGGGAAAACTATTACATATGTTTTATGATTAATGTAAGTATTATTCATTCTTTTAACAATATTCAAAAATAAGTTTTAAAAAGTCAATTACCCAAACTATAATCCTTCTTATTTTACTTGTTAGTCAATGTTTGTTTCTTTAATAGAAATATTACTCTTTTTATTTTATTTTGTAAAAAAGTAGGTTTATAATAGATTGTTCTTAATTATTCTTAAACCTCAAACTCTTTGTATTGATTGCGAAAAAAATGGCTAATGCACACTGGAAGGAATAAATTAAATTATCCAGCAGACCGTTAATAACAGCTTGTTTAAATGTTATTCCCATATGTTACGATGATGAAATTCTTATTTAACAAATTTCGTGCCTTCAAAACCGCAGCTGGAAAAGTACATTACTTTTATATTCATTGACGCATTACAAATATCTTGAATTAATTCATGTTTTATTCTTTCGAAATTCACTGCGTTTAAATTGAAATTAAAAGTACTAATTAAATTTAAAATAACATAATAGCAGGCGATTTTTGTTTTTGTACGTGTTCTTCACAGTGTTTTTCAGTAACTTTTCTTTTAAATAATTAAAAATATATATATGGGTTCGACTTTTTAAAGATTTATTGTAATAATATTTGGTTATATTCACAACAAGTAGGGTTGGGGGGGGGGGGGGGGGGGGGTAAAAAATTATAACCTTTATTCCTTGAGAAATCAATACCCTTAAATTAAAAGATAAAGAAAACTAGTCGGATGTAGCAATCCTAAAACTTCTCATACATTTACTTCCTGATACAGTAAAGCGCCGATTATCCGAACAAGTCGGGACCGACCCTAGTTCAGATAAGCAAAATTTCGGAAAATTATTCTTCGATTTAAAAACTATCTACTTCAGCATGTTTATCATGCATTTGTCTATCACAGTATACCAGTTTAGAATTATTTATTTGCAATAGTTTTTTTTTTTTTAATTATTATTATGAGCCGAAAAAATCAATGTCACACTAAATTCAATTACGGCAGCGGTGGTGGCAGTAACACTAGTTACTTTGTTTCAGAAGAAAGATACAGTAGAGCGCCGATTATACGAACAAGTCGGGACCGACCCTAGTTGGGATAAGCAAAATTTCGGATAAATGGACAGACAATTTAAAGGATTTCCTGACTAGACTGAAACCTTCACACTTTATCCAGGCTTAGGACTGCCAGTACCAGTTAGTGCTGGCGTGTTTAAAAATTGTTATATATATATATATTATCTTTTTAATTTTTTTGTTTACTATCTTATAATTTAAAATTTTCTTTTTCTATGTTTATCATTTTCAGAACTTCAGAGATTATAATTTAAGCAAAAAAACTTTCGATTGTTGCTTTTATCAAAGAAGACATTCTTTTCAACGCTGCCATATCTCGAATTCTTCTTAAATACCTTAGTTGAATCGGATCAGCGTTCTTCTGTCGTTCGAGCCATTTCATAGCTGTTTCCAAACATTCAAAGGCTACGTTATGTGATGGACCTGGGCAGGGATATAGTGGAGGGTATACGGGGGTATACGCCGTATACCCTCTGTTTCTCAAGAAAGCTATAGTATACACTATATGGCCAAAGGTGACCGGTCACTTGTAATTTTAGACATTTTGTTAAATATCGAGAAAAATTCATGAGGAATTAACCTGAAACTGCTGGTGTGTAAACAGTATAGTATAAGTGATATATTTCCGCGAAGATTTTTTGCCGAAACCCCATAGGGGACCGTCAACAAATTGAAAAAGAGCTAATATCTTTTGGATAACCCTGTAAAAGCTAATGTGGAAAAAGCGTTCAAACTCGAGATTTTTAATAAGTGGCTTATTGTAATATACTGTGTTCATTTTAATGCGGATAGCATGTATACTCGTAGAGAAATTAAGGTTTTTATAAAAACAGTACCAAATTTCTCCAAGTTTTTTGCTTATAATTTGCAGAGTTCTTAATATAAAAAAAGTTCTTTTCAGAAAATATGACAAACAACATTGTACATAATACCCTGCAATCAGAATGAAAAAAAAATAAAAATTGTATGAAAAATGAACAGGTTTACTAAATAATGATTCACTGCGCATGCTCGAAAGTAATGAAAATATAATTACCATAATGTGTTAGATCAATGTATAGAGCAACTTTTGTGAAAGTCTCAAAAACATAGTTCGAAAAGTCTGATAATAATCGTTTATAGAATAAGCTCAAAATCCGTCATTCACAAAAGTCAGCAAAAAGATGAGGAGCAGTATCCAAATATAGTAGTACGTGCAATATTGTGTATGCTATATTGGCACTAATCAATGGATATATGGATACAACCCCTCATCTTTTTGCATCATTTTGGAAACAACGGACTTTGAGCTTATTCTATAAACGATTATTATCAGACTTTTTAAACTATGTTTTCGAGACTTTTACAAAAGCTTCTCTATACATTTAGCTAACACATTATGTACATTATATTTTGATTGCATTCGCGCATGCGCAGTGAAACATTGTTTTGTAAATTTGCACAATTTTCATTCAATTTTTATTATTTTTTAATTCTGATTGCAGATTGTTGTGTACAATTTTATTCGTCATATTTTCCGAAAAGGACTTTTTTTATATATTAAGAACTTTGCAAATTATACTCAAAAACTTGGTGAAATTTGGGACTACTTTTATAAAAATCTTAATTTCTCTACGAGTATACATGCTATCCTCATAAAAATGAACACAGTATATTCCAATAAGCCACTTATTAATAATCTCGAGTTTGAATGCTTTTGCTGCATTAGTTTTTACTGGGTTATCCAAAAGATATTCGTTCTTTTTCAATTTGCTGTGAGCCCCCTGTGAGGTTTCGGGAAAAAAATCTTCGCGGAAATATATGACCTGTACTATACTGTTTATACACCTCCAGTTTCAGGTTAATTCCTCATATATTTTTCTAGATATTTAACAAAACGTCTAAAATTGCAAGTGACCGGTCACCCTTGGCCATATAGTGTATATACACTAGTATATGTATACCCTCTGCCTTGAGCGTATGCCCACTGCTTAGAACATATACGCTTTGTTTTTTTTACGACTACACCACTGGACATGGGTCATTTTCAGAGCTTTCGTATTAATTTTATTTAATTTCTTTTTCATCTTGAATCTCATCGACAATCTCATCATCATTTAAAATCAGATATCCAAGGTCATGTACGCCACTATTTAACCACTCGTTAATTTCATTTTCTTCACAGCTTAGGATTCTTCCCATCTCAGTTTATTGTTTTACATTCCTCATTTTCTGGTCCACTATCAGTTTTTCTTTACTTAAAATTTTATTCCAAGACTTTTTTTAATGTTGAGGATTTTACTAGATTCCAGGAATCAGAAGCCATTAAACAACAATCAATCTTTCAAATCAATTTTTATGGTATCGAGGGAATCTGGTTCTTCTGTTTCTTCTGATAGAAAGAGAATTCCTAACATTTGCTTTCTATAAATCGTTTGAGAGTCTCTACTGCACTTTGATCCATAGGTTGGATTACAGATGTAACATTAGGTGGCAAGAACTTTGCCCGAAAAATGAGAGAAAATAGGGTGTTTGGATAATTGAAAGTTCGGTTTTCAAAAAAAAAATCAGAGAAATAGGCTGTTCGGATAATTGAAAGTTCAGTTAATTGGAGTTCCGATAATCGGCTCTCTATTTTAAATGCATCATAGCAGCGCCACAAGATAGTGGATTTACAGTCGGGCCTCTATTTAACGAACCTCTATTTTGCTAATTTCTCTATTTTGCGAACTTTTCCTTGGAACCAAGAACATTTTGCGAATTTCTTCGTAAAATAACCTCCTAATAGCGAAGTGCATTCTCCATTTAACGAAGTTTTTCGTGGGATCTAAATTTTTTTTCCTCCCTATTTCTCAAAATATTACTAGGCATTTCAAACTTATTCTTTCATTTAACACATTTTATGATGATCAATGACCAGGAGCAGGTCTTACCAGGCACCTAACACCCCGAGAACCCTAAAGTCGCTGTGATTCTTTGCTTTTTATCCAAGAAGTGCAAACTTTCAATACCCCCCTTTAATCCTCAATGGAGCTGCACCGTGTCCCAAAACTAGAGTCTCCCGTTTTCTAGATTGTTGATGAGTCGTGCTGGTAATTTCGGTTCTTGTAGCTCCAAAATGTCAGAGCGAAAGTGCCTGAGCATCAAACAAACAAAAAAAATTCTTGATGAGTCGGATAAAGGCGTGAAGAAAAAGAATTGCTTTAAAATTTGGTGTTTCTCCAAACAGCTTATCAACCATAATAAAAAACCGTGATTTTAATGTAAAATTATTTTTTTAAACTGAAAATACAATTTATTTCCAGACAATGTTTTGTTTCATTCTTATTTCCCTTCCAGATTTATTTTTGATGGGTAAAAAAAATAAATAAAACAAATAGATATATATTATAAAAAAAGTGTGATCAATTACTTTTTTAAATTATATTTAGTGTTTATGGACTTAAAATACGTTTTATGTAGTTTAAAGTATTTTAAAAGGTGACTATCTATTTAACGAATTTTCCATATAACGAACTATTTTCGGGATTTAGCGACTTCGTTAAATAGAGGTTCGACTGTACATCAAAATCTAATCAGCAACAACTTACGTGAACTTCTATTTGAATTTGAAGTTTGATGAAAATCTCTGCATAGTTTTTGACATAGAGCTATTGCTGAAATCTTTAAAAGTTCTGCATAGCAGTGGCACCTGTTGAGCAATTTACACCAAAACCTTATCAGGATGATTTATATCAGGGACTAACTGAATCTAAAGTTTGATCAAAATTCATGCATCAGTTCTTGAGATATGCTATTGCGGAAATCGTGAAAAATACAGCATAGTAGCGCCACCTGTTGGGCGATTCACACCAAAAACTAAACAGCACTAATTTATATCAGGGACTGACTGAATCTGAAGTTTGGTGAAAATTCGTGCATTAGTTTCTGAGATAGAGCTATTGTGATAATCATGAATAATGCAGCATAACAGCTCCACCTATTGGGCGATTTACACCAAAACGTTATCAGCACCAAATTATATCAAGGACTAACTGAATCTGAAGTTTGATTAAAATTCGTACATTAGTTTCCGAGATAGAGCTATTGCGATAATCAAGAACAATGCAGCATAACAGCGCCACCTATTGGGCGATGTACACCAAAAGATTAGCAGCACCAAGTTATATCAAGGACTAATTGAATCTGAAGTTTGATGAAAATTCGTGCATTAGTTTCTGAGATATAGCTGTTGTAGAAATCATGAATAATGCAGCTCAGCAGCTTCACACCAAAAAGTAATCACCACCAATTTTTATCAGGGACTAATTTAATCTTAAGTTTTATTAAATTTCGTTTATTAGTTCTTGAGATAGAAAGCCCACAAAATTTGTGTCATCCATACACAGACAGACAGACATTTTGAAATATCTGACCCCTAAAACGTATAAATGTGTCGAAAACCGGAGTTCAAAAATTTTCACGAATCCAATACTTTCTTCTTGTAAAGATAGAAGAAAGTAAAAATAGTTAAAACAGCATTTTTTCCCTTTTTCTGCGTTTTTTTCAATTTATCAAGATAACACTTTTAACAAATTTCAACGTAATTAAAAAATCTTTATGATTTTTATAAGGTTAACAAAAAGTATGACTGAGTAAAATAATAACAGACATGTTTTCTGATTTAAAAATAAACATATTTCAAAAATCCCGTATAAACTCGCAGTTACTACGATTCTGGAAATATTTATTTTACCTTCAGAAACCTTCAAACAGATAATACCGAAGGATAACCCACATAATCTTTTGGACAGTTGAACGAGGCATATCCAATGCTTCTGCCACATGACGGACACTGGTACAAGCCTGTATAGAGGAAGCTTTCTTCTCTTCCACCTGAAGCGGAACCCTCTCTATTGCTTCTGAGGAAACAGGTCTTCTTTCTCTTACAGAACGAACATTCAACGATGTTGTTTCTTCAAATTTGGCTACCATTAATCGAAGATTTTTAACAGGCAATGGACCTTTCCGCATCCCCTTCGAAGTCCGAAATTTCCGTAGAGAAACTAATGAGGAATTACCATTATGGTAAAACACTTTTACTAACAATGCTCGGTCTGATAAACGTAACGACATTCTGATTACCGATAGCAAGCACATTGAAAACAAAATCTCCGCAAAAGTTTCTAGGTTTTATAACAGCTGCTGCTGCCTGGCGTCAACAGAAATTAATTTTCATTAGTTGTCAGTTTGGACTTTTTTTAAAATTCAGATATTTGGAATTCTAACCGGAAATTCTGAAAGAATATTTTTCGTTTTCTGTAATTACGTAGTATCCTAAATTAAAGAATGAAAAAAGAACTACTAAGATTTCCTGGTCTGAATTCGAAATTTCTGATTTAGTAAAAATGTTCTGTTGAAAATGTTTTGTTTGTAATAAAATTTGTGAACGATTGTAAATGTATGTTAAGTCACCGCTCCCTGAATATTTTTCAGGGAGCGGCCTGTATCTTTTTCTTATTTAATCTCAGAAGAATAAAACGTAAAAACTTTTCAAAATTATTTGTGTTCGAATTGAATGGACCGTACAAACTCTGAAAAACATTCGTCTACGACAGCCGCCATTTTTTTTTTTTTTTTTTTTTTTTTTTTTTTTGTCAGACTTCAGGCTTAGTATTCAGTGAACGGTGGCTAAATGTGTAATTTATTAAAAAACGTCCCCTGTGGTGAAATTTTGAACTAAAAAAATGTTTCGCTTAAACAAATTCCCATTCCTTCATTATGTCCTTCAGAAAATTTCACAACTTTCTGAGACAGATAAAATATCTTTTCTGAAACTGATCCTTTTAGGCGCTAAGTAATTTAGGTTCAAAAATATGGATCTAAAACTACAAACCCCCTTAAAAACATGAATTTTATAACCATTAATCTAAATGAACACAATCACACATTTAAGAGCTTTAAACAAGTAAATAATCTACAAACCCTCAACATTTTTTTATTGAAAAACATTTAAGTTAAATACTTATTATAATTTCTCCCTTTCTTGCGCATACTGTCTTTTTAGCATTTTCAGGCATTTTGCAAACTCAGATGAAAACAACATTTATTTTATGTGGGAATCAGCTTATATGCTGCCATTTATTTGTTTGCTTTGAACGCAAAACACATTCAGCTATTAAGAAGTGATGTGAAAATGTAAAAAAGTTGGACATTTTAGTTTTTATAAGGAAACGAACAGAGGTCCCGTATGGGGGCCCAGGAACCGAAGAGGTTAAAGTAGGGTCGTTGAATTATGGACACCCTGTGTAATAATCACACCTCTATTTTCTATATTATTAAAACTTTTTCACTCACCAAAATCATACAAATTAAATGAAAGTTATATGGTATGAAGTATGAAGGAAAAAGCTTTCTTCAAAGAACTGATCTTTTTTGTTACTGTGTCGTAAAAGTTTACGCTTTTTCCTTAGAAGTATTCTTATCAAGTTTTCTTTTGTCGAGCAAAAGAAAAACTTGATAAGAATAAATATAACCTTTTTGCAGTAAAAAAGAGACTCAGGTGTTCGTTCGTACTTATTCGTTTTGTTACAGATTCGATTACCTTAAAAAATGCATATGACCTATAAATTTTAGGCTTTTAATAGTCTGATATTTTTTAAAACACTAAATTGAAACAATTTACAGCAAAATTTCTTGAATCTTTAAGAATACTTTAAAAAGGTACTCGTTTCGAAACTATCAATTTATTAGCTCTCTTCATCAGACAAAGCATTTATGTATTCACAAAAGATTTAACACAAGATCTTAAAGGGCAAACTTGTGTTCGCACTTTCACATCTATCGCTTATCATTCTACTAATTATCAGATATGTATTCCTCAAAAATATTGCTATCATAATTTGATATATATTTAATAACCCCATACGCGAAAACTACCACTGAATGAAAATACTAATAATCAATTAAAACAATTGACATATATAATCCAAACTATTACATAGCTGCCAACTTGTACGAATTTTTCATACCACTAAAATTTAATAGAAAACTTTAGCTAATTGAATCACCGAAATTCAAGCAATTTTAAAGTTTAAATAAGAAAAAAATTTCTATAAAATTTTAGTGGTATGAAGAATCCGTACAAGTTGGCAGCTATGCTATTATAAAAATTAAAATAAATAATCATTGTTTAACGTCTGATATACGAGTTAAAAATAATAAATATATTACAAATCATCAGACATACAAGTAAAATTACATAAATACATTTAATACAATTAAAAAGCAAACGTTTCAAGCTACATTTTAGCCCCTCATCAGTGCAACAAAACATTCAAATGACAGAAAACTATATATCATGTTTACAGTTAAAAATTATTAGCAGTTAAAATTAAATAAAGTATAAATTTTTTTTAAACAATGCTGAGTATTCTGGAGGAAGTGCACATGATTCATTTATCGGCGACGTTTGCTTACGAGTGAACACACCTTCCAGAAAAACTCTACTTTTAATATTATTGCAACCGAATCTGATAACTTTCATATTCGTGAAATCTGGGATATAGTCGGTATCCAAAGAATGCTGTACAATTTTAGACTGTAGGTTTCCAGATTTGTAAGTACGTTTATGCTCGGCAAGGCGAATGGCGCAAGTGCGACCAGTTTCGCCAATATATACTGAGTCGCAACCTTTACATGGCATACTGTAAATTGAACCGGTTCTTAGTAAGGGGGGAATTTTAGGTTTAGATTTACAAAGTAAGTTTTTCAAAACATTTTGAGGCTTGAATGATGTACTGATGCTATGAGACTTCAAAAGGCTAGAGATTTTTTCAGAAAGATATTTGTTGTAGGGTAGAGATATGTAAATAGCGGGAGCCTTACAATTTACAGAGGATAACACGTGATGCTCAGAAAAAATCCTTTTTAACCATCTTAAAGGATATCCATTTAGAATTAGGTCACTAAATGTCTTCTTTTTTTCAAATTGGAAGGCTGCATCAGTATTACTATAACTTTTAGCTCTGTGGATTAAAGTTCTAACGACTGCGATTTTATGGGAGAGTGGGTTCATAGATTCAAAATTTAGGTATTGCCCAGAATTTGTCGCCTTACGGTATACAGATGTTAAAACTTTCTGAAAATCAGTATTCTCTACTCTTTCAACCATAATGTCGAGAGAGGGTAATTTGCGATCAGTCTCGATTTCGGCAGTGAATTGGATTGCTGGACAGATAGAGTTCGCAGTTTGTAGAATTTCATTCAAATCCTCCTGCTTCGCAACAAGAAAAACGTCATCGACATAACGTCTCCAAAAACAGACCTTAGAGCCTAAAAGGCACATTATTTCATACTCAATGTACTGCATTACTATTTCAGCTATTCTAACGGAAATTGGGGATCCCATAGCAGTTCCATTAACTTGGCTATAAAATTTTTCATAAAAAATGAAACAATTAGATGTAAGACAAAATCTCACAAGATCAACAACGTCCAAAATGTCAAGACTTGAGTCCATATTATATTTAGGCCATACTTTCTGGACAACTTCGCAAGCAAAATCAATCGGTATAGATGTAAACAGAGACACTACGTCAAATGAAGCCATCATGCAGTTAGGTGGAAAACAGAAATTCTTAAGGCAGTCCAAAAATTGATAAGCTGATGTAAGACAGTAAATGGATTCCAAAGTTAGAGGTTTCAACAATGTCGATAAAAAACTAGACAATTTATAGACAGGTGAACGAGTATAATCTATAATTGGACGGAGAGGCATATTAGTTTTATGAACTGTAGGTAAACCATAAAAAGCCGGAACAATGCCAGTATAACACTTTAATTTTTTAGCTGTATCCGGGGGGAGTTTTTTATTTTTTTCTAGGTCGCTAAGTAAAGCATTGAGGTTCTTCTGAATACTTGGTGTAAGGTCTTTACTTAAAACTTTATATGTAGAAACATCATCCAATAACTCATGTGCTTTAATAATGTAAGCGGATTTATCCATAATCACAGTCATCCGGCCCTTGTCGGCTCTGGTAATCACGATAGAAGGATCCAACGACAATGACTTTAATAGTTGCATATCTGTAGATTGATTAATAGGGTCACTGTTCTTGTGTCTTAAAATTAATTTCGTCAGATCACTACGAATCGTATGTTGCAGTTCGCTACTTTGCCTAGACAACACAGGTTCCAAAGAGGCCAGTAGATTAGGAATGTTAACCTTACGTTGACCAACGGAAAAATTCACTAAGAACCGGTTCAATTTACAGTATACCATGTAAAGGTTGCGACTCAGTATATATTGGCGAAACTGGTCGCACTTGCGCCATTCGCCTTGCCGAGCATAAACGTACTTACAAATCTGGAAACCTACAGTCTAAAATTGTACAGCATTCTTTGGATACCGACCATATCCCAGATTTCACGAATATCAAAGGTATCAGATCCGGTTGCAATAATATTAAAAGTAGAGTTTTTCTGGAAGGTGTGTTCACTCGTAAGCAAACGTCGCCGATAAATGAATCATGTGCACTTCCTCCTGCCGGATCTGATAACTTTCATATTCGTGAAATCTGGGATATGGTCGGTATCCAAAGAATGCTGTACAATTTTAGACTGTAGGTTTCCAGATTTGTAAGTACGTTTATGCTCGGCAAGGCGAATGGCGCAAGTGCGACCAGTTTTGCCAATATGTACCGAGTCGCAATCTTTACTTGCGCCATTCGCCTTGCCGAGCATAAACGTGCTTACAAATCTGGAAACCTACAGTCAAAAATTGTACAGCTTTCTTTAGATACCGACCATATCCCAGACTTCGCAAATATGAAAGTTATCAGATCTGGTTGCAATAATATTAAAAGTAGAGTTTTTCTGGAAGGTGTGTTCACTCGTAAGCAAACGTCACCGATAAATGAATTCCTCCTGAATACTCAGCAATGTTTTAAAAAATTTTATACTTTATTTAATTTTAACTGCTAGTAATTTTTAACTGTAAACATGATATATAGTTTTCTGTCATTTGAATGTTTTGTTGCACTGATGAGGGGCTAAAATTTAGCTTGAAACGTTTGCTTTTTAATTGTATTAAATGTATTTATGTAATTTTACTTGTATGTCTGATGATTTGTAATATATTTATTATTATAAAAATTCATCTACTAAATTAAAAAAATATACAAGTCAGTGAAAAATTGCATCTTTTTCTAAAAAAGTTTTAAAAATTAGCAGATAAATGAAAAAAAAATACAAGGTATAAAAAATTACAAAAGTAAAAAAAAATATATATATATTTATTAGCTCTCTTCATCAGACAAAGCATTTATGCTATTCACAAAAGATTTAACACAAGATCTTAAAGGGAAAATTTGAGGGCTTGTTTTCCTTTTTTTTTACATAAAAGTAAAAAAAAAAAATTCAAAAGTAAGAAAAAATTTACAAAGTAAAAAAAAAAATTACAAAAGTAAAAAAAAATTACAAAAGTAAAAAAAATTGCAAAAGTAAGAATAAAAAACAGTTATTGAAAAAATTAACATTTTCTAAAAAAGTTAAAAAAAATTAAAAGTTTAACTGCTACCTTAACCATCATTACTACGATCTCGTCTCAGAATACAATAATGTATGGTTTACTATAACAAAATTTCTTGGCAGCGTTATTTTCTTCTGTTGATTTGTACGCTTGCATGGGTTATCACGTGACCAAAACTATTAACAATAATATAAATTTTTGAAAAGCAACGCGGCATTTCTCATTTCCACTATTAGACTGGCGAGGGAAGGTGATTTTAAGCGCACAACCCTGATAAGTTTCCAGATTTTAATTTAACTTTGGAATCGATTTCTTCATTAGTGAATAAATTAAGTTTTAGCATATCATTGGAATATATATGTATTAATAAAAATATATAAAAAATAAATGATTATTCATATATTAAACTTTTCTAAGTATATAAATATATGTCTTTTATTGTTGCAGCAAGATGAATCAAATCAGCAGCAAACCTTT
This sequence comes from Maratus speciosus, assembly GCA_963932465.1. Taxonomy (NCBI): domain Eukaryota; kingdom Metazoa; phylum Arthropoda; class Arachnida; order Araneae; family Salticidae; genus Maratus; species Maratus speciosus. The sequence continues at coordinate 545,039,343 of OZ010794.1, forward strand.
TTATCAGAAATAAAAGATCTGAATGATTCGTCCTTACCACATGCAGAGTTAAAGTATAATAAATATGTGAGTACTTACAAGTCAAATATTAGAATTCATACTCGTATGTGAAACGTAATTAGAGTAAATTTAAAATCAAATATTTTATCGGCCCCACCAGTGGCAGAGAGATTCTGCTCTCGAAGCTGGTAGACGGGAAGTGCTGGGTTCGATCCCAATCGCGCCCGTCGGCCTAATCGTTCGGAGTTTTCGTGGTTTTCTTCGAACCTTGGTTCTCCAAGCGTTAATACGGGTTAGGTTCCCTTAGAAAGGCCTCCACGACAGGCACCCCCCCCCCTTAGGGCCTATATCCCACGTGCTGATAATTGGCCGACATAAATACAACCAACCAAATATTTTATCGTCTATTGTCTATTCTTTAACAAGTGTTTTTTATCTGTATTGTTGAAGAGAATTCTAATTGTTTACATTTATTCCTCTTACAGTTGTGTTCTATTTGCTACAAACACTTTTTAAGTAAATGGAATTTAAAAGAACATACACAGATCCATACAGATGAAAATCCCTATACTGATGATAATCCCTATCCCTATACCCTGCCAAAAGCCGTTTGCAAGGAAACATGAATCAAAAATGCATACAACATCATATAGTGTATCACCAGTTGTATAAACTTTGTGAAGATATTCAAAAAATAACCAGACGTTTGAAGAATTTAACAATCAAGGAAGAGATTTAGACTATTTACCCAATATAACTGGATCAGAGTTATCGCAATACCCATAAATGTAAAATTTGGAATGCATACAAATTTCTGTAAAGAAATTTTTGTTACCCGCGATTTTTCTAACATGAATGTAGATATTATTCACAATGTATTGTTTAAATGGATACAATAAATATTATCTTGACTACACGTATAGGCGTGTTTATTTTTCTAAAACCTATTTCATTATTGGACTATATCTCCTGAAATTTTAAACGAAAGAACGCTTTCACAAGTTAAAAAAAAGTCTTAAGAACAGATAAAAATTAACAGCTGAATGAAAAAATATGCAAGTTTGCAAAATAATTTCAGAGTTTTCAAGAAATATTTACAAAAAGTTAGCAAAATAATTATAAAAAGTTGGAAAATTTACAAAAGTATAAAGAATTACAACATAAAAAAATTGCAACATAAAAATAAATTACTAAAGTAAAAAAAAAAAAAAAATACAACATAAAAAATTGTATTAGTAAAAGAAAAATTACAATATAGAAAATTTTTACAAAAGTAAAAAAATATATAAATACAACATAAACAAATTTACAAAAGTAAAAAATAAAATACAAAATAATTTACACTTTTTTAAAATTAAAAAAATTACAAAAAAGTTTTTTAAAAATCACAAAAAAAGTTTAAATAAAATTACAAAAAAGTTTACAAAAATTATTAAAAAGTATAAAAAAGTTTTTTTAATGTTTTTTTAATGGTTATAATGGTTGGCTAACCATTATAATACTATTTAAAATAAAAAAAATCATACATCGGATTTTGCATACATAAACTTTTTTGAGATTTAAAAAAATATATGATTTTTGTTTTGTTTACGCCATTTGGATTTTAGTTTTTAAAACGTTTTTGTACTTCCTATTTTGATAGTACAATAAAAACTTTTATATATATATGGACCAATATTCTACTTTATCAAACGAAGCAAATAGGTTAGTTAAACAAATAAAAAATTTCCTCGTTTTTCAAAATAAACCTTTTGTTAATATCACGTTAAACAGTTTTGTAAACCTAGTGCAAGAAGTACCTGATATCCTGATACATTTTAGGCAAATAACATACAGGTAATTTTTAAAATACATAATTAAACTGTTTACAACAAAATTTCTTGCAACACCAGGTAACAATTTAACAATTTATTAGCTTTTTATTATTATTATTATTATTATTATTATTATTATTATTATTATTATTATTATTATTTAATCAAAAAAGGCATTTGTGCTATTTGCAAAAGATGGAACTCACAGCCGATAGTGACCTAGTGAAAATTAATTCAAGCAACACGAATAATTTTGTTTAAACTGAGTGCCGCACTTTCTGCTTTAATTTAAAACTCCAGAAAACGCTTTAAAACATTAATCCATACATTTGTGTATATTTTTAAACAACAAATTATTTTAAAAATAAATTGTTTGCTGTTCTTTGTCTTTAAGTTCTTGAATATACCCTATTTTAAATCCTTAATAGCAAAAGATTTAAAGGGGAAATTTTATTAATTAATAAACCTAAAGTACCCGGCGTTGCTCGGAATTTTAAGAATTTTTGTTTTGAAAAATCAATTTCAAAATTAAACATAGAGTATACAGCAAACAATAAAAAAAAAAAGTTTTCCTCAAAATGTTAAAATAGGCCAATATTTCCATAATCATTTTTATCATGTTTCAATATATTTTTTCAAACTCATATGACGTTATATATTCACCTGCTAAAGTCCATTATATTTCCAATATGACGTAATATTAACTTTTTTTTTTTTTAAATTCCTCACACTATTTATTTCATTTTCATTTTTCAAGTGGAAATCTTGCAATAGAAAAGTAATTGTTGTTGTAAGTATTTTATTCTGGATTTTTAATTGTTGGCAACTGCTATAACGAAAATTTTTTTAAGTTGATAGGACATTGCTGTTAAATTGATGGGATTTTTTATTAATTAAAAATTAACTATAAATTATTTCGATTCCGGATTACTTTAGTTGTCTCGGCCATGTTTTATACAATATGTTACATTTCACAATTTTGGCTTCTAAACAGTGGATTTGTATAGAACTACGGACAGACCAGCAAATTTTCATTTTTATATATTAGATTAAAGAAATCGAAAATTTTCTCGTTTGCTAAAATAAATATTTTATTACTTATATAATTTTAATTAATTTTTCAGCAGTGAAATTACGCTCGAAATTATACAATATTTAATACGTGATTTATCACTGCTAACTAAGCGTAGATCCAACAGAGTGAAAAATGTACTAGCCGGGAATTGAACACGGAACCTTTGGAATAGCGCTCCAAATGCTCTACCGAAGCTACGAGGACGATGCCCAGCTTAGAATCTCTCACTCACATATGTTGGTAATTCTGCAATTGCAGCACAAGATGGGATAATCTTCATGAGCATACAATCCTGTGGCGCAACATGATATACAAACAAACCCAGTATCGGTGAAGACATATATAATTTTTATTAATTTTTCAATTAATTTTCAGCAGCGAAATAACGCTCGAAATTATTCAATATTTAACACGTGATTTATCACATTGCAAACTATGCGTAGAACCAACAGAGTGAAAAATGTCTAAGCCGGGAATCGAAAAATTAATTAAAATTATATATGTGTTCACCGATGCTGAGTTTGTATCATGTGTTCGCCGCAGGTTGTGTGATAAATCACGTATTAAATACGGAATAATTTCGAGCGTAATTTCACTGCTGAAAATTAATTGAAATTATAAATGCGTTCACCGATGCTGGGTTTGTTTGAATCTCATGTGTTCGCCGCAGGATTGTGTGCTCATGAACACGGTTCCGTCTTATTCTACAGTTGCAGCCTTACCAACATATGTGAGTGAGAGATGCTCAGCTGGGCATCGTCCTCGTAGCTTAATTGGTAAAGCACTTGGAGCGCTATTTCAAGGGTTCCGGGTTCCATTCCCGGCTTGAACACTTTTCTCTGTTGATTCTAATCTTAGTTAGAAATGTTATAAATCACGTATTAAATATTTTATAACTATCCTGTTAAATGGTTTTGCAAATCTATTACAATAAGTACCTAATATCGGAACTTTCTACACTTTTCTATTTTAATAATATCCTGTTAAACGATAAGAATAAATTAGTAATAATAATCCCATAATAAATATTTTATTAATTTCATGTTAAACAGTTTTGTAAATCTAGTACTAGAAGTACTACCTAATGTCTAAACTTTCTCCACTTTTCTATTTTAATAATCTCACGTTAAATGGTTTAGTAAACTTTGTGGATGCAATCGATAGCTAGAAGTATAACGTGTTGACAGACATTACGAAATGTAATCTCCAAATGAACGCTATGAAATAAATCAAACTCAGTAAATTGCTTTTTCATCTGTCAGCATGATTCATAAAAGCAATTGTAAAAAGAACTTGTTATTCGAAACAAGAAAGTTTACGATTCTAAATAAATACTCTGTATAAACATTTCATCACATATCCAAGAAATTAAGACATTTGAACAATCAATAAACTATTTTAAAGTGACTATAAATATAAATAATGTAATATTAAGATTAATGATACCAATTTCTTGTTTTTTATCTTCAATAATGTATAATATATGTTTTTTTACATTTACTTGTATTCCAGACTCTCAAAAGGAGAGATGCGGCGATTTTTATGCTGCAAGTATAACTAATTAAATTCTTTTTTCTTTCTTTAAAAGTTCAATGCACATATTTTTTACAAGTCACAAAATAATCACGTGTGCTTTAAAATAACACGGAATATTATACCAATAGCAATGGATTAGGATGGGAAACGAATAGAAATCAAAGATGACATTACCCTGATGATGATGGATACCAGACAAACCACGGATACAAAAACATAAATACAAGGTAAGCCAATTTTCTCTTACCTATGCTTTGCTTTTATAATTGAGATATAAATAAACAATAAATTATGAGGAACATCGAATTTCGCGCAAACATATTGTTGCATAAGTTAAAATACGTCTAACACACTTTTCTATTTTAATAATATCCTGTTAAACGATAAGAATAAATTAGTAATAATAATCCCATAATAAATGTTTTATTAATCTCATGTTAAACAGTTTTGTAAATCAAGTACTAGAAATACCTAATGTCTAAACTTTCTCCACTTTTCTATTTTAATAATCTCACGTTAAATGGTTTGGTAAACTTTGTGGATGCAATCTATAGCTAGAAGTACAACGACCGTACCTTGGTCTTCCGTTTACGTCAAAAGCTATTTCACAAAACAAAAATTACACGGGGTAGCTAAATGAAAGACACGGTAGGATGAATAAAGTAGTCATCAAGAAATAGAGCTTTATTATTATTCCTTTTTTGTAAGAATAACGGTTTCGTAAAAACATTTGCCTTTTGCTTAAAAGTTTTCTAGGAATCATATATTCTAATGGGAATGAATAAAAAGTTACACTATCACAAAAATGCTCAAGTACTACGCTTGTTTATTGTGTGCATTTTAGATACTTTATTTTAACATACAGTGTTCCCCAAAAGTTCCTGTCACTTTTTTAAATATCAATATAAAATCAAGTAGTTGTCGTACAGCAGTGCAGTTTGGGCTAAAATACTTCTCACTATGAAAAGTTTTCTTCAAGTGAATACAAAAATTAGTTCCAAACTTCGCCCATAGATGGCGCTGTACCTAAAATTATCAGAAAGAAGCATCAAAAACCCAGAAAAATCAGTTACAGATCATTTTATTTTGTCAAAAGCAATTATAGAGCAATAATTTGTTCAATCCTTTTGCATAGTACAATGTGTGCACACTTTGTAGCTCGAGCAACATCCAAACGGACCTCCAGTTCAATCCACCTGTTCGCTATCATTGTTTACGGAATTGACTGGATCCCATGCGTTATTCTTGTCTTCGGTACTTCGATCTCAGCCACAGCAGAAGTTTCATCACTTTGTTCTTTTTCGCTGGAAGTCATCATTTCTGCGTCACAGTGTCAAACCTTATCAGAAAATCAGTCAAAAGGCTAACGCATGTTTGAAATAAATTAGGTGGCGCCATCTAAGATCGAAGTTTGGAACTAACTACAGTATATCTCAAAAATCCGGCATCATCAGGATCGAGACTATGCCGAATTTTTGAAAATTCCGGATTTTTGAAGGAATATCAAAAGTAGTACTATATTCTTAATGGTGCCTTTAGCTATAATTCATTATTAAGTGATGATTATGTAAGAAAAAGAGAAAATTAAATATAAAACAACTTATTTTAATTGATTTTCTGCATGTTACAGAAAAAATTTAATAAACAGTGAAATTATTTCTTCTCTTGTAATTCCGGAAACATCGATGTCAACTTTGTGTGCTAAAATTTTTCTGGCCGACAAGTTTTTTTTTTCTTTGTATTTTATACAAATGAAGAACGTCTATTTCGGAAATACAGTCTTGTTTCTATAAAGCATATATTATTTCTCCTGTGAAATTTATGCATTTTTTCAGTGACACCTTTTCTTCTGTCAGTTGTTCATCCTCGACATCTGAGCTACTAGCATTATCGGCGGTTCTATTTAGCACAGCGTCGGCGATTTCGCTGTCCGTTAAATTGTTCGTTGTTGATGCATTTTCATCAATTCTTAGCCAAACATTTATATCCCTCTTTAGACACTTTAGTTTCAGATTTTGCGTATAAAATCAGCTCATGAATTGCGGCCTTTTCACGTGAATTGTGAAAGCCTGAAAATTCTACCTCATGATGCGGCCGTTGCCGAAAATTCGTTCCGGTCATATATTGCGCCATGCATTCGCCAAAGTTGTCCTCAAAGTAGTTCCCGTTGCTAAGTAACAGTGCAGCTACCAGAAAATTTGTTTAGAAAATAATCGCATCTGACAAATGAAAAAGAAAGTCAAATATTCTTTTTTTCCATTTTTATTCTCTATCTTGAAGTTTTTAATTCATAAAGAATTGTTATTTTTCTTCTCCCATAACTTAGTGTAAAAGAAAAATAAAGGGTTGGGTTGGGTTGATTGTTGACGGTCAATTATCTACACGAGGGATATGGGCCCTGGGGGGAGTGCCTTCCGTGGGGGTCTTTCTAAGGGAACCTAATCCGTATTAACGCATGGAAATCCACGGTTCGAAGAAAACCACGAAAACTCCGAACGATTAGGCCGACGGGCGCGATTGGGTTCGAACCCAGCACCTCCCGTCTACCAGCTTCGAGAGCAGAAGCTCTCAGCCACTGGTGGGGCTGAAAAATAAAGGGAAAAGACGGTTTTGATGCCGGATTTTTGAAGTTGCCGAATTTTTGAAGTTGCCGGATTTTTGAAGTCATGCTGTATTGTCATTTTCTTAAAGAAAAGTTTACATCGTCACAAGCATTTTTGCCCAAACTACACTCTTGTACGACATTTACTTGATTTTACATTGAATTTTAAAATGAGTCAAGGACTTTTGCGACACCCTGTACTTTCACAAATCGACGTATAACCTTATTTTAAAAAATTATTTTTAATCGACATATATGCATTAATTTTAGTGCTTTTTTGCATGTCTTAAATACCATTTTAAAACTATTTTTAAACACTCAAACACATTTAAACGAGGAATTTTATTAATCATCAAACAAATTCGAAGCTTTCCGTTTCCCAGAAAAAATAATTTAATAATTTCCGGTTAACCCTTTAGTGCGCAACTTTGCATATATGCAAACAACAGTGTTTTGAATTTAATAGATTTTCTTTAATTCGTATATATCTAATTCAAACCAGAAAATTAAAATAACAATATCTGGTTTAATTAATAACAGACATTCCGTATTTAAATAAATCGAAATTAACCATTGAAACTTTCTGGTATAAAGTCAGATTATCTGAACTACGTAATTTCTAGAACGTACACTATCATGGGAATTAAAGGGTTAAAGGTTAAGTTTTATAAAATAAATAATTATATAAAATAAAGTATTTGGAGACATACTTATTAAAATATTTACTAATTCGCAATATTTTAGCTTAAAACAGCCACAGGGCAGTAGTTTTTATTTATATTGCAGATGTGCAACAGAAGAAAAATTATATGAAAAATGTATCTCTGATTTTTTTCATTATTTTTCCTGTCTAATAAACCTTTCAGAGAATTATATATAATTTTTTCGAAACAAAATAAAAAATCCCGCATTTAAGGGTTAAACGGTAAACCTGATAGATGCCATCGATATCATGTCAAAATGTAATAACCTATCTAAGTTTTCTTTCCTTGTAAAAGCTATTCCACGTGACAAAATCACACCGACTTAAGTGAAAGTTATGTTAGGAAGAATAAGTCTGTTATCAAAATAATAAAGCTTTTCTTCTTTTTACCCGACTGAAAAGAAGGGTTATGTGTTTCACGCGTATCTGTGTATGTGGATTTCTTTATACCCTCGAAACATCCCAACGGCTGGATGAATTTTAATGAATCAGGCCTCTATCGATTCGTTTTAACGGCCCGATGGTTATAGGCTAGGTTTTATTTTTTATAAATTCAAAATGGCGGTACAGACGAAAAAAATACGCACCCTATTGAGTGGCATATCATTGGATAGGTCTTTCAAAATGAAGACGTTGTTTCATTGACTATTTTACAGTCAGAAGCTCCCTTAAAATATAATACAACCTGGAAGTTGTGTATGTAGGATCTCTTGCTTTACTGCAACTCTAACCATCATAGACGTCTATAGACCTTATCAAAACAGTGTTTATAGATACGAACTAACAATTAAACACAACTTAAAAGTCATCAATACGAGTAAATAAAAAAAATAGGTATGTAATGTAAACCAGTAATATAAAAAAGATATTTTAAGTCAATTCCTACTTAGGTCAATAAGAGAATTTTTTTTTCTCCCATTTTTCTTTCCTTTTGAGTGGCGCTTAAAATGCATTGGTCAAGAAGAGGGCTCTCTCGGTCTTAAAATACCTTGATCAAGAAAAGGGCTCTCTCGATTATTGAAAATTAATTAATTAAATTTAATTAATGAATTAATATTTGAAAAAAGCTGGATTAACATCAAATGCCTTCCACTACAAGTTTTAAAAAATTATTTGAGCTTGATTGGATGAATAATAAGTATTTTATTAACGATTGAAAATTTGAACAAGATATATATAGCGAGAGTGTGTGCTAGTAGTAGGAATTTAAAAAAAAATACTTTAACATTGATGAGAAATAATTAATTAGTTCGCTTTTTACGCAGTCGGGTTTTTTAATTTTTTAAATTTAATTGTTTATTCTTAAAAGTTTTCTTATCAAGTTTGCATTTTAGCATGCAATGAACAAAACGTTTCGCTGGGAAAAAGGGTCTCAGGTGCAACCTTTGTTCGTTTTATAAAGATAGGAATATTTGTATTATTAAAAATGTGAACCTGAACTTAAATGTTTTCTTTTATTTGCAACTGTAACAAAAAGAAACAACCGCGCAAAAGTGTTGTAGTAAAGTGCACGTCATGCTCACGATCACGATATTAATCATCAAATTCGAAACTTTCAGTTTCCGAGAAAAAGTATTTTAAAAATATTTCTATTTCTAATGTTAGATGGCGCTAGTAACTGGACAACCAAGTGTTTTCTCACCACGTGTACAGCGGACAAAGGTAACTTAGCGATTGTCAAGTCTGATATATGATAAGGGAGTCTTGTTTCAACTATTTTCCCTTTACTTTCTACAGAAATAGAGTACTTTAGTTGCCAAAATTAAACAAATGGTGCTAAAAACTACAAAAAAATTAATATATCACAAACATATGAAGATGCAGTTTTCAAACAAACTGCATTTAAAAGTACTTTTTTTGCCAGTACGACGGTATAAAAATTGAAAATGTGCGATGCTTAGAAGTTTAAAAAATTGCAGTAGAGATTATTCCTTACAATGATACATCTGCTCTGTTTTAGGGCTGTCTTATACAACGTAACGTTATTTCTTGGAGATGAAAAATTAATAGGTGGGAGAAAGAAATAGCATGCCGGGGCTAATAATCTAGGACTAAACGTTTAACCTGGATACATGCAATCGATACCTCAAAATGTAATAACCCTATCTAACAAGGAAACCACTTTTGGTGTTGCTCGCACCTAGCATTGAGACCTGGTGCATTTTAAAGCCCTATATTATGAAGTTTGAGAATCGATAAAATTTTTCTGTTAAAATAATATTTTTTGATTATACAGCAGCATAACTTTCTGAAAATGCTATTTTGGAGACCACTTATCGGACTATTAACATTGAATCTCTCTATTCTAAAAAAAAAGTAACTACCGCTGTCACCGCCGCCGCCGCCGCCGGTTTTGATTTTTTTGTGACCGGAGGCCTTTCTTCGTTAATATTAACAAAAATAATGCATACAAAAATATGAAAATCGGTGGTTTTATACAGAAATGTTTGATAAACACGCTGATGCAGACAGTTTTCAAATCGAAGAATTATTTTAAGAGTTATTTAATGCTAAAGTTGGACAAAATCGTTCCACTAAAAAAGTTTTATAGCAGCAAAAACTATACATGGCAGTGTAATCATTTTTAGATCATTTTATGCGTTAGAATTTGCCGGAGTGCAGATTGCATTAATTTTTTTATTTTGACTCATTTTTTCAGGTTTTATTTCTATTTTAAATTCAAATTTTCAGCATTTCTAGAGATATTTTTTACAGATTTCAGAAAATTGTACTAATTTAAACTGTTGCCAACTGTATAAAAAGCGCAAGCAATAATGTATGCTTCAAATTAAAAATTTATTTACACGTGACTATTATAAACAGGAAAAAAACTTTCAAATTAGAATTAAATAATTACGTATAAAAAGCAGGAACTTATTAAAAATTACGCCATAAAAAGTATACACGTGAATTTTAAAAGAGAAAGGATATTGTAAAATAATAAATTCATTAACATGAGTTAGAAGTCTTAGGAGAAATTACGTCATATTTACGTCACATTATAGTTATTACATAAAATGAACACAAAATAATATTGCAAAAAAGTTTAAATTTAGAAATTGCGCTAGACATTTATTTGATATTTTGAAAATTAATTTAAAATGTCTCATTTAAAAGAACTTTCTTTTCGCTTTGTTAAAAAATACCAGGAGACACTTTACTTAATTCCTTTTATATTAGCTTATTTTGAAATGTTGTTATACGTGTATACGTCATCAAGTTATTTTTATTTCGACGATTTATTTGTGTTTTTATTAATGTTGTACGAATTTATTTGTTCTTCCGCTATTTAAAATAAAAATTATATCAATTTGTATAATTTGGCGAGTGGTTTGGCGATTTATATAATTTGGCGAAATTGGTCGACAGGATAATCAAGTAGTACCGCAGCGGATTTGGCGTTAAAATTTCCCAATCAAAGAGAAATGAATAGAAATTCGTTTATAGGGAGATCGCCACTGTTTTTTAAATTATAATTCAATCTTTCGAAATCTTTTTAAAGCCGATCAAATTAGCGTGCATTTAGAGTCTGCGGTGTCTGGACGGGGGTTGGCGAGCGTAGCTCGTAGGGGGCCGAGCCCCCTAGTGTTTTAAAAGAAAGGCATTTAAAAATAAAAATTAGTTAATAATAAGTATAAAATATTGAAAAAAGTTTGAAAATTCCTTCAAAAACCCACGAATTTTATTTTGAAAAATTGCAATTTTATATTCATACACTGGTTATCAAAAATTAAGGAAAAGTCACAAAATGTTAATTTTCAAATACGCGAACACTCAAAAGGAAATAATATAATTCGAGTAATTACTATCTCTACAACACAGCTAGCCCATATAACATCTCATTCATGTCACACATGGTCATAAATGTCACAAATGAAGCAAAAAAAGTAGGAAATTCCATACATCTCATTATGACTCTCAAATGATCACTATTTGTGACTCCACTGAGACGTCACTGTGACTGTTGCTTTGTGACGAGTCACCATGTGACTTTATAATGTAGTTACATTGTGCTTCTTATGTGACTGTCATTTGTAGGCTCAATTTCAAAGTCATCGTGAACGCTGCATTGTGATAAGTTACCAAATAATGTCACATTAAAGTCACATGATGACTTTCAGGTGACAGAGAGACTACTGTGAAGTCACCATTGTGCTCTTTTGGGAAAAGTCTCCATGTGACTATAATATGATATTATTTGGTGACTTATCATAATGCAACGTTCATGATGACTATGAAATTGAGTCTAAAAATGACAGTCACGTGAGAGTCACAATTTAACTACATTGTAAAGTCACCTGGTGACTCGTCACAAAGCAGCAGTCACATTGACTTCTCAGTGAAGTCACATACAGTGATCTTTTGAGACTCATAATGAGATGTATGGAATTTCCTATTTTTTTGCTTCACTGTAGTGACGGTGACTCTTGTGACCATGTGTGACATGAATGAGATGTTATATGAGCTAGCTGTGTTGTAGAGATAGTAATTACTCGAATTATACAGGGGCGCCATTTCAGAACTTTGGGGGGGGGGGGCAAACATTTTTTGAGGGATGCCTAAGGGAGGATAGCTAAGGGCAGGATCCAGGGGGGGTCTAACCGCCCCTTGCCGTATGAGAAACGTTTACTGACTTATGCTTAAAATAACAGTAAAACCTCCGAATACGGAAACTCAGAACCGATGAAATATTTCGTTTTAGACAGGTTTCCGACCTAGAAGGTAAAATTTTAATATACCGGACATGGTTTTTTTTTCCTTTTAGACAGGATTCTATTACAGACAGGTTTCATTTTTACAGGTAACCCCACTGACCATCCGCTCTATAGTATAGCTCTATAAAGAGATGCATTAGAGTAAAACGTGTGAAGACGAAATCTGTCTATAACAGATTTCTTTCTAGAAGGGGAAAAAATCAAATTTCGTTGAAAAAACATCATACAATTATACTTGCTAAGACGGAAACCTGTTTAAATGGAGCTTCTTTCTAGTCACTTTCAAAGTTTTACTAACAGGGGCGCCATTTCATGAGTTTCCTGACGAAGGACAAGGAATATTTTTCTTTGAGGAGCAGGGAATGTGGAAAATTGCACACCTTGCAGAACTGCACAAATCACACAGAAAAAAAATCCCGCAAAACAAAACATGCTCTATACGTGATTTTGTCTCCATAACTTATTTCACAAGCTTGTGATTATTCCGCAATTTTTTTTTTAATTTTCGTGAAAGTCCGCGATTTTTCTTTCTTTCAAAATACGCAAAATCAATTTGTCAATGGGTCACAGAAAAAAATCGCGAATCTTGGAAATTTTGAAAAAAAAATTCTCAAAATGGTCGCTTAAAAAATCGCTAATTTCTTCAAACGACCGCGGAAAATATCGCTAATTTCATCAGAGATCGCGAAAAGAAATACAGATTTCGTCAAATGATTGCACAAACAATCACGAAAATTTAGTCGAACAATCGCGCAATAAAATCGAGGAGAAATTCGTCAAACGATCGCGTAATAAGGTCCAAAATTTTGTCTAACTCTCGCGCAAAAAAATCACAAATATTATTAGCCGGTGGCAGAAACAAAAGCACGAATTTCAATGAACGATAGTGATAAGGAATCGTGAATTTTGTCAAAAAAATCACGAAAACAAATATCGAATTTCGTCAGTTGGTCGCGGAAAAATATTGTGAATTTCGGCAAGTGCTTGCTCGAAAAAAATCTATTTCGTATAACGCTTTCAGAAAAAAATCCATTTCGTATAACGCTTTCAGAAAAAAATCGTGAATTCCGTGAATCGATCGCGGAAAAAATCGCAAATTTCGCCAGATGATCGCGAAAAAATCATGAAATTCAGTCAGTCATGAGGTAATCAGCCAAAAAACGTCATGGATAGGTCACGAAATTTGCACATTTTGTAATCTGTAAGTATAAGAAAATTTTCGTTAGTGATTTTCTGCAAGTTAATTTTTTCGGATCGAGTTTTCACTATGAGATGGTTTCATGTTAATCCGATTTTTCAAAGAAATTCTGAATATTTTTCAGATAAAAAACTACATGTTTGAACATTAATGAATACTATGTATATAGCTTCATTTTTCTACAGAAAAGGTAAAATTTATAATTAATATTCATATAAAAAGCACAAATAAGTGCACAAGAATTACTTTCATGTGCATGCATATAATTTAAAATTATTTGAAATACATTAGAAAAACCCAGAACATTTTCAGTCATCACAAGACCGCTGTCAGTGGGATTTAAATGTTATTATTTCCTTTGCGCATTCGAGAATTGGCTAGAAGAAAATCATTGTGATTGTTGTGTCAATGATTTTGACGAGTTTTCCCATGATCAATTTGCCCACAGCTGAGAAGCAACTGATAAAAAAAAATTCTCACATGTATTTTTAAAATTAACCTAAGTACTCATTAAAGATATATGTCTCACCTTGAGGGAGTTCGAATAGTAAGGTTTTAGGAATTTTTTTTTATAATTATTAGTAATTTCTATGCATAAGCGTTTATTTAATGCATACGTTTTTATTGCAATAAAATCTGATAAGTTATTTTAGAGTTTGAGCAATTTTCTAATATTTTTTTTGAGTCTGACATTCGATTAGGGATGCACCGAATATTCGGTATCTATCCGATATTCGGCCTATTCGGCCATACTACCGGATAGTCGGTTTGCCGAATACTTAAAAAACCTCTTTAAAATATTTCTTTAAAATGTTACATAACTTCTGCTTTTAACTGCCAATTAATAAAGATATTCAGAATAATTAGAATCTTTAAATAAAAGAGAATGATTTTATATTATTTATTTGTTTTAAAAGTGTCACTTAAAAAATTAACCATTTATGACATGTCATTTGTTCATGGGATTTAATAAATGGGAAATGCAAGTAACTGAACATTGTCTGGTAAATAATCCGTTTCTTGCTTTTTCGCAAACAGGGTGTTTCTAAACAAAATAGAAGAAAATTTCAGGGGGAATAATAAGCATCAAAACAGACAATTTTTTGTCCAGTAAATCAGGATCGCAATTCACTTATTCAGTCAGAAATACAGTGTATCCCCAAGTCAAACTTTAATTCTCTTTTGTTACTTTAACAATAATGAAGGTATTGTAACTATATTGTCAACAGAGTTACTTTAATTTCTGTGAAGTATGATAACATGACGAGAAGTGCTGGAAATAGCAACCATTCATATCTAAACAGCACTGAGTTAGACATTATTTTATTAAGAATGCAGCTAACAATACTTATACTGCACCACTGGCCAAAATCCAGTCTCTTCCAAGGATATCATCACATTCTATAAAAGCAAATTAATGTGATGCAAATTTCGCTAAAATACCTTCATTTTTATACAGTAATAAACGAAAATTCTGCTACGGCTTGTACACCTTTCATTTTTGATGAAAGAAGTGGAATAATATGTTGCTTCTTGTTCAGTATGAGAGAATTCTCGTCATTTGTTTGAATTAATTGAAGTCCTGGAATTTAAATTTTGTTATTTAAAAAAATTTTAAACCATCGACTTCTTAAACAATAACTCAAAACATACTTTTTTTAGTACAAAATTTACTTATAAAAAGTCCTTCCGGCCAGTGCCGGGAGGAAGAGGTAGCTTTCATATTCCTTATTTTAAAAAAGCCAACTTATATTATTCAAACACACGAAGCTCAATTAAGTGGAAACCGAATGTAGGAGATTCAATTTTAATTTTTATCAATACTAAATCATTATGAATGAGAATTTCGCGAAATTAGTCAGCTTTATCCAAGCTGCTTTTATTTAAAGTAACTTATATTTGGCTGCTAAATTCGGCGATTTCTTAAAGTGCCTGCCATTTTAAGACAACATGGTGGATGAGGCTAACCAGTGAACTTGGTCGAGACCTTAGTAATTGCTGTGCACATGCTCACTCGCATCGGAATCGGTTGATATATACGAGTGCTGCAGGCAATCAGATTTTTCAAAATGTCACTCACGTTAAAAATTGAAACTGCTATATCTGGACCATTTTTTAAGGTAAAGACAAACAAAAAATGCTCCTGAATCCTCTTATATCAAGGTCAAATACTTAAGAAAGAAACCTTTTTCAATTTCTAATTTTTTTGCACCTCACTTTAAATATAATTGTTTTTTAATTTAATGGCCGCCATTTTGAAACAAGATGGCTGATGAAGCTGGCCAGCGAACTTGGTCGAGATATTGATGTATACTATCCACATGCCTTCTTCCATCGAAATAGGCGAATACGTGTGGTATCGCGGGACAAATACAAGATCGTTTCAATGTGTTAGCCATGATAGAAATTCAAAGTGCTATAATTCAACCACTTTTTCAGATATAAACAAAAGAACAAATTTTCAGAAACAAAAACTGCTCCAAAATTTTTGTATGAAGGCCAAACACACAAAAAAAATCTTTTTCATTTTCCAATTTTTTAATACCTCATTTTAAATTTTAAATTACATTTTTTTTTAAAATGGCAACCCTTTTGAAACAAGATAGCGAATGAAGCTGACCAACGAACTCGGTCGAGACATTGGTATGTACTATGTACAGACCAAGTTACATTCAAATCGGTTCATAAATACGCCTGTCATCGCGTGACAAAAATCAGGTCGTTTTAAAATGTCAGCCACAATAGAAATTCAAAATGTTATAACTCAGCCATTTTTTTAGATATAGATGAAACAAAACCTGTTCCGGAATCTTTGTATTAAGGTCAAACACATACGAAAAAAAATATTTTTCATTTTCTAATTTTTGGTATCGCATTTTAAATTTAATTTTTTTTTAATTTTTTTAAATGGCCGCCATTTTGAAACAAGATGGCGGATGAAGCTGGCCAACGAACTCGGTTGAGTTATTTGTATGTACTATGTACACACCAAGGTACATCCAAATCGGTTCATAAATACGTCTGTTATCACGTGGCAAAAATCAGGGCGTTTCAAAATGTCAGCCACGCTAGAAATTCAAAATGCTATAACTCAACCATTTTTTAAGATATAGACGAAACAAAAACTGCTCCCGAATTTTTTTATCAAGGTCAAACACATAAGAAAAAAATATTTTTTCAATTTTCAATTTTTTGGTACCACATTTCATATTTAAATTTTTCTTAAAATTTTAAATGGCCGCAATTTTTAAACAAAATGACGGCACAAACAACAATCGGAAACAAAAATCGGAAACAAACAAATTAAACAAAAATCGGATGAAACTGGCCATCGAACTCAGTCGAGACATTGGTCTGTAATATGTATAAACGAAGTTATATCCAAATCAGTTCATAAATACGCCTTTTATCGCGTGACAAAATTCAGGACGTTTCAAAATGTCAGCTTCGCTAGAAATTCAAAATGCTATAACTCAGCCATTTTTTAAGATATAGACGAAACAAAAACTGCTACGGAGTCTTTGTATAAAGGTCAAATACATAAGAAAAAAATATGTTTCCATTTTCAATTTTTTGGTACCACATTTCAAATTTAAAATTTTTTTAAAAATTTTAAATGGCCGCCATTTTGAAATAAAATGGCGGATGAAGCTGGCCAACGAACTCGGTCGAGATATTGGTATGTACTATGGACACACCGAATTAGATCCAAATCGGTTCATAAATACGAGAGTTACAGTGTGACATAGGTCAGATATATATATATATATATATATCAATTTTGAACGGAGGGTGGTTTCGGGGTCTGGGGGGTCATGATCGATGAAAATATACCAAAATTTTTTGAAATCGCTTTCCTCCGAACGGCTGCAATAGGTAGCTTTTTGTAAAGAAAGCTACCTAAAATAGTCTTGTTTGTCAAAATGGAAGTATCTGTGCTAAATATTATAAAAAATTGTTTAAAATTTAACTTTTTAACGATAAACACTGAGATTTGGCCGGCCTAATATTCGGTATTCAGCCTAACAGTTACTATTTCGCTAGCCGAATATTCAGTATTCGGTTTACCTGCAGATAAAATATTCGGCATTTGGTATTCAGCCAAAATCACTATTCGGTGCATTCCTACTTTTGATGGTTGATAAATTTTCTGAAATATCAAATTCCTTGGGGGGGGGCTATTGCCCCCCCAACCTCCCTCAAATGGCGCCCCTGGAATTATATTATTTCCTTTTGAGTGTTCGCGTATTTGAAAATTAGCATTTTTTTTACTTTTCCTTAATTTTTGATAACCAGTGTATTTTTAGCGGGGAAACAGTGGGCGTTTATTTTCAACAGTAGAGCTTTCCGGCAACCCTAGCCAAATGTCATAGCTGAATTTGTAATAGCTAGAAATTGCAATGTCCGACCTGTTTCGCCACAGTAATTTTTCTAAATTGTGTAAAAATGTTAATTTACTTTATGATTACATTTACCGAAGGACCATTTAATACAGCAACATTTCATTTTAAACATTCGAAACTTTATTTCATTCGATTTCAAAAGAAAATAGTTGAAAATAGTTATTTTGTATTTCACTAAAAAATAGTTTTCAATGATCTTCGAAGCTTTTATAGAATTACATTTATTACTTATATATTTATCGTCTGCATAGAAAAAAACCCCTAATATTTGTTTCTTATGCTATCAGTTATATAAAAAAAAAAAATAATCGCAATCTGATATAATTCTAGTAATATGTTCTGTACATTTTCTCGCAATATCCATAAAAGTAAAATTTGGAAAGCATACACACTTCTGTAAAGAAATTTTTGTTACCCGCGATTCTTCTAACTAGCATGAATGTAGATATTTTTCACAATGTATTCTTTAAATGGTTATAATAAATATTATCTTGACTACACGTATCGACGTGTTTATTTTTCTAAAACCTATTTCATTATTGAAATGTATCCATATCTCCTGACATTTTAAACGAAAGAATGCTTTCACAAGTTTAAAATAATCTTAAGAACAAATTAAAATTAACAGCTGAATGAAAAATATATGTAAGTTTACAAAATAATTTCATAGTTTTCTAGAAATATTTACAAAAAGTTTAAAAAATTCGCAAGCTAGCAAAAAAATTGTAAAAACTTAGAAAATTTACAAAAATAAAAAGAATTACAACATAAAAAATTGCAACATCAAAATAAATTACAAAAGTAAAAAAAAAATACAACATAAAAAATTGTACTAAAGTAGAAAAAAATTACAACATAAAAAAAAATTTACAAAACTAAAAAAAATAATAAAATACAACATAAACAAATTTACAAAAGTAAAAAAAAATTACAAAAAAATGTACAATTTCTTTTAATCAAATAATTTACAAAAAAGTTTTTTAAAAATTACAAAAAAATTTAAAATAATTGCAAAATTTTTTAAAAATTATAAAAAATATAGAAAAGTTTTTTAATGTTCTTTTAAATAGTAGTATAATGGTTGGCCAACCATTATACTACTATTTAAAAGAAAAAAAATTCATAGATCGGATTTGGCATACATAAACTTTTTTGAGATAAATTCTTTTTTATGATTTTTGTTTTGTTTACGCCATTTCGATTTTAGTTTTTAAAACGTTTTTGAATTCTTCCTATTTTGATAGTACAATATTTTTTTTTTCTGTATGGACCAATTTTCTACTTTATCAAACGAAGCAAATAGGTTAGTCAAACAAATCAAAAATTTCCTCGTTTTTCAAAATAAACATTTTATTAATATCACGTTAAACAGTTTTTGTAAACCTAGTGCAAGAAGTACCTGATATCCTGATAGATTTTAGGCAAATAACATACAGGTAATTTTTAAAATACGTAATTAAACTGTTTATAGAAAAATATCTTGCAACACCGGGTAACAATTTATAAGCTTCCCCCCCCCCCCCCCTAATTAAAAAAGGCATTTGTGATATTTGCAAAAGATGGAACTCACAGCCGATAGTGACCTAGTGAAAATTAATTCAAGCAACACGAATAATTTTGTTTAAACTGAGAACCGCGCTTTCTGCTTTAATTTAAAACTCCAGAAAACGCGTTAAAACATAGATCCATACATTTGTGTATATTTTTAAACAACAAATTCTTTTAAAAATAAATTGTTTGCTGTTCTTTGTCTTTAAGTTCTTGAATATACCCTATTTTAAACCCTTAATAGCAAAAGAATTAAATGGGAAATTTTATTAATTACAAGCTAAAGTATCCGGTGTTGCCTGGAATGTTAAGAATGTTTGTTTTGAAAAATCAATTTCAAAATTAAACATACAGTATAAAGCAAACAATAAAAAAAAGTTTTCCTCAAAATGTTAAAATATGCAAATATTTCCATAATAGATTTTATCATGTTTCAAAACATTTTTTTCAAACTCATATGACGTTATATATTCACCTGCTGACGTCCATTATATTTCCAATATGACGTAATATTAACTTTTTATTATTTTTATTCGTCAAACTATTTATTTCATTTTCATTTTCAAGTGGAAATCTTGAAATAGAAAAGTAATTGTTGTTGTAAGTATTTTATTGTGGATTTTTAATTGTTGGCAACTGCTATAACGAAAAATATTTTAAGTTGATAGGAAATTGCTGTTAAATTGATGTTTTCTTTATTATTAATTAAAAATTAACTATAAATTATTTCGTTTCCGGATTACATTAGTTGCCTCGGTCATGTTTTAATACATATGTACATAACATTTCACAATTCTGGCTTCTAAACTTTGTTTTTTTTAATTGAACTATAGACAGACAGCAAATTTTCATTTTTATATATTAGATTAAAGAAAATCAAAATTTTTCTCGTTTGCTAAAATAAATATTTTATTACTTATATAATTTTAATTAATTTATCAATTAATTTTCAGCAGTGAAATTACGCTCGAAATTATACAATATTTAATGCGTGATTTATCGCTGCTAACTAAGCATAGATCCAACAGAGTGAAAAATGTCCAAGCCGGGAATCGATCCAGGATCTCTTGGAACAGTTGGGCATCGTCCTCGTAGCTTATATGGTAGAGCACTTGGAACGATATTCCAAGGGTTCCGTGTTGATAGGGAAAAATGGAAAAAAAAACAAAAAAAGAAAACAAAATTAAAATAAAGTAAAAGAAGTAAAATAAATATAAATATAAATATAAATAATAATAATAAAGAAATATATATATATATATATATAAGGATCTTTTGGTTTTTATTTGTTTTATTCATTTATATTACTTTATTATTATTATTTATATTTATATTTTTTAATTTATTTCTTTAATTTATTTTAATTTTGTTTTTTTCTTTTATTTCCATTTTTCCCTATCAATTCCTCTTCTATCATTTTGGCAACACTTTCATCTTCTGCATGTGCTCCTTTCAGCTTGCGCCATCTGTCGCATTCTTTGCAAGCCTTATTCTCTACGTTTCAGTTCATTTTTGACCTTGTTCCCTTATGGACGCGTGTTTACTGTAGCTGATGACGACCTGTTATTATTTTTAGCTCGAAACGTGTCCTATGTTTTGTTTTTATATTATGGCTAACGCACGTTTGAAAGAAAATAAGTGGTGCCATCTAAGATCGAAGTTTGGAACTAACTATTTTCATTTTCTTAAAGAAAACTTTACATCGTGAGAAGCATTTTAGCCAAAACCGCACTCTTGTAAGACATTTACTTGATTTTATATCGAATTTTATAATGTGTCAGGGAATTTTGAGACACCCTGTATTAGTGATGGGCGATTCTCGAAAATTCAGGAATCGATTAAAATCGACATCGTATAAAACTGAATCGATCACAATAAGAATCGAATCCCAAATTCTAGAATCGATGCTTGAATCGATATTTCGATAGTCACAGATTCGCACAGATAAGCTCAAAAATATTAATTTCAAAACTTAGCGAATCAGCAGAGTCGTAGCGACCACCTCCCATACCTCACATTTAGATGGTAGACAAAGTCAGGGGCCCAGTCGTAAGCCCAGACCTTTGAATCAAATAATAAAGTTTTTAACTTTTAAATTATTAGTTTTAAGATGTAATTTTACTAATATTGTAATTTAGATTTTATTTAAATTTATTTTTTAAGAAAGATCTCGGTTAAATATAAGTTGGAAATTGCGCGTCAAACGTGGCAAATGTGGTGCGCTCGTACTATAACAGTGCACTTCATAAGTGCATATCAATTTCATTCTGTTCGAAAGCCTGTAACATCCTTAAAATGCACTTGAAATAATTTTTTCCATTGGCCGTAATGTAACGGAAAACTTTTGACTGTCCCTGTAATTAAATCATTGTGATTTTCTTCCAGCCTAAATTAAAATTTAAATTTTCAGGGACATAATTCACGTTGCCATAAGAACCGATTTAGTATTCTTACAATTTGAGTTTAATAATGTAACTAGCAAAGTTTATTAAAGTTCTTTTATTTAAAAAAAAAAAAAAAAAAAACGTCGCTGCAAGACGTGAAAATTTAGTTTTCTCAGAAGAAATAAAAATAAATTAATTTTACTGTCTTAGAAGGATAGTGGACGCACATGTATATTGCTTGGAAATCTTTAACATTATAGCTAGTAACTAGCGGGTTCCTCCTAATATGAAATCTCGAAGCGAACGAACCGCGAACCGGGGTTCCCGCTGCCTACAGCACCGTATAGGTGTACCCCCCCCCCCCCAATTTTTGACATTCATCATTTAAAATTTTTTTATTATGTGTTATAAACTATCTTAAAATTTCAAACAAATCGCCCTGTTATATTTTCTAATTTTGTCCTGCCCCTCCCTTCTATCGCCCCCCCGAAATGTGACGCGCCATTCTTTTTTATAATTTTTTATCATGTGTTATAAACAATCTTAAAGTTTAAAACAGATCGCATTGTTAGATTTCCTAATTTTAACAAAATCGCGTTATGTTAGTTCCAGATTCCACCACCAGGGTGCGCACTCTATTCCTAACAAAACTGTGATCGAAACTCCGTTAAACAACCTATCAGTAGATATATTACTCAAGAGTGTGGCAATCTTGATCAAAAATTTAAGCTATTTGCCGAAATTACTATTCGGAAATAGTGGTAACTAAACTTTTGACTTTTTTATATTTAATAAGTAGCATTTATCTCAGGACTCCGTCAAAAAACCCCACCTAAAACGGTAAGGAACGCTAAGGTTTTTAAAAAAATCTAGCGGCCTCCCCCCCCCCCCCCCCACCTCCTCCCGAAATTTTCGCACCATTCTTTTTTAAACTTTTTCTTATGTGTTATAAACTATCTTAAAGTTTCGAACAGATCGCCTTGTTAGATTTTCTACTTTAAATGAAATCGCGGTCTGTTAGTTCTATATTCCACCACCAGGGAGCCCAGTCTATTCAAAACAAAAGTGTATCTAAACTAAACTCCTTTATACAACCTATCCGAAGATACATTAGTCTAGGGGGTGGTAGTCTTAAGCAAGAATTCAAGATATTTGTGAAATTACTATTCGAAAATAGTGGTATGAA
Source organism: Maratus speciosus (assembly GCA_963932465.1). Taxonomy (NCBI): domain Eukaryota; kingdom Metazoa; phylum Arthropoda; class Arachnida; order Araneae; family Salticidae; genus Maratus; species Maratus speciosus. Next base: position 545,062,507 of record OZ010794.1, read on the forward strand.
CACTTATAAAATTTTTGATATTGAAAAGGTAGTAATTATCTCAGCCCGCCGTCAAAGAACCGCACGCTAAATGGTAGAAAACGTTAATGCTGCTATAAAAAATCACGTGACTGCCTTTAAAAAAAAGCATTTAATAGAAATAAACCAATTAGTGAAATAATAATTAATATCTCAGCTTGTAATTAAGATAATATTTTTTCGAATTTCTGAAAGGAGAATTTCTTTTTTTGCATCGCCCTGTCCAAGTTTCGAATTTTTACGCCCCTTACATTCTAAGATGTGGTCCCCTTTTAAAACAGTACAAAATTCTCGGGAATCACTTTGTTTAAATTGTTAAATATATTATTTGAAAAAAAAAAAAAAAAGGTTTTAAAGCATTTTAGCACGTATTTTCATACCTACACCCTTGAAAAAAATTAATAACATACAAGGGATCCTTTAGTTTCGGAAAGCTCCGAAATTTCATAAAATTCAAAGTATCATAAATCAGTAAGTTTGGTTGTAAACGACTGAATTTTTATAATACAACTTACAAAAACACTTTGACAAACTTGTGAAATACCGCTTAACTAACGAGAACCTTGAATCACGTGGCTTTAAACCAAGAATGATAAGTTTAAAATGGAAAAGAGACGAAATTTGTTATTACCATTCATAAATAGTGCTCACCAAGAGCTGCAGATATAATATCAGTGTTTAGTTGGTAAACAAATGACTCGGGAATAATGTCAAAAAAGGTCCCATTGAAATTGGACCATAATTAAGAAAATTGGGATGGGGGGGGGGGGGATGTATTGGTGACGAACTGGAAAAGTACAGCTTAATAAACTAGTAACCCAAATAACTTGGCTCCTAAACTAAAAATATAACAATTTAACCTAGAAAGAAAAAGGCTCTTATGCGAAATTTGACAGCAGTTCTGCCTTTAAAACAATAAATCCGAAAGAATAAATATATATTCCTTTGAAATTACTGTCAAAAATATCAATACAAAAGTTGGAGCACGATTGACCCTTACCAAAAAGAAGGAAGGCTAGAGACAGAAAATAAAAGATCACATTAAAAGCTTTCCAACGATATGTTATACGATATGGTTTGGAAGAAACAAAAAATATCCCCCCCCCCCACCCCGAGGGAGCAGGTAAGCCCCAAACGGTCGGAGGGGCGACCTCAAAAGTATCTTTGGTCAAGGTTTCAAAATGTGGCTTTATAATAAAATAGAACAAGAATTGGACATTTTAAAAATTGCATGCAAATTTTGAACGGCCCTGTAAATTAAGATTAGCGAGGAAAGGGGAAGAGGGGGGTGGAGAGATTAGAAGGGACGAACTTGAAAAATACAATATAATAAACTAGTAACCTGAATAACTAGGCTTCTAAACAAAAGTATAACGATTTAACCTGGTGTTGAATTCAGGGGGTAGCCCGGGAGGACATCCCTTCCGGGACATTGAAATGTCCCTCCCGTAAGTTTTGAGATTTTATGCTTTTTAATGGACAAATGTGCACCCCCCCCCCCCCATTATGGAACTCTGAAATACACCTCCAATCCCGACCGGATTCGCATAAATCCCTTCCTGAGAAAAATACCTGCATTCAACACTGATTTAACCTAGAAAGTAAAAAAAGGCTCTTATACAAAATTTTACAGCAATTCTGGCACTAAAACAGCAAAATTGGAAGAATTGATTCAACCCGAATTCGTGGATCGACCGCGATGCGATTTGAATTGAAGTAAATCAAAACATAACGATTTGACATTGCATCTAAAGAATTGAAGTAAATCAAAATATAACGATTCGACATTGCATCTAAAGAATTGAAGTAAATCAAAAAAATAACGATTCTGAAGATCGCATCTGAAGATCGACATCGGCATCGAATCTAAACTGAATCGATTCACCGTTTCTGATCCAAGGGCAGAATCGATGCGTTCATCTTTTCTTGCTTTCTTTTGTCTTTAGAAAAATAAAGTGTTGTTTTCGAGAAAATTTTCGACTTCCGGTTTCTAAGGATTTATAGTTTTAGAACTTCTTGTCTGGAATACGATTTGACTATTTTTATAAATTTTTTGTCTGTCAGTCAGTCTATTTGTTTGTCTCTGACAAAAAAATTGTGAGCGGTCTATTTCAAGAACTAATGCATGGAATCTGTTGAAACTTTAGATTCACTTAGACCTTCATATAAATTGGTGCTGATTACTTTTTGGTGAAAATCGCTCAACAGGTGGCGCTGCTATGCTGCATTTTTCATGATTTCCGCAAGATTGCTATCTCAAGAACTAATGCACGAATATTCACCAAACTTCAGATTCAGTTTGACGTTGACATAAGTTGTTGAGGATTAGGTTTTGATGTAAATCTACCGGCAGGTGGCGCTGCTATGCTGCATTTTTCCCGATTTTCGCAATAGCTCTATCTCAAGAACTAATACACGGATTTTCATAAAACCACATTCAGTTAGACGTTGGCATAAATTGCTACTTATTAGGTTTCGATGTAAATCGCCCAACAAAGGGCGTTGCTATGCTGATTTTATTAGCAGAGTTGAATTCAGACATTTTTCTCCGGGAGGGACAGTTCAGTGGGGGAGAGGATTGGACTTTTGTACATTTTAATGTACAAAAAGCATAAAATCTCAAACTTTCTGGGGGGCATTTGAATGTGGCAGGGTGGGTGGGGGGAGGAATGTTACCCTACCGGGCCATCCCCTGAATTCAACACGTTTTTCAGGATTTAAATAATTTTAAGGATAATATCTCAAGAACTAATGAACGAAATTTCATCAATTTTTAATGTACAAAAACGTATTGAATTCAGGGGGTGGCCGGGGGAGTGACATTCTCCTCCCCCCTAAACACTCAAATGCCCCCCAGAAAGCTTGAGATTTTATGCTTTGTTGCGGGGGGGGGAATGTCACCCCCCGGGCCACCCCCTGAATTTAACACGTTTTTCAGGATTTAAACAATTTTAGGGATAATATCTCAAGAACTAATGAACGAAATTTCATCAAACTTAATATTCTGTTAGACAATGCCATAAGTTATCATGATTAGGTTTTTGTGTAAATGATATAACAAATTGTGCTGCCATGCTGCTTTTATCAACAGTGTTGAATTCAGACATATTTCTCCGGGGGGGGGGGGGATTTCTATGGTTCTGGCGAGGAACATTCTACAGTTACGAGGGGGGGGGGGAATGGACTTTCGTCCATTAAGCATAAAATCTCAAATCTCCCTAGGGGACATTTCAATGTTCCGGGGAGGGGGGGGGGGTCCACCCGTACCAGCCCCTGAATTCAACACTGTTTTTCAGGGTTTACACAACGTTTGCGATAACATCTCAAGAAGTAATGAACGGAATTTCATCAAACTTAATATTCTTTTAGTCATTGACGTAAGCTGTTTCTGAGTCTTTAGTGTTAATCATGTATTTAATAGGCTGCGTTGCTATACTGCTTTTTTCATGATATTCATGATAGCCATATCTCAAAACTAATGCACGGCATTTAATCAAACTTCATATTCTGTTACACTGTCGTATAAATATATCCTTATTAGGCTTGGGTGTATACTACCCAACAGGTGTCGCTTTTATGCCCTTTGAACTGGGATTTTCCGTTGCGGACATCTAAGAGGGTGTGGACCGAAATTCAATGATTTGTTAGGAAAATGGGATTCTTATATATATATTTTTAAATACACATATTTCAACGAACCTATACTTTTGGATCCTCATGATGGGTATAGGTTATTTAAATTTGACACTGTGATAGCGAATTTTGAAGTTTTAACATTTATGAGACAGAAGAAAGTTTTGGGATTGGACATCCAACTACTTGACCTTAAATTTTTGAAGGAAAATGAAAATGATATGACCTTTAGAGACATCGATTAAAAAATTTATAGTATCGATTAAATCGAGTTGGCCATAGTATCGATTAAATCGATTAAAAAAATCGAAATCGCCCATCACTACCCTGTATTTTCACAAATCGACGTATAATCTTATTTTTAAAATTATTTTTAATAGACATATATGCATTAATTTTAGTCCTTTTTTGCATGCCTTAAATACCATTTTTAAACTATTTTAAAACCCTCAAACACATTTAAACGAGGAATTTTATTAATCGTCAAACAAATTGGAAACTTTCCATTTCCCAGAAAAAAATATTTCAATAATCTCGGGTTACCCCTTTTTAGTGCGCAACTTTGCACGTATGCAAACAACGGTGTTTTGAATTTAATAGATTTTTTTTCAATTCGTATGTACCTAATTCACACCAGAAAATTAAAATAACAATATTTGGTTTAATTAATAACAGACATTCCGCATTTAAATAAAGCGAAATTAACCATTGAAACTTTCTGGTATAAAGACAGATTCTCTGAACTACGTAATTTATAGAACGTATTCTATGGAAATTAAAGGGTTAAAGGTTAAGTTTTATAAAATATATAATTATATAAAATAAGGTCTTTGGAGACTTACTTATTAAAATATTTGCTGTACAGTATTTTAGTGTAAAACATCCACACGACAGTAGTTTTTACTTGTGTTGCAGATGTGCAACAGAAGAAAAGTTATATGAAAAATGTATCTCTGATATTTTTCATTATTTTTCCCGTGTAATAAACCTTTCAGAGAATCATATATAATTTTTTCGAAACAAAATAAAAAATCACGCATTTAAGGGTTAAACGGTAAACCTGGTAGATGCCATCGATATCATGTCAAAATGTAATAACCCTATCTAAGTTTTCTTTCCTTGTAAAAGCTATTCCACGTGACAAAATCACACCGACTTAAGTGAAAGTTATGTTAGGAAGAATAAGTCTGTTATCAAAATAATAAAGCTTTTCTTCTTTTTATACTTTTTGTTAGAATAACCGTGTCGTTAAAACATTCGCCTTTTTCTTAGCAGTTTTCTTACCAAGTTTGCATTTTACTATGCAATGAACAAAACTTTTCGCTGTGAAAAAGGGGCTCAGGTGCAACCTTTGTTCGTTTTATAAAGATTGGATTATTTATATTATTTATATTATTGCCCGGCGTTGCCCGGGTACATAAAAAAATAGCAGGAATTGCGAAAAAGCTCTGAAAATCACAATAAGATATAGCGAAAAATTTTTAAATCGCTGCACAAATTTCGAAAAGGGAAAAAAATTATATAATGTATTCGAAGATTGCAAGTTGATTCCTTTCACTAATGTGGAAAAATGGTAGCAAATGGCTGAAATACACTAAAAATCACATACAAAATTCCCGAAAAATTCGAAAATTGCTATACGAAATCCGAATAAACGTTATTGAAATGAGGGCAGAATGTACTTTAGATCAAAAATGGAATGTCAAAAAATTGCAGCAGATCGCGAAGAAGGATAAAAATCGCATTAAAAATCACAAAAAATTCGAAAATCACGAAAGTCAAAATTTACTGTAATTGGAAAAAGTTTCAAATCTAATTCCTTTGACCTGCGGACTCTCTTAAAATTTATGTTTGGGAAAGCATGCTAAGCATTGTATCATGTTACTTTTATTCATAATTTAATTTACTTGCATTCCCTTAAATATAATTAATATAACCACTTAAGTTAATATTAGTTTTTGCTGCAATAAAATATCTCAATTTGTTCATTTTCTGTGAGCAAGTAATCCCTATTGGTTTACAATGGAAGTCTATGGGAATTTGGCGAAATAGTAGAGCTATCACCAAGTTAGCGTCACTTTTGGCGGCAAACTTTGGTCGCCAAATTTGGCGATATATCGCCAAGTTGGCGACAAACTTGACGGTATTTGGCGACAGAACTGTGTCCTCCCTACGGTAACATCCCTTATAAGTATGAAGACGCATTAACTGCTGTTCAGTAATCGCATAAAAAATGAGCTAAATGTTCAAAAATCGCTGTACGAATTCCGAATAAAGTTTTTTGAAAAGAGAACAAAATTTACTATATTGGGATAAGAGAAAGAAACCATATTCTTTTTACTAATGTGGAAAAATCGCCTCGAAACTTAAAAAAGAGCTAAAAATCGCATAAGAAATTGAATTTAAAAAAAATCTAATCAAAAAATCGAAAATCGGGCTTCGAGGTGCAAAACTTCATATATAGACGTACCTTTTCCCCAAATTTTGTAGCTCTACGTGCAGCGGCCCCTTCAGAACACCGTCGACACACTCACTCACACACAAACTTCTTTCCTTATTATTATAGATTAAAAATGTGAAGCTAAACCTAAATGTTTTCTTTTATTCACAACTGTAACAAAAAGTAACAAAAGCAAAAAAGTTCTGTAGTAAAGTGCACGACATGCTCACGGTATTAATCATCAAACAAATTCGAAACTTTCCGTTTCCGAGAAAAAATATTTAAAAAATATTTCTATTTCTCATGTTAGATGGCGCTAGTAACAGGACAACCATGTGGTTTCTGACCACGTTGATGCTTTGTCATTGAGACTGCAGGTTCGGTAAATCCAAATTATTCCATAATGCATCGAAGAATAAAAACGTCTTCATAACTTAGTTCTAATATATTGTAAATAAAATTCGTAACTTGAATAAGTAAACACACTCTACAGTTCAAATTAAACTTCTTTCTTAAAAAACAACTATGTACATTTTATTTACAAATATATAGGTATATTAATATTATTATTACTCTCATTTGAGAGTTCCATTATTACCGTCAGACCGGTTCAAAACAAACTTTACATCTACACTGAAAAGAAAATCGGAAAACAATCAAAAGGGGGTTGCCACAATGCCGACTAACAGAAAATGGCAAGCATCGCCAAGTTGGCATTCTCAACATCCTGCCCCGGGCTGAACACTTAGTTTAGCATCTATATTAAACAATTTAATAAACATGAGAATATACTTACATACATGACAAATTTTCAGATACATACTTACATACAGCTACAGATATAAAAGCAAAAATAATAAGAATGCTGCAATCTACGAAAAAAAAAATAAAACACATAAATTGTATGAAAATTAAACAATAATAAGGGTAAATATGAGTAACAAAACAAATTAAATGTTCGATAATAGTTCTTATTTTTAGTGTAAGAGTTTTAGTGTCTTTTAGTCCACTAAGTCCAATTCAAGATTATATAGCAATTGCACAGGTCGTTTAAGATCGCCTTTTGCAGTCTGTAATACACATGATCTGATTTTAGAGTCACGACCAAATATGAGTTCTTTAACACGACCACACTTCCACATATGTTTTGGGAGCTTTTCATCATGAATTATCACTATATCGTTAACTTTGAACTGAGGCGATGAATTTATGTTTTTCACTTGAAAAGCAGATCTAAGTTCTAACAAATATTCGTTTCTCCACCTTTTCCAAAAGTGGTCAGTAATTTGTTGCTTATATTTATATTTTCTCGTCAACAAAATCTTATTGGATTTCTCTTGCGTACAGACTGGTAATCCATAAGAAGGTAAGGACATTAATCGTTTACCAACTAAAATGAGATGGCGTTAAAGGTGATGGTTCAGCATTTTCTTCGTAGAGATAACATAAGGGACGTGAATTAATCATCGCTTCAATTTCTGTAAGTATTGTTTCTAGCTCTTCATAACGGAGACAAGTTTTTCCTAGAACCTTTTTTAAAGGTGTTTTAACTGATCTGACCATCCTTTCCCAGAAGCCGCCCCACCAGGAAGCCCTGGGAATTATAAACTTCCATATTATTTTATTCTTTCTCAAGTAATCAAAAATTTCTTGCTTAGAAATTCTTTCCCAAGCATCTTTTAACAATAAATCAGCCTTAGAAAATGTCTTGGGATTGTCACTGTACATTATTTTGCAGAAACCTCTCCTAGAGAAAAATCTTCGTAGTGCTAAGATAAAGGTTTCAGTACTTAGATTGGTGACTAACTCTAGATGAATCGCTCTGGTTACAGCACATGTGAATACGACAATATAAGCCTTCCCAGTGCCTTCAGAAGTTTTATAATAAATCGGACCGGCAAAATCGACACCAGAGGTTTCAAAAACTGGTGTTTTGATGATTCTATCTTTCGGTAAAGGTGCTATTTCCACCTTTCCAGGAATAGCATTAAGTTTTCGACATATCATACACGATCTTAAGACGGATTTTACAAATCTTCTTCCCTTTAATATAAAATACCTTTCACGAAGGTGAGCTAAAGTGACAGCTACACCAAAATGGTACATTCTTTCATGAGCATCCTTAATTAGTAATTTTACAAAATAAGATTTATTAGGAAGTATCCACGGATGTTTTTCCTGCTCTGTAACTTCAGAAAACTGAAGTCTTCCGGATAAAACAAGTAAGTCATTTTCATCGAATTGTGGATTAAGGTTGTACAAAGAAGAATCTTTATTAAGTGGTTTTTTTTGTTTAAGTGCTTCTATTTCAACTTTAAATGAAGTTTCCTGAGTTTGTTTAATCCAGTATTTTTCTGCTATTTCTATTTCTGAGGTAGTTAAAGGTCCTAAAATTTTAGGGTTTTTCGAATTGGCATTATGAATAAAACGCATTATCCAAGCAGTAATATTATACACGCGATTTAAACTACTGAACTTTGCCATATCAAATACTGGCTTAGGAATAGAGTTTGATTCGTTACACAATAATGTTAAATTTGGTTTTGCTTTCATTTCATTAAAAGCTTCGGGAACCATTTCTATAGCCCTTTTTGAAGGCCACATATCTTCTGATAGTGATAACCAAGGTGGGCCGCACCACCATACATTATTACCCATTAACTTCGATAAGCTTTCCCCTCGCGTAAGCAGATCTGCAGGGTTTTCTTTTCCGGGACAATAATTCCAGTCCTTTGGATCTGTCAATGACTGAATTTCGGTTACACGATTGGAAATAAAGGGTTTCCAGTTTGTAGTAGAACCCCTAATCCAACAGATAGTTATCTCTGAGTCCGACCATAACTTTATATTTAAATTCGAAATATGTAATTTTTGTTTTAAATATTTCCACATTCTAGCGGCAACTACTGCACTGATCAATTCCAGCCGTGGAATAGTTAACTTCTTGAGGGGGGCTATTCTACATTTACTCCAAACAAAACTTGTTTGAATTTCGCCAGTTAATGAAATGGAACGCAAATAAGCAACTGCTCCATACCCTTTGGGACTAGTATCACAGAATATGTGAATTTGTGAATTTTCAGAAATGTTTATCATATTAGGAAAATATTTTCGGGTTATTTCAAATGTGCGTAAATGTACAACTTCTGAACACCAAGTGTTCCACTCGCATTTCAAATCTTCAGGTAATTTATTGTCCCACTCTAAACCTCTTTGCCATGTTTCTTGCAACAAGGCTTTAATACGTATTACAAATGGATTCACAAATCCTAATGGATCATAAATTTTCAGTAACATTTTAAGAACTGTTCGCTTCGTGGGATCATCGATGTAATATTCTTCAAAGGGCTGCGCATCTAACATCAAAATATCAGATTCAGTATTCCATATCAGTCCAAGCACTTTTAAGATACTACCTGTGTTTTCCTCACTTATACCTAAGTTACCAGATTCCCACATTTCCCTAAGTTTAATAGAATTTGTTTTTAATTTCCTCAAATTCATCCCAGCTTCTTTAAGAATTTCAGAAGCTGTAACTGATAAATAATAAGCTTCGTTATCTAAATCTGATCCGGAAATTAAATCATCGACATAGAGGGAATTATCTAACATATATACAACATTTGGATGTTGATCTCGATATTTCTTTATATGATGTTAATTGTGGCAGCCAAAATAAATGGTGAGCATGTAACGCCAAATGGTACACGTCTAAATCTTAAAATTTTGAAAAAGTTGTTTGTGTCATTATCGAACCAAAGAAATTTAAGGTAATCTCGGTCTTCTTCAGCTACAGAAATTTGAAGAAAGGCCTTTTCAATATCTGCACAAAACGCAGTATTGAATTTTCTGAAATTAATAATAATTTCTAATAAATCGGGGTTCAAATTTGGGCCACCGTACAAACAATCATTTAATGATTTGCTATTTTCTTTTGAGGAAGCATCAAATACCATTCTAACTTTAGTTGTGGGTTTATCATCTCGCAAGACAGGTCGGTGGGGCATAAAATAACCGCTATTTACAGTTTTATTAGAACATGCTTCCACTATGTTATTTAATTCCTGTTCAATCACAATTTCTTTATATTTCTGCAATAATTCCTTATCTTTAAGCAATTTTCGATTTAAGTTAATAAATCGGTTTCTAGCATTGTTATAATTACTTCCTAAATCTCTTCTATCATCTTTCCATAACAATTTAGCTTCGTATCGGTGCTCAAGAAAATGCAAATTGTTTTCGAATTTTTCGATTATCTCTTTATCTAATTCAGAAATATTTTCTTCAGTGTTCATCCCTAAAGTTTCTAATTCCCACAATGTTTTCAAATCATTTTGAATAGGTTTCATAACCTGAGTGGACAAGACCCCAGCTTGCTTACTCTCACTATTTTTATTTACGTCAATTGTCCCGCAGAGGGAATGCCCAAATAAATTTTCACAGACGAACAATGATTTATTTATGGGGTATGTTTTGTCATTAATTTGATATAAATAATCAGCTCCTATTAATATATCAACATCACTATTTTCCAAATGTTCCCACCTGTCAAGACGAAATTTGGAAAGTTTTCTCTTAATTTTGATTGGAAGAGGGGGAATTTGTATCAAAGAATTGGTTATTAGCGGTGTGACTAATGCTTCAATTATTATACTACGTTTTCTATTCGTCAAGTGAATTAGCTTTAGCTTAACGACATCATAACATCGTTCTTCAGATTTTCTCGAACCGAAAGTATAGACAATTAATTTTTCCTTTCTAATGACCTCGGGTTTTAATTTTGAAACTAAATTTTCTGTAATAAAAGTTCGATGACTAGCAGAGTCAAATAAACAAAGAGCAGTTTCTGAATTTTCACCCGCTTCCACTTTTACATGAATTGTTTGCAATATTACTTCTCTACTGATATTATTTATATTGCCTTTGCAATGAGATACGGAGGAAATAATGCTACCTGAATTTTTTGATTCTTCTGTTTTTTTTTATTAGAATTACAAAGTATAGTATGATGATATGTTTTACCACACACTTTGCAATTTTCATTCGAAATTTTACAAAAATTCGCGATGTGAAATTTACGGAAGCATTTAAAGCACCTTCCTTCCCTTTTTAATTTTTCTCGCATTTCCGGAATGGTGAAAGACTTACACTTTTCAGTATCGTGATCAGTTTGATTACAAAATATGCAGTTATTTTTAATATTTGTGGTTAAGGCAGAAGCTGATGGAATGAATTTTTTATAATTTTTCTTATAATTTTCCTGCTTCTCAGGGATTCTTTCAAAATGGTTTAATTGGACAGTGGTCTCGCGAGATTCAATTTCATCTTTAATGAAATTTATCAGCTCATTAACATCCCAGTCAGTGTTTTTAATTCGTTTTCTATTAAATTCTAGTGCAATATCTGATGGAATAAGTTTCAGAAGAATCGGACATAATAAGTGCCCATATGAACCTGATACAACACCTAAAGAATTAAGATTTCTTATTTGAATTTCGCATTCATCATACAAATCTCTAAAAGCCTTAATGTTACTAGAATTTCGTACTGGTTTCAAATTTAGCAGCTTAGTCATGTGACTATTTATTACCAGGTCATTACGACCAAAACGATTTTTCAATAATTCTATAGCATGAGCATAATTTTCCTTAGTCAGCGAAAAGCCTGCTATAGTATTTGCAGCACTTCCGCCCAAAAGTGACTTTAAGTAGGAAAATTTATCAATCGGAGTTAAATGTTCATTATTGTCAATCGCATTCGAAAACTGACTCCAAAATTCGAGCCATAAACACGAATCACCATAATATTTAGATATATTAAGTTTAGGAAGTTTAATCAAATTTTGATTCAGAATTTTCTGACTTTTTAGTAGAGAACTATTGTTGCTACTACTATCACTCTCAATGTCTGAAGAATCTTGTTTAGTTTCAGGAGTAACTGTGTTATCATTTAAAAATTTGGAAATTTTATATTTCCATTCAATAATATTCTCATTATAAGATTCCGATTTCTCGATTTCTTTTTCAAATTCAGTACTTGGAACCAGTGGTTCAATTTCAGAATTTAATGATTTTAAAGTTTTCATTTTGTCATTCAATAGCTGTTTCAAAAGATCCAGCTGTGATTTTCTATTCTCAAGCTCTAATTCTTGTGTATTATCTAATAAATCCCTTATTTTATCAAATATTTTCGTAGTTTGACTACGAATCGTAGCTCTTTTTTTTTCAAAGTTTCGTAATCCATCATAAAATAAAGAATTCAATTTATTCAATACAGTTCAGTTAACAAATGTATTCATAATTCTATTTATTCAATATAATTTAATTTGAGGTACTTACCTCAATCGATGATGAAATCCAGACATCCTGGAGCTTTGACGCCAGAAAAGTGATGCTTTGTCATTGAGACTGCAGGTTCGGTAAATCCAAATTATTCCATAATGCATCTAATATATTGTAAATAAAATTCGTAACTTGAATAAGTAAACACACTCTACAGTTCAAATTAAACTTCTTTCTTAAAAAACAACTATGTACATTTTATTTACAAATATATAGGTATATTAATATTATTATTACTCTCATTTGAGAGTTCCATTATTACCGTCAGACCGGTTCAAAACAAACTTTACATCTACACTGAAAAGAAAATCGGAAAACAATAAAAAGGGGGTTGCCACAATGCCGACTAACAGAAAATGGCAAGCATCGCCAAGTTGGCATTCTCAACACACGTGTACAGCCGACAAAGGTAACTTAGCGATTGTCAAGTCTGATATATGATAAGGAAGTCTTGTTTCAATTATTTTCCCTTTATTTTCTACAGAAATGGAGCATTCGAGTTTCCAAAATTAAACAAACGGTGCTAAAAGCTACAAAAAAAATTAATGTCTCAAAAACAAATGGAGATGCAGTTTTCAAACAAACTGCATTTAAAAGTACTTTTTTTCAATACGACGGTATAAAAATTGAAAATGTGCGATGCTTAGAAGTTAAAAAAATTGTAGTAGAGATTATTCTGTACAATGATACATTTGCTCTGTTTTAGGGCTAGCTTATACAACGTAACGTTATTTCTTGGAGACGACACATTAATAGGTGGGAGAAAGAAATAGCATACCTGGGGCTAATAATCTAGGGTCAAACGGTTAACCTGGATACATGCAATCGATACCTCAAAATGTAATAACCCTATCTAAGTTTTCTTTCCTTGTAAAAGTTATTCCACGTGACAAAATCACGCAGACTTAAGTGAAAGTTACGTTAGGAAAAATAAATCTGTTATCAAAATAATAAAGTTTTTCTTCCTTCTTATACCTTTTGTTAGAATAACGATTTCATGAAAACGTTCGCCTTTTCCTTAGCAGTTTTCTTATCAAGTTTGCATTCTACCAAGCAACAAATAAAAATTTTCACTGTGAAAAAAGGGCTCGGGTGCAACATTTGTTCGCTTTATAAAGATTGGAAGATTTATAATATTAAAAATGTTAACCTGAACCTAATTTATTTTCTTTGTACAGCTGTAACAAAAATAACAAAAGTGCAATGGTGCTGTAACAAATTGCACGACATGCTCACACATAAGTAACTATACGTACATGACATTATAGATAAATATAAATATACTCTCGTAATGCTCCATTTTAATTGTAGATTTCAAGGATACTGTTTAAGGGGACCGGAAAAGCAACATTCAACCAAAAAGTCGATTTTTACTTTTTCATATCATTAAATAGACTTTTATCTTCCCAACGATGTGTCATACATGTTTATATATAAAAAAATAAGTGCTGAAATTATTCATTCTTTCTAAGAGTACTTCACACCTTCACAGCTTAATGGCCATATCTTTATTAATATTTGGAAATTTTTTCAGAGAGAAACATTCGCCTTGAATACAATATTTCAAATGAAAATCATATCTTTAATTGGCCATATCTTTAATTGACTTTTTCTCAAAACTTGGATTTTTCATGTTTATGTTCCTTTTTTTTCGATATCTATTAAACATAAGACCTCAGACTTTTTTAATACTTATATTATGTTATATTGCATGCTTTAACACTGGGATTTAATGATTTGTTGAGAATTATTTATTTTAGGCAGTGAAATATTACCAAAAATGCTAATTTAAAAATGACTTTCAATAAATAATTAATAATTAATTTTGAGTTTCATTTAGAAAAAAAATCATATGTTAAAATACGTAAATCATGTTATTCTATATACTCTAAAAAATCTAGACCTCTATCTTTCACCATTTCTGAGAAAAAGGTACATAAGGTTGGTGAATTTAACATAGCGGAGATAGGGCTTTCCCGGTCCCCTTAATAAATATGCATGTGGGATTTGTAAATATTTTATAGGGCTAATTTCAAGAATAAAAGCTGCGTATTTCAACTTGATTACTTAAATATTATATCTTTCTTCTAAAACAAAGTAACCAGTGTTGCTGCCACCACCGCTGCCGTAATTGAATTTAGTGTGACATTTTACTTTTCTCGGCTCATAATAATCCTTCTATATATAAAAAAAAAGTTTTGATTTGGAAATAGACCAATGAAAATCTGCGTAGATCATCCGGGTATACTCCTACTAGATCGGCATCCATATTTTTTACGACCGGGGTGTCTTTCTTCGTTAATATTAAGAAAACTGTTTCATACAAAAATATGAAAATTGGTGGTATTATAGAGACATGTTTGGTAAAGACGCTGATGCAGACAGTTTTTAAATCGAATAATTATTTTAAGAGATATTTAATGTTAAAGATGGTCAAAATCGTTCCATTAAAAAAGTTTTATAGGAGAAAAACTATACATAGGAATTTAAACATTTTTAGATCATTTTATACATTGGAAGTTCCCGATGTGCAGACTGCAATTATCTTTTTAATTTGACTCATTTCTTGAGGATTTATTTCCATTTTAAATTTAAATTTTCAGCATTTCGAGAGATATTTTTTACACATTTTAGAAAAGGGAAATTATTTTAAACTGTTGTCAATTTTAAAAACAGCGCAAAGAGTAATATTTAATTCAAATAAAAAATTTATTTGCACGTGGCTATTATAAACAGAAAAAACTTTCAAATTATAAATAAGTGATTACGTGTTAAAAGTCAGGAAAATATTGAAAATTACATCATAAAAACTACAGTTACACGGGAATTTTAAAAGGGAAAGAAAATTTTTAAATACTAAATTCATTATTATCCGTTAAAAGTCACAAATGAAGGAAATTACGTCATATTTAAAAAGGCCAAATAAATAATAGTTGGCAAAACACTTTAAATTAAACAAGTGGATAAGTGTGATCATACATCGCACAAAGGGTTTCGTTTAATATTCCTTTCAAAACACTTTCTTTCAAAACGTCCAGTACATTTATCGGCATGGAATACCTTCTAAATTTTGGCAAACACATCCTAAACTATGTTAAAGTTTCAAACATATTCGCCTTGTTATATTTCCTAATTTTGTTCGCCCCCCACCCCAAAATGCTACGTTATATCACATGACGGGTATCTGCCAAATTTAGAAAAGTGCCCCCCTTGGGGGGGGAGTGGGCAGATGGTCACCATGATTTTTGACGCGGCCTGATTTTAAAAATTTATGTTATGTTTTATAAGCCATATTAAAGTTTCAAACAGATCGTCCAGTTATATTTCCTAATTTTGTTCGCGCACCTCCCTCAACCCCCCCCCCTCCTCGAAATGCGACGCGCCCTTCTTCTTTATAATTTATTATCGTGTGTTATAAAGTATCTTAAAGTTTAAAACAGATTGAATTGTTAGATTTCCTACTTTAAATGAAATCGCGGTCTGTTAATTCCACATTCCACCACCAGGGAGCGCACTGTATTCTTAACAAAAGCGTATTTGAACGAAACTCCTTTACACAACCCATTAGTAGATATGTTACTCGAGGGGGTGGCGGTCTTCAGCAAGAATTTAAGATAATTGTTGAAATTACTATTCGGAAATAGTGGTAATTTAACTTTTGACATATTTATATTTAATAAGTATAAGTAGCATGTATCTGAGGACTCCATCAAAAAACGCACCTGAAACGGTATGAAGCAAAAAACAAATATTTTGCCCCTCCCCCTCTCCCCACCTTCCCGAAATTTCCCGCGCCATTTTTTATAAACTTTTTCTAATGTGTTATAAACTATCGTAAAATTTCAAACAGATCGCCTTGTTATATTTCCTAATTTTAACAAAAATATTAGTTCCACATTCCACCACCAGGGAGCGCACTCTATTCTTAACAAAACTGTATCGGAAGGAAACTCCGTTAAACAACCTATAAGTAGATATGTTACTCGAGGTGGTGGCGGTCTTAATAAGAAATTAAGATATTTGCTGAAATTACTATTAGGAAATAGTGGTAACTAAACTTTAGACAATTTTATATTAAATAAGTAGCATATATATCAGGACTCCCTCAAAAAGTCACCTAAAGCGGTCAGAAACGCTAATTTTTTAAATAGAAATCTAGCGCCCTCCCCGGAATTTCGTGTGTCATTCTTTCTTACACTTTATCTTATGTGTTATAAAATATCTTAAAGTTTCAAACAGATCGACTTGTTAGATTTCCTAATTTTAACAAAATCGCGTTATGTTAGTTCCACATTCCACCACCAGGGAGCGCACTGTATTCTTAACAAAAACATGTGTCAACGAAACCCCTTCACTTAACCTTTCCGTAGATACACGGGTCGGGAAGGTGGCGGTCTTAACCAAGAATTCTGTTAGTTCCACATTCCACCACCAGGGAGCGCACTCTATTCATAACAAAACTGTGTCGGAAGGAAAGTTCGTTAAATAACCTATCAGTAGATATGTTTCTCGAGGTGGTGGCGGTCTTAAACAAGAATTTAAGATATTTGCACAAATTACTATAAGGAAATAGTAGTAACTAAACTTTTGACATTCTTATATTTAATAAGTAGCATATATCTCAATGTGTTATGAACTATCTTAAAGTCGCAAGCAGATCGCCTTGTTATATTTCCTAAATTTAACAAAATCGCGTTATGTTAGTTCCACATTCTACCACCAGGGAGCGCACTCTATTCTTAACAAAAACATGTCTGAACGAACCCCTTCACGCAACCTTTCCGTAGATACATGGGTCGGGAAGGTGGCGGTCTTAACCAAGAATTCTGTTAGTTCCACATTCCACCACCAGGGAGCGCACTCTATTCATAACAAAACTGTATCGGAAGGAAAGTCCATTAAACAACCTATCAGTAGATATGTTAAACAGATCGCCTTGTTAGATTGCCTAATTTTAACAAAATCGCGTTATGTTAGTTCCGTATTCCACCACCAGGGAGCGCACTGTATTTTTAACAAAAACATATCTCAACGAAACGCCTTCACACAAGCTTTCCGTGGATACATGGGTCGGGATGGTGGCGGTCTTAACCAAGAATTCTATTAGTTCCACATTCCACCACCAGGGAGCGCTCTCTATTCATAACAAAACTGTATCGAAAGGAAAGTCCGTTAAACAACCTACCAGTAGATATGTTACTCGAGGTGGTGGCGGTCTTAAGCAAGAATTTAAGATATTTGCACAAATTACTATTCGGAAATAGTGGTAACTAAACTTTTGACATTTTTATATTTAATAAGTAGCATATATCTCAATGTATTATGATCTATCTTAAAGTTTCAAGACACATCTACTTGTTATTTTTCCTAATTTTAACAAAATTGCGTTACGTTAGTTCCGCATTGCGTTAGTTCCGCAGGGAGCGCACTCTATTCGTACCAAAAGCGTATCTGAAGGAAACTCCTTCACGCAACCTTTCCGTAGATACAGGAGTCGTAATGGTGGCGTTATTAACCAAGAATTCTGTTAGTTCCGCATTTCACCACCAGGGAGCGCGCACTATTCATAACAAAAGTGTATCTGAACGAAGCTGTGTTAAAAAACCTATCAGTGGATATGTTACTCGAGTTGGTGGCGGTCTTAAGCTAGAAATTAAGAAACTTGCTAAAATTACTATTCGGAAATAGTGGTAACTAAATATATGACATTTTTATGTTTAATAAGTAGCATATATCTGAGGACTCCCTCAAAAACGGTATCTAAAAAGGTCATAAAAGCTAATTTTTAAAAAAGAAAACCAGCGCCTCTCCCCGTTTGCCAAAAAAGGATCCAAAATGCACCCCATTGTCCACTACACATGCAGATTCATTAAATAAAAATTAATATCGCAACTTACAAATAAGCTATCACGCACAGAAAGATAGAAATTATCCGATAACGGGCGAAGCACGCTGGTCTTTGTCATAATAATATCTGTAATTCGATTTAATTGGGATATTTAATCAAAAGTATTAACCCCCCCCCCCCCTTCCCATCGACACAAACCTAACAAAAATTATGCGATAGCGGGCGAAGCACGCTTTTTCTCACCTCGAATATATTTATCTGATAGCGCTGAACCTCATGCAAATTGATATATTTCCTAATTTAAATTATTCCGTGGTTTAAAAAGCACGTGCCACCCGCATTTCATGGAAATGAAACCTAATTAATTAAATAATAATTAATATATCCGCTTGTAATTAAGCTAGGAGTTTGAACTGGGTATGTATGAAATCACCGAAGAATTTCAAATCAGGATGGCAAAAAATTTAATCAAAAAATTTAATATTTAAAAAATTTAAATTTCGTATTAAAATAAAAACCGCGAGCGCGCCGTAATGTCTGAGATAAAAAATCAAGTCTGCAGTTTGCTAGCCTCGCCAGATAAAATCGGGGTTCAGCTTTCGTGAATCCTCCAATGGTAGTGCTCCGAAGCTAGCCTCGCAAAAAGGGTCCAATTGTAGACAGAGAGGTGCTTTTGATAAATTAAAAAGGGGGATTGGGTAATTTTAGAAGTTAATTAGCCCGTAATTCGGTTAATTACCAACTTTTTCAAAATTTTATGATTTGTTGTTTGATGTGAGGTGTTCAGCTATAAGTACCCGAAATTTCAAGTCTCTAACATGCATAGTTTCTGAGAACGGGCTCTGTGACGGACAGACAGACAGAGGAGCGAGACGAATAGGATTTCGTGAGATGAACGAAACCCTAAAAATATATTTGCACGAGACATTTATTTCATATTTTGAGATAATCATTTCAACTATTATCCTGAATTCTAAGACAGCGTAAATAATATTTCCTTTATAATAACAAAAGTATTTTCATGTGAATATTAAAAAGAGAAAGGAAACTTTGGTGAAAATTACGTCAGATTTAAAACGATACATTTAAAAGAACTTTCTCATAGCGTTGTTAAAAAGTACCGAGAGACAAAGACTGTGTACTTAATTCATTTTGCATTAGCTTACTTTCAAATTTTTAACTAATTTTTAACATTTTCCAACAAAGTTGAAAAGTGTTATTGATTTCGGTTTGTCTGTTCGCGCACTAACTCTCGTAAATATACTCGGATCGCACTGAAATTTTTGGTTATTGACGTTTAGCCTAGCACGAACCCTATTTCAAATGAAGTTTGTAGCATGTTTAGTTCATTTACAGGGACAGTCAAAAGTATTCCGTTGCATTACGGCCAATGGGAAAAAATAATTTCAAATGAATTTTAAAGATGTTACACCCTTTCAAACATAATAAAAAATATATGCATTTACGAAGTGCACTAAAATATGCAGAATATTATAGCATATGCGATGCAACGAATAATTACTGTTCATTTACAGGGCTACACAAAAGAATTCCATTACAAATGGTATTAGGGGAAATTGTTTGCAGCGTATTTTAATTATACAAATTCATATATAATAAAATTGATATAAGTCGGTGAGGCTTGCTTAAGTTATTTCATATATAATACGAAGTGCATAGCATTTACAGGAACATACAAAACATTTCAGACAAGTATTTTCTATCCGAAGTACTGTATATTAGCGGCGATGGCAGGGAATGCATTTTTAATTTGCACTAATATGCGCTTTTAAGTTTCACTATATTTATGCATACTATATGGTGTGTGTAAAGGTTATAGTTGATATACAGGGATACGCAAAAGAATTCGTAAAGGTTACTGAATATGACCGTAAATTGCTGAAAGGGGTGTTTAAAATGTGTTATGCTGAACTGCATGTAGTTTTCTATGAAATGTTTGTAGAATATAGGTAAAATGATATGCAGGGCCACGCAAAGAATTGGATACATGGCCGCCTATAGACGATAAATTCTGGAAATGCGATGTCAGTAGTTTTAAGAGTGATTTAGTTTGAATTAAAGTTTAACTAAATAGTGGCGTGTAATAAAGGTACTAGGTAAACAACAGGGCTGAACAAAAGTATTCAATTATGTTTCCATCTATTAGTATAAATTCCTGAAAGAGAAATTTCAACCTGTTACGCGTTTTCTTGCTAAACTTAATTTTCTATTGTATAGTATATATATCTATATAGATCAGCCTACAGATCAAACACAGGGCTCTTCGGAAGGGTTGGAATAAATATTTGGCTATGGGTGGTAACTGCTGAAATCAGTTTTTTAAATGTTTAGTTAGTTATCTTATTTACCTTATTTTCCTAAATAACGAAGTTTTGTTAAAGCTTTCAGGGAGTGTTGGAAAGTTTTTCATAATCTATGCCGTACGCATGATTTTTCTTTCTTATTTTTTAATCAAAGATGAAAACAGCCATTGTATCTCTTAGAAGCGGCAGATTTTGTCTTAAAAATCTCCATTCAAAGGAAAATGAATGAAAACCCGTTTACAGGGTGACCGTCAATGTTTTTGAAAATTATAATTCAATCTTTTTAAGGCCGATGAAATAAGCATGCTTTTAGAATCTGCGGTGCCTGAACGGGGGTTGGCGAGAGTAGCTCGTAGGGGGCAGAGCCCACTAGTAATTAAAAAAAAAAAACTATTACAAATAAATACTTGTAAACTGGTACTGTGATAGACAAATGCATGATAAACATGCTGAAGTAGACAGTTTTTAAATCGAAGAATCTCTATAATAATAGCCTAAGTCATATGTCTGTCATTAACAGCTCCGGGTTGACCGCTTCACTTTTTATATGCCAAGCGGCCAATTTGGCAATTTAATCTTAGGCGGGCGTAGATGATAAATCTCCAAATGGTGTTCCAACGCCATCGTGTCATCAGTATTATAATAGTCCATTTCAAGCGACTGTCATAAGCAATTTTTCGCGTGGTAAATTGAAACAAAGCTTTGATTGTTGAAATTAAATGTTATGGTTTTTGGTATAATTTATTACTTTTCTTTTTTCTTTCTTTCTTTCTTTTTTTTTTTTTTTTTTTTTTTTTTTTAAGAAATAATTGAGAGTCATAAATTTAAATAGATACTACTTAGTTATCCCGTTGACCAATTTTGCCAAATTAGATAAATCGCCAAACCACTCGCCAAATTTTAGAAATTGACATAACTTTAATTTTAAATAACGAAAGAACAAATAAATTAGTATAACATTAATAAACATGCAAATAAAACGCCAAAATAAAAATCACTTGATGACGTAAACACGTGTAACTTGCTTAAAGTCAAGTGAATGTGACATTTACGATCAGCCATCATTGGCATTTAATCTTATAGTTTAGCGATAGATTTTTGGCCGACGGGATAACCAAGTAGTACCTTTAAATATTTCAATTTTAAATTAAAGTTATGTATTTTAAATAAAACGAGTAAAAGTATCATATTTTAAATAGAATTAATGAAATACGAAAAAATACGACGGGGACAATTTTGGCGGGAGCGGCTAACATAAAAATACCGAGCTCATGATTTCTGTATCAGAATCTTCCGATTTCGAGATGGATTGGGCAAGTAAATTAAATTAGGAATAAAAATAACATGATACAATGCTTAGAATACATTTAAGGGAGACCAAACTGGTCGCCAAGGGCGTCTAGTAATTTTAAGAGTTATTTATTGCAAAACTTTCAAAATAGTTTAGTTTAAAAAAAAATTATAGATTAAAAAGACTTCATAGCAATTTAAACATCTTTCTCAGGAACATACTTGATTAGATTTTCGTGTGCAGTGTGCAATAACAATTTTTTTCAATTTTTAATTAAAAATTTCTTTATCTGAATAGAGATTCTATTCATAGTTTGAAATCGCAGGTTTTACCTACTGTTGTCAGATTTTTAAAAGCAAATATAATAATATTTACATACACCTTTCAATTGAAAAACATATTTACACGTAAATTTAAAAAAAGAAAGAAAGAACCCAATACGTGCGAAAAGCATTAAAAGGTGAAAATGAAGTCTCTTATTTAAAACTATATGCTTAAAACGTTATATTTTAAATAATATATTCAAAACGTCATATTTAAAACAATTTTCTTTTAGTGCTTCCAAACACTGTATTTTTAACTGAAATATATATTTACACGCGAAAAGTGTTGTCAAGCCTAAAATGTTGTTCTTTTAAATCGTCCAAATGTTCCAATTAAATAAAACTCAATTTTTTGTATCAAAATACTAATATCCAAAAAGCCGGAGACATGGCAGCTCCTCGTAAATATTGGAAAAGGAAAGAAAACTTTAAAGTTATTAAATTATTACATGCGAAAAGCATTTATCGGGGAAATTGTCATATTTAAAACGATTTTCTTACAACGCCTGTAAAGGAGAAGACACTCACCCATTTTAAATTAAAGATTTGGCCAGTGATGTACGCTCGACAGTACATCGCAACGCTTCGCAGAACCCATTTTATGAGCTCTTATCCCAATAATTGACTGCAAACACTTCAAAAGTTTACGATGTTATTTATTGGAACTATCGTAAAAACAAATTTTGATGGGGTGGTCCATTATAACACAGCCATGTCTTTAGAGTCTCAGAATATCAGGCCGAATGTCACTTACACATATAAATCGCAAGCCAACATCCAATGGAATACAAAGCCAATATGAGAGTTTAAACAAACGCCAAAATTATCCGTTGCAATTAATAGTTGTTAATAAAAAAATTTCCAATTTAAAAGCCGAAATATTACGATTGAAAGAACGTATTATGGACGTTTTAATGTGACATAATTTCCCACAGAGACGACAATAAGAAATTTAATTATACTATTTGAACAACAAGGTTCTGTACCTGACTCACCTCACACAAACAGATCGCTTTCAATCTTTGCATCACAGTAAATGATCGTCGATTTATAAATTAGTATAAAAATTGATGCATAAAATAAGTATATATTCTGGATAAAACAGCATTGCTGTTTTTTTATTCAAGAGTGTAGGGTAAAACTCTAAAGTATTTTTAGTCAGAGAAGTAAAGAAAATTAATGCGCTGTAGTCATTACAAAACTTTCTGTTATATCATCCCAATATAGTTACACTCTCATTAAAGCGACCCCACTTAAGACGTATTTCAGTTTAATAAGAACAATTTCGGGTACTTTTACAGAATAAGAGCCTTGGCGAGATAAGGAAACTTGGCAACATATTTTCTGGAAACCTCTTTATTGTTTCATATTCACAGGCATTTTTTCTTTCAATATTTATTCATTTTAAAGAAGCCATTCATCGTTTTTTATATATAAATAGATGTAAATTGTATATAAATAACAATGATAATATATATAAAAATAAAATGTTTAACTATATATATATTTATATGTGTACTAGGGGGCTCTGCCCCCTGCGAGCTCAGACACCGCAGAATCTAAAAGCACGCTAATTTGATCGGTTTTAAAAAGATTAGAGAAGATTGAATTATAATGAGAAAACCTATAGCAATCTCCCAGTAAATGGGTTTCCATTCAATTCCCTTTTATTGCAAAAATTTAAGGCCGAATCAGTTGCTGTTAAGAGATCCAATGGTTCTTTTCGTGTTTGATTACAGATGATCAGTTAAACATTTGAAAAGAAGCTAAAATAAAATGAATTAAGTAAGCAGAATCTTTGCGTCCCGGCATTTTTTAACAGCGTTATAAAACGATTGACATAATACAATTTACTACAATTACTACAATTTACTGCTTTAACCCCTTCAAGGGCGATAGTTCATTTTTGGATCACTTAATTTTAATTCTTAAATGCCACATTGGCACCAGAATATTGGAATGAAAATTTTCCTTTTATTAAGTAAATGAACAAGTAATGATTAAGTAATGAAACGTTATAATATCATTTATGGAAATGGTACAGTCTTGATTGACAATATGTGTTTTAAAGGTGAAAATCTTATGAATAAACTGAGGACATATAATTATCCTTACTTCTTTGAAAACTTAAATATAAAATTTGTTAAGCCAGTGGTTGATACAGTACCAGTGGTGAATCATCCGATATTGTACACTGATGGTTCTCGAATGATGAACAGTGTAGGAGCGGCATTTACGGTTTGGTATAGGGATTCTTTTATGCTAGACAGGAGATTAAAATTACATGACTATAACTCTGTTTTTCAAGCAGAATTGGCTGCGATAGACGAGGCTATCAGTTGGTGCATCGACTCCCCGCATGATTCATTTCATCTTTATACTGACAGCTTGTCATCAATTTACGCTCTTCAGCGCTTATTTCCATCTAACGGTCAGCTTTTTAATATCTTCAACTCTTTGCGCCTGTTACATAATAAAGTCATATATATTGGCTGGATAAAATCGCATGTTGGAATATCAGGAAATGAAAGAGCGGACATGTTGGCAAAATCAGTTATTATAAATGATCTGTATGATAAAGTTCTACGCATTCCTGCACCAACTTCTATTTTAAAGCGTCATTTTATAACACTTCTACATGATCAATGGCAGGTTTCTTGGGAAAATTCGGAGAAGGGAAGAGATACTTATGCGATATTAAACAAGGTTAACGTTTTATTTCTATGTGAATCCCAGGTGATAGGTTATTTTCTTTCTTCACATGGAGCATTTCCACAGTATCTGTTTAAAATAGGAAAACGCCCAAATAACAGGTGTAACTGTGGTGATGTAGGAAGTATACAACATTATTTGTTTGGACATTGTCCGTTAATGCCTTGTACATTTAAATTCAACAGGAATTGTACACTGAGATGGAACATTCGAAACGTTCTCATCACCCGTTCAAACTATAGAAAACTGTGTGCTATGTACAACGCACTTAATAGGGAATACTCATTTATTAGGTATAAATTTTGATAATTTTTACACTTGTAACTATTTACTTCTATCATACTGTTAATACTCATCAGTGGTTCGCTACGGACATTACGTGGTTTTCTGACACTAAATCAAAGGCTCAACATTGTGCCTTTTATAGTAACTGTCCTTTGTCTGATATTTTTGTTGGCGGCGATTTTCTCTTGAGGTCTGAACATTATGGTGATCTTTCTTCAAGTTAGTTTTTCTTATATAAAACTTTTATGAACATTTTTCTTTCGAACACTGAACTCATTTGAACATTAGTGAACAGTGAACTTTTATGAACATTTACACTTCATAATCTTGAACAAGGATTTATAGTCTTAACTTTTGTTATGCATTTAAGTCACTTCACTTTTGTTTTTATTTTTATTATTATGATGAAAGCCACATCAATTGTTTTGTAAATTTACGATTTACTATGTAAGTTCGTCAGAATATGTGCCTTTTTCCTTGTTATTTTGGGTGCTTTCCGATGTCCGGCATCGGTGATTGTTGTGGGGATTTTCCACCGGAGCGTTACATCCTATGCCATTCTTTGGTTGGTACTCCGGTCGGGTGATCAAGTAAATGAACAAAAACCGAAATTTGTTTGTAAATTCTGGCGCCATTCACTGATTTCAACATTTTACAAATTGAAGTACCTTACCCCTGAAAAAGTTAAAGGGATATTTGTTATTTTAAAGTTTCCTTTCTCTTTTAATATTCACGTGTAAATACAATTTTCAATATTTTCCTTCTTCTAACACGTACTCATTTAATAGTAATTTTAAAGGGGTTTTTTCTGTTTTTAATAGTCATGTGTAAATAAATTTTTAATCGTTAGGAAATATTATTCTTTGCACTGTTTTTAGAATTGAAAACAATCTCTATGATAGGTGACAAGTCACCAAATATTATTCTATCGCCATCATTTCCCCCTTTTCCTGAGAAACGCTTCCATTTTGATTAAAGAATCAAAGTTATTTTTTTTCGAATAAAACTACATAAAAGTTGCCATGACCGCAAAGAATTCTTGGTACTTTTATGTTAACCGGGTGCAAATCTTGCCAATAGCTTTTTTTTAACTCGCCAGTTAGCATTTTTTTATTTTTCGAATGATAAATTAAAACGGTACTACTTGGTTATCCCATCGACCAAAAATCTATCGCCACTCTATAAGATTAAATCCGAATAATGGTTGATCGTAAATGTCACATTCACTTGACTGAAAGGAAGTTACACGTGTTTACGCCATCAAGTGATTTTATTTCGACGTTTTATTTGTATTTTTATTAAGGTTATACTAATTTATTTGTTCTTTTGTTATTTAAAATAAAAATTACGACAACTTGTATAATTTGACGAGTGGTTTGGCGATATTGGTCGACGGGATAACTCAGTAGTACCATTAAAACATTGCTTTGAATTTGAAATTAAATGTCATGGTTTGTTGCATTATATAATATTTAACACAGATGTCATATACGCACCGGGTTTGGCGACATTTTTTTACGACAATTTGGCGAAAACCTCGTTTTCTAATACCAGTGACATATGTATTTTAAAGTATTTTCTAGTATTTTTAAAATGAAATAACAATAAATAAAAACAAAATAGTTAATAACTATAGAACAAAATGATTTATAACATTTTTTAAATAAAAAGAAAATAAATGTAAATAAACATTTATTAATAAATAAGCAACAATAGCCGGGTTACCATGTCAGGCAAAATAACGCCATTTTGGCGCCAATTAGGTACCCCGCTGCGTATATCACATCTGCGCCTAATATTTTTCATTTCGTTTCGTTTAAAAAAAGAAAGAAGTGAAAGTCATTAATTTTAAATGTTTCAATTTTAAATGAAAGTTTTGTATTAAATAAAATTATAATGAAATACAAAAAAAAAAAAAAAAAAAAAAAAAAAAGCATTGTTCTTAGCATACATTTAAGGGAGGCCAAACTGGTCGCCAAATTAGTTTATAATATTAGCCTTTTCTAAAATATGAAAAAAAAATACCTGTTACGATTAAAATTTGAGTTGCCATCATTAGAGAGAAGCATTTAAAATTAGGAAAAAAAGTAATATTTTGAAAACTAATTCAAATTAAAAAAAATTCTAATACCAGTTTTGAGATCTGCGGATCAATACGGATTTTTGGTATTAATTTCATCGCAAAGTATTTCATATTTTAGGAGAAATCGACGTGAAACATAATCAGTTATTTAATCAGTCGTTTCATAAAATCGTTTCATAAGTTCGTTTCATTTCAGCCGTTTCATAAATTCGTTTCATTAGGATTTTATATATATAGGGTAGATAAACAAGCATAAAAGGTCATCAGTTTTGTTGTCATATTTGTTTAAATCAAACTGGCAACAAATCTTACATTCTGAAGCTTTAATTGCGCCAAGCTTTTTAAAAAAGGCCAAGGCTCCTACACTGTAAAAATACCTAATTTCGTTTTCCTCATCGTTTTCTGTATGCAAATAATGTTAAGAACATCGTATTTAATGCGTGTGTTTCATCGGATAATGCGAAATTTATTTTCACAAATTGACCGAACAGAATTGAAATACATTGATTGATACATTTGTGCATTATCTATACTGAAAAGGACAAAAGTGTCTGTGTAACGCTGACGTCATTTTAGCGGTGACAACAGCAGATGATTACAGTTAACTTTTACTGCACTTTTTTTAAACTTCTAAATAGCGCACATTTTCAAATTCTGTATCGTCGAATAGAAAAACAAGTCGGAAATTGTACGTCAAACGTGGCAAATGAGGTGCGTTCGTAATGTAACTCTTTTTATAAATATTCAGATCTTGGTGCAGTAGCTGTTGCACTCTTATGTAAAAATACATCAATACAAAATTTATTACAAAAATATATATTAAATTCAGTAATATACGGAAATAATATGACCCCATCTTAAATAGAACGTAATCATCATGGCAACCTAGAATCACTGAATTCATTACGTATGATAGGATTTAATAGAATGAAGAAAACTTTTATTAATATACTTTAAAGTTTTTTTCGATTTTTCTCAAATTTGAAATGACAAAGTTCTGCAACGATTATATACATTAAATTTCAAACCATTCGGTTTGGTAGTTTTTGCACTGTCATATACGGACAGGCAGACAGACAGACAGGCGGACCAGACAACGACTATATGTGCTACATATTTATATAATTACGAACGCACCCAAACATGTACTTTGAAATCCAATTTGTTTGAATCGTAATTTGTGTGAAAACTGTATCGCTTTTTACTCAATTTTTATTGTTTTGTAAAAAAAAATTCAAACATTTTTTTTTATGTATTTCTATTGTGTGCAGACGATTATTAAAGATAAATCCGTTTGCACTTAAAATAACATAAATAGCTCAGCATTTGTTTCCAGCTTATATTCCATAACGAAATTAAAACATTCATCAATCAATAATAAAAAACAATAAAATATAAACAAAACACAAATTTGAGCCATGTAATCGAACTTTTAAAAAAAGGCTGAAGCAAAAAAATGAAAAAAGTCAGATTGTAAATAGTGATTTTTGGCGATTTCTTCAGTTGTTAACTCTTAGCGCTAGTCCAGTATGAAAGTATCGCTTTTAATAAATTTCAAAATTTTTATCCCCCGTGTTTACCACCTTGTTTTTGTTTTGTTTTCTAAGGAACTTTGGATCATATCATTTAATAAGATATCAAGAAACCGCAAGTGCCGTTTGTTTTATGGAAAATGGATATGTATTACTTCAATTTTAACTAAAATATTGAAAAATAAATATTTTTTCGTAAGTAAAAAACCTGTATACATTACTTTTTCAAAATTAATTCTTAAAATTCATGACAAAATGAAGTTATCCATTGCTAACCATTAACAATTGAAATCAAAACTAGTATGTTGTGGCCATCACAAAACTTTCTTCTACATAAATCACGTCAATTAATTTATTTAAATAGAACAACAAATAACATAGATTTAGCACCAATTCTTATCAAAATATATCTGAATTTGAAGTTAGATGAAAATTCGTGCATTAGTTCTTGAGATAGAGTTGTAGCGGAAATCCTGAAAAATGTAGCATAGCAGCGCCACCTGTTGAGCGATTTGCACCAAAACATAAACAGCACTAATTGATATCAAGGTATACCTAAATCTGAAGTTTGTTGAAAATCCAAGCATTAGTTCTTGAGATAAAGTTATTGCGGAAATCGCAAAAAATGCAGCATAGCAGCGCCACCTGTTGAGCGATTTACATCAAAATATATAAAACGTCATTTCATATCAAGGACTAACTAAATCTGAAGTTTGATGAAAATACGTGCATTAGTTCTTGAGATACAGCTCTTGCGGAAATAGTGGAAAATGCAGCACAGCAGCGCCACCTGTTGGGCGATTTACACCAAAAATTAAACAGCACTAATTCATATCAGGCACTAACTAAACCTGAAGTTTGATGAAATTTCGTGCATTTGTTCTTGAGTTAGAACTATTCCGAGAATCATGAATAATGCAGCATAGCAGCGCCACTTGTTAGGGGATTTTCACAAAAAACTAATCAGCACCAAACTATATCCTGGACTAACTGAATCTGACGTTTTATGAAAATCCGTACAGCAGTTCTTGAGATATAGCTATTGCAGAAATCGTGAAAAATGCAGCATAGCAGCGCCACCTGTTTGGCGATTTTCACCCAAAACTAATCAGGTCCAATTTATATCAAGATCTAACTGAATATAAAGTTTTGTGAAATTCCGTGCATTAGTTCTTGAGATAGAGCGCCCACAAAATTTTTGTCACATACAGACTCACAGAGTGACAGACAGACTCACAGACAGACATTTTCTAAAAACCATCAAATCGTGTTCAGGACATTCTAAAACGTATAAATCCGTCGAAAACCGGAAGTCGAAAATTTACACGAATCCAATACTTTCTTCTTGTAAAGATAGCAGAAAGTAAAAAAAAAATAAACTGCTTGTTTGTACATGAATAAGCATACATATAAATATTAAAAAGAGAAAATCGAACCTACAAACTATAAACTGATATATATATCGATGTCTTACACACAAAAATAGTATCAGTTACCTCTATCGTTAACATTTCTCCATAGTATATATTGATAAATATGTATCATAATTACAAAAAATACTCCTTACCGTTAGGTATTTATCAAACAGACATTACTGCAAAGAACTATTCCTAAAATTGTTTATGAGTTATGACTGTTTGACAATGATAAATGCATTTTGTTATCAACATAATTTATCTTACGAAAGATGAAGGTGCTATACTTATATTTTATTGCCCGAAAGCTATTAAACTCATTTTTTTTTCTAGCAAGATTCTGAAATTAATATGGTGTTTTGTATATATATATCTAATAAACTTACGAAAATAATTTTATATTTATTCTTATTTTAACAGAGTAATGTTACGAGAAACTTGTACCTATTTATGTAAACTTAATTATTATTTTTTTTTTCATGTCAAAGTTTAAACGTTTAATTTACGGTTTTAATTGGAAAACAATGAAAAATGTGTTGATATATTAAAATGTGTTAATAAAAATGTATATTTGAAGATGCTATGCGAGTATTTTATTGCCCGAAAGCTGTTAATATGACTTTTTTTTTTTTTAGCAAGATGCTGAAATGAATATGGTATTTTGAATATTTTTTCCTTTTTGCAAACTAAAAAACAAAAAACAATTTTATGCTCATTCTTAATACGACAAAGTAACGTTACAAAAAATTTGTATCGATTTGTATAAACTTAATAGAAACCTTTTTTCCTCTACGTCAAACTTTAAACAATTCGTTTACAGTTATAATTAGAAAACAATAAAATGTAAAAATGTGTTATGATTTTTTTAAGCTATCTCAATAATTTTTTGCTACTTTTATATATGGAACAAGGGGGCTCTGCCCCCTACGAGCTACGCTCGTTAACCCCTGTTTGTTCAGACACCGCAGGCTCTAAAAGTACGCTAATTTGATCGGCTTTAAAAAGATTTCGGATGATTGAATTTTAATTTAAAAAACAGTGGCGAGCTCCCTATAATCGGATTTCTATTCATTTCTCTTTGATTGGGGAATTTTAAGGTCAAATCCGCTGCGGTACTACTTGATTATCCCGTCAACCAATTTCGCCAAATTATATAAATGGCCAAAACACTCGCCAAATTATACAAATTGACATAATTTTTATTTTAAATAACGAAAGAACAAATAAATTAGTGCAACATTAATAAAAATACAAATAAAACGTCGAAATAAAAATAACTTGATGACGTACACACGTGTAACTTGCTTAAAGTCAAGTTAATGTGACATTTACGATTAACCATTATTGGCATTTAATCTTATAGTTAGCGAATGATAGATTTTCGGTCGATGGGATAACTAAGTAGTACCAAAGATACAATCGCTGTTTTCGTCTTTGATTAAGTATAATAAGTTAAACATTTTAAAATAGCCTTTTATGTTAGCTATATAAAAGGAATTAAGTAAACGGAGTCTTTGTCTAGCGGTATTTTTTAACAAAGCGAAAAGAAAGTTCTTTCAAATAAGACATTTTAAATTAATCGTTTTTAATCTGGCGTAATTTTGACCAAACTATTCTTTTTCTTTTTAATATTCACGTGAAAATACTTTTATTAGAAATGAAATATTATTTGCGCTTTCCTAACAAAAATAGTTGAAAAGTATCCTCTCAAAATATGAAATAAATGTCTAGCGCAATTTATAAATTTAAACTGTTTTGCAATATTATTTTGCGTTCATTTTATGTAATAACTATAATGTGACGTAAATATGGCGTAATTTCTCCTATTTAAGATTTTTAACGCATGTTAATGAATTTATTATTTTACAATTTCCTTTCTCTTTTAAAATTCACGTGTAAGTATAGTTTTTTTGACGTAATTTTTAATAAGTGTACATAATTATTTAATTCAATTTCTAAATTTTTTTCTGCTTATAATAGTCACGTGTAAATAAATTTTTAATTTATTTACACGTATAAATATATATATATATATTTTATTTGACGCAAACATTATCGTTTGCGCTGTTTATACAGTTGGCAACAGTTTAAATTAATATCACTTTCTAAAATAAAGTAAACAATATCTCTAGAAATGCTGAAAATTTGAATTTAAAATAGAAATAAAACCTCAAAAAATGAGTCAAATTAAAAAAAGAAATACAGTCTGCACACCGGGAACTTCAAACGTATAAAATGATCTAAAAATGATTAAATTCCCAGGAATAGTTTTTGCTCCTATAAAACTTTTTTAGTGGAACGATTTTGTCCAAATTTAGCATTAAATATCTCTTAAAATAATTCTTCGATTTGAAAACTGTCTACATCAGCGTGTTTATCACAGGGTTGTAAAAAACCCGGGTTTTGTGTTAAAAACCCAGCCCGGGCGGGTTTTATTAAAAAACCTGGGTTAAATGGGCAATTTTCCCCGGGTAAATTGGCTACTAAATTTTGGTACTTCGCAAAATTTATTCGTTGAAATTTTGAAAATTCTCAGAGGAATTACTCAGGAAAAATTTAATTTTTTGCTTAGGAAAGCGCAAGAAATTTGATTGCCGAAACAATTGGCAATCCTGATCTCAAATACAATCTTTGTAAACAAACACTTCATAGTCTAATAGATGGGAATGACTTCATACTCTTAATAAGGATCTCAATATTTTTCTCTGTTCTTAAAATACATTATATGATCCCTTTAATTTAAATAACAAACAAATTTTAAATTGCAAAGCTATCAATTGTTTGTTATTTAATAATAAAATATAAATATAACTTAAAAAAACTTGCTCCTTTGAAATTATCACAAGATTAGAAATGTTGATAAAAAATATCTTACAACAAAAATGTTTCTTATGTATATACAGGGTGTCCACTCTCAACGGTGTCCAATGGCTAATTCCTAAACCGTTAGTCATACACATATAGTTTAAATATTACAAAAATGTTTTTATAGGCAAAGAAATATTTTAAAAGCGATTTGGGTCAATAAAAACAGTTCTTAGAAAATTACGAAATTCGAGTGTTTATATAGCCCCCGGTGCTATAAGTTATATTTAGTAAAAATTTCCTATTACACTGACAAGACAGACAAAAAAAGTCCCATTCATATAACAATAAAATTGACTGAGTTATGCAACTTTAAAAATGCATGACTTATACCACATTTCTGCATCTGAACACAAATGAGTTTGGCCATACTGTGAGGGGTCACATCCTAAGTGCTTAAAGTATTCGAAGAACTTTTCATGTGTATCAGCGCTTTGAAAAAAATAGTAAAGTGTTATGAATAAGTTAACTTTTATTAAGTTTCAGACTGGCTAAAATTATTGTATTTTAACATATGTTTTATTTTGTAAAGATTTGAGACTATTTCTTTTCATGATTTCTTTTAACAAATATTATGTTATTTTATTTAACTTCAACTATCATATGTATGTTTTCCCAGTTCAAAATTTGCAGTTGAAATTTAACTCACTTTCAAGTTTCAAATATCCGTCGAGACTAAATTTTACATGTATACTGATGTAAATCCAATGATAATCTAATATTATTATGATTTTCGGTGGTTACCATTCATACTTATTTTACAGGATAACACAAAAAATTTCGGATAGATTACTGCCAAGAAGTTTAAAAAAAAGTTTTAGATTAGATAACACAAGATTGCGATGGTTATGCTTTTTAACTTTTATGTATTTTTTAGCACTGAATCTCAGAATTACATTAATTTTTAACCATCATCTCAGGATGTTTTGCAAATCATAAATTGTCAAAGTTAAAAAATAACAAAAATCAAATACTATAAAATAGAGGAGACGGCTGAATTTTTTAAATTTTGATAATTGATTTTTATGTACTTTTTAGCACTGAATCTTAAAATGACCTTCATTTTTGACCATCACGTTATAATTTTTTTGCAAATCGTAAATGTCAAAGTTAAAATATAGCAAACATCTGATACTTTAAAACAGATGTAAAACTTTTTTTATTTAATTTTCCTGACGTGATGGTTAAAAATGAAGGTCATTTTCGGATTCAGCAGTAAAAAATACTATAAAACAGATGTAAAACTTTTTTTATTTTATTTTCCTTATGTGATGGTTAAAAATGAAGGTCATTTTCGCATTCAGCAGTATAAAGTACATAAAATAATTTAGTAAATATAATAAGTTTAGTAAATATAATACTCTTGAAGCTAACTGAAAAGCTTAAATTTACGTTTTAAATTAAAAGCTAAAACGTTTTAAAACTATAGGGTTCCCAATCTAAAAGTGCAAGTAAATTAGTACAAATGTATTTTCTAATAAATAAAACAAAATAACCATGAACAACAAATACATAATTTGTTCCTTTCCAGAAATACTCTTAAAAAACCCGGGCTTTTTAAGTGAGTTTTTTATAAAAAAAACCCAGCCCGGGCGGGCAGCTGGGCGGGTAACCGGGCAGCTACCCACTACAACCCTGGTTTATCAAACATTTCTGTATAATACTACCTATTTTCATATTTTTGTATGCATTATTTTTCTTAATATTAACGAAGAAAGACCTCCGGTCACAAAAAATTCAAAACCGGCGGCGGTGAGAGCGGTAGTTACTTTTAGGTAGCTTTCTTTACAAAAAGCTACCTATTGCAGCCGTTCGGAGGAAAGCGATTTCAAAAAATTTTGGTATATTTTCATCGATCATGACCCCCAGACTCCGAAACCACCCTCCGTTCAAAATTGATATATATATATATATATATATATACCGGGTGTCCCAAAAAGGACTGACTGATTTTAAAATTCAATAACTTGCAAACGGTGACAGATATTTAAAAAATTCTTGCAGGAGGTTTATGCATAAGGTCAAAAGTTTTATTACAGTGATTTTCGATTTTAGTTCGAATTACAAACAATAGATGGCGCTGTAAGCAATAGTCGCTAAATACAGGCTCGATTTCTAGTCCTTTCTCTTGTTCCATGCTGAAAAAGGAGATGGAAATGTATTATCCGGGCCACGAAGTACCAAAAACCGAGCCTGAATTCAGCGTCTATTGATCGCAGCGCCATCTATTGTTTGTAATTCGAACTAAAATTGAAAATCACTATAAAAAAACTTTTGACCTTATGCATAACCCTCCTGCAAGAATTTTTTAAATATCTGTCACCGTTTGCAAGTTATTGAATTTTAAAATCAGTCAGTCCTTTTTGGGACACCCGGTATATATATATATCTGACCTATGTCACACTGTAACTCTCGTATTTATGAACCGATTTGGATCTAATTCGGTGTGTCCATAGTACATACCAATATCTCGACCGAGTTCGTTGGCCAGCTTCATCCGCCATTTTATTTCAAAATGGTTGCCATTTAAAAATTTTTAAAAAATTTTAAATTTGAAATGTGGTACCAAAAAATTGAAAATGGAAACATATTTTTTTCTTATGTATTTGACCTTTATACAAAGACTCCGTAGCAGTTTTTGTTTCGTCTATATCTTAAAAAATGGCTGAGTTATAGCATTTTGAATTTCTAGCGAAGCTGACATTTTGAAACGTCCTGAATTTTGTCACGCGATAAAAGGCGTATTTATGAACTGATTTGGATATAACTTCGTTTATACATATTACAGACCAATGTCTCGACTGAGTTCGATGGCCAGTTTCATCCGCCATTTTGTTTAAAAATGGCGGCCATTTAAAATTTTAAGAAAAATTTAAATATGAAATGTGGTACCAAAAAATTGAAAATTGAAAAAATATTTTTTTCTTATGTGTTTGACCTTGATAAAAAGATTCGGGAGCAGTTTTTGTTTCGTCTATATCTTAAAAAATGGTTGAGTTATAGCATTTTGAATTTCTAGCGTGGCTGACATTTTGAAACGCCCTGATTTTTGCCACGTGATAACAGACGTATTTATGAACCGATTTGGATGTACCTTGGTGTGTACATAGTACATACAAATAACTCAACCGAGTTCGTTGGCCAGCTTCATCCGCCATCTTGTTTCAAAATGGCGGCCATTTAAAAAAATTAAAAAAAAATTAAATTTAAAATGCGATACCAAAAATTAGAAAATGAAAAATATTTTTTTTTCGTATGTGTTTGACATTAATACAAAGATTCCGGAACAGGTTTTGTTTCATCTATATCTAAAAAAATGGCTGAGTTATAACATTTTGAATTTCTATTGTGGCTGACATTTTAAAACGACCTGATTTTTGTCACGCGATGACAGGCGTATTTATGAACCGATTTGAATGTAACTTGGTCTGTACATAGTACATACCAATGTCTCGACCGAGTTCGTTGGTCAGCTTCATTCGCCATCTTGTTTCAAAAGGGTTGCCATTTTAAAAAAAAATGTAATTTAAAATTTAAAATGAGGTATTAAAAAATTGGAAAATGAAAAAGATTTTTTTTGTGTGTTTGGCCTTCATACAAAAATTTTGGAGCAGTTTTTGTTTCTGAAAATTTGTTCTTTTGTTTATATCTGAAAAAGTGGTTGAATTATAGCACTTTGAATTTCTATCATGGCTAACACATTGAAACGATCTTGTATTTGTCCCGCGATACCACACGTATTCGCCTATTTCGATGGAAGAAGGCATGTGGATAGTATACATCAATATCTCGACCAAGTTCGCTGGCCAGCTTCATCAGCCATCTTGTTTCAAAATGGCGGCCATTAAATTAAAAAAAAAATTATATTTAAAGTGAGGTGCAAAAAAATTAGAAATTGAAAAAGGTTTCTTTCTTAAGTATTTGACCTTGATATAAGAGGATTCAGGAGCATTTTTTGTTTGTCTTTACCTTAAAAAATGGTCCAGATATAGCAGTTTCAATTTTTAACGTGAGTGACATTTTGAAAAATCTGATTGCCTGCAGCACTCGTATATATCAACCGATTCCGATGCGAGTGAGCATGTGCACAGCAATTACTAAGGTCCCGACCAAGTTCACTGGTTAGCCTCATCCACCATGTTGTCTTAAAATGGCAGGCACTTTAAGAAATCGCCGAATTTAGCAGCCAAATATAAGTTACTTTAAATAAAAGCAGCTTGGATAAAGCTGACTAATTTCGCGAAATTCTCATTCATAATGATTTAGTATTGATAAAAATTAAAATTGAATCTCCTACATTCGGTTTCCACTTAATTGAGCTTCGTGTGTTTGAATAATATAAGTTGGCTTTTTTAAAATAAGGAATATGAAAGCTACCTCTTCCTCCCGGCACTGGCCGGAAGGACTTTTTTAGGTAGCTTTCATTACAAAAAAGCTACCTATTGCAGCCGTTCGGAGGAAAGCGATTTCAAAAAATTTTGGTATATTTTCATCGATCATGACCCCCCAGACCCCGAAACCACCCTCCGTTCAAAATTGATATATATATATATATATATATATATATATATATGACCTATGTCACACTGTAACTCTCGTAATTAAGAACCGATTTCGATGTAATTCGGTGTGTACATCGTACATACCAATGTCTCGACCGAGTTAATTGGCCAGCTTCATCCGCCGTTTTGTTTCAAAATGGCGGCCATTTAAAATTTTTTAAAAAGATTAAAATTTGAAATGTGATACCAAAATTTAAAAATGGAAAAATATTATTTTGTTATGTATTTGACCTTTATACAAAGATTCCGGAGCAGTTTTTGTTTCGTCTATATCTTAAAAAATGGCTGAGTTATAGCATTTTGAATTTCTAGCGTGGCTGACATTTTGAAACGTCCTGAACTTTGTCACGCGATACAAGGCGTATTTATGAACCGATTTCGATATAATTCGGTGCGTACATAGTACATACCAATGTCTCGACCGAGTTCGTTGGCCAGCTTCATCCGCCATTTTGTTTCAAGATGGCGGCCATTTAAAATTTTTTTAAAAATTTAAAATTTGAAATGTGGTACCAAAAAATTGAAAATGGAAAAATATTTCTTTCTTATGTATTTGACCTTTATACAAAGATTTCGGAGCAGTTTTTGTTTCGTCTATATCTTAAAAAATGGCTGAGTTGCAGCATTTTGAATTTCTAGCGTGGCTGACATTTCGAATCGTCCTGAATTTTGTCACGCGATAAAAGGCGTATTTATGAACCGATTTGGATGAAACTTCGTTTATACATAGTACATACTAATGTCTCGACCGAGTTCGTTGGCCAGCTTCATCCGCCATCTTGTTTCAAAATGGCGGCCATTTAAAAAAAATAAAAAAATTTAAAAATTAAAATGAGATACCAAAAAATTGGAAAATGAAAAAGATTTTTTTTTCGTATGTGTTTGCCTTAATACAAAGATTCCGGAACAGTTTTTGTTTCGTCTATATCTAAAAAAATGGCTGAGTAATAGCATTTTGAATTTCTATTGTGGCTGACATTTTAAAACGACCTGATTTTTGTCAGGCGATAACAGGCGTATTTATGAACCGATTTGGATGTAACTTGGTCTGTACATAGTACATACCAATCTCTCGACCGAGTTCGTTGGCCAGATTCATTCGCCATCTTGTTTCAAAAGGGTTGCCATTTAAAAAAAATTAATTTAAAATTTAAAATGAGGTATTAAAAAATTGGAAAATGAAAAAGATTTTTTTTATGTGTTTGGCCTTGATACAAAGATTCCGGAGCAGTTTTTGTTTCTGAAAATTTGTTCTTTTGTTTATATCTTAAAAAATGGTTGAATTATAGCACTTTGAATTTCTAGCATGGCTAACATTTTGAAACTATCTTGTATTTGTCACGCGATAACACACGTATTCGCCTATTTCGATGTAAGAAGGCATGTGGATAGTATACATCAATACCTCGACCAAGTTCGCTGGCCAGATTCATCAGCCATCTTGTTTCAAAATGGCGGTCATTAAATTAAGAAAAATATATATATTTAAAGTGAGGTGCAAAAAAATTAGAAATTGAAAAAGGTTTCTTTCTTATGTATTTGACCTTGAAAAGGCTTTAGCGAAATTCTGCCGCGCCGAAATCAGCTACAAACCGCCTAAGGAAACTTTTCCCCCTCTTTCTTTTCCGTTAATTCGTTTATCTTTAGCTCAATTTGGGGCCCCATCAGATGGGGGTGAATGGGGCTCTCACTGTTTTTAGCTAATAAATAAAGTTTTAAATAAATTTTTGCCCACTTTCCTTTTGTCTCTTATTGTTTTTTCAACTTTAACAACTTTGACACTATTGCTTTCCCCCTCTTACTTAAACTTAACATTAGCAACTTTTCTGTTTTTTGAACTAGAGACATGGTTTCACTTCTGATATTGTTAATTTCATCTATTTAAGTTGTCCCACTTAATATTTAAGTGTTTGGAATTGGTTGGGCCTAATCCTTAACTTTTGGTACTTTTTTATTTATTAAGCTAACTCTCTAGTTTTTTCTCACAGCCAACTGCCTTTACCTTAATAACTTGTCCCACTAAAAATTTCACATCCGAATACATCTCAACTTGCTTAACAATAGGAACTTTTTTGTTTTTGGTGTTATGGCCTTCCAATTTGTGATGACATGGAGGTTTTTGAGTGGCAAACAAATCCCACTTTTAAAGTTTTACTCACCATATTTTTCCCTTAACAACGGCATCTTTTACATTACTTACTGGTTTCTGTTAAAGTAATCATCCAATTCACTTCCGGCGGTCCCTGCACTGTTTTCGGGTCATACACAGAGATTATTCAGCCTCAAAGTAATAAATGGCTTAAATTCCGTAATTACTCCCTACTTATTATAACCAACATAATTTAATATTCTAGTTGCTCTTACTAATATGCTTTACAGGCAAGTGCAGCGGGACCTTTTGAGTAAGGTAAGTATTCTGCTGTTGCTTGTCTATATCTTAAATACTTAGTTATCCTATGTCCACCCAATCGCTTTCATCCCAGTAATAAAACTTTAGTAAAAGTTACTTAACCTTCTCTATGGGAATTACTGATAGAACGCATTTGTGTGTAAATACCTCATAAATTCATAGGGTTTAATGATACATAGTATACTGCGGTTTTCAGGTTTTGGTCTTGCATAGTGTTGTACATAATTATTAGTTTATCTCACAAATATTATTATAAACTCTTACAGTGAATATTATGCTTTTATTATTTATTGTTATACTACTCAGTTCTACATATCTATTGTAAATATGTTTTATATCTCATATACGTCAATTACTAAGACATCTTATCTATCTTTTATATTACTTTTCCTGAAATCTGTTTTATGAGTCAATGTATTTGTAATAGGGGTTTTCCTGACCAAGTTATAAAAAGCAAATGAGCTTTGACAGGATGGCACCAGGTTTTTCTTAATAATTATAGTGACGAGCTTATGGACACGGGAAGCATACTCATGTACCTTTTCCCCCTTCTCTCCTTTTGTTTATTTACTATCACTATCATTGTTTTGTTTTATTTTGATTTTGTTCTTCAAAATTCTCCCCATTTTTGGCCATTAATTTTCTCTCAGTCATTTTCGGTAGTTCGACTACCGGTTTTTGCTTTCTACTTTCTATATTCCCTTTCCTTCAATGATGTATGGCTGGGGCCTAGTGGACCCCTGTTCTTTATCTTGAATTATGATATTATTATATCTTATTATTTTTAGTTACCGGCATTGGAACGTATATCTTAAATAAATTTTAGTGGTGGTAATGTGAATGGGAGTCTTCTGCTATCAATTATCTAAAAAATTAAATTGCTAATCTATCTAAAGTTTTTATAACTGTGGAAAAACAACCAAAGGATGAATGACAAGCAGAGTGTGTCTGCAATGGACAATGTTCAACAAATTAGTCAACAGCTTAACCAAGGGCGAAGGAGTCCAACAGTAAAACTAACAAAACTCGAAACATTAAATCAAACCACCAATACAACAAAAATATCCGAGAATGAAACAATAGCCAATATGGCATTTATCTCAAGCACACTTATTACGCAAATAATCGAGGATACTAAGGTGGTTCATCCAGACAGATACAAGACGTGGAGAAGTCTGTTGGAGACTCAGCTGGGGCATGCAGCGGCAATAGAGAATGAAACTTATAGATTAAGTCCATACTACAAAATAAAAGATAAACCTAAATCAAGCTTACTAGAAAAGTTACTGAATGTAGAAAAATCTAAACTGAAAGGTTCTGGTGGAAGGTATCTAGCAAGAACACAAAAAATAGCTGACTTCCTGGAATATGAAGTAAGGAATGAATTAGCTTTTAAAAACAAAGAATACAAAACTAGTCCTTACTACGACGAAACAAATACTCAAATACACGAATTCTTCAGAGATTTTAACACTGAACAAATAACCTCAATACAAGACAAATTAGCTAAGGAAAAACAGGAAAATCCTGAAATAAAAGAATACAATGAATATTTACTTGACCATTTGCAATTAATGCACTTTATACAAGATGCCGAAGATGTAAGACAGGAAAGAACCAAAAGGATAAAACAGTTGTCACATAGAGAGGAAACACCATCAAGAAAGCAGTCCAATCTTCAGCAAGCGATACAACTGCGAGGAGCCTTTCAGAATTCAAGCATCACAAAAACTAAAAACAAGCAAGTAAACTCATCTCCAGTAAACAAATCACCGATGACAATGGGTGTAGAGTTATTACCATTTGAACTGCATGGGACCAGACTGGATCCACTGGAGAAGCTTCCCATTAAACAATTGATTAAAGAGTACAAAATACTATTGCAGCAAAACAACAAGGAAGGGAGAGCAGAAGCGGAGAATTACCTGGAAGTGATATTCTCTAAGGCACAAAGCATTGAATCCCTGATACTACGGTATCAAAATGAAGCCAACAAAGACAAACAAGATCTGGAGGATGAGCTACAGTTGAGAATCGATGAGCTATCAAAGGAAATTACAGATTTAAATTCAAAACTTACAGAGAGCTCCAAGTTG
The DNA here is from genome assembly GCA_963932465.1 of Maratus speciosus. Lineage (NCBI taxonomy): Eukaryota > Metazoa > Arthropoda > Arachnida > Araneae > Salticidae > Maratus > Maratus speciosus. Next base: position 545,104,686 of record OZ010794.1, read on the forward strand.
GAGGTACTATTAGAAAACAAATTGGAAGAAAAAAGGCAAGAGAACAAAAAACTAAAAGCAGAACTTAATTGTCAGGAAGTAACAATAATAGAAAAGTATAAAATTAAAGAACTGCAAGCAGAGAATGGTAAACTCAGGATTCAACTCCAAGAAAATCTAACAAAACCAAAAACAAAAGAAAAGAGAAACCAAACAAATATTACTAAGACTACATCGATTAAAACGCAAACAGAAATGACACAGATGGATATAACTGGCCTGGAACAAAATCAAGACTTCGATATGACACACTTAAATGCTAAATTGAAGATGATTGAAAATCTAGTCAGAGAAAGCATAAATGTACAAGGTGACAAGAATGCTGCGAGAATAATTATAGATACTGAGCAGACAAGTGGCGGATTGCAACAAAGAACATCAAACTCAGCTATATTAATCAAAACAATATCAAAACAACTAACAATAACTAAACTCAAGGAATTCCTGAATGAAAAACTCCTAGAAGAAGCTGATATTCCACCAATATACTGTAGAACGGCTAGACAAAAAGACACTATAATCCTACAAACAGATCAAGACACACATACAGATAAACTACTTAAAATTATTGAGAACTACTTAGAAATTAAAGAAAACATAAAAATAACCTACAAATTATCTAAAAGTTTAAAAATTATCATCACAGGCATACCAACATCGGTTACAACAACAAAACTCCTGAATTACATAAAAGAGAATACTACGATCTGCAACATAACAATTGATAAAATTCTCCAGAAAGAAAAATCACCTAATTATCACATAATCTTAAATCTAGACTTCAATGATGCACAAACATTACTAGCTAAAAAATCATTGTTGGTAGGTCTGAATAACTGTCAAATTCGTATCTATAGACCAATTATCCGTTGCGGCAATTGTCAACTTTATGGCCACTCGTCGACCAACTGTCGCAGAGACTCAATATGTGCAAAGTGCTCGCGTGGACACCGTACTAGAGACTGTCCTTACGCCAATGACCCTTCACAATTTCGCTGCACAAACTGTCACACGCGTAATGACTATCAACAACATACAGCCGATTCCAGCTCCTGCCCAGTGTATCAGTCGCAGTTGACTGATAGACGCAGAGATAACAGACTCTGACTTTGACCTTGTCTAATCTGAACTTTATATATCTAGAACAATTACTCAGAGGACTATCCTCACTGTATATACATCACTATCATAGAACTTTAAATTATTTAACCATATTTACAATTTTACTTCATTATCTTCATATCTTTTTTATCATAATAAGCGTATCAGCATTTGTCCTAATATTTCTGCTGCGGCGGTGATGGCCTCCAGTTATGGGCAGTGGGGCCACCTTCATTGGGCTTAAATTTGTCCTGTGATTGTCTTTTTAGTTCTACCATCGCTCCGTGTATTTCATATTTTCTGTCAAAAAAAAAACTTATTTATTGGAAAATAATTATATCTCTAAATTATTATACTACTTTATCAAAAAAAAAAAAAAAAAAAAAAAAAAAAAAAAACATGGGTCCACGTGGTGTATGGAAGGGTGTTTTTGAGATTGTTTAATTTTTAAGAACTTAAATACCACTAGAAATATTGTAAATACGAATAAATATTTTTGTTTAAAAGGGGGAAAAAAAGGGGAAAAATATTTCTTATCAAAAGTAAAGACGAAAGTAAATACTTAAAAATTTTTCAAATAGTACACAAATTCCAAAACATATAAATCATAATTGAAATACATTTCTAGGCTCGCCCTGAAACAATAGGGCAGCCAATTGTGATTGGTAAAGAATCGCCATCTTAAATAATAATAAATTTTCACAGGCGGTCCGGGACACGGCACTTGCCTTCTTTCCCGGAGACTGGTGTTCTGGGCTTGTTTCCGCAGGTAGTAAAACTTTTCCCTGCCCTGGGCTTTGGGGTTACACCTAACCATAAGCCAAAAGCGGGTTCCCAGGGTGGGTGCTTACTTACTTACTTACCTTGAAAAGGATCCAGGAGCATTTTTTTGTTTGTCTTTACCTTAAAAAATGGCTCAGATATAGCAGTTTCAATTTCTATTGTGGGTGACATTTTGAAAAATATGATTTTTTGCTTGCGACAGCACTCGTATATATCAACCGATTCCGATGTGAGTGAGCATGTGCACAGCAATTACTAAGGTCTCGACCAAGTTCACTGGTTAGCGTCATCCGCCATGTTGTCTTAAAATGGCAGGCACTTTAAGAAATCGCCGAATTTGGCAGCCAAATATAAGTTACTTTAAAGAAAAGCAGCTTGGATAAAGCTGACTAATTTCGCGAAATTCTCATTCATTATATTGATAAAAATTAGTTTTGAATCTCCTATATTCGGTTTCCACTAAATTGAGTTTCGTGTGTTTGAATGATATAAGTTGGCTGTTTTAAAATAAGGAATATGAAAGCTACCTCTTCCTCCCGGCACTGGCCGGATGGACTTTTTTTAGAATAAAGAGATAGTATTTGATTATTAAATATGTCTTTATTTTTTAATGCAAGCATGTTCCATATGAAGAGCATTGGCAATTGAAGCCAAAGATTCTGGACTCTAGTTCCAGCCTGGACACATTTTCGCTCAGGAAAGATTACTATCCGTACTTATCAATCAGTTGATTGCGTTAAAAATAATCAATATTTGAAAGTAATAATATTTTTTATATTATTTTTGCATCTTTATAAAGCAAAAACGTTATTTTATGTTTTGGCGCATTTTAATTTTAGAAATATAAATTCAGCCAAATAACTGAGAATTTCCTCGGAATTTTTAATTTATGATATAAGACTGGTGTAAATAAAAATATTGGGTTATCCGGAAAGTTCTGCGGTTTTTTTTATGATAAATTTCAATAAATAAGTACAGAAACAGAAGAAAATTTTATTCAATCACATAAGTGCCATTTTATTCCATGACTTTTTGCGATTGTTCTGGTGGCTGAAAAATTCCATTTGAAAAAAAAGGCAATAGGTTTATTCGTAAAGAAGTTATGAAGGTGCTGTTTGACAGTCTCCAAAGAAGTGAACTCCTGGCTGTTCAGAGAATATTGAATTGGCTTGAAAAGGGGAAAATCTTAGGGGGCTAGATCTGATCAGTATAAAGGGTGATACAAAAAATTCCCAGGCATACTCAATAAGGCATTGCCTGACATTCATCGCAAAGTGAGCTCGAGCATTGTCATGTTGGAACACAACACCTCGACGACTGGTCAATATTGGTCGCTTTTCTTCGGCATTTAGGAACAATATATTTGCGAATTTATTGCTTGATTTGATGGCAACATTTCTTAATAAATAACTCTTTTGTAGTCCTACCAGTGCACTAAGCATTACTGTTTTGGGATGCAGCTCGCCCCTCGATGACACTTGGGAAGGCTCATTTGACTTACCACGTGATATTTTTCTTATAACGTTATTGTATATTATCCATTTCTCATCTCTAGTAATGAACCGTTTTAAAAAAGGAACTCCTTCATTTCGTTTCACCAAAGAATCACATGCCGAAATTCAAGCAAGCTTATTTTGCGGTGTTAAAGTATGGAGTACCCACACACCATAACGGCTTACATACCTAAACTTCTTTAAATGAGCCTGCTCTGTATATTTTGGAATATTTAATCTGTGTGATAGATCTTGATCTGTGTAACGCTGATTTTCAGCGATAGCTTATTTTAAGAGGTCCTCCTTTACATATGATGGTCGTTCAGAGCGGGCGTCATATTTGAGGCTGAAATTTCCGCGTTTAACCCCTTAATTCTCGCCCCCCGTGATATTCACGGGCTGTGTTTTTTATTCAGATTATTTGATTCCCACCAGTTTTATAAAATAGTGTAATTGGTTTTATTATGGTATCATTTTACCTGTCATTAAATAAGATGAATATTTCTTTTTTTCAAAAGGTGGTGCCAATCAGCAATTTGAATTTTCAAACCGTAATTTAATTCGAGCGTTAAGTGTTAAACTTCTTAAACCACCTTCGAACTGTGTCATCTGAAACAACACTTTGTCCATATACAGCACAAATGTTACGAGGAATCCGAGTAGTATTTTTACCTTTTCTGAAATAAAAGAACATAATATGACGAAAATTATCTTTTTTGTTCTCCATTCTTAGCACTGCAATGAAAAAAAAATTATGCGACAATATAAGCAAGAATTATGCAGCGCAAGCAGAAAAGACTGAATGTACATCTCTGGGTCATTCAAGATCACACCTTATTTGTAGTAGCTGTTGTGTAATACATATTTAGTTTTAATATGTATTTTATACTTGGATAATATTTATGGCAACAAGTATTTGCTGTAAGTTTAAAATCTGGTTTTGGCAATGGTCGTTATAAATAATGAATAAATGTTGTTCGACGTATTCTTGCTGTCTATCTTTTGAATTCTGAAATAGCGTTGTTAAATTGGTTAATTAATGACTTTTGATATAATGTTTAGATATATTACATTGGCGATGAGCGTAAATTGCGTTTCCAGCCATATCAAACTTCTACATCCGTGTTCTTAAAGCTTCGTTTCTTGCTTTACGAAGATCTCATGTGTGTTTGATAATGCAGGAATCTGAAGGCGACAAGTATCATCCTCATACTGGTAGAATGCCAGCCTATAACAACAACGGTTGTTTTGAAGAGTATCTGCTTCAAATTGAATTTTATTTTAAAGCGAACAGAATTAAAGATGATAGTGACAAACGGGCTACATTGTTCCGCGTGTCGGGAAAAAAGCATTCTCCACATTACGAAACCTCGTTCAACCTAAAAATTTAAAAGACATTCCTTATAGTGAAATCATCAAAATATTAACCAGTCACTTCTCACCACAGACATCGGTAATTATGCAAAGATTCCGATTTTATAACTTAAAACAAAATGCAGCAGAGAATGTTGCAACCTTTATTGTAAGAATCAAAGAGACAGCAAGTAAGTGTTCTTTTGGACATTTTCTAGATGATGCAATCCGCGATAAACTAGTTTGTGGTTTGGCAGACCAACAAATTCACAATAGATTGTTAAGTGAAGGTAAACTTGACTTCAATAGAGCAAGTGAAATTGCGCTTGCAATGGAAACGGCTAGTAAAGAAGCCAAATTTTTTAAGATTAGGAAAGATAATGTTCTCAAAATTTCAAGCGTTAATAAAACATTTAATAAAAAACTCCTGCTCAAAGTAACAATTTCCAAAGTAAGGATAAGAAAAGTGGATATGCAAGTAAGTCCGAATATAAACACAAAATAAACAAGACCTTTAACAATTGTAAACACTGTGGAAAGAAGCATAAAGGTGAGTGTTCTTTTAAAAATGTGACTTGTTATAAGTGTCATTGCCGAGGGTTTGTCTAAAGACAAATTTGAAAGTTTAAAGTTAGGTACACTTGTAAAATTAGAAATTCCAACTTTGCGTTCTTATCTGGGTCAAATGTTAAAAATTATTGGAAGATTTAAAGTGCCTGTAACATTTCAAGAAAACATTTTATGTCTACCATTAGTTGTTATTGAAGCATCAAATAGACCTACACTCTTGGGTCGTTACTGGATTCAACAGCTTGGTATTGATCTAAATAAAGTGGTGAATGACCATATTGCAAATGTTAATGATGAAACTAAAAATACATCAAAACAAAATTCAGAAGAGCCAAAGGATGCAGCTATTTTGTCTCAAGATGATATTTTACAACATTACTATGCCAAATTCCCTGATTGTTTTAATTCGAGTGATTCAAGTGGAATATTGGGTCAAGCAATAGATATAGCTATGAGAGACTGTACCCATCTTCTGTAAATCTAGGCCAGTTCCATATGCCATAAGACAATTGGTCGATCAAGAATTGGACTCTTTAGTTCAAAAAGGTGTATTAGTACCTGTAATTCATTCGAAATGAGCAACCCCTATAGTTCCAGTACCCAAAATGAACAGCGATGGGAAAAGATCTGTTAGAATTTGTGGAGACTTTTCAGCCACTGTAAACAAATTTTGTGAAACTCAGTTTTATCCACTTCCATCCCAGGAATATATTCTAACAAATATAGGATCAGGAAAGTATTTTTCAAAAATTGACTTATCAGTGGCCTTCCATCAATTACCTATAACTCCTGAGTCTCAAGAGTTGGTGAAACTGAACGCACCAAGGGGTTTATTGCGCTATACAAAACTACCTTTTGCTATCAAATCAGCATCTTTCTTGTTCCAGCAAAATATGGATAACATTCTAAAGGATTTTTCATTCATTGATTGCTACATTGATGATTTATTTATACGTGCAAGTACTAAGGAAGAATGCAAATACAGAACAGACCTGGTGCTGCAGAAACTACATTCTTACAATGTGAAAGTAAATATTCAAAAGTGTGAATTTTTCGAGGAAAAATTAAAGTTCTGGGTCATGTTAAAGATCCTGAAGGCATTCATCCGCTTAGGGACAAATGTAATGACATTTCCAATACACAATTATCTAGAAATGTCACTGAATTGAAAAGTTATCTAGGACTTCTAGGTTATTATCAGCATTTTATACCCAATTTATCTTCAGAACTGAAACCTTTACGTAAGTTATTAGAGAAAGACACAAAATGGGTTTTCAACAAAGAATGTATTGATGTCTTTGAAAAAAGTAAGACGTTACTGGATAAACATAATAGTTTGGTACATTATGACATAACAAAGCCCACTGTTCTACAGTGTGATTTATCTGAGTATGGACTTGGAGCAGTTTTGTGCCATGAATTATGGCCTAGTTTATTGAGACCTATATTTTTTGCATCAAAGACTCTTAATAAAGCAGAAAGAAACTATGCTCAGGTACATAAAGAAGCTTTAGCTATTATTTTTGGCATTAAACGTTTCAATAAATATTTACAAGGAACAAAATTTGTCATTGAAACAGATGCAAAGCCTTTGTTGACCTTACTGGGCCATGATAAACCTGTTCCGGAAATGGCTAATTCAATGATGCAGAGATGGGCATTAATTTTATCCAGCTATGACTACATTATAAAGTACAAAAAGGGCAGAGATTTGCTAGCTGATGCTCTTTCTCGGCTCCCTTGTAAAGATAATTAACCAGTTGGCAAACGTGCTCATGAATTTGTATGTTATTCCGCAGAATTTGAGGATCTGACTGCCAAGGATATTGAAAAGGCTAGTGCAGTTGATTGTAATGTCAGTAAAGCAATCTAGACACACGGCAGTGTGTCAGCCAAGTTCGCCTGACATAGCCGTGTGTTATTTACACGAACCATTTCAAGCTGTTTTCGTCAAATTTCAATGCTCTACTACTGAAAATCTATGAGACCTACATACTTGTTATACGAAATGTGTAGTAAGGCCATCCTAATTACCTAAAATCCAAAATTTTATAAATAACGCATAATTAGTTTCCGAGATAATGACATTTGAAAATGTCTGATAATCGATAATTTTACCACTGACTGACTGACTGACTGACTCACTCATCAAAAAGATCTCGTATATCTACTGCAGCGACATACTTCAAATTTGGTGCAAAGTTCGTTTACACTATAAAACTAAGGAAAAAAATAAAAAAATTGTTAAAATCGATGAATAACCCACCTGGGGGTGCCCATTTTTACTTTAACATTACGTCTATTAGGCGAAATTTTAATTTGCCGTAGGAGGGGACGCTGTTCTGTCGCCAAATACCGCCAAGTTTCTTGCCAACATGGCGATATATCGCCAAATTTGGCGACCAAAATTAGTCGCCAAAAGTGAAGTCACCTTGGCGATATCTCTAATATTTCGCCAAATTCCCATAGACTTCCATTGTAAACCTATCTACTTACTGGGGGTTTATCTAGGTTTACTTGCTTACAGAAAATCAACAAATTGAGATATTCTGTCTGTCACAGAGCCTGTTCTCAGAAACTATACTCGTTGGAGACTTGAAATTTTGCATACTTATAGCTGAACACCACACATCATACGACAAATTATAAAATTTTGAAAAAGTCGTACATTTAACCCTTTGGACTCCCACATGTGTATTTTAAACAATTCTTTCTGTGTGAGCCTCTAACTAGGTTGGAGGCGTGAAATTTGGCATACTTATAGCTGAACACCTCACATCAAATGACAGTCTATAAAATTTTGAAAAAGTCATACATTTAACCCTTTGCGCTCCCACATGTGTATTTTAAACAATTCTTTCTAAGTGAGCCCTAATTAGGTTGGAGGGGTGAAATTTTGCATTCTTATAGCTGAACACCTCACAACAAACGAGAAATCATAAAATTTTGAAAAAGTCGAGCATTTAACCCTTTGGGCTCCCCATGTGCATTTTAAACAATTCTTTCAAAGTGAGCCTCTAATTAGGTTGGAGACGTGAAATTTTGTATACTTATAGCTGAACACCTCACATCAAACGACAAATCATAAAATTTTCAAAAAGTCGTACATTTAACCCTCTGTGCGATCTGCAATCACACTTACCCACTTGTTATTTTCAAAATCATCAGAGAAAAGGATATTTAGTTAATTAAATTTGAAAATCCAGGGAGGGGCAATATCCTTCCTCTGCACTGCCTCTTTGCCGGCACCCATGGATGAATGATACATAGTGTGGCATAAGTACATAACTTTATTTTTCACTTTCAGTACAAAAAAGCAGTCCCAGCTATAGGATATTTAATTGGAAAATTTAATAGGAAAATTTAATATAGGAATTTAATAGAAATTGTTGTTTCAGAAACAATAAAAGTTTCGAATCAATACATTTCGTCTCAAAACATGCATTCAATGTAGCAGTATTAAAATATAGATTTCTGCCGCAAACTGACAGCTAAATAGTTTGTTGCAGGAAATTTAATTTATAATTGAATGTTGCTTGGTGAATAAAATAGTCACATGTAAACACATTAAAAAGCATTAAGTAAAGTGTCTAAATATATTGTAACTTTACAAAAAGTAATGATATCTAACAAAAACATAGCTGTGAAAAAAGGGAGCCAAGTTCTGTAAAGACAATGGCAAGAAAAGAAGTGATATCTAAGTGGGTGCCAAGTTCAAATAAAATTCACTCAAACTTACCTACTGAAGTATTATAGCATTTTTTAAATTGTTTAGAAATAAAAATTATTGATAGCATATTAATAATAAATCTAGAACTTGGCAAGTTTTTGATAAATGTTATGCCTATCAATTTCATGTCTTAATAAAATGGTGATGTTAATATTAATTTCAATGACAATACAAAAAAAAATTAATATAGATATTATTATAGTAAAATGACCCATGTTAAAGATTTGATAAACCAATAAATACACAGATACACTCCCGCTTGTCTTTGGTTATCACTCTAGCACCCACCTCCAGAAACCTCAATGCAAACAGACTAAGATGCCTGACAAAGAGACAAATATACTTACGCTTGTTCTTGGTCATCACTCTAGAGACTGCACCCCTTTAACCCTTTCAGGGGCAAATAACTTTTATTCGTGAAATGCTGAAATGATTGAATCACACCAGAATTTACAAAATAAATTTATTTCAAAATGGGTAAAAGCTTCTTTTCACGTATTTAATAAAATTAAACTTTTTAGTCCTGAATTCTAGTATCAATGTGGAGTTTTGCAGTTAAATTAGGTGGGATATATTTTATCCCACCGCCCTTCAAGGTGAAGGAGCTCACTCAAATTAAGGCTTCCAATCATGAAATAACAAGATTTGATATGATAATGCCATTATTAAAAATAAATGACTCGTAAGTAAAAACTTGCCAAGTTCTAGATTTATTATTAATATGCTATCAATAATTTTTATTTCTAAACAATTTAAAAAATGCTATAATACTTCAGTAGGTAAGTTTGAGTGAATTTTATTTGAACTTGGCACCCACTTAGATATCACTTCTTTTCTTGCCATTGTCTTTACAGAACTTGGCTCCCTTTTTTCACAGCTATGTTTTTGTTAGATAAACTATACCAAATTTGGTTGGCCATCAGTTGTTGCAGATTCCTTGGAGGAATACTACAAAGTCAGAGATGAACTGAGCATCAAAAATAATTGTCTACTAAGAGCAAATAGATTACTAATCCCAAAATGCTTGAGCGAAAAGTTCCTCAACTTTTACATACTGAACACCCTGGAATAGTGCGAATGAAACATCTTGCTCGAAGATACCTAATTTGAAGAACAAATTAAAAAACAAAATTTATTTCCTACATTGTTTAAGCCTGAGAAGGGCCAGATATTAAGATATTTCATTCAATTCGTTCTACAATTAATATTAAATTTTTGTAACGAACAAATTAAACCAATTGAACATTAAAAAATTAAACAAAAACATAATTTGAAGAACAAATTAAAAAAACAATTTATTCCCTACATTGTTTAAGCCCGAGAAGGGACTGATATTAAGTTATTTCATTCAAATAGTTCTACATTTAATGTTACATTTTTGTAACAAATTAATTAAGCCAATTGAAGTTTAAAAAATAAAAATAAAATTCATACAATATTATACTTAAAACACCCTAAAAAATTAGATTCCGTTCAAATCAAATCGAAATAAATCTTAGACTTCTTCCATTTTTAATTGAAAATATTTGTATTGCAGATTTTGTACTATGTTTATGACAATTGTGCATAAAATAATAATGCATGCAAAATACAAAACTTAAAAAAAATCTAAGATTTATTTCGATTTCATTTGAACAGAATCTAATTTTTTAGGGTGTTTTAAGTATAATATTGTATGAATTTTATTTTTATTTTTTAATCTTCAATTGGCTTAACTAATTTGTTACAAAAATGTAACATTAAATGTAGAACTAATTGAATGAAATAACTTAATATCTGTCCCTTCTCGGGCTTAAACAATGTAGGGAATAAATTTCGTTTTTTTTAATTTGTTCTCCAAATAATGTTATTGTTTAATATGACAAGTTTTTTTAATAACTACAGCACTCAGACGAATGAATTTCAAAATTAATAGAGAGTATCATCACCAGGCTTTGATGTATGCGGTATTGCATCACAATGTAGGATGCAATTTACCAATGTGTAATTCAAAATGTTTCACCACTGTATGCAGGTTGCGGTAGTTTGGACAAAAACTTCCAATCGGAACGTAAAAAATCTATAATCAAAACATAAAAAATTAACTTCACTTAAATTTAGATACCCTATTTCCCATTCAGGAACGCTTTGAATGCAAAAAATAAATTGTGCTGAATCCTTACTGCTAATATTTAACAATATTATAGCTGTGATACAGTAAAAAATAAAAAATAAAAGTTTTACTTAAATTTTTAAACCTTATCTCCCAAGAGGTAATGTAAACACATCAGAAAATTGTTACCCAAGTTTAACTTGAGATATAAAAAGTTCTCATCTCGGAAAAAAATACATTTTAAAATTTAAATTATGTAATTACCCTCTAAGTTCTCTATCTGCGTAAAAATAGCTACCCATTAGAAACTTTTTACTAAAATATAAACTTGTCCAAAGCAAAAACTTATTCTAAAAATACCCTTTTTATTTCCACTATCACGCCATATTCACCTTTTTAATTTTTGAAAAAAAAAAAAAAAACTAGGGTACAGATGTCATATTCGCCCCATATTGGCGCGATTTTTTTCGGTTGCCAATTTGGCGAAAACATCAACAGCATAAACAACATAATCCGGGTTACCACATCAAGCACTTTGACGCAAGTTAAATACCTGTTGCCTATATGATATTGGCGACAGAAAAAAATCGCGCCAATATGGGGCGAATATGACATCTGTTCCAAAACTAGCTCAATTTAATATTTCACGTGAAAGTCTTTCAACTAAAAAAAAATAAATTATTATTACGGCTTTTGAAATTTTTATAACAATGAAGTAAAAATGTTACATTTTCTATGAAAAATGTCCGTTGGTTTTCAATGAAAAAAGCGAAAATTGGAATTATTAAGAAAAATATTTGAATAATGCAAAGAAAAAATGGCCCATGTTTCTCTCTGGTTTATAATTCACCCATATGCAAAGGCATTTTACCATTCCTTTTGACCCTGACGTCAGGTAAACGTTTTTACACTCTAAATTTATAATATAATTAGAATTAGTAAAGAATAAAAAATGAGTGGCATCAGGGACAAAAAGGTGGGAAGAAAAAATGAAAAAGTTATGATCTCCATAGGCTTTTCTATGTTAAATTAACATTGAGAAGTGACACTGGAAATAAATAAGTATTGCGCTGCCGCGCAATACTTAAATAACAATAAAATTCATACAACATGATACTTTAAACACCCTAAAAACTTAGATTCCGTTCAAATGAAATCGAAATAAATCTTAGACTTTTTTACAGTTTTATATTTTGCACGTATTTTATCATTTTATGTACAATAATCATAAAAATAATACAAAAATCTGCAATACAAATATTTACAACTGAAAAGTGGAAAACGTCTAAGATATATTTCGATTTCATTTGAACGGAATCTAAGTTTTTAGGATGTTTAAAGTATCATGTTGTATGAATTTTATTTTTATTTTTTAATGTTCAATTGGTTTAACTTATTTGTTACAAAAATTTAACATTAAATGTAGAACGAATTGAATGAAATATCTTAATATCTGTCCCTTCTCAGGCTTAAACAATGTAGGAAATAAAATTGGTTTTTTTTATTTGTTCTTCAAATTAGGTTTTTGTTTAATTGTTATTATTCAAGCTTCGAATTCTAATAACACTTTATATAACGAATTTATCAATTAATTTTACTTGTTTACAATTATTTTGTTGCCGCTTTACAAAAAAAAAAAAAAAAAAAATCATTGTTTTAAAATGCGTAAGTATCGTCTATGTCTATGTAAAAGATTTTGCATAATAAATAAATTGCGTATTTGAATTCTTAATACTGAAAAATATTTTTATAACTGAACTAGGGGGCTCTGCCCCTGCAAGCTACGCTCACCAACCCCCGTTCATACAAAGCAGAATCTAAAAATCAAAACACATGCTAATCTGATGGGTTTTAAAAATATTAGAGACGACTAAATTATACTGAAAAAAGCTGTGCAGATCTCCCTGTAAACGGGTTTCCATTCAATTCCCTTTGATTGCAAAAATTTAAGGGCGAATCAGTTGCTGTTAAGACATCCAATCGTTGTTTTCGTTTTTGATTAAAGAGGATCAGTTAAACATTTGAAAAGAAGCTAAAATAAAGTGAATTAAGTATTCAGAGTCTTTGTATCCCGATATTTTAAAACAATCTCTATAAAAATAGCCTAAATCATGTGACTATCATCAACAGTTCCCGGCGGTACTCTACGTTTATTATACTCTAAGTGCCATTTTGATACTTTAATGTTATCCAGGCACAGGTGATAAGTCGCCAGATATTATTCTATCCCCATCATTTCATCTATATTATCATCTATTATCATTATATTATCATTTCATCTATATTCAAGTCATCAAATGCCATAAACAAATACGGTCTGATCCCTTCGCCTTTCATATGAAGGTTTGGCACAAATGTCACATACGCCATAATATTGGCGCGATTTTTTTCCCAACGCCAATTTGGGGAACGCATCAACAGCATAAACAACAACATCCGGCTTACCATATCAAGCAAAATAACGATACTTTGGCGCCAGTTAAGTATCCGTTACGTATATGACATTGGCGTCAGAAAAAAATCGCTCCAATATGGAGCCGTATATGACATCTGTGCCGAAAGAAAAAAAAGCCGGGTGCAAATCTCGCCAATATCTTTTTTGCAACTCGCCAGTTAGAATTTTTTTATTCTTCGAGTGGTAAATTAAAACATTGATTTGAAGTTGAAATTAAATGTCATGGTTTGTTACATAATTTAATATTTCGCCAGATGTCATATACATGTCATGGCATGTTTGTTTGGCATGATTTTTTTTTTTACGAAAATTTGGCGAAAATCTCGTTTTCGAATACCAGTTAAATATGTATTTTTGGTACTACTTAGATATCCCGTCGACCAAAAATCTATTGTGTCATGTTTATATTAAATGCCAATAACGGTTGATCGAAAATGTCACATTCACTTGACTTTTAGCAAGTTACACATGTTTACGTCATCAAGTGATTTTTATTTCGATGTTTTATTTTTATATTTATTAATGTTATACTAATTTATTTGTTCTTTCGTTATTTAAAATAAAAATTTTGTCAATCTGTACAATTTGGCGAGTGGTTTGGCGATTTATATAATTTGCGAAATTGGTTGACGGAATAACTACGTTGTACCGTATTTTTTAATTATTTTCTATTATTTTCAAAAGGAAATAGCAAAAAAATAATTAATAACTATAGAACAAAATAATTTATATAAATTAACAAAATAAATAAAAGTAAATAAACATTTATTATTAGATAAACGACAATAGCCATGTCAATCAAATTAATGCCATTTTTGCGCCAATTAGGTACACCAGTGCGTATATGACATCTGTGCCTAATATTTTTTTTTTTTTTTTTTTTTTTTTTTAAGAAAGAAGTGAAAGCCATCAATTCAAATGTTTCATTTTTAAATGAAAGTTTTGTATTAAATAAAATGATAACGAAATACAAAAAAAGCATTGTTCTTAGCATAGATTTAAAGGAGGCCAAACTGGTCGCCAAATTAATTTAAAATAGTAAACTTTTCTGAATTATGAAAAAAAAAATCTGTTATGATTAAAATTTGAGTTGCCATCATTAGAAAAATGTATTTAAAATTAGAAAAAAATTAATATTTCGAAAACTAATTCGAATTTAAAAATTCTAATACCAGTTTTGAGATCTGTGGATCAATACGGATTTTTGGTTGTAATTTCATCGCAAAGTATTCCATATTTTAGGAGAAATCGCCGTGAAACGTAATCAGTTGTTTAATCAGTCGATTCAAAGAATCGATACACATTTCAGCCGTTTCATATATTCGTTTCATAAATTCGTTTCATTAGGATTTTATATATATAGAGTAGATGTAAATAATTGAAATTTCACAAATTTTAATTCATTAAAAATATGTCCAAAAATATTTCTTTCCTTCATTAAATTTAAAAAACAGTTTTTGAGATATTTTGGTGGAAAATTACCATTGATTTTATGTCCAAGGACAAATAGATTCAGGTTAAAAAGGACAAACTGAAAAGAACATCTTGTTATATTCTAATCAATAAAGCCACTTTCACTGTTCAACATTGTTACCTTGAGAATTGTGATACTACTATGTTTTGAGCTGGGTTAATACCTGTACTGTCACATGTGGGATGATGCTTAATAAAGTCAAGTTTTTCCAGAAGTGTAGACATCGGGGAGGGTTTGACAAAATAAGAATTTTTTTAGAACATGCTCATCTCAGCGTTGTTAATCTTACTGTCGTGGTCAAACACATCGGTATCAACATCGGTAAAGTCAAATAATTGCTTCTTCGTAAGCTTTTCTTTTCGCGTGTCTCCTGGAATTTTTCTATGGAGTTAGAAATGTGAGGCTCATTTATTGTATTATTTTTAATTTTAACTATGTTTTTAATTAGTACGTATATAAAATAAGAAAATATAGGCCATAAGGCCTTTTGTCCTTTCTTTTCACTGAGCACATTCTAACAGCCCAGTTTTATAAATCCACTTTCTGCACAATTCTTATGCATCCAGTCATTTTATTCTCAAATTAAATGGAAGATAAAAAATGGAATAGCGACCACTGTAGAAACTTTGAAATATTGCATTGGTATCATTTTTTACTACGCAAATGTCTGCAGGCCGACACATTCCACCAAACAACATCCCACCCTTCACTGATCGCATGTGTTTTTTTTCTTTTTCTCCTATCTTTCTGTGCTTCTATAGAAAATGAGTAATTTTCATAGATGCTCTAAAGATTGCTGATGGGAGAGGGAAAGGAGGAATTAGAAATTAACCAATCAAAAGGAAAAAAACGCTTGAACAAAAGAAAAAAATAGAGTATCATTACTTAATTTTTTTCTTTTAATTTTATTGAAAAAAAACGTCAAAATATTGTTTTGGCCCACTACACCCGTTTGGCCGACCCCGCGATCGCGGGCTAGCGGGGTGGGCCAGTCCGCCCCTGTCAACAGCTCCGGGCTGACCGCTTCACTTTTTATATGCCAGGCGTCCATTTCCCTACTTTACCTAAGCTGGGCGCAGATGATTAAATTCGCCAAATAGGGTTCCATTGCCATCATTTCATTTAAAATATAAACCTATCACTAATTTCATTGAAAATACATATGTATCAGATTGTACAATACTTCCTGGGTGAACTCATCCGCACCCCGATAATCTGTCGTTAAAATCAGCCATTTTATTTTAATTTTCAGAGATTGGCGAAATAGTTAAAGGTTTCTTGGCGAGAAAGAAGTTTGGGAACAGATGCTGTATATTCCTGCGGCCGCCATATTGGATTTTTTCTTGGCGTGAAAAGCCCTTTTCTGCCAAGTAGTAAATGTCGCCAAGCACCGATTAATGCGCATGTCAGGCGTAACGAAAATAAAATGTAAATAATAAGATGCAAACATTGAGGTTGCCTTATCAATAAACGCCAACAAAAAATCACCAAAAAATCCGAGATGGCGGTCGCGGGAATACACAGCATCTAAACCGAAGTTTGGCAACGTATTTCCTGACAACCTATTTGCTGTTTCATACGCACAAGCGATTTTTTACATATGTATACAATTTATTTAATAAAAAGAAGCTATTTATCCACTAATAAACCAAAACATTTTATTTCAGAATAAACCATTGATTTAATTTAGATTAAAATATATAGATATATATTCTAGGATAACGTCAGTTAAAATTGGGTTGACAGCTTAATATCTCATTCCATAAACCTAAACAAACGCAAGAGATTCATTCATCGAGAATGGCAAAGACTATTAAGGTAATCATTCACAAAGCAAGTTCTCCAACAATCAATGGACAATATTCAAATGACGTCATAGTAAGTAAAATGATGGCTCTTCGTTTGTTTGCGGTTTGCATTCACAAAAGTTTTATTTTGCAATTTCTCATGGTATCGTTACTTTAATGTCATCTTTATGAACTCCGAAATCAAATTAATGAAAACAAAAGCATATTTCTTCCTTATTTAATTATTAAATAATGAAAAAATTCATAAATGCATGGTTTGAAAAATTAAAATAATTTTTGTTTTCGAAATACTAAAAAATAACATTGAAGTAACTGCAGGTTTAAATTAAAGAATAAAAGTAACATGATGAAATGCTTAGTATACATTTAAGGGAGACCAAACTGGTCGCCAGAGGAGGCTAGTATATATATAGACAAGAAGGCTGAAGGCCAATCTCTATAGTTAAGGGAAGCACAATATCGTTACGGAGCCTCTTTTTATTTGAAGGGAATTTTATCAATTATACATACGCGAAAATTCATCTTCGGTATAAATATTATTCCTGGAAGGTGCTAAGAAAAATTCACATCTCATAAAACAGTTTTTTTTTTATGTCACCTTTTTAAGACTACCATTGGAACAAAGTGGTATTTTTCCGTTTGCCGGGTGCAGGTGATAAATCGCCAAACATTGGGAACAGCTGTCGCAGCCGCATCAGAGTTGGCGGGACTTGTTTTTGCTCCTTTTTGGCCAGAAAATCCCGTTTTTTAATACCTGTTAGGCCCAACGAACTAAAACAGCACGTTAGTTTTATTTTGGTATTTTCCCGATACAAAGGCTTTTGCGTTCTTTTTTTTTTTTTTTTTTTTTTTTTTTTTTTTTTTTTTTTTTTAAAAAAACTTGGCGCAATACGAGCTTCAGAAAGTAAGATTTGTTGCCAAACGGTATAAATAGCTGTGAAAACGAGCCTGATGAACTTTTATGCTTGTGTATTATAAAACATTTTCCTGCAGACTGTTGTTAAAAGACTACCTTTTTTGGTACTTTTCTGTTAGCCGGGCGCTAGTGTTATATAGACATATATATACACATATGTATACATACATATATGTGCGCGGGTACATATATATGTTGTTAACTCATATTAAATACTCACAAATACACAAAATAACAAAACTGCAGTACACTGTTTTTATTAAATAATATCACAAGAGCCGCTCATGGCTACTTCTCTCACAACAAAACATTCTATAAACTCGCATAAACAAACGCAGACGATAAAAGTTATTGCCAAAAATGCAAAGCATAAAAACGACCGAACATACCGGCCCCCGTTGAATGATTTTCATTCAACCACTATTATAATACATTATTACACTTTGAATTTTAAACAAATAATACAGCATGTACTAGTAAACAATAAATTGACAAATTACAAAAGATAATCATTTTTCCATAGGTAACAGACAAATTTTTGAAATTGGTCTCTTGAAAACACCTCTTTGTGTTTTTATGTTTACTACTCTAAAATTCTGCAAGCATTATGTAATGATGTACACTCATGACATCTAACACTCAAATAAAATTTTAAATGCTGCAAGAATTTATTTCTTTTCTCATATTTTATTTAAAAAATAACTCAGAAATACTTTATTTTAAAGTATTTAAAGGTTAACACTCTCGATTTAATCAAAATAAGACTTAAACCTTCTGGATAAAATAAATGTCATTTAAATAACTCGAATAATATATGTCTCATATAAATAATCTCTCTAAATAAATTTCTGTATAAATAATATCTCACTCAAATAATATATACACTCTCAATACACATTTTGTATGAATATTTTCTTTGATAAACACAAAATACATTCAATCAAATAGAAATTAGCTTAATTTTACATATGTACACTCAAAATATCTTATAAAGCTTACTGCTTAAAAAAAAAAGGATTAACAATATTTATAACATGAAATATACTACAATTATGAATTGTTTTTCTACATATTGCACGACCATTCAAAGGTCAAAACTTCTGCCTTAACTGAAAAAGTAAAGCTTGTGGACCTAAATTTAAATATCGTTTATGAAAGTATTCTACTATCATTTGAGTAAGTTTACTTTTATTATGTAATAAAATTGGAAATTTTTGGTTGGCATTTAAGTTACTGTTCGCTAACCTACCTCCTACTCTTAGAAGACCTTCTTTATCAAGAAATGGATGTAAGTTTTTTAACTGACTATCATGATTAATATTACCTGATTTTTGCAAGGATTTTATTTCCTTGTCAAAAAACTCATGTTGAACACTTTTTAACAAAAAACTTTCTGCTTTGTTGAGCTCTTCGAGGTCCAGAGGACCCTCCTTTTTTTCTTTTTTACAATTACTAAGGAACCTGAAAATAAATCCTAAAATACGAATTATTTTACAATAGTTATTACTTAAATCAATTATATCATGCACAAAAGAATTAATAGAAACTGTAAAAACAGATATGCTTTTAAAGTCACTTATATTAATATTTTTCAGTTCATTTGAAAAGTCACTGGAATTAACTGCTGCAGAAATATTTGTATTGGGATAGTCTTTTTCCTTTAGGAACAATGGACCACTCCACCATAACTCATTTGATAATAGTTTATCAGGATTAGCTCCTCTTGTTAGAAGGTCAGCAGGGTTATGCTGAGATGGAACATGTCGCCACTGCATCCTTTGAGTTAGTTCTTGTATTGTAGAAATCCTATTCGCAACAAAAGTTTTTAGAACGTATGGTTCTTTTTTAATCCAGGATAATACTATCATGGAATCGGACCACAAGAAGATTTTGTTTACACTAATTTTGAGCGAAGAAATCACTCATTTCATAAGCTTTGTCAATAAAACTGCTGCACAAAGCTCAAGTTTTGGAACAGTTAATTGCTTTAAGGGAGAAACTCTAGATTTACTTGTCACTAATTTTACAGACACTTGACCTGATTATGTCACTGATTTGCAGTAAATTACCGCACCATAGGCTGCTTCAGATGCGTCGCTGAAACCATGTAACTCGATCATAATTGCATCTTTCAATAAAATACACCTACTAATCTCAAATTTATTAATTAATTGTAGGGTATCAGAAAACTCTCTCCATTCCTTAGCCTCTTTCTCGGTTAGCAAATCATCCCAATTTAATTGTAATAACCATAACTTCTGCATAAATATTTTTGCTTTAATTATAACAGGAGATACTAAACCTAAGGGATCGAATATACTTGATATAGTTGATAACACTTGTCTCTTAGTGACATTTACATCATTATGAATTTTAACATTGAAACTTAAACAATCTTTCTTCGATTTCCACAAAACACCTAACGCTTTAGATTCTTCTGAATCATCAAAGGGGTATATTTCGACATTTGTTTTACAAAGTTGTGGAGCATTACTGCACCATTTATGTAATAACATTCCTGCACTGTTTAAAATTTCTATTAATTGATTTTGGAGTTCCAATGCAGAACTTAAAGAATCAGCTCCAGATAGAATATCATCCATATACATGTCTTCTCTCAGTACGGGTGCTGCTAAAGGAAACTTGCTTCCTTCATCCTTAGACAATTAAGTAGTGTTCTCATGGCCAAAAAAGGTGCGCTAACAGTACCATAAGTAACTGTCGTTAATTCAAAATTTTTAATTGGCTCGTTAAGACCTTCCTTCCATAAGACTTTTTGCAGCTTCCTCTGATCTGGATGAATAGAGATTGCTCTATACATTTTTTGAATGTCTGCAGTGAAAGCGACGATATATTTTCTAAATCTCAACATAATTGAGAATAAATCATCTTGTATTACACCTCCGTTATATTGAATAGAATTAAGTGAGTTTCCCTAAGTTGTTAAGGAAGACGCGTTAAATACAACTCTCAAAGGCGTTGATATACTTTTTTCTATTCCTCTATACACTCCAAGATGGGAATTTAATAGGATCCACTTTCTTCCTCGCTTTCGTTAACTTCAACCATATGGCCTAACTGTTGATATTCTTTTAAGAAATCTGAATATAATCTTAAGTACTCAGGATCTTTTGCTAGACGATTCCATAAAGAATTTAATTTTTTCGTAGCGATTTGTTTTGAGTTTCCTAAAATAGCTGGATCCTCTTTTAAGGGCATTTTAACAACATATTTACCGCTTTTGTCTCATGTATAATTTTCTACGAAATGTTTCTCACAAATTAAAGTCTCTTTACTTTTTGGTTTTTCAACCTCGATATTTTCTATCTCCCAGAATTTCCTAAGTGTCTTGTCTAGGTTGGTTTCTTTCTTAATAAACCCACAATGAACTTTGTTTTCATTCTCTGACGGAAAACTTCCCGATACAACAAAACCGAAAACTGTGTCTTGCAAAATAAGATCAGAATTATTAACACGAATTTGTCCCGGTCTCAAAAGCTCATAAAAAATTCCTGCTCCTAAGTGCATGTCTACATGTTCTGGGATATTGAAACTAGCATCTGCTAATTTTACATTAGGTAAATCTTGTATTGAGATTTCAATTGGACGTAAAGGTGTTAAATCTGCAGTTATTTTCGGAACTACCAAGAAATCTAAATTTTTCACAAAACTTTCATCTCTATTACATATTGATGCGTTAACTTTATGATTTATTACTAAGGTAGCATCATTTAGACCTGACACTAAGATGTTTGTTCTCTCTTTTTTTAAATGCATTAGCTCTATTAAATGGCGGGATAAAAAATTAGACTCACTGCCTACATCTAATAAACACTTTACTCTATGTTTACATCCCGATTCATCAATTAGAAAACATATAACAGTTGAAAGTAAAACTTTGCTCTTTTTATTCGAATAGTTACTAATAAAGGTTTTCTGAACGAACTCTTCTGCATTAGCGTTCAAGACTGACGTGCCACGATTTGTTGGCCTAGAATCTGAACATTCTTCCACATTTACCTTTCCTTGTTTATTTTGTTCCGATGAAACATATTCTTTCACGTATGTATTGTTATTTGTTTTTGGGAAATGTATGGTTTTATGATGACGTTTTTTACAAAAGCACGTGTATTTTGATGGACAATTTGCAACTGAATGTGAATTTAAACAATTAAAGCATAACTTGTTACATTTTATAACGTTCACCCTTTCATTGACAGATAATTTTAAATAATGCGGGCATTTTGAAAGAGTGTGATTTTCGTGGCAAAAAATACAACTTAATGTTTTAACATCTGATAAGAATACTTTAGATACACTTTTGGAGCTAGTATATTTACGATTAACACTAAAATTCTCAGTAAGAGATTTTCCGCGTGATGTGAAATATAAATCAATCTCTCGTCCCAACTCTTCTGGTAAAAACCATTTATCACCTTGTCTCACACTAATGTGGGAAGCGGTTTCTCTATCTAATGTTTGATATAATTTATCCGATACTATAAGTTGTTTTAGACTCTCGAAATTGGAGACATTTCTTAAATTTAAATAATATTCCCAGTTTGTCATTAGACGTGAAGCAAACTGTACATGCGTCTCATTTGGTTGTTTAACAGCTTTTCTAAATTGCTCTAAGCAAAAATAAGGTGTAGGTTGAAATTCTTTTAACACTAATTCTTTTATTTTTGCATAATTTTCGATATCAGTATCATGTAAGTTAATATGTTAGATGCTTTATCCCCTAATAAATTTAACAGAATTTCTGCTTTATATTGTTCTGGAACATTTTTAGCCTTAAAAGCTCGTTCTAAAGAAGAAAAGAAAAACCCCCATGCTTCAGGACGTATAGGAATTTTTACAGTCAAAGTTCGAACACTTTTTATCAATTGATCTAACGATTCTAATTTTATTTCACTCTCACTAATATTAGATTTAGCTTCAGATTTAATTTTAGCTAGTTCTAATTCAAGTTTCATTTTTTCCAGATCATATTGCTTTTGCTCCTTATCAATTCGCCTTTGCGCTTCATGTTTACGATTTTCAATTATATCGTTTGCTATATATTTCACAAGATCTGGTTTATTTTTATACATTTCACTGTCTTCAATAATAACGTTTAAATCAGCAATGGTCATATTTTCATTAACATTTAGATTTATTTCAGTGGCTATAAGCCTTAAATCCTCTTTTTTTGCGTCTTTAAACATTGTTCAATATATGTATATAACAGTAAAAATAAGAAAAATCACGTTCACTTACTTTTCGAATAAGCTTTTGATGAATTTCGTAGCACGGAATTCTTAGCACTTATCATTCATCTCGGCGTTTCACTCAACTTAAAATTTGATTTTAGAAGCTCGTTGAATTTAATCCCAGGCTGCTTCTTCGTTGCTCGGCGGACCATTATGTTAACTCATATTAAATACTCACAAATACACAAAATAACAAAACTGCAGTGCACTGTTTTTATTAAATAATATCACAAGAGCCGCTCATGGCTACTTCTCTCACAACAAAACATTCTATAAACTCACATAAACAAACGCAGACGATAAAAGTTATTGCCAAAAATGCAAAGCATAAAAACGACCGAACATATGTAATATATGGTACTTCTTAGTTATCCCGTCGACCAAATTACTGTTGCCAAATTGTAAGATTAAATGCCAATAATGGTTGCCATTAATTAATTGCAAAATTAAATGCCAATAATGGCCAATAAAACCATTAATTTGACTTTTATTTGTATTTTTATTAATGTTTTACTAATTTATTTGTTCTTTCGTTATTTAAAATAAAAATTATGTCAATGTGTATAATTTGGCGAGTGGTTTGGCGATTTATATAATTTGGCGAAATTGGTCGACGGGATAACTAAGAAGTACCTATATTAATTGTATTTAAGGGAGTCCAAGTAAATTAAATTATGATCATGATACAATGCTTAGCATGCTTTTCCAAACATAAATTGGCACAGATGTCATATACACCCCATATTGACGCGATTTTTTTCTGACGCCAATTTGTCGAAAACATCAACAGCATAAACAACAACATCCGGGATACCATATCAAGCAAAATAACGACACTTTGGTGCCAGTTAAGTGCCCGTTGTATATATGACATTGGCGTCAGAAAAAATCGCGCCAATATGACATCTGTGGCCATAAATTTTAAGGGAAACCAAACTGGTTGCGAAGAGCGGCTAGTAATAATTAATTACATAAAATTGTACCTTATATACTTTGCCACGTACAGTCGTGGAAAAAATGTAAATACCCCATATTAACTCTGCAATAAATTATTTTAGAAGAAAGTTACTGGTACAAAACGATGGGAATTAAAGTATACTTTAAAATGATATATATATAATTTGCTTACGGGGCCATCTGCATATTATAACGAACCCAACCTTTGTTTTTGCCAATAGCAATAGTACCCAAGTTAGACACCATAAATATATTCTAATTCGGCACAGATGTCATATTCGCCCCCATATTGGCGCGATTTTTTTCGGTTGCCAATTTGGCGAAAACATCAACATCATAAACAACATAATCCGGGTTACCACATCAAGCAAAATAATGACACTTTGACGCAAGTTAAGTACCCGTTGCCTGTATGATGTTAGCGTCAGAAAAAAATCGTGCCAATATGGGGCGAATATGACATCTGTGACTCTACTTCCTTCAATTAGCCTAAATTCAAATTTTCATGAAATTCGTATGATTAGTTACCGAGATATAACTTATTTTAAAATGAGAATATTTTAGGGGCTGTATCCAAATTGAAGTTCGGTAGTCGATTTTTGAAATGCTACAGATTGACTATGTCACTTTTATTAATGTATAATTTATTGCCAATATGAATATTTCACTCGCTTAATTATTATGTTTCGACTATTGCCAGCCCAAATGTCTCAATAAAGTGAGTAATATATATATTTTTTGAAATTATGCTTTTCTGGACACCATAGACGGCCCCTTAAACCATTATTTTGACGTTTTTTACTCATTAATTCGAAAAGTACTTGGAAGAAAAATTATGAAATTGAGAATTCGCATCAAGCAAGACATAATAAATATAAATCTGTCAAAAAAATTCCAGGTTTGAATTCTTATTTTTTTTCGAATAGTAATTTCATAATTCATATTATAAAAATTTTAAAAATACAAATTCAGTGTATTTATATTTGGGTTTCTTAGTATTATAATCAAACAAAAAAAATTATCCCATTAGGATTATAATTTCAAGAGCTATTAATAAAAAATATGATAATGCAATTTAACATTAGAAGCTGAAAATTTGATAGTATAATATTCAAAAAGTTATCATCCAAATGACTTGAAATTTCGTTTCTATGCATAATTTGAACCGAGGATTTAAAATATACTGTCAAAATTAGGTGTTGATATTGAAAAAAAATACAAAATTTGGTCTGGTTATGGTTTGTATATGAACCCCTTAGCAAATTTTATACACATCACTTAAAAGTAGACTTTATTTCCAATAGTTTGGTACCTGTAAATTTCTTTATTATAATTAGTTGCTGAGACAGTAGGGGGTATTTACTTTTTCTCCACGACTGTACATATATGTAATAAATTCAAAAAATAAATAACATTCATGGATTCATATTCCATTGTAGTTTATTAGCAAATATTGACTGATATTGTTAAACATGCATAAGGAGGATTTAAGAAAATACACTTTTCTTCAAACTCGTTGTTGGATGTCTGCTTTCTTTCATGAGAGATTTTATCAGCTTTCTGTCGTAAATAGTATGAACCAAATTTATCTCAAAGTAATCATGTATATGTACCGGTCTTTCTGGTGGTTCCCATGTTTTGTTGGCTTCATTTAGTACATAATGCAGTTCTTTATTCCCGTGATCCACATCTTGATAAATGACTAACAGTTTATCGTTTAAAGCAAGAAATTTTTTGCTGCTTATATCTGTTGCGGGGTCTTCGATAACCGAAGGCAAGTCTTCTATTCTGTCCCATTCGTTTTTCTGAGGTTCGAAAACTTCAACGGCATCGGTAAGTATATCGTCTGCATCTCTTCCACCGATCACGTATAACTTGTCGTGAAAAGAAATCAAATAAAAGCAAGACCGATAAATATTCGGCGGCATAATAGCAGACCACGAATTCGAATCTTCTTCGTAAACTTGTGCTAACATATTTAAATATGGTTCACCAAGAACCTGACCCACCACAAAGATTTTATCTTGAAAAGAAACAGCTTCAAAGTGAGAAACGTGATACAAGGATGATTTTTCAGACAACATACCATTTTTTGTATTGTAGCATTCAAACTTTAGTCTAGTTTCGTCCAGATAATTTGTAGATATAAAGTAGATGTTATTTTTTAATGCTAATGAACATGTACAGAAAAACAAATCACGGTCCTTCAATTTTCCAATTTCGCGCCATTCTTTTTCATACAGATTGAATATCTGACAATTCATACCCGAATCAAATAAATAAATTTTACTGCCAATGACTAACGATTTATCACGATTAACATTAACTTCACACACTTTTCGCCATATGTCAATATTTTCATCATAAGTAACATATATGTCGTTTAGCTCAGTTTCATGATCTAAGGCTATGAAACAGGCAATCAAATGTAGACAGCTAGGAAGTCTATGACTGTAAAAATTACAAGTAGACATTTCTGAAGATGCCGAATACGTGTCGATAATGCACCTAAGGCCATCTATATTGTTGGGAAATTTCTGGAATGCGATATTCTTTAAAGTTTCGCAGTATGGGTTATTCGAAATGAGGTCGCTGCCAATTATTTCTTTTGCCATTGATTCTTCAACATCTTCAATCTTCAAGCATTTCAGAAAATCAAAAACCTCCTTGAAGCGATTAGGTGGATCCATTCTTGCCCATTTCGTAATAAAGTCCCAAATTACATTTTCGCCAACTACACGCAGATTATTGTCGTTAAAAATCGTCTTTAAAAATTCTACTGGTATGACCATTAAATTTGCTTCATATTCGGCGAGAAGACTGTGAAAATTTGTTTGGATGATTCTATAGCTTGATTCACACAAAGATACATCACTGATTTTCACAGAAGTGACATAAATTTCTAAACTGTTTTCGACTGACAGTATTGATTCCGAGAATGTTTTCAGTTGACGTGACATTTCATCAATTTGTAAATAATCTGATCCAATCATGAGTTCTGTGAAATTTTCCCGATTTATTATAACACATTCGGTGTTGATGAAACACATTAATTGTTCTAAAACAACACCTCTCACGTTTGAAATGACAGTTGGGTTTTTATCATTTTTGCAGTGAAGGAATAAATCGCGAAAAAATGTGCTGTGCTTTGCGAGTAGATATCTGTGAGCGTTGAATGTCCAGCCATCGTTTGAGATTAATTTCTCATCACTTATATCAGGAAAAAAACCTTCATATTGATCTACTTTAGAACTTATTTCATAATGAACTGTACTATTATTCATAATTACTCAAATGAATTATATTTCTTGACGCTTAAATTTTATCACAAATATGAAATTTTAAACCTTCTGGTGATTCCATTTTTTTATTCACAAAACAGAACAATTTGTACTATGAAACAAAGTTTAATAACAAAATCACAAATTCAAAATTAAATTGCCATTCGCAAAATGAAATTTGCTGCGACTTGTGAACAAATTAGCTCTAATGCGCGAGCAGTGCCGCGTATTCATGAATACAAGAGGCTGCTCACGATCTAATTTAACCTTGGCTAATGCTTATTTGATTGCTAATTAAGTGTCGTTGCCTTTCATTACTTTAAGCGAAGCATCGCTATAATAATAGCCTAAGTCATGTGACTGTCATCAATAGTTCCTGGCTGACCGCTTCACTTTTTATATGCCAGGTGGCCATTTTTTACATTTTTTATTTTTCGCGTGGTAAATTAAAACAATGCTTTGATATTGAAATTAAAAGTCATGGTTTTTGGTATTATTTATTATTTTTCTTTTCTTTTTCTTAAAAAAGGGAAAGAAAAAGTGAAAGTCATGAATTTCAAATTAAAATTATGTATTTTAAATAAAAGGAGTGAAATTATTATATTTTAGATGAATTTAATGAAATATGAAAAAATGCGATTGAAAAGACAATGTTTGATGGGTACAGATGTCATATTCGCCCCATATTGGCGCGATTTTTTTCTGTCGCCAATATCATATAGGCAACAGGTACTTAACTTGCGCCAAAGTGTCGCTATTTTGTTTGATGTGGTAACCCGGATTATGTTGTTTATGCTGGTGATGTTTTCGCCAAATTGGCAACCGAAAAAAATCGCGCCAATATGGGGCGAATATGACATCTGTTCCGTTTGATGATTTATCACTTGCGCCTGGCTAGCATAAAAAGGTACTACTTAGTTATACCGTCGACCCATTTCGCCAAATTATATAAATCGCCAAACCACTCGCCAAATTATACATATTGACCTAATTTTTATTTTAAATAGCGAAAGAACAAATACATTAGTATAACATTAATAAAAAATACAAATAAAACGTCTAAATAAAAATAACTTGATGACATAAACACATGTAACTTGCTTAAAAACAAGCGAATATGACATTTACGATCAACCATTGTTGATATTTAATCTTATAGTTTGGCGATATATTTTTGGTCGACGGGATAACCAAGTAGTACCCATAAAAATACGGAGTTCTTGATTTCTCTACTAGAAACTTCTGATTTGGGGAAATATTGAGAAAGTAAATTAAATTTTGGATAAAAGTAACACGGTACAATACTTAGCACAGATCTAACGGAGACGAAACTGGTCGCCAAGGGCGGCTAGTTGCCGAAACGTCAGTGAAGGCTTACTGTGGAGACACGAAAAGTTTTGATTTCCGTTTGTCTGTCTGTCTGTCTGTCCGTCTGTTCCGCGATAACTGCCGCAAAAAGCATCCGATCGGCTTGAAATTAATGTGGCATGTTGATGAGGTACTCGGACTTAGCTGTATGGTTTTTGGTTAAATTTGGTTCATTCGTTCGGGAAATATAGAACATTTTATTTTGCTCTGTAATGCTTTTCAATGGCAAGTCAGACGATTTTCAAATTTTCATTTGTTGAAAGAAATGGCTCATATAAAAAATGGATTTAAATGGTAAATTTTTGATGCTGAAATTTTTAAATAAGAATAGTAAATTATTCCTATTAGTTTGCAATTTTGTCAAAACATTTGTCAGAGCTTTTAAATTAGGTGTATAACTTATGATGGAATTTTATACATGTGTTCGAATAATATAAAACATTTTATTTTATGAATTTACTTATATTTCATTTTTTTTTTCTTTTAACCGTTGCGTAGCAACTATATCTCATCTAAAAATATCATAAATGTGAAAGTATGTATGGTTTTTAAAGTCAAATCAAAGTTAAAAGGAATGAATTAATGAATGCCTTTGTATAGATATTTGCATATAGATTGATTTAAACGCAGAAATGAAAATAGTATTTATATACTATATAGAATAATATCTTTATTTATGTATTCAACTATTTTGATTATAAAGGAAAAAGTTCGTTATTTTCATACAGAATAAACTGACATTATTCTATTAAACTTTATAAACTTTATTGTTGCCCCCCCCCCCCCAAAAAAAAAAAAAAAAAAAAAAAAAAGGGAATAACAATTTCTCCCAAAGAGTTCATTTTAATTTGTAAGATTTTCACGTTCAAAGGGAAAATGCAGCAAATTACAAATAATAAAAAAGATAAATAGGACAGGAATGAATACATATAAACATTTCACACCAAATACCACCTAAATTAATTTTTGTAGTGGTATTTTCCCACACTACGAAGAAAGATTCCTCGATTTACACGATTTTACTTGGCCTTCCTTTTCTCATTGGTTGCGATTTCATTTTCGCAATTGCGCATATTAATTGGCACAAAATTTTACATTTTTATGACTGAGGTATATGTAAGGCCATACAAATAAGAAATTCCGTATTGTTTCCTATAAAATGTGATAAAGTGTTGGTTAACTATATATGTTTCTATTAAGAGGAGCAGGGCTGCCAAGCCTCCGGCGTTCTGGATACCAGTATTTTAATACAAAAAATGTTATTTTATTTAATTGAAACATTTGCGCGATTTAAAAGAACAACATTTTCTGTAAGGTAATAGTGTTGTGCAAAAAGCCCGGGACTTGCCATGTCTGGTGGTGAGTGAAATGTTTTATTTAATGCATTTATCTCTATTTTAATGCTACGTGAACAACGTCCCGTGTAACAGCTTGTAGAGTGTAAAATAAATTATTAAAATAATCCCTATTACGAAAAATGAAACAAAATGCCCGGCTAAGGGAAATAAAAGGTTAGTTAACCTTTTGTAATTAGACCTGAACACAGGTGTGCATCAAATTTCAACGGTGTTTGTAACATCACGATTTTAAATTAAATGTGGATACTATTAAAAGGCTATCACAAAAAATACTTAACGGCGCCATATCACGTTTATCTATTTAGTCAATTGGAAGTGGACACGATGATGAATTATTAACCGTTAGGTTTAGAACTCCCCCTACTTTAGGGTGATTTTAGTACGTTAATGCTATCGAGTACATTTTTAGATATTTAGATTAGATCTTAGATATAAATATTGCAGAATGGTAATCAAAATTATTATTAGATTTCTAAATTAGATGTCTCAGTTTACATTTCCAAAAGTTCTTTATCCATTAGATACAGATGTTTGTGGTTAGCAGGCAAGTAAATACTTCTGTATGGATATTAGGATAACGTAAAATGCTTGACCAAATTGTTGCTTATCCTTATAAATCGCAGTGTAAAAATGAATCTAAGATATAGGATAATCATTAACTCAATCAATAGAAAATTACAAATGCAAAATAAATTACACAACGGGGGGTTCAGGGGGGGGGGGGCACCCCCCTGAAGAAATTTGCTTTATTATATAAAAATTACTAGAATAAGTAGCTCGTGAGAATTTCAGAATATCATTACATAACAACGTGTTTAATTTAACGCTTCTAATGTCTGAAACCATCGAAATATTTTTTTCTCCTTCTATAAATGTTTGTGTAATTTAAAAGTTTAAATTTTGTTTTTGTAGAAAGATTAATATTAAGCAAAATTTGCTAAAAACAATAAGTTGCAGAGATGACGTTGAGGCTCTTGATCTGCAGATTTACTAGTACTATATAAAGGGGGCATATTCATTTGCTTATAATGTGTGAAGTTAGTCGCTAGAAGCCGCAATACAATCTACAATTAAAATTCTGGCCAATTGTGCAAACCCTGAACCAAAGTTCGGACCTTGTGAGCAGGCTAGAAATCAGCTTATTCATTGATAATTTCGGCAGGGTTTGTGCTAAACCCGACTAAACTTTTCACGCGGTTTTCAGCGAAATGAATTCGCCTTTCTATAATTGAGAACGCAATTCTTTAAGGTTTTATAATTCTTTAACCCTTTGGGTCAAAGCCACTTATAAAGTAATCGTCCTAATTTAATACGTTAATTAGCAGCTAAACTTCGCATCGTAATTTTTTCAAAATATTTTGTGGCTTGAATGATGTACTGATATTATGCAACTTCAAAAGGCTAGAAATTTTTTCAGAAAGATATCTGTTGTATGGTAGAGATATGTAATCAAGATCACAATCAAGCCACAAAATGTTTTAAAAAATTTACCTTGTAAATCTAAACCTAAAATTCCCCCCTTACTAAGAACCGGTTCAATTAACATTATCCCATGTAAAGATTGCGATTCGGTATATATTGGTGAAATTGGTCGCACTTGCGCCATTCGCCTTGCCGAACATAAACGTGCCTACAAATTTGGAAACCTACAGTCTAAAATTGTACAGCATTCTTTAGATACCGACCATATCCCAGATTATGAAAGTTATCAGATCCGGTTGCAATAATGTTAAAAGTAGAGTTTTTCTGGAAGGTGTGTTCACTCGTAAGCAAACTTCGCCGATAAATAAATCATGTGCACTTCCACCTGAATATACAGTTGTGTTTTGATATTTTTTACTATATTTAATTTTAACTGCTAATAATTAGGCAGATTTCGTAAGAAATACTACCTATTGCAGTCGTTACCATGGTGCGACTTTTGAAAAATTCCTTCATAACTTTTCATTATAGGACCCCAGGAACCCAAAACCACCCCCACCTAAAAAGTTTATATATATATATATGTATGTATGTACTAAATTTTGTCCGCACGATAAAAGTCGCAATTATGCACGGGTCGTCTTCAAACTCGCCAACAACTTTAAGATGTCTAATATCTCGGCGGGGATTGAAAATGGGCATAATCGGCCCAAGGGAATGGAAATGGGGAGGGTTCAAAATTTTGAATACCGTCTTAACATGATTCTGATAAAACCAGCTCTTACACAACAATGGCAGGAAAAAATAAATATTTTTCGTTATAGCAGTTGCCAACAATTAAAAAAAAGCAATAAAATTCTCACCACAACAATTGCTTTCTATTGCAGGAATTTCACGTGAAAAATTAAATTAAATAAATAGTTTTACGAATTGAAACCAAATTGAACATTACGTCATAAGTTTTCTAGAGCAAGATTTCCGCATGAAAACTCAAAATGAAATAAATAATTTGACGAATTAAAAAAATATATATTGCGTCATATTGGAAATAAAATGGACCTCAGCAGGTGAATATGCAACGTCATATAAGTTTGAAGAAACGTATTAAAACATGATAAAAACCCGACTATGGAAATATTATTTTATTTTAACACTTTGAGGTTCTATGAATTTGCTTTAGCTATTTTTTAAACATATTCCATATACATGCGTGTGTGTATTCGTGTATATTAGAATTTTCACAAAATGTTTAGCTCCCTAGTGCTCATTCTTAGTGAAGGAACTGGGTTTATCTCTAATCTTGATTTAAGTTTTGTTGGTGAATTTAGTACTTAACTTCGAAATCTACCTCCGCCTGTAGGCCCGAGCCGGCAGGGATTTTTTTTAACTGTAAACATGATATTTAGTTTTCTGTCATTTGAATGTTATTTATTGCACTGATGAGGGGCTAAAATTTAGCTCGAAACGTTTGCTTTTTAAATGTATTTATGTAATTTTTACTTGTATGTCGGATGACTTGTAATATATTTTTTATTTTTTAAATCGTATATCCGACGTTAAACAATGATTATTTATTTTAATTGCTTTTCAAATCTTTATCTGTAACACAAACACCGGCCCCAATAGATATAGTCAAGCCCTCAATAAGCTCTGGCGGGCGAATTTCTTCCCACTTAATATTTATCCTCAAATGTTACAATGGCACCGGAATTCACGACGAAATTTATTTGAAAAAAAAAATTATTGCATTTTTTTGTGTACATAATAAACGAATATTTTGTTTGCAAAATACTGATTCCAATATGACATTTTAGTATTAAAATTAAGTGGGAAGAAATTCACCCACACGACCTTAGAGGCTTAAAAGGATGCATTACAGCAAACAATGCAGGAAAATCAAATAAAATACCTTCACATAGTA
The DNA here is from genome assembly GCA_963932465.1 of Maratus speciosus. NCBI lineage: Eukaryota > Metazoa > Arthropoda > Arachnida > Araneae > Salticidae > Maratus > Maratus speciosus. Next base: position 545,138,059 of record OZ010794.1, read on the forward strand.
GATACAATAGTCACGAAAACTATAATAAACAGTGACAGGAATAAACAACTATAAGTCTATTCGATATAACAATAATTCTATTTACCTTTAGTTGTAATATGTATAATATTTTCGAGGCGTTTGCAGAATAAACTTTGAAACTGCGGTTTTAGAGCTGAGAGAAAAATATTTTTTGCGTTGTGGTATTTTCTAAATAAAAAATAATAAAAGAGAAAATAGTTTTTAATACAGAAAAGAGACTTTTAGTTGTATATTAGAGAAAAATATTATATTTTTTTGTGTTTATTATAAATCTCTTTTAAAATAAAATTAATATTTTTTTAAGTTTTTTTAAAATCAAAATAGGTTAATATGCTTATTATTATTTTGGATAATTTTATAATATGGATAATTTATTCTGTGTCTCAGGCCGCAAATACAACGTCGCCGGGCCAATTGCGACCCGCAGACCGCAGGTTTTATACGAGTGGTTTAGATGAAAAGTTATATTTTAGATGATAGGAGAAAATCATTTTAAATACCACATTTTAAATAAATCGTTTTAAATATATCTTTTAAATATGGCTTTTTAAACATATCGTTTTAAATACTAGGTAATTTTCACCGTCAAATTCTTTTCGCACGTAATAATTAAATTTTCTTTCTTTTTCACTATTCACGTGTAAATATATATCTCTCTATTCTAAAAAAAGTAACTACCGCTGTCACCGCCGCCGCCGCCGCCGGTTTTGAATTTTTTGTGACCGGAGGTCTTTCTTCGTTAATATTTAAAAAAATAATGCATACAAAAATATGAAAATCGGTAGTATTATACAGAAATGTTTGATAAACACGCTCATGCAGACAGTTTTCAAATCGAAGAATTATTTTAAGAGATATTTAATGCTAAAGTTGGACAAAATCGTTCCACTAAAAAAGTTTTATAGGAGCAAAAACTATACATCGGAATTTAATAATTTTTAGATCATTTTATACGTTATAATTTCCCGGTGTGCAGAATTCATTTATTTTTTTAATTTGACTCATTTTTCGAGGTTTCATTTCTATTTTAAATTCAAATTTTCAGTATTTCGAGAGATATTTTTTACTTATTTTAGAAAATTGTACTAATTTAACCTGTTGCCAACTGTATAAACAACGGAAATAATAATGTTTGCTTCAAATTAAAAATTTATTTACACGTGACTATTATAAACAGAAAAGATACTTTCAAATTAAAATTAAATAATTATGTACAAAAAGCAGGAACTTATTAAAAATTACGTCATAAAAAGTATACACGTGAATTTTAAAAGAGAAAGGATATTGTAAAATAATAAATTCATTAAAATGCGTTAGAAGTCTTAAATAGGAGAAATTACGTCATATTTACGTCACATTATAGTTATTACATAAAATGAACACAAAATATTGCAAAACAGTTTAAATTTAGAAATTACGCTAGACATTTATTTGATATTTTGAGAGGATCTTTTCAACTATTTTTGTTAGGAAAACGCAAATAATATTTCATTTCTAACAAAAGTATTTTCACGTGAATATTTAAAAGAGAAAGAATTACGTTGTTATGAAGTTGTGTTAATATTGTAGCGAACCGTCGAAGGCTCCAATGGATGTATACAGCGGATTTACTTGCATAGATTTATTCACACATAACTTATTCTATTTAGGTTACACATACAAGTACGACACAACATCACATAAACATAAGTAAAATATGAGCTCTTGTTCTAGGTTAATTTCGGTTACAGTTAATGTCTTAATACCACATCTCCCTTTCTTCAAAGATTCAATTTATGCGGAGTGCGAACAACTCTTCCACTTCTGGTGATATACTGATCTTGATGCTTTCGTGGAGACATAGAGTTACGTTTATCATTGTTATAGGATGGATGAAGATTCTTAGAGCTTGGTTTCGTTGGGCTAGGAACTTTCTGTGGTATTCGAAACTCATTACTGGAAACGTATGGTTGAGGGTCATCCACATCATCAGTTTCCGGCAGGAAATTAGTTGATGGGACGAGATGCATTCTGTTTCGTCGATACATCCTTTTTCCAGATTTGACTACATACGAACGTGGATAATCTAATCTCTGCTGAACCGTACCAGTAGCTCGCTTGTCTGTGATCCACACTCCATCTTTAACATCAAGATTACTAAGGTCTCGTACCCCGTGACTTTTGTTATAGTTATCTCTTTGCCGTTCTATTCTCTTCTCTTCCTTCCTTTGAAGTTCAGCCCTGTTTTGAATTTTTGGCTCTAATTGAGATTTTGCAATTGGCAGTGTTGTCTTTATACGGCGATTCATGAGAAGCTCCGCCGGACTAAGGCCATTCTCTAATGGTGATGCTCTATATGCCATTAAAGAAAGGTAGGGGTCATCAGCTTTTTTGAGTCTCATCTTGATGATTTTTACTGCAGATTCAATGAAACCATTACTTTGAGGATACTTAGGACTTGATGTGATATGACGAAATCCATAAAGCTTTGAGAATTTTGAAAATTCAGATGAGTTTATTGGCTCAAATTGAGGACCATTGTCAGATGTAACGACATTAGGAATCCCATGTCTGGCAAAGATTGATTTGCAGTGGAGAATTACTTCCTCAGAAGTTAATCTTTCCAGTTTGGCGATTTCTGGATATCTTGAGAAATAATCTGTCACTATTAAGTACCAAAATCCATAAAGCTTAAAAAGATCCATGCCCACAGTTTCCCATGGTCTTTCAGGAAATTCGGTAGGAATAACAGGTTGATGGCGATTAGTGTTCTCCTTGATACATGATGTACAACTTTTTATCATTTCTTCAATTTCTCTATTTATTCCAGGCCAGTAGACAGATGATCTTGCTCTTGCACGACATTTCGTAATTCCCAAATGTCCCTCATGAATATGTTCTAGAACCTTTTTTTCGCTGATTGGCAGGAACGATGATTCGATAGCCCTTCATTATGAGTCCATCTTGGATTGATATTTCATACCGATGATTCCAGTAAGGTAGACAACATGGTTCTATATTTTTCCTTGATGGCCAACCGTTCAGGATTAAATTTTCTAGTTCTTTGCATGTTGCATCAGACTTTTATGATTGTCGTAATTCTTCTAACCTGTTGCATGAAGCGGGTAATGAGGAAATTACCATACGAATATAAGCATCAATTTCTTCTTCCAATTCTTCAACATTTTCTCTGGTTTCTTGAGGTTGTCTTGACAAGGCATCAGCTGCATAAAGTTTCTTTCCTGGTATGTGGAATATAGAATAAGAATATCGCATCATCCTCATCTTCAACCTTTGCAACCGTGGAGATAAGTCTTCCAGGTTCTTCTTTGAGAAGATTGGAATTAGAGGTTTATGATCGGTTTCTAACCTAAAGTGAGTTCCAGTTAGGTAATCTCGAAATTTCTCACAACTCCAAGATAGAGGATGTGCCTCTTTTCTATTTGAGCATATCTCTTTACAGTAGGTGTGAGTGTTCTGGATGCATATGCCACAACCGAAATTTCTCCGTTCTCTTGTTCTTGTCTCAAGGTAGCTCCTATTCCATAAGAAGAAGCGTCTGTTGTGACAATTGAAGTTTTCTGCGGATTATAAACCTTTAAAACTGGTTGAGATGTCAGGACATTCTTCCAATTTTGAAATGCTTGCTTTTGAGGTTCATCCCAGACGAACTCATTATTTTGACTTAACATAGATGTTAACGGTTAAAACATTTCTGAAAATTTGGAACAAATCTAGCGAGAAAATTTGCCATGTCTAGCATTTGCTTTAATTCCTTTTTGTTTTTTAGTGCTGGATATTCTTTCACTGCTCTAATTTTATCTTCATCAGGATGGATGCCCTTGTCATCAATAATATGTCCCAAGAATTTGATTCTTTTGACTGAAAATTTACATTTATTGTCATTTAGAGTAATACCAGCTTCTTTAAGTTTATTCAGTAGAATCTTCAGTCTTTGGTCATGCTCACTATGATCTTTTCCCCACACTAAGATGTCGTCCATGTGACAAATAGCACCTGGGATATTTTCTAGCAGCTGTGACATTCTACGTTGGAAATGTTCTGGTGCAGATGAGATTCCGAAAGGTAATCTTAAGAATCTTTATCTTCCAAAAGGAGTGATGAAAGTCGTGAGATATGACGAAGATTCATCAAGCGGAATTTGCCAAAAACCTGAATTAGCATCCAACTTTGAAAAAAAATTTAGCACCTGTAAGAAGATTCAATGAATATTCCACCGAAGGCAATGGATGAAATTCTCTTTCCACAGATTTGTTTAACTGGACTAAGTCGATACATAAGCGAACAGTACCATCACTTTTAGGAACGATAACGACCGGAGAACACCATTCTGTCGGTTTGGTTACAGGAACAATAACTTTTTGTGCAATCATCTTCTTGATTTCCATTTTAGTTTTCTTCAGCAGTGGAATTGGTATCCTTCTTGGAGCTGAAATTGCGAACGGGACAGAGTTCGGCTTAAGCTTAATCGTATAACAAACTTTCAGTAGCCCCAGGCCTGTGAACAGTTCAGGAAAATCTTGCTTAGGACTTATTGTGATTTCTTAAATATTCGGTCCCAATCCAAAAGCTAGTATCGCAGGTTTTCTCAGTAAGTAGCTCTGCAGTCCTTCAATTACATGGATTTCTTCGGTTATTTTCTTTTCCTTGTATTGAATCTCCTCAATAAGTTTTCCTGTTTGTTTTAGTATTTTCCCATCCGGGCCGCAAAGCTTTTTGTCTGGTTTTAAGATTTTCGAATCCTTTAAAATCGATGAAGTAGCTGGAATAACAGTACGATCTGCTCCGATATCTATTTTGAAACGAATAGTTTTACCTTTTATTTGAATAGGTACTGACCATAACAAATCATTACTATTATTAGAGCGTGTTTCCCTAATTGTTCCTAAGAGAGAAATTTCAGATTTACTTTCATTTTTCCTGCAAACTCGTGCAAAGTGCCCTAATTTGGAGCATTTCAGACATTTAGCATCTTTTGCTGGACATATTTTTCTGTTATGTGTAGATTTACCGCACCATTTGAAAAGATCAAAGAGTTTTGGATACTCTTTATTCCCATTACTCATTTTATCCCTTTCTTTAAACCGTGGATTTTGAATGGATACCCCTCTCTTAAAATTCACCTTTGTTTTGTTTACACTAGAAACTCTATGGACAGAAGCATTACTAGAAGTAAGAATCTTTTGTTGTTTTTTAATTGATTCCGATAACCGAACTTTTTCTATAGCTTTGCTCAAAGAAAGGTCTGGATCCATTTGTAATTTCTCACTTAGTGATTTATCTCTAATACCGACAACTATTCTATCGCGTATTAGTTCATCATGAAGAACTCCGTAATCACAATGTTCAGCTAATGAATAAAGTGAAGTCATAAAATCATTAACAGATTCCCCTTCATGTTGAATGCGTTGATTAAACTGCGCACGCTCGAAAATTGTGTTTTCCTTTACTATAAAATGATCATCAAAATGTTTGAGAACAATATTATATTTCAGCTGGTCATCTTCCGACAAGTTAAAAGACGTAAAAATATCTTCTACTTTATCTCCCATGAGATAAATAAGAGAATTTACCTGTTCTACCTCTGTTTGATTTTTTAAACCCGAGGCGAATCGATACCTTTCGAAACGTTGCTTCCATTTTAACCAAAGTGCCGGTGATGAAAAATTAAATGATTCTGGCAGTGTAACCTGATGTGAATTTCTATACTCAATATCTTTAGACATTTTAATTCTTAATAAATTGAATATAAATGTGCCGTATAATTATGCAAGAAAAGGAAACTTCTTACTTTAAGATATGAATCCGTTTTCAGTGTTCAACTGTAGTAAATATCCTTTTAACCAACTGCCACCATGCGTTGTTATGAAGTTGTGTTAATATTGTAACGAACCGTCGAAGGTTCCAATGGATGTATACAGCGGATTTACTTGCATAGATTTATTCACACGTAACTTATTCTATTTAGGTTACACATACAAGCACGACACAACATCACATAAACATAAGTATAAATATGAGCTCTTGTTCTAGGTTAATTTCGGTTACAGTTAATGTCTTAATACCACAAGAATAGTTTTGTCAAAATTACGTCAGATTAAAAACGATTAATTTAAAATGTCTTATTTAAAAGAACTTTCTTTTCGCTTTGTTAAAAAATACCTGGAGACAAAGACTGGTTACTTAATTCCTTTTATATTAGCTTATTTTGAAATGTTGTTACACGTGTCTACGTCATCAAGTTATTTTTATTTCGACGTTTTATTTGCATTTTTACTAATGTTGTACTAATTTATTTGTTCTTTCGTTAATTAAAAAAAACTATGTCAATTTGTATAATTTGGCGAGTGGTTTGGCGATTTATATAATTTGGCGAAATTGGTCGACGGGATAATCAAGTAGTACCGCAGCGAATTTGGCGTTAAAATTCCCCAATCAAAGAGAAACGAATAGAAATCCGTTTATAGGGAGATCGCCACTGTTTTTTTAATTATAATTCAATCTTTCGAAATCTTTTTAAAGCCGATCAAATTAGCGTGCATTTAGAGTCTGCGGTGTCTGGGCGGGGTTTGGCGAGCGTAGTTCGTAGGGGGCCGAGCCCCCTAGTTTCAATTAAAAATAGAGTGTTTGGAATTGCTATAAGAAAAGGGTTTTGAAAATTATCTTTTAAATGGGAGATTCTCAAAAGGTGGGATCATTAAACGTTAGCTATATGTAATTTTTAAAATTTTCAAATTTAAGGCCAATTTTTTTTAATAGTATAGTATTTTGTCTATAAATATAATATATAAATATTTTTAATAGTATGTCTACAAAATTATACACAAACATTAAAAGACAGCAACTATCTTGAAAAATTAATGATTAAAGCATTTAATTAGCAGTTGTGTACGTTACAAATTTTGGACATTTTTTCGCACGTACGTTACAGATTTTGGACGTTGCTCTTAGTATTTAAAAAATTCTTAAGACTAAGAATGTAGTAAATGTGTCTGTATACATATATATATGTATAATTAACTTTTTGTTATCCAGTAATAATAATAATAAAATCAAATCCTTTCTTACATCGTTACTTTCGGACATAACAAAATACAGAAAAATTCTTTATAGAAAAGTCCTTCTATCTTCAAACAAGTTGGAAATTGCTCGTCAAACGTGGCAAATGAGGTACGTTCGTACTATAAATAGTTTTATAAATATTTTTTGCACCGCATATCGCATATTGTACTGAATGTATATTTTAGTGCTCTTCATAAGTGCATATTAATTTCATGCTGTTCAAAGGGCTGTAACATCATTAAAATGCACTTGAAATATTTTTTTCCCATTGGCCGTAATGTAACGGAAAACTTTTGACTGTCCCTGTAATTAAACTACTCATCCGATTTTCATAAAATTTGAAATGACTCTATAAAATTTTGCAACAATTATATATTTAAAATTTCAGACCATTCGCTTGGGTAGTTTTTGCTCTGTTATATGCGGACAGACGGACAGACAGACAGACGGACCGAACGACGACTATATGTGCTACGTATTTATATAATTACGAACGCACCTAAAAAGCAATAAATCAGCCTACCATCTCTTAACGAAATTATCAAAAAATCATCCGTTTCCTTTATGCATTCATTGTTTACCATTAGAACCACCTGGAAAAAAGTTAAAACTCTTTTTCTTGGTGGTACATTGGAGCAGTTAACGTTATGAATGTCTGAAATTGGTGTCTTTAGCATAAAAAAATAAAATTTTAAGATATAAGCTAGATTAAGATATAAGATATAAGATACAAAGCTTTTACAATAAATTATGTCATTTTCTGTCTCTGAATAGAATTAAAAACTCAGTGTAAAAAAAAAATAATAAAGTCAATGATAATTAAAGTTATGTTTGAAAGGCTTAAAGTTATGACGTGTGTCCAGTGCCCACATTTTGAGAATCTCCCAAATATGTTGTTTTTACACATTTTGGGATGTCCTAAACAAGATTAGGTGAGTTTTGAAACATGCCTGTCTGCTAGTATGTGTGTGATAGAATATTTGGTACCGCTCTATCTCAAGAACTAATTATTGCACTTATTTCATAAAACTTTATATTCTGTTAAACCTTCACTTGAGCTGCTGTTTAATCGATCTATTGTTGGCTATAACTGCTGTGCTGAATCTTTCACGATTTTCATGACACCTACATATCAAAACCTAATGCATGGAGTTCCCTAAAACTGCATACTCTCTTAGACCGTGTGTGATAGAATATTTGGTACCGCTCTATCTCAAGAGCTAATTACTGCACTTATTTCATAAAACTTTATATTCTGTTAAGCCTTCACTTGAGCTGCTGTTTAATCGATCTATTGTTGGCTATAACTGCTGTGCTGAATCTTTCACGATTTTCATGACACCTACATATCAAAACCTAATGCATGGAGTTCCCTAAAACTGCATACTCTCTTAGACCGTGTGTGATAGAATATTTGGTACCGCTCTATCTCAAGAACTAATTACTGCACTTATTTCATAAAACTTTATATTCTGTTAAACCTTCACTTGACCTGGTGTTTAATCGAACTATTGTTGGCTATAACTGCTGTGCTGCATCTTTCACGATTTCCATGACACCTACATATCAAAACCTAATGCATGGAGTTCCCTAAAACTGCATACTCTCTTAGACCGTGTGTGATAGAATATTTGGTACCGCTCTATCTCAAGAACTAATTATTGCACTTATTTCATAAAACTTTATATTCTGTTAAACCTTCACTTGAGCTGCTGTTTAATCGATCTATTGTTGGCTATAACTGCTGTGCTGAATCTTTCACGATTTTCATGACACCTACATATCAAAACCTAATGCATGGAGTTCCCTAAAACTGCATACTCTCTTAGACCGTGTGTGATAGAATATTTGGTACCGCTCTATCTCAAGAACTAATTACTGCACTTATTTCATAAAACTTTATATTCTGTTAAACCTTCACTTGAGCTGCTGTTTAATCGATCTATTGTTGGCTATAACTGCTGTGCTGAATCTTTCACGATTTTCATGACACCTACATATCAAAACCTAATGCATGGAGTTCCCTAAAACTGCATACTCTCTTAGACCGTGTGTGATAGAATATTTGGTACCGCTCTATCTCAAGAACTAATTACTGCACTTATTTCATAAAACTTTATATTCTGTTAAACCTTCACTTGACCTGGTGTTTAATCGAACTATTGTTGGCTATAACTGCTGTGCTGCATCTTTCACGATTTCCATGACACCTACATATCAAAACCTAATGCATGGAGTTCCCTAAAACTGCATACTCTCTTAGACCGTGTGTGATAGAATATTTGGTACCGCTCTATCTCAAGAACTAATTACTGCACTTATTTCCTAAAACTTTATATTCTGTTAAACCTTCACTTGAGCTGCTGTTTAATCGATCTATTGTTGGCTATAACTGCTGTGCTGAATCTTTCACGATTTTCATGACACCTACATATCAAAACCTAATGCATGGAGTTCCCTAAAACTGCATACTCTCTTAGACCGTGTGTGATAGAATATTTGGTACCGCTCTATCTCAAGAACTAATTACTGCACTTATTTCATAAAACTTTATATTCTGTTAAACCTTCACTTGACCTGGTGTTTAATCGAACTATTGTTGGCTATAACTGCTGTGCTGCATCTTTCACGATTTCCATGACACCTACATATCAAAACCTAATGCATGGAGTTCCCTAAAACTGCATACTCTCTTAGACCGTGTGTGATAGAATATTTGGTACCGCTCTATCTCAAGAACTAATTATTGCACTTATTTCATAAAACTTTATATTCCGTTAAGGGGACCGGGAAAGCAAAATTCAACTAAAAAATCGATTTTTACTTTTTTATATCATTAAACAGTTTAAATTTTAACTTCCCAACGATGTGTCACACATGTTTATATATAAAAAAAATAAGTTTTGAAATTATTCATTCATTCTAAGAGTACTTCACAGCTTAATGGCCATTTAAATCTTGGACTTTTTCTCAAAACTTGGATTTTTCATGTTTATGTTCCTTTTTTTCAATATCTATTAAACTTAAGAACTCGGATTTTTATTAATACTTATGTAATGATATAGTGTATACTTTAACACAGGGATTTAATGATTTGTTGAGAATTATTTATTTTATGCAGTGAAATCTTACCAAAAATGCTAATTTAAAAATGACTTTCAATAAATAATTAATAATTAATTTTGAGTTTCACTTAGAAAGAAAATGGTGTGTTAAAATACGTAAATCATGTTATTTTAACTACGCTATAAAATCTAGACCTCTATATTTACCATTTCTGAGAAAAAGGTACATAAAGTTGTTGCATTTAACATGGCGGAGATAGGGCTTTCCCGGTCCCCTTAAACCTTCACTTGACCTGGTGTTTAATCGATCGATTGTTGTCTATAACTGCTGTGCTGCATCTTTCACGATTTCCATGACACCTATATATCAAAACCTAATGCATGAAGCTCCATAAAACTGCATATTTTCTTAGACCATGACAATACTTGGCGTTGGTTAGTATTTGTTGTATATCGTCAACTGGTGGCAGTGAAATACTGTGTTTTACACGATTTCCGTCACAGCTATATCCCGAAGATGACATGTAATAATATTATACATTAATCGTTATATTAATATTAAAGTAAAGCTAATTGGCACATACAACCGAATAAGAAATTTCAAAATATTGACAATCCTAATCATTTCAGTATTATAATATTGTAAATCCTATATAAAAGAGAAAAAACAAAAATGGAAAAATGCAGTTTCAAAAAGTGGAGGAACAATATCTGTAAGAGGAAAATACGAAAAGAATGCAAAAACACAACAAGTCAAGACCAGAAAAAATAAAACGTCTATGAAATAATAAAACTGATTATCCAAATTCTGTATTTCAAAAAGTGGAATAAATAAAAATGCAGTAAAATAAATTACAAAAGTAATGTTAAATCTCATAATATGTAATGTCATAATAAGAATAAAATTGAAAACTTATATCATGGAACTTTTCTTCAGGGACAATGTCCCACAAATCTAAGTAAAACACAACTGATTTCTGACTAAGAAAATTATGCAGTGCATTTAAGAGCTATTTCTCAAATTGCTCGATCAGTAGTGATACTGAATTTACAAGAAAATTAAAATAGGAATAAAAAACAAAACTATTAAATTCCAGAACTCCATATAAATACAATGAATAAATATATTTCTGAATTTAAAATTAGCATAAAAAATACTTACTAACCAATTCCAAACAGATATGATGAACATACTGTGACGTTTCATCTGAGCTCATGCAAAAACCAGATGACCACTTAACATAGTAAACACTTTTAATTGGGCCCTCCAGATGCCTAAACTATAAGCATACTGTTAATGCCTTCACAAAATCCAGATGTAAAGTTGTAAACTGATTTTAATGATGTAAATAACTCTCGGTGAGAATTGCTGACTAATACTTGTAGACATAAACTTTTTAATAAGATGAATCAGACTCCCACGTGGTCGCCAATTAAGATGGGCTGAAAAATCGAAAAGGGCCCCGTGGAGAGGAGATGCGTTTCTGTAACGACGGACGACGCGACGGTCGCTTTTGGGCCGACCAGCGAGGGGAGAGCAAGATCCGACAGAATTTAAGTTCAGACCTTAACTTTTTATATGTCCTGTGAGTTTTTATGTGTGCTATGTTGTGTTGTCCAAGCGTGAATAAAAAAAGTTTAAAAATGAACGCCAGTTCTTATGAGTTAGATGTCTAAGTCTAGTCCTCTATAGTTTTTTTTTTTCACGTTACAGATGGTGTCAGAGTATCGGATCGAAAACTTTTTTAAAGGGCACACACACGGACACGCGAACTGAACTTAAGTTAGCTTAATTATTAGCTGGATTTTTTTTTACCCACGGAAAGAACAATTGATTTTTCGAGTGAAGATTGTTTTTTCAAGAAAAGGAACGAGTGAAGAAGTTTATAGCCGTTGAAGCAAGCCGTCCTGTTTACGAAAAAGAAAAAAAGAAGAAAGAAGAGAAAGCCTGGTGTTATCTGGTTTTTCTGTTTTGGAAGAAAAGGAGTGCTGGCGAAATCCTTGTCCAGCGTTGGAAAAAGAGGAAGATTGTTGTCCTTCTTTCCCCTCACCCCTAAAGAAGAAAGTCTCGCGGGCGTCTGTGATCAGCTGTTCGACTTGCGGAAAGGAAAGAGAGGGGGACGCTGATATCTACCCCCTGTATATCTGCCCCCATACGTCATTTTGACGTCACAGATAGAAGGGGGCACATATCCAGTGCTGCAGAATTTCACTGTCGTCGAAGGGTGTATATCCGACCCCTGTATATATGTCCCCATAGCAGATGGGGGCAAATATCCAATACAGACCATTTTATTTTCGTCGATAGCTGTATATCCACCCCCTGTATATATGCCCCCATACGACGTCACAGCTGAAGGGGACACATATCCAGTCCTAGAGAATTTTCCTTTCGTCGAAGGGTGTATATCCAACCCCTGTATATATGCCCCCATACGTAATTTTGACGTCACAGCATTAGGGGACACATATCAAGGGGGCAGATATCCAATGCTAGGACTTTTACTTTTGGAGAGAGATTTGGATATCCGACCCCTGTATATCTGCCCCAATACGTCATTTTGACGTCAGAGCAAAGGGGATACATATCAAGGGGTCAGATATCCAATACTAAGGCTTTTATTTTTGGTGAGAGAGTTGGATATCCGACCCCTGTATATATGCCCCCAAACGTCATGTTGATGTCACAGCAGAGGGGTCACATAATCGATGCTATAAGAATATTTTTAGGTTCGTCGACAGCTGATTATCCGACTCCTGTATATGTGTCTCCCCCCCCCCCCCTTTTTACGTGCATATTTTGATGTTGCTGAGAATTAATATACGGCTATGAAGAAATATGTAGGAAAGATTTAGTGTGTAATATAAAAAATAATATCTCGCTTATTTTGCATACTCGGCTTTCAAGGACATACTATGCCGAAACAGGACCGTAGACAGAGACAGCCGGCCCCGTTAATAATTCGAATGCCACCACAAGTATGATAAAGAAATATCTGCTAAGACAAAAACTTAATTTATCAGTAAAGAATTCCGTTTTACACAGGTTTTTTACGTCTGAAGTGGTATAATTGCATGGTATTTTTTGGCAAGAACATGATTTTTCCCGTTTAAAGTGAGATTCCGTTACAGACAGGCTTTACTCTATTAGAAAATAAATTTGGGGCAAGTTTTTTTCTAACGTCTATAAATTTGCTTACAATTATTATTATTATTATTTTTACAGCATTACTGTTTATTATAACACTTTTCATCTAGAGATTTTAAATAGAAATATAAAATATTAAAATATAGGCAAACCATTTTCGATTTTCTTGTAGCAGCTCACTGTTACATCCCTTCTTTTCCCCTTCGGTAATCTATTATTTATATGATTAATCCAACTATCATGAAATTCAAATGTATTATTTGTGAGATAACAGATATTTGTTGTTGTCAAATAAAAATTGCAAGCAATATAATTTTTTTTTCGGAAACGTTATTGTGTTAGCTCTGCTTCTGAATAATAATAATAATGTATTATTATTATTATTATTTAAATAAAAAAAATGTGATTCTTATATTGTTTATTTATGTGAGCTGGAAACATTCTATTGTGAACAAACTATTGTAATGCAGCCAAGACCTTCTAGGGATAAATTTTGGTTAATGGTATGGGTTTCAAAGTCAAAGAATTTGAGATCTGAGTATCAGCACGCAAGTAAAGAAAAAAATCTTGATTATAATTCCGAAAGAAAAAAAAAATGAGATTGCGTAATGCATCTTAAAATTTCATTCAGGAGATTATACAGTTGTCAGGTTTTTTTCCTAAACATGTGTCATAATCTATGTTTTTATGCTTTAATTAACAAAACTATTATTAGTACTAAAAGATTAAATCAGCAAATTAGTTATTTTATCAGTTAGTAATACCATTATGTATGTTAAAATTTTGTAATAATTATGTAAACCTATATTAAATACTGGAGATATTTATTTTTATTAAAAATATTAATAACTTAATTTAATATAAAATTGTTAATACTATTTAAATTAATAGTTATTAAACAATAATTTTTCTAGTTAGAACATTACACATTTTACGTTTTGATTAATAAAATTATAATTAATATAATTACAGAAATAATAACTTCACATAAGTAATTTCATCAGTTAACACAAATAACAAATCTAACAAATATCATGGCGAGAATTTTTGCATTTCAACTTATAAAAATTACTGTTAACACCATAAATGAAAACTTACACGCAGGTATATGCTTGCTAATCAAAACAAATTATGAAAATTGGTGGAAACCATTAAATTATGCACACAAAGTAAATATGAGAATGATCAATTTTATATCTGAAGTTATATTTGAAATCCACAAAATAGCAGCATTAGATTTAAATATCTTTTTTAAATTGAATGATTTTTACGCCAGATAAGAACTTGCTTTTTACAAACTTATCATATTTAATTTTTTATAAACATAATCATTTAAGCTAAAACATGCATTTAAAGCATTTTTCGGTTATTCATTAAGGCAAAATATCCATAGAAACTTTACAAATTAGGTTCACTTTATATTTCAATGCTTTTTTATACCGTTTTAAAAATCTTTAATTTTTAAACACGATTTAATCATTAATTTTAATTGTCTGATTAAAATCGTTGACATTCTTATTAAAAGTATTAAAATCAAATTTGGAGTTTATTTTTATTTTTTTAGTTGTACTGGTTGCTTTTCCAGTATGAAAAAATACTTTTTTTTTCTATTTGAGGTTTTTTCTTTTTTTTTTTTTTCAGATATAAAAAATTTAATCTAGTATGAAAGTATTATAAAAATATAAGTATTTTATAAATTAAAAATTTATTAAATTTAATATTTTAATACGAGTTTATATATATTTTATTATTTATAATATTTTGTCTTTGAATGTTGCAGTCTGAGTTAAATACAAAAAAAATATCTTTCAAATATTTTACATAATGAATTTACATAATCTTTCAAAGCATCCCGAAAAATCTGTGTTTTTTATTTTCATGAATTTATTTAATTTGTGTATATATTGTCGGTTTCCCCCACAAATTTCAAAAGGTAATATTTATGAACTCTTTATCGCCTTATTTAATTGCAAAGTTTCTGCTATTAAATAAGACAATTTTTAGATATTGAATTAGTGGTAATGCGTCGGCTCACGGTCTTTAGATTAACCCCTTAACTGTCGCATTAAATTACAGTTTAAAAATTCAAATTGCTTACTGGCACCTTTTTTTTTTTTTTTTTTTTTGAAAAAGAAATATTCACCTTATGTAATAGCAGGTGAAATGATACCATAATAAAACCAATTACACTGTTTTATAAAACTGGTGGGGATTAAACAAACTGAATAAAAGACACAGCCCGTGAATATCACGGGCGCGAGAATTAAGAGGTTAAAGACACCTTAGGAGCTACTACAAGAAAATGTGTAGAAATCTTATATATTTAGCAAAATTTTCGTCTCAAAATGTCCATAATGGACAGAACTTTAGCACATTAAGATTCACAGAAAGCATATTGTTTACATAAGTATTGTACTGATTGATGAGTTTAGACATTAAATTTTGACGTAATTAATGAAAATGTGCCTCAACAAATTTTTCAGAAGGACATGTTTTAAAAAAATGGAACATATAAGTTAAAGTTTTTTTTTTAATTATTTTAATTAATTTGCCTTTTAATGTTTTGTATGTAACGGTTTGCACAAAATAAAATCTAAAACTGAATACAGTAGAGCGCCGATTATCCGAACAAGTTGGGACCGATCCTGGTTCGGATAAGCAAAAGTTCGGATAAATGGACAGATAATTTAAGGAATGTTTCTGACTTTACTAAAACCTTCATACCTTATCTAAGCTTAAGTCTGGCAGCACAAGTTAGTGCTGGCACGTTTATTTATTTTTATTTTTT
Organism: Maratus speciosus; assembly: GCA_963932465.1. Classification (NCBI taxonomy): domain Eukaryota; kingdom Metazoa; phylum Arthropoda; class Arachnida; order Araneae; family Salticidae; genus Maratus; species Maratus speciosus. The sequence continues at coordinate 545,154,143 of OZ010794.1, forward strand.
TATATATGTTTACCATTAATATTTTTTTTCTTTCCATATCATTTTCTCAACTCCAGAGATTATAATTTAAGCAAAAAAGCTTTTGATTGTTGCTTATTTAACGAAGAAATTCTTTTCAATGCTGCCCTATTTCTAATTCTTAAATACGTTAGTTGAATACGATCAACGTTCTTGTGCCGTTCGAGCCATTTCATAGCTGTTTCCAAATATTCAAATGCTTCATTATGTGATGGACCTTGGTTATTTCCAGAGCATTCGTTTTCATTATCTACAATTTCTTTTTCATCATGAATCTCATCCACAATCTCATCATCATTTAAAATCTGATATCCAGGGTTATGTACTACTTCACTATCTAACCACTCGTTAATTTCATTTTCTTCATACCTTCTTCCCATCTCCTTTATTGTTTTACATTCCTCATTTCCTGATCCACTATCAGCTTTTTCTTCCTTTAAAATTTTATTTCAAGCCAATGGATAAGTGGGAGTTCGGTTACAAAATTTTTTGGGGAGAAATAGGCTGTTCGGATGACTGTGAGTTCGGTTAAAAACATTTTTGAGAGAAATAGGCTGTTCGGATAGTTGGAAGTTCGGTTGATTGGAGTTCCAATAATCGGCGCTCTTCTGTACATGGATTAAAATCAGCAGATTATAACCATATATTATATATATATATATATATATTTCCATAATAATTCTTATAATTAATTTAATCTTTATATATATATATACTTACAGCTTTAATTCATAATATTACGGTTTTTGATGGTGGTAGGTTATGTTTAATTATTGGTTATATATATATATATATATATATATATATATATATATATATATATATTGTTTCCCGTGAAAATTCACTAGACTATTTTAAAAAAAAGTTGTATATTGTAGAGATCATATTACCTTAAAATGAGTAGATTCATATTTCAAAAAGATTGATATATATGTATATGTAATTTAAATATTTCTGATTATAAAAGAAAATTAAGCATTTTTTTTGTTAGCAATAAAATCTTATTATCTTGAAATTTTAAGAGACTAGAGCTGTTTAATCACCAAAATATTGATTTTTCAAAAAATTATATATGAAAGAACATTATAGTAGTTTTTTGCATTTTAAAACATTTTGCATAGAAATATTTCTAGTTTTACGTAAGTTATGACTAAAAAAATGCGTCCACCATTTTACTGCAAACAATGATTTAAAAGACACTTTTAAAGATATTTTTCTCAGAAAGATAAAAACCATTTTTTTTTTGTTAATTGCGCACAAAAGATGTATTTTAGATTAGTTAATATTTTTGCATGCAATCTTTACGAATTTAGATATTATATCTACAACTTAAGATTGGATTGTAATTTGTACATAATTTAGTAAAATTTCTATTTAAAAATTATTGTTGAAAATATTGTACCCATTAAGATTATCTGTTTTTGTGCTTAGAATTACAAACGAACTTTGGTTCAGTTTTAATATAATTCTTGCGTTGCAGGTTTTATAGCGAGAACATAGCCAATAGTATTTATTTAGAATTTCTTTTATCTTGCTGAAATTCAGAAATGAACATTGGCACTATGCGACTCCTATATCATCCTTTACATTTCCCACTCTAAATGATTTTCGGGCTCAGGTTCTTTCCTAACGGAAGTGCTTGATTGAGTACTTGATTGATGAATTTTCGGAGAATCCGGAAAGTACGGTTTTGATTATCGCTTTGTTTTCGGTATACATCATTAATTTTCCATTTCCTCACACTGGTTTGATGGAACGTTTATTGATCTATTGGTTATTGATCAGTAAAGGCTTAGCAAAGATTATAGCAAAAACCAAGGTTGCCAACAATTAATCTTTGATGTCTTTTAACTATCGCTCGCTTTTTATTGCGCATAGAAAAAGATAATGTAATCTGGACAACATGGAGATTCAAAAAAGAGGTAAAAAGAGACACAGAGAGTTACAAGATAAATTGTCTGTAATCTAGCGCCGGTAATTCATATATATATATATAAAAATAATTCAGAGACATAAAACTCAAAAGAGAAGAAAAAGAAAAAAAAATTTTTTTTTTTCAAAAAAGGGCTACAAACTTTGTAATATTTTCTTAAAATAAAAAATCTTCATAAAAAAGACTAAATTCAGGGGATCACCACATTTTCAGAAGATATGCCTAAACAAATCCTAAAAAAAAAAAAAAAAAAAAAAAACTTATTTAAGATTATTTATTTCACTTAAATTATGATTTTGACATTTTTTAAACAATATTATTCTTCGTATTATTGTTATTTATTAAGTTTACTTTAATTTAATGTCAAATCATTTAAATCTAAAAGTTAGGCGTATCTGAAGTTTTTTAAGGCTTTCATATAAAAATATATATCGGTAAATAAGTTATATTTTAATCAGAAAAAAAAAGTTAAGAAGAAAAATTACTAAAAAGACAAAGATTTTATAGGGGAAATGAAGCTTGATTAACTTTGTCAAGTTAACTTATGTTATTTTTTATGTAATAAAAGAAAATTTAGAAATAATTCCATTAAGAGAAAAAGTGCAAAATGCAATGAATTTTATATATAAAAAACATTGAAATTACTTTGTTACTTTTTTCAAATTCTGGATTAATCTTTATAATAAATGTACAGTCGTAAAAAAAAAAAAAAAAAAAAAAAAAAAAAAAAAATTAAACAGCACCCACAAATTAAGCAATAAATTATCATAGCAGAAAGTTGTTGGTGCCAAACTATCGGAAATAAAGTCTACTGTTAAATAATGTATATAAATTTTGCTTAGGGGGCTATATGTATGTATATGAAAACAAACTCAATCTTCGTTTGTTTTTTGTTTTGTTTTTTTAAGCAAGTCGCAATTTTGACACCATAAATAAATTCTACACCACTTAATTAGTCTAAAAACGAATTTTCATGAAATTCGCACTATAGTTTCAGGGAAATTATTTATTTTAAAATGAGCATATTTGGAAGGCTGTATCAAAATTTTAAATTACGCATAATACACAAGTAATAATAATAATAATAATAATAACAGACGTATACAAAAATGAAATTTTTAATATGAACACCCAAAATTGACATTATATTTGTATTAATTAAAAAACTGCCCTAGAATACCAAACACAAAGTCAATGTTAAATTCATTTTTAACACTTTCCAACAAAGTTGAAAAGTGTTTATGCATTCGGTTTGTCTGTCCGTCTGTCCGTCTGTACGCGCTCTAACTCGCGTAAATATTCTCGGATTGTTCTGAAATTTTTGTATGTTAGTGACTTCTACCATAGCACGAACCCTATTTCAAGTGAAGTTTGTAGCATGTTTAGTTCATTTACAGGGACAGTCAAAAGTTTTCCGTTACATTACGGCCTATGGGAAAAAAATCGTTTAAAATGATTTTCAATGATGTTACATGCTTTCAAACATATTAAAATTGATATGCATTTATCAAATGCACTAAAATATGCATTCCTCAGAATATGCGGTGCAAAGAATAATTATAATAATAATTCACAGGGCCACACAAAAGATTTCCGTTACATAATGATATACGGGTGGAGGGAATTTTTTCCGGCATATTTTAATTATGTTAAATTCTTTCATGTGTAATGAAATTGATATACGTCGCTGAGGTTTACTACTAATTTCATGTATAATAAGAAGTGCATAGCACTTACAGGGACGCAAAAAAGATTTCAGATACGATATTGTATCCGAAGTACTGTACGGTAGCAATGATTGCTGGAAATGCATTTTTAATTATGTTATGTGCTTTTATGTTTCACTAGATTTATGCATTGTATATGGTGTGTATAAATGCTGAAATTCATATACAGGGCTACACAAAAGATTTCGTAATGGTTACTGGGTATGATTGTAAATTGCTTAAAGGTGGTTTTTAAATGGGTTATGCATTTTTACGCTGAACTGCATTTTGTTTACTAAGAAATGTTTGTAGAACATAGATAAAATTATATACAGGGTCACGCAAAGAATTGGATACATGACCGTCTATAAATGATAATTTCTGGAAATGTAGTAAATTCCAGTAGTTTTAAGAGTGTTTTACTTTGAATTAAACTTTAGCTAAATAGTGGAGTGTAATAAAGGTACTAGGTTAACTATAGGGTTGTACAAAAGTATACAAGTATGTTTCCATCTATTAGTATAAATTGCTGAAAGAGAAATTTCAACCTGTTATTCGTTTTCTTGCTAAACTAAATTTCCCCATTATATAGCATATATATCAACCTGCAGATCAAATACAGAGCTGTTCAAAAGAATTGGAATTCATATTTGCTATGGATGGTAACTGCTGAAATCAGTTTTTCAAATGTTTTATGCGTTTTCTAAAATGTTTACTTAGTTCTCTTATATACCTTATTTCCCTAAATAATGAAGTTTTGTTAAAGCATTCAGGAAGTGTTGGAAAGTGGTTCATAATCTATGCTTAACGCATGATTTTTCTTACTTGTTATAGTTGTAAACAAAACTGCAATTCCTGTAGTTACTTTTAATTTTAACTCGAAAACCACTTAATGGAATGAGCTGCAATTTTAGATTCGGATATTTGAAGCTTCTAATAATCTTTTTCTCTTAATTTTTTCAAATGTTACATAGTATAATATTTTTTATCATATTTTTAAAAATATTTTATGTATTCCGTAATTAATATTCGAAAAAAAAAATATGTACCATAACGTATAAAATTAGATGGATTTGTAATTTTTTTGTTGGTCTATTGCAGCAGGCTGATACACTTAGTATTTACATTTATTTCTATTTACCTCTAAAATTGTTCAACTAAGTAAAAAAGACAAAATATTGAAAAAATTAATTTTTTATTTAAATTTTTATAATTTTCAGACAAGCACTCTATTAATTTAAAAATAAAAAATCTATTATGTATTTAATTAAAAAAAAACCTCATACAATTTATAATTAAAAAGTGGAAGCTTTTTTTCTTTTTTTTTCATGTTTTTTATAATCATTGGGGAATGATTTAAAAATGTATATGAATGTGTATACACGTGGTGTTGCAACCAGAGCTGTGGAGTCCGGGATGACTGCATTAGTACTCGGGCTGGGGTACTAATGTTGCCTGTTTATTTAAATAATGATAGAATATAAGAAAAATAAAGCTCAAATCTCACTATTTCGGCATTGATTATCTTTTTTAGAGGCCTGCACGGGTCGTAATTTCCGGGCCTGGCCCGGTTCATTTATATTTTCACAGTTCATGACCCGGCCCGTACAAAATCAGTGAAATCAGGCCCGGCCGGGGCCGTGGAAAAATTAATTAAATGACTCAATTTCTACAAAAAAATCTAGGTTTTTCTAAACATACAATTAAGATTCTTTTAAAGAATCTGAATGCATACTGCATGCATATTTATGGGATAATTTTACAGTATATATTAAAATTAGTATGTATTCGCAAGACAGAGAATTCAGAATAGCAACATTAATGATTACTTATAGAGTATTATGATGTTTCAACATTTAAATAAGGATTCATTAAAAAAATAATGTAGTTCAGAATAAATGGAAAAATGGTGGGTTAAAAACATGATAACTTTTGAATCTGTATAACAAAAAGCAGATTTCTAAAAATATTTCCTTGTCATTTAATAAGGCTTTTCTCAAATACCAAAGGAGCTACTTTCTGATACATTTCTGAATTCATTTCTTTTCGGAAACGCATAAGATTGGTGCCGGTGTTCTTATTCAGAAACTTTACGTTATTACGTTATCCATTTTTTGATAAAGGCAACATATCTTTGAGAAAATACTGTCAAAATTAAAGTTTTTAATCGAATTTTCAGAAGCGATAGCACTGGAAAGGATAAAAACCTGCAGTCTCGTGACAAGAATCTCTTATATTTTATTAATTTATTTTAAAAAAAGGAGGAAAACACTGTTCGATTCCAAATCTCTTCAATAGTCATTAAAATAACATTTTAACAGTCATTAATGGCCAATTAACATAAATTGTCTTATTTCTACTTACACGGTCTGTTTGAAAAATTCTCTTCATTTTCCGGGCTTTGGGTCCTTCCAGACATTTGTACCTCTGGTTCTATCCGCAAACCCCAAAAATATGAGGGAAGTACTTATTTATATACTACTAGGGGGCTCTACCCCCTACAAGCTACGCTCGCCAACCCCCGTTCAAGCACACCAAAATCCAAAAAGCACGCTAATTTGATCGGCTTTAAAAATATTGAATTAAAATTTAAAAAAAAAAAAAAAAACAGCAGCGATCTCTCTGTAAACAGGTTTCCATTCGTTTTCCTTGGATTGGGACTTTTAAGACCAAATCTGCTGCTGTTAAGAGACACAGTGGCTGTTTTCGTATTTAATTAAAAAATTAGTTAAACATTGGTTGGTTGTATTTATGTCGGCCAATTATCTGCACGTGGGATATAGGCCCTAAGGGGGGAGTGCCTTCCGTGGAGCTCTTTCTAAGGGAACCTAACCCGTATTAACGCTTGGAGAACCAAGGTTCGAAAAAAACCACGAAAACTCCGAACGATTAGGCCGACGGGCGCGATTGGGACCGAACCCAGCACCTCCCGTCTACCAGCTTCGAGAGCAGAACCTCTCAGCCACTGGTGGGGCAGTTAAACATTGGAAAATAAGCTAATGTAAAATGAATTAAGTAAACAGTGTCATTGTCTCCCGGTATTTTTTAACTGCGCTATAAGATAGTTCTTTTAAATAATTCATTTTAAATGTATCGTTTCAAATCTGACGTAATTTACACCAAAGTTTTATTTCTCTTATTAATATTCACGTGAAAATACTTTTGTTGTTAGAAGGAAATATTATTTGCGCTGTCTTCGAATTCACGATAATAGTTGAAAAGATTATCTCAAAATATCTCACGCAAATATATTTTTCAATTTAAACTGTTTTGCCATATTTTTGGGGCATTTTAAATATGACGTAATTTCCTCCATTCACAAGTTTTAATGCATAATAATGATTTTTTTATTTTAAGATTTTGTTTCTCAAATTCAAGTGTAAATATGGTTCTTTTGACGTAATTTTCCTGCTATTAACATGTAATCATTTAATTCTAATTTGAAAGTTTTTTTTTTTTTTCTTTTCTGTTTGTAAGAGTCACGTGTAAATAAATTTTTAATTTGAAGTAAACATTATTGATTGCGCATTTTATACAATTGACAACAGTTTAAATTAATAACATTTTCTAAATTTTGTAAAAAATATCTCTCGAAATGCTGAAAATTTGAATTTAAAATAGAAATAAAACCTCCAAAAATGGGTCTAATAAGAAAAATAAATGCAATATGCACACCGGGAACTTATAACGTATAAAATGATCTAAAAATGATTAAATTCTCATGTATAGCTTTTGCTCCAATAAAACTTTTTTAATAGAACGATTTTGTACCACTTTAGCATTAAATATCTTAAAATAATTCTTCGATTTGAAAACTGTCCGCATCAGCGTGTTTATCAAACATTTCTCTATAATACCGCCGATTTTCATATTTTTGTATGCAACAGTTTTTTTAATATTAACGATGAAAGGCCATGCTTAAGCATTCAAATTGGATGCCGATCTACCCGGAATATCTACGCTGATTTTCATTGGTCCATTTCCAAATCAAAACTTTTTTTATATATAGAAGGAAATGTAAAATATCTACTACAGTTATGAATTAAAACAGTTTTCATCTACTCTGTATATGGGCAATACCTACCTACCCTTGTATCTACTTTGTACACTGCAGTAAATCGGTCATCTTTAACTTCAGTAGCCTGATATAGTCCACAAATAACAATAACAATTCATTTTATAGATTTCAAATTGCATATAATTAGTTTAATTAGGGTTTCGTTCATCTGACGAAACCCTATTAGTCTCGCTCATCTGTCTGTCCGTCTGTCTGTCTGTCCGTCACAGAGCCCGTTCTCAGAAACTATACATGTTGGAGACATGAAATTTTGGGTACTTATAGCTGAATACCTCACATCATACGACAAATCATAAAATTTTGAAAATGTCGTACGTTTAACCCTTTGGGGTCCCACATGTGTATTTTAAACAATTCTTTCTAAGTGAGCCCCTAATTATGTTGGAGGCGTGAAATTTTGCATACTTATAGCTCAACAACTCAGATCACACGTCAAATAATAAATTTTGAAAAAGTTTTATGTTTAACCCTTTCAACTCCAGCTTGTGTATTTTAAGCAATTCTTTCTAATTGAGACCCTAATTAAATTGGAGATTTGAAATTTTGCATACTTATTGCAGAACACCTGAGGCCAGGCTACAAATCATGAAATCTTGAAAAAGTCTTACGTTTAACCCTTTGAGCTACCACATATGTATTTTAAGCAATTCTTTCTAAGAGAGCCCCTAATTAAGTTGGAGACATGAATTTTTGCATACGTATAGCTGAATGCCTCAGACCACACGGCAAATCATAAAACTTTCAAAAAGTCTTATGTTATTTACTCCTCCGGGACTTGGGTATTTTAAGCAATTTTTCTAACCTCCGCCCTTTTCACCCGGGGAGTACTTTTCCAATTTTTGCCGACACCCCTTTGACCATTATTTCATATTATGCACCATAGCCTTACATATTTTAGTCCCACTTTTTACCGCCAGGGCGCCTTCTTATCTCGGGTGCTATCGGCCCAATCCCCTCGACTAATATATCTGCGAATAGTATGTAAAACGTATTTTCGTTCGGATAGAGGTTTGTTTAGAATCAAGTGCGCCCCCTGGTTGTGAAATGTGGATCTAACAGATTTTTCAAAAGGATAAAATGTTTTGAAAGGAATATTAAACGAAACCCTCTGTACGATCTGTGATCACACTTACCCACTTGTTTCATTTTTAAGATGTCTAACAAAAAAATCTAGTGTCGGAGTCGACTTGTTTTTTAGCGATTCCGACTCCGACTCTTTTTCTCAAAAATTGGTCCGACTCCGCAACCCTTGTTGCAACTCAACCATTTTGGGGAAGAGAATAATCCCTATTGGAGATTTCGGACTGCCATCGGCCCGTCCCGAAGGAAAAACTTCAGCTCATTTTCTATTTTATGCTTTTGTAGCAGTTTTAGTTTGATTAAACCTTGGCAATTGTAACCAAGAGTTGAAGTCCTTATAATATACGACTTTATCTTTCGGGTGCTTTATTTTACGTTGATTTATTTTCCAGAGTTTTATATTCGGGTTGTTTATTTAATTGTGCTTCATTTTGCGGAGTTACATAATTTAATAGTCAACTCTATGGAGCAATTTATTATAAATATCCAGTCAAATATCGTAAAAATTCAGAAAGATATCGGCGTTAGAGTGAGCTAATTTTTAGTTGTTCTCTAAAAGCAGCTGAATGATAAGGGATTTTCCTCAAATTGTCATTTTTTATTAACTGATTTTTAGAAAAAAAGTTAGTATTTAGGGACTATCAACGAGTAGATTTGGAAAAAATGCTTCGATTTTGATACTTCTTTTGACCGAATCTAGGAAAAAAAGTGAACGGAAAAAGCGTGACAGGAAAAAAAGTGACAGAAAAAACAAGAGCGGAAAAAAGGTGACAAGGAAAAAACGTGACCGGAAAAAACGTGACAAGGAAAAAAAGTGACCCGAAAAAACATGACACGGAATTTATAAATATTGAACTTATTCATAAACAATTTCAAAAACTAACAAAGTAACAAATGTCTGATATTTTCAATACAATGTTGCATCTTATAAATTTGTTTTCATAAGTTACTTTACCATTATGCATTGGAAAATCAACAGAGATTTGCTTACTAGGGCGTGCTGAAATAAATATTTTGTTAAAAAAAAATAGATCCCCCCCCCCCCCTCTTCCCTCTGCTCTTTCTTTTTATAATTGTTGCTTGCAACTTTTTTTAAGTCTTCCCACCCTTGAAGAACAGTTTTGTGAGAAAATTTTATTAAAATTAGACCTATTTCTTTTAATAAAACGATTATTTTTAATTTTATGTGATAATGTTATTAATACCTTAATAAATAATTTTTTAACTGGCAAAACTAAGCTTTTTTGCATTTGTCTTTTATTATTTTCTTTTAATTAACTTTTTCCTCCATCTTTCCCAGAAAATAAGTTTAATAATTTTTTTATCTTAGTTTTATTATTAATTATATTAATAGTTTTAAATCTCAGTAACTTTAAATATCAAATAAAAAAGCAGATAAAGGATAAATTTCAGCTTATAGCTAATATTAAATATAATGATAAACTGGATATATAATTTGTATTGAGTTTATTTTAAAGTAGAAATTTGTAATTTATATTAACGTTAATAAATTAAGAATAAATTGAATTAAAAAATATATTTAATAAAACATTAATTTAATTTTTATATTAAAATTACTAACTATTTTAATAATTAATTAATAGCAATTATTCATCAATTAAAGTTTTTATTCAAAAGTTTTTTATTTATTACCCCCCCCCCCCTCCCAAAAAAATGAAAAATCAGTCAAAAAATTAAGTCTAAGTAATTGTTTTGTTGACTGATGGTATTATTATTAATTAATAATAATAATAATGTAATATTGTACAAAAATTAAAAATATTTTTTAACGATGTTAGGTGATGTTACTGTCCTGATGTAGAATTAGATTTTTATTTTTTTTAGCACAGTTATAGTTTGCAATTAAAAAAACCTAGATATTATTAATTAATTATATTTTAATAGCAAGAAAATATTATAAACTAAATACTAAATAAATAAACAACATATTTATCCTCAGAATCATTATCATTTTTATATAATCTAATGACATTATAGTAAACGAAAATTTAAAAAAAAATTATATTTGTATTACCCTGTAATTATTATATAGCTCATGTAATATTTTTTAAACAAGTAATTGATAAATTAATTATATAAACAATTAATAATTGAAATAATTTTGAATTGTTACTAATAAATACGTCAATAAAAACAATTTAATTTTTGAGATTTTGTTATTAACAATATAGCTGCTTCCAACAACAACTGCAAGGGACCGAAATGGCTAGGAATCGAAATGGCATCAGGACCAAAACGGCGGGACTAAAATATCCTGTTTCCTAATTTACATATATCAAAAATCAAGTAGTGATGTAAATATGCATTTTCATATGCGAATATGCGGGACTTTTCTCAATATATGCATTCTTAAACATCGACGGAAAATATTCGTATTCCCGTTCGCGATTGTCAAAAATCAAGTAGAGCTGTAAACAAGCATTCTAGTATGCAAATATTCCACTCCATTTTTCAAAATTCGCATTTGTAGACATTGACTTAAAATATTTGCATTATTTATAACGGTTTCATACCGGACAAAGTACAAGCAGCACCAAACGGTCCCGTTTTTTCAGTGTCCCGTTTTTTCCTTGTCCCCTTTTTTCCGGTCACGTATTTTCCTTGTCACGTTTTTTCCGCTGTTGTTTATTTTGTCCCCTTTTTTCCTGTCACGTTTTTTCCGGTTACCCTTTTGATCATGGTATAGGCTCTTTCTGGTGGTTATCCAAGAAGAACTAAAGCGTCAATAAAAAATGAAATAAAAAAAATGAATTAAAATTGACAATTTGTGGGCAATTCCTTATCATTCAGCTAGTCCAATCTAACTTGCTATCCAATCTAATTTGCTATATCAAAAAATGGATGAAACAGAAAATTTCATTTTAAATTATTTTAGTACAAAATAAATTTTAGCACAAAGAAAGTAGTTATAAGGATATTATCAATTGGATATAGACAAACAAAGCCAGAAAATCCCTCTTTTCATTTGTTAAAAAAATTTAGATACTATAAGCAAAAGAGCATGTCATATTCTTTATTGCTTCTCAGTTTTTTTGGCCCCACCAGTGGCTGAGAGGTTCTGCTCTCGAAGCTGGTAGACGGGAGGTGCTGGGTTCGACCCCAATCGCGCCCGTCGGCCTAACCGTTTCGGAGTTTTCGTGATTTTCTTCGAAACCGTGTATTCCCATGCGTAAATACGGGTTAGGTTCCCTTAGAAAGACCCCCACGAAGGGCACTTCCCCCAGGGCCTATATCCCACGTGTTGATAATCGGCCGTCATAAACACAAACCAAACCAAACTCAGTTTCTTTGATAATTTATCCTCCGTGTTATCTGTCTTAATTAATATATATTTTTGAGAAAAATCTAGAATTAAGTTTAACAACCTTAAAGAAATTAAAACATGTGTATCTAAAATTGTATGTTTAAGTGTATATTTAAATATACTTTTAATAAATTGCATTACTTTTTTATGATGAATTTAAATGGGCATATTCAGATACACTGTAAAAAAAATTCCGCAACGTTCCTGGGAAAAAATGGGCAGCTGAGTTGCCCATTATTTCCAAGAAACATTTCTTGAAAATGACTGGTACTTTGCTGTATATGTTAAAAACTTTCTACAGAAATGCCAGTAAGTTTCCTGCGAAATACCAGGAATATTTCTGTTGACAGCAAAACATTACTGACATATTCAAGGCCTGAGTAGCACAAGAGCGAAAAATGTCCAGACCAGGGATCGAACCTGGATACTTGGCGTGCCGTGCCAATGCCTTACCTGTTAGGCTACCCGGACCGATACAGGCTGACATAATTCACTCTGGATGTTCGTTCCCTTCATTATGACATTACTGACATTTCACAGCATGCGGGATCCGCAGACGATTTTTACATTTCCAGTTGACAATTTTCGCTTTATTATCATTATTTGTTAGAATGAAAAAATATTTTGAAATTGACATCAAAATTATTATTTATAATTTACACGAAAAAATAAATTTTCAGTTAAAATTCAATAAAGTAAATATATATATATGATATATTGTTTCTGAACTTTGCTTAAACTATAAAAATATATAAATGTAAATAATAATTAGAAAAAAAATCTAGACATAAAATATTTTGGATTTTCGTCAGTGATTATGTTAGTTTACAAGTTAGATAAAATACATATAAATTTTCATGAAAAAAAACCTAAACGTAATTGTATATTTTTTCCGAAAAAAAAAAAAAAATTCAAATTTGCAGCAATTCAAAGTGTCAAATATATGTCAAATTTAAATGAAATTGTAATAAAGTGTTAAAATATAAAATTAATTAAAAAAGAAAAAAAAAAGTCAAGAGGTAGCATCGAACCCGGGCCGTACGGGTGGCGTGCAAGCTTTCTGCGTCCTCACCACGAAAGACACGTTGAGAGCTGCAAACTAATGGGTATTTGAAACGTATGCTAAAACTCGGCATCTAATTTCTGAAAATCTAAGGCCCATTTGAAGAAATCCTTTCACAAGAATAATTAGAGATAAGAACTCTAAAACATACTTTAAATTAATCAAAATAGGTGAGAATCATATTTGATTGTCCCCTGGTTAATGCAGATCCAAATAATAGGTGTATTTTTTTTTACACAGTCTGCTCGTTAAAAATTTCACAGACAAGTACGAGAGATAATCTCTTAGTGATGTCACAGAGGTATTGTATTTTCATCTGAATTATCTTGACAATAGAGACGTAAAGGATTATGTCGTCTATTGATTTATTTGCATTCCATATTGATTTTTTTACATTCATTTAAGGAATTCGTTTTCGACACTCGCGAGCGAGCAACGGATTATAGGAAAAAAAAAAAAATGGCGGCCGCAGCGTTTTGCTGTTTCCAACTTTTGTTCAGGAACGTTTCAGATAAGAAAACCAGAATTTCACAGGAAAGAGCTAAATTATTCTGAAAACCTGATAAAAGGCGAAACGTTCCTGGATTTTACATGGAAAGTTACCATTTTTTTTTACAGTGTACTTTCATTCGTTATGGAATAAATAATACTAAAAGTAATGATAAAAGTTTGAAATAAAAGAGACAACATGATATACGAGCGGCTATATTTTGATCGTAAGTACTGTTAATCGTTATTAAATCATATATTGTACCCTTTCATAATAATATAATGTTAAATTTCTTTGTTTGTTTCAGAGAAACGTAGTAAGATTTATTTCAATGTATGTAAATGAAATTATCAAATCACGTATATATAAATTTTATTTTATTTATTTATTTATTTATATTTTTATTTGACGACTTGTTAAACCATTTATTAAGTTTTCTACTAAAGGTCTTGAATTGGTAGCTCTAACTAATGCCGCCTATGATTAAATATAAAGTGTCTACCATTTTCGGCACCTTGTGCCAGGCAATTACTTCTCTTGTGTTTGTGTTTCGATAAAATAAATTAATTCAGTAAAATTATTCGTTAAAAGAGATTTTGCAAAAATTAAGTAATAATTTATGAATTTTTGAATAGCCCAAACACAATTATATGTAGTTCTATAAATAAAATTCACAAACCTATTTTACAAATTATTTTATTTTACTAAAAACGAGGATTCACGAAACTAACATTTTGCTTACATTTTATTTATTTTTATTTGAAACATTTTGTAAAATTCACCTATATTTATTGAGATAACTTAATTATAAACGTTAGTGTGTAATTCCCGAGGTTATCATATAAAAAAAGCATGGTAATAGAAATTTACAATCGAAATTTTGAACTTTTTTGTCTCTTTCAAAGGAAATGTGCCTGAAATTAGTATTCGTAAAACTCTGTATTATTTATTTTATATTATTTTTCTTATTTTGTTATGCGATGTAAGCATTATTCTAAGCCCTAAATTTTAAGGGACACATTTGATGAAATATTGCGTTTTTCTATCGTTCAAGTGAAAATATTCTCTAATTGAATATAAACCACAGTTTAGTTGTTCTTGTATATTCTTGTGAATTATAATGTATAATTTATAAAGATATAATAATGTTTTTTGTTTATAAAAATAAATATTTTTTAATGTTTTTTATATACTTTAAACATTTAGTTTGAAACAAAGTTTTAGGAACTTAACCACTAATTTAAAATTTAAAACAAATAATTACAATTTAAATATCTTATATAAAGTTTTTATTTTGAATAATATACATTTTGAAATTTAACAAAGAGTTTATAAATTTATATTCACTGCAAACCTATTTTAGCTCATATCTTTCCATATGTGTGTACGAATTGTTCAAACAATAAAAAAGTATTACATTAAAATTAATATTGTTATTTCTCTTTTGATATTTCACTTTTAAAACAGATATGCATGAAAAATTCACATAAAAATATTAAACCTGAAAATGCTTTAAGTAAATTTTGATGAAATTCAATGCTGTACACAGTTAAACTTACTCGAATTTAAACTAAATTCTTAAATTTTTAAATTTTGAATTTTTTATTACACTCATTTCAAGTATTTAGGATTTACAGTTATTAGTATTATTATTTATTATTTAATAAAGATTAAACATAATTCGGTATTTTTATGAAAGTATTCGTTTTGACTACACTATTGAAGCTTTCTATTCCACTAACTCAAATCAATAAGATATTCATCATGAAAAAATACAATTTGAATATCCATCAAGTACGCTTTAACACTTTGAAATGATAATTATTATTTTTCAAACAGCATATGATTTCTTCGGATTTCATTCGGGGGAAAGGGGGGGGGGGTGTATTCACCAAGAAGGGAAGACAGATTCCGGAAACCACAAACAGGTATGCTAATGACATATACCAATAGACCACCCGCGTTAATCACCTTTACTGAAAAGGGGGTGAGGGTGCATACTTTTTAAACTTCTCGTAACTAAGCAACAAATTAAAGTAAACGGGTTATAAATGAGCCAGGAACTGTGTCAGAAAATTTCGCGAGCAGGTCATTTGAGGACCATCTTAAGAGGCTACTTCAGTCAAATGAAAAGACCCGTTCGCTAATTCTAATCCTATGGAAGAAATTTATAACGATATCTCGGTTACATTTCAATATTTTTAAATGATTTTTTTTTTTTTTTTTTTTTTGCATTGGATAGCTGAGATCGATCTGTATGCAGGGCGTTTTTTACTTGTTTGATTTTTATTACAGATTTTTTTTTTTTTATGAGCATGCTTTCAGTTTCGAAACCGGTTCCGAAAATGAAAGCTTCCTCGTTAAAAATATCTGTAAACAAAATCGAAAAATTAAAAAACGGCCTTTGTACAGATCGATCTCAGCTATCTAATGCAAAAAAAAAAAAAAAAAAAAAAAAAAATCATTTAAAAATATTGAAATGTAATGGAGATATCGTTATAAATTTCTTCCATAGGATTAGCATTAGCGAACGAGTCTTTTCACTTGACTGAAGTAGCCTCTTAACATCAGTTTTAACTTTTTTTTTTTTATTATTAATTTCAAGAAAATTAGCAACATAGCTCCATTGGCTTATGTCTCCAGAAACAATTATCTTTCGTTAAGTACATGTCGTAACACATGTTCTCAATATGGGAGGTAAAAAGGACCGATTCGTTAGTTCTAACGTGGCATTAGTCTTATTTCCAATTACTTATTTCGACAATTAATTCACTTAACGATGTTTCATGAATTGAGAGTGATCGATATGCTATGGGTTTAGGATTTTTTAAAGTTCACACGAGTGTCTCTTTTCTATATGATTTCTTTACGCCTTCTAGCTATGGGGAGTTCTTTTCACTGTACGTGACACCTCCTAAAATAATTAGTCAGCCAAATGTGGAAGTCGTATTCGTGTATTTCTTTTTTGCAAACACTTATCAAGAACACACTTACATTTGTCAGCCTTTAAAGGAAGGAGTGACTTTTTGTTCAAGTTCAGATTTTATAGTTACTAAAGCTTCTTATAATTCCAATTTTAAAACGGAAAAAACAGTTTTCGAAATGCCTGGCGCTAAAAATGGATGATTATTTTCCAATGGTGATGGATTTTTTTATAGAATTAAAGACAAGCCCAGTGCCGGTAGATGGAAACTAGCATGCAAAGATATTAAATGTCGGGGAAGAGCAGTCTTGTTGAATCCAGGGGGGGGGGGGGAGAAAAAAATTGAATAAAAATCCGCACACACATGCAAACCAGATTTACTTTATAAAGAAAAAACCAATCTTCGTGAGGATATTCTTCATAAATGTAAAACGGAGCTTACACCGAACAGCGAAATTTTCCGATAAGAGTGTGCGAAAAGGTAAGTGAGTTAATTTTTACAAAAGTATAATAACATTTCAATTTATTTAAACCTGTGAAAACGAAAGCGAAAGGGACCAAGAACAAAAAATATGTTTTCCTTTCCTTGACGTCTTGGTTTCAAAACTCCCAGATCGGTTCTCTACCTCTGTTTATAGAAAACCTTTCGCTGTCTCCCTTCCCCCTCATGCCCTTTCAAATCATCCTCCTCAACAAAAAGTGGCGTCCTTTTATACTTTTGTTTTTAGGGCGTTACGCATTTGTTCTGACTCTTCTGCTCTGAATAATGAAATTAATTATCTGAAATCTCTTGCCCTTGCTCGTGGTTATAATCCCTCTTTAATTGATAAAGCTTTGTATAAATTTAATAAGCCTAAACGTCCTTTTTCTGATTCAAATAATCCTCCTAATTTTAATTCTATAATAGTTCTGCCCTTTTATTCTCTTCTGTGTTTCAAAATTGCTAAAATACTTTCTCGTTTTAACTTTAAAGTTATCTTCAAACCTATGAATAAAATTAAATTCTCTTCTCTAAAAGATCCTGTTCCTACTGAGAACCGGTGGGGTGTTTATTTCATTCCTTGCTCTTGCAATTTAGGTTATATCGGTCAAACAAAGAGAGCTTTAAAATTCAGATTAGGCGAGCATCAGAGATATATTGCAAATCAAGAAATCTCTAAATCTTCGATTGCTTCTCACTGTTGGTCTTCCAGTCATTGTTTCAATTTCTCCATGGCCAAAATTATTTCTTCCCCTGCCTCTCCCTCTCACTTGGATTTTCATGAAGCATATTTTATTTCTAAAAATTCTGCTAATCTTGTCAATGATCTCCCATCATCTCCTTTCCTATCTCCAGCGTGGAAATTAATTTTGTAATTCTTTTCCCTTTTCTCTTGTTTCTTTTCTTTTTATTTAAAATAAAAAAAAAAAAAAAAAAAAAAAAAAAAAATAATATTAATAATAATAATAATTTGGATTTTTTCTTGTTCTTTTATAGTTCTTTATTTATTATTTTTATTTATATTTTTAATTTACTTCTTTTATTTTTATTTTTCTTTTATTTCCATTTTTTCCATTTCATTTTCTCTTCTATCTTTTTTCAACACATTTCCCTTTTGCATCTTCCTCTATCAGGTAGCGCCATCTGTCGCATTCTTCGCAACATTCTTTTTCTTCAGTTCATTTTTGAACTTGTCCGTTTTCGGACACGTGTATGCTTAGCTGATGACGAGCTGTTATGTTTTTAGCTCGAAACGCGTCCTGTGTTTTGTTTTAATTTTATGGTGATTTTTTACAAAGTTTTATTATTTTAATTGCTTCATATCGCCAGTTTTCGGTGCTGTTTCGCTGTATTCAACTATTTGGGTGCTGCACCGTGTTATTGCTTTGCACGTGTTCAAGGTATTTGCTTTTCTTTCTTCCCAGTTTTGTTTTATTTTTATTTTATTTCATTTTAGTTTTATTATTTTGTTTTCTTCTATTTATTTACTTATTTATTTATTATCTTTTTATTCATTTTCTGGTCCTGTTTTCCTTCTTTCTTGTTATGGGTTCTTCATTTATTAATCGTTTCAAGCACCTTCGTTTGAAGCGCGCCAGGTGTTTGAATAGGCTTAATTTTCTTTTAAGGTGTAAACGTTCAAGGGTTATTCCTAAGTTCATTAATATTATTTTCAAGCTTCCTTCTTCCATTCGTGTTCAAAATGCCTTAACTAGGAGTAAGTTTGCTATTCTTAGAGCCATCATTCAAGATGTTCGTTACTCTCTTTCTTGCATCGAATATGAATTATATTCTTTGCATTTACAGTTAAGTAAAACTGTAATTTATTTCCCTTTCCTTGAGAAACGGATTTTTGCTTACGTCGATTTCAAATCTAGGTGTCACAATGCTATTTTGGATAAAAAGTTTTCTTCTCTTCTGACTTCTAATTCTTCTGCTCCTAGTATTTCTCCTCTTGAGCAAAATTATGTTGTCAATTTGTCTTCTCACTCTCTTACTGATTCTCAGCGTGATGTTCTCTCACTTGGCTTGAATTTTTCGTGCATTTCTAAGCCTTCTATTCCGAACTTAATTGCTCCCATTGAACATTCTTTCAAAAACAGTAAAATTTCTTCTGGTCAACTTGATTCTCTTCGCTACCTTTTGGCTAATGTCATTTCTTCTAATAAATCTTCTAATAAGTCTAATCTTTCTTCTTCTCAGAAATCTGCTCTCAGTGAACTTAATTCCGTTCCTAACCTTCTTATTACTAAGGCTGATAAAGGCGGTCAAACAGTTCTTCTCAATAAATCTGATTATATTTCCCACGTTGAATCTATGTTAAACTCTGGTCCATATTCCAAATTAAAAAAGGATCCTTCTACTAAGCATTTATCTGACATCAAGCATGTCATTAAAAATTCTGTCTTTCTTAATGATAACACTAAACGTTTGGTCACCCCTACTATCGCTAATTGTGCTCGTTTCTATGCTCTTCCTAAGGTCCATAAACCTACTCTTTCCTTTCGCCCTATCGTTTCCAATATTGGTACTGCTTCTTATAAACTTGCCAAGTTCCTTTCTAAGTTACTCGCTCCTTTATCTTCCACTAACTTTCATACCGTGAAAAACTCTTTTGACTTTGTTGATAAAATTAAACGCCTTTCTCCTTGCAATTATATAATGGTTTCCTTAGATGTTAAATCCCTTTTCACTAACGTGCCTGTTCAAGGGGCAATTGATTGTTTGGAAAGAAGGTTGCGCGAATTTCATTACTCTTCCATTGAGATTGATGAAATCCTGCATTTAGTTAGTATTTGTGTCAGGCAAACTGCTTTTCAGTTTAACAATTCTTTCTATTCTCAAACTGAGGGTCTGGCCATGGGTAATCCATTGTCTCCTCTTTTATGTGATATTTATATGCATTTTGTTGAAGAAAAACTCTTCAGTTTATATAAATTTCCTTTCTGGTTTAGGTATGTTGATGACACTTTCATTTTAATTCCATCTGACCTTGATCTTTCTAATCTCCTTTCTCTTGTTAATTCTGTTGATCCTTGTATTCAATTTACTCTCGAAGTCGAAGAGAACAATTCTCTTCCTTTCCTTGACGTCTTGGTTTCAAAACTCCCAGATCGGTTCTCTACCTCTGTTTATAGAAAACCTTTCGCTGTCTCCCTTCCCCCTCATGCCCTTTCAAATCATCCTCCTCAACAAAAAGTGGCGTCCTTTTATACTTTTGTTTTTAGGGCGTTACGCATTTGTTCTGACTCTTCTGCTCTGAATAATGAAATTAATTATCTGAAATCTCTTGCCCTTGCTCGTGGTTATAATCCCTCTTTAATTGATAAAGCTTTGTATAAATTTAATAAGCCTAAACGTCCTTTTTCTGATTCAAATAATCCTCCTAATTTTAATTCTATAATAGTTCTGCCCTTTTATTCTCTTCTGTGTTTCAAAATTGCTAAAATACTTTCTCGTTTTAACTTTAAAGTTATCTTCAAACCTATGAATAAAATTAAATTCTCTTCTCTAAAAGATCCTGTTCCTACTGAGAACCGGTGGGGTGTTTATTTCATTCCTTGCTCTTGCAATTTAGGTTATATCGGTCAAACAAAGAGAGCTTTAAAATTCAGATTAGGCGAGCATCAGAGATATATTGCAAATCAAGAAATCTCTAAATCTTCGATTGCTTCTCACTGTTGGTCTTCCAGTCATTGTTTCAATTTCTCCATGGCCAAAATTATTTCTTCCCCTGCCTCTCCCTCTCACTTGGATTTTCATGAAGCATATTTTATTTCTAAAAATTCTGCTAATCTTGTCAATGATCTCCCATCATCTCCTTTCCTATCTCCAGCGTGGAAATTAATTTTGTAATTCTTTTCCCTTTTCTCTTGTTTCTTTTCTTTTTATTTAAAATAAAAAAAAAAAAAAAAAAAAAAAAAAAATAATATTAATAATAATAATAATTTGGATTTTTTCTTGTTCTTTTATAGTTCTTTATTTATTATTTTTATTTATATTTTTAATTTACTTCTTTTATTTTTATTTTTCTTTTATTTCCATTTTTTCCATTTCATTTTCTCTTCTATCTTTTTTCAACACATTTCCCTTTTGCATCTTCCTCTATCAGGTAGCGCCATCTGTCGCATTCTTCGCAACATTCTTTTTCTTCAGTTCATTTTTGAACTTGTCCGTTTTCGGACACGTGTATGCTTAGCTGATGACGAGCTGTTATGTTTTTAGCTCGAAACGCGTCCTGTGTTTTGTTTTAATTTTATGGTGATTTTTTACAAAGTTTTATTATTTTAAAAAATATGTTTATTAAAAGTTTCCGTCTTAGCAAGTATAATTGTTTGTTTTCTTTCCATTGAGACCAGGGCTTTACAAATTCGGTCGCCACTGTTCGAGCACACTTAAAATTTCAATAATACCGTAATAATTCTATTCTACTCAAAGTTTAATTGCTTTATTTTGTTTTGATTAATTTATGTATCTCGATATAATAATCATCCTTCTAAAAGAAAACAAAATAGTTATTATAAATAGTTAATTATTGAATACGATAATAAAAAATAATTTTGACTCATATTACCCATAATCTTTTTCATTGGTATATTTCGTGTCTATATGAAGAATTATTGTGTGATATATGTGATATATTATTATATGTGAGGACTGTTCAGTGAGTTTGAATAAACATAGTAAAATAATAGACGAATGCTAGTGTTTCACGTTTCTTGACAAATAAACTATTAATCTATATAAATAAATGCTGAACTATAAAACAAGTAACGCGTTTTGATGGAATAAATCCTTCTTCAAGCATGCATAATTACTACCAAGTGTTTGGACTAAAGTGGCACTTAATGCTTTTTAATTCTGGTGTGTTAAAATTTTCTCAAATTAAAATTTAGGAAACATTTTTAAGCGCAGTTTCATAACATTCGGCTTTTTAAAGATCTTCTGAAATTACAAGTAACTTTTATATGTCTTATGAATAAGAGTATAGACTGTATTTTCCATTTAACCTCTATAATAATTAATTATTTAATTACATTTAATGCTACTTAAATAGTAAGGAAATTATTCATTTGCGTCTAACACATGATCGATATAATCTTACTGAAATTCAGTTTTCTTTAAAACAATTTAAATATCACGCTTTTTCTTTCTATTTTTTTTTATTGTCTAAATCCCCCCCCCCTTTCCGAAATCTTGCTTTCCTCCTTTTTTCTTCCCTCTCATACACTACCCAAAGATTAAAATCATTAAATTTATAATTTATATCTGTAAAACTCTTTTGTTTGTTTCTTTATTGAAACGAAAAAATAACCGACTATCTAAATTTTTACTTTCTTCCTTCCCCCCCCCCCCCCATTCCAAGTATGCAAAAGTTTTTAAAAAGTTAAAGCTTATTATTATTTAATTATTTTCCTGTCCTATTTTTAAGCATATAATAATGATAAATAAGTATTTATTTAAACAAACTCTTTCCCCGCCAGAAGAAGAAGAAGAAAAAAAAAGCTTTTTCTCCATTTCCCCGCCTATCATCTCAAGAAGTTATATATTTTTTCAACTCTTTATTTTATTTTTATTTTGTTGCTTTTTGTAATATTAAATAAATAGCCCTCTAAATCAACGCGCTCCCCCTTATGAAATTTATATTTTAGTTACAGGGTCACACAAAAGAATTCAGTCACATTGCAGCGTGTGGGAAAAATCGTAAGAGGGTCATTTTTCTGCGGTTACTAGATATTAAACATAATTAAATTGATAAATTACTGAAGTTCGGTACAAGATGATTTCTGTACATTATTGAATGCATAACATTTATTAGTCATTTACGGGGACACGCAAAATAATAAAGTTACAGTACTGGCTATGAGCACTAATTAGTAAAAATACTTTTTCCGTTCTATTATGCTTTTTTCACACAATTTTTGCATAATACGAGATGGGTATAGTTCTACATCTGCATAAAATAGAGCTAGATAAAACAATTTGTAAGCGTTATTGTTAAGGCTGTAAATTTTTCAATAAAGGTTTTTCAGTTTGTTATGCATATATTTAGTATACTGTATGATGTTTGTAGAATATAGATAAATTACTGTACAGGCTTACGCAAAGAACAAGATACATTGCTGTCTATGATTAGTAATTGCTAGAAGTTTGTTTTTAGTTGTGTTAAACATTTTTTACTTGGATTATTTAAATTTTAGCTTAATCCGGGGTGTCCATAAAAATCTGTAGATAATATGCAGACAGTATAAGGGAGTACGAGTACATTTCCGTTTAATGACAGAAAATTCTGAAGATGATTTTTCACATGTTTTATGAATTTGAACTAACTGAAATGAATTTTAAAATGCCTGTCCAGTAATATATATTGTCGACTCAAAGCAATAGTAAAATATATCAATAAATAATAGAAAATTAGTTGTCTGGCTTACTGGTATGAAAAATTGTATCTGCATCTAGTGGAGCAGTAGGAAATGTTTATTTGAACACATCTGAGTTATATTAAACACAACTCTGTGTTTTAGAAGTGTTCAACGATATACAAATCTGTAAATCATAGCCAGCATAAAAATAAATCGACTATATTTCCAACTTTGGACGGAAATTGCTAAAATTAGATTTTTAATATGTTATGAATTTTCTAAATTGTTTCATTAGTTATTATTTTTTTCGCTTCACTGTGAAGTTTCGTGACAATTTTCTGGAATTGTTAAAAGTAGTTTATAATTATCACAGTAAAGAATATGTAACGTTACTCCATAAATTTTTTTTTCAATTATTCTGTCTGCATTTTATTGGGTACCGATATAACTGATGTTGCGTTACACAGGCGCGTAGCTACAAATTTATTTTCGGGGGGGGGGGGGGAAGTTCAAAATTTTTCCAACTTATAATTCAAAAATTTCACAAATTGCTCTATTTTCCAACTAAAATGATATGTTCAATGTGTGTTTAATAATAATAATACTTATAAAAAAAAAAAAAAAAAAAAAGGAAAAAAAGAAAAGAAAAAAAAAAAGAAAAGAAAAAAAAAAATCTTTCCAAAGAAAAATGCTGAAACTAAAAACAAAAAAATTATAATTATTGGTTCTTTTAATGAAAGTTTTTGTCTTCAATTGTGTAAGAGTCATAATCGTACTTCATATGAAAATAAATAGCCTCATACTTTTAGATTTTTGAGAAAGGAACAAAGTTTTGGAAGAAATGTATTGGAGACACTGTTGATGGATAGCAGTAAAGAAATTCAGGTCTGGTAGAAGTGTGATATTTTCGTAGCACAGAGAAACATAATGAGAAATTGAGTCTGGCTGCTTTTTGTATTTCATTTGAAAGCTTAACTATTTTGCTATTACAGAACTCAGAAAGGTAGTCAACAAAACAATAAAAAATCTATATATATGTTTTTTTTACTTAAAAAAAATCTATAATTTCCAATAAGTAATAATAATTTCCAATCTATAATTTTAAAAATCTATAATTTCCCAACTCTAAGCTCAAATTTCCGAAGTTCACATATGATGGGGGGGAACCCCCATAGAACCTCTGCACTGATGTGTAATATTACGCCAATTATATCAGGTCAAATTACACTATTATATAAGTTAAATTACTCCATAAAATTGGAGGTAGCATGTTGCCACTAATTTTATGGAGTAACGTTATATAATTTTTTTTTACAATGATGCTTGGTACATGATTTCCCTCTCTCTTTTATTATTATTATTATTATTATTATTAAACCTTTTTCAGAAATCTTCGTTTTTCTATTCTTTTCTACTCTTTTCTTACTCTTTTTAAATAACT
Source organism: Maratus speciosus (assembly GCA_963932465.1). Classification (NCBI taxonomy): domain Eukaryota; kingdom Metazoa; phylum Arthropoda; class Arachnida; order Araneae; family Salticidae; genus Maratus; species Maratus speciosus. Next base: position 545,179,043 of record OZ010794.1, read on the forward strand.
TTAAATTTCATTTTTTCTTTGGTGGTGCTTATTTTGAAATAACTATGATTAAAAATCTTCTAATTTTCTACTGCTAGATACCAAAATCTATGCTTGATACAAAATTTCTGTATTTTTTTTTTTTTTTTTTTTTTTTTATTCCACCTACATTGCCCCTTTTTATGAAATTTCCGTTTTTCTTTTCCTTGCTTTTCTCTTAACAAATATAGTTAATCTTGAGTTCTTTTAATTTTTGAAATTTATCCGCCTTATCTGATACTTTGCTGTGATAATAACGGGCCAGCTTTACTTCGGTAGTTTTGAAAACGGCCCAGATTTACTTTACTTTGTTGCTTAGTTACGGAAAGTTACAAATGCATGAATCCGACTTTTAAGTAAGGCATCGAATAGACTTCGTTTCTTTTCGTCGTAAAGTTTGATATGGTCAGGCACTCTCTTTCATGTTTGTTGACTTCTGCGGAATTCTAGATGACATAGAACTTCACAGGCTGTCGTTGACGTGTCTCCACTTCTTTCTTTTGTTGAGATTCTCCTTTCTTTGCTTGATGAACACAGAACCATTGGAAAAGAAAGTGCAGGTATTAAGCAAGAGAAGGGGGGGGGGGGCACTGACGGGTCTGCAACCCTCTCGCAATTTAAAGAAAATATAAAGTTTAATTCCAGTAGTATATGTGAAATTTACTTGAAGTAGTTTAGAAGAATCTAATGAAACCTGCTAAGACGGAAACAAAAAATCGAAACGTAATCTGTATTAGACAGATTTATAGCTGTGAAAGTGCATCATTTACCAGAAATCATAAAAGTTCTATTACCACCAGGTATCCGTTTACATATATTTCATTTACGCACGTTTTATTATATTTTACATAAATGTATATGAATGTGTATAAATAATAAAATGTATATAATTATTTTACATAATAACACATATCATGTTTTATTATATAAAACATGATATATGGAAATTCAAATTGCATATTTTTTTTTCTTTAGGCAAAAAACACTAATAATATGTTTACTCTTGCTGTTTTTCCATTTTTTTAAATTTATTTTAATGGTTGGTACGTTACAGGCTTGTTATTCAGCTTGTTGCAGCTTGCGCTATCATGTTTTTTTTTTTTTTTTTTTTTTTTTTAATAACATTTAAAAATTTTACAGAATTTTTTTTTTTAATGTTTATGTAACTTTTTGCTAAAAATCAATTTATTTTATTTTAAAAACCTTAGAAGTATAACTGCATGTTATAAATCGCAAACACACAAAAAATGTCTTTATCAACAACAATTTATGATTAAAAAGTATTCAGAAAATGCTACCAAATTTGACAGTTAAAGCCAACTTTCGTGAAGTGATCGTCTTGGAAAAGTGATCATCAAGGTGTGATTAACTGCAATTCCAAACGTATCCTATTTATGAAAAATGTAAAACGTTATTCAATTCTTAAGAGTACTGCGAATGTCATTCATGTATGCTTCAAAATGAGTCCGAAAATGTACGAAAGAGGGAGGTAATTTTAAATATAATTTAAACGCACATATCTTATTTTCGGGTAACCAGATTTTAATCCGACCATACTTGTGTTTCTATTTGATGCTTTTTCTTTTCGTTGTGGACCAGGTTAACTTTCAATGATTCATGATCATATTGAGTTTTGATTTTTTCGAGTTTTGTTCAGACTGAACCAGTTTTTCAAAAATATTTTCAATTAAAAACTATATGTTTGAAAATTAATTATATGTGTTCATTTTAATACATAAAAAGATACAATTGATGACATAACTATTGACTACTTTTCCATAATTGTATTAAAATATGAATTAATTCATCTTTCATTCCTGGTTCGCGATCGATTCGATTCGATTCGGGTTGAAGAGTGTCAGATTTCAAGTTGACTTGAAGCAGAAGTTTTGGTTTTGTTCTGGTACAATCCTACTTGCGCAGGATTCAAATGTAGACCTTACAAGCAAACATTCTGTTATATTCTATTATTATGCTCTATCTTCGTTATTCATTATATTTGCTTTTCAGTAATTTACTATATTGTCACTTATGTTAAGTCATTTTCTTAAATAATTGCATCTATGAATTTTGAAAGTTATTATTTTATTTATTTTTTTTCGACTGAAAATTTCCATTCTTTTATAAATATTTTTTATTATTATTATTTATAACAGCAACATAAAAACAGCAAAAAAAAAAAAAAAGGGGGGGGGGCTTAGAAAATCGACAGAAATGTATATTTTATTTAATTTTTATTTTGAATATGTGTATAATATTTATTTGCACCAGATTACGTGTTTCCAGAGATGATACAATGATGATTTTATGATAAATTTTCCATAGGCATAAAAATTTGAAAGTTAATGTGCTAATTCATTTTTTCATAGAGTGTCTCTGAAGTCTAGAATTTCTAAAAGCTTTAATAATTTTAAATACTAACTGAAAAAAGTTTTTTAAAAGATATTTCGCACTTTTTTCTTTAAACGCATAATTTTATGCGGATATTTTTACATATTCTGTGATACAAAAAGAGGGGCAGCCACTATGAGAAATGTGGCAGATGCAATTTATTTGACGCCTGCTCTTATAGGGTCCGCACCTATAACGTGATCTAAATACCTTTGTTTATCTTTAATAAAAAAAAAATTCTTGCACTTTTTAAAATGGAGGCCAGCATTGTACAAAAGTGTTCAAAAGTAGGTTATATGCTTAAGCTTTTTTTAAAAAGGGAGGAAAATTTCCCACTCGGTAACGAGAAACATTCGTGAACTAATTTTTAAATAAATAAAAAAAATAAATAAAATAAAATAAAATAAAATAAAAGAAAGAAAGAAAAATAAATAGCAGACATCAGCTGTAAAAAATTTGGAATCAAATAACGTTTTCAGTTTTCGATAAATGAATTGCATCTTATGAGATTAATTTCTCACGGTAACGTGGTGACATTAACATTTCTCATTGCATCTTATGTGATTTATTTTTCATTTTACTTTTCTCTGTAAGAGCTTCTGAAAATTTGTTTCAAAATATCATCTTTTCGTATTTAAAACAAAAATATTCTTTGCATTTATCGAAATATAGAAATCTCGACTCAATTTCCCATTTTTTGAATAAGAGTGCTTGCCAAGTTCGTGTACGTATCTAAGATTAAATTTGACTTCTTGAGTGTGTGAGAAAGTTCTCACTATGAATATGATACTGATTTGAGGTAGTTGAATAGAACGCTGATTAGTGTAACAAATACTTTCATCTATGTATCCAATTATTTTTAATTTGTATTAAATTAAATTAAAAAAAATAATTGTAAATTTTAAAAACAAGAAATGGGAAAAAATCCATTTTCTTTATTTGCATGTTCTTTTAAATTTAGGAATTTTTCAGTGTAATTTGGAATTTGAATAAGTTTAAAGAAACTGTCTATATTGCGCGCATTGAATTTCACTCAATTTCCTTAAAACATTTATGAATCCAATATTTTTGTGTGTACTCTTTATGGATATAATTTTTTTAAAATGAAATACGAAATATTAATTTTATTGAGAATACATTTTTATTATTTGAACAATTCACACGCACATATTGAAAGAAATTATAAAAATATTTTTACTCTGATTATAAGTGTATAAGATCCTCGATAAACTTCTATATGTATGTTTTTTTAAAATCAAACCTTCATAATTAATAGTTCAAGTTCTAGTTATCAGTTTTCCATTTTCTATTAGTTCTCGAGTTCCTTACTCTCTGTTTTGAATTGAAATTTTAAAGTATATAACAAGACATATAAAAATATATTTTTTATGAGCATACAGTTTTATAAATCTACATTTTGGTAAGCAGATCAAGTTTTTATTTCATTATAAATGATGCTATTTATTTTATAAGAATATACCAACAATTAAATTGCATATATATGCAATTAGAGAAGCAAAAATCTGATATCCGCAGCAGATTTTCTAAAAAGGTTACAGCAAAGAGGGAAAATCCCCTACATGCGCTAATTATGCATTTTTTCATGACCTTTTGATGAAATTCGTATATTTCTGCGACCCTTTCACAAAATTCGAGTTTTTTCGCGATACTTTGTCGAAATTAGCTTTTTTTTTCTTCTTGTGAAGAAATTCAGGTTTTTTGCGATGTTTTGATGTAATTCGCGTTTTTTTCGCGATCCTTTGACGAAATTTGAGGGATTTTTTGCGATCATTTAACGAAATTAGTTTTCTTTTTTGCGATGCTTTGATGAAATTAGTTTCTTCTTTCGGAATTTTTTGACAAAATCCGCGTTCCTTCCCCTGATCCCTAGGCGAAATTGGTGAAATTTGCATTTTTTCCGCGATTCCTTGACGAAATTTGCATTTACTTGCAATATTTTTGCTACATTCATATTTTCCCCCGATCCTTTGACCAAATTGACGATTTTTTCTGCGAACGATTGAAGAAATTGAGTTTTTGGCGACCGTTTGTCGAAATTGGCGATATTGTTGCGTTACATTTTTAATGTCAGAGTTTTGAGAACCAAAAGCCTTAAATTTTCGAAAAATTGGGAATAGAATCACCTCTATAATTAGACGGTGATAAGATTTTTTTTTAAATAATTTTTCTTGTGTGTTCTTGAAAAAAAAAAAGGTTTAAACTGTATTTTGTTTCTTATAATGCAAAATTTATCAAAATATCACACATTCACAATTTTTTATATGTACTCTTGTGTGACAAATTGAAAAAAAAGAAATACTGCTTTTCTAATATTCCCCACTACCATGATTGCTTACTTTATACATATTTTTTGTAACATGTATCCTGCTCAGATTAATCTTCTGACCCTACATAGTTCAATATTAATGTTACACTTAATTTATATCCACGTTAAAAGAATTATGTGATTACAGTACACAATTTTGATGTAATTTGTATGTATTTTGTTGTACATGTGTATATATTAAATAAATTATTTTTCACTTTGTATTCCTGAATTTTTTTCACACATAAACGTTATTACTTTTATGCATTTCTTTCGCAGTTTAGCAACTGGAATTTTCAGATTAAGGCGGCAGTGGAAGTTCAAAAACATTTTCTACAGTTTTTGCTCAATAGTTTTGAAATTTAATACACAGATAATTTGTGCAATAATTAAGAAAATTTCTTAATTTCATTAAAAAATATTAATATGCAAATGAGTAATTAATTAATAATATGCTAATTAGTGATACAAATTAAAAATGGTCCATGCGCATTAAATTTTGTTTCAGAAACTTGTAATTTTTTTTTTTTTTTTGTGATAGCTTTATGATATTACATCAAAAATTGGTATACATTTTAAAATTATACTAAGTAATTTGGCAGAAAATAATTATAAACATATAATATTGTTCATTTCGGATAAAATTCAGTGATAAAATATTACTTTTTTTTTTTACACATATTAACAGCAAGTTTTGTAATAAAGTATATCAACAGCAATATTAACAAGTATTATAAAAATTAGTATAAAATTAAGACGAATGGAGCATTTTGAACTTACTCAGTCGGCGAAAATTCTCATTTTGAGAAAACTGGATTTAAAGTTTTATTTTAAGTGCAGATTAACGATTGTTTATGTTAGAAAAACAGCTGTATCTCTGCAAAAAAATTATCAGATTTGAATTTTTTTTTTTTTTGAAAGTAGAAGATTGCCTGAACATTTTTTCGAAAAAACAAAAAATGATTTTTTTAATGTTTTTTGCGATTTTGAACGTCCACTGTCGCTTTAAGAAGCCACTTAATCCTTAAAAATCTCTGAAATCGACACCTATTCTAATATCCAAATAATATAATTTACTTACATCTAAACCACAAACACCTTAATTTGATGGATAAAGACTTATGGAAATGAAAACATGCGTCATCTAATTTAGAAATATAATTTCTCCACATTTTGTTTCCGAAAACAGTTTTTATTACCGAATTAAAATTTAAAAAAAAAAATTAGAAATAAAAAGGATGAAAAGTTTTATGTATAAAAAATACATTCTTATGAAATAGTAATTTAATTTTAATTAATTTACGATTAGGCGTTGAAAAATAAAATTTTAAATTCTAAAATAAGAAATTAAATAATATTTATTTTTTTCTTTCTAGTTGCCTTATCTTAAAAAAGTGACAAAAAAAATATGTCTTTTTGAAAAAAATTCGTTTGTTTGCGCTTTCTACCAAGTGTAAAAAATCTGTACATTTTTGATAATCGAATTCGATGTCAAATTAATACGGAAAGTTTTGGGAAAAACATGAAATACATTAAAAGAATAGGCGCAATTTTCAAGATGAACATTTTATGCTTATAAAAGAAAGTAAAGAAAAACTATTTTTAATTTCTAGTTATAAATGTTATAAATTGATGATGAATAAAATATATAACGTGGACTTAAAAAAGCCCACAGTCTTACTTAAAAGGCGACTAAAGTGATGAAAAGTTTTTACAATTTTAAAATATACATTTTATTTAAAGCTTCTTAGTACTTTTAAGCTTTCCAAGCTCATCATCAGAGAATATCTTAATAACTAAATGTTGTTTATTTATACAAATACGTCACTTTATTTTGAAGATGAGAAAACCAATAATTACCAGAGTTGAAAGTAGAAGTAGCATCAGCAAAGGAAATATATTTTATTATTAATTACAGTTAAATTTATTTTATGGCATCACTCTGTTCTCATACGTCACTTTTCATGGGTAGAAGAAAATATTTAACTGCCGTATTTTAAATTTTAATACGTAACTTTGCTCCAGTTTTCAGTATTTATTTTCAGGATATTGAAGAATAAACTGGGGATATTGTACGATAGGGCGTCGTTATATACTTGATTGTTTTTACACAGATTTTCTATGGATTCTCTTATAGTGGATGCGTAATAATTGGATGTTGGGAAATTGATTTTTGTATGATCAAAATCTATTGCGATATTCTGATAGAAACTTAAACGAGAGTGAGTTGTGGGTTGACGACAAAATTTTATCTCTGCTATATGTTCTTTTATTCTTTCTTTGATTTTTCTTTTGTGTCATTCCGTCAATCATTTAAGTTTCAATCAGAATATTGCAATAGATTTTGATCATGCAAAAATCCTATTCCCAACATCCAGTTATTACGCATGCACTATAAGAGAATCTATAGAAATCCTGTGTAAAAACAATCAAGCATGTAACGACGCCCTATCGTACAACATCCCCAGTTTATGGTTCAATATCCTGAAAATAAATCTTGAAAACTTGAGAAAGTGACGTATTAAAATTTAAAGTACGGCAGTTAAATATTTATAGTTATATAAATAAAAAGTAATAAAATTGTTTTTATGTGTATGTATATAATATAAAATTATTTAAAATACCTTAAAAATCAAATTAGAATTCCAAAATGTTTTCGACCAAATTCAGACGATCATCGGAAGTGTTCATTTCATCGTCAGCGTAGAAATAAACTTTTATATTTTAATGTTTGCGCTTGTACTAAATCTTAAAATTAGTCTTTTTTTCAGTAAATTTCGTCGCTATCCATTTTTTCTTGAATGTTCTAAGCACAAAATTTTTCCTCTGAATGCTTTGAAATGTTCTATAGCTGTTTGCTATTATGCTTGAATTTTTAAAACTAAATACATATCAAAAGTTAAAGGTAGTTAATTGCAGCAATATGAGCGAAAATTCTGAGAATTTCATAAAATTTAGAAAGTTTTTTTTTCTTACTTTTATATTCAAATATATAAAATTCGAGGCAGCGTTTTATTTGTATATATAAAGCAAACTTGAATAAAAATATTGGGGGTTTTGAATTGATCTGGAATGCTCATGCTGTATTTTGAAAAGTTCTTCTAACACTTAAAACATCCCGGAAAATTCCTTATTTTTCTCAAAAAAAAAAAGTATTTAGTATTTCTTGTGTGATAAATATATACCATAATGCATATAGTGTGCCCTTGATTAGTATTTAAAGTGAAAAAAAAAAAGTAAAATAAAAAAAAATTAGTTGTATGTTCCTTGTCGCCTTAAGTGATTAAATTAAAAAAAAATCCGCGTAAATTTAATTTCAAATAGCATGTTTCACAAAGAAACAAAAGGGTAGAAAAGAGAACGTAAAAGAGCTATAACTGCTTATCAAAATGGCTTTCTCAAAAACGAGAAACTTTCTGACACATTATCTGGCTCATTTATAAACGCAGAGGCAAAACTGGAAAGAGTAGCTATTGAAGCAATTTGGAATCGAAATGAGTTTACTATTTTTTGACAAATAAATTACTTATCGAGCTATAAGCGATTTTTGTCTAGTGATGAAAAGTCTTTACCCTTTCTCGCGCTTCCGCGTCGGTAATTTGGTTTAAAAGCCGGCATTGAGAGAATTTTTAAGAAAGGTCTTTTGCTTTTAACAAAAAAAAAAAGGAAAAGTCTTCCGGTTACACAGTTTCTGAATAAGAACACAGGGTAATTTCATGGTTTTCTGAACATAAATGAATTCAGAAATGTGTCAGAAAGTACCTTCCTTTTATGCGAGAGCAGTGTTCAGCTATACTGCAGAATGTTTCTCAGAGAAAAGAGGGTCTATCTAACAATTATAATTGTTATAGGGGGCAAACAAAAGAATTGGGATACATTAGAGTCTATAGCAGAAATTTATTTGAAGTGCATTTTGATGGTGTTTTTCTCGGACAAATTCAACGAAATTTATGTAATGTTAAGCATTGCATGAAAGTACAGAGTATTTCGAAAAACTGAAGTTGGATAAATGTAAATTATAAAAGTAGTTGGGAAGTGTTTAATAATCTATACAACCGGCATGATTTATCTTTATCATTGTGGTCACATGTGCTATCTGCAGGAATGAACCTCAGATGGAAAACCAGCAATAATATTTCTTTCTAACTATATATAGTTTCTAACATAGTTTCTTACTATATCGTAGTAAGAAACGATGTTAGAAACTATATCGTAGTTTCTGACTATAACATTTATTCGAACCATAACTGTCTATAACATTTTAAAATGGAAGCAAAATGATTAAATTTTTTTTTTACTTTATAAATTTTCAATATATATTTTTTTATGTATATATGAAGACGTGAGTTTCAAACCTCGCCCTGTCCAGATAATCTAATTTTGGGAAATCGCATAAAACCCGTTGGTTTTCAATGTAAACCAATATTTTACAATGGCAGACATACACGTTAAAACTAGGGGTTTTTTTCAGATTATAGTGTTTTTTTATGCAGGTTCACCTATAAAATAGATTCATAAAGAACACTCGATATTTTAAAGTTTGGATAAGGTGAGTTATGAAACTCACGTCCTCGTATATAATTACATAATTCTTGAGTTACATTTTAAATGTCTTTCACAGATTTCTAGATAAATAAGGCCTTCGCGGCGGCAACAAAATCTATACGTAGAAGGGGACATATATGCAGAATATCCAACTCTCGACGAGCGTAAAAATGTTCTAGCAATGTATATGTGTCCCCTCGACTGTGACATCAAAATGACGTATGGGGGCATATATACAGGGGTCGGATATACAACCCGCTCGCCAAAAGTAAAAGTCCTAGCATTGGATATCTGCCCCCTTGATATGTGTCCCTTTCTGCTGTGACGTTAAAATGACGTATGGGGGCATATATACAGGGGTCGGTTGTCCAACTCTCTCGCCAAAAGTAAAAGTCCTAGCATTGGATATCTGCCCCCTTGATATGTGTCCCCTTTGCTATGACGTCAAAATGACGCATGGGGGCATATATACAGGGGTTGGATATACACCCTTCGACGAAAGGAAAATTCTGTAGGACTGGATATGTGTCCCCTTCAGCTGTGACGTCAAAATGACGTATGGGGGCATATATACAGGGGGTGGATATACAGCTCTTGAGAAAAATAAAATGCTCTGTATTGGATATGTGACCCCTTCTGATATGGGGGCATATATACAGGGGTCGGATATACAATCCTCGAATAAAGTGAAATGGTGTAGCACTGGATATGTGTCCCCTTCTACTGTAACGTCAAAATGACGTATGGGGGCAGATATACAAGGGGTAGATATCAGGCACCTCAAAGAGAGTTACCCCGACCCAGCTGTTTGGTGATGAAAGGATTGCAAAAGATTAGGAAAAAAGAAGAGAATTCTGTGATTATGAAGGAGTCAAGGTCTGAAAGAAAATTGTAATTGTTTTAGCAGTGGATCTGTTTGGATAGAAGAAAAGTGTGAAATGTGAGTGGACCCGTTTTGGGTCGAAGATAGTGTTGAGTGGTTCGCGCCGTGTGAGGTGGTTAGCTAAAAGGCTAACATAAAAACTGAATGTGCATCTGTGCCCGTGGATATATTGTGTTTAGTGAGCCGCTTAGGCTAAAGTAGAAGTGCCAAAAACATGGATTATCGTCTGCTGCATCTAAAAAAAGGGGTAAGTCACAATTTAGAAATTCTGGAATTAATTGTCGCTGATTTTGTTGTATAGATAAAAGAAAATTCTAAAAAAACTTTTGGTATAATTCAATTTTGGTGATTTTTTTTAATTAAAATTGCTGATTTTTATGTAAATCTAAAATATTAATGAATAACGTAAGTGAAAGTGCGTTTAGGACGTGGGAGTGAGTCGGCATTTTACATATTGTTAATGTAGTATTTTTATATTTGATTGTGGTTTTATATTGTATTTTAAAATAGTATATTTTATATATATATATATTTTGGAGTAGTATATTACATTTTATATAAGGAAATTTTGAGGGTAAAAGAGAAAAAAAAATAAATATGGCTTTCCTTAGTAAAGGAAAGAAAGAAAATCTCATTCAACTGGTCGATGAGTTAGAACTTGTGCGTACAGGGAACGAAAATCGTACGCAATTGAGGCATTTTGTTCTTGAGTAGGGATGAGTATGATGAGGCGTATATACAAATGGTTTATGAGACCATACTATCGAGAGCTCAAGAAGAATTAGAAAGGCAAGAAAGTGAGCGCGCCCGATTGGACGCTATAAAACGTGAGGACGAATTGCGCCAACAAACGTGTGATCGTGACGAGGCCATTCGTAAAGAAAAATTTCAGCAGGAAAAAGAATTAAAAGAACAAGAATTAAAATTAAATTTTGAGCTAGAAAAACTAAGAATCGCGAAAGGAATTCCCCCTGCCCAGGAGAATTCAAATAATGTACATTCGCGTTCCCCTGACCAGAATTTAAAAAAATTAATCCTGAGAGAACAAACATTAGCCTGTATTTGGTTTTGTTTGAACGCCAAGCCAAACGAGTTAGAATACCGAAGGAAAATTGGATTTCTCATCTCATTGGGCTTCTACCAGTGGATATCATTTCAATTATTGCCCGACAACCGGAGACAGAAACAGAAGGTTATGATAACATTAAAAATAATCTTCCTAAAAGAAATTAAATTAAACTCGGAAAGTTTTCGACAGAAATTTGTTAGCCATGAAAAATTGCCATTGTTAAATTGGCAAGATTTCGCGTTCGAGATCCGAAATTACCTAGATGAATGGATAGCGGGCTTATCAATAACTTCCTTTGAAGAATTAAAAGATCTTTTGGTAACCGCGACCAAATCAAAAGGCGTGCAAAGTTTGAGGTACGCGAAAATTTCATCCAAAAATGACCACTGCCTAAGATGGAAGCCGAAATAGTTGAATTGTTGGATGGTTATGACAGTGCCAGGGCGTCGATTAAGAAAAATCGGTACGCAGATGACGGAAATACGCGTCCGAAATCGGAAGAAAAACATGCGGAAATGAAGAAATGAGACTCCCCTCACTGGTGCGTCAGTCCAACGCGGTACCATGAGTCGGGAGAAGGCATTCGAGAAAAGAGCAGAGCGTAGATGTTTCCATTGCAATTCAAGGAACCATTTAAGGACTTTTTGTCCGGAATTGAATAAAAATTCAGGATCGAGGAATCCGTGCGAAGATGTTAAAACGAGACCGAAAGCTAGAGTGAGCTACGTCGGAGTGGAGAGGTTAAATTCTAGATATGTCTGGGATAAATAACGGAAGCCCGTAGGCAAACGCAAATTACCAGTCATTAATCTAAATGTCGAAAAGTTGAGGGAATAAATGATTCGGGTTCGGAATTATCCATTTTCGAAGTGAATTAATTCCAGAGAATTATAAAACGGGTGAACAGATCGAGTTAGGTCGGCCATCGGAAAAATTCAAAGAGCAGACTTAGCGAAAGTTCCAGTTTCTTTGTGGAAGGGGAACCAGGAAAATTCATCCAGGATTTTTATATCGGCAGCAGTAGTGCCGGGATTAAATTGTGAAGCGCTGCTCATACCTTGCCTTTGTAGGCGGTTGTTTAAATTGAAAAAGCCGGATCGCAGGCACGCGAGGAGGAGTAATTCCAAAACCAATGTGCAAGAAAAGAGAAAGGCTGATGACGCAGGATTATGTAAAATTAAAACCGGGGAAAGTTTTAAAGTCGGTGAGAAGGGTGAAACCGATGTAACGAATAAGACGTCAGAAAATCGCGGGAGGCCAAAAAAATAAATGCGGGTCATTCCGAATTAAAATGTTTGGAAGAATTTGATCAAAAAAGAGTTAGCGAAATTCCCATTGTACAGATGAATAAATTAGAGGTTATTCCAGATGAAATTTGTGAAGGAAAACAAATTTTTAATTTTCCAATACTTGATAAATAGAGTAGCAGATTACCCGAAAACGCCATTAAGCTAGCTGATTCGGTTAAAGAGAATATTTTTACTATCGGTGTTACGGTGAAACTCCCGGCTCAAAGGCTGGAAGTTAAAGCAACGAAAAGATGCGTAGGGCTAGCGGAATTAGGTCAAAACCTCCGTGCAGGAAACAAAAACAAAAAGAGAAGCCCAAAATCTGTTTTCAATTTTTTGGGAAACAGTTTTATTCATCAGAACTGTAAGTGGTAGAAACAGATAGATTAGAGAATTAAGGATGTTTTGTTTTATTTTGTGTTGCTTTGCTAAAAGTGAATTGTATATTGTGTAATTTTGTTTTATAGTGTATGAATATGTGTTTTATTGAAAGATGATTTTATAAACAAAATTATATAAATTATTCATTGTACGAAACTTATAAAGTTAAAAGTAGAAGGATTTAAAATATTAAAAAGAAAAGTTAGGTGAAGTTAATTGTTTTGTGAAAGACTGTCAAGTCAGTATTATGAAGTAAGAAGAATTTAAAAATATAACTATTTTCGGATGTCCTAGACATTAAAGTTATAAATGATGTTTTTATTTTGCCTTGATAAATAGAGTTAAAAAGCTTAGTTTGATGAAATTAATAAATTGAAAATTTAGAAATTGTATGATGAATTAGAACTTGTATTTAGAGTTAGCAATTTTACTTTGTACAGAATAGTTAGAATGTACATTTTGGCTCTTAATATCATTATTGTTACTATTCTTCTTTTAAATTACTTTAAATGGGAAAAAAACTATTGTTTTAAACAAGTAAGGGTTAATAAGAACCTCATGATAAAATTCCTGAAAATTTTGGTTGCTGATTTGTGTTTAAAAAAAGTTTTAATCATTTAGTGAAGGACAGAATTGTTATATGTGTGTGTAGAATACAGATATTATATTATTACTAAGAATAGTTAAGAGTGTTTATTTTATTATTCTATTAAAATTCTTTCTTAAGTAACTTATCCATATATAAAAATTATTGTTGATTATACATATAAACGTGTGAAAGCGAACTTTTATCGGAAGTACCTGTGATGTTTAAAATTTTTATCTATTCTGATGATGTTAAAAGTTAGTCCTTTAATGAAGGTACAGGTTTGTTATAATTGTTGGAGTGCTTATATCTTAGTATTATTATATAACTGTGTGCAATTATATTGTGTTTTTGTGTATAATGCTGAATCCCTCCCATGGTATTGGAGTACTTTCAGATAAAAATGTTTTTGATTTTTTTTTTATTAGGTTGCATCTTTAGTGGATAACATTAACTCCCGAATTCCATTGTGATTTTGCACCCTAGTTGTGAAAATTTCCCCCTTAAGTATAAATTAATAAGTCCCTTAAATTTTTCCCTTAAGTTAAGGGGAAAATTTTATATGGGGCATGAAGGAGCTGTGACGTTTCATCTGAGCTCATGCAAAAACCAGATGACCACTTAACGTAGTAAACACTTTTAATTAGACCCTCCAGATGCCTAAACTGATTTTAATGATGTAAATAATTCTCGGTGAGAATTGCTGACTAACACTTGTAGACATAAACTTTTTAATAAGATGAATCAGACTCCCAAGTTGCGCCAATTAAGATGGACTGAAAAATCGAAGAGGGCCCAGTGGAGAGGAGATGCGTTTCGGTAGCGACGGACGACGGTCACTTTTGGGTCAACCAGCGAGGGGCGAGCAAGCTCCGACAGAATTTAAGTTCAGACCTTAAGTTTTTATATGCCCTGTGATTTTTTATGTGTGCTGTGTTGTGTTGTCTAAGCGTGAATAAAAAAGTTTAAAAATGAACGCGAGTTCTGATGAGTTAGATGTCTAAGTCTAGTCCTCGATAGTTTTGTTTTTTTCACGTTACAATACTTACAGACATCCAAAATATCTTTGAAAACTGAGAAGCACATGGAGTTATTGTAAAGTTAAAGTTTACAGTTAATCCAACCAATTGTAAATAAGTACCAAAAGAAATAATAAAATATGCAGTAGTATATATTTGAACAATCAAAAAATATAAAATAAGTAAAAACATATTGAATTACTAACATTATAACCGACTTCATACCTGTTCAATGTTTGAAATTATATAGAAATGTTTAAATATTTGTTTTTAAAATGAGCTTAAATCTACGAATGGACTACAAAATATTCATAAATTTTTACATATTCCATTACATTCTCATTATTCTTTATATTTTATGTTCCTTCTTCACTATTCCAATAAATGCCTTATTAAGAATTTTCAAATTATTTGTTTATATTCTACACACTTATTATCCTTATTTATTGACACAAAATTCAGGAAAACAAAAAATTCTCTGAGAAAATTATGCCAATTACATGAACACTGAAAAATTTATCCAAACTGTTTTGCAAAAACCTCTTTTACATGAACCTCAGGATTTCCTAAAATTTACTAACTTATATTTCATAAAATAAAGGCCCGAAAAATAGTTGGATGAATCAGAAATCGAGTTGAAAAGAATAGATTTCTTTATAGGAGTATTATATCCGTTGTCGATGAAATTAACCGAAATCGTGATTTACAATGAAAGGTGTTTGTTAAAATTTTGCGAGGAAATTTGCGGTCATTGTTCCTTTCTTAATAATGATAGCGAATAGATTGTTAAAAGCTATGTTTAATAAAATTCTCTTACATTTTCCTAGCTTTTAAGGGGACATTTACACCTTAAATCTTTAAAAACTTTTTAGTTCAAGATTCTTTGAAAAAGGTTTGATTTTTAATGCCGTAAATGTTTTCTATAGTCGTGCTCAAAATATTTCTTTAACGTATTCACAACATTAATGCAAGTAATAAAGTTCTAGAACTGTATTTTCTATGCAGCATTAATTTTTAGCTCACAGGTTATCAAAGCCTGAGAGCTAATGGGTCCGCACGTTCTGTATGTACGTATATATATATGTACGTAAGTAACGCGATAACTCTTGATAGAAATATCCGATTTGCTTAAAAAAATTTCTAGGTTCATTCTCATAAGGCACTTCCCTGATTAGTTTTGAGGATTTATTGGTTAAGTATAAAGGGGGGGTACGGGGGGCTAATACCCCCTTAACTTAGATAAATGGTTGTTCATGCAGAATTATGAGATTTGCTTAAATTTTGGTATACCGCTTTATTATGATAAGGCGCTTCGCTTATTAGATTTTGAGGGTCATTGTTTAAATATAAAGGGGAGTACAGGGGTCTGACACCCCCCTTAATTTAGATAAATGGGTTTTTCTATCCGATTTGCTTCAGTTTTGTATACCGATTTATTCTAGTAAGACGCTTCCCTGATGAGATTTGGAGGCTCATTGGTTAGGTATAAAGATGTGAAACAGGGGGTGTGGGTTAATCCTCCCCCCTTTAATTTATTTTTCGAAAGGCATTATTCTTTGAAGTAAGAGTATAATATACAATTAGAGTGAATAGACTGTGAGCTCAATGCCATCAGTTTAACTGGACACTTTTCTTTTTTATTAAATTAAATATCTGTACAGGGTGTCCCAGAACTTCGTGTACATACTTGCAGGGGAGGTAAAGAACATCGTTAGGAACCATAGCTATATAGGAAAGCATGGGCGGAAATGGATAGGTGGTGCTGTATGCGAACTTTCAAGGTCGGCACGCGTGGCTTCAACATAAATCACACGGGCAACAACCCACGTGGAATCCAACTACGAGCCTTACAACAACGCTTCACTGTTAATGTGTGGACGGGTATCGTGGCGGACAGTTTAGTGGGGCCATACATCTTACCACCTCGACTGGACGCTCGCAAGTATTTCGTTTTTATTTAGGAGGTTCTTCTGGAAATTCTACTTCAACATGATCGGGTGCCATCTCATTACGCAAGGGGCAGAAATGTTTGAACCAGACGTTTAGAAAGAATTGTATTGGGCGTGGCGGTCCCACCGCGTGGCCTTCCAGGTTACCTGATTTGTCTCCTCTTGATTATTTTATCTGGGATGCCATGAAGAGTATTGTGTTCGGCACGACCATAAATTGTGAAATGGACTTGGAAGTAAGAATCTTTATAGTTTTGAGTACTATCAACGCAACAACTAGAATCTTTGAAAATGTGAAAATGTTCGCCAATCCAATGTCGCATAGATGTCATACATGCATCCATGAAAATGTGTGCAATTTTGAACAGCTCCTGTGATGCTTGTAAGTCATACATTGTACTCTCTTCTGTGTAAGAAAGCGTTTTACACTGCTTTCTGCATTGTGGCCTTACTGTATCTTCGTGTCTCATTATCACGAGAAGGTGACGTTTCCGCTCATGCTTTCCTATTTAATTATGGTTCCTAACGATGTTCTCTACTCCCCTCCTCCAAGTTTGTACACGAAGTTCAGGGACACCCTTTATATGTGTATGATGTAACTCCGATTAAACGTTCTGAATTTTCAATCTTAATTGAGACAAACAAATTATACTTTTTTTAGATAATCTTCTTTATTAGGCACTCCAGAATCAATAATGAAGTGGTGAATTCTGCAGGAGTATTAGGAGAAAGCAGTTCAGTAATCATACTTTAAAGTTAATTGTTAGTAATGACCGATCGAAGAAAACTATTATGTGTCGACATTCCGCCTATAATCAAGAAGAATTTTGCACATGGATTCTCTGTGCATTGAAAAAGGACAAAAAGAGGACGTGATGACCATGGCTTTTATACTAAACCGTCGTCTGAAATTTATGTATACTTTTGCTGACATGCGTTTGAAGTAGTGCTCGCGAATATACGTTTAATAAGTTTAAAACGTATTGTAACCGGTAACGATTTCGGATATGTATAATATGGAAAAAAGTCTTAACTACGTATACGTTTAAACGTGTATAAACGTATATTCGCGAGCACTAGTTTGAAGAGTGCCGAGACATAGAACACATGGATACACTTAAGATTCCAGGACAGCGGGGTCGGTGGGAAAAATGGACGACTCCGAACTACGACTCCGGGAATTTTAACAGCTCCGACTCCGACTCCAACTCTTTCGCTCAAAAATGGGCCTGACTCCGACTCCGCATCCCTGTAAGATTCTTAAATTGGCTACCGACATATAGAAAACAGGTTGCATTTTGTAATGGTCAATTGGGTCGTCATTACTATGACTTATATACTCCATATGAGTTTTTAACTCTTTGAAGTGTTAACTTGGACATATATAGAAATTGATTTAGCGGCTGAGGGGAAAATGTACTAAGTAAATGGTTTCAGGAACAGGCAGAATAAAAGTAATAGAGTACTTTATCAATTTTATATAATATATGTCATGTATAGATATAGAAATTGATTTAGCGGCTAAGAGGAAAATATATCAATTAAATCATTCTAGGAAAAAAATAGATGAAAGGTTTTTAAAAGAAACAAAATTGAATGCGATTTGAAATGTATTTAGTAGAGCCCCTCATCCATGTTATAACATTTATATACAGGGTGCAATATGTTATCTATCGCCGACCTTTAATTTCTCAACCGTTGGTCGTAGACATATAGTTCCAATTACAAAAACGTGTCAAATGAAGTAAATATTCATATTGTAGAATTATTTAAAGTAAAAAATCAATTTTATAAAAATTACGAAATCTAACTTTTTATACGGTCCTCCAGTCCCTATAGTTATATTTAGTAAAAGTTTACTTATATCATAACAGGTATAATATAAAAAGTTTGACAGCTGTACTACAAAAATTGACACACTTATTAAATTTCAAAGTTTGAGATTTTTTCACATGATTTTGTCTTTTAATTAGGGGTCAGTTAAAAGATGAATTAAAGTAATTCGAGATCAAAATCGGGGTGCAATGTCCTTTTTACTGCGAAAGTACCTTTAGCCGGTATCGCCAAATTAGGGTGTCACTAAAGAGGGTTATTTCATTTTAAAATTTTAGCTGGCTTTTAGGGATCGTATACAAAGCGAAGAATGAAATACTGAAATTAAACAGAAAAATAAGTATTAATTTATTATAATATCAGAAAATGGTCTACTATAAAAAATGAATCCATCAAACGCCGGAATCCACTAGAGGTACTGCTCAAAGTGTTCTCCATTGGTGGCAATGCACAATTGAATGCGTGACAGTACTGAGTCCTGGACACGCTAGAGCACAGCAGACGTGAAAATTGTGCGACAATTAATGATGATGCGCTGCTTTAGATAAAACAGAGAAGTGGTCTCAGTCACATAAACCTATGCCTTGATGTAACTCCAGAGGCAGAAGTCCATGGGAGTAAAGTCCAGCGAACGCGACCACTCTACCGGACCACCATATCCAAGAATCTGTTGATCGAATTCTGTGGCCAGATATGCCCGTACATTTGATGTTTTATGCAGAGAGGGCCCATCATGTTGAAACAACACCCATCATGCATGTAAGAGAGGCAGCTCTTCATACCAGTCACGTACCGTGTTTTGTAGCAGATGCAGGTAACGATCGCCCGTTAAGGTCGTAGAAGATAGGTCCAACAATCTGGGCTCCCCATATACCGCACCACACGCGTCGTACTGTGCGGGCGATGTGGAGGTTTTCCAGGGACCAGTAATGCACATTATGCACGTTCACAATGCCACCACGTATAAACTTTGACTCATCTGCCCACAGAATGTCACGAATCAACGACGGATTTTCATCTATGGTGTTGAGCATGAAATTACAATAATCAATTCGTCGTGCGTGGTCACCCAGCACCAATGCTTGCATAAGTGACGTATGGTACGATGCGCATCATGTGTATGCAACAAATGCCAGACAACCTGACCACATGCCTCGCTTATTTCCGCCGTGCTCAGTTGTGGAATTAAAAGAACAAATCCCAGCCCCTCCTCGGGTATTACTCGAAAATTACACCTTACCTGTCTATTTGTTCTGGGTCGTGGTGAAACAGAGCCGGTCACTCAAAGATGATGAAATACAATAGTTATAGTTTCATACTTTAGGTGTAGATCCTTAGGGAAACGTTCTGAATAAACACTCGCAACTTCTCTGGCATTCCTTTGACATTCACCATAAATAAGTATAAGTTCGGCATATTGCATGTATGCGTAGCTTGCAATCACGATCTCAGCGCTGACTAGCATGTCCTTTACTAGATAGCTCATGTTTTATCCCGAACGTGTGGCGCTGCGTACCGTTGTAATTTGCATAATCCCAATTTTTATGCTCGTTATAGCTCGGCTGGTCGTTTGCATTCCGCTGCCATTTATCTAGTTCTTAGTGAGTATGTTTTATTTTCCGGTTGTCGATTTTACCTACTTTGACGTTTGAATGTTGTTCGACATATAAAAGTGTTGAACAGTACTTTGAGCAGTATTTCTTGCAGATTCCATCGTTTGACGTATTCATTTTTTATAGTAGACCGTTTTCTAATATTATAATAAATTGATATTTATTTTTCTGTTTAATTTCAATATTTCATTCTTCACTTTGTATACGACCCCTAAAAGTCAGTCAAAATTTTTAAATAAAGTAACCCTCTTTGGCGATACCCCAATTTGCCGATACCGGCTAAAGGTAGATTCGCCGTAAAAAGGACATTGCACCCGATTTTGATCTCGAATTACTTTAATTCATCTTTTAACTGATCCCTCATTCAAAGACAAAATCGTGCGAAAAAATCTGAAACTTTGAAATTTAATAACTGTGTCAATTTTTGTAGTACAGATTTTTGTGTTATACTTGTTATGATATAAGTAAACTTTTACTAAATATAACTATAGGGACTGGGGGACTGTATAAAAAGTTAGATTTCGTAATTTTTATAAAATTGATTTTTTACTTTAAATAATGCCACAACATGAATATTTACCTCATTTGAAACGTTTTTGTAATTGAAACTATATGTCTAGGACCAATGGTTGAGAAATTAAAGGTCGGCAATAGATAACATAATGCACCCTGTATAAGGTGCCCTGGAGTAATAACGCCACGTTAAAGCTCTACTAATTTTCACGGCTTAGTTTTAGAAAAGAATTTTCGACCAAATATAGGATTTGATACAACAACTTATTGACTATGTATACAAGAAAGAATATTTTAGAAGATATGTATTTATAAAATGTAATGGCGTGACTTCTTGATCAATGCTATTTGGTGTTATTATAACCTCTTATGTGGGTAATAACGCCATGCAAACAAAACTATAAAATAAGATGGAATAATGGCATGTATATTGTCCAGTTCTAAAGATACAAACTCTACAGCCCTAGAAACTGACAAATGTCTCTTACTTACCATTAATTGCGATATCAGGATGCAGTAATAATCATTTGATATTTTATTCTTCTGACATGAAAAAACTAGCAGCACTTAAGACACGAATTTCTCTTTATCCTTTTTGGTTTTCAACAATGATAATAATGCTCTCTCGGGTATAAAATAAAAAATAAACCCTCGTCAGATGTAGTTCCAGCACTGAAAAGAAGCAACGGGAGTAATTACGCCAGTGGATGGCGTTATTACCCCGGTGTACTTATCGCGCAGTGTATTTTAAACTAAAAATTGCCTTGCGAACACATCCAAAATCTTCCACATGATTTTGAAAGTCCAGTACAAATTTATGTAACAAACAAAGTATTTCCTAATAAATATATAGTCTTCAGATCACAGAACTTAACTCGTAAATTTTAGATCGGACCTTGACTCTTTAGTGCTTCTTTCAGCGATAAGGTCTACAAATGGAAAAAATTATCTTTTAGTGGTTATTTTTAATTCAGATGACTCAGAGACCTTCTGCGTAGAACCCGTAGGTGCCATCTGTCGGATTCCTTCATAATTGAAGAGCTGAGTGGAAGAACATGTTATGTTACATTTTCTTAAAAATTATTTTATCTTTTGGACGAAGGTTTTATCAGGTATTCTATCACATGGTAAAGCTAAAATACTAAAGTTCTATTTACCCTTGAAGATTTAAGTCATTATTAATTAATATTTAATATTTTAATATTTAATAATGCAAATAATATTAATATTTTTTAATATTTAAAAATTAAATATGAATAAGTTTTTTTGATAGAGTTTAGTACCACACCTGTTAATATTTTAAACTCATGGTATCAAACAGAAAATAAATCATTAAAATTGACAACGAAAACTTTCACATTAAATTTCTTCAAATGTAGTTTTTGTTACTTAACATGTTCTTCCACTTAGCTCTTCAATTACACGTAATATTAGCACTCGGCTTCATTACCCACCCTGGCGTTATTACCCCAGGACAACTTATATATTTTTTCACACCAGAGGATAAGCGTTACATATTCTCTGGTCTTAGATAATTATCTCCTATTAGTAGTAGATAGCCTGTCACTATGACTAGTGTAAGTGACCCATCATACATTGCTCAATGAAGTTGTTGTTGCGAGAAATGGCGTCACTACACACACCACCCCCAGTGACTCTTGCACACTTGCAAATACAAAATTAACTGATAAATGTATGACATTTATATGAACCTATCTATTCTTAAACAAAGTAACTAACGCTGTCATCGCCACTGTTATTGAATTTTTTTGAAAAGGGTAATAATGGAGGGCCTTCGTTAATATTAAGAAAACTACTGCATACAAAAATATGGAAATCGGTGGTATTATAGAGAAATGTTTGATAAACACGCTGATGCAGACAGTTTTTAAATCGCAGAATTATTTAAAAAGATATTTAATGTTAAAGTTGATCAAAATCGTTCCATTAAAAAAGTTTTATAGGAATAAAAACTATACATAGTAATTTTACCATTTTTAGATCATTTTATACGTTAGAAGTTCTCGGTGTGCAGACTGCATTTATTTTTTTAATTTGACTAATTTTTTGAGGATTTATTTCCATTTTAAATTCAAATTTTCAGCATTTCGAGAGATATTTTTTACACATTTTAGAAAAAGGCAATTATTTTAAACTGTTGCCAATTTAAAAAAAAGCGCAAAGAACAATATTTCCTTCAAATTAAAAATTTATTTACACGTGGCTATTATAAATAGAAAAAACTTTTGAATTAGAATTAAATGATTATGTATTAAAAGTAAGAAAATACTGAAAATTATTTCCTAAAAACTATATTTACGTGTGAATTTTTAAAGGGAAAGAAAATTTTAAAATAATAAATTCATTATCAGGCGTTAAAAGTCGTAAATGGAAGATATTATATCATATTTAAGCCTTTTACGTGAATATTAAAAAGAGAAGGAAAACTTTGGTGAAAATTACGTGAGGTTTAAAACGATACATTTAAAATGTCTTATTTAAAAGAACTTTCTTACAGCGTTGTTAAAAATACCGGGAGACAAAGACTCTGTTTACTTAATTCATTTTACATTAGCTTATTTTCGAATGTTTAACTTTTTTTTTAAATCAAACACGAAAACAGCTATTGTATCTCTTAACAGCGGCTGATTTGGCCTTAAAAATCCGCAATCAAAGGAAAATGAATGGAAGCCCGTTTGCAGGGAGTTCGCCACTGTTTTTTTTCTTTTTTTAGCCCCATGTATGCTATTTCTTTCTCCCAGCTTATTTTGTCTCCAATAAATAACGTTACCTCGTATAAGCCGGCCGTAAAACAAAAGCCGATGTTTCATTGTGCGATTGAATACTCTACAGCATTATTTAAAATTTCTAAGCACCGCATATTTTCAATGTTTATACTGTCGTATTGGGGAATAAAAGTACTTTTTAATGCAATTTGTTTGAAAACTGCATCTCAATTTATTTTTGAAATATTGATATTTTTGCAGTTTTTAGCGACATTTGTTTCATTTTGGCAACTCAAGTACTCCATTTCTGTAGAAAGTAAAGAAAAAATAGTCGAAAACAGAAATTATATCTTCTTGTTGCCATTTCTCCATAAAAACTGAAAAAATGTAACGAAAATATATAGCCGCTTTTTTGAGGAAAATATAAATGAATGATTTATGATAAAACATGGCGCTATTATAAACTATATTTAATTTTAAGTATCTATATTAATGCAAATGACATCATTTTACATAAAATAAAAGGGTGTGCTTTAAGTTTTAAAATTGAACTATGTTTTGCACACAGTCAGTGTTCTCACTGGCTTTTGATCAACATTAGCGATTTGGCGAATAAGAAATAAAAAACAGTACCCAAATGGAAATAAATGTTAGCAAAATAGTGAAATAGTGTGAAACGCTGAAAAATCTATCTTTAACCCCTTATTGTATATATTTTTTTTAATATGTTCTAAACTAACCTAATTTTGTGTAATTATTCAAAAAATAGAAATTCAACTATCCGCTACAGAAACTATTAAAAACTAGTATGTTGTGGCCATCACAAAACTTTCTTCTATATAAATCACATCAATTAAATCATTTAAATAGTACAAGAAATAACATAAATTTAGCACCAATTCATATCAAAGTATATCTGAATTTGAAGTTTGATGAAAATTCGTGCATTAGTTCTTGAGATAGAGCTACATCGGGAATTCTGAAAAATGTAGCATAGCAGCGCCACTTGTTGAGCGATTTACACTAAAAATAAACAGCACTAAATGATATCAAGGTATACCTGAATCTAAAGTTGGTTGAAAATCTAAGCGTTAGTTCTTGAGATAAAGCTATTGCGGAAATCGCAAAAAAATCAGCATAGCAGCGCCACCTGTTGAGCGATTTACACCAAAAATTAAACAACACTAATTTACACGACAATTCATCTCAAGGACTAACTAAATTTGAAGTTTGATGACAATCCGTGCAATAGCTCTTGAGATACAGCTCTTGCGAAAATCGTGAAAATGCAGCACAACAGCGCCACCTGTTGGGCGGTTTACACCAAAAATTAAACAGCACTGATTTATATCAAGGACTAACGAAATCTGAAGTTTGATGAAAATTCGTGCATTTTTCTTGAGTTAGGGCTATTGCGATAATCATGAATAATGCAGCATAGCAGCGCCACCTGTTGGCCGATTTTCACAAAAAAGTAATCAGCTCCAAACTATATCCTGGACTAACCGAATCTGAAGTTTTATGAAAATCCGTGCAGTAGTTCTTGAGATATAGGTATTGCAGAAATCGTGAAAAATGCCGCATAGCAGCGCCACCTGTGGGGCGATTTTCCCCAAAAACTAATCAGGTCCAGTTTATATCAAGGTCTAACTAAATAATAAGTTTTGTGAAATTCCGTGCATTAGTTCTTGAGATAGAGCGCCCACAAAATTTTTGTCACATACAGACTCACAGACAGAGTGACAGAGTGACAGACAGACTCACAGACAGACATTTTCTAAAAACCATCAAATCGTATTCTGGGCATTCTAAAACGTGTAAATCCGTCGAAAACCGGAAGTCGAAAATTTTCACGAATCCAATACTTTCTTCTTGTAAAGGTAGAAGAAAGTAATAAATGCATTCTAAACGCCTCCTAAATCTGTAAATGTTTCAGACATTCTTTTAGCAGTCTGAATAAAAAGTTAAAAACACCTATCTTTGATTTACCGTTGTGAAAATATACACTAAAAATTGCTATGAGATTTGGACCGATAGAAAAAATTGACCGGGCAATGATACTTTACGTACAACTAATAAATAGTATTTTTAATTTCAACACCACATTTCAGCAAAACTTTTCAATATTTGGCAATTTTTACGAGTAATTTTGTTTGTGTTTTTACCAGAGCAACCCCGGCGCATAGACAGTGATTAACTGACAAAAACCTATCGCACAATCCTTTCTGTGTCTTTAGCTGTTGCTAAACTGAATTAATATTGAGTCTGTATCCCTATAAATAGAGGAATGTAAATGGCACGGTACGATTGAACATGTAAAGCTACATCAATCGTTCAGAAACGCGGATAAGTCTCGAGTGTATTCGCACACACACAAACAGAACAGAAATTGAGGACTCGAAATTTGGCGAGTCTGATTGTTCGCTTACTCGCCAAATGAAACATTTTGTCGCGATTTGGCGCAATGGCGAGTGGCAGCGTGAACCTTGCACCTAACTTTAGCCGGCTTCGTTATTTGTTGGGGTGCGTAATATAGTCATAAAAGAATGTCCCAGTTATAAATTTTAATAGTATCGATTGTAAGCGTTGTAGAGTGTTGGTTCGAAGTCGCAAATAAAGAGTAACTCAAACAGCTTTAGATAAGCGCATGCGTGAGTACTGCTTTGTTATTGACTGGCTTGCAGTGCCACATACGTAAAATTGCGATTCCTGATCGTACAACGTTATTGCTGGGCTGACGATTTAAAAGACGTTAGAGCCATGCTATTTTTTCCTTTGAGGCTTTATAAAAGATCGTGTCTACGTTCCTCTGCTACCTAATGATTTGCCAGCGTTGAGACACAGAACGGAAGAGGCTGTTGCTTCCATGGCTCCGCACTTGTTAACCGAAGCGTGGGAAGAATTGGACTTTAGGTTAGATGTGTGCCATATAACCAAAGATGCACTTATTGAACATTTGTAAGAAAAACTAGGTTAGTTTACTTTCAATTGCATGTAGGATTTGTTGTAAATAGTCTAAATTAAGGTGTTATAATATACCATTCAAAATGGGACATTCTTTTACGGACACTCTGTATTTTGACTATTTTTCTCAAAAAAAATATGTGTTACTTATGATTGCAATATTTTTATTTGTTGTGGTATGAAATACTTTGCCGGTTTCTTGCAAAAAATGAGATACTTATCATCAGTGTTCTTGTTGGCTTTTGGCCAACATTAGCGATTTGGCGAGTAAGAAATAAAAAACAGTAGCCAAATGAAAAAAAATGTTAGCAAAATAGATTTGACATGAAACACTGAAAATTCTTATCTTTAATCCCTTATTGTATCCTTTTTTACTTTCTTCTATCTTTACAAGAAGAAAGTATTGGATTAGTGAAAATTTTCGACTTTCGGTTTTCGACGGATTTACACGTTTTAGGGGTCAGAGAACCCGAAAAACATGTTTTTACAAAATGTCTATCTGTGAGTCTGTGAATCTGTGAATCTGTTAGTCTGTGAGTCTGCCTGCATGTGACACAAATTTTGTGGGCGCTCTATCTCAAGCACTAATACACGGAATTTAATAAAAATTTATATTCAGTTAGTCCCTGATATAAATTGGTGCTGATTAGTTTTTGGTGTAAATCGCTCAACAGGTGGCGCTGTTATGCAGCCTCTTTCACGATTTCCGCAATAGCTCAATCTCCACAACTAATGCACGGATTTTCATCAAACTTCAGATTCAGTTAGTCCTTGACATGAATTGAAGTTTTGTACATTTTGGTGTAAATCGCTCAACAGGTGGCGCGGCTATACTGCATTTTTTACAATTTCCGCAATAGCACTATCTCAACAACTAATGCTTGGATTTTCAACAAACTTCAGATTCAAGTATGCTTTGATATGAATTAGTGCTGTTTGTGTTTTGGTGCAAATCACTCAACAGGTGGCGCTGCTATGCTGCACTTTTCAGAATTACCATTATAGCTGTATCTTAAGAACTAATGCAACAATTTTCACCAAACTTCAGAATCAGTTAATCCTTGATATGAATTGACATTTTGTTCATTTTGGTGTAAATTGCTCAACAGGTGGCGCTGTTATGCTGCATTTATCATGATTTGCGCAATAGATCTAACTCAAGAACTAATGCACGGATTTTCCCGAAACTTCATATTCATTTAGACATTGACATAAGTTGATGATAATTAGGTTCTGGTGTAAATCACCCAATAGGTGGCACTGCTATGCTGCATTTTGATGGATTTACACGATTTCAGGAACAGTAATATCTCAAGAACTAATGCACGGAATTTCAAACTTTTTAGAATCCTCATGATGAGCGTAGATGCACTGTGATAATGAATTTTGAAGTATTGACAAGTATGAGATAGGAGAAAGTTTTGTGATGGCCACAACATACTAGTTTTGAATATGTTCTAAAATAACCTATTTTTTTGTAATTGCTTATAAAATAGAAATTCGACTATCTATTACAGAAACTATTAAAAATAAGTACATTCTAAATGTATCCTAAATGTGTAAACGTTTCAGACATTCTTTTAGCAGGCTAAATAAACATTCAAAACAGATATGTTTGCCATTGTGAAAATATACACTAAAATTTGTTTTGAGATTCCGACTCTAACAGATTTAAAAAAATAAAAAAATGACTGACCAATGATACTTTGCATACAACTTATATATAGTGCGGTAAATGGCTAATTTCAACACCACATTCCAGCAAAACTTTTCTCTATTTGGCGCTTGATGCGAGTAATTTTGGTTGCATTTTTACCGGAGTGACGCGACGAAGGCGCATAAATTGTTTAACATACAATAGAGAAATATCACATAAACCGTTCTGTGTCTTTGGCTGTTACTAAATTCAATTGGTGTTGAGTCAGGTGTACCGACTCAACAAATGGCACGGTGCGATTGAACATTTAAAGCGCCATCAATCGTTCAGTAATGCAGATAAGAATCTCAAATATAATGCCACACACACACAAATAGAGCAGAAATTGAGCACTCGCAATTTGGCTAGTCTGATTGTTCGTTTACTCGCCAAATTAAGCATTTTGTCGCGATTTGGCGCAATGGCGAGCGGCAGCGAGAACACTGACTATAGTAGAGTTCCGATTATCCGAGTCCCGCTTAACCGAATTATTTTCTTCTGATGGGCTGATGTGGCTTCTATTATTATGAAACAGCCATTATAAATGAAGGGTTAGGTGAAGATGAAAGAGCAGTCGTAAAAAGTTAGAACTCTGATTTTCTGGTAAGAATGGGAAAACAATAGCCATGATTTTTTTTAACGATTCATTTATAATGGCTGTTTCATAATAATAGAAACCACCAGTCCACCAGAAGAAAATGAAGTAATGGGAATGCCGGAGGTGACACTAAATTCTGAAAAAGCAGAATTCCTGTTCTCTAGTTATTATAATTCAATCTTCCGAAATATTTTTAAAGCCTATCAAATTAGCGTGCTTTTAGAGCCTGTGGTGTCTGAACGGGGGTTGGCCTGCCCTCTACAACTATAAAACATATCAAAAGTGTTTTTGTCACAACTCATTACAAAATAGCTGCCAAACTATGTGAGTTTTGAGTACCACGTTTTCCGAATATAATCTTTAAGAATATTTAATCAGTAATTTTATTCATAGATAGTGATAATAATAAATCGGAAGGTTTGGAAGCTACACTCTAAAAAAATTATGTAACGTTACTCCATAAAATTGGTGGCAGCATGCTGCCTCCAATTTTATTGAGTAATTTAATTTATATAATGGTGTAATTTAAACTGATGCACTAATAACTGGTGTAATATTACACATTAGTGTAACGTAATACCAGTTATATCGGTTAAATTACTCCATAAAATGGAGGCAGCAAGGCTTCCACCAATTTTATGGAGTACGTACTTTTTTTTTACAGCGTATGCATTACATATTGTACTTATAGATCTCTGAAAATTCATTATCGTATATTTTATGATAGAAAATATATACAAAATTAGCTGAAAAAGATATGCCATTTATATGAATACTTTAAAAGATATCAAAGCTGTTTTTATCACAACTCATTACAATATAGTTGCCAAACCATGTTATTAGCCCCCGGTACGGTATGCTATTTCTTTCTTTCAGCTTATTTTGTGCCGTCTCCAAAAAATAACGTTACCTTACAGAAGCAAGCCGTAAAACAAAGCGGTACGATTAAATACACTATAGCAATTTTTTTAACTTCTAAGCATCGCACTTTTTCAAGTTTTATACCGTCGTATTAGAAAAAAAAAAAGTACTTTTAATGCAATTTGTTTGAAAACTGCATCTCCATTTGTTTTTTAAATATAATTTTTTTTGTAGTTTTTGGAGCCATTTGCTTAATATTGGCAATGGAAGTACTCCATTTCTGTAAAAAGTAAAGGAAAAATAGTTGTAAAATATTAATAATATATATTTGTTGCATTTATCATAACAACCGAAAGAAAATGTAATTAAAATAAGTGCTATTTTGAAAAAATATAAACGAATGATTTCTGTTAAAACAGGGAGCTATTATAAACTATATTTAATTTTAAGTATCTATATTAATGTTACAAACAAATGAAAGCCTATGAATCATTATAATCATTTTTTTGTCGAGTTTCTTTAATGACGGCATCTTTTTGCTGCATTTGTGTATTATTTGGCGATAGTGACGTCCTATGCATACTTTACTGTAGATGTTTCAGAGTGGATCGTAAATGTGGAATTCTTAAGCGGATGCGAATGACGTCATTTTACATAAAATAAAAGCGTGTACTGTAAGTCTTAAAAATGAAATATGTTTTGTACTATTTATATATACATAATTTTTTTTCATCGGGGGCGACACTAAATTCTGAAAAAACAGAATTCCTGTTTTCTAGTTTTTGAGTTCCACCGTCTCTTTTAACAACATTTAATTAATAATTTTATTCATAGACAGTGGCAATCATAAATCAGAAGGTTTGGAAGTTATGCATTACACATACTTAGAGATTTTAGAACATTTAGTATCTATATTTTATAATATAAAATACCGAAAATTTGCTGGATGTGCTTGACGCTTTTAAAGTTTAAAAGAAGATGTAACTTGTAGAAAAGTATATGTGATGTCAACGACATTAATTAGTCCAGACTGAAATCATGATTTACAGCGTGCGATATTTCACACTAAAATAAGCTTATTAAAATTTCGTGAGGACATTGGCGGTCATTGCTCTTTCCTGATTAATGATTTCGCATACTTGTTAAAAGCTACCGGGTGTCCTAAAAAGGACTGACTGATTTTAAAATTGAATAACTTACAAACGGTGGCAGATATTTAAAAAATTCTTTAAGTAGGGTTATGCATGAGGTCAAAAAATTTTTTACAGTGATTTTCGATTTTAGTTCTAATTACAAACAATAAATGACGCTGTAAGCAATAGGCGCTAAATACAGGCTCGATTTTTTGGCCTCTCTCTTCTTCCATGCGAAAAAAGGAGATTAAAATGTATTGAGTGGGTCCCGAAGTGCCAAAAATCGAGCCTGAATTGAGCATCTATTAACCGCAGCGCCATCTATTTTTTGTAACTCGAACTAAAATCGAAAATCACTGTAAAAAAACTTTTGACCTCATGCATAAACCTACTCCAAATATTTTTTAAATACCTGTCACCGTTTGCAAGTTATTGAATTTTAAAATCAGTCAGTCCTTTTTAGGACACCCGTTATGTTATAATATAATTCTCTTCTATTTCCTTTCTTTTTAACAGGGCATTTACACATTAAATATTTGAAAGAAGTCTATTTTTAACACTTTCCAGCATAGTTGAAAATGTTTGTGAATTCGGTTTGTCTGGCAGTCTAGCATCTGTCTGTCCGTGCTCTAACTAGCATAAATAAACTCGGTTTGTCATAATTGATATATGCTAATGAAGTTTACTATGGCATATTCGGTATTGAAATGAAGTGTGTAGCGTTTATAGTCCATTTACAGAGACACTCAAAAGAATCGTTACATTGTGGTCAATGGGGAAAAATCGTTTGCGATGTATTTTAATGATGTTACACTATTTCAAAGATATCAAAATTGATATGAATCACTGCGGTGCACTTCAAGAGGCTTACTATAGAATATGGTGTGCATAGCATCTATCGTTCATTTACAGGGACACACAAAAGAATTCGGTTACGATACTGTCTATTAACAATGGAAGTGTGTACTCAATTGTGATACGGTTTTTAAAATTTAACTAATTTTTTTTAGTATTACTTCGTATGTATACATTCTATAATAGATCATATACAGGGTAGAACAAAAGATCTCGAGTACATTTCCGTTTACTGACGGAAATTGCTGAAGAGGAATTCTCAACTGTGCTATGTGTTCCTTAATTGAAGTAAATTTTAGTATACAGTAGATTTGCTGCGCAGAGCATCTGCACTAAAAATCGGACACCTTAGTCTTATTTCCACAACTATGTCCCGGGTTCACTTCAAATCGTGAATTCTCACAGTTTCACCTTCACTGGATAAATCTACAGACGTGTGAAAATTATTAGAATAATTGTGAAATTTACAAAAAAAACTTGTTATATGAAAGAAACATTTAAAAAAATATTGATACATTTAATATTTAGTGTGCATCTTCTTGTTTTTTATTAAAGAAATGACAGCATACTTGTCTTGGCATAGTTTGTATAAGTTTTTGGGAATTAATTTGTATTTAGTTGTCATGATGCCAAATTTGGATGAGTCTTTCTATCTGACCAGTCTTTTTTGTGATGTTGTATTTCTTTAATTTTTTCTTTACAATGGCCCAAAGGTTCTCTATGGGGTTCATATTTGGACTGTTTCAAGGCCATGGAAATGTTTTCTTTAATTAAATTAAAGAAATACAACATCACAAACAAGAATGTTCTGATAAAAAAACTCATCCAAATTTGGCATCATGACAACGAAATAAAAATTAATTGCCAAAATCTCATACAAAATATGCCAAGACGTATCGAATTTTTAATAAAAAAATAAGGGGATGCACACTAAATATTAAATGTATCAATTTTTTTAGCCCCCGGTACGGTATGCTATTTCATTCTCCCAACTTATTTTGTGTATTCCAAAAAATAACGTTACCTTAAAGAAGCCAGCCGTAAAACAAAGCAGTACGATTAAATACTCTGTATAGCAATTTTTTAAACTTCTAAGCATCGCACATTTTCGATTTTTATACCGTTTTAGTGGAAAAACAGTTCTTTTAAATGCATTTTGTTTGAAAACTGCATCTCCATTTATTTTTGAAATATTATTATTTTATTTTATTTTATTTATTTATTTTTTTTATTTATTTATTTATTTTTTTTTTTTTTTGTATTTTTTGGAGCCATTTGCTTAATATTGGCAACGGAAGTACTCCATTTCTGTAGAAAGTAAAGGACAAATAGTTCGAAAATAGTAATTATATATTTTTGCTGCCATTTTCTCATAACAACCGAAAGAAAATATAATTAAAATACGTGCTATCTTGAAAAAAATATAAACGAATGATTTCTATTAAAACAATGGAGCTATTATAAACTATAATTTTAAGTATTTATGAACCATTAGATAGCCGGGTTTTTTTTTTTTTTTTTTTTTTTTTTTTTTCGATTTTCTTGAATGACGGCATCTTTTTGCTGCATTTGTGCATTATTTCGCGATAGTGATGTGCTATGCATGCTTACTGTAGATGTTTAAGAGTAGATCGTAAATGTGGAATTCTTAAGAGGACGCGAATGACGTCATTTTACATAAAATAAAACGTGTACTTTAAGTCTTAAAATTGAAATATGTTTTGTACTGCAGTAGAATCCCGCTTAACCGAGTTGTTTTCTTCTGATAGACTGGTGGCTTCTATTATTATGAAACAGCCATTATAAATGAAGTGTTAGGTGAAGATGAAAGAGCAGCCGTAAAAAATTAGAACTCTGATTTTCTGGTCGGAATGGGGAAAAATGGCTATTTTTTTTTTCTCAAAAAAAAAAAAAAAAAAAAATTATGCCCATTCCCCCTCATTCTGACCAGAAAATCAGAGTTCTAACTTAGAACTCTGATTTTCTGGTCAGAATGGGGGGGGGGGGGGGGGGACATTTTTTTTTGAGAAAAAAATAGCTATTTTTTTCCCATTCCGACCAGAAAATCAGAGTTCTAATTTTTAACGGCTGCTCTTTTATCTTCACCTAACACTTCATTTATAATGGCTGTTTCATAATAATAGAAGCCATTAGTCCATCAGAAGAAAATGAAGTAATGGAAATGCCAGGGATGGCACTAAATTCTGAAAAAGCAGAATTCCTGTTCTCTAGTTTTATTTAAATGTATTATTTCTTTAATATAACAAGATTTTAATGTGAATTTCACAATTATTCTAATAATTTTCACACTTCTGTACTTTGCCGTTGATCGGAATGTTCTGTGGCTCGCATAATCCTGTGAGATTGATTTCGAATGGATATTCTTTGAATCATTTCGGCTCCAGTTTCAGCGGCGCTCCATTGTCTCAATTGGCCCAATTATAAATTTCACGCTTTAAAATCATTTTTTCAAAACAAAATTAGCAAAATATTAGCGAAACGTTACCAATTTTTACAACTCAACGTGTCCCTCCTCCGATCAATGAATGAAATGTCGCAAAACGGCGTGCAGTTATATCAACAAAAACATTGTAACATCATCAAAAAAATATCATATCAAAATATTGTAGAGTCAAAAAACTGTTTTAAACACGAGTGCCGTGAAGGAAATTTTCACCTTGTTATTAATAGATTTTATAATATTACTTATAACTACTTAAAAGGTACACAAACATAAAAATACAGTACAATATGCAATATAATAAAACAAACCTTGAAAAATTATTTAACTAATAATGCAAACAATTAAACTGACAAAATCCATCCCGTAAAACTTTTTTTAAAGGCTGATCTTTCATATTGGGGTCCATCTGATTATACAACTTTCCTCCATAATTCTATAACTAAGCAACGTAGAATTATACGCAATAAACTAAAACCTCCCCAAACATTGTCTAATCAACAAAGCAAGTATTATCATTATCCGACATCTAGAACTTTTTGAAAAGTCTAATCTTTCCTAATCGGTTTCATATGTTTATGGAACTGTCTGCCATTACTTTATGACTAAGCAACGTAGAAGAATATGCAAAATACTAAAACCATGTCTGAATAGGTATCTAACTAATAAGGGAATTCCTATCAAAATCCATTCTATAGAACTTTTTAAAAATGCTAAACTTTCATAACCGGGTTCGACTGATTATAGAACTTTCCACCACACCTCTATTATTAAACAATGCAGAAGGGTATAGTATATACTAAAACCCTGCCTTAAAAATGATCTAACAGTGAAAATTCAATCGAAATCAATTCGGCTGAATCTTTTAAAGAGGTTAATTTTCATAATCGGGTTCGTCTGATTATATAACTTTAAAACATAATTTTATGTTTAAGCAACGTAGAAAGATGAACGTACGTAGAACGCAATGTAGAACGAAATGTAGAACGAACGCAACTAGAAAGAAAATCTTTCCTGCAAAATTATCTAACTATCATTTCGATTCTCATCAAAATCCATTCAGGTGAGCTCAAGTTATATGCAGTCGGGACGAATTTCCCATTTCCACTTTACTCTCGTATATAGAAGCAGAAGTAGATAGATAGATAAGAACATTGATTCTTAAAATTTTTGAAACTGCAAGTTATTTCTCGTTGTCTCTGCTGAATAATTTTAAAGACTTTCAATCGGCGAGTATTGAGATTTACGATTATGTTTACAACAAATGTATTTCATTTTGTACCAAAATATTCTCGGTAAAATGAGCCAATTTGCTGTGGGTTCCGATATTATAAAATATAATTTTTTTTTCAAAATCGCAATTTAAACGACGCACTAAAAAAAAATTTAAGTGCCTCTTAGCACTGCAGTAAACATTTTCATTTTTTAATCAGCGAAAATTGAAGTTATAAATTAATTTTACTTAATAATAAAAATACTTTCAATTTCAAAAAATAGTAAATTAAAATATTTTGCAGTGTTACGATTAAATAATATAATTAAAGCCAAAAGAAATTCGCGTTCAATAAATAGCAAGCCACAATGTTTGGCACAGTCTGAAATTAAATTTGGCACTTTTCCACTATAGGTGCCTTGGCGTTTTTTTTAAAACAACTTGGCGCAATTCGGGCATCAGAAAATCAGATTTGTTGCCAATTGATATAAACAGTTAAGAAAACAAACTTGATGAAATTTTTTGTTTCTTTATATATGTATATTATTAATGTTTTTTATATACAAATTACTCCTGTTTCTATATAAAATTAGATAAATAACATCTTTATGTTAAATAAATTGTATAAACATAGAAAAAAAATGCTTGTGTATATGAAACGAAACAGTGAATAGGTTGCCAGAAAATATGTTTCCAAATTTCTCCGCCAAGGGTATTTTCTCTATTTCGCCAAGATCCCTACACCGTAAAAGTATCAAAAAATCTTTGCACGTTTAGGATTAAAATAAATGGCGCAATAGCATACATTTTGGTATGGTGTTGGTATATAGTAAAAGTAGCAAATGGTCTCCAGAAAACTTTCTTTGAAATTACGCTAATTCTGTGTAAATTCGGTTATAGAATAGGTCCACTTTAAAAACACAGAATCAATTTAAACCTTTTCCTCTGTTAATTGTGCGCCAACCCATGCCCGTTAACACACGCCAATTGTCTGTAGACTCAGTTATGTAACTTATCCGTATCAAATATGCCAATTGTCTGTGTCTCGATTACGTAATTTATCCCTTAATTAATGCATACTTTACAAACTACATTTACTATCCAATTTTCCTGATTTTAAGATCAATGAGTACTGTTAGACATTAAAAAGCTTGGCGCAATTCGGTCTTCAGAAAGTGAGATTTGGGGCAAAATGATATGAACAGCTATGAAAACAAATAAAATGAACTTTAAGCTTTTTAAAATATGTATTCCTATATATAAACTTTTTATTTATGAATGTTAATATTTTTATTATTTATATGCAATTTACTTCTATTTTTATATAAAAAGAGATAATTGTCTTCTTTATAGTAAATAAATTATATAATTATTGAACAGAAAACTTGCATGAAAACTTTCCTTCTCTCGCCAAGCCCATTTCTCGCATTGAGTCCTATATTGGAAAATTACAGAATTTACCCCATTGCTTTATGACTAAACAGTTTCGAACAATATATTATATGCTAAAACTATCTCTGAAAAACTGCCAAACTAACAATGCAAATTCTATCAAAAACCGTTTATTATAACTTTTTAAAAAGTCTATTGTGATAATTGAGTTCAGCAGATTACAGAATTTTCCCCAAAACTGTATGGCTGATCAACGTAGAAGGAATTGTTACATACTGAAACCTCCCCTGGAAAATTATCTAATAAACAGACCAAGTTCCATCTAAATACATTCGGCAGAATCTTTTAAAAAGGCTAATTTTTCATTATCAGGTTCATCTCATTAAAGCACTTTAAACCATAATTTAATACCAAGCAACTTATAACGGCGTGTTGTGTTCTAAAACCTTTCCCGAAAAATTACCTATCTAACAGTGTAAGTTCAGCAGAACTCGAGTTCTAAGCAGCCAGAATGAAATTTCCATTTGAATTATAAATATATAAATAAGTAGAATTAGATTTTTCCAAAAATGCAATCGTCTACTTGAAAAATAACCAATATTGTGAAGGTCGCTCAAACCGATGCCACGCTTATGCATTTTTGGCTTAAAATTAAATTGTTTGGCGGTAAAATGAAATCGTAAAAAAACAATATGTAACTCAGAAGTACCGTCATTTTTATAATTACATCTGATAAACAGTAAATTTTTAAAAAAATCAAAAACAAAAGTAAGTTTGTCACAGATATTACCTTATATTTTCTGATGCATTTTTCTTAACCTGACGCAAGAGATAAATTGCCAAATATAGTTATAAACTGCAATCTTGCAAATTCGATATTTTCGCTGTATAATAATACCATTCGTCAAAACTGTTTTTCTTTTTCTCTTTTTTTTTCTTTTAAATAAAATTAGAAACAATTTGTTTCCGAGATGTACAACTATTTCAATTTTTTTATCAACAATAAATTTCGCCAAGAAATGAAATGGTAACTTTATCGTCCAAAATAACAGAACTTTCAGTCATAATTCTAAAACCAATCTACGTAGAACGATGTGTTTTAGCTTAAAACCTTCTCTGAAACTATACCTATCTAACAGTATAAATTTCGTCAAAATCCATGCAGTAGAACTCGAAATATAGATGTTCGGAACGAAATTCCCGTTTGGATTTTATATATATAGTAGATTCTTCACGCATGATTTTTAGTTCTTCTTTTTTACTATAATTAATTTTTAAAGTTTATGCGGACTTTTTGCCCACAATGCGTGTTTAAGATTATATTACATTCAGTTTAATTTTTTATATGCTCCATCTTATTAAGCGCATTCGTAATTATATGAATACGTTTTACCTATAGCCGTCGCCTGGTCTGTCCGCATATAACAGGGCAAAAACTATTCAACTGAATGGTTTGAAATTTAATATCTATAATCGTTGTAATCGTTGCACAATTTTGTCGTGTCATTTCAAATTTTATGAAAATCAAATCAAAACTTAAAAAGTTATTAATAAAAGTTTTTTCATTCTATTAAATCCTATCATACGTACAGTGACACCTCCCTATGCGATCACCTCCATTAAACGACCACCTCCCTGAACGACCATTTTTTCATGGAACGAAATTTATTCCCATAGGCTCCATATTAATTTTACCTCCATTCAGAGACCATCCCAGTTGGACTCCCTCCATGAGCGACCCATTTCTTTGAAGAAAATGAAACAAATTCCATTTTTTTTTGGTCGCTTGAAGAAGGCTTTATTAGATAAATAATTCTGAAAAGCGCATTATTCATCAAACTTCTAAACTATGTTTAGAAATTTTTTTATTCCGGTAACTTTTAAGTGTTTAAACCCCTTTGTGCCTTTTTAGGAAAGGAATTTAACTCTGATGGCAAATTAAGAATGACGGTCAATAAACTCCCCTGACCTGTTCTGTCAGGAAACTCTCAAAGAAATAGATAAATTAATAAAATCGTCATTATTTGTTCCCGTTCAAAGAAAAAAAAATCATTTATTTACTGAACTTTGAAAGGACTTGGAAATAAAAGTTATAAAAGATAAAACCGTAAAATCAAAGCAAGTGTCAATGTATTCATTTTTTAAACTCAGCAGTAATTAACTTATGCAATTAACTTTTGTTTTGATACTTAAATTTTTATATTTTTTCCTAATGTGAAAAATAACTTTTAGTAACATTAATTGTTACCTTTTTTTCACCGATTAAAATCTAGATTTAAACATGACCTCCATTAAGAGACCACCTCTCGGAGCAAGCACTTTTTATTGTAACGGGACATGGTCGCTTTAGGGAGGTTTTACTGTAATTAATTCAATGATATCTCATGATAGGTAAAGATTCTAGGTTGTCATGGTGATTACATTCTATCTAAGATGGACTCCTATTATTTCCGTATTATTGAATTTAATCTATATAATC
This sequence comes from Maratus speciosus, assembly GCA_963932465.1. NCBI lineage: Eukaryota > Metazoa > Arthropoda > Arachnida > Araneae > Salticidae > Maratus > Maratus speciosus. The sequence goes on from OZ010794.1 coordinate 545,217,836, forward strand.
ATAATAAATTTTGTATTCATGCATAAGAGTGCAACAACTATTGCGCCGATATCTGTTTATTTATAAAACGAGTTCGAACTAGTATTTATAAAACTTGTACGAACGTTATAGTAATTATAGTCCTCCACGTTTTACGTACAATTTCAGAGTCGTTTATAACAAACACCATGTTTAGTCATTATCAAATTATGTTTTAAATACAAACTAATTTTTTATCCTTATTTTCTATATAAAATTCAGAAAGGTGAAAATCAGCTGAAAAAAAATTTCATTACATCTAAAAACTTTTCAAAAATATTTTGGGCATCTTATTACACGAAATATCTTTTTCAAACAATTTACTAACGTATATTTCATACGATAAAACGCCGGAATTGGCTTGGAGAGTATTACGTTTTAGAGTTTAAACGAAAATACTGTTTTCGAGAAGCATATTTGGTGTCAATGACGTTAATTGGTCCAAACTGAAATTATGATTTACAGCGTGCAATATTTCACAGTAAAATGATCTTATTAAAATTTCGGAAGGAAATTTGCAGTCACTTTTTCTTCCTTAATATTCTTACCGTACATTAAGCTATGTTTCAATAAAGTTCAGGCATCCCTATTCATGAAAATTTTTGTGCGCAAAATTAAAAATAACGTATGCATGAGGGGCATTCTCACAATCTTTTCACTTTCGGGAATAAAAATCTAGTGAAATTAAACTTGCTAAAACAACATTTTAATCTGATAGACGAATGCCTTAATGATTCGAAATAAAGAAAAAATGGTCAGCAGCGAAAAACTTTTTATTTAACTGAGGTATAAATTAAACTTGCGAGTTTAATTTTCCTTACCATTTTACTACTATAACTTTCTATTTTCTTGTAAATTTTTACCTATAATGAATTTGCATAGTACCCACGGGACATTCAAATAAGACATAATAACAATGCAGTATTTTTAGTATAAAATTTTGGTAAAACATTGTCTTAAAGGGGTGTTAAAGAAGGGACGGTAAGGTACAGGAAAAGGGGATGGTATAGGAAAAAAGGGACGAAATGAAAAAAAAGGGACGGTTAGGATGGAACAGTAAGAAAAATTACCACCTATTTTAGGCAAATCATATTAAGACTCAGTGATGGCCACAATGTTCATTGATTTTTAGAAATTTAATTATTTGTATTCGATTAAATTTTTTTTAAATTTTAATTTACCTCGAAAAGTGCAGACTAAACCTTGGTGAAGGTAAGCAACAAAGCCACGATGCTTGAAATTGATATTTAAATGCTGATTTAAATTCTGCAGTAAATTTCTCGTCAAAGAATTTTAGACTTTCTTTCTCTAGCATGCTTTTGCATGAGAAAAAAACTTGAAAAAAATTCTCTGGCTGCATCTGAAGTGATTTTCTGTATAATTTTAGAAGAGGAACGGTAAGGAATCTAAAACCCAGGCACAGAGTTCAAAAATAATATCAACCGTAAAAATGTGTGAAGGTTAATTTTTTACTACAGATTTATATAAAACAATTGTCCCAGTTTCGGAAAAAATTACATTGAATTACCTTTATTGAAACAATTTGATACAGACAGATGCAAACTTAAAAATCAGCATGAGGGACACAGGACGATATATGAGTTTTCCTGGTATTTGACCCCCAACATCGTCCAAAACTTATTTATCTCGTTAATATTGTTATGCAATCATGCAATGGGATGTTCCCCAGTATATGAAATAGAAAAAAAAAACACAAGAATATGCACTAAAATAAAAATTATTATTCAGGGACATAAAAGTCAAAAGATTGTGAGAATGTCCCATAACACGAAAGTCCTTAGCATTTTTATGTTGGATAACTAAAATAGTTAAAAAGAGAAGTAAAGTTTAAAATATCATCTAATCATAAGGCACATCGGAATGCAACTCAAATTTATTTAAGGGAAGGTGGGGTAAAAACATGCAGGGATAATAAGGGATAGGCCAAAAAAAATTTCACCCTAAATATATAATTAGAAATACAAAAAATATGGTAAAATATAGTTTTTAAAGTTCTATTACATGTCCAATAAAAGTTATCATGATATATATATATATAGTATGAGGACGTTTCAAAACTCGCCTTATCCAGAAAATCAAATTTTGGGATATTGCGAAAAACATTTGGCTGCGTCCATTGATTTTCATTGTAAACCAAGATTTTACAATGCCAGAAATACACGATAAAACTATTTTTTTGGCAGATTGTAGTGCTTTTTTGACGCAGGTTCACCAATAGAATAGATTGATAGAAAAACTCGATTTTTTAAATTTTGGATAAGGCGAGTTCTGAAACTCGCGTCTTCATATATACTCGTATATACCGGGTGTCCTAAAATGGACCGACTGATTTTAATATTCAATAACTTTCAAACGGTGGCAGCTGTTAAAAAAAATTCTGTTAGGAAAGTAATGTACGATCTCAGGAGTTTTTTTTTAAACTGTGACATGGCATGTTACATCGTTCATTTAGAGGGATATTCAGAAGAATTCCGTTACATTAGGGTCAATGGGGAAAAATCATTTGTAGTGTATTTCGATGACATTGCGCTATTTCAAATGCATTGAAAGATATAAATCCCTGAAGTTCACTACAAAATCATAACTATAGAATAGGGCGTTCATGGCATATTACATCGTTCATTTACAGGCATACATAAAATAAATCGGTTACAGTATTGTCGTTGAGCAATAATTGCTAGAAGTGCTTTTTCAAATTCTGTATTTCTTTTAAATTTAACAGAGTTTTTGCATGTCGTTGTGCATAAATTCTGTATACAGGTTAGAGGTCTGCACGGGCCGGAATTTCCAGGCCCGGTGTAAAAATTGGAAGTTCGGCCCGAGCCCGGACCGGCCCGTTTGCATTTTTACCGTTCTCGGCCCGGCCCGTATAAAAATCAGTGAAAACAGGCCCGGCCCGTCCCGGCCCGACACAATTTCTACAAAAAAAAAAAAAAAAAAAAAAATATATCCGTTTTTTCTCAACATACAATTAAAATTCTTTTAATGAATAATACATACATATTTATGGGAACATTTTACAGTATATTTTACATTACTATGATGTTCGCAAAACAGAAAACACACAATAGTAAACATTAACGATTACTTACAGTGTTTTAGTCATCGTGTCTACAGACATTTCAAATGGAAATAAGGATTCATTAAAAGATTAATGTAGTTCAGAATAAAGGATTAAAAGCACGATAACTTTTGAAGCTGTATAATAAAAAGTATATTTGTGAAAATATTTCTCTCATTTTTAAGGCTTTTCTCAAATCCAAAGGAGCTACATTTCGACACATATATGAATTCTTTTCTTTTCGGAAACGCGTAAGATTGGCAGGTATTCTTATTCAGAAGCTATGTAAATGTCGTTTTTTCAATAGATAAAAGCAATATATCTTTCTGAAAATACTGTCAAAGTTAGCGTTTTGAATCGAATTTCCGGAAGAGATAGCACAGGAAAGGAGAAAAACGTACAATCACGTGACAGGAATCTCTGTTATCTCTGTAAGTAATTTATCAAATATGGAAAAGCTATTCGTTTCCAAATGCCTTCAATAGGCAGGCCTGTCAATTTTATGCCTTTATAGTTAAAAATTTTGTCAGAAAATGTGTCTGAAAGCTTCGCATTGTTGAGGAGTGAATATGAGAACCACCTTAAGGTATATTTCCAAAGATACTGTTAAGAGAAGTTCATTATCACTATTAATACTACAAAACACAATGACTGTTCTACACATCCTGAGATCGATTAAGACCAGTTCCGTCCCGTCACGAGTCTGCTGAAAAAAAAATTAAACTCGAATCAGACATCTTGTAACTGTACGATGCCGATCTCTACGATGGACATGTTACATTTCTGTATTGATGTTGTTAAACTCGCATCGGCTCGTGACGCACATTTATACTTCTCGAGAAAATCATATTCATTGAAAATGGCTCGTATTTTATCTGCTTCGCTTAAATTCTTATATCGGGCCGACAGGCCCGATTAATTTTTTTGCCGGCCCGTTTATTTTGTCTGTCGGCCCGGCCCGTTTGGAAATTATCCTTCATTCCGCCGGCCCGGTCCCGTGCAGACCTCTAATACAGGTCTACACAAAAGAATTCATTTACCATTATCCTTATTAGCGGAAATTGCTGAAGTGGAATTTTCAATTGTGGTATGTATTTAGTAACTGAATTAATTTTTTTCATGTATGTAGTTTATAGATACAAATCTACATATCATATACAGGTCTGTTCAAAGAATTTGGATAATTTTTCGACTGTAGATGAGAATTGCTGAAACTGGGCTTTCAAATGTGTTATGCGTTTCCAAATTGTTCAATCAAACATCCTATTTCAACTTATTAAAGGGTTAAGTTTTGTTACATTATTCTGAATGTGTTGGAAAGTGTTTTATAATCTATGCTTGACGCATGATTGTTTCCTTCTTGTTTCTTATTATCTGGGTAACATCCTATTTTTTTAACAAATGCCTTATTAGGAATTTTTAAATAAGTTTTATTATCTTTTTCTCTTGATATAAAATTTAAGAAAGAGCAAAACTATCTTAAAAAAATAAGGTATTTACATGAAAATATATTTATCAAATTTATTCTTAGAACATCTCATTACACGTACTTAGAGTTTTGAAAAATTTAATATCACATGTCTCTCTATTCTAAAAAAAGTAACTAACGCTGTCACCGCCGCCGCAGCTAACCCATTTTGATTTTTTTGTGACCGGAAGTCTTTCTTCGTTAATATTAAGAAAATATTGCCTACAAAAATATGAAAATCGGTGGTATTATAGAGAAATCTATACTTAATATTATAAAGAGGGGAAAATTGTTTATTTGTAGGAGGTAAGCTCTGGAACTACCGAACCGATTCCAAAATTAATGGTATCAAAATGATGGTGTTAGTCCAACTTAGAACATAAGCTATATCTTATGTCTGTGCCACTGGCCAAAAGGGGGGTGCAGGAGCAAAAAACGTTCTAAAAATGCGATTTTTGTGTTACTGAAGGGCCTAGAAACATGAAATTTGCAATGGTAGTTACTTCTAAGATACTAATGATCTCTAAGCACATTTCTTAAAAAATTTGAAATATTAAAGGGGTGAAAATGTGCGAAAAGCGTTCTAAAAACGTTCTAAATGGCGATTTTTTACGCATTTTCAGGAAGTATCAAACTAATTAAAAAAATAATGGTGTCAAAAAGATGGTCACAACCCTTGCTCCAACATAGGCTACATTTTATGTCGGTGCCACTACCCCTAAAGAGGGTGCAGGAGCAAAAAAAGTTCGAAATTGCGATTTTTGTGTTACTGAAGAGCCTAGATACATGGAATTTGGCATGGTAGCTACTTATTAGATATAAATGTTCTCTAAGAATATTTCTCAAAAAAATCGAAATTTAAAAGAGGTGAAAATGCGCAAAAAGCGTTCTATAAACGTTCTTAATGGCGATTTTTACGCAATTTCAAGAAGTACCAAATCGAATTAAAAAATAATGGTGACAAAATGATGGTGACAACCCTTGCTCCAACATAGGTTACATTTTATGTTGGTGCCACTACCTCTAAAGGGGGTGCTGGAGCGAAAAAACGTTCGAAATTGCGATTTTGTGATACTGAAAGGCCCAGATACATGGAAGTTGGCATGGTAGTTACTTATTAGATATAAATTATCTCTAAGAACATTTCTTAAGGAATTTGAAATTTTAAAGGGGTGAAAATGCGCAAAAGGGCGTTCTAAAAAACGTTCTAAATGGCGATTTTTACGCAATCTCAAGAAGTACCAAACCGATTTCAAAAATAATGGTGTCAAAATAATGGTAATAACCCTTGTTCCAACATAGGTTACATTTTATGTCGGTGCCACTGCCCCTAAAGGGGGTGCTGGAGCAAACAAACATTCGAAATTGCTATTTTTGTGATACTGAAGGGCCCAGATACATGGAATTTGGCATGGCAGTTATTAGATATAAATGATCTCTAAGAACATTTTTTTTTTAATTTGAAATTTTAAAGGAGTGAAAATGCGCAAAAGGGCGTTCTAAAAAATGTTCTAAATGGCGATTTTTATGCAATCTCAAGAAGTACCAAACCGATTTCAAAAATAATGGTGTCAAAATGATGGTGACAACCCTTGCTCCAACATAGGCTACATTTTATGACAGCGCCATTGCCTCCCACAGGGAAGTGCTGGAGCAAAAAAACGTTCGAAAATGCGATTTTTGTGTTACTGAAGAGCCAAGAAACATGAAATTTGGAATGGTAGTTACTTATAAGATATAAAGGATCTCCAAGAATATTCCTTAAATAATTCCAATTTTAAAAGGGGGGGAAATGCGCGAAAAGAGTTCTAATGGCGTCTAAAAGTTCTAAATGGCGCATTCTACGCAATCTCAGAAAGTACCCAACCGATTTCAAAAGTAATGGTTGGAAATTGATGATGACCGACCTTGCTCCAATATAGGATCTACTTCATGTCGGCGTCACTACCACCTTGCGGTTGCACTTTAAAAAACGATCTAAATTGTGATTTTTGTGATACTGAATGGGCTAGCAACTTGAAATCTGGCATGGTAATTACTTATGAGATATAAATGCTCTGTGAAAACAGTTCCTTAAAAATTTGAAATTTCAATGGGGTGAAAATAAACGAAAAGCGTTCTAAAAACGTTCTAAATAGCAATTTCTACGCAATCTCAGGAAATATAAACCGATTTCAGAAGTAATGATTTCAAATTGATTGTGACAGTCCCCGCTCCAACATAACCTATATTTTACGTTGTTGTCACTACCACCTGCGGGTTACAGGAGCAAAAAATGTTCTAAATTGCGTTTTTTGTGTTAAAGACGGGGGGGGGGGGGGGGTCTAACATTTTAAATTTGGAATGGTAATTACTTCAAAGATGCAAATGCTTTCTAAGATTTGTCGAAAGAAATTTCCAAATTTAAAAGGATGAAGTGAGGGAAACGCATTCTGTAAGCGTTCTAAATTACGATTTTTATGCAATCGTATGAAATACAAAACCGATTTCAAACATAATGATTGCAAATTTATGATGATAGAACCTGCTCAAACATAAGCATTATTTTATGTCGGTAAAACAACCCCTAGAAGGTTGCAGGAGCAAAAAACTCCCTAAATTACGATTTCTGCGGTATTCAAGAGGCTAGAAACTTTAAATATATTACTTATAAAATATAAATGTCCTCTAAGAACAGTCGAAAATAAATTCGAAATTAAAAAGAGGTGAAGCGAACTGAAGGTGGGAAAAGCATTCTAAAAGAGTGCGAAATTACGATTTCTATGGAATCTCAGAAAATAATAAAACGATTACAGAAGTTATTGGTTGCGAATCACGAGTGATAGTCCCTGATCCTATACGGGCTATATATTTATGCCGGTGTCACTACCACCTGTTTGGCAGGAACAACAAGAAAGCCTTTAAAAACATCTAAATACCGTTTTCTATAGAATATTAGGAAATACCAACCGATTTGAAGGTTAATGTTGGAAAATTAATGGTGACAGTTTCAGTTTCAACATTTTTCGAGACATTCTATTTCAACTCTCTTTCGGCATTTTATGTTGGTGCCACTAACACCAGAGAGGTGGTAGACTGTTAGACAAGAAGCTTGGGATTTGACATAATGTTTAATTTTAAGATATAAATGTGTTAAGATGGTTTCTAAAAAATTCAAAACTTCAAATGAATACTGAAATGAGCATAAAAGTCTCAAAATACTTTCTAAATTACCATTTATTTGGAAATAGTTTTAGTTCTTATTAATTAAAATCTCATATATGTCTATTGCACTTTTATAATGAAGTTTAGTCAAACTGTGGCTTCATTTGTAATTTTTGAATTATTCCAAAAAGTGTTCTTCTAAGAACAAATAGTCATGTAAATATCACTTGGCATATTTCCAAATATTACGCGAGCAAAGCCGCGGGGTTTGCTAGTGTTTGATAAACACGCTGACGCAGACACTTTTCAAATCGAAGAATTATTTTAAGAGATATTTAATGCTAAAGTTGGGCAAAATCGTTCCATTAAAGAAGTTTTGTAGGAGCAAAAACTATACATAGGAATTTAATCATTTTTAGATCATATTATGCATTAGAATTTCCCGGTGTGCAAACTGCATTTATTTCTTTAATTTGACTCATCTTTTGAGGTTTTATTTCTATTTTAAGTTAAAATTTTCAGCATTTCGAGAGATATTTTTTACATATTTTAGAAAATGGTATTAATTTAAACTGTTGCCAACTGTATAAACAGCGCAAACAATACTGTTTGCTTCAAATTAAAAATTTATTTACACATGACTATTATAAACAGAAAATAAAGAAAGCAGGAACTCATTGAAAATTATGTCATAAAAACTATGTTGGCACGTGAATTTTAAAAGAGAAAGAATATTGTAAACTAATAAATTCATTAACATGCGTTAGAAGTCTTAAATAGGATAAACTGCATCACATTTACGTCATATTACTCTTATTACGTAAAATGAATAAAATATAATATTGCAAAACAGTTTAAAATAGCGCGAGACATTTATTTGATATTTTGGGTTGATCTTTTCGACTATTTTTGTTAGGACAGCGCAAATAATATTTCATTCCTAACAAAAGTATTTTCACGTGAATATTAAAAAGAGAAAAATTAGTTTGTGAAAATTACGTCAGATTAAAAACGATACATTTAAAATGTCTTATTTTAAAAAAACTTTCTTTTCGCTTTGTTAAAAAATACCGGGAGACAAAGACTATGTTTACTTAATTCATTTTATATTACGTTATTTTGAAATGATTAACTGATTTTATTTAATCAAAGACGGAAACAGCCATTGTATCTTTTAATAGCAGCTGATTTGGCCTTAAAATTCCCCAAACAAAGAAAAATGAATAGAAACCTGTTTAAAGGGAAATCGCCACTGTTTTTTAATACTTTCCAACGAAGTTGAAAAGTGTTTATGCTTTCGGTTTGTCTATCAGTCTGTCCGTCTGTACGCTCTCTAACTCCCGTAAATATACTCGGATCGTTCTGAAATTTTTGGATGTTAGTGACCTCTACCATAGCACAAACCCTATTGCAAATGAAGTTTGTAGCATGTTTAATTCATTTACAGGGACAGTCAAAAGTTTTCCGTTACATTACCGTCTATGGGAAAAAATCGTTTAAAATGATTTTAAATAATGTTACATGCTTTCAAACATAATAAAATTGATAGGCATTTACCAGTGCACTAAAATATGCATTCCGTAGAATATGCGGTGCAAAGAATAAATATTATTCATTTACAGGGCCACGCAAAAGAATTCCGTTACATATTGATATACGGGTGGAGGGAATTTTTTCCGGCGTATTTTAATTATGTTAAATTATTTCAGGTATAATGAAATTGATATACGTCACTGAGGTTTATTATAACTTATTTCATGTTTAATGCGAAGTGCATAGCATTTACAGGGACACACAAAATATTTCAGATACTATATTGTATCCGAAGTACTGTACGGTAGCGATGATTGCTGGAAATGCATTTTTAATTATGTTATGCGCTTTTATGTTTCACTATATTTATGCATTGTATATGGTATGTATAAAAGCTGTAATTCATATACAGGGCTACACAAAAGAATTCGTAATGGTTGCTGGGTATGATTGTAAATTGCTTAAAGGTTGTTTTTAAATGAGTTATGCATTTTTACGCTGAACTGCATTTTGTTTACTAAGAAATGTTTGTATAACATAGATAAAATTATATATAGGGTCACGCAAAGAATTTGATACATGGCCGTCTATAAATGAAAATTTCTGGAAATGTGATTCCAGTAGTTTTAAGAGTGTTTTAGTTTGAATTAAACTTTAGCTAAATCGTGGCGTGTAATAAAGGTACTAGGTTAACTACAGGGTTGTACAAAAGTATACAAGTATGTTTCCATCTATTAGTATAAATTGCTGAAAGAGAAACGTCAATCTGTTATTCGCTTTCTTGCTAAACTAAATTTCCCCATTATATAGCATATATATCAACCTACAGATCAAATACAGAGCTGTTCAAAAGAATTTGAATACATATTTGCTATGGATGGTAACTGCTGAAATCAGCTTTTCAAATGTTTTATGCGTTTTCTAAAACGGTTACTTAGTTCTGTTATATACCTTATTTCCCTAAATAACGAAGCTTTGTTAAAGCATTCAGGAAGTGTTGGAAAGTGTTTCATAATCTATGCTTAACGGATGATTTTTCTTACGTGTTAAATTATAAATCAATCTTCCGAAATCTTTTTAAAGCCGGTCAAATTAACATGTTTTTAGAGTCTGCGGTGCCTGAACGGGGCTTGGCGAGCGTAGCTCGTAAGGGGCAGAGCTCCCTAGTTTCAGAAAATAAAATACCGAAAATCAGCTGAATGTGTATAAAATTTTAGAATTAAACAAAAACTCTGCTTTCGGGAAACATATTCCGTGGCAATAGCAATTATTATTAGTTCAGACAGAAATCGTGATTTATAGTGTACAATATTTCAAGCTAAAATGATTTTTTTAAAATTTTAAAGGAAATTTTATTTACAATCTTTCAAGAATAATGATCATTCTGGATTCTTTCTAGAATAATGATAGCGCGTATCTCGCTAAATACTATATTTTAATAAAGCTCACTCATGTCCTTTCACTTATAATAATGATTTTTGAATAACAAAGGAAAAATTTACGAAACTCGTAATTTTATTTTTTTTAAGAGAGAAAAAATCAATCTGTGTTTTTTTTTTTTCGTTTAACTTCCGTAAAAGATGCAAAAGATGCTTTTATTAGCAGTATACAAAAGATGTCATTAAAATATTCTAAAGTTTAATCATCTTAATGGACAGTTTACATCAAAATTGATCAAAGAAATATTTTTTTAATGTTAATTGAAAGCCTATTTAATTGAGAATATTTTGACACCTCATTTTTACCCATACGACAATTACACCGCGAGATATTATTGAAAATTTTGTTAATATACCCAAAGCAATTACTCACACAAATTAAAACTTTAAATGGTTTTTTTCCATGTTCATATTTTCTTCATTTTTATGTTCTAAAAATGCTAAGGCTGTTTTTTGTATTTGAGCTACAGATTTAAACTTTTTTGTACGTGTCCTTTATTATATATGTGATAAATCTGCACATGGAATTAGCCTTCAGGTTTTATATATATATATATATATATAAGTATATGAAGATGTGTTCTATTTCATCTTTTTACACTGTATATATCAGTAAAAAAATTATATTGAATTAATATTAGATGTATCTAAAAATCCATGCGCAGTCTTGTGTAATACGCATTTGAAAATCTTTTTTTTTTTTTTTTAATGGGCAAAAATATCACTATTTAAAAAAGTAGTATGGATTTTTTTTAATAAAGTTTTTGTAAACTTTTTAAAAAATCTATTTAAATGCGTATTATTTTTTTTTATCAAAATGTACTTTTAGCTGAATATTGAAATGAGTTCGCCATTTGAACCATATTTTTTAAAATAAAAAAAAATGAAAATGTAAACTGCCCCTTTAAAGATATAATTGTAAATCTTCAACTATGCTTTTTTTATTTAACACTGATGTTTAAACTTAATTTTAAACTTGATTTTTAAACTGTGCGAATAAAATATTTTGGTTCCTAATAACAGTTTTGCCACTGTCGACTATTCTTATATTCGTTTCGAACCACTATTTTTAAAAAAGAAATTTCTTAGTACATTTCTTTTTTACAAGTTTAAGAATTGGTGTGAGGTAGAATTAAAAAATAGTCCCCAGTGGCAGCCCTCTAATCATAGATTGTCATGCTTTTTACAGTGCAAAGAATATAAATGAGTAACGCTTGATATTACTACTATGTACTCGTAGTATTGAATACAAAAATGTAAATGAAAAAAAATCATTTAATTGTGCAGGCAAATTGCATTACTTTTATTACTGTTTTATATAAAAAATTAATTTGGCGCAGTTAAATTTTAACATGAATAAAAAACTACACCCAATTTTGTAAACCTATGTATGCCATTGAAAACATGAATTAATTATACAGATTAATTATTTTTAACCTTCTATCTTCCAAAGTTCCACAAATGGAACATAATGTGATAGTGTATCTTTTTAAGTATTTGTTTAACATGTTTGAAATTTTAAATATTCTTTTTGAAAATATATTATAACGTATTGTAAAGTATTGGTTAATAATTTTTCTGATGATGATTCTGAATATGATTTTCATTTTGGAGCTTGTTTAAATGTAACAAAAAACGGATATATAGTATGCTATGTTTTTTACTCTAGCTATACCTTTAGAATTCAAATGTGAGAGATGTGATGGTGATTCTGGTATTGCTTACTATTTTTTTATGATTTTTAATGTACAAATTAGTGATATATTTTATTTTGTTTTTGTTTTATGCTCATTAGAATGCCAAAGTCCACATGTGGAACATTGTACACAATTAACGCACATACGTTTACCTCTACATATTTCACGAATTAAAAAAAAATTATAAGTTAAAAAAAAATGTGTCCCGGACACCTTAATATATTTATGTTTTTCTTCATAAATGTGATGGTTTCTTCATGATCTCAAATGCCTAATCTGTTAAAATCTTTATAAAAACTAAACCAAATTTTTTAAAAAATTATAAAATTGAGTAATAACTGTGACTGTGAGAACACTTCTCACAGTATTTAAATTTGGTTTATTTTTATTTCCTTTCAGCTTTTTTTTTTTTTTTTTTGCATCGATGTCTATTTGAACTCAATCTTTACGCCGCGATTTTTACGTTTTTACCTCTTTCCGTAATGCAAGTCCTTTTTGCCGCTGATCTGTTTCTCTCGGCCTTCAGGCGAATTGGCAGCTTGCGCATGCGCACTCCGTATATTTAAGGAGAACATTTCTGGAGCTCTCGTATCGATGGAGACAACTTGCATTATGATGACGTCATTGAAATGATGCGCCGCCCTCTTTTGACTCCGATCGCTGACAGGAAGAAAGTTCAGTTTCGCTTTCCAATCAGTGAAAACATTTTGAATTATGTAGCTTGTAATTCGATTTTCATTAATTTACCGTAAATTTCATTTTAGCTAATCATTTTAAATTCTGCCTTTTAATTACTTTGTCAACACCGTATTCATCATTCAAATACTAAAACTCGTTAATTTTTAATTCAGAATTTGGTTTGATGTTGTCTGAAAAAGATGTAGTCTTTTAACGTAGTTTTAGCGGAGCGCCGGCCCGCCGGCCGTTCGAATGTCGTGCCGCTTTTTTGCCGAATAAGTTTGATATTTAGTTACGTGGCTATGTTCTTTCTCAAAGTTTAATTTAACTAAAAGATGTGTTGCCCTCATCAAAGGAATCCCATGGAACTATTCTATGTTGGCTGCTATTTTTCTTCTTAAAGGATTAGTCCTTTTATTTTAAAATGGTGACCAGAAGCAAGAATTTCATAACCTTCTATTCAACTAACGTATGGAATAAAGAATATTATTATTTTTATCAGTTTGCCTCTTCACTGTCTACATTTCAAGTAAGAACTCTCCAGTTTTATTATTTCTTTAACGATCAATAGTTTTATTAAAAGAAATTTGCTATTTGTACTAAACCACTTAAACGATCATTAATTACCGTCACAATTTGGCGCCGTAGTACCTTTCAAATTGCAACGCTGTTGCTTTGGGATTATTGCAATTTTCAAAATACTGATTCTTGAAGTTAATTTTTTTAGAACTTTTTGTTCTTTTTTTTAAGAATTATGAGAGTTTTGGTTGAAATATTTTAATAGAAGTTACATTTTCATGAAACTTGTTCTAATTTTTGAAGAAAATTAAGATCGTTATGCAAGAAAGTCAAGTAAATTTATTTTTGAGGAATTGTTCTCATTAGTTAAAAAGAAAATGGTTTCTTTAATTCAAGATTTGTTGGATATAATTTATGAAAATATTGTAGAATATTTGATGTTCTCATTCTCAAAAATTCTTCAGTTATGCCATTTTTATGTTAAATAGTTGCATTTTTTTTACAATATTCTAAAGAATTCATATTTAAATTTTACTATATTTTGAAGAATGTACTATTATTCAAATCAAGAAATGAATTTATATAATTACAATATTGAAAATGAGTTTTATGTTGATGCAAATAATAGCAATATTCTATTTTTAAGAATAAAATTCTGAGGCAGTCACATATTTTTTTTTTTAAATTGATTAAAAATTTTGGAATTAAAAATATTTTGAAGAATAATTGTTGAAATTGAAATATTTTTGTAAATGAATTTATGTTCTTAAATAATTTCAATGAATTTGAAGTTTGGCAAAAATTGTTCTCAGGAACATATGATATGATATTTTAGTAGGCATGGCTTTTGGGTTATATATTTTTTTAATTTTCTACTTATTAATGGCACTTTAAATGAATTATAAATTTGATTTTCAATATATATATTTAAAAAAAAAAGATTGAAATTTTATTGAAGTATTATTTTTAATTCTTGTTGCTGAGAAATTTTGTTCTTCACTTAAAGTTGTTCTCATCTCATTATGCCTATTTTCTCCAACTGAAGTTTGGTATTCTTCAAGTAATTTATAGTAGTAATTATCCTGTATGATTATTTTTGAAGTATTGCCTGCTTCTCTGTATAACAAAAATATAATATGAAAATTTATAAACAGTTATCCCCTTTGAAAAGTTCTTAGACTTGCTCCTTAGATGATTTGTGAAATATGCTGATATGTATAGTTAGCATGTTGTCTTGTGCACTAGTCTGATTTCATCTCTAATATTTAAAGAACTGTTCCTGTTTTTAAATTTACCTATTGATGTTGTTATAGAACTCTCAGCTAACAAATTGAAAATATTCAAAAATTTCATTGCTTCAATTCTCTTTGGCAAATTCAATTCTTTCACAAATTTATAAGTCTATGCATGACATATCCACATCGACATCATCATACCTTATTCTCATGTTGCTTTATAAAAATAAAAAGAGCAACATTAATTTTTTTTTAATGAAATGGGGCTTCTTCAATCCTGTAACAGTTCTACTTAAAATTCCATTCACCATAAGAAAAATCAATAGTGAAGATTACTTTTATATATTTATTAACTATCAATAGTTCTTAAGTTATGTGCTTTTTGCCATATTTAATTATGACTGTTCCTGTATATGCTGCTAGAATTTTTTTTTAATTACCTATAATGACGTTCTTCAGACTTTTCTTCCATTCATCTGTTACTTCTGATGAAGATGGTCAGTGGTTTTGTGTGATATCCATTTCTTCTGGTCTCTTCTTTGTTGTTGCACATGTTATCATGGAAGCTAAAAATTATAAAATTACCTACCTACTTTTTCAAAAGTTTCCTACATCTACAATAGTTTAATTTTTTATGTGCTTCGTATTCAGCCATAAGATGCCTGGTGAAGTGTTGTTCATTTATAGGCAAATATCCATTCATGAAACCACTTCATTAGTGTTCTTCGGTTTCAGAAGCTACAAATAGTGTTTACTACTTCATTCTCTTCAAAATAAATAAATAAATAAATAGCTTTCATTACTGTTTATAATAGTGTATCAGTTAACGTTTCTCATGTGAGAGTAAATATCCTCATCAAGTGAAATTGTAGACTTGTCTGTTGCTAGAACTCAGTTACTCATACCATATCATTATTCTAAGTCTTCTCAAACAAGGAAGTTTAAATTTATATTACCTGAAAATTACTGATGTGTTTACCTTCAACAACATAATTTTATGCTGCATTTTCTCCAAATATTCTAGCACGTGCAATTAAAATTATTCAGAGTTAATTTTTGCTTGTGTGTAGCAATTCATCCTCACATTGCAAAATTTTTGCTCATTGATAATCAAGTGTAAATTCTCAATTAATATAAGAAGTTTGTGAATATTTGTTACAGTGTTTATGCAAGATCAAGTTATTTTGAAAAGTTCCTCATATTTATTTATTTATTATGTGCATAGTGCCTTTTATTTTAATTTTATTTCATACCCAAAGCCTCTAAGTTTTTATTTTGCCATTTGCCTCATTACTTTAGTATAAAAAAAAAAGAAAGAAAAGGAATGATTGTATACATTTTGAAGATTTTTGTTTTATGAAGAAATTGAATAGTAAAAAGGATTTTCATTTTGAATTTTTCAATGTTTGAAGAAATTGAATAGTAAAAATGATTAGTTCATTTTTGTCTACAATGTTTTATGAAGAAATTGAAATTTAAAAATTAATGTCTTCTCTTCATACCTACAAATAATACAAGAATATTACAGAAAAGCACAATTATAGATGGAAATTTTTTATCAGCGCATTTATATATATATATATATAGAATTTTTTTCTATAAATCATCTAGTGAAATTTAAAAAAAAAAACCTTGACCTCAATTACCTGATTATATCCTAAAAAGTATGTGTGACCATACTACATTTCATTATTAAGTGCATCACCGACTTCTCGTCCTTGTTAATGTTCTGCAAATGTGATTTGTGCATGTGTCGCAGGAGTTATGATTGCTCTGCAGGGATGAGTACGATGTCGTCAGTTAGTGCTTCAAAAAAGAATGCAATGCATTCTCATATTGTGTCATATTTAAAATTTTCTGATGTCATCATGCAAAGATCATCTATTTTGATGATTATTATGTGAATATTCCAGTTTTTTCGACAGCATCTGTTCACATCTACAAATGTTTTGGTGTATGCAATTATCTATTTTAGTGCTTGTGTACAACCTTAAGATGCAATACTAGTACCAGTGTACCACCTCATGTTGTGTTGCTAAACTTTCAGTGACATCAAGTTATCTTCAATAGCCTTGTTCCATATGGCTCTGGACTCAATGAACATTTTTTTTAATCCAAAAACATTGCCTTTACCCACCTGCAGTTACACAGTGTTATTATATTCTTATTTATAATTAAAATTTTCTTTTACCTAAGATGTTAGGAGCCTTGTTAGGAGAACCAAGCCACCTAAAATTTTACTTAGGAGTTCTTATATGTTTTTATTTTTGTTCATGGACATGCTGATGGCTAGGGCATGATGGTCATCGACATGGTTGTGGACTTCGATATTTATATATATATATATCTAATTTTTTTTTGTTTGTTTACGGTGTTGCTGATGATTTCATCTTCGTCATTATCATCATTGTGAGCCTAACATTGAATTGTAATAATTTTATTTCTATATTATATTTAAATGATTATTTTAAAATTATATTCCTGTTACATGGTATTTTAGTTTTATAAACTCATGATTTTGTCAAAATTTTTTTCTTTTGTTCTATATGGAAGTACTTAAATTTTTATTTTTGGTGATCACCAGTCTCTCATATTTTAAAGAAAAACCATGGTATATGTGTATTTATCTAATAATATAGTAAAATTCTTTTGTGTCTCATACATATATATTAAGAATTCTTATGACTAATATATTGAAATTTTTATTTAGAGTAAAGTATAAAGTTCAAAGAAATTGTGTCTATGATGGGTATTTATGACACTTAATTATGACATGTCTTTTAATTGAAATAGCAACTTGTTTCTATGGGATAATTTGTTTGGGTGACTGAGTAGTGCACGACTCAATTACACAATTGGTATCACATACAATTGGTTGTCTGTTTTAGTTTAAATGAAATTATAAAGTTTGATACACTAAAATGATATCATTATGTTTTATGAAAGTTTATTTATATATGGCTATTTCATTTCCTTTCATGTTAAGAGTAATAAAGAAAAAGAAAACTCTTTATTTTTTAGATATAATTAGAAAGTCCTAGGCATGTTGTAAAAGTCAAACTACAAAATGTTTCCTGACTTTTTGTTGCTTTTGTATTTGCAACTTTTATCAGAAGTTAATTCTGTTTTTATTTGGTACCAAGATAGCAAAATTTATTATGACTAAATGATCTCAATTTTGTTAACTCAGAATATGTTAACATTTTTATGATGATAATTTTATGAGATCAAATAGAAGGTTTTGCCAATGTTACAGTATTTTTGGCATTTTTATTGTATACTTGATGTATTGTATACTTTTTGGATTATGAATGTACTTTATGCAATGTATATTCTTTTTCTCTCTCTTACTCTTGGTCACCAAATTTTTTTCCAGCACCTTAACTTTAAATTTTATTGTTCGACTTTAATGATGTCATCCTATTATCTGTAAAAGGTTTTTGATCGATTTTGCCTTTTACATCTCCTGGTCTTACAAAATTTTCTCGGTGAAGGGAGGTAATGTGAGAATACTTCTCACAGTATTTAAATTTGGTTTATTTTTATTTCCTTTCAGCTTTTTTTGCATCGATGTCTATTTGAACTCAATCTTTACGCCGCGATTTTTACGTTTTTACCTCTTTCCGTAATGCAAGTCCTTTTTGCCGCTGATCTGTTTCTCTCGGGCTTCAGGCGAATTGGCAGCTTGCGCATGCGCACTCCGCTATTTTAGGAGAACATTTCTGGAGCTCTCGTATCGATGGAGACAACTTGCACACAGGCATCTCTACACCGGCCAAATCGCTAAACTAAATCCGGCGGGTCACGTGACCAGTTGAAGGCGGTTAAATTGAAGCGAAATCAAAGTGACGGGCGCCATTTATTCTGTTCTTGAAAATTCCATCGTTGATGAATTCAAGTCGCAGTTTTCGTATAAAGTTGCACATGGTTCATGATTTTCATCTTTATACTATCTGTTTTATTTAGATACTTATGTTTTATTTCAAGAAAGTGTTTCATTTGTTTTCCCTGCATTTCATGTGCTTCCCTAGTGTTTCATTGTTTCTCTTTCTGTAAAGAAAATATGGCTCTCAAGGATTCGCAAATATAATTTTAATTTCATCTAAAAGGCTAGAATACGAATTAAATATTCTAAAATGATGTTCAGTGAATATCACCAAGGATTAACATACCTATTGAAGTAAGTTCTGATTTAACTTTTCAAATTTATTGTCTTAATAAAACAAATTATATCAAACGCTTGGTTTGAATATTAGCAATCTAAAAAAATAAGTATAAGGTTGACATGATTGTTAAAATATATGATGAATGTACAGTTATATGTCAGTAATTATTATATCTCTCTAGAGAAGTTGATTGAAAATGAGAAAAGCCTAATAATTCTAAATCTCTTTCATAATAAACAAAAATATTTAGATAAGAAATGCAATTTATCAATAAATCAGGCACGAAACAATTACTCCTAAAGGAGGAATTCCACCTTTTTTAAAGCAATTTTGGACATTTTCTGGATTGATGCAAAACTGCAAAGAAAATATTGGAAGCATATGTGAGAGGGGGGGGGGTTGTCTAGGAAATTTAACAATAATTTTGTTTACTCAAATCGTCGGAATTTGTTTCTAAATTACTGTGCAAAAAAGCCATCAAATCAAAGGTGAATAAGCATCTGAAAGTGGTGTAAATTATTTCTAAAATGTCTTTCCAGAGTGATTTTTTTAGACTTTAAAAGGTAAAGGAAGTTTCCATAAGGTTCTTTTTGGAATAGAACATTTTTTCCTAATTAACACTTTTGTATAATTTCAGTGATGCAATTTTGGAGATGTATTTCTGGAGTAAAGATTAATTTGACTTGCTTGTATTTATGCAGCATGGAGGTTTGTTTTTTTGTTTGTTTTTGAAAGGAGAGGGGAAATCTTAAACAGACAAACCTTCTAAAATAATATTTATTTTGACAAATTAATCGCTGTAGTTCACATAAATTCATCAGATATTTATGGTTTTACATCTTAGCAAACTGTCTTCAATTTCCTGTTTTGATTCAAAAGACCTGTAAAATTGTTAGTTTAAATTTCTTTTAATAAATTTTAAATTATTAAAAGAAAATCATACATACAGTAATATTTTATTTTATTGTATAAATAAGTTAAAATGTGTCCAAAAATAAATATTGTATAGATGAAAAAAAATTTTACAACTTTTTTTCTGTTTTCCATTTTCATGCCTGATAAATTTAGACACGTTTAAAGATCTTTAAATGATATATTAAACCCAGTTTATAAAAACATTGTGCCAATCCTACTTTTCATTGCAGGTTATGCTGCTTTCTAAACTTGCTAAAACATCACTGTTGTAATTACTGTATAGAATCTAGTAATGGTGATTTTTCATATGAATTTTTTATTAAAAATTAGTTAACTTTAGGTTAAAAATGTAGTGAATGACTTTGATCATTTATGTAAATATTGTACTCACAGGGATCTGTCCAGATTTTTCTTTCAGGGTCCTATTTTTGAAATTGTGAATAGTTTTTTTTTTCACATTTATGAAAAATCTACTTTTAATTTTGGGAATTTGAAATTATCGTTATATTCAGGTTCTTGTTATACATTTTTAACAAGATCCTCTCTGCATCTATATCTTGATAATAGGTTTTTTGACAAGTTAGATAGTATTACTTTTAAAATTTGTGATGAAAAGTACAGTTTGGAAATGCAAAAGTTTTGTGTAAAGCTAATTGTTAAGTTGAAAAATTTTGTGAAGAGTCCTGTTTTAAAATAAAAATGTTGTGAAAGGTCCATTAAAGGACTTAATTTTTCTCTAAACAGATCCCTGGACTCATGACAGTTTTATTTATTTAAAAATATGATGCAAGTTGTATATAAGATCTTACCAAATAATTACTCAAAAATAGTTATTAAAAAATTTTTAAAAAAAACTGAAAAATAAATAAATCTGTATTTATTTTTAGCATTCAACCTTAGAATATCTGAATTTCTTAACAATATGTGAATATTTTTTGTCGTGCTTTTCATAATTTAAATACCAAATTTATCCTTTCATTTATTTTTAATTTGTGTAAATGCATTTAGCCAATATAATATGTTATTCTTTTCATAACTAAGGGGCTGGCTCCAATATAAAACTTTGATCATGAAGCTAAAAAAACATTTTAAATTTTCTTTACTTTTCTGACAAATGTAATAGATGGGAAATATTTTTGTTAATTTTTTATAAGTATTTTTGAATGATGGCTTTTTAATAGCAAATCGTACATTCTAGTGTATGGTATATTCAAAATTTTCCACGAGTTATTTTGATTACAGAATATTGCTTTTTACACATTAGTATAGATCTTTACTTTGATGATGAGGTATATAATCAAGTTTTATATTTTGAAACAGATTTTTCAAGTAACAACCATAAAAAGCATAAATCTCTGTGAATTCAAAGGGTACTTTTTACAAGCATATTTTTTCCTTACATAATGGTAGTTATATTTTAGTTCCTAATGTCATTTTAATGTTTTACCGTATAATTTCTTGTGGTCGCGAAGTGCTTAACGTAATGGAATTTTTTGTAAATGTTATTAGAAAAACGAGAAAGGCGGAAATTATCTTATTTGAGTGAACCACGGTATCAAATCGATTGATTGAGCTTATTGAAAAATCTTTCAGTAAAATAATATTACAAGAAAACCGGGACCTGAAAGGAGATTCACTAGGCGCTCAATCACGATATAATTTTACTAGTGGGGGGAAAAGAAAAGTCCGCCTTCGACAGCCGCCATTTTGAATGAGCACTCAGGCCTAGTATTCAGAGGGCTGTGACTTGCATTATGATGACGTCATTGAAATGATGCGCCGCCCTCTTTTGACGCCGATCGCTGACAGGAAGAAAGTTCAGTTTCGCTTTCCAATCAGTGAAAACATTTTGAATTCTGTAGCTTGTAATTCGATTCTCATTAATTTACTGTAAATTTCATTTTAGCTAATCATTTTAAATTCTGCCTTTTAATTACTTTGTCAACCCGTATTCATCATTTAAATACTAAAACTCGTTAATTTTTAATTCAGAATTTGGTTTGATGTTGTCTGAAAAAGATGTAGTCTTTTAACGTAGTTTTAGCGGAGCGCCGGCCCGCCGGCCGTTCGAATGTCGTGCCGCTTTTTGGCCGAATAAGTTTGATATTTAGTTACGTGGATATGTTCTTTCTCAAAGTTTAATTTAACTAAAAGATGTGCTGCCCTCATCAAAGGAATCCCATAGAACTATTCTATGTTGGCTGCTATTTTTCTTCTTAAAGGATTAGACCTTTTATTTTAAAATGGTGACCAGAAGCAAGAATTTCATAACCTTCTATTCAACTAACGTATGTAATAAAGAATATTATTATTTTTATCAGTTTGCCTCTTCACTGTCTACATTTCAAGTAAGAACTCTCCAGTTTTATTATTTCTTTAACGATCAATCGTTTTATTAAAATAACTTTTGCTATTTGTACTAAACCACTTAACGATCATTAATTACCGTCACAGTGACATGTACTCATTTATTGTAATTCAATAGACCTAAAGATTATCACACAGGTTATGATGGTTTATTGATATAATTTTCATATTGTAACCATTTACAAATTGATTGCAGTATTTTGGTTAGTGATTGTGATAATAGATTCTGCATTGGGGGCTGTGCATATATAACTTTGTCACTTTAGGAGTGATAGGGGGGGGGGGTGGCACATGACACCGAATGACATCGTTCGGGAGAGGGGGGGGATTTGGCTTTTGATATTGTTATCATTTTTTATCCTCTAACATTTTCTATTTCATTTGTAATTTTTTTTTTATTTGCATTAGTCTATTACCTTTTTTTTAGTCTGTTATTTTTTTATGAAAATACAAAGTTATTATTAAAATCATTGAATGATTATAAAATTATTTAATTCCAAAATATGTAATACCCTAAAATTTGTGATTCCTAATCTTCTATCATATGTGTATGCATATATAATACACTGTTCGAGAAGCAACGTTCGAAGTGTGTTTAAAATGATACTTGTTGTATTTACTAGTAAAATAAAAAGAAAGAATGTTATCCACCAGTTTTGTTAATAAGAAGTTTTGGCTACCTCCTCTCGACCCCTCTTCCCCAATGCGGGGACAATTGCAAGAAAGCATTATTACTGTTGAATGCATTATGCAACAAAAAGCTATTATTGAATACTTTTAAATAGTAATTACTTTTTGAAAATGCTACTTCATATAAAGTTATTTCATGTACAATAGTGATTTTTTTTCTTTTCATTTGAATCCATAAAGTATGCGAATAATAACAATATCTGTA
This sequence comes from Maratus speciosus, assembly GCA_963932465.1. NCBI lineage: Eukaryota > Metazoa > Arthropoda > Arachnida > Araneae > Salticidae > Maratus > Maratus speciosus. The sequence goes on from OZ010794.1 coordinate 545,240,992, forward strand.
TATCACTGAAAAAAAAGAAAACATTGCCAAAATCAAAAGAATGTTTAGACATTAATAAGGATATCATTAGGGAGGGATTGTTCCAGAGACGTACTATATCGCAAAGGGGGGAGGCCAAAAATTAGCATACTGAAAGAAACTATAAAACTATGTAATCAATCTTCTCGGTTTTCCTTCCAGAACATAAAGTATTAAAGGATAAAATCTGTCGCAGCTAAAGAATAGATAACATACTTATTATGCCAATTTAGATTCTGTGTTACATTTGTAAAGTGGAATACGTTGAAATCTTCAATCTGTAGGAATCTCATTTGCTGCTACCTACATTTCATTTAAATTAATATATTGCATTAAACTTCTTCCTTATTGAGAAAATATTCTCATGTATGGGATAAAGAAGGAACGATTTTTAAACGTATATATTTTATCTTTTTCGGGTAAGAGTATGTGCGGAAGATTTGGTGTATTAATCGCAATAACAGTTTGTACGTTGTATTCTGGAACTAAAAAAAAAAAAAATCTGCTGATATTTCACCTCTTTTTTGAGGGAACATAATGTTTGGAATTAAAAACAAGTTGGAAATTGCACGTCAAACGTGGCATATGTGGTGCGTTCGTACTATAACTAGTTTTATAAATACCTTTTGCACCGCATATTGCACTGAATTTATATTTTAGTGCGCTCCATAAATGCATATCAATTTCATTCTGTTCGAAAGACTGTAACATCATTAAAATGCACTTGAAATAATCTGTTCCCGTTGGCCGTAATGTAACGGGAAACTTTTGACTGTTCCTGTAATTAAACTATACATCCGATTTTCATAAAATTCAAAATGACAAGACAAAATTTTGCAACAATCATATATTTAAAATTTCAGACCATTCGGTTGGGTAGTTTTTCTCGTGTTAAATGCGAACGGACAGACCGAACGACGACTATAGGTGCTACGTATTTATATAATTGCGAACACACCTAAAAAGCTATCTCAGAACTAGAAATGTCAAGCACTTATTATCAATTTAGATTTCGTGCTGTATTTAAACGGTAAAGTATGCTGGATTGTTCGTTTTTTTCACACAGGGAACAAACAAATAAAAAAAAAATATGTGACAATACATCTTTTTGGTAATTTGATGCATACAAAAGTTTATTTTACAGTTTTTTATATATTTTTCCACTTTAAATGTATAGCATCGTCTATACGAAATTTTCTGATCTAAAGTTTTACTTGCTTAAAACAAAACTTTTGGTCACGAGAAAAGTTTTCGTTGAACCCGCACTCTTGTACGCTAAATACACGGTATATTATTGAATATAAAAATCTATCACTAACTTTCGGCCTATCCTATATACTAAAAATATATACAAATGAACTGTATGGCATCCTTCGTTCGAAATCTTTTATAAAGAAGAAAAACTATACAATACAATTAACAAATTTTAAATAGCAAATAAAAAGCAAAACTAATTTCTACATATCTTTGTCTAAATTTTTATAATTAACTTCTTCCAATCTTATTTAACTAACGTGTACTCATAATAACATTCACTTCCAGGTGATGAAAGTGAACATAAATAAACGTAATGAGATATTATAATAATGACTTTGCTCGTGAAATTAATGTTCATTTTCCAGCTGAAGTTTTGAAAGGTAGAAACTTGTTACCTCATTGTTACAAAAATTAAAAAGCTTATTGTTGTAACAGATGGAAATAGAATTTGAGAAAGCTGTTATTAACATTTTGTAAAATAATAAATTCTTAGATAATAACTCGTGCGTTATATAATGAATTTACTGGATTATATTCTTTTCAAAAGTACACTTTATAAATGATAAAAAAATTATATCTTTAAAAGTATTTTTCTCAATTTTATTTCTTTTTTTTAACACTTCCCAACGTTGTTCAAAAGTGTTTATGAATTAACCTTTTAGGTAGGTTTCGTAAGAAATACTACAGTAGTAGGAAAACAAGAGTTCTGGGACAGCAGGTGGGACCGCCCGCCTCCGGTGCCCCCCTCCGATGCCCTCTCCGGTCCCCCTCCTAATCCCTCCGCCTCACACCCCTCCTCCAGTCCCTCCGACACCATACTACCGTCCCCTAGCGGTAAAAATAATTTTCTGCTGTAACATGAAGGGTGAATGACATTCTATTCAATCTTGTACTATAATACGAGCAAAAATTGTGTGTGTGTAAATTTTATCTTAAAAACGGCTCTAACGATTCTGACTAAATTTTGTATTTTATCGTTTCGGGCACGAAAAGACTATTGGGCTAGGTCACATGTTCTAGAAAATTCAATTAGTGGGTCATAATGGATCAGGGTCAAGCTAATTATATCTAAACAAGTTGGAAATTGCTCGTCAAACGTGGCAAATGAGGTGCGTTCGTACTATAACTAGTTTTAAAATTATTTTTTGCACCCCATATTGTACTGAATGTATAATTTGTTGCACTTCATAACGTGCATAGTCTGATACATCATTAAAATGCACTTCCAATATTTTTTTCGGAACACTTTTGACTGTCCCTGTAATTAAACTATACATCCGATTTTCCTAAAATTTGAAATAGCTCAACAAAATTTTGCAACAATTATATCTTTAAAATTTCAGACCATTCGGAAGGCTGTAATATCATTAAAATGCACTTGCAATAATTTTTCCCATTGGCCGTAATGTAAAGAAAAAATTTGACTGTCCCTGTAATTAAACTATACGTCCGATTTTCCTAAAATTTGAAATGGCTCGACAAAATTTTGCAACAATTATATCTTTAAAATTTCAGATCATTCGGAAGGCTCTAATATCATTAAAATCCACTTGCAATAATTTTTCCCATTGGCCGTAATGTAAAGAAAAACTTTTGACTGTCCCTGTAATTAAACTATACGTCCGATTTTCCTAAAATTTGAAATGGCTCGACAAAATTTTGCAACAATTATATCTTTAAAATTTCAGATCATTCGGAAGGCTCTAATATCATTAAAATCCACTTGCAATAATTTTTCCCATTGGCCGTAATGTAAAGAAAAACTTTTGACTGTCCCTGTAATTAAACTATACATCCGATTTTCATAAAATTTGAAATGGCTCGACAAAATTTTGCAACAATCACATATTTGAAATTTCAGACTATTCGGTTGGGTAGTTTTTGCTCTGTTACATGCGGACAGACGGACAGACGGACGGACAGACGGACAGACGGACAGACGGACGGACAGACGGACGGACTGAACGACGACTATAGGTGCTACGTATTTATATAATTACGAACGCACCTAAAAACGACTCAATCGATTTTAACTAAATTTTATATCCAGCCGATTTTGGGCATGAGAAAACTATTGGGCTGGGTCACGTGTTCGAGAAATTTCGATTAGTCGGTCACATTTGGGTCACTTTGGGTCAAGCCAATTTTATCTAAAAAACGGCTCTAACGATTTTGATTAAATTTTGTATTCTATCGTTTTGGATTACGAGAAGACCATTAGCCTAAGTCATATGTTAGAGAAAATTCGATTAGTAGGTCGTTTTTGGGTCACTGTGGGTCAAGCTAATTTTATATAGAAAACGGCTCTAACGATTTTGACGAAATTTTGTATTCTATCGTTTTCGGGAACAATAATATCATATATGGGCTAGATCGCATGTTCAAGAACATTCGATTAGTGGGTCATTTTGGGTCATAATGGGTCAGGGACAAGTTAATTGTATCTAAATAACAGTTCAAATGATTTTGACAAAATTTTGTAATATACCGTTTCCGGGCACGAGAAGATCATTGGGCTATGTCACATGTTAGAAAAATTTCGATTAGTGGGTCATTTTTGGGTCACTACGGGTCAAGCTAATTTTGTCTAGAAAACGGATCTAACAATTTTAACTAAATTTTATATCTAACCGTTTTTGGGCACGAGAAAACTATCGGGCTAGGTCAGATGTTCGAGAAATTTCGATTAGTGGGTCATATTTGGGTCGCTTTGGGTCAAGCCAATTTTATCTAAAAAACGGTTCTAACGATTTTGACTAAATTTTGTATTCTATCGTTTTGGATTACGAGAAGACCATTGGGCTAAGTCGTATGTTAGAGAAAATTCGATTAGTGGGTCAATGAGGGTCAATGAGGGTCAAGCTTATTTTATTTAAGAAATGGCTCTACCGATTTTGACGAAATTTTGGATTCGGGCACAAGAATACCATTGGGACAGGTCGCATGTTCAAGGACATTCGATTAGCGTGAATCATTTTGGGTCACAATGGGTCAGGGTCAAGATAATTGATCTGAAAACGGCTCAAACGATTTTGACAAAATTTTGTATTATACTGTTTTCGGTCTTTAGAAAACCACTCGGTTGTGTCACATGTTCGAGAAAATTAGATTAGTGTGTCATTTTGGAATCACTGTGGGTCTATAAAACGGCTTAAATGATTTTGACTAAATTTTGTATCCTACCGTTTTTGATTAGCAGATTATTGAGCTTAACTCACATGCTTGAGCAGATTTCATTAGTGCGTCATTTTGAGTCTCAACGGGTCAGGGTCACGAAACCGCAAAGTTAACGAAATATTGGCGACAATTTGCCGCAAAAAAAACTTTCAAGAATACGAATGCCAAAACACATACTCGGTGCCAAATGCAAGAATATCGCGAAATTTGGCTATATTTGTCGAAGAAATAGGCATTCAGAATGTCAAAGATTTTTTTAGAAATTCTTAATAGGACTCGAGATACAATGGTTAAACAAATCAGAGTTGAGCTAAAAATGCCATTTGGAAAAACGAATGATAGAGTGAGAATATTATATCGAGTTGAACACAAAGCTAATTTTGACCGAGCTATGCTCGGATATCCCCGCTTGTTATCATCAATAGAATTGTTATAGACAAATGATTATTTCAATATTTATGTTAAAATACTTTCTCCATTTTAATTAATGAGTATTATTAATTAATCAAAATAATTGAAAATAACAATTTTTAAGGAAAAAAGCTGCTTTCTATGCATTTTTTTTCAACTACAAGATCAGAATATCAACTTAAAAGAGGAAAGTTAAACATGTATTTGAATTTTGCAGAACCTTTATCTTAAGGGGTCTCAGGACTCTTAAAGCTCTAAAATTTCCGAAATTTTAATTTTTTTAGATGTTAAACTTCTATGTTTTCTGAACATTTTGATATAATTGTTATCTTGAAATTTCCATTAGAACAGAAGTTATAGCATTTAGAATTATACTCGCTCAATAGCTGAAGCGGTGTTTCCAAAATTTTGAAGTCATTTTTCTCCAAATGACGTTTTTGGGCATAACGCGCACGATATCTCAAAAACTTCTGAATATTTTTTCATGCAATTTTCAAAACATATGTTTCATGTTAGTCTGTATAAACTGAACCTAAAATTTCCTTTTTATTGTAAAAAGAAAATATTTTTTATGGGTTTATATTGTTGAAATTTTCTAAATTTTGCATTAGCTAAATACATCTTTGTATTAAAAATATAAAAATGCTTTAAATACAAATTTAGTTAGGTTCAGTGTAATTATTATAATCTGAGGTATAAGTAGGCGCCAAAATTTGATTTCTAGTTGGAAAATTTATTTTGTAATCGTGCGCATAAGCTGTTACGCCGATTTTCTGCTCGTCAAATGTCTGACAGTTTTGAGCCCCCTGTAAATGCTAATTCTGCATCTTGCAATTTTTCAAATATTTGAAATGAAAGAACATACTTGTATCTTTCATTCCCATTTAAAATTGTGTCTGAATATCAAATACATTTTAAGATGTTAAATGTTGAAAATGGTCCTGTTTTTCATTTTTTCCAATTTTAAGAGTCCTGAGACCCCTTAATGAGTATTATTTATTAAGCAAAATAATGAAAAATATCAATTTTTAAGGAAAAAAGCTGATATCTGTAGATTTTTTTCAACTACAAGATCAGAATATCAACTTAAATGGGACAAGTTAAACATATATCTGGATTTTGAAACACCTTTATCTTAATAAGTATTATTAATTAACCAAAACAACAAAAATATCAATTTAGAATGAAAAAGTAGATTTTTTTAGATGTTTTTCAACTATAAGATGAGAATATAATCTTAAATGGGAAATTTTACCATATATTTTAGTTTTCGAACAACCATTACCTTAATGAATTTTGATAAATGAACAAATAACAATGGTTAATATTGTTTTTTTAATGAAAAGACGAATTTTGTTAACTTTTACATTAGTTTAAGATTTTAACATACATTTAAACACTGGTTATGTGAGATTTAAATCCTTAGACGACTGCACTCCAAGATATATATTAATTAAACAAAATAAATTCTATTTTTAGGTTAATCAATAACTAGAAATTTCACATTTAAAAAATATTTTCACGAAAACGCATATAAAAATACAATTTTTTATTATAATTTTCTTAAATTTTAGCAGATTGAATAGCATTTTTTCGATGAGACTAGTCAAAGTTTTCCTTAAATTTGGGGGACTGCAACAAGAGGGTTTTGACGTCACAAAATCACATCGGAAAATGTTTACATCCAAGAAAAATATGAATTTTTATGCTTTTTTTCAACTGTTACATGAAAGATACAAACTTATATTTTAGTTTTGGACAATCAATACCTTAATGAATATTAATAATTAAGCAGAACAATGGCAAAGATATAAAAGCTGAGAGATAAAGAGATAAAAGCTGATTTCTTATGATATTTTCAGCTGTAACACGGAAATATCACACTTCTAAGAGAAGAGTTAAATTTATATTTTAGTTTTTAACAACAAAAACTTTATAAATATCATTAATTAAACAAAAAAAATATCAGTTTTCAAGAAAGTTGAATTTGTACGCAAATTTTTAACTTTTAAATACATTTGTTTATATATTGTTACAAGATACAGACTATATTGTTAAACTTTATCTATCTTTAAAAGCTTGATTGTCTTTATATAGTGTTCATATTTATATCTATTCACATCGTGACTACTACATTTGAGACCAATTGTACAAATTTCTTTCCTATGTTGGAAACTGTAAATGAATAAAATTGTTTTATGCATTCGAGATCATTTAATCATTGATACATTCGAGATTTTGAACATATATCGGAATTTTAAATGAACAACAACTTTATGAATATTAATAATTAAACAAACAATGGAAACTATCAATTATTAAGGAAAAAGACTGATTTCTTTAGATTTTTTCAACCGTAATATCAGAATATCAACTTAGAAGGGAAAAGTTACGAGGATTTCAACTTAAAAGCGATATTTAAACATATATTTTAGTTTTTGAACAATCATTACCTTAATGAATTTTAATACTTGAACAAATAACAAAAGGAAAATATGATTTTTAATGAAAAAAGACGAATTTAAACGAATTTGATTAACTTTTACGCTAGTTTGAGATTTTATCATACTTTTAGATGCTAGCTATGTAGAATTTTAACGTCACGAAACCGCATTAAGGCAACAATTTACACATTTTAGAACTACAAAAAGTGTAAAAAATAAATCGAAAATTTTAACCCACAAATTAGATCCTCATCTTAAGCAATTATTGCAGTTTAAGGCCATAGAGCTCTATTTATTGCATAAATGGAATTAAAAGAAGAAAGCGTAGTAAAGAAATTCTTGTTTTCATTCATTACTCTCCTGCAAAAATAACTTCAATAACTGTAACCATTTGTAATTTATTGGATTTTACAAACAGTCGGTTTATTTTTAGTTCATCCTGTAAAACGTTTGTCTTTCATTATAATCCATCAAATTTTTTAAATCATACTGGTGTTTTTCTCCCTTTTCTGAGTACACATCTCACAGAAGTTTTAAAAGGTAAACTTTAGTAATCATAAAACAAATCTAAAACTTTTCCATAACCTGGAACAAACATTTGAACAGTCTCCTGTTTACGGTTTAGTAATCTTAGATGATGTAATCAATACCTGAAACTAAGTTCTGCTTAGGTAGTTTTTCTTTTCCCTTAAAAACAATTTCACATAGGAAAATCACAGCAGCTAAAAGCAATTTACGACGTGAAAAGAAACGCGGTTCCCAAAGTAATTAAGTTCTTTTTTATTTTACCCGATAATTTAGTTCTTTTTAAATTGCGTTTCAGCATAAAACATTCCTTTTTTCATAAAAGTATCATGTTCAACTCTCCCTATGCTATTATTGAAAATATTTTAATAAAGAGTTCAGAAGCTGTATATTTTCAATCTAGTGGATTTAATTTTATTATTAAGGAAATTAACCTAAGTCTGGCGAACTTTGTATGAAAAATTCAATGTATTGGTAAAAACATATATATTTAAACTCAAATTGTGTTATAAAACTGTGAAACAAGGAAAACTTTATTTATATTTTACTCACTTTTCTACAAAAAATAACAATTTTCACCTGAAATTTAGTGATTTTTTATGCTTATGCTAGCAATTACATATTCAGTTCTACACAGTAAAAAAGGTCAAATGTTTCTTAATCTATACTAATATTATAAAGAGGTAAAGTTTGTTTGTTTATTTGTAGGAGATAATCTGTGGAACTACCTAATCGATTTCAAAAGTAATGGTATCAAAATTATGATGTTAGTCCACGTTCGAACATGGGCGATGCGACTACCCCAAAGGGGTTATAGGAGCAAAAAAAAAAAAGTTTTAAAAATGCGATTTTTGTGTTAGTGAAGGCTCTAGAAACATGAAATTTGGCGTGGTAGTTGGTTATAAGACATAAAAGATCGCACAGAATATTTCTTTAAAAAATCGAAATTTTTAAAAAGGGTGAAAATGCGCAAAAAATGTTCTAAAATACGTTCTAAATTGCGATTTGTACGCAATCTCATGAAGTGCCAAACCAATTTCAAATATGATGGTTGGAAATTGAGGATGACATCCCTTGCTCCAACATACGCTCTATTTCATGTCAGTGTTACTACCACCTGGAGGTTTCAGGAGCAAAAAAAAGTTCTGAATTGTGATTTTTTTCTGATACTGCAGGGGTTAGCAACTTTAAATTTCGCATGGTAAATTACTTATAAGATGTAAATGCTCTCTATGAACAGTTTCTAAAAAATTCGAAATTTAAAAGTGGTTAAACTGCGCAAAAAGCGTTCTAATATTGCAATTTTTACTCAATCTCAGGAAATATCAAACCGATTTCAAAAGTAATGATTGCAAGATGATGGTGACAGTCCCTGCTCCAACATAGGCAATATTTTACGTTCTTGTCACTACCACCTGGGGGTTGCAGCAGCAAAAAATGCTCTAAATCGCGTTTTTTGGGATACTGAGGGGTCTAACACTTTAAAATTTGGCATGTTAATTACTTAAAAGATGCAAATGCTTTCTAAGAACTGTCGAAAGATAATTCCAAAATTAAAAGGATGAAATGACCAAAAAGCGTTCTAAAAACGTCCTATATTACGATTTTTATGCAATCTTAATAACAAACCGATTTAAAAAAAATAATCTTTGCAAATTGGTGATGATATAACCTTCTCAAACATAAGAAATGTCGTGCCACTACCACCAGAGGGTTGCAGGAGCAAAGAACTTTCTAAATTGCGATTTCTGTGATACTGAAGAGGCAAGAAACTTTAAATATGCCATGGTAGTTACTTATAAAATATAAATGCTCTCTGAGAACTGTCAAAAATAAATTCAAAATTTAAAAGGGGTGAAGCGAAGGGAAAGAGCGAAAAGCATTCTAAAAAAGTCTTAAATTACGATTTGTATGTAATCTCAGGAAATAATAAACCGATTACAAAAGTAATGGTTGCTGACAGTCAGTCTCTGATCCTATATAGACTTTATTTTATGCAGGTGCCACTACCACCTGGGGTTGGCAGGAACAATAAACGTTCTAAAGAATCCTTTAAAAACTTTCTAAATTACGTTTTCTATGGAATATTAAGAAATACCAAACCGATTTCAAAATTAATGTCGGCAAATTAATGATGACAGTCTCTGTTTCAACATAGGTATGTTATGTTAGTGCCACTACCAACAGAGAGGTGGTAGACCGTTCAAGAATAAGCTTGGAATTTGACATTATAGTAAAGCGAGGAGAGTTTGCGCAGTAGGAGAGATTGCGCACAAAGAGATTCGACGGGAAGGAGTAGAGTGAGCGCCCAGCGACTCCATGTAGTTGTACAGCAGCATTAGTGCAGTGTCTACATGAATGTGCATATTGATTGTTCCAAGCGTCTTGGATAAAGCAGTGCTATTTGCTATTTTGTTTGTTTTTTTCAAAGTAAGTGCTTGAATTTTCATAACTGTTCGTCAGAATTTTTATAGAGTGTCAATAATACAAAATATTTTGAACTTAAACAATTTCTTATAAACTACTAACCTGGACTAAGTATGCGAACACCAGAAATTCATTTTAGAATTGGCCGTATTTTTAAAAAAGGCCGCGCAATCTCTCCTACCAAAAAAGGAGAGTTTGCGCATCTGCGACTTAGGAGAGATGGCGCATTTCCCCATACGTTTAAGTGCTAGGAGAGATTACACAGCTTATTGATAAATTTGCATGAATTGCAAATTACGTGTAAAACATATGAATGAATCAATTTTGAAATAATTTCGAAAAAACACATAATTATCAAAACTAAATTTGGCAACAAATTAATTTGCAAAAAAATACTTTTGCAGATAAAAATTTTATTAATAAATTAATAACACAGTTTGAACATGCTCCCCCCTTTCAGGGCTTTAGTCCTGATACTGAGGGAGTAATGCCAACTTGTGCACCGGGCGTTTGAAGAATGAAGACCCGCGTTGCACAGTCACCACTCGGTTGAGTCCATCACTGCCTGGGTGGACCTCCGTAATACGGCCCAACGGCCAAGTTCCAGGTGGTTGATTTGCGTCCGTTAATAACACTACCTGGCCCACCTCGATGTTAGGCGTGGCGATCTTCCACTTAGCTCTGGGTTGCAGCGAGGCCAAGTATTCTCTGGTCCAACGTTTGGAGAAGCCGGCTTTCATGTCTTGGAGCAGCTCCCATCGTTTCTTTAGATTGGTTGTAGTGGTTGCTGACTCATCGGGCATAGAATGCAAAACATCCCCTGTAAGAAAATGTGAGGGAGTGAGAACATTTATTGAGTCAGTATCATTATCGTTGAACTGTATAAGCGGCCACGAGTTGAGCAAGGCTTCTATTTGCGTGAGTAACGTGGTTAGCTCTTCGAAAGTGAGCAATGTCTCTCCTATGACTCGCTTGATGTGATACTTTGTTGATTTTATCGCAGCCTCCTAAATCCCGCCAAAATGAGGGGCAGAAGGAGGGATGAAATGCCATTCTAGAGAGTTTTCAACTTGATAATGTGACATAATTTCATTATCTGTAAATGAACGCCACAATTCATAAATTTTGTCCAACTTTCTGGATGCACCGGCAAAATTGGTGCCATTGTCGCTGTAAAGATGCCGTGGGGTGCCTCGCCTTGCACTAAAACGTCGAAGGGCGGCGATAAATGCCTCAGCTGTCATATCACTCACAACTTCAATATGCACCGCTTTTGTAGCCAAACAAATAAACAAAGTTATATAGCCCTTAGTTGTTTTTGCACCCCGACCCTTACTAAATTTAATAGATATAGGGCCTGCGTAATCGACACCGCTGGAGAAAAATGGACGTTCCAGGGTTACTCGATGCTGTGGCAAATTCCCCATTAGTTGAGGGGTTGCAATGGACCTTTTATATCTGTAGCATTTTAAACATCTATTGATGCATTTGTTAATGATCTTTTTTCCACCAACTATCCAATAAGATTGTCTGATGATGTGGGATAGCAGTGAAGGCCCAGCATGTAAATGGGCAATGTGTTGTTGCTGTATTAATAACTCAGCCATTTTATGCTGTGAGGGCAAGATTAAAGGATGTTTGTGATTAAAGGATAATTGTGAATGTTGTAAGCGTCCTCCCACCCGTAACAGCCCCTTATCATCAATAAACGGGTGGAGGGATTGTAACGTACTTTTCTTTGGCAAAACTTTCTGTTCTTGGATACATTTAAATTCTTCTTGAAAGTAAGAATTCTGAATCCAACAAACAATATTCTCTTCAGCAGCTTTTGTTTCTTTGTAAGTAAGATGTGGTGAAGAAATTTCTGTTTTGTTAGACTTCTTGCATTTTTTGATAAATCTTTGGCAATATGCCAAAATGCGAATAATTTTTGCAAGTGAAGAGTGCTTTTGAAACAAATTATCAAATAGATCATTTGATGTGTGGGCGTGAAAGGAAAAAATTGGATCAGACCTTTGTTCGGCTTTGATTTGATCATCAAATTCCTCAACATTTGAGTCGTCTTTGGGCCAATTGGATGGGTCTAAAGTTAGCCAACTTGGCCCCTTCCACCACAAATCACAACCTGGAAGACATTTTGGATCAATACCGCGTGAAGCGATATCTGCGGGGTTCTCTTTGGATGGTACATGTCTCCAGTGTTTTGTAGGTAGAATTTCGGTAATTTGAGCTGTCCTATTCGCGACAAAAGTCTTCCATTTACGCGGATGAACTGATAGCCAAGAAAGGACGACTTTGGAGTCCGTCCAGGCGAAAATATCGAACTTGTAACTCTTTAATGTTTCCATGACGGAACGGAACAGCTTAGCTAGTAGGTGCGCACCGCAAAGCTCTAATTTTGGCACTGAAATCTGTTTGATTGGAGCAACTTTAGTTTTAGAAACTAAGAGAAAAGAGTTTATTTTCCACTTATAACTTTGTCGGCAATAAATTGCGGCAGCATATGCCAATGTTGAGGCATCAGAAAAACCGTGTAATTCAAAGGGGTTACCGGATGAAAGCGTGACACATCTAGGAACAGACAATTGATTTAGTCCGTTAAAGGAAATTTGAAATTGTAACAATTCGTTTGTAAGATGTTGCGGTATAACAGAGTCCCAGTCCCCTTTTGTAAGCCAAAGTTTCTGATAAAATACCTTTAAAGTCACAGTACAGGGCGAAATTAGACCTAGCGGGTCGAAAATCCGTGCAGACTCAGCTAAAATGTGCCTCTTTGTAAGAGGTGGAGTGAGTGTTAATGTAGTTATGAAAATAAAACTATCTGATGAAGAGTTCCAGCTTAAGCCTAGAACTTTGGAGCTTCCGTTGTCACTAGGAATGATTTCAAAATTTGATTCAGTGCTAGAAGAATCTATAAATTCATTAAGAAATGCCTGTGAATTTGAATTCCACTTCCTCAAGCGGAAACCATGCGCGTCTAAACAATCTGTAATTTCTTTGCAAGTTTCTATTCCTTCCCTAACAGTATTCGTACCGGATAATAAGTCATCCATGTACATATCCTCTTCTAACATGCGCGAAATGCAAGGATTTTTTGTATAATCCTGAGCGATTTGTTTTATACATCTAGTTGCCAGAAAAGATGCTGGCGCTAAACCATATGTGACAGTTTTCAATTTGTAATTTTTTATTTCCTCATTAGGATTAGACCTCCAAACTATTTGCTGATAAATTTGATCCTCTTCAGCAACCAAAATCTGGCGGTACATTTTCTCTATATCCGCAGAAAAGACTATTTTCGGAAATCGAAAATTAAGTAAGATTTCGAAAATGTCCCGTTGTAACTTAGGGCCTACACCCAAAATAGAATTCAAGGAAACACCACTTGAAGTTTTGCATGAAGCGTCAAAAACTACCCTTAATTTAGTAGTGATACTAGAAGATTTAATAACCGCATGATGAGGAAGAAAGTAATGTTTGTTTTCATAATTAATGTCATTGTGTGCAACTAATTCCATGTGATCTAATTCTTCATATTCGTACATAAACTCTTTGTACGGATTTTCAAATTCTGGTTTTTCTTTAAATTTCTTTTCCATAGCAAGCAAGCGAGAAATTGCGGCAGGTTTAGAATTACCTAATTCTGATTTAGATTGAATAAAAGGTAACTTAACCACAAAACGACCCTCGGAATTAATTGAATAATTTTCCTGAAAATGTGATTCAACAAATTGCTCTTCAGGTGACAACATTTGAGTATTCTTATTAAATACTTCTTCTACTTCCCAAAAACGCTTTAACTCTTTATCAATATTAACTTCATAAATGTGTAAATTATGTATTGAATTTGGAGATGTACTAGAATGTGGCATTTTCCCTGATACCAGAAAGCCAAAAATTGAATTTTGAGCAATTAAATTGCTCTGAGTATCTGTTACTTGACCAGGAAGCAAAATAGAAAAGAAATAATCAGATCCTAGAATAATGTCTATTTTACTCGGTGTCCCGAAATGTGGATCCGCTAAGTTTATATTCTTTAAATGCGAAAAATGCTTCTCATGTATTTTTTCCGCAGGTAACGGAGCAGTTAAATCATCTAAAATAAATGCCTTAACAGACAACTTGGTGTCCGCATTATAAATTGATGTAAGATCAAACATTACGTAACCCTTAGTTACTGCGATCTTTGAGTTAGACAGACCTTTTACGGGGAACCTAGCATTTTTCCTTTTAATTCCTAACATTTTCATGCAGGATTCAGAAACAAATGTAGACTCTGATCCACTATCACACATGATTCTTAAAGTGTGCTTTTGACCCATGCAATCATTAATATATACACTAGCAGTGGGCAAAAGTGCGAAAGATGTTTGAACTGCATTTATGGAAGGAGAAATTTCCTTTTTATTCTCATCCGGAATCGAACCGGCCTCTGAATCAGGTTTGTTTTTGCGGCTCTGTTTTTCATTTGAACGAGAAGTTGATATTGCGTAATTTTGCAGCTTATTTTCGCATAAACTAGTATGATGTTTCAGCTTGCAATTATGACAAGAGTAAGAGGAATTGCATTGCCAGGCAGTGTGCTTGTGAGACAAGCAATTACTGCATAACTTGTTTTCTTAACAAACTGTCTCCTATCCCTGATGCTTAATTCTTTAAATTTAACACACTTGTAAAGTGAGTGATTAAATTTACACAAAAAACATTTGCTAATGACACTGGAAAAAGATCTATTGACGTTATACTGTTTCTCTTGTTTATGCGAACCTTCATTTTCACTTTTAAACAATTCTAAAGATGAACATCTATCATTTATAAACTGAATAAATTGATCAAAAGACGGAAAGTCTTCGCTTGAGTTCAAATTTGCCCATTCCTCCCTTGTTTTAGAATCAACCTTTTGTAATAAAAATGAATTAGCCATAAGTCACGGCCAGATGCCTTTTCATCGATTGATTTAAGGCCTCTAATTACTTCATCTGATACATCTGATAAACAGCGTAAGCTAAATGCATTTACTTGAGTAATGGGGGGGAATGTCCAAGAATGTTTTATCTAAAGTGGAAACAATTTGTTTTTTCTTATCATATCTCGACAGCAATTTTTCCCACGCTTCTGAATAACTGTTTTCAGAAATAGGAATATGTTTTATAATAGAGGCTGGCTCTTCCCCTAGTAACCCTCTTAAATACTGAAACTTCTTTATATTAGTTATGCTGGCATTGTTATGAACTAATGATAAATATAAATCTTTAAATGATAGCCAGTTTTTAAAATCACCATTAAATTGCTCTATATTGAGCCTGGGCAATTTAAAATTGTTAGAAATAGTAGAACTAACAACTGGAATCTGATCATTTATTATTTGAGGTGCATGCACATTTACGGTAACCTTTTCAAGTTCCGTTTGCAGTTTGGCTTTGGTTTCTTAATATTTCTTTTCAAATTCCTCAATTTCAGATGCTTCAGTTGGTAATTGAGCATCATATTTATCAAAATCGGAATAAACTGTCTCTAATTTTTCTAATTTATTGTACAAGTCATTTTTTTGAAATATTTGGTCAGAGTTAATGAAGTTATTTATCCTTGTTAGAGCAGATTTAGCTCTGCCACGTAAATTTATAGCTGCCTTTTCCAATTCTTCAGCAGCCTTTTTTGCGGCTTCCAAGTCGGTATTCATTATTCAAATAATGAGGTGAATAGCGTAAAAAACAAAAGCCAAACCGATAATAATAATAAGATAAAATGTACTTATCTGTAATAAATGTGATGCGAGGTGCTCCGTCGTCTGTTGCAATTCCACATAAAACTGGTGAAAACACTATTTAGAACACTGAAGTAATATGATGAGTGTACATTAATCCAAGCTTGAAAAAGTATCCAAGATCTCGCAGCGGTGCCTCCAACTTTTATGTTTCTGTGTATGCTTATAGAATTAGTAGATTAACACTAGATGTAAATAAAACTATATTAAGAATTGACATGTAACAATTTCTTGCATGTGCACAGGAAAGAGAGCTTGCAGTTTACAAGGACGCTTGCAGTTTACAAGGACCGGGGATTTTGTTACCCGGCTGCGAAAATTGCGAAATCACAGCTAGAAAGATGAGCTGTTGCGTACAGTCTGAATGCTCGAGTTCAACTGCCTCTTCAAATGTACGATCACTCAAACCAGGAAGTGTCCTTGATTCCTTGATCAACAACCATAAATCACAATAATTATTTTTAAACAAGTGAGGAGATGAAAGTATCTTGATATGATAAACAAAATTGGATATAACACCATTTCAGATGATTCATGGTTAATTGCTAAAGAGATAATATCAATAAAGGTTTTCTTAAATAAAAGTTATAACAATAAATCACTCTAAAGTGATTTTAGTTGAAGTAAATGGGTTCTCATAAATCTAAATTGATAAAATGTATGTTCACTGAACACAGTTCTTATTAAATAAATTTTATGTAATTATTTTGTTAATAAATTAATAATGTATTTGTTAATAATTTAATTAAATATTTATATACATTTTTTAATTTATGAGCAATTAATTTGCTAATAAATTAATTTTGTTAACTAAAATAAATTTTCTAATACAATGTTTTAGAAAAGCTTTCACCCATTCCAAGTAGTGTAATGCCATCGAAATCAAAATGAAACAGAGTGAAACTAATGTTACTAATCCACAAAATATACATGAAAAAAGACTTAAGAAGGATGCTGCTACAAAAAAAAAAAAAAAAAAAAAAAAAAAAAAAAAAAAAAAAGCTGAAGATAAGGTGTTTTCACAAAAAACTCAAGGAAAAAACCCGAAGGTCAATGAGGATGAGTGCACTGAATGCCTGTAACTGTACCAGGAGACAACTTCGACAACTGACTGGATTCAATGTATTGCTTGTTGCAGGTTATTGCACGAAAGGAGCACAATTTATAACAATAAGTGCATCGATTGTGAACGACGACAACTTCGGTTAGCAAAAAAAATACCATGAAACTGTGGAAATGGAAATGAAATAATTTTCAAGTTAAACATGTTATCAACTAGATTAATGTTATTTTGTAATCTTAGTAGGGCTTGCTTTTTCTGATATTTTAATCTTCTTAAATTAAAATTTTTAACTGATGTTAAAATTCTTTCTTTTATTTATTATTTAAACATTTGGTTGAAATATTCACTCCTGATACAATAATATTTACCCACAAAAACCTTTCAACAATGTCGATTAAGTGTAATTATTATTGTTAACAATTTAATTGTAGTTACTATTAATAACAATCTCTTCTACCTATGTGCGCAATCTCTCCTACCCATGTGCGCGTTCTCCCCTACTCTGTAAGGAGAGATTGTGCAAAATAGTTTTCTTGGTTTTATTACTGCTGTTCAATTAAATTACAGTGCAACAACAAAATAACAATGGAAATGCATAAAAAACAAATAAAGTCAAAATTATTCATGCATAGCTTAGCAAAATATTAATATTTAGATTTTTTATTACTATTCTTTTGAAATGTGCGCAGGCTCTCCTCGCTTTACCTTATTGTTAATTTTAAGATGTAAATGCGTACTAAGAACGGTTTTTAAAAAATTTAAAACTTCAAATGAATACTGAAATGGGTGTATTAAATGAGCCTAAAAGCTTCAAAATACTTTCTAAATCATCATTTATTTAGAATTAGTTTTAAGTTTTAGTAATTTAAGTCTCAAATCTGGCTAATGAATTGCGATAATGAAGTTTAGTCAGATTGCGGTTTCATTAGTAATTTTTTAATTTTTCTAAAAGTATAATTTCTTCTAATAGAATTTGCACATAATCTGAAACACTGCTACTTCGACTGTACAGCTACGCATTTAAAAAGGAAAGTGACGTATGAGATCAGAGTGATGTAATAAAGTAAATGGTACTGTAGTTAATAATAGTAGTATATATTTTCTATAATTAAGTTCGATCCAGGAAACTGCTACTTCTACTTTCAACTCTAATAGTTATTGGTTCTCTCATTTTCAAAACGAAGTGACGTATTTGTATGCATACATAAATTAAAGACGCCGAATTTCCTATTTTTAGAAGACCTTAGTTTTTATTACGTCGTTTGTAGAACGTTATTTACTGTACTGTAAGTATTTATTTCTTATTTATTGCATGTATTTTACTTAGGTAAGATATTGAAAGTAGCATACAGTAAGTTTTAGGACGCTCAGTTCATCTTACGGGAACTGAAGCTCCGCCATAATGGGAAGTAGCGTGGTGCCAATTTCGTCCCCCTCGCAGTTCTTATTTTCGTCCCGGGGACGAAATTAGCAATGCTTTTTCATGACAATTTTTTCAATTTTTTCCTACATGTTTGGATGGCTAATGTTTCGTTATGTTATTCTTCCACTGATAATTAGTGCATTTCTTTGTGCCTTACTTTAATCTAAATTAAATTACTTACTCATTTAGAAATAATTTTTTATTTAGTTATAAGTTAAGCCTCGGTGTATTGGATTTTTTGGGGGGACGAAATTGGGACCGTTTTTTTCTTTTGCATTTTTTAGCTACTTTTGAAAAAAAAAATTTCGCATTGTTAATTTTTTTTTGTACGATATTTTCCTATGTTTCTATGTGCGTAGGTAGTTAGTCTATGTAAAATCCAAATTTGGTAGGTTTTCACTGAAAATTACCACATTTAGAGCCTAAAAGTTACTGGGGGACGAAATATGGGCACTTTACCCTAATATTAAAAAATACCGCAAACGATATTTTCCCATAGGCCATAATGTAACGGAATTTTTTGAGTGTCCTTGCAAATGAACCTTAAATTCTACACTCTTCATTTTTAATACCGAACATGCCTTAGTAAACTCCAGTAACATATATCAATTCTATGCCAATCTTACTATATTTATGCGAGTTAGAGCATGGGCAGAGACGACAGACAAACCGAATTCATAAACGCTTTTTGACTATGTTGGAAAGTGAGACAAAACATTTTTTTTTTTTTTTTTGGGGGGGGGGGGGTGGGTATAGTTGGTGAGCAATCTAAGAAAAATACTATATGTAAAAATATTTGCGAATTGCGTAAAAGAAACATCCTTATAACTCGAAAAATTATAATCGTATTAACTAACAGTTTACTGCGTCGGATTAAGCGTCTCATTTCAAATTAAAGTATATCTTTGAATTGAAATATGAATGAAATACAGGGTCATGAAAAATCGAAGAGTGTGAAAAATAGGATTACAAATATCTCGGCAACTAATTATGGAACATCTTTTGATCACAAACAGGGTTCGTTGATATATATCAATGGATATATATCATGATATATATCTTGATATATATCCGATATTTATTTTTAAAATATCAAGATTTTTGATATTTTCGATATTTTCAAATTCTTGATATTTATTTTCAAATATCAAGATGTTTGATATTTTGTATATTTGATATTTATTTTCAAAATATCACCATTGTAGGTAATTTTGATATTTTCTACAGTCAAAGCAAATGTAAATGAAATTTCCACCTGTTATTGACTGTGTCATTCTGTAGATAATGAACTTTTGCCTCTGGCAGTGACTTTTTTAGGAAAAGAAGAAAACAAATCTTTTCCAAGCTTTATATTTGAAATTCTTATTTTTAAATGTAGAACTAATAATTATGTGAGACAGTTAATTCAGAATAGCCATTGAAAGATAAAATGTAATTTAGATAATCATTTATATACAACCTGGGTTCGGTGATATGTATCAATGGATATCTATCCAGTATTTATTTTCAAATTATCAAGATTTTTGATGTTTTCATATAGTTGATATTTATTTTCTATATATTAATATGTTTCGTATTTTCTGCATTTTCTGCATTCGTATTTTCTGCGCAAGATATTTTTGATATTTTCAGTTGTACTTCGTAATATTTCAGTGTAAATGAAATAAATTTTCAACTGTTTTTGAGTGTGTGAATCTGTAGATAAAGGAGTTTTGTCTCTTCTAGATGTGACTTATTTAGTCAAAAAAGAAAACAAGTATATTTTTCAAGCTTTATATTTGAAACTTTTATTTTTAAATGTTAAACTAATAATTATGTGGGACATAATTCAGAACAACTATTGAAAGATAAACTGACAAATTTAAATAACCAATTATATACAACTTCATTAGAAAAGAATCTTTTCTCAAGCTTTGGTTCAGTTGAGTTTATACTATACAACATGTTATAAGACATTTTATACTTACATTTATGTTAAAAATTTTCAATTAAAAATTTTTTTTGTATTTACAATTTTGTTTTAAAAAGTATGATTATTTTTTTTTTGCTTGATCTCTATACTGAATGCTATCATTAGTTTTTCTTTATAAGTGTATACAGCAAATTGTTATTGTTTTTGATTTTTTCATCTTCAATTTTGTTCTAAGTGGAAAAAAAAAAAAGAAGAATGCATTTTTAGAATATTGTTTGATTAAGTTTTCATGTTAAGTGCAATATATTTTAGTTTCTAATCTATATTATGCTCAAAAACATTCATTATTATCAGTAAGTTGGCTGCTTTGAAAATATCGGATATATATCGAAAATATCGGATATATATCAAAATATCGGATATTTTCGATATTTTCGAAAATATCATGATATTTACGAACCCTGATCACAAATAAAATTGACACTTAAAACCGAAATAAAGACGACTTCTCTTGAAAAAATAGTTATATTAGAAAAAGCTATATTTACAGGGCGAATACATGATGACAAGCACTCACAAAAAAACGTTTAATACATCTTAATTCGAGCTACGTCTTTTTATTACTACCTTCTTGCGTCCACACCCTCATATCAGCACCAATCATCGAATTCTGTTCTCTCGTTTTTCCCCGTCACTTCAGTTCCTTTCAAACTCGCAGCACGCCTGCCGCCGACAGCCACTTGCTGCGCGCATGCGTCAGCATCACTAGAGTCCTTCAATTCGGAGTTGTGAGACAGACTCCTGGCGGTGCTTTTGTAAGCTAGTTTTGTAGGGTTTTGGATCTAAGCCAGCTCTGTGGGGTTTCGGAAATGGGATCCCACAGCTCGGCCATCCTTCTAATCAGTCGTCCTCGAATGCATCTTGGACCGCTGGAAGCAGCAGCTGGATCACCTGGAAAGATAAAGAAAAAAAACAGCAGCAACCAAAGTTCTATTCTGGAAAAAAGTCATCATTATTACAATCCTTAAAAAATTCTTCTTATTCTGCTTTAAATCTCTTCGTCGTTCTTTCTTCTTACGTCTTATTCGTCTTGCTATTTCTCACGTCTTTCGTCTTCTTTTACCTAACATCTTTTCGTCTTCCTTTTTCTATACGTCTTTTCGCCTTTCCTTTTTTTACGTCTTTTCGTCTTCCTTTTTCTTACGTCTTTTTTTTTTCGTTCCTTCGGGATTGATTTTGTCAAAATCAGTTAAAGTCAGTCCGGTGGGGTGTCGTAGTCGGGGTAGTGTCATAATCGGTGAAATTCTTCATCTTTTTTTTTTGTCAAGCTTCATCCGTCCACGGCTTCATGTACTCGGCGCAAGTACTAGTGACCATTGGACCTTCATTAAATCCAACTTTCTTTACATCGTAGGTGTCGTTATTTTTTACTTTTATGACTTTGTAAGGACCTAAATATTTTGATTTTAACTTCAAACCTGGACCTTGTTGTGTACGTTTTATAGCGACCATATCATTAAGCTTGAATTTGTTAGGATTTTTTCGTCTGAGATTATAAGTTTTACGGTTCTCTTCTTGGACTTTTAAAATTTGTTTTTTAGCGTCTTTTCTCAATTCTTCACGATTATTAATAAAATCTGATTGTATTTCAGCGTTCAAAAGGCTAGTAATCTCGATGTTATTTTTTAGCTTCATTTTAGTACCAAACATCAGCTCAAAAGGGGTTGTATTAATACTTCTCTGAAACGTCGAATTTATTACTTGTTGGACATCGCTTACATGTGTATACCACTTCGTAGGGTTATCTACAGATAATTTAGACAGAACAGATATTATGACCGAATTTAGACGTTCGACTTGGCCGTTAGCTCTTGGTAACCCTGTGGTAATCGGGACATGTTTAATATTTTCTCTGACGCAATAATCTTCAAAAGCTTTGGAGGTAAAGGCAGGACCTTTATCTGAGATTATGCGAAATGGACTTCCAAAAACAGTTTTTTGGATTTCTAATTTAGAAATTACTTCTGCAGTGTCGGTAGATTTTGTGGGATACAACCAAACAAATTTTGTGAATGCGTCAATGACTGAAAAAATATGTTTGTAATTTTTATTCGTGCTCTCCAATGGACCTAAGTGATCAACATGGTACGTATGTAACGGAGTTTCTTCTTTTTCTATCGGGTGTAGCAAACCTTCTTGTTTACCAGATTTTCGATTTATTAAAATACAGGGAACACAATTTAATATACATTTCTCGATTTTTTGTTTAACTTTGGGGATGTAAAAATCATTCTCTAAATTTTTTTCTGTTCGTGCGACTGCGTAATGACCTTTTTCGTAAGCGGCCTTAATTATATTAATTTGCATCTCATCTGGTACAACTAATAAATCATTACCATTAACACATTTATAAAGAACATCATTTTTAACTAAATAATCATCATAAGATTTTACTTTTAGAATTTCTTTTATGGTTTTAATATGCTCGTCAGTTTCTTGAGCTTGGATAATTTTTAAAGTTAAGCTATCTTGGATTACCATACAAATAGGATATCTGCTTAATGCATCAACATGCCTCATGCTAGTACCGTGTCTATGCTCAATAGTATAATCGAAATCTGATAACATAATTGCCCATCTAGCTATTTTTGTACTCATTTCTTTTTTATCCATAGTCATTTTAAATGCATTATAGTCGGTTACTATTTTAAATGAAATACCTAGCACATATACTCTAAACTTTTTCAAGGCTTCAATTACAGCCAAGACTTCTAATTCATAGCTAGTATACTTTCGTTCAGCTTCGGTTGTTTTTTTACTGGCGAAATAAACTGGATGAAACTGATTGTCTACTGGCGATTGTTGCATTAACACAGCTCCATAGCCATCTATACTGGCATCACAATGGATTTCGGTCGCGCTTTTGGGATTGTAAATTGAAAGTACTGGTTCAGACGACAAAATGCGCTTGAGTTCGTTAAAAGCTTTCTGTTCTTCTACACCAAACTTAAATTTAGAATCTTTTCTTAACAGGTCACTCAACGGTTTAGCTATGACTGGATAATTTCTTATAAACTTTCGAAAGTATCCTGTCAACCCTAAATAACTTTGAATATCTTTGGTACACTTTGGTTCGGGAAAATTTATTACTGCTTTTGTTTTCAGTGGGGAGGGACACAATTTACCATTTATGATTCTATACCCCAAAAAATCAATCTCACGCTTCAAAAAATTGCATTTTTTAAGATTTAGTTCCAACCCGTATTCTGATGCAGTTTCAAGAACAAGTTTTAATTTTTCTAGACCTTCAGCTTCGTTTTTGGCGGGTATTATTAGGTCATCCATATAAATGACTACAGTGTGATCTTTTAATAAGTTTCGAAATACATTATAAATATATCTTTGAAAAACACTAGGGCTATTGGACAACCCGAATGGACACTTTAAAAATTCGTACTGTCCTTCATGAGTGACAAAAGAGGTATATTTCTGTGAGCCTTCTTCAACCTCAACATGAAAAAAACCGTTTTTTAAATCTATGGTTGTAAATACCTCAGCAGAGTGTAATTGATCTGTAACATCATCTATTACTGGTAATGGAAAATGTTCTCGCACTGTCTTCTTGTTAAGACGTCTGTAATCAATACAAAGTCTTATTGTGTTATCTTTTTTTCTTAACTAACACTACAGGCGACGAAAAATTAGAAGAACTCTTCCTAATGATTCCCTGCGCTAGCCACTCCTCAATTTGGTCTTCAACTACTTTTTTCTCACATGGCGGTAATCTTCGAGGGGAAGAACAAACTGGGATTTCATCCATTAAATTAATTTTCATTTTAACATCTATAGTTTTAGTTTTAATTGGCACATAATTCTCAATTAAAGAGGATAATTCCGAACGTAAATTTCTGTCAGCAATGTGACTTAAATCAATTTTAGGCTCATCTAGAACATTTACAATGTTAACTAAAAAGTCATTAGACTGAACTTCTGTTTTAACCAATTTCACTTCATTAGCAGAAATAGTTAATGTACCTTGATGAATAACATCAGTGCCAATAATTAAATCGAAATTAATGCAACTGTCATTAACGACAAAAATGTCAACTTTAAATTTCGAATTATCAACTTCAATTTCTGAATCGAAATAACCTTCTGGCTTAACTGAGATTTTCCCTAAACCGGTCAGACTGATACCCGTAGGTTTTAATTCCACAAAGTTCTTCAAATTATCATAAACACTTTTCTTTAACAGAGTCTTTTGACTACCAGTATCTATCAAGGAGGTTAAATGTAAAGAATAAAGCTTTACCTCTTTTAGAATTAAATCTTGGGATGTAATATTGTTAACTTGTGGCTGAGCATTTTTAATATTTGTATCTTTCGATTTATTACTACACTGAAATGATTTGTGACCATAACCGTTACAAGAGAAACAAAGGGGCCCTTTATCTTTATTAACGCAGTTAATGCTTTTATGATTATTCCCGCCACAATTATAACAGCGTATATTTGGCTTTACAGGCCTAAATCTGTTCTTAACTTCAACTTCGGATTTAATTTTAGGCTTAGCTCCTTCATGTTTATTAGATTTTGTATTTTCATATTCCGACCGTAACTTCTCATAGACTTTTAATTTTTGTTTAAATTCTAAAATTGATTGACATCCACACAATATTGATTTCCTAAAAACAGGGTCGGGTATTCCATTTATAACATACTGCATCAACGCCGAATCCTCTATATTACCACGAGCACCTAACTGCTTCATTATTAAAAAATACTCTTCAAGTGTTTCATTTTCATGTAACTTTCTTTTATTTAACAAATGATGCAACTCCGCAGAATTATAAGTAGTGCTAAATTCAGCAATCAAAAGTTGCTTAATAGGATTACAAATATCTCGGCAACTAATTATCCGATCGACTTCATTCATGATTCAAAATTTATGTTTTTTTATTGTCTTTTATTCAATCTCCTCAGTCTCCTTCATTCAATTCAGTCTCCTTCAAATAAACAATTTCGTAAATTTTTGTATACCTTTTATCAGAACGATTATTTCGAGAGTCCGAGAAAAAATACTTCCGGATAATCGAGGTTACTGATATTCAATAGGCTTCTTCCCATTATTATTCCCTAAGTACACACCGCATTTCAAGTCTCTATCTCAATTTATTCGGGAGATAGAGCGTTTACAGACACACACACACTTAGACGGACGACAATTTTTTTTTTTTCTAAAAATATGTTTTTCGGAATCTTCAGAGTCTGAAACGTGTATATCCATCAAAAATTTTTTTTCGATTTTCAAAACGATTACAAGACTTACCCTATACTACGTATGATGGGTAAATAAAATCTATTAAACTTTCAATAAACAGCGATTTTTAGCTATATTTTGTACACGTAATTGTATCAGGAATTTTTAACCTGGGTTGCCCGACTTGCATTGCCTGATTTAACTAATATTCAAAATGCATATTTAAAACAAGCTATTATGTATACCTCATACGCTGATAGTTTACGATGCTTACGATGATAGTTTGTTTAAAAGTGAAATTTACAACAAAATAAATTTTCTGCATCTTCACAAACACTTTTCTGAAAAAGCATTTTTTAATTTCTATTACACGATGTACTTAACATTTTTTTTTTCAATTTCTCTTTAAAATTAAGTAAAAAAATTTACTTTTATCGTATGGGACTTTCCATGGTATTTTTGTTTTAATGCCAACTAGATATTTAGTTGTCTTCATACTTGAAAAATGTTTTCAAAAGTAAACTTTATTGGAACTGAACAAATTCAGTACTTTATTATATCCTGGAACAAACATTTAAACAATCGATTTTTCTGTGGGTTGGGGAAACAAGATGTAATCAATATTTAAAACTACATTCCTCTTCCCAAACACTTTTCTGAAAAAGTATTTTTTAATTTCTATTACATGATGAACTACAACATAACATTTTTCAAAATTTCTCTTTAAAATTAAATGAAACAATGCATTTTTATCACAACTTTCCATGCTATTTTTTTTTTTTTTTTTTTTTTTTTTACTGCCAACCAGATATTTAGTGGTCTTCATACTTGAAAAATGTTTTCAGAAGTAAATATTAGAAAATGAACAAATTCAATACTTTATTATATCTTAGAACAAACATTTAAACAATCTCCTTTTTTTTGTGGTTTG
This sequence comes from Maratus speciosus, assembly GCA_963932465.1. Lineage (NCBI taxonomy): Eukaryota > Metazoa > Arthropoda > Arachnida > Araneae > Salticidae > Maratus > Maratus speciosus. The sequence goes on from OZ010794.1 coordinate 545,267,604, forward strand.
GAAAACAAGGTGTAATCAATGCTTAAAACTGCATTCTTCTTCCCAAACACTCTTCTGAAAAAGTATTTTAAACTTCAATTGCTTGATGAACTACAACGTAATATTTTTCACAATTTCTCTTTAAAATTAAATAAAACAATATATTTTTATCATATCGTCCCATGGCATTTTTTACTTTCTTCTATCTTTACAAGAAGAAAGTATTGGATTCATGAAAATTTTCGAATTCCGGTTTTCGACGGATTTACACGTTTTAGGGGTCAGAGATTCCAAAAAACATGTTTTTACAAAATGTCTGTCTGTGACTCTGTGAGTCTGTCTGTCTGTCTGTCTGTCTGTCTGTCTGTCTGTCTGTCTGTGTGTATGTGACACAAATTTTGTGGGCGCTCTATCTCAAGAACTAATGCACGGAATTTAACAAAAATTCATATTCAGTTAGTCCCTGATACAAATTGATGCTGATTAGTTTTTGGTGCAAATCGCTCGACAGGTGGCGCTGCTATGCTGCCTTTTTTACGATTTCCGCAATGGCTCTATCTCAAGAACTAATGCACGGATTTTCATGAAACTTCAGATTCAGTTAGTCCTTGACATGAATAGACAATTTAGAGATTTTGGTGCAAATCGCTCAACAGGTGGCGCTGCTATGCTGCCTTTTTTACGATTTCCGAAATGGCTCTATCTCAAGAACTAATGCACGGATTTTCATGAAACTTCAGAGTCAGTTAGTACTTGATATGACTTGATGCTGATTACGTGTTGGTGTAAATCGCTCAACAGGTGGCGCTGCTATGCTGGATTTTTTACGATTTCCGCAATGGCTTTATCTCAAGAACTAATGCACGGATTTTCATGAAACTTCAGATTCTGTTAGTCCTTGACATGAATAGACATTTTATATATTTTGGTGCAAATCGCTCAACAGGTGGCGCTGCTATGCTGCCTTTTTTACGATTTCCGAAATGGCTCTATCTCAAGAACTAATGCACGGATTTTCATGAAACTTCAGAGTCAGTTAGTCCTTGATATGACTTGATGCTGATTACGTGTTGGTGTAAATCGTTCAACAGGTGGCGCTGCTATGCTGGATTTTTTACGATTTCCGCAATGGCTCTATCTCAAGAACTAATGCACGGATTTTCATGAAACTTCAGATTCAGTTAGTCCTTGACATGAATAGACATTTTATATATTTTGGTGTAAATCGCTCAACAGGTGGCGCTGCTATTGGGCATTTTTTGCAATTTCCGCAATAGCTCTATCTCAAGAACTAATGCTTGGATTTTCAACAAACTTCAGATTCAGGTATACCTTGATATCAATTAGTGCTGTTTATGTTTTGGTGTAAATCGCTCAACAGGTGGCGCTGCTATACTACATTTTTCAGAATTTCCGCTATAGCTCTATACAAGAACTAATGCACGAATTTTTACCAAACTTCAAATTCAGATATATTGTGATATGAATTGGTACTATTTAAACGATTTAATTGACGTGACTTATATAGAAGAAAGTTTTGTGATGGCCACAACATACTAGTTTTTAAATGCCAGCCAGATATTTAGTTGTCTTCATACTTCAAAAATGTTTTCAAAACTAAACTTTATTAGAAATGAACAAATTCAGTTCTTTATTATATACTAGAACAAACATTTGAACAACTTTTTTTTTCTCCTTTTTTGTATTTTGGAGAACAAGGTGTAATCAATACTTAAAACTACATTTTTCTTCCCAAACACTCCCTTTTAAATTTATATTATATGGTGCTACTAAAACAACAGCATAACTTTTTTCATAATTTCTCTTTAAAATTAAATTAAACGATGTATTTTTATCATAACTGGACATGCTAGTTTTTTTTTTTTTTTTTTTTTTTTTTTTTTTTTTTGCATATACCAACCAGATATTTAGTTGTCTTAATACTTGAAAAATGTTTCAAAAGGAAATATTAGAAATGAACAAATTCAATACTTCATTATATCCTAGAACAATCTTTTTTTTTTTTTTTTGTGGTTTAGAAAACAACGTGTAATCAATACTTAAAACTGCATTCTTTAAAAATACATTTCCTTTCTTCTTTGAAGAATTTCACAAGTTTAAATAACACGGGATAAAAAGAATAAACAACTCGAAAGTAACCGTATTTTCCAAGGTAATTACGTTTTTTCTGTAAATTATTTGCAAAAGGAAAAGAAAAAACAGTTGTGTCATAAAAACAGCCTTTTTTGTCCTTAGATGTATCGCATCTTTCTCTTTCCACGTTATCAATAAAATAGATTATAAAAAAATATATCTCGAAGACAAATTTTTAAGAGAACGTTTTTAAAAGAAATAAATTAAATTGCAAATGATTTTTTTAATCAGTTTGCTAAAAAAAAAAAAAAAAAAAAAAAATAAGAGGGATATACAATTTCAAATCCAGCTTCTTGGCAAGAACAAATACGATCAAGGTCTACTCGAGGATCGAACCCTCATCCATTTACACCCTGTGTTTAACTAGAAGATGACGCAATTACCAACCATGTCGCGGTTCAATCGAAGAACATCAGATTATTTCTGAAGCAATCAATGACATTTATGTGGTCATACACGTGATGACATTTACAATTTACATACCCTTATTGGACAAATGTTTTTGCTCCCTGGAGAGTGGCGGGGCAGATTTAAAATTTTGTTTTACAGAACATTGTATTGTCACCGATAATAAGTCACATTATCAAAAATTAGGTCTTTTGTAACACGAGAAATATGTAAAAATTGGATTGCAAGATTTGAACCGAACGGACAAACAAGGCAAGTTAAATACTAGAAAATAGGAATTCTGCTTTTTCAGAATTTAGTGTTGCCTCCGATGAAAAAAAATATATGTATATATAAATAGTACAAAACATATTTCAATTTTAAGACTTAAAGTACACACTTTTATTTTATGTAAAATGACATCATTCGCATCCGCTTAAGAATTCCACGTTTACGATCCACTCTTAAACATCTACAGTAAATCATGCATAGGATGTCACTATCGCAAAATAATACACAAATGCAGCAAAAAGATGCCGTCATCAAAGAAACTCGACAAAAAAACAGCTATCTAATGATTCATAAGCCTTCATTTGTTTTAACATAATGTAGACGATTTCAGCCGTGACGTCAGTCATGACGTTTTGGTTGGAAACTGACTCCAAACAAACGGTTGCTATGTTGTATTTTCTATTTTGTTTATGTGTTGCAACTATATCTTATATCTATATCTCACATCTAAGTGTTTTAATACTTGATATGCACTGGTAACATTTTCCACGATTTATATTTAAAAAGAAATGACGAATGGCAACCGTTTGTTTGAAGTTAGTTTCCAAACAAAACGTCATGACTGAAAGCATCTATAGATACTTAAAATTAAATATAGTTTATAATAGCTCCATGTTTTAACAGAAATTATTCGTTTATATTTTTTTCAAAATAACGCGTATTTTAATTACATTTTCTTTCGGTTGTTATGAGAAAATGGCAGCTAAAACATATAATTGCTATTTTTCAACTATTTTCCCTTTACTTTCCACATAAATGGAGTACTTGAGTTGCCAAAATTAAACAAATGGTGCGAAAAACTGCAAAAAATTTAATATTTAAAAAATAAATGAAGATGCACACTGTTAAAAATTTGCAGCATTCTGGCAGGTCATTTCACCGTTTTTTCCGAAAACGGTTACACAACCGTAATTTTAACACTATTCTGACCGTATTATTGGCCATTTTATGGTCAGACTCAGAAAATAGTTAAATTATGGTTATAAAACCGTTTTTTCAAAAAACGATCGAATGACCTGCTAGAATGTTGCAAAATTTTTAACAGTGCAGTTTCCAAACAAATTGCATTTATAAGTACATTTTTTCCCAATACGACGGTATAAAAATTGAAAATGTGCGATGCTTAGAAATTAAAAAAATTGCTATAAAGTACTTAATCGTAATTCTTTGTTTTACAACTAGCTTCTGTAAGGTAACGTTATGTTTGGGAGACGGTACAAAATAAGCTGAGAGAAAGAAATAGCATACCATAGCGGGAGCCTAAAAAGCTTGTAAAAAATTACATTTTGAAGCAGATCAGGTGCTTATGGATATAGACCGGGCGGCGGCGACACGAATGACTACGTCATCGAGTTACGGGATGAAATCATGATGCAGGACAAGATTTTTATGAGTAAATTAAGGAATGACTGGTCTGCCTCGACATTTCTTGGTACGATAGGCGCAGCAGCGGGCGCCAACTCGTGTAGAAAAGAAAACCCTATAAACATAGTATTTTACATTACATTGCCATATATACTACTTCGTATCGACTTTAAAGATGAATTAAGGGTTTAGGAAAAGCTTATTAAGAGTACGTGAGGAAAAGACAGATTCGGCATAACTTGGTACAAAGCGCGAAGAACGGGGCGCCAATTCGTTATTTTCACAGTGTTATTACGTCATCGAGTTACGGCTTGAAATTTTGGCAAATGAAACATACCGATTATTACAATACGAATATTTCAGTCTGCCTCGTCATATCTTGGTAGGGGATGAGCAGAGCGGAGCGCCAATTCTTAATTTTGGCGGTATAATCACCTTATCGAGCTACGACTTTAAAATTTTGCACATTAAAGGAACATATCAGTACAATAAGACTATTTCAGTCTGCCTCGTCATATCTTGGTACGAGACGAGCAGAGCGGGGCGCCAATTTTTAATTTTTGCGGTATAATCACGTCATCGAGTTACAGGATGAAATCATGATGCAGGACAAGATTTTTAGGCGTACATTAAGGAATGACCGGTCTGCCTCGACATTTCGTGGTATGATAGGCGCAGCAGCAGGCGCCAACTCGTCATTTTGGCGTCAGTATCACGTCATCGAGTTACGGGATGAAACCGGTGCCAAATTAAAGGTGAAAAAAGTATTTTAAGAATATTTTGGTCTGCCTGCGCATATCCTGGTAGAAACCCCCGGCAGACTAAAATCTATAACAAAAAATTACGTCATAATGTACAAATGAAAACCCTATAAACATAGTATTTTACATTAAACATTAAACATTCCGATTAGTACGATACGAATATTTCAGTCTGCCTCGTCATATCTTGGTAGGAGATGAGCAGAGCTTGGCGCCAATTTTTAATTTTGGCGGTATAATCACGTCATTGAGTAACGACTTTGAAATTTTGCACATTAAAGGAACATATCAGTACAATAAGAATATTTCAGTCTGCCTCGTCATACCTTGATAGGAGACGAGCAGAGCGGCGCGCCAATTTTTAATTTTTGCGGTATAATGACGTCATCGAGCTACGAATATAAACTTTTGCACATTAAAAGAACATATCAGTACAATAAGAATATTTCAGTCTGCCTCGTCATATCTTGGTATGAGACGAGCAGAGCGGGGCGCCAATTTTTTATTTTTGCGGTATAATCACGTCATCGAGTTACGGAATGAAATCATGATGCAGGACAAGATTTTTAGGCGTACATTAAGGAATGACTGGTCTGCCTCGACATTTCTTGGTACGTTAGGCGCAGAAGCGGGCGCCAACTAGTCATTTTGGCGTCACTATCACGTCATTGAGTTACGGGATGAAACCGGTGCCAAATTAAAGGTGAAAAAGTCTTTTAAGAACATTTTGGTCTGCCTGCGCATATTCTGGTAGAAACCCCCGGCAGACTAAAATCTATAACAAAAAAATACGTCATAATGTACAAATGAAAACCCTATAAACATAGTATTTTACAATAAACATTAAACATTCCGATTAGTACGATACGAATATTTCAGTCTGCCTCGCCATATCTTGGTAGGAGATGAGCAGAGCGAGGCGCCAATTTTTAATTTTGGCGGTATAATCACGTCATCAAGCTACGACTATAATTTTTTGCACATTAAATTTTGAACATTTAGACTTTTTTCACCTTTAATTTGGCACCGGTTTCATCCCGTAACTCGATGACGTGATAGTGACGCCAATATGACGAGTTGGCGCCCGTAGCTGCGACTAACGTATCAAGAAATGTCGAGGCAGACCAGTCATTCCTTAATGTACGCCTAAAAACTCTTGTCCTGCATCATGATTTCGTCCCGTAACTCGATGACGTGATTATACCAAAAAAATTAAAAACTGGCGCCCCTCTGCTCATCTCCTACCAAGATATGACGAGGCAGACTGAAATATTCGTATCGTACTAATCGGAATGTTTAATGTTTAATGTAAAATACTATGTTTATAGGGTTTCATTTGTACATTATGACGTATTTTTTTTTTGTTATAAATTTTAGTCTGCCGGAGGTTTCTACCAGGATATGCGCAGGCAGACCAAAATGTTCTTAAAAGACTTTTTTTCACCTTTAATTTGGCACCGGTTTCATCCCGTAACTCGATGACGTGATAGTGATGCCAAAATGACGAGTTGGCGCCCGCTGCTGCGCCTATCGCACCAAGAAAAGTCGAGGCAGACCGGTGAATCCTTAATGTACGCCTAAAAATCTTGTCCTGCAGCAGGATTTCATCCCGTAACTCGATGACGTAATTATACCGCGAAAATAAAAAATTGGCGCCCCTCTCTGCTCGTCTCGTACCAAGATATGACGAGACCGGCTGAAATATTCTTATTTTGCTGATATGTTCCTTTAATGTTCAAAATTTTAAAGTCGTAGCTCGATGAGGTGATTATACCGCCAAAATTAAAAATTGGCGCGCCGCTCTGCTCATCTCCTACCAAGATATGACGAGGCATACTGAAATATTCGTATCGTACTGATCGGAATGTTTAATGTAAAATACTATGTTTATAGGGTTTTCATTTGTACATTATGCCGTATTTTTTTGTTATAAATTTTAGTCTGCCGGGGTTTTCTACCAGGATATGCGCAGGCAGACCAAAATATTCTTAAAAGACTTTTTTCACCTTTAATTTGGCACCGGTTTCATCTCGTAACTCGGTGACGTGATAGTGACGCCAAAATGACGAGTTGGCGCCCGCTGCTGCGCCTATTGTACCAAGAAATGTCGAGGCAGACCGCTCATTCCTTAATGTACGCTTAAAAATCTTGTCCTGCAGCATGATTTCGTCCCGTAACTCGATGACGTGATTATACCGCAAAAATTAAAAATTGGCGCCCCGCTCTGCTCGTCTCGTACCAAGATACGACGAGGCAGACTGAAATATTCTTATTGTACTGATATGTTCTTTTAATGTGCAAAATTTTAAAGTCGTAGCTCGATGGGGTGATTATACCGCCAAAATTAAGAATTGGCGCCCCGCTCTGCTCATCTCCTACCAAGATATGACGAGGCAGACTGAAATATTCGTATTGTAATAATCGGTATGTTTCATTTGTCAAAATTTCAAGCCGTAACTCGATGACGCAATAACACTGTGAAAATAACGAATTGGTGCCCCGTTCTTCGCGCTTTGTATTAAGTTATGCCGAATCAGTCTTTTCCTCACGTACCCTTAATAAGCTTTTCCTGAACCCTTAATTTATCTTGAAAGTCGATACGAAGTAGTGTATATGGCAATGTAATGCAAAATACTATGTTTATAGGGTTTTCATTTGTACACGAGTTGGCGCCCGTTGCTGCGCCTATCGTACCAAGAAATGTCGAGGTAGACCAGTCATTCCTTAATCTACTCCTAAAAATCTTGTCCTGCATCATGATCTCATCCCGTAACTCGATGACTTGTCGCCGCCGCCCCCTCTAATATAGTAGATATAAATTTCCAACTGGGCGAAAAATGTCCGAACCAGGATTCGAACCACGGATCTCCTGGATGAAGCCGCCAGTGCTCTACCATCTGAGGTATCCCGCACGAATCTGGTGGAACTTTTTTCACCCAGCTAACCTTAATGATTATAGCATCTGGTTAGCAGGTATCATTTAACATTAGCGAGGGGAATTTGAGATACCACTGACAGACACCCTTAAACTATAAAAAAGAATACACAAAATAATAATTACTCAACCAGGTATCATATAAAATCTTTAATGTTAAATTTCATTCTGTGATATGATATATTTCCCCACTTTATTTATTTTTTATTTTATTTTATGTGTAACAATGCTTATACTACATTATGCTTATGTGTTATTTAAGCATTGTTACACATAAAATAAAATAAAAAATAAATAAAGTGAGGAAATATATATATATATATATATATATATATTGAGGGGGGTGGGGGTTCGTCATCTATATGTTTTTGAATTATTTAATCATTTAATGATATCCAAACATAATTTATATCCATTTACTAATTTGTATAATGTGGAAAACTTAAATTACTAAATTTTTACTTAATCTAGCTGGCATGATATACAAACATAAATTATCTCCATTTATTCATTTTTTATATAGAAAACTTAAGTAACTAAAGCTTTACATGATCTGGCTGGCATATTTTTCATTTTATTGGAGCTACGAAGCAGACAAAGGGTAAAGCAAAATACAACAGTCCCTCAATTTTGGTCGCTTACATTTTTTAGTGCTCCGAAAGGAAATTCAACATTTAGAGGAAAAAATAAAAAACAAAAATCAGCTGCTTTTCTTCTGAAATATCGAGTACTTTCCAAAGAACCTATTTACACAATCTGTTTAAATTTACATTTGAAAAGGCTCAATTTTCCTCCTTTATTTGTTTTTTATCTTATTCCATATATTCATTTTCCTATTTTATTTTATTTTGCGTAACAATGTTTAGAATTATGATTACGTTGAGTTTTTCTTTGAAAGTTTGAAATTTTTATTTATTTGCGTTTTTCTTCATCATTGTGTTTTTGAATTATTTTATCATTTAATGATATCCAAACATAATTTATATCCATTTATTCATTTTATGATGTAAAACACTTTAATAACTGAAGTTTTACATGATCTGGCTGGCATATTTTTCATTTTAATGGAACTAGCAAGCAAGCTAAATTTTTTCTCGTAAGATCAAATGCTTTTCTATTGATTGGAATGTATTGAAATGCAGATGGTGCAACGGATAAAATATTTTTACTTGATGAAAGTTATAATAAATTGATAGATACTTCTTTTCATGTCCTTACCGATCATTAAACATTTTTAGAAACAACAGATTTTAAAGTTAAAAAATTGCAGAACTCAAGAATGAGTTTTTTCTTAATTTTATGTTACGTGTACACGAAGATTATTATATGAAATCTTAATATTATACGAAAAAAACAATCAAACACATTATGAAATTGCGAAAAAGAAAATAAATATAAAGTAAGAAACTATAAACTCTAATGGCTATGTATAAAATGCAAAATATAGGATGGATATATTATAGATATTTTATAAGGGGGAGTATGTTTGAATATCATTTGCGTATTAATTATTAGCTGCGGGATTTGTAGGATAGAGAAATGGCGGTTGAAACTGTGAATTTCATTTGAGTATTCATTAATATCAATTTGTTCCCCAGTTTTCATGCAAAAATCCCACTTAAACTATAAAAATCAATGCACAATATAATAATTTAATCAGGTATCATGTAAAATCTTTAATATGTTACAGTCCAAGCAATCATTCTCTTACCGAAAAATTAAATGTTACATTATTAGTTTTGGCACAGATTGTAATAGATAATTAAGATAAAATCCGATATCCCTTTCAGTGTTTTAAAAATTGCAATTTTTTTTTTAGAAAACCTCAGAAATAAAATATTTGCTGAATATATAGCGCAAAAAAGCTCACATGTTTCCGTTTTTCCAATGAATTTAACTAATATTCAGAACAGACAGTTAAAATAGACTACAAAGTATATTTCTTAAAATTATAATTTATTAAAAAGTGAAAATTGTTATTAAAAATCTTTTCTGGTTTTTTTTTCAAACCGTTTTTTAAGAAGTATTTTTAAATTTCAGTTAGGTATCACAATGGTACTTTTCTGTTAGCCGACCGCCACTGATCGCCAAAACATCGCCAGCCAATTTTTCTTGCCAAATCCTTGTGCCGTAGTCACTAAAATGTATGAAATTCGTAGTGCAGCAGACTCTAAAATTTGTGAAATTCGCTCTGCAGCAGTCCCAAAAATTTATAAAATTCTTTAAAACTCCAATCACAAACCTATAGCATGACGTGCCCATTAAACCGAAAAAAAAATCATCTTTGCGTGCATGAAATTCGTTGTGCAGCTGTCTCTAAAATTTATTAAATTCTTAAAACCCCAATCACAAACCGTAGAGTGAGCGATACGCCCCATTAAACCGAAAATAGAAATCACTGAATGCATGAAATTCATTGTGCAGCAATCTCTAAAATGCAAGAAATTCATTGCAACTGAGATCACAATGTATATCTAAATGCATTTCAATATCCGCAACACTATCCTACACCATCTTGCGCTACACCAAAATCTTTTAATTTTTTTAATTCCACTGTCAGGATCAACAAAGATATGCTTCTGGTTAACCTTGAAATGATTCAATCTCTCCTTTTCAAGTTTTGTAGTACAGAAATTTAAAGCTTCTTGCTCTGTTTTCGGTAAATCCCAAACTTCCAAAAAACGAAAAACGCGACCCAAACATATATAAAGAACACAACATTTCAAACATGCCGCGAGAAGGGGTTGCCGATAAATCAGTGTTAAAAGAATCACGGGAAATGTTTCAATTCAAATAACGCCAACATAAACAATATTTAGCGAATTAACACTGACGCCCGGTTAACAGAATAGAACCGTCACAAGTTAAACAACATGAGATGTTTCCCAATTTCTCTAAATATTTATATATTTGATAAAAAAAAAAAAAGTATTTGTAGTATACTGTAGTGATCGCGTCTCGCTTAAATAATATAAAGCGAGTAACTAGCTTAGAATAACTGACTTGACCTTTTGTTCGACGCTAACATTTCGACCACTGTTCATTAGATCCTTGGTTCGATCTTCTCCTGAGCCAACTTACTCCCTCTTCAATACCATTTTGTTTCACCCAATTTATTTAAATGCAAGCCAGGTATTTTTTTTTCACAAGTGAAAAAGTTTTTAAAAGTAATTTTTAGTTAACATTAACCCAAGGCTTTACCGTATCATACAAAGATAAAATATTTGAAGAATCGCTTATTTAATGTTTTGAAAAATTTATGTTGTAATCAGTGGTTGAAACTACATTTTTCATCACATAGGTTGTAAGTTTTCCAACACGAGTGCAAAAGCGTGCAAGAAGGGATCCAAAACTAGGAAATTGACTTAAGCTGCAACCGCGCTTCCAATTAAACTATACTGAACAAACCCGACGGACACATTTGACTCAGAATACATTTTTGTAATGATATCTCGTATTTTATGTGACACATTTCAATATATTAATTGCAGGTAAAGTAACAATAAATGTTAGATACATAATCGCACTTTGGATGCATATTTACACGACATAATTATCTATCTAAGACTTATTGGAGTTCATTTACCTTCGATTTATTCTGTTGGACTGTTTCTTATAACAGACCAAATGTCATTTCCAAAAGGTTGTGTGAGTGAAATGTATCCGTCGGATTTTACGTACAGAATAACTTAAATGGAAGAGCGCTGGAGGCTTAAAGCAAGGGCCTGGGTTCAATTCCAACACTGGTTACTTTTTCACTCAGTTAAAAATATAACAATTCATATTATTTCCTTACCAAAGAGTATGATTCTTAAAATAATTAAGCATATATTCCTCATGTCTAGATTTTTGTTCTCACTAAAAGTAATTATTGTTCTAAAATAACACGTTACTACAACTGCAATTCAAAAAAAAAAAAAACATACTTTCTGAAGCAATTAAATTATTTTTTGCTTTAGGTAACTTAAAAAAAAAAAGAAATAGTGTCGAAAAAACTATCTTTTTTTTTTTTTTCCTTAGAAGAGTCATGTTTTCCTCCTTTGATGGTAACAAATAAAAACATTTCTTTGTTTGAGAAGATCTCAGATAATTATAGATTTTCCATTTGCTAGATTTAGGTTTGATTACTAAAGTTTAAAAAAATGGAGACAAATTAATCATGGTGCATAACAACCTGTTTCTTTTCTTTTCCTTCAGGTGTCCCGGTAAATCTAGAAAAAAATGACATTTTTACTTTTTTAGCTCAAAGCATTCTTTAGGATTTATAGAATAAAATGAAGCAAACCACAAACAACTGACATAACTACACTGTAAAACAAATCGTAAATTGTTAGTCACGCGTGACAAATGAGGTGCGTTCGTACTATAACTAGTTTTATAAATATTCAGATCTTGGTGCAATAGCTGTAGCACTCTTATACAAAAATACATGAATACAAAATTTATTACGATTATAAATATTAAATTGAATTATACGAAAATAATAGCAGGGTCGGACTGGGCCAGGGAAAAGGGCGCAGACCTTGGATTTTCAGAGGGCGCAAAAAGTTTAGCAAACTCATGTAAATTTTTCTTGTTTGTGTTGTTCCTGGCTTGAGAAGGTTTAACACATTCACACAGCACCAAGAATGAAAGTGGCTTAATATTACATCTCTGAGTCTAGATAGAAGACTTCGATATATCACCCGTGCAATTTTAAAGTTCTATCAAATCTACACAATTTTTTAAAACTAATCTAGTAATATCTAAAAGTTCCGAGTTGAACACAGATTACTTTGTAGTAGATGACCGATATCAAGGCTAGGACTTTATTATTTTGTTAATAGGTACCTTATAAAACTCACGGGGGGAAAAAAGTGATCACCCCTACCAATTCTCTTGCAAATGACTGTATAAAAATGACATAGGTACCAATTTGGAGATTGTCTAGGTATTAAAAAATGAACGAACGTTAATTTTTCAAATGGTGAACGTTGATTTTTCAAATGGTAACATCCACTTTTGATACCCTATTTGAATTCTTTGCCAGAAAATAAAGAGATAGAGTTTATACAATTTTCTTAAATCTGATTACAATTATAAAATAAAAAGTGTTAGGGGTTTATCCATAAGTTTCGGAAAATAAAATGAAATATCTTACAACCGAAAGCACTCAATTACTCACCAGTCAAATGATACAGAAATTTTAAATTTATTATAAACTTTATATTAAAGAAAATCTCACAAAGTATTTCTGTTAAGTTTCTAGGATTGTTTTCAGTGGCTCTTTTGATAAAAGAAAACGGTCCCCTTAAATTATGGAAAGGCAAAATTTTTCCGAATCTCGAACACTAATTATTCAAATTATCTATAAACTTACACATTGATGTTTTAAACGATTGTTCTTTGTTGTATGCAAAAATTAATAAATTAAAGTAACCAAAATAAGGTGTCAAAAATGGAAGTTATTGTTTGTAAATTCAGAGTTGGTGCAATTTTTAATATGTAGACGAGTTCGGAAACATAATTAATATATAACAATAATTAGTAGACATTATTTACAGCCAGTTGTATCTATAGACTTTTTTACGAAGATTTTCAGCTGAATTAGCAAGGGTAACCACTTTTATTCCATTTATCCCCATTGACGCACTGAAAATCTGTACAAAAACTAAGAAGATTTTTCGCACCAGGCACCAACTAGAGTTGCTGCGGTGCTGCTAAGGGTTTCAACCCTTTTTTAAGTATACTTCTTTATAAAATGAATTAGTTATCAGTCAGTTTAAAATGAGATAAATTCAATTTCTGTTACAATCCGACAACAATTACCTTTTACTTACTACAGTTTTTTTTTTTTTTTTTCAAGTAGAATTTTTAAATATGGTATCTATCGGTGTCTCCCTCGTGATACACAAAAAAATTCAGTATGCAAACTTCGCTTAAAATTTCTTTGTGTCTAAAACAAAAATGTATAATACTTTTCATATAAATGAAGAAATTTTGAAAACTAAAGCTTGTGCTTCTTTTGCTCTTTTATAAAAAGTACCACATATTATAAGGTATTTAAATTTTGAAACATAAGGATATTTAAACATTCAAATAGACATCCCATTAAGGAATTTGGAAATAACACTTGCTTGTGAAAATAATGCTTATTACACTTGCAATATTTATATAAGGCGAGTTATGTATTTTGTAGGAAGAGGCACTTTGCGTTTGTGTCCTTAAAAAATGATTTTATGTATCCGTATACACAGAAAGTACACCAAAAATGCCGCTTTGGTAGCCTAAAAATCACTAAAACAATTGAGTAAATTTACTCTTTTCAGCACCCTCTTCCTATGATTTGCAAAGTTCTTATCCTAATTAGAGATCAAGGGAAATATTTAAGTTTACACAATTGAGAGAAATGCCCCAGGAATTGTATTCATGCAAGCTGCAGGATCCCGTGGCAGCGTTTTTTTATTCGAAAAACCTATCACAATTTCTGAATAGTAGTTGTCGCTTTATTTAATGATAATTTTTCAGTGATTAAATTAAAACAACTTTTTATTCAAAATACATACTAGAATTTCCTAATATTTATTTAGCCACGGAAAATCTGTCATTAAATAAAACAAAGATTACTAACTGAAAATTATAGTGTAGATTTTGTGAAGGAAAAAACGCTAGCCGCGGATTCCGCAGTTTGCGGGATTGTAATCCAGAAGTGTTATCAAGTTTGTATTCCGCGAAAAGAAAGGTTATGTTTTTCAACCAAAAACGAAATCCGCACAAATAGGTTTTTTGTCTTCTGATATTTATCACTTCCTTTTCTCAAGTTGTTTTCAAAAAGCACGGTTTCAAATGTAGGCGCATTCATGGCCGTCATTAAAAGTGTAGGGACAAGGTACTGAAAGCTAAAGGCCTGGAAATACGCAAAATATTTGGTTAAAATCTAAAACTTATCATTCAAAGTGATGAAATAAATCTCGCCCAGGGCGCTGTAACTACTAAGCTTTCCCTGCGTGCGTGTTTTCCCTCTCAATAGTATGCAAAGATGCCACCATTGGTTTCCAGTCCTGAAATTGCTTCGATGTATTTTTAATTTCTTTGTGATAAAAAATACCTCTCTTGTGCTGTTTGGCTATTATCCCTAATAATTATTCTGATGATTATTTCTAAACGAATCCTCGAAATTTAGTACACTAGTCCTAATGTATATGCACAACTTGGGAAAAAATATTGGAGCGGCTTAAGGCACTTAGGGGCGCGAAGTTTTCCGTGGACGAGGGCGCACCGGCCCTCGGGCCGATGGGCCGGCAGTCCAGTCCGAGCCTGAATAATAGGACTCCATCTTAACCCTTAAATGCCGGATTTTTCAAAAATCGTTGTAATAATGTTTTTCGGCTTTCATTTTTTAAATAAATCATGGGAAAAATAATTAAAAAATTCATATTTTGTTTTAAGTATAGTTTACGGCTAAAAAACAGTTTGTTACTAATCGGCAATGCTGGTGTTTAATTGAAAAAATAATTTCCCTTGGTAAAATTCTATAATATTAAACACACAAGAATTTTAGGAACTATAATAAGAAATAAATTTTACTTGCTCACTGCAGGTCAAAATAGGGTATTTCGCAAGCTCCCAAACAAAACAAAAAGAACAAGTAGCAACAATTTAAAAAATAAATCTATCTTTATTCTTAAACAGCACAAGTGTTGCCATCTACATGTTGAAATTCGATTTAATAATATTTTCAGAATGTATTTTATTGGCAACATTAGGCATTATAGCTTCAATATTATTCTAATAGTATTTTACAGCCTAAAATGGGTATGTTGCCGAAAAGCAACAACAGGCATTTAAGGGTTAAATAGGACATAATCACCATAGAAAGCTAGAATCATTACTTATCATGGGATATCATTGAATTAATAATGTATGATAGGATTTAATAAAATAATCACCATGGCAAGCTAGAGTAATTTCCTATCATGGGATATAAATGAATTAACTACGTATGATAGTATTTAATAGAATGAAGAAAACTGTTATTAATATATTTTTTTAATTAAAAATATTATTTCTTTACCAAGGAGCGAGATTGTTAAATAATTAAGCGTACATCCCTCATGTCTGGATTTTCTTTCGCACTAAAAGCAATTTTTGTGTAATACAATAACACGTTAATATAATC
Source organism: Maratus speciosus (assembly GCA_963932465.1). Taxonomy (NCBI): domain Eukaryota; kingdom Metazoa; phylum Arthropoda; class Arachnida; order Araneae; family Salticidae; genus Maratus; species Maratus speciosus. The sequence goes on from OZ010794.1 coordinate 545,283,634, forward strand.
GCAATTCGGAAAAAGAAAATATACTTTCTGAAGCAATTATTTTTTGCTTTAGGTAACTTTTTTTTTTTTAAACAAACAGTGTCGAAAAAACTATCTTGTTTTTTTTCTTAGAAGAGTCATATTTTTCTCCTTTGATACTACAAATAAAAACATTTCTTTGTTTGACAAGAACTCAGATATTTATAGATTTTCCATTTGTTAGACTTAGTTTTGATTACTAAAGTTTTAAAAAATGTGTACAAATTAATCATGGTGCATAACAAACTTTGGTATGTAAATTTTTAACCGAGTGCAAAAGTGTCCAGTCCGGTAATTGAACCCAGGTCCTTGGCTTAAGTCGCCAAAGCTCTCCCAATTACAATTAAGCTATTCTGGACAAATCCGACGGATACATTTCACTCACACAACATTTTGGAAATGACATCTGGTCTGCTATCAGAAACAGTTCAACAGAATAAATCGCAGGTAAATGAACTCCAATAAATTTTGGATAGATAATTATGTCGTGTAAATATTCATCCAAAGTGTGATTATGTACCTAATGTTTATTGTTCTTTTACCTGCATAGTAATATATTGAACTGTTTCAGATAACAGACCAGATATCATTGCAAAAAGGTCGTCTGAGTGAAATGTATCCGTCAGGTTTGCCCAGTATAGTTTAATTGTGAGAGCGTTGGCGATTTAGCCAAGGTTTTGGGTTCAATTCCCAATGGACACTTTTTCACTTAGTTAAAAAAAATTACAATTCATATTATTTCTTTACCAAAGAGTATAAACGTTAAAATAATTGAGCATACATACCTCATGTCTAGATTTTCTTTCCCACTAAAAGCATACATAAAATAATACGTTAAAATAATTGCAATTCGAAAAAAACATACTTTATGAAGCAATTGAGTTATTTTTTTGCTTTAGGTACCTTTAAAAAAAAAAGAAATAGTGTCGAAAAAAAAATCTCTCTTTTTTTTTCTTAGATGAGTCATGTTTTTCTCCTTTCATGCTAGAAATAAAAACATTTCTTTGTTTGAGAAGAACTCAGATATTTATAGATTTTCCATTTGCTAGATTTGGTTTTGATTACTAAATTTTAGTAAAATGCATACAAACTAATCATGGTGCATAACAAACTTTTCCTTTTTTTCAGGTGGTTCGGTGATTCGTGAAAAAAAAACAAAAAAAAAAAACACTTTTTTAACTTTTTTACCTGAAAATATCCACTAGGATTTATAGAATAAAACGACGAAAACCACAAATAACTAACATAACTAGACTGCAAAACAAGTCGGAAATTGTGCGTCAGACATGGCAAATGAGGTGCGTTCGTAACTATAACTAGTTTTATAAATATTCAGATCTTGGTGCAATAGCTGTTGCACTCTTATGCAAAAATGCATACATACACAATTTATTACGGTTACATATATTAATTAAGTTCAGTAATTCGGAAATGATAGGACTCCCTCTCGGATAGGACGTCATCACCATGGCAACCTAGAATCATTAACTATCATAAGATATCATTGAATGAATAATGTATGATAGGATTTAATCGAATGAAGAAAACTTTTATTAATATATTTTTAAGTTTTGAATCAATTTTCATAAAGTTTGAAGTGATTCGACAAAATTCTGCAACGATTATATATATTAAATTTCAAACCATGCGGCTGCATAGTTTTTGCTCTGTTATATGCAGACAGACGGACGGACGGACGGACGTACCAGACGACGGCTGTAGGTGCTAAGAATTTATATAATTACGAACGCATCTAAAAATACAAATGCTTCTTAATGTAGAAAAATATAATACAGCCATGAGCGAAGATATACAATAACCTCTTCCGAGCTACCCACAATTCCGGAAAGCTTTCTTTATTTTTAAAAAATCTCAGAAAACAATATAGTTACAAGATGTAAAGAACCATTTATAACAAGTAAAAATTAAATTTAAAAAATCAAAAAACCCGACAGCGTAAAAAGCGAACTAGTTAATTATTTCTCCTCAATGTGAAACTATTTTTTATATTACTTACTTATTTTTTTTTCTTGTATTGATGACTTTTAAGGTGTGTTTAATTGTTAGTTCCTATCTATAAACGCTGTTTTAATAAGGCCTATAGATGTCTATGAATGTTAGAGTTGCAGTAAAGCTAGAGATCCGACCGACACAACTTCCAGGTTGTGTAATATTTATCCGGAGCTTCTGACTGCAAAATAGTCAATGAAACATCGTCTTCATTTTGAAAGACCTATCCAATGATATGCCACTCAAAAGGGTGCGTAAAAAAAATTTTTCATCTCTACCGCCATTTTGTTTTTCACGGCCGCCATTTTGAATTCATAAAAACAAAATCTAACCTATAACCATCGGACGATTAAGATGAATCGATAGAGACTTCATTCATTAAAATCCATCCAGTCGTTGGGATCTTTCGAGAGTATAAAGAAATCCACATACCCAGATACGCGTGAAACGCATAACCCTTTTTGGCAGTCGGGGAAAAACAACGTTTCTTTGTCTGCTACGTTTTTTCAGAAACGTTTTTGAGAAATTTTTTTAGTGTATCAATCAGTTTTCTCAAACCAGAATATCAGTTTTTCAGATACTATCAATTCCAAAATAAACATTTGCATCATCAATAAACATGATAAATTAACAACATTAAAATTAACATTAAAATTAATATTACCTTTTTTTTACTCTTGCATGTAAAAGTTTAGTTACGCAGCTGAAAATGTTTAAGTAAGAATGGATAGCAACCTAAAAACCGATATTTCGATTTCAGAAAAGTAATTTATACACTATAAAAACTACTCGGAAACATTTCTGAAAATTAGTGGCAGTAAAAGAAACTGTTTTTATAAACGCTTCTTTAAATCTGGAAAATATATTGCTTTATGAGGTTCAGGGCTCGAAATGTACCGGAGTAAACCGGAACGATGTTCCGGTTCGTGAAATTGTGACAAATGTTGTTCCGGTTCGTGAAATTATGGAAAATATTGTTCAGGTTCGTGAAATTATGGAAAATATTGTTCAGGTTCGTGAAATTATGGAAAATAATGTTCCGGTTCGGGAAATTATTTAAAAATATTATTACAGTTTCATACATACAGCTTACTAAGCTCGCTGTAACCTTTTTTATCTAATTATTTAGAATCTTGAATACATTTTTTTAAATTGGTTTTTCTACGGTTAAATATAAATAACAATTGTCAACGATTAAATATGGCAAAAATTTTTATTCAATTTTAGAGGTAACAAAAGCGTGCAAATTGGCAGCTATGCGATTCTAATAGTGTCATGAAAATTGCAGGTGTAGCCTCTTCTTTCTGTTCAAAATACAGTGACCTCTCACTTACACGACTCTCAGTTATACGACTCTCTCAGTTATACGCCGAATTCTCTCGGTCCCGTCCACGCTTTATGGGAAATAATGCTAAACTTCTCTCAGTTATACGACTGCTTCTCTCATACGACGCTTTAAACGGTTCAGGCGATTTTACATTTCTCCCTCTAGAATTAATTTTTATAATCTTTAAAGTACAAATCATTCACGTTTTCTTACATTTATCCTTTCATTATTGTTAAAGTGTTTATGAATAATGAATAACATTTCTTATCTACCTTCGTTTGTTATTAACGATGAAATCTATGGTGGGAGGGTGATTGTATGGAATTCTCTTGTGTCTGCCATTTAACAAAAGCCAAATGACTACCTGCAGATCATGTCTCTGTATGGCACTGGTCGATTCAAAGAGATCTAGGATACAATGTGGCAGATTTAAAAAATTGACATCAGCATTAATCGCGTGGTTTAACCAAATGCGAGCTTCAAATTTACCGATAGATTTTAAAAGAAAAGGCTCGCACTCTTACTGAGAAGTATGGAACCGAGAATTTTTCAGCGTCTTGCGGTGATTCGAGAAGCTAAAAAAAGACATCGACTTTTGCATCGTCGCATCACAGGAGAAAGCGCATGTGTTAATGGAAATGATGTTAGACAATGGTTTCAAATTCTACTTATGTTAATTAAGGATTAAGGGACCTAAAGACATTTTTAACTGTGATGAAACGGACTGTTTTTCAAGCTGATGACAGATAAGACATTATCATACAAAGAAGAACCATGTCAAGGGACAGAAAAAGTAAAGAAAGATTAACTATCCTTTTTTGCACAAATAGTGATGATTCAGAAAAAATAGAACCTTTAGTAATAGGAAAATCAAGAAAATCTCGATACTTTAAGAATAAAAAATAATTACCATGTGGCTACAGAAATTTAAAAAAAGCATGGGTGACATCAGAGATTCCAAATGATTTTTTAAAAGAGATGGATGATAAATTTCAAAAACAACAAAGAAAGGTTTTACTTCTAATGGATCCCGATGTGTGTCCCTCACATCCCGATGTAAAAGATCTGCCGTTTCTGCAGCAAATTAAATTTTAAAATTTGTTTTAGGAAATTCAGTTTTCCCACAAGACCAAACTGCTAGTTGAACGAATGAACCTGATATTGAGAGCATATGGAATCCTTTAATAACGAAGACTCGAATAAAATGTTTATGGACGAAGGTATTATTTTCAAAGATTATGTAAAATGTGATGATAAACGTCTTCTGTCAGAACTGAGAACTGCTGAAGAAATCTTTGAGGATATTAATAATGAAGACGTGAGCAAGGAGGATGACCAAGATGAGAGCAATGTTCCTGCTGTTGTAAATTTTTCAAAAGCAAGTACCGCTTTAAATAAATTACAGAATTATGTGCATCAAAATGATTATTCCCAAACTAGCTTAAAAGCTTTATTAGACTTAGAGAAAGACATTTTCTATTTCCATCTACGACAGAAACAAACTAATATCACTTCATTTTTTGAGAAAATCTGATCTGTAAATTTTTAAAATAAACATAGTGGTAAATGAACAATTTTGTGAACATTTTAAACATATTTTATGTTTAATTTTTTAATACATTTTACAAATTTTGTTAAAATATGTTCTTAGTACTCAAAACTTATCGTTTTTAGTATAGGTAAAATAATTAAGGCCTATAAAGTTTGAAACTTGTATGATAAGGCGGTCTCTCACTTATACGACTGTCTCAGTTATACGACTTTTTTCCACGGTCCCTTGAAAGTCGTATAAGTGAGAGGTCACTGTATTAAATAGTCTTTTTCAGTCGAACTTATACCTTTGGAATGGATCCTTTTTTTCTGATGGAGTAATGGCTTCCATTATGATCAAACAGTCATTTTAAATGAAGTGTTAGGTGAAGATGAAAGTGCAGCCGTAAAAGGTTTTAAAAAATTATGACCATTTTTTCCCCCATTCTGACCAGAAAATCAGAGTTCTAACTTTTTACGGCTGCTCTTTCATCTTCACCTAACACTTCATTTATAATGGCTGTTTCATAATCATGGAAGCCATCAGCCCATCAGAAGAAAATAACTCGGTTAAAGCGGAAACTCGGTTAAGCGGGACTCGGATAATTGGGACTTTACTGTACTTTCAAAAAAAAAAAAAAAAAAAAAAAATTGTCGACAATAATTTTGAAGTAGCGTTCCGGTTTGTGAATTCTTCCAATAAATAACGTTTTTCGGAATCGTGGGTAGCTGGGAGTAGATTATTGTATATTTTCGTACGCGGTTATACTATATTTCGTAGATTAAGAAAATTTTTCTTTTTTTACAGTGCACGGTGAAAAAATACAAAAGTTTTCTTAATCTACAAAAATTTAATATACTGTAAAAGTACTTATTTTCGCGAGGCTTTAATTTTTGCGATTTTCGCGAGTCCGTCGTAATCGCAAAAATTTGAGCCTCGCGAATTTTTTTTTTTTTTTTTTTTTTTTTTTTTTTTTTGCCTCAAATAATAATAAAAAATCAGAATTTTTTCATTTATCCAAAATTTAATGATTACAGTTACTTAAATAAGGAATAAGTACACACATTTCTTGAATACTATACAACTATTTCTTGAATAAAAACAAAAATACAACTAATAGAATGCAGCTCATTCACTTACAATATATACCAGCTTCTTTGAAGCCATTCAAAATTATCTTATGTTCGTTCATCAAAATTATCTCATGTTGTATCAAAACACCGTTAAATGTTCGCACAAGCCAAGAAGCGTGAATCGGTTTTAGTCGTGATATTCGCAGATCCACAGATTCTTTTTCCTCGAGAAATTTAAACAAAAGGAGTTCTATTTAGGTAGTTTTGGGATTTTTCAACTTTCGGTTCTGTTCATATAAAATTCGCGAAATTTTCAGCTCGCGAAATCACCGATATCTTCATTTTCCCGAAAAATACGGCTCGCAAAAATAAGTGCTTTTCCAGTAACCTTATATTTATAATATATATTATTATGCATGCACATTTGCTGTTCCTGATTTTCTGAAACTTTTACGAGTAGTTTTTGTGCACTGTAAAAAAAAAAATTGCGTTAAAATACGGAAATTGTACTGGCAATCGAGACGCCAGTACTATTTCCGTATTTTAACGGAATTTTCTTCCGTAAATTCCACAACAAATACCGTTTTTCACAAAATTTACGGAAAAAAATTCCGTTAAAATATGGAATTAGTACTGGCGTCTCGATTGTCAGTACAATTTCCCGTATTTTAACGCATTTTTTTTTTTTTTTTTTTTTTTTTTTTTTTGCATTGCAGTATATTAATCAGTTTTCTTAATTCATAATATAAGTTTTGGGATACTAGTAATACTGTTTCGAGTCGGTTAAAAATAAACTTTATCAAACATTAAACAAATCAAAAATTTTCCCATGTCTTAGAATAAATATTTGAAAAGTCTCTTGTTTTGGGTTCAATAAACATGCCTAAATTCAATGCTTGAAACAAAATGCCTCAGTGATAGTTTTTCTTCCTCTTAAAAGCAATTTGAGATGCTAAAAATCATACAGACTAAAAGGAATTTACGATCTGTAAGAAAACATTCTACCTTATTTCCAAAACAAATTAAGTTCTCTTTTGTGTTATACCGTTCTTTTCACATGAAAATAGTTGGGTCGTAAATGCTGTCACTTTTTTTTTTTTTTTTTTTTTTTTTTTTTTAATAGAAGTAGCATGTTTTACTTCTTTGATGTAATAAACAAGAACTTTTTCTATTTAGAAAGCGCTCAGGTGTTATAGATTTTCAATCTGATAAATATAATTAATAGTTAATTAATTTAATTTTCATTCGATATAAAGTTTGAAAAGTTATAGATTATAAATTGATAAGTGACCAGTGAGTAATGATATAAACTTTTAAAGGGCTTAAAATCAGATATTTTCCTAAAATAAAATTTCAAAGGCAACATAAAAGAAACAGTTTATTAGTACAGTAGAACCTCGATTATCCGAAGTAATTGGGCCCGACCATCTTTCGGAAAATCGAAATTTTCGGATAATCGAGAATGCTTCAATTTTAGGATTAACGAGAAAGATTTGCGCTATTTCTTATTATGGTAACAAGTGCTTAATAATTTTTGAAATTAAGCACCTTTTACATATTTCACAAGCGTTTGTAACAATGTTTTGTTTGTCGCAGTTTCGATTGCGTTTGCTTTAAATCTCTATCACGAAGTTTTTTAATATTATTGTATGGAGAAGTTGAACGTCGGTTTATTGTGAAAATGATCGTAACATAGTTCCGGTGGTACAATACAATGTAATCCATCGCAAACCCCAGTCATGCATCCGTTTCCTGTAAAGAATGTCCACGAGGCAATAATTCAGGAGAAAGTTCCTTGGAAAATCTTTATTAAGGCTAAGATGTAAAATTAGTGGTGGCCCCCGTGGTAAGGAAATTATTGAGGTGTTGTCAGTAGCAAGAGCAGAGGTGAAGTGTTCTTCCATCTGCGTAATTTCATACGCCAAATATACATCTGTCTTGAGCCAATACGCAAAGTACGGAAAATATATTAAAATTTGAACGAGATAAACGCCTAGGAGAGAAACCACATTTGGCAACGAATTATCAAATGAAATAATAAAGCAAACCTAGTATTGCTTACATAAAGTCTAACGGTGAGGATAATTAATGACAAATATCTATTTACCGACCGAAGTGAAAATGAAATTTATGTGTATTTTAATGCATTTACGAGACGCCAGCAAGCTTAAAATTAACTATATGATCTTTAGATTATGTAAACAGATTTGTAAAAGAAGCGGCGTTTAACAAATAAAAATATCAATAAAGAATATATATATGCGGGATAAGGAAATGTGCTTAAATTATAAATAACAAATAAATCATTTATCTGAATGATAGCTTTTAATAGAAACAAAAAGAATATTTATGTGGGTATACCGATTGCACTTAAATTAGACCAAAACTTAGAAATGACTTTTGAATGCTAGCGTTAAACAGAAGAAAGGGAAATAAATTTTGAAAACAGATTAATTTTGAATATAAATCTAATACAAATATATGGCCTCGACATATATTGGTTCACCAGTATCATGGTCTTTCTGCTGCTCCAGCCATGCCAAACCTTTTGCAAAACATTCAAAAGCTTCAGAATTACTAATTTGTTCGTTCCACTCCGCAGCTTACGGGAGCTCAAGTTAAATTCAAAGGCACTCTAAGAAAGGGGATCTAAAATATGGATATGTACTCGTAGTTCGGAAAGGACCGCTTGCACACGAGGAATACGATAGTTAAAAAAAAAGGGTTTCAAAATGGATTTCGGTTAACCGAGAGTTTCGGTTAAAAGAGTTTAGTATAAAAGAGGTTCTACTGTATTGTTAAGAGATGGTAAATTAATATTTTTTTTATACGCATGGCTTTTGGCGAATACCGGTAAAATTATTTCTTTTCTTTTGCGCGCGGTCTTTTAGGCTCATTCTGCTGTGATAATTTAATTTATTTTAGTCGTTACATGCGGCTTGTTGCTGCGTTTTTTCTTTTCATTTTCTTTTATATCTAATTATCTCACGAGAGTGGGTTAAAATTTAGGAAGAAAATTGACATCTTCTTGTTTTTAGTTCTAGAGACATTTTTCAGTGTTTATGTTTCGAATCGTCTGCAGAAGTGAGAGAGCTTTCATAGAATTCCGTGAATTTTACAGAAATAGTATGACGAGAATTAAAACAGTGAATAAAAATAAAAATTTTAAGACCATCCTTTTTTGAAACAGAACACTGATCTCTTTATAAGGTAAAATTATAAATGTAAGTAAGTACGAGTAATAAGCCTTAATTACGTCCACTAATAACCATACCACAATATATATTCCAAACGGAAAAGTCAAAACATATATTAAAATATTTATTTGCTTAAAAGACGTTACTAGAAACACATTAAAAGTAAATTAAAAACCTATATTGACATGTTTCAACTCCTTCAATGAATCGTCATCAGAATGTATACAGAAGTTACAGAAACAAACAGAAGTTACAAATACAATGCATATGAAAAATGGAAAAAAATCTACGAATACAAACAAGTAAACATGTAACGCACCCTACAAGTTCGCTATCGCACGTGTTCCCTCTATGTCGCGACTCCGCAAGTTGTCCAACCATTCAATCCATGTACAGGGTCATCGAAAAATAATGCCTAGATTTAAAAAAATCATAACATCGATACTTTTTATGTTAAATGCGTAATTCTTTCATTACACTATAATTGGTGAACGCAAGTTTGGCTTTAGTTCACCAGCATTCGTTTGCGTGTCTGTGTTATGCGCGGATTAGTTGCGCAGTCGTCAAGGTCAGCCGACGCGCCAGACTGCAGCTGCTCAGTACGATGCTGACCTTGCATAAAAAGCATGCAGCTGCTCAGTATGATGTTGACCGTGCAACAGAAAGCACAGTGCATGATTTGGTATGTGGAGTCAAAGTCAATAGTCAGTGTACAACGGCTTTTTCCGAGAACTTATCCAGGTCAAACTGCTCCTGGTGCTCACATTGCACACATTTGCTCCTGGTGCGCACCAAATGGTGCTCACATTGAAACATACTACGGTATGAAAAAAACAATATTTTTTGCCGCACATTATAAGACTAAAACCAATAAATTACCTTTCATAGTTTTTTTGTGACAGTTATTTAAAATCTAGGCATTATTTTTCGATGACACTGTATTTGGGATGCGAAAAGATAACGTATCGTTACAAACCCCTGAACCTCTTAAATAAATTTCATGGACTCTCTTATAAATAAACGTAAATAAAAATTAGACCTGCAGATTAATCTACTCTCGTTAAAAAGTATGTTAATGCTGTCTATTTGATTCAGCCGGGATAAAGCAGTATTACCTCTATTATATATTATGTCCGCCATATGTTCTTTACATCTGATATTGGATTTTCGTTGTGTCATACCTATATAATGATTTAGGATTCCGCCCTCCCTTATAAATTGAATCATATAAACTCCTGAGAGGTCATCCCTATTAATAGGATCAATTTTAGTGTTTAAAAGCACCTTTAATTTCGGAGGAGGCTTCGCGATCAAACAAAATTTCTTAAATGATTTTTTATATATTCAAAGAAACCCGAGAAATAATTTTCCACAACCTTTTTCATATTAACTTCACTAACAGTTTTATTTTTGGAAGTATCCGTGTACATTTTATCAAAAGAGCTTTGAATCAATTTTTTAATTAATTGTGAAAAAAAATCCAAATATTCGCATCCCGAATATATGGATTGAATGGTTGGACAACTTGCGGAGTCGCGAAATGAGAGGGAACACGTGCGATAGCAAAACTATAGTCCACGTTATATGTTTACTTGTTTGTATTCGATTTTTTCCATTTTTCATATGCATTGTATTTGTAATTTCTGTCATACATTCTGATGACGACTCAGTGAATGAGTTGAAACATGTCAATATAGGATTTTAATTTACTTTTAATGTGTTTTTAGTAACGTCTTTTAAGTACATAGATATTTTAATATATATTTTGACTTTTCCGTTTAGAATATATATTGTGATAAGGTAAAATTAATCTATGTTTTGTAAATATGTACATAACTATGAATGTCAACGTCTATTCATTTGTCCTGCTTTTATATAATTTCAATGAACGTAAATAAATTCTGTGATCAGCAAAACAAGTTTGATAAATTTCAAAATTACGAATCTAATTAGGTGTTTAACACACAAACATATTAATCTTTTTTTTTTTTTTTTTTTTTTTTTGTGTGTGTGTGTGTGTGTTAACCAATAAAATAAAACTGCTCAGATACTATCAATTCTATTGGAAGTCGGTCGAATCTAGAACAAATATTTGAAAAGTCTCCCCTCCTGTTTTGCGTTTCACTAAACACAGATGCCTAAATTCAGTGCTTGAAACTAAATGCCTCAATGCTAGAAAGCAACTTGAGAGGCTAAAAATTATACAGACTAAAAGGAATTTACGATCTGAAAGAAAACATTCTACCGTATTTCCCAAACAAATTAAGTTCTTTTTTGTGTTACCTTATTTTCCCCAATGAAAATAGTTGGGTCGTAAATTCTGTCACTTTTTTTCCCACAGAAGTATCATTTATACTCTTTTGATGTACTAAACAAGAATTTTTTTTTCTATTTAGGAAGTGCTCGCGTGTTACAGATTTTCAATCTCATAGATTTAATTAACAGTTAATTAATTAATTAAATATTAGTTCGAAAAAACATTTGAAAAGTTATGTATATATAAATTGATAAGTGACCGGTGAGAAAAGGTATAAACTTTTAACACGTTCACTGCCAAAACTATAAAAAAAGAATTTTCAAATTTTTGTTGAAAGTTGTTTGCAACTACACATTCAGAAAGGTAAATTTCGTTTTACTAATACAGCGAAATTTCTGCCAGTAAATAAGGCATTTTTTTAAATTCTAAAATAGCGGTGACAAAGTAATTAATAAATTAAAGCCACGAGTATACTCGTGTTTGGTAGCTAATGGGTTAAAAAGCTTAAGTCAGATATTTTCATAAAATAAAATGTAAAAAGCAACATAAAAGAAACAGTTTATTAGTATTGTTAAGAGAAGGTAAATTAATAACTTTTACTTACCCATCATACGTAGTATAGGGTAAATCTTGTAATCGTTTTAAAAATCGAAAAAAAAAATTGACGGATTTACACGTTTCAGACACTGGAGATTCCGAAAAACATATCCTAACAAAAAGTTTTCTGTAAAAAAAAAAAAAAGCGCCAAGTTCTCCTTAATGTTTCAGCCAGAAAAAGTAGTGATATCTGAAGTTCGCACAAGTTAAAAGCCAAACATCCCAAATCTTTCATTGAAAATGGCTTCCTGCGACTTGGCCGTTAATGCTTTCTAGAGGATTTTTCAAATTCTAAAGTATGTACAAATGAGCTACATACCACCTATATTTTTGGGGGACTTTAGGCATTTTGTGGCACAAAGTACAGAAATAAAATACACATTTAAAAAAAGCATATAAACCACTTCAGCCTATTAAAATGCTTAGAAGTTAAAAATAACAAAATAACTGTATTCAGAAGATAATTTTCCAACAGAGCTAATTGCTAAAGCACAATTAGTATCCGCTTTCAACAGTTTAACCCCTTCGAGGGCGGTGGTTTATTTTTGGACCATTTATATTTAATCCCTAAATTGGACATTGACACCAGAATTTTGATTTGAAAATTGTCGTTTTAGTTAGTACGCGAAGAAAAGCTTTTACTTATTTTCCAATGCATTTGTTTGTAAATTCCGGTGTCATTCATTCATTTCAGTATATTACTAATAGAAGAGCTTTGCCCCTGAAAGGGTTAAAGCGAATAACTGCAATCTAAGGTTATTTCAATACCTCTTAAAATATGCAAACAAACTATATTAAATGTTCAAATGAAAAAAAATCTCTTTCGCCAATGCACAAGATTTCAATATTATACATTATAATATAATGTAACACATTGTGAGACTTGAAAAAAGTAAATTTTGTTTTACTTTTTGGGTTTCATGTTAATGACTTTAGGTTTAGACCGTATAAAATAAATTTCAATTAAACCATAAGTAGACTATAGGATTTGTAATCAAAACTAATATTTGTTGAAACTCAGTAGTATTTATCAGAAATCTTTTACTTGTAATGTCTTCATGTGAATTCGCCTCTTTGCATTCTAATATTACTTTTAATATTTAAATAATTCATAAATGCGTAATATCCAATCATTAAATTGAAAATGATGTAGAAGGCATTAACGGCGAAGTCGCAGGAGGGGAGTCTTGGAATGGGGGGGGTAAACATTCCAAAAAAAGACTTACAGTGTTACGATGCACATATAAGGACAGTTCTGACAAACGAGTACCCCTCGTTATTGGTAAATCTGCTAGACCTCGATGCTTCAAGAGCGTACACTGTAAAAAAAATTCCGCAACGTTCCTGGGGAAAAATGGGCAGCTGAGTTGCCCATTATTTCCAAGAAACATTTCTTGAAAATGACTGGAACTTGACTGTATATGTTAAAAACTTTCTACAGAAATGCCAGTAAGTTTCCTGCGAAATACCAGGAATATTTCTGTTGACAACAAAACATTACTGACATTTCACAGCATGCGGGATCCGCAGACGATTTTTACATTTCCAGTTGACAATTTTCGCTTTATTATCACTATTTGTTGGAATGAAAAAATATTTTGAAATTGACATCAAAATTATTATTTATAATTTACACGAAAAAATAAATTTTCAGTTAAAATTCATTAAAGTAAATATATATATGATATATTGTTTCTGAACTTTGCTTAAAATATAAAAATATATAAATGTAAATAATAATTAGAAAAAAAATCTAGCCATAAAATATTTTGGATTTTCGTCAGTAATTATGTTAGTTTACAAGTTAGATAAAATACATATAAATTTTCATGAAAAAAAAAACTAAACGTATTTGTATATTTTTTTCCGAAAAAAAAATTCAAATTTGCAGCAATTCAAAGTGTCAAATATATATCAAATTTAAATCAAATTGTTATAAAGTGTTAAAATATAAAATTAATTAAAAAAGAAAAAAAAAGTCAAGAGGTAGCATCGAACTCGGGCCGTACGGGTGGCGTGCGAGCTTTCTGCGTCCACACCACGAAAGACACTTTGAGAGCCTCAAACTAATGGGTATTTGAAACGTATGCTAAACCTCGGCATCTAATTTCTGAAAATCTAAGGCCCATTTGAAGAAATCCTTTCACAAGAATAATTAGAGATAAGAACTCTAAAACATACTTTAAATTAATCAAAATCGGTGAGAATCATGTTTGATGGTCCCCTGGTTAATGGAGATCCAAATAATAGGTGTATTTTTTTTACAGGGTCTGCTCGTTAAACATTCTACAGACACGTACGAGAGATAATCTCTTAGCGATGTCACAGAGGTATTGTATTTTCATCTGAATTGTCTTGACAATAGAGACGTAAAGGATTATGTCGTCTATTGATTTATTTGCATTCCATATTGTTTTTTGTACATTCATTTAAGGAATTCGTTTTCGACACTCGCGCGCGAGCAACGGATTATAGCAAAAAAATAATAAATGGCGGCCGCAGCGTTTTGCTGTTTCCAACTTTTGTTCAGGAACGTTTCAGATAAGAAAACCAGAATTTCACAGGAAAGAGCTAAATTATTCTGAAAACCTGAGAAAAGGCGAAACGTTCCTGGATTTTACATGGAACGTTACCATTTTTTTTTACAGTGCAGTTCTGACAAACGAGTACCCCTCGTTATTGGTAAATCTGCTAGACCTCGATGCTTCAAGAACGTAAAGAAACTATCAGTAATCTACAATTCGAATACCAAAACATGGATGATAAATGATATTTTTACAAAAATTTCGTCATGATTTTTATAGATCAATCAGCGCTCAAAAAGAGAAAATCATTCTATTTATTGATAATTGTTCAACTCATTTACCAGATACATCGTCTTTGAAAAATATAAAAGTCAGTTTTTTCGCAGCTAATTGCACATCTGTCTCTCTTGATTCCGGGTAATCAACTGTTTCAGCCCCTTAATTCTCGCTCCCGCCAATATCACGGGCTGCGGTGTTGTTCGTTATTTCTCGTGCCCGTCATATTTCCGGGCTGGAGATTTAATTAATGGAAAAACTTCTGAAACCAGAAAAATTTAACTGGCGTGTGAAGTCTTTGAATATTGCCGTTTGGTTTTGGTATTTGGCGCTGATTGTGGTGTTGGAATTTTTATTGCACGTTTCGAAATATATAACACTCAAAAAAAATATTAATAATCAAAATTTAATGTAAATATATTATTTCAAATATTATTTGCAAAAATTTGTATGATGATGATAAATAAAGATCTAAGATGTGAAAAATAAAGGTCTTATTCGCATTAATTTGTAGTGTGTAAAACAAACATTAAGCCGCAGAATTCTCGCATGATGGCTTTTCTACAAATGTGAATTTGCTCTATAACATTTTTTTTTCGCCTTAAAAAAAACTAATTGCATATTTTATTTAGAAACCTTGTAATTATTCAAATTCTGTAATAAAAAAATAGGTACTTTTTTGATGGTTTTTCCAAATATTAACCCTCTAGTGCATACTTTTGCGAATTGGCAACAAATTAAATTTTCTCTCCTTATCGTTTATTTACAGTTGCCTCTTGATACCTTTATGCTTTATGTATTCATTTTGACCCTATACTTAGATTTAGTGCATTAAAAATACCATAGGTGATAATAGTTGTTTATCAGTTACAAATAAAAAGGAACTTTTGAAGACTTACATTTTTCTAGCCATAGATGGGTTTCTAACACAAATAAGAAATATTTAAAATGAAAAATTTCATTTGAAAAAAATATTTTTCAAAAGAATATACTTTTGAAAGTGATTTTAAATAATTTTCAGTAAGGTTTTTTGCAACAAATATTGTATGCATGCGAATATACGTTTGTTGTCATTTGGCAATACCATGAATTGAGTTCCGCTTTTATTTACATTTTTAGTACTTTGTTCAATGAATTTGTTGATTGTTTCATCTTGCTTTTTGTTTATTTTTTCATCAAAAATTTTGTTCCGATAGAGCCTCATCATTATCAACATGTATTTTAAAGCAAAGATACTAAAAAAAAAATATTAACAGAAGAAATTTGGATTGGATTGTCTAGTGAAGGGACATTTCTTATAATGACAGGGATGACGATCTACCTTTTGATCCAAACCTTCTGTTCAAAAACGGTTCAGACACTTATGATGAGACTGATTGTGAGTTACAGGAGATAAATCAGCTAATGAAATTGACTAGAATTTTGATGCAAACGTTGGGATAGTGAATATTCCATCTACATGAAAACAAAAGCAGCCAGGAAAACGTAAACAGAAAAAAGTGAAAGCTTCAAACTCTTCAGCCAGATCCTTCTTGGTTCTTGGATAAAGATTATTGGAGATGTGTCTCTGCCTGAAAGTGTTTTTCCATTAGAAACACCATATAAATATTTTTTGTATTTTTCCACCCAGTACGTTTCGAGTATATCTCTCAACAAACAAGCCTGTATAGTGTTTTAAAACATGTTCAAAAGCCACTCAATATATGCTCGAAAGATATGAAAAATTATCTAATCATTTGGATCTTGAGTAGCGTGGCAAACTTTAAAATAATAAGATTGTTTGGGAAGCCTGTCATTGGTGATACATTGCGACTACATGTGTATCACCATGTAGTCGCACTATGATCTTGAATGCATTTGAAAGTATACGGTACACGACAATTTTCCCATCTGAACGATAATTATGGGAAAGAACTTATTCAAGCTGAGACCAATAATCGGTACCCTGAATGGAAATTCTTATCCATTCAAATCAAAAAATCTCTCTGTGTTTATGAGCAAATAAGTGCGCCAAAGGCACCATATGAAGCAGTATATCCCCCACCCCCATATGACTTGGAGGTTAGCGTTTGAGTCAATGCTAGACTAACTCATCCAGTTGTTGAACCAGTAAATCATGAACTGTATTTTGATAACTATTAAACAGCAGTGAACATAATCACACTTTAAAAATCAAAAGTAATTTCGTGTCTTGGAATAATAAGAAAAAAAAGAACCCCACCCGAATGCAAAATGCCACCTGACAATTAGTAGAAAAAAGACCAAAGAAATATCGTTAAATATGCTTAGAATACGCTCAATGCATGGTGTTGCCGTTTGGCAACCATTTAAAAAAATCCAAAGTACGGAAAAATATATAAGTGATAATTTTTTTAGTATTTTTCCTTTAATGTATGCCCATTAAGGAATCATATTTTTTTTAAGGAAAAATAAAAAATCTTGCACTAGAGGGTTAAGTGATCCTTAAGGGGTTAAGAAATTTTACAGGAGATGGCTACTGAAAAGATTTTTATGTTTCATGGAACAAGCAAAAGAACCCACTCCAAAAATAGACCTTCTGCGTGCTATTCATTTTGCACTTTCAGCATGGCATGACCTGTTCAGCCACACAGAATTGTTTCGTAAAATGCGGTTTTGTGCGGAAATTGATGAATGCTTAGCAGAAGGGGAAGAAAACAATGATGAAGGGGGCGATAAATGCAGATGAAGAGTGGTTTCGTGTAGCAGACGATATATCAGGTGAGAAATTTAACGATTATATTTCGGTTGATCAAGATGTTGCGACATGTGGTATCCTAAGCATAGAAGAAATGTGTGATGATGCAAAAAAGGAAAATAACGGCGAAGAAGCAGGTGATAATGTTCATGCCGTTGAAACTGAGCCTACACCCGTGCCACGTCTGTCTGATGCAATTATGGCATTTGAAGCTGTACGAACTTTTATAGATGCACAGGAAATTACAGAAAATGACCAGAAAAATGTTGCACATCTTGAAAATTTGTTGTTTAATTTAAAAAATAAACGAAAAACCCAATATAAAATTTCTGATTTTTTTAAAAATAAATATCGATTTTCCACAACTTCGATTTATTTATTTTACAGTTTGGAAAGTAACAAATTAGTATTTATTAGTATACTATACACATTGCATGTATTAGTAATGCATGAACATAATTTTTCTTGTGTTTTGACGTCAACCCGCATTCATCGTTTTTGTTCACGCACCTCTCGAAAAACGATGGATCGAGGTTCTACTACTAAGATTGTAACGCTAATCTCGGAGGACTATGGCGGGTGAAAATGATGTTATAGTAAAATTGAAATGAGTATTTCCTTTGATAAAACTAAATATTTTACTACGAATGCGCCAAAAAATAACTTTCTTGATTTCGCCGACACTCAGATTAGAGCCTCAAGTAAGGATTGCGATTGTTTACATGCAAAATTGTAAGTAGCAAACGTGACATCAAGTTAGGGAATATATAATTATATTAATAATCTATTGCACTTTAAAACATTTTTTAAATAGTGAATATGAATATGAAAAGTATACATGTAAATTTTGCGACGGTGAAAAAGATGTTATTTTTAGATTTCGTTGAAAACAAAAATTATAATTGTGTCATAGTGGCGCAATTTTCGTTGATTTTTCTTTCCGTAATACCAAAGATTAAAGTATCAATAATTAACTTCCTAATTTCTTATCTTAACTACATGTTACTGATTACGTATATAAATAAAGTTTAATTTTTCAATAATTTGAAAAGTTGAAATTAAACTTTAGTTAAAAATAATATTTGTTTTAAGAGTTAGGCCAGCCAATATAAGATCGATTAATTATTTCTGCGACTTTTTTATAAATTCGACCACTTCTTTGCTAATTTCAGCATACTTCCGAAAGATATTTTATTAAAGAACATGTTATGAGTCATCAAACAAATCTAAAACTTTTTAATATCCTTGAAAAAAAAAAACTTTTATATGTATTTTAGTTAACGTAAGCGATGTACGGGATACCGGGGTGGAATGGGTTACCAGGGTTCGGGATACGGCATTTATTTCCCCCCCGATGGCACTAGAGTAGCACGGCAAAATTTCGCGAGCCTCAGTTGCATGCAGGACGTTGATGGATAGCGTCTGCCTAATTGATGGAATTAATTAACTCACTTTAGCAACTTTTAGCTATAAATTGTCCGTCTTACTGTAATATTTAGAAAATTTTGAAGCAAGGTAACCCTTCTTTTCGCATTTTGTCCTCAGTTAACTTCAATTCCATTGAATTATTCATGTTTTTAAATGTATTTTTTTTATGATGTAATGATCGAAACATCAATGGTTAATGGTAGTCACGTGACTTTTTTCATATTTTAACGCGCGGGCAGAATATTATGGAGCGGAATGGGGTACATATATTCATATGTAATATTCTTATGTGAATTTTGCCAGCTATAAGCAGTGTACGACTTAATAATTAGTAAACTTGTGAAGAATAAACACAATTTTATTCTTCAAAATGAGGAGTTTTTTTAACCAAACTGGTCTTAACCCTTAAATGCCTGATTTTTCAAAAATCATTGTAATAATGTTTTTCGGCTTTCATTTTTTAAATAAATCATGGGAAAAATACTTAAAAAAATCATATTTTGTTTTAAGTATAGTTTACGGCTAAAACACAGTTTGATACTAATCGGCAATACTGGTGTATAATTGAAAAAATAATTTCCCTTGATAAAATTCTATAATATTAAACACACAAGAATTTTAGGAACTATAATAAGAAATAAATTTTACTTGCTCACTGCAGGTCAAAATAGGGTATTTCGCAAGCTTCCAAAGAAAACAAAAAGAACAAGTAGCAACAATTGAAAAAATAAATCTATCTTTATTCTTAAACGGCACAAGTGTTGCCATCTACATGTTAAAAATCGATTTAATAATATTTTCAGAATGTAT
The DNA here is from genome assembly GCA_963932465.1 of Maratus speciosus. Lineage (NCBI taxonomy): Eukaryota > Metazoa > Arthropoda > Arachnida > Araneae > Salticidae > Maratus > Maratus speciosus. The sequence continues at coordinate 545,303,399 of OZ010794.1, forward strand.
TTTATTGACAACATTAGGCATTATAGCTTCAATATTATTCTAATAGTATTTTAGAGCCTAAATTGGGTATGTTGCCGAAAAGCAACACCAGGCATTTAAGGGTTAAAATTAAAAACAATAAATAAAAATTCTTACCCTCTCCTGTCTGAATCTCATATCACCTGAATTGATTAAATTTACTGGCCATAAAATCAAAAAAAAAAAATTTACTACATACAGTACTGATTTGTGAACTTCGAAACACTTTAAATACAAAAAATAATCTATAATATTCCAAAAACCATTGTACCCATTCTTCCCCTTGCATGGGGTAGAATGGGGTTGATTGAGTTACTTTTATTTTTAATTTTTTTAATTTGTATCTTAGTTTGTTTTGGTTTTTTCTTTTTACAACTTTTATACTAAAATTTATTTTTAAATGTATAAAGAAACTCTTTCTTAATACAGAATAAGGTTTTTTTAGTATCTTAAACCTAAAACCTTGCTTCAAACCTTTTAAGTACCCCTTTGCGTTCCGGTGTCCTCTAATCAATATCTGAAACTATGTTCTTCATAGTTTTTCTTTTCTCTTAAAAGTAATCTCATATGCTAAAATCACACAGACTAAACAAAAATTACGATCTATAAGGAAACCTCCCGGAGAAATTAACTTCTTTTTTGTTTTACCACTTCTCTGAAAGGTGATAGCGTCATAAAAAAGTATCGCATTTTTTTTCCTTGGAAGAAACATACATTTCTTTTCAGATATTAGAAATAAAAACTTTTATTTCTATTAGCAGGTTTATTAGTAGATTTACAGTAGATGTTCGGTCAGCTGGATTTTGTATTTTTTAATAAAATTGAAAATATGCATTCAGAAATTAATAACCCTGAAAAGTAATTATTTAACCAATTGGAAAATGTATTCTTAAATACTATTTAGGATGTATGAATTAAATGTCTACTGATTTTTATTATATAAATTAAGATATTTACTCCAGTTAAATAGATAAAACTTACACATAAAAAATTTTATTAATTGCTAGGACTTGTACATTTGTACATTTCCTAATTCTACAAAATACTAAGAAAAATATTTTAAATAAAAAATTTGAGTGGGGTTATAAATATTGCACAAAATCCCTATAAATTCCAATTTAATGAACCCTTCTAAAACCTTCAATCCTTCTAAAATCCTTCTCAAATTTATTGAATGATTATGTAAATCTTCTAATTCATCTTAATCTTCTAGTTTAAACAATTCACGAAAATTGCTTTAGAAGATAAAATTTTCATGAATTCATAATTTATTACATAAAGGGTTAAAGCGGGAAGAACAATGAAAAAAACCACGTAAGGAAAAGTACAAATATCAATAACTAGATTGTGATTGTAGTCGTTTTTCTTCCCAGGTTCTTCCTTTGTATCAAACAGCATTCCTCTTTTTATATCCTTTTACAGGAACTATCATTTCTTTAAAATTCAGATCACTTTTATTGCCAATTTCAGAATACTTCTGAAAGCTATTTTAAAGGGACTTTTATTAGTCATTTAAAATATCTACAACTCTTCAATATTTTAGAGCAAACTTTTATTTAGGTTTAAGTTAACAAATGTGATGTCTATACATTAGTTAACGTAAGCTATGTAATCAATATCCGAAACTACGTTTTTCATAGTGTTTTTTTCCCTCTAAAAGATATCTCATATGCTAAAATCACACACACTAAACAAAAACTACGATCCACAAGGATAAAAATCCCAAAGAAATAAAGTTCTTTTTCATTTCATCTCTTCTCTGAAGGTAACCGTGTCATAAAAATGTATGTATATTCTTTCTTTTTTTTCCTTGGGAGAAACATATTACTCTGTTCAGATGTTAGATATAAAAAACTTTTTTTCTATTAGCAGTTTTCTAATAGATTTAGAAGGCGCGTACAATGGAAACTTCCACCACTTTTTTTAATGTTAGCACATTTACAGCAAAAGCGATCATGACTATTGAAAGTTTCACTATAATATACTTCAGTTTTCTGGAAGTTATTACCGGCAACCCAAGATGAATTAGGGTCTGTGGTGCGGTTGCATTTTACTAAAAATTTACGACACGTGATCAAAAACATAGTGTACATTGCGAAAAGTTAAACAGCAAGAATTCCAGCATTTTCGTCCCAATGAAACTAAATAGAACAACAAACAGTAGGCATAAAATGCAAAAATTATCGATGGAAACAATTAAGTTTATTGTGAAGAGATACGTAAAGCGAGGTGGTCCCCTTACAGAAGGAAAATCTTCGACTTTACTCTTCAAAGGTGAGCAAAGAAGTCCTTACCTCATACAACGTATCGAGTCACACCAATACACAACCCAAAAACTGTTAGCTTTTTTTACAAATAAAATTCAATCATCCAATTTCGTCAATCTGGTAATAGATTATAGATGAAAAATGATTAACTGAAAACGAACATTAAATCTTTCAACATATTATTTTGTTTGTCTCTATTGACAGGTGTTAAATTTATCTTAAACGTTATACAAAGCTTAGCGAACTGCAAGGCACCGTTACATTACAAAGGAAAGTAGTTCAGCAAGATAAAGATTTATTTATTATGGTTACATCTGCATTTAATAACTGTCATTTGTAGTAAGATATATTTACTTTTATTTAAAAGGAGAGCTTTTTAGATGAGATAAAAATAAAGTTACATTAGACAGTAAATGAATAGATTTTAAGATTTATGACAGCACAAAAAAAAAATTAACGGAATGTAATTTAGGAACAAACATGATTTTGAGTATATTAATGATCACTATATGATTCTACATAATAGGGTCGAACAGCCTGTATTTTTTATTAAATAGGTGGTTTGCGACGCCATGTTCATGTTCTATTGCAGATTTTGTTCCTCCTGATGTCACCATCACCCCTCTGAATTTGTCGGTCGAATTCAGTGTAACACCCTATATACCGTTGATTTTATGTGAAATTTCTGTTTATTAAAGGAAACTTTTCATTTTGAATGAAACTTATAAAGTTTCCTGGAATAAACAAAAAATTTCCTTTTTATCCTTTCTCTTTGTATGGTAAAAACGGAAATATTTCTTCGAAGATAGACAAACGCAAATGTGCTTTTTCAATTGAGCGAGAACGGAAAACTTTCAGTTAAATTTTCGTAATTCATATTTTGACTTATAACCAAGTAATCGGATGTAGCCAAAACATATGCATCCTCTAATGGTGAGGGCCGAGGTTCGAATCCGAAGGAAGGCAAGGCGATAACAAATTGTTTTTAATATCCAATCCAAATACCTGTTTTGTGTAAATACACATCAATATATGTAATTATTATTCATTTTTTGTATATATAGATATTGTTCTTTGCTCACATTTATTTAAAACGGAAATTTCCCGTTTGGTTTTGAATAGCGGAAAATTTGCATCTTGAAAACGGTAAATACCAAAAGAAAAGTTTTGTGAAAAAAGCAGATTAGACGGCAATTTTGCTACCATTTTTCCTTTTTTCGATGATTTTTTTTTTCTTTTGCAGTGCAATGTAAAATGTATGCGTAAATAAAGTTTAAGATGGATGAGTTAAATTTTTACTATGATTTACGGTATTTTCTTCATCTAAACGGATAAAAACTAGATATAAAAAAATTCATTAATTCCTAGAACTGTCGTTTCTCTCTATTCTAAAAAAAAGTAACTACCGCTGTCACCGCCGCCGCCGCCGCCGGTTTTGATTTTTTTTGTGACCGGAGGCCTTTCTTCGTTAATATTAACAAAAATAATGCATACAAAAATATGAAAATCGGTGGTTTTATACAGAAATGTTTGATAAACACGCTGATGCAGACAGTTTTCAAATCGAAGAAATATTTTAAGAGTTATTTAATGCTAAAGTTGGACAAAATCGTTCCACTAAAAAAGTTTTATAGCAGCAAAAACTATACATGGCAGTGTAATCATTTTTAGATCATTTTATGCGTTAGAATTTGCCGGAGTGCAGATTGCATTAATTTTTTTATTTTGACTCATTTTTTCAGGTTTTATTTCTATTTTAAATTCAAATTTTCAGCATTTCGAGAGATATTTTTTACAGATTTCAGAAAATTGTACTAATTTAAACTGTTGCCAACTGTATAAAAAGCGCAAGCAATAATGTTTGCTTCAAATTAAAAATTTATTTACACGTGACTATTATAAACAGAAAAAAAACTTTCAAATTAGAATTAAATAATTACGTATAAAAAGCAGGAACTTATTAAAAATTACGTCATAAAAAGTATACACGTGAATTTTAAAAGAGGAAGGATATTGTAAAATAATAAATTCCTAAACATGCGTTAGAAGTCTTAGGAGAAATTACGTCATATTTACGTCACATTATAGTTATTACATAAAATGAACACAAAATAATATTGCAAAAAAGTTTAAATTTATAAAATTGCGCTAGACATTTATTTGATATTTTGAGAATTAATTTAAAATGTCTCATTTAAAAGAACTTTCTTTTCGCTTTGTTAAAAAATACCAGGAGACAAAGACTCTCTTTACTTAATGCCTTTTATATTAGCTTATTTTGAAATGTTGTTACACGTGTATACGTCATCAAGTTATTTTTATTTCGACGTTTTATTTGTGTTTTTATTAATGTTGTACGAATTTATTTGTTCTTTCGTTATTTAAAATAAAAATTATATCAATTTGTATAATTTGGCGAGTGGTTTGGCGATTTATATAATTTGGCGAAATTGGTCGACAGGATAATCAAGTAGTACCGCAGCGGATTTGGCGTTAAAATTCCCCAGTCAAAGAGAAATGAATAGAAATTCGTTTATAGGGAGATCGCCACTGTTTTTTAAATTATAATTCAATCTTTCGAAATCTTTTTAAAGCCGATCAAATTGGCGTGCATTTAGAGTCTGCGGTGTCTGAACGGGGGTTGGCGAGCGTAGTTCGTAGGGGGCCGAGCCCCCTAGTAACTTTAAACAAATATAAGATTGTTCCTGAATAATTTATAAATTATCTTAAACCTTTCAACAGTAACAATTTCTCCGAAGATTTATATTCATTTGTTATACAAAATATAAGTATAAATTTGATTTGTTAATAATTTTGGAGTAACATTAGTTGAAGTCTCAATTTTCTTCTTTGTAAAAATATCCGGCTATTCCAATACATGCTTAAATTGTAATGCATGTCTTAAAATCTATACCTTTAAAAATATCCAATTAGTATAATAACAGTATTTTTTTGTTGTTGTTGTTAAAGACACACATGACCTAATGTTATTCAAACTTCTGAATTTTCAATTTTGAGCTTAACACATTGAAAGACAAGGCACACAAATATGTGTGCCAACAATATTTCCCGGAGCGCCAAGTCACACGAGTACGTGTGCCATCAAAATTTTCATTGAAGACAATTTATTGCTATGAAACGAAACAATTGGTAAATTTTACTATCAAATAGAAAAGTTAAATATATAAATAAAATTTTATAGTGGAACAGGTAAGCCTGGCGTTCGAAGTGTTAAAAGAAGAGATTCAGATAATTCCTAATTTATGTTTTTACTTTCTTCTATCTTTACAAGAAGAAAGTATTGGATTCTTGAAAATTTAATTCCGGTTTTCGACGGATTTACACGTTTTAGGGGTCAGACAACCATAAAAACATGTTTTTTAAAAAATGTCTGTCTGTGAGTCTGTCTGTCTGTCTGTCTGTGTGTGACACAGATTTTGTGGGCGCTCTATCTCAAGAACTAATGAACGGAATTTAATAAAACTTTATATTCAGTTAGCCCCTGATATAAATTGGTACTGATTGTTTTTTGGTGTAAATTGCTCAACAGGTGGCGCTGCTATGCAGACTTTTTCACGATTTCCACAGTAGCTTACAATCTCCAGAACTAATGTACTGATTTCCATCAAACTTCAGATTCAGTTAGTCCTTGACATGAATTGACGTTTTATACATTTTGGTGAAAATCGCTCAACAGGTGGCACTGCTATGCTGAATTTTTCAGAATTTACACGATTTCCGCAATCTATCTCAAGCTCTATCTCAAGCTCTATCTCAAGAACTAATGTACGGATTTTCATCAAACTTCAGATTCAATTAGTACTTGGTATAACTTGGTGCTGATTACGTGTTGGTGTAGATTGCCCAACAGGTGGTGCTGTTATGCTGCATTTTTCACGATTCCCGCAATAGCTCTATCTGAAGAACTAATGCCCGAATTTTCATGTAATTTCAGATTTAGTTAGACGTTGACACATGTTGTTGCTCATTAGGTTTTGGTGTTAATCATCCAATAGGTGGCGCTGCTATGCTGGAATTTGCACGATTTTTGCAATAGCTCTATCTCAAAAACTAATGCTCGGATTTTCCCCCAAACTTCAGATTCAGTTAGACGTTGACATAAGTTGTTGCTGGGTGGTTTTGGTGTAAAGCACGCAATAGGTGGCGCTGCTAGACTGCATTTGCTAGATTTACACGATTTCAGGGGTAGTCATATTTCAAGAACTAATGCACGGAATTTCATATCTTCCTCATGATGGGCATAGATTGCCATGTAGTTTTCGCAGTGTGATAGTGAATTTTGAAGAATTAACATGTATGAGATAGAAGAAAGTTTTGGGATTGGTACATCCGACTAGTTTTACCTGTTGGAGATGTGATAGGCAGTTTAAATTGCAAAAGTGTTTAAAATAAAGTAGCAATTAAGAAATTGTTGATGAAATAACCCTGCTATTAGTTTTCAAAAAATTACAATTTTTAATTTTTTATACGGAATATAAATTGGTATAACTTTTATATTGGTACATTTTTATTGATATAATTTTTGGTATAATTGGCAATTTTTATATAAATTGTTAAATTCTGTGCTTAACTATCTTACTGATCATTAAATATAAGGGGTAGTTCACCACCCGCCCGAGGGTGCCCCGTGCCTATCTAGCCCTTTTCTTGTGCACGCGATATATATTTTTTTAACACTAGGGGGCTTTGCCCCCTATGAGCTACGCTCGCCAACCCCCGTTCAGGCACACCTAAATCCAAAAAGCACGTTAATTTGATCGGCTTTAAAAATATTGAATTAAAATTTAAAAAAAAAATAAACGGTCAAGTGCGAGTATTACCCGCGCACAGGGGGTTCCGTACAATAAATATATGAATTAGTAATTGTATTATTAAAAAAAAAAACCGTTGCTAAAAGAATACTAACACTTGCAATTTGCAAAAAAATTAAGCAAAGTAGGGTTGGGTATAACAGTATATACTAGAAAAATGTAAATGGATATACCATGAAAGTTCAAAGAGATATTGAACCTAAAGAATATCAAATACAGCTATTCTGTATAACTCATTTTTACTTTCTTCTATCTTTACAAGAAGAAAGTATTGGATTCGTGAAAATTTTCGAATTCCGGTTTTCGACGGATGTATACTTTTTAGGGTACAGAGGTAATGAAAAACATGTTTTTATAAAATGTCTGTCTGTGAGTCTGTCTATCTATGTGTGACACAAATATTGTGGGCGTCTTAAGAACTATTGAACGGAATTTAATAAAACTTTAGATTGATTTTGTCCCTGATATAAATTGGTGCTGATTACTTTTTGGTATAAATCGCCCAACAGGTAGCACTACTATGCTGCAATTTTCCCGATTTCCGCAATAGCTGTATCTTAAGAACTAATGCATGAATTTTCATTAAACTTTAGATTCAGTTAGTCCCTGATATGAACTGATCCTGATAAGTTTTTGGTGTAAATTACCCAAGAGGTGCCACTGTAACTCAGAACTTTTCACGATTTCCGTAATAGCTCTATCTCAAAAACTAATGCACGAATTTTCACCAAACTTCAAATTCAATTAGAAGCTCACGAAAGTTGTCCCTGATTAGATTTTGGTATAAATCGCCTAACCGGTGGCGCAGCTGCGCTGCATTTATCAGGAAGTATTGACATGTATGAGATAGAAGAAAGTTTTGGGATTGACACATCCGACTAGTTTAATATTATTTTAATTTCTTTATAATGAACTTAATTCGGTACTGACAATAAAAGAAATGCATATTTAAACTTCATTTGTCATTTCATAAAAATTAATTCATCATAGTAATAACCTTTCTTTCTAAAGTGCAGCTAAAACAAAACATTCGTTCAAAGTTCACATTTGGCATTGTGCTAAGCGCGCTTCGAAACGAGGTCACAAAATTGCAACGCCTCCTTGGTCCTTGCCGCGTTTTCCAGATAGGTTTTTAATTAACTTTTAAAGCCACTCGAGGCGTATTGAAAGAGCCATTCAATTCAAATTGTCGCGAATCCCATACTATTTATGTAATTGACTCTAATTAAGAGGTCTCAGGGATCTCAAAAATTGAAAAAAAAAAATGAAAAAAAGAGACCATATTCAACATTTAATATCTTAAAATGTATATGATTTTAAAACAAAATTTTTATTGAAATGAAAGATATAAGTACGTGCTTTCATTTTATGTATTTAAAAATTTGCAAGATGAAGAATTAGCATTTACAGGGTGCTCCAAACAGTCAGACATTTGATAAGCAGAATATTGGTATAACAGCTTACGCGCACGATTAGAAAATAAATATTGTACCTAGAATAAAAATTTTGGCGCCTACGTATACTTCATATTATAATAATTACCCTGAATTTAAATAAATTTGTATTTAAAGCATTTTCATATTTTTAATACAAAGTTGTATTTAGCTAATAGAAAATTTTGAAAATTTGAACAATATAATTACTTAAAAAATATTTTTTTGAACAAGAAAAAGGAAATTTTAGGTTCAGTTTATACAGATTAATATAAAACATATGTTTTGAAAATTTCATGAAAAAATATTCAAAAGTTTTTGAGGTATCATGCACATTATGCCAAAAAAAGTCAATTGGAGAAAAAATGACTTAAAAGTTTCGAAAAGGCCGCTTAAGCTATTGAGCGAGTATAATTCTAAAAGCCATAAATTCTGTTCTAATGAGAATTTGAAGGAAACAAATAAATTAAAATGTTCAGAAATGATGGAAGATTAACATCTAAAAAAATTAAAATCAAAAAAATTTTGAAGCTTTAAGAGTTCCGAGACGCCTTGAATTAATCTGTTTTTAACAATTTACGTTTATTGCTTTTATACTGTTACTGGCCATTGCATTACACACATATATCATTAAAAGTTGTTATCTAGGCTTTAAAAGCCAATGGTACATAGGGTACGTCGTCCCTGTGTGTCCAAACCGTCCATATCTTTAAGGGTTTATATCTCGGCTAATTACTGACGATTTTTTTCGAAAATCGTGATCAACAATGCTTTTATACTTCTGCTACGATAGGTACCACCAGCGCTGCTCAATAGTTTTGCTGAATGCCCGTAAATCGAAATTTGTGTGTAACGGAAAAATGCGATTTTCTCAAAAACTATGTGACCCAGGGTAATCGCTATAATTTTCCTGCAAGGTTTAAATTAACCTCTACTCCCTCTAACTTTTTCATAAGTTTAGCTTCAGTAGATTCGGAATTAGATGGGGGGTACATATTTTTCCGCTACATTTTCGACTATATCTTTGAAAATGTAATACCTAAAATTAAAAGAAATGTATTTTTGAATTCAGCGTTACGAAAGCTTTCACACGATACCCCACACGATATACAAAGAAAATATTTTTTTTTCAAGCAACTGAATTTGCCGCTATACATTTTTACTAAATATATTTATAAATGTTTAATAATCTGAAAATATGTGGGTTAACAGTCTTTATTACTTCCCCGAATTTGAACTTACCACGTTCCATAGTTTACGAGTAAAATGGCAATGGTTCCGTTTTTACTTTTTAAGTACGGAACCCTAAAAAACAGTAGCGATCTCTCTGTAAACGGGTTTCCATTCGTTTTCCTTGGATTGGGGATTTTTAAGACCAAATCTGCTGCTGTTAAGAGATACAATGGCTGTTTTCGTATTTAATTAAAAAATTAGTTAAACATTTGAAAGTAAGCTAATGTAAAATGAATTAAGTAAACAGTGTCATTGTCTCCCAGTATTTTTTAACAGCGCTATAAGATAGTTCTTTTAAATAATTCATTTTAAATGTATCGTTTTAAATCTGACGTAATTTACACCAACGTTTTATTTCTCTTATTAATATTCAGGTGAAAATACTTTTGCTGTTAGAAGGAAATATTATTTGCGCTGTCTTCGAATTCACGATAATAGTTGAAAAGATTATTTCAAAATATCTCGCGCAAATATATTTTTTAATTTAAATTGTTTTGCCACATTTTTTGGGCATTTTAAATATGACGTAATTTCCTCCATTTACAAGTTTTAACGCACAATAATATTTTTATTTTAGCATTTTGTTTCTCTTTCAAAATTCAAGTATAAATATGGTTCTTATGACGTAATTTTCCTGCTTTTAACATGTAATCATTTAATTCTAATTTTAAAGGGTTTTTTTCTGTTTATAATAGTCACGTGTAAATAAATTTTTAATTTGAAGCAAGCATTATTGTTTGCGCTGTTCATACAACTGGCAACAGTTTAAATTAATGACATTTTCTAAATTATATAAAAAATATCTCTAGAGATGCTGAAAATTTGATTTTAAAATAGAAATAAAACCTCAAAAAATGAGTCAAATAAAAAAAATAAATGCAATTTGCACACCGGGAACTTATAACGTATAAAATGATCTAAAAATGATTAAATTCTCATGTATAGTTTTTGCTCCAATAAAACTTTTTTAATGGAACGATTTTGTCCAACTTTAGCATTAAATATCTCTTAAACTAATTCTTCCATTTGAAAACTGTCTGCATCAGCGTGTTTATCAAACATTTCTCTATAATGCCACCTATTTTCATATTTTTGTATGCAACAGTTTTTTTAATATAACCGAAGAAAGGCCATGCTTAAGCATTCAAATTGGATGCCGATCTACCGGGAATATCTACGCAGATTTTCATTGGTCCATTTCCAAATCAAAACTTTTTTTTATATATAGAAGGATATATATTGCAATCACGGGAGAATACATTAAAAATTAATTTTGGTGGATAGAAAGAAGATTCTTTATTTATGCAGTTTTTAGAAAATGAACTTTGCTCTTAAAAGATCTTTGAAAGAGTCACTCGTACTGATAATTATATCACTTTTACGTTTTCTTTGTATCCTTAGAAATTTCAACGAATTCTTATTAATCCTTTCTCTGGATCATTTTTCGTGATATTCATGTCTATACTTTTACAAAGTCTATAAATGTCTCATGAATTATGTACATATACATAACGAATACCCCAAAAATATCAAAACGCGCTGTTTTGTTTTCTGCACAGTTCTTTATTCAATTACGACTAATTAAAATATTTTAAGTAAGATATGGTGGGCCCTAAAAAATCCCCCTGCTTTAAATGCAAGAGAGAAAATGTCCAGACGTAAAATCGTAAATTTGTTTCAAAAGACCATTTATTTTCGATTTATATTCTTTCTGACATTACAGAATCCATAACTTTGAAGAAATCTCAAGTATTGGACACTATAGTGACGTTGAAGAGTTAATAACTCTTAGGTATACTTGAAATCCTCCGCAACCTCTTAAAAATTCACTTGAGATTCGAACTCCATGTATACAAACTTCAAGGGCCGAAAAGGTAATTGATTTGGCATCGTCCGAGAGAGAAAACTAGATAGGGACTCTCCCGCTGGCTTTAGAACCCTGGCATCCTGATGTGCATCTTGAAAAAACTATTTAAATTATGTATTTATCGCTTGTGTAAAAAGACGTGTGCTGTGCTTTAATTCTGCAATAAATATACGTCGATGTTAAAATGTAGTACAGCGCAAAAATGTTTTATCTGTTGAAAATGTGCAGGCAATGTAAACTGCAAAGGGATAAATATAAGATAAGAATTAAGATTATGGTGATACGTGTGTATGCGTGAGAATAAATTCTGACTGAAAATTAACTTTAAAAAAATTACACTTTTTAAATTTTTATACTCTCCCTTTGTCCTATAGGTTACATTAAAAAAAAATATATGCGTGATCTGAAAAAGACAGTAACAATTCTATTTTTCCTCGACCACAATTCACTGAGTTATGATACTTTAAAGAGTATGAAATTTCAGCGTTTTCCGGCACTAAAAATTCGTCTAACTGTTTCAAGGTGAGAAATTTCATGAAAATTCAAAGTATCATAATTAGATAAATTTGGTCATAGAAGAAAAGAATTTTTACAGTTGTACAAGTCAGATGATGGAGGCCTTTTTTAACACTTTCCAACAACGTTGAAAAATGTTTATGACTTCGGTTTGTCTGGCCGTCTGGCCGCGCTCTAACTCTCGTAAATATACTCTGATTGCTCTAAAATTTTTGGATGTTATTGACCTCTACCATAGCACGATCCCTATTTCAAATGAAGTTTGTAGCATGTTTAATTCATTAACAGGGACGGTCAAAAGTATTCCGTTACATTACGGCCACTGGGAAAAAATCGTTTCAAATGATTTTTAATGGTGTTACACCCTTTCAAATGTAATAAAATTGATATGCATTTAAGAAGTGCTCTAAAATATGCATTCTGTAGAATATGCGGTGCAAAGAACAGTTATTATTCATTTACAGGGCCACACAAATAAGTTCCGTTACATAATAGTGTAGGGAGGGGGGGGGGTTGTTTTCGGCGTATTTCAATCATGTTAAACTATTTCATATATAATGAAATTTATATACAGTACTACGGTACGGTTTACTGTCAGTTATTTCATGTATAATACGAAATGCATAGCAGTTACAGAGACACACAAAAGATTTCAGATACTATATTGTATCCGAAGTACTCTATATTAGCACTGATTGCTGGAAATTCATTTTTAATTATGATATGCGCTTTTAAGTTTTACGATATTTATGCATACTATATAGTGTGTATAAATGCTATAGTTTATATACAGGGCTACAGAAAAGAATTCGTAAGGATTACTGAGTATCTATATATACAATATTACGTATCGTACGTAGGGGGGGGGGGGACCAATGTTCCAATGTATACCATAGAGGGGTACCAATGTTCTGTCGCCAAATGCCGCCAAGTTTGTCGCCAACTTTGCAGTATGTTGCCAAATTTGGCGCCCAAAATTAGCCGCCAAAACTGACGCCAACTTGGTAATATCTCTAATATTTCGCCAATTTCCCATAGGCTTCCATTGTAAACCAATAGGGTTTACTTGCTTACAGAAAATGAAAAAATTCAGATATTTTAATGCAGCAAAAACTAATATTAGCTTAAGGGATTATATTAATTATATTTAAGGGAGTCCAAGTAAATTAAATTATGAATAAAAATAACATGATACAATGCTTAGCATGCTTTCCGAAACATAAATTTTAAGGGAGACCAAAATGGTCGCCAAGGGCGGTTACTGAGCCTAAATTGCTTAAAGATAGCTTTTAAATGAGTGATGCATTAGTACGCTGAACTGCATTTAGTTTACTAAGAAATGTTTTTAGAATATAGATTAAATAATATACAGGACCGCGCAAAGAATTGGACACATGGCCGTCTGTGGATGATAATTTCTGGAAATGTTATTTCAATTGTTTTAAAAGTGTTTTAGTTTGAATAAAATTTTAGATAAAAATTGGCGTGTAATAAAGGTACTAGGTAAATTACAGGGTTGTACAAAAGTATTCAAAAATGTTTCCATCTATCTTATACTATAATGCAAGCAAAAATTGTGTGTGTGTATCTTACAAACGGCTCTAACGATTTTGACGAAATTTTGTATTTTACCATTTTCGAGCATGATAAGATCATTGGGCTAGGTCACGTGTTGGAGAAAATTCGATTAGTGGGTCATTTTGGGTCATAATGGGTCAAGGTCAAGCTAATTATATCTCAAAAACGGCTCAATCGATTTTGACCAAATTTTATATCCAACCGTTTTTCGGCACGAGAAAACTATTGGGCTAGGTCACATGTTCGAGAAACTTCGATTAGTGAGTCATTTTTGGGTCCCTTTGGGTCAAGACAATTTTATCTAAAAAACGGCTCTAACGATTTTGAATAAATTTTGTATTCTGTCGTTTTGGATTACGAGTAGACCAATGGGCTAAGTCACATATTAGAGAAAATTCAATTAATGGGTCATTTTTGGGTCACTGTGGGTCAAGCAAAGTTTATCTAGAAAATGTCTCTAACGATTTTGACAAAATTTTGTATTTTACCATTTTCGGGCACGAGAACACCATTAGGTTAGGTCACATGTTAGAGAAAATTCGATTAGTGGGTCAATCGGGGTCATAATGGGTAGAGGTCAAGCTAATTATATCTAAAAAACGGCTCAATATATTTCAACTAAATTCTACATCCAGTCGTTTTTCGGCACGAGAAAACTATTGGGGTAGGTCACATAGTCGAGAAATTTAGATTAGTTGGTCATTTTTGGGTCACTATGGGTCAAGCCAATTTTATCTAAAAAACGGCTCTAACGATTTTGACTAAATTTTGTATTTTGTCGTCTTCGATTACGAAAAGAACAATGGGATAAGTCACATATTAGAGAAAATTCGACTAGTGGGTCATTTTTGGGTCACTGTGGGTCAAGCAAAGTTTATCTAGAAAACGGCTCTAACTATTTTGAAGAAATCTTCTATTCTATCGTTTTCGGGCATGAGAATACCATTGGGCTTGATCACATGTTCAAGAAAATTCGATTAGTGTGTCATTTTGGGTCACAATGGGTCAAGGTCAAGCTAATTGAATCCAAAAAGGCCTAAAACATTTCGACAAAATTTTGTAATATACTGTTTCTGGGCATGAGATGACCATTGGACTAAGTCACATGTACGAGAAAAATCGATTAGTGGGTCATTTTGGGTCAAATGGGTCAAGGTAAAGCTAATTATATCTAAAAAACGGGTCAATCGATTTTGACTAAATTTTATATCCAACCGTTTTTCGGCACGAGAAAACTATTGGGCTAGGCCACATGTTCGAGAAATTTTGATTACTGGGTCATATTTGGGTCCCTTTGGGTCAAGCCAATTTTATCTAAAAAACGACTCTAACGATTTTGACTAAATTTTGTATTCTGTCGTTTTGGATTTCGATAAGATCATTGGGCTAAGTCAGATATTAGAGAAAATTCAATTAGTGGGTCATTTTTGGGTCACTGTGGGTCAAGCAAATTTTAACTAGAAAACGGCTTTAACGATTTTGACGAAATTTTGTATTTTATCGTTTTCGGGCGCGAGAATACCATTGGGCTTGGTCGCATGTTCATGAAAATCTGATTAGTGCGTCATTTTGGGTCCCTTTGCGTCAAGCCAATTTTATCTAAAAAACGGCTCTAACGATTTTGATTAAATTTTGTATTCTGTCGTTTTGGATTTCGATAAGACCATTGGGCTAAGTCACATGTTAGAGAAAATTCAATTAGTGGGTCATTTTTGGATCACTGTGGGTCAAGCAAATTTTAACTAGAAAACGGCTTTAACGATTTTGACAAATTTGACCATTGGTCTAGGTCGCATGCTCAAGAAAATTTGATTAACCAGTCATTTTGGGTCACTATGGATCAAGGTTTAGCTAATTTTATCTCAAACGATTTTGGCAAAATTTCTTATTACACCGTTTCCTAGAACGAGAAAACCATTGTGACATGTCAGATCTTCGATAAATTTAGATTAGTAGGTCCTTTTTGGGTTACCGTGGGTCAAGCTAATTTTATGTATAAAATGACTTTAGCGATTTTCACTAAATTTTGTTCTCTATCATTTTCGGGTTACGGGTCGTATGTTCGAAAAACTTCGGTTAGCGGGTCCCTATGACTTAGGATCATACCAATTTTATCTAAACAGCAAGAATTATAAAGTGAGAATGAAATATCGAATTGAACACAAGGCTAATTTTGACCGAGCTTAGCTCTGTCATGCCCGTTAGCTAGTTTAAATCGCTGAAAGAGAAATTTCAACCTGTTATGCGTTTTCTTGCTAAACTAAATTTTCCCATTATATACAATATATATCAACCTACAGATCAAATACAGGGCTGTTCAAAAGAATTGGAATACATATCTGGCTATGGACGGTAACTGCTGAAATCAGTTTTTCAAATGTTTTATGCGTTTTCTAAAATGTTTACTTAGTTATGTTACTTACCTTAGTTCCCTAAATAACGAAAGTTTGTTAAAGCATTCAGGAAGTGTTGGAAAGTGTTTCATAATCTATGCTTAACGCATGATTTTTTTTAATGGCTTAGAAGACAAAGGGACTAAGGGACCATATAAAAATTTAGAAAGTGTAATTTTTTTGAAAACTAGTGGCAGGATTTTTTTATCAACATAATCTTAATTCCTACCTTATTTTGAACACTTTTACAATTTTTATTTCCTGCGTATCTCCCACAGGCAAACAAATTAAACACGCTTTTCGGACACTCTGTATATATATATATATATAGAAATAGATTGATAGATAATAGATAAATAGATAGATAATAGATATGTATACATATATATGTGCGTGTGTGATCTACGTTTTTCTTATATATATATATACATGCTACAATCGCTAAAAAAAAAAATACACTAACACAAGACCAAAAGGTAAAGCGAAATACAAAAAATCTTTCTCAATTTTGGTCGCTTACATTTTTTACAGCTTCTGGAGGCATGCTAAACTGAAATTCAACATTAATAAAAAATACCAAATAAAATCCACAAAAAAGTAGCTGTTTTTCTTCTGCAATATGGAGTAGTTTCCAACGAAACTATTTACACAATCTGTTTAAATTTACATTTGAAAATTCTCAATTTTCCTCTTTTATTTGTTTTTTATCTTATCCCATATGTTTATTTTTCTATTTTATTTTTTGTGTAACAATGCTTGGAATTATGATTACGTTCAGTTTTTCTTTTAAAGTTTGAAATTTTCATTATTTGCGTTTTTATTCAACAGTGTGTTTTTGAATTATTTTATCATTTAATGGTATTCAAACATAATTTATATCCATTTATTCAGTTTATAGTGTAGAAAACTTTAATAACTAAAGCTTTACGTAACTTGGATGGCATATTTTTCATTTTAATGGAACTACGAAGCAAGCTAAATTTTTTCTCTTAAGGTCAAATGCTTTTCTATTGATTGGAATGTATTGAAATGCAGATGGTGCAACGGATAAAATATTTTTACTTGATGAAAGTTATAATAAATTGATGGATATTTCCTTTTACGCTCTTTGTGATCATTAAACATTTCTAGCAACATCAGATTTTAATGTTAAAGGATTACAGAATTCGAGAAAACGAAGTTTTTGTTAATTTTATGTTATGTGGTATACGAAAATTAATGTACGAAATGTGAACCTTAGACGAAACAAGTAATATAAAAATTTTATTTTTAAAGTCAATTCCTACCTAGGTCATCAAAGAAAAATTTAATGTAATCCCTTAAGCTAATATTAGTTTTTGTTGCATTAAAATATCTCAATTTGTTGATTTTCTATAAGCAAGTAGGTTTACAATGGGGATTCTCTACGGGAATTTGGCGAACTATTAGAGATATCGCCAAGTTGGCGTCACTTTTGGCGATTCATTTTGGCCACCAAATTTGGTGATATATCGCCCAGTTGGCGACAAACTTGGCGGTATTTGGCGACAGAACAAGGTCCCCCCCCCCCCTATGGTAACCCCTTATTGAAAATACTTTCATTGATCTTCAATAACCAATGGCCGCCATTTTGTTTCCCATGCAGA
Organism: Maratus speciosus; assembly: GCA_963932465.1. Classification (NCBI taxonomy): domain Eukaryota; kingdom Metazoa; phylum Arthropoda; class Arachnida; order Araneae; family Salticidae; genus Maratus; species Maratus speciosus. The sequence goes on from OZ010794.1 coordinate 545,321,161, forward strand.
ACTAAAATTAATTAATTAATTAATATTTGAAAAAACTGTATTAATATCAATTGTCATCCAGTACAAGTTTTAAAAAATTTATTTCAACTTGATAGTATGAATAATGAGTATTTTATTAACGATTGAAAATTTGAACAAGATATATAAATATATAAATATATAAATAAATAAATAAATATATAAATAAATAAATATAGGGAGAGTGTGAACTAATAGTAGGAATTGAAAAAGTACTCAAAAACATTATGAAATTGCAAATTAAGAAAGTATGCGAATATTTAATGTTAATGTTTGAAATGTAAAATATGCAAGGGTATAGCGTACACTGTAAAAAAAATACTGCCAGTTTTCCGGAAGGAATCGGAAAAATAGTTGCCCTTATCGTACCGGAATAATTTCCGACCCAGCTCGGAATAAAATCCGTAAAAATAAGGAAATAGTCAGTAAAACAGTATTTTACGGATTTTATTCCGATTTTACGGATTTTTTTCCGAGCTGGGTTGGAAATTATTCCGGTACGATAAAGGCAACTATTTTTCCGATTCCTACCGGAAAACTGGCAGTGTTTTTTTTTTTTTTACAGTGTAGGTATTGTATAGTAGAAGAGTATTTGAACAGTACTTGCGTATTTATTATTAGCTGTCAAATTGGTAGGATAAAGAAATGCTACTTTAAACAGTGATTTAATTTATGTTTGATTAACGTCAAATTTTTTTCACACGTTTTCATCCAAAAATTTAAAAGTTTTAATATTTGGAAAGGAAATTCTATTTTTGAAAGTGAATTCTTTAGTGGAAAATAACTGTGTATGAATAACGGGGCACATATGCACAACCTCCATTTCATCTCATTATCATCAGAAGAAAATCCTTTAAAAGTTGTCAATAGTTGATAATATAAATATCAACTTTTAAAACATTTTTATCAAAGGTTAATTAGTTGAAAAAAGGCGTTGTTCACATGTGCTGCTTTTCCCTCTATATTTTGCCAGAATTCGCAATCGAAAGGAGAAAAAAAAATTACAAGAAAAATATGCCTTGTCGAAGTACTTTTTTCGCCACTGTAAGGTGAATGCAAGCATACACATAAAGAAAATGTATGTAAGCATGGAGATGAAGAGAATAGGACAGTTTAGAATGACATTTTTTTGTATTATTATTTTTATGTATAGGGGAGACCGGGGCTAGTAGGCGCAGTTTTTAGTTATTGATTTTTATTAATTTTTTGTTTAAGTTTTTTTTATGAAACTTTAACTGTACTTTTAAAGAACAGGCATTGGGCTATAAATACCCGGAGTTTTAAGTTTGTAGCTTTTGTAGTTTATGTTACGCGGAAACCTAAAGTAAAAGGAAAATTGTGCGCCAACTTACCCCATCACGGGTCAAGTTGCCTGTACCTATGGGGTAAGTTGGCACACGCTTTATAAAAATTTAAATAAGACAAGCAGTTAAGAGAAATCAATTTCCTTATTACCAGTAGGTTTAATCAAAGGTGTTATCGCCGTACAATGTAAATTCTAAATTATACAGACATAAAAATAATGAATAAAACATTAACATTGAGTAACTTCTATCCTACTCGATAACATCATCAGAGTTACAGTTGTCACAAATCAAAAATCGAGTGTCTCCGTTTGGGCAAGCCCCGTGTGCCCAAAATTTTGCATTGCAACCACTTTTTTCGGTGTTTGCTGTTTTTCAAGCTACCAGCATACACCAGATACCGAGCCAACTTGCCCCATAATAAATTTTTTCACAAAAGGGACACGTAACCACCTAAGCATAAATAATCCCAGTAAATCACATATGGGGTAGGTACAGTTAATCATACACAAAAAAAAAAAAACTGCACAAGTTAAACCGCAATTATTAAGATAAGTATTAGAAATTAGAAAAAGAATGAAGCAACAAAAATTACTTATGAGCGCAAAAAAAAGAAAACTCGTAATAAATGTCCACTGCACGTAGGTAACGCTGCAAAACTACAATGAGGATTGTAAAACGCAAGAAGAAATGTACTCTGTGACTGGTTGCACAATCTATCCACAAACAGGCGATTTATGGGAACTGCGCCTCCTTACCCCTGCAGCCAACTAGCCCCGGTCTCCCCTAAAGCTAAAAGAATGTCTTACAGTTAGACCGATGGGGAAATTCGAAAAATTACCATTATACGATCTGTAAACTTTGAGCAGCGCAAACCGGCTGAAGATGTCCGAAGTGCAAAATTTTAAACTCAGTACCTCTAAACACTGTTTTTCAACGGTTTTTCCACGATAACTTTTACACAAGTTAACAGATTTATAAATGACTTTTATTATTATTATTATTATTATTATTATTATTATTATACTAAAACAAGAAAGAAAAATTATTCGTCCAGCATAGATTATGAAACCCTTTCCAACACATTCAGAATGCTGTAACAAATCTTCACAATCTTACTAAGGTGAAAAAGGATGTCTAAGTGAACAATTTGAAAAACGCATAACGCATCTGAAAACCCAATGTTTGCTATCCACATCAATATTCGAAAAAATAATAGATTTTTTTTTTTTTTTTTTTTTTTTTTGCACAGTCCTGTATAGGATCTATAGTTTTGCATGTATACTACATAGCATGGTAAAAATATTTCAGTTAAACTAATAGCACAGTTAAAAATTTCCATTCAGCAATTTCCGTTAATAAACGCAAATGTTAAGCTAAAAATAACTTCTTAAAAACACCATAAAATTTTTAATAAATGCTTGCTGCTGTTTCCAAAGTAGTAGAACATGCTCTCTGCACCTGATGAAGAAAGACTAATTCTTTCGAAAGGCCTTACGCGTGCATTAAAATTGTTATGATGTATTTAAAAAGTTCTTTTTTAGCTTATCATTCCACACCAGCTTATTTAATAATTTAGTGTGTCATTTAATGTTAAACGCAAATATACTTGAGAACTTTTGTGCAGTCGTGTATTTGATCTATAGAATTTATACACGCTATGTAATATTAAAAAATAGTTCAATTTAAAAATGCGTTACGCATTTGAAAACCAATTTCTGCTATTACCATCAATAGTCGGGAAAATATACGTATGTTTTTTTGTGTGTGCAGCCGTGCTATAACCCTTTAAAACCAGGTTGCTTTTTGAGTTTTTTTTTTTTTTTTTTTTTTTTTTTTTTTTTAAGAATGATATAACAGAAATTTGTAACTAATTCACTATATGTTGACAAAATTCATATAATAATTCTGTTAACCAGCACAATCACTCGATTCCAGCATTTATACAATAGATAACCCATCAGGAAGGTACAATTTTAGTTAATGCCTAACACGCACAATCGTGCGAGTCCGGTCTTAAAGAGTTAAATTTGTTTGTATACAACATAGTCTGGCTAAAAGTTAGTTCAGTTTTAAGTTAAACGAATAACACAGATGAAATTTTCCATTCAGCAATTTCCGTGAAGAAACGGAAATATACTTGAGAAATTTTGTGCAGCCCTGTATAGAATAGATAGAATTTACATTATTTATTTCTATAGAATTTATACACAGCAAGTATTATTTAAAAAGAATAGTTTAATTTAAAAATGTGTACCACAACTAAAAATGCACTTCCAACAATTATTGTTCATAGGCTTCAACAGTTCAATTATTGTTCAATTTCTTCTGTAGCCAAATTTTTTTGTGTATCTCTGTAAATGAAGGATAAATTCTATGCACACCCACGGAAGTAAGAGATAAATGGAGATAAAGTGTTTTCATTTGATGTTATGTTAAAGATGCAGCCCTAAAACCGGTTAAAACCGGTCAGCATTCAGTCCAAATACTTACGGCTGTGTGCGGCTCGCTTTGAAAACCTCTCGCCGTCCAATAAAATTCAGCCGTTGTTCCACGTACCGTAATTTCGCGCGTACCCGCCGCACCTCTGATAACTCGATTTCCTACCAGAATTTGTTTTAAATAAAATGTGACCATAGTGCTTAGTACTTATTTGGCTTCTTTTTTCAATAAAATGTCTGATTTGAAAAAGACTTAACTAAGCCGCGGCGTATCGTATACGCGATAAATTACGATACTTGTATTGTTTGGGCCGAATGAGGACATTTAAATTTCAGCGGTAAACTGCCTTCATATCGCAAACCGATTTTACAATATACTGCATCTCTATTATTACACAGAACTCTGCGATGCACACCGTATACAGATATACTACTGTAAGCGCCCTGTACTGCACCTAAGTGATATTTATAAATTTCAATATTTTTAAAAGAGTGTAATATTAAAATACACCGCAAACGATTTTTAGGCATTTTATCATGCGTTTTGATCCTGACGTCGGCAAACGATTTCTCACTTTAAATTTACTATACAGGGCTCCCAAATGGTCCGCCAATTGAATACCAATATTATTTTCGAAAAATTTTCTTTTTAGATTTTTCTTACAAACCGCCCCGGAACCACCTTTGAAAGTTAATTCTAGCGCAAACCTACCATAAAATTTACTGTTAAAATTTATTGGTATTCAGTTGGCGGACCATTTGGGAGCTCTGGGTCAATATTATTAGAATTAGCAAAGAGTAAAAAAAAATTTGGCATCAGGGACAAAACAGTGGGAAGAAGGGGAAAGAAGTCAAAAAAGTTATGCGGTCCATAGGAGTTACGTGTTAAATTAATACTGAGGAGTCACACTGGAAATAAATAAATATTGCGCTGCCGCGCAGTACTTAACCCTTAAATGCGCGAATTTTTATTTTGTTTCGAAAAAATGATGTATGATTCTCTAAAAGGTTTATTACACAGGAGAAATAATTTTAAAAAATCTGCGATACAATTTTCATATAATACGTCAATCTTTTCTTCTGTTGCACATCTGAAATATAAGTAAAAACTACTGTCGTGTGGCTATTTTACGCTAAAACAGGGTTGGCAAGTTTTTGACATGCGACCGTTTAAACCGATTTTAACCATGGTTTAAACCATCGTGTCAAAAATGTCAAAAAATGTCAAAAACCTAGTTTTCATAAAAATAATGCCAAAAGAATTATTTAGCTGAGTGAGATAGACTTTAATCAATAAATTCTAAATTAAACTGCATAAATACATTAAAACTGTGGGGTATAAACTGCAGAAATACATTCTTGAAACCTATTTGCATAGTTAATGGTAAACTGAAAATTGATTGTTGCATGATTTTTTTTTTTTTTATTGTGACTAAAAATTACCTAACTCTTATTTAATGATTTAGTTTATTATTAATGTATGCCTTTAAGATGAACAGTTAATAAATCCTTAATTATTTATAATCATCAAAACTATCATTAGGTATAATCATTAGGTTTAATCTAAATTTTGCAGAGATAAATAAATTGTTTAGATTTTTTTCATTTTTTTTTACGGCTAGAAGCAGAAAGTAATTTATCACAATGGGTATCTAATGAGCGTATTTACTTTCCTGAGCAAATTCAAAGATTCCCTTCCAGTACAAAACAGTATTGCTATTGCAACAAAACCAATATTTCTTGCTTTTCCCTTATTAAGTTCTTATGGATGGGGTTGTTTAAGGGGCTACTTCACTAATGTGAAAACACCGCCTACTAATGTTAATTGTATAAGTGATTTTTTTTTTTTAATATCTTGTTTGAATTTCAAACTTTTAAATGATTTTTTTCGACGTAGAAATGAAAACCCCCGCTCAATAATGTCAATTCTATGGTAAACATTTTTATTTAATATTTCAATATTTTAAGTTTTTTTTCTTTTGGTGTAATATAAATTCGGAATTAAAGCTAATTTTATATTTTGCTATTTTTCTTTCTCAAAATTGAAGATAGATGGCTCCAAAGTATTGCAAAATTCTACTTTTTAAATTCTTTCTCCTTTTTTTAAAAGAAAATTCTGTTGAATTTCATAATTCCAAGTGATATATATACAATTTTTCATAACATTTCCATTATGTGGTTATTATTGAAAATATATTTTAATGTAATAAATAAAGAATTTTTTTTTTATAATTAATTTATAAATTTTAATGAAATTTCTTATAACATTTTGTTCCTTTTTTAGAAAATCAGTTTCATTTACAATATCTGTAGTATTTTTTACAGGACTAGGGGGCTCGGCCCCCTACGAGCTAAGCTCGCCAACCCCCGTCCAGACACCGTAGACTCTAAATGCACGCTAATTTGATCGGCTTTAAAAAGATTTCGAAAGATTGAATTATAATTTTAAAAAAAGTGGCGATCTCTCTATAAACGGGTTTCTATTCATTTCTCTTTGATTGGGGAATTTTAACGCCAAATCCGTTGCGGTACTACTTGATTATCCCGTCGACCAATTTCGCCAAATTATATAAATCGCCAAACCACTCGCCAAATTATACAAATTGACATAATTTTTATTTTAAATAACGAAAAAACAAATAAATTAGTACAACATTAATAAAAATACAAATAAACCGTCGAAATAAAAATAACTTGATGACGTAGACACGTGTAACAACATTTCAAAATAAGGTAATATAAAAGGAATTAAGTAAACAGAGTCTTTGTCTCCTGGTATTTTTTAACAAAGTGAAAAGAAAGTTCTTTTAAATGAGACATTTTAAATTAATCGTTTTTAATCTGACGTAGTTTTGACCAAACTATTCTTTCTCTTTTTAATATTCACGTGAAAATACTTGTTTTAGAAATTAAATATTGTTTGCGCTTTTCTAACAAAAATAGTTGAAAAGTATCCTCTTAAAATATCAAATAAATGTCTAGCGCAATTTCTAAATTTAAACCGTTTTGCAATATTATTTTGTGTTCATTTTATGTAATAACTGTAATGTGGCGTAAATATGACGTAATTTCTCCTATTTAAGACTTCTAACGCATGTTAATAAATTTATTGCTTTACAAATTCCTTTCTCTCTTAAAATTCACGTGTAATTATAGTTTTTATGACATAATTTTTAATAAGTTCCTGCTTTTTGTACATAATTATTTAATTCTAATTCCAAATGTTTTTTTTTTCTTTTTATAATAGTCACGTGTAAATAAATTTTTAATTTATTTACACGTATAGATTTTTTTTTTTGAAGCAAATATTATTGCTTCCGCTGTTTATACAGTTGGCAACAGTTTAAATTAATATCACTTTCTAAAATCTGTTAAAAATATCTCTAGAAATGCTGAAAATCTGAATTTAAAATAGAAATAAAACCTCAAAAAATTAGTCAAAATAAAAAAATTAATGCAATCTGCACTCCGGCAAATTCTAATGCATAAAATGATCTAAAAATGATTAAATTCCTATGAACAGTTTTTGCTCCTATAAAACTTTTTTAGTGGAACGATTTTGTCCAACTTTAGCATTAAATATCTCTTAAAATAATTCTTCGATTTGAAAACTGTCTGCATCAGCATGTTTATTAAACATTTCTGTATAATACTACCGATTTTCATATTTTTGTATGCATTATTTTTCTTAATATTAACGAAGAAAGACCTCCGGTCACAAAAAATTCAAAACCGGCGGCGGCGGCGGCGGTGACAGCGGTAGTTACTTTTTTTTAGAATAGAGAGAAACTATATTATTTTTTAATTTTAAAAGCTGGCAACACATTTAGTTATTCAATTGTTAGTTCTGTTTTCTTAGGAATTGTTCTTACAATATATGTAGTATTTTTTCACAAGAAACTATATTATTTTTTTATTTTAAAAGCTGGCAACACATTTAGTTATTCAGTTGCCTATTAGTTAAGTTTTCTTAGTAATTGTTCTTACAATATCTGTAGTATTTTTTTTCATAGGAAACTATATTATTTTAAAATCTGGCAACACTGATTTAGTTATTCAGTTGCCTGTGAGTTCAGTTTTCTTAGGAATTATTCTTAGTGCATATTATAAGGTATTTGCTGATTTTCAAATATAAAAATGAACCGTGGAGGAAGGCCTATTGATCCTGTTTGGCAACATTTCTATAAAGTTGAGAGAGATAATAATAAAGTATATGCAAAATGCAAATACTGTGGAAATATTCGTTCTAATCATGTGGTAAGGATATGAAAAGCCATTTGTCTCAGTGTTTGCAAAACAGAAGCTCAGATTTAGACGAAGTTAATTTTGCTTCTAGATCAGAATCGAAGCCAACAGTACCTGAAACTCAAGCCAAAAGATCAAAATTGGATTCCTTTGTTGTAAAAACAAGTGGTTCTTCAGCCCAGAAATTGGATTTGTTGGTGGCAAAATTTTTTTATGCGAACAATATCCCATTTAGTGTTGTAGAACATGCAACTTTCCAAAATTTAATTTCAGCCCTGCGACCAGTTTACCATGTTCCTAGTAGAAAAACTTTAGCTGGTTCCCTTCTTGATGAGGTTGCAGCTGAAGTTGAAGAAGTAGCAAAGAAAAGTCTTGAAGGAAAAAATGTTACCTTAATAGAAGATGAATGGAGTAACATCCATAATGACCCAATTATTGTATCCTGTTTGCATGTATCTGGTAAAGCTGTTTTCCTTGATGCAATTGATTGTAGCTCAAATGTAAAAAATGCAGAGTATCACAAGGAAATCACAGAAAATGCAATCAAGAAGGCCAAAACCAAATTCGGTTGTGAAGTAACAGCTTTTGTCACCGATAATGCAAAAGTGATGGAAAAAACAAGAAAATTACTTCAACTGGAAGAGAGTACTAAAGATCTGATTGTTTGTGGCTGCTCATCCCATTGGCTAAATTTATTAGGCCAAGATCTTACTCCAGATGCTGTTATAAAACCTGTTATAAAAATTCAGAAGTATTTCAGGAACCACCACTTACCTGCAGCATGGCTCCAGGAATATCCTGAATCTGTAAAGCCCCAATTGCAATGCGATACAAGATGGAACAGCCAGCTTGCATGCATTGATATATTTTTGAAAAATAGACCATTTTTTCAAAAAATTGTTGAAGAACATGAAGATAGCATTGAAAGAGACATTGCTAATCTCATCAATAATTATAATCTTTATAAGTAATGCAAAGACCGCATGACACAGATCAAACCTATTAATGTTGGACTGGATAAACTTCAACGGGATACTGCAACTTTAGCTGATGAATGTTCAGTTTGGCTAGGTCTCGCTAAAGAAAAATCTCCGCAGCCACACATTGAGACTGTGGGAAGAAGAATGGCGCAAGCTCTAGAACCTTTTCATTTTTTTGGCGTACCTTCTTCATCCTAAATATAAAGGTGTTGGATTAACGAACGCACAAATTGAGTCTGCTCGTGTATGGGCAAATGAAAAAATACCTGATTGTCTTCCTCTTATCATTGCATTTGAAGCCTGTGAATTACCATTTCCTTCATCCTATTTTAGTGAAAGTGCTAGAAGCACTAATCCTGTGACATGGTGGAAAGGAATTTCAAAAGGATTTACAGAAAAGGACAGCCCAGCTTATGAATTTATTAACATGGCAGTTGTTCTGCATTCTTGTCCAGCCAGTTCAGCCTCTATTGTGAGAATGTTTTCAAATTTTGGACTCATACATTCCAAGATTAGAAATCGCTTGGGTTTAGACAAGTGTTCAAAATTAGTGATGTGCTACCGCATGTTACGCGGTTCTTTTGAACCAGAGTATTGATAATTAATTAAATATGTAATAATGTTATATTATATATTGTAAATATGTAATAATGTTATAATTATGTGTAATCTATATATCATGTGCCTTAAAAGTAAATTTTTCAAAAGTTCTTATAGTATTGAGTTTTCATAATTTATACTCAGAACAGGAATAATTTCATTTTGAAAGGTAAATATTTCTTTTATACATAGTGGTTATGGTGAATTATTCATTTTTCCCTAATTTCAAGAGATATAGATAAAAAGAATCCTTAAATAAGATAATTTTATCAGTATGAGACTATGAGAATGAGGCGATAGTCAGTCAATAACAAACATTAATTTTGGGATAACCCATCATGAAATTCTTTTCTCAATTATAAAATCAATTTTATTTTTATTGTTGTTTTTGTATATCTATTCTCCCCTTCCCCCCCCCCCCCCAAAAAAATGATTTTGCTGCAGAGAAAATATTTCTGTTAAAGACTGTATATACATACATACATACTACAATCCACAGGGGCGGACTGGCCCACCCCGCTACCCCGCGATCGCGGGGTGGGCCAAACGGGTGTAGTGGGCCAAAACAATATTTTGAAGTTTTTTTTCAATAAAATTAAAAGAAAAAAATTAAGTTATAATACTTATTTTTCCCCTTTTCATTGGTTAATTTCTAATTCCTCCTTTCCCTCTCCCATCAGCAATCTTTGGAAGATCTATGCAAATTACTCATTTTCTATAGAAGCACAGAAAGATAGGACAAGAAATAAAAAATACATGCGATCAGTGAAGGGTGGGAAATTGTTTGGTGGAATTCGTCGGCCTGCAGACATTTGCATAGTAAAAAAAATATCAATACAATATTTCAAAGTTTCTACAGTGGTCGCTATTCCATTGTATATCTTCCATTTAATTCGACAATAGAATGACCGGATGCATAAGAATTGTGCAGAAAGTGGTTTTATAAAACATCCGAATCACTGGACTGCTAAAATGTGTTCAGTGAAAGGAGAGAACAATGGCCTATATTTTCTTTTTTTACTAGGGGGCTCTGCCCCCTACGAGCTACGCTCGCCAACCCCCGTTCAGGGACACCAAAATCCAAAAAGAACGCTAATTTGATCGGCTTTAAAAATATTGAATTAAAATTAAAAAAAAAAACAAAAAAAAAAACAGTAGCAATCTCTCTGTAAACGGGTTTCCATTCGTTTTTCTTGGATTGGGGATTTTTAAGACCATATCTGCTGCTGTTAAAAGATACAATGGCTGTTTTCGTATTTAATTTAAAAAATTAGGTAAACATTCGAAAATAAGCTAATGTAAAATGAATTAAGTAAACAGCGTCATTGTCTCCCGGTATTTTTTAACAGCGCTATAAGATAGTTCTTTTAAATAATTCATTTTAAATGTATCGTTTTAAATCTGACGTAATTTACACCAAAGTTTTATTTCTCTTATTAATATTCACGTGAAAATACTTTTGTTGTTAGAAGGAAATATTATTTGCGATGTTTTCGAATTCAAATTAATAGTTGAAAAGATTATCTCAAAATATCTCGCGCAAATATATTTTTTAATTTAAATTGTTTTGCCATATTTTTTGGCCATTTTAAATATGACGTAATTTCCTCTATTTACAGGTTTTAACGCATAGTAATGATTTTTTTTATTTTAAGATTTTGTTTCTCTTTTAAAATTTCAGTGTAAATATGGTTCTTATGACGCAATTTTCCTGCTTTTAACATGTAATCATTTAATTCTAATTGTAATTTTTTTTTCTGTTTACAATAGTCCCGTGTAAATAAATTTTTAATTTGAAGTAAACATTGTTGTTTGCGCTGTTTATAAAGTTGGCAACAGTTTAAATTAATAACATTTTTTAAATTTGTAAAAAATATCTCTCGAAATACTGAAAATTTGAATTTAAAATAGAAATAAAACCTCAAAAAATAGTCAAATAAAAAAAATAAATGCAATCTGCACACCGGGAACTTATAACCTATAAAATGATCTAAAAATGATTAAATTCTCATGTATAGTTTTTGCTCCAATAAAACTTTTTTAATGGAACGATTTTGTCCAACTTTAGCATTAAATATCTCTGAAAGTAATTCTTCGATTTGAAAATTGTCTGCATCAGCGTGTTTATCAAATATTTCTTTAAAATACCACCGATTTCTATATTTTTGTATACAACAGTTTTTTTAATATTAACGAAGAAAGGCCATGCTCAAGGCATACTTGGATACTACTACAGGCAGAATAATTTGCGTTTAATGTATGAAGTCGCTCGCCAGAGGACTCTGATACTCTGCTCGAAATTGAAATTTGACTCTGACCGTAACTGAAACAATCTGGGAAGGGTAGATATGTAAACAAACACCAAAATTACGTCATGTCGCCATGGTTACGTTTACAGTTCTGCTGACATTCCAATCAAGCTTAGAAATGACAGCTAATTCGAATACAGCTGTTAAGGGTTATTATAAACTGTCCATATCAATGTAAATGTAAAGTTCTATTTATTTAAGTGACTAATATAATGTGTTTCTCTTTAAAACTGTTAAACCAACACACATAAACATATATAAATAAAAAAACACATGCTTAGTCTAAAACATCAATGTCACAAATTTATTTGGTACCACTTAGTTATCCCGTCGACCAATTTCGCCAAATTATATAAATCGCCAAAACACTCGCCAAATTATGCAAATTGACATAATTTTTATTTTAAATAACGAAAGAACAAATAAATTAGTATAACATTAATAAATATACAAATAAAACGTCGAAATAAAAATCACTTGATGACATAAACACGTGTAACTTGCTTACAGTCAAGTGAATGTGACATTTACGATCAAGCATTATTGGCATTTAATCTTATAGTTTGGCGATAGATTTTTGGTCGACGGGATAACTAAGTACCACTTATTTACTATTTTCACTGCTGAAACAATAAAACTGATGGAATTTTTTTTAATATATTAAAATACTCATAAAATCCCTTGTAATAATTAATAAATGTAATTTATTAAGTAACAAATACCCTTACATGATTTAATCAAAATTGCTTGGATAACATAGAATATTGCAACGATATTTAAATCCGCGATCACCATTACTTTCTCTGATTAAAAATAAGAATATTTAATGTTTAAGGAAGATCGGCTTTTTTTTTCTTCTTCTTCTTGGTTCGGGCGATATTAAAAACAAATATTTTACCGGTAACAATAAATTAATAAAAAATAGCTGCTTCAAGTCAGTTATGAGAACTGTAGTTTGATAAAAATCAAATTTTAATTTTAAAACGTGTATATGATACCAAGCTATTTTTATATAAATACGGGACATTCAAAAAAGAATAACAGAACCGGCATTTTTCATGAATGGACCAAACGATCAAGGTAAACAATAAATAATTTAGCTAATCTTAAAAGTATGTGTAACACTAAAATGCTACAATTTGTGTAAAATAGCCTTTTAAATCGAAGGAAATTGAAGAATATAAATATTTAATTTATTACATGAAAATGATTCTGAAACCTCGACGATGAGAAACAAGCTTCTATCTGGGCAGGGTATAAATGTAAACAAAGAGCACGTTGTGAAGTTTTGGTTCAGGGTTTGAAGTTGGATCCGACTTCACTTTTTCGGCGAAATGCGAGGGCCGTTATATATCATAGTAGGCTATGGTCATGCTTAAGCCAAGACTTTACTATTATATCATAAAACTTATCATAAAAGCCCTTATCATAAAACAGACTTGACAATCCGGAGAAAGTCTATGGGTGAAAATGTCCCCGATAATTACCAACTTATTAGCTGACTTTGTCCCGTAAGTTACGCCACCTGGTGTATACTCCTGGTAATACTCCATAAACAAATGCATAGTAAAAAATTGAAAATGTTGTGTTATTGGCAAAATTGTATAAAATATTTTTCGAATTCCAGTAAAATAAAGGCGTAAAAAAATATTTCGCACAATTATGTTCTGGCTTTAAAAAATGAAACATATCAAAAATGAAGATTTAAATATAAGATTTATTGATATTTTTTCAGGGTACTTGTTAGTTATCCCGTCGACCAATTTCGCAAAATTATATAAATCGCCAAACTACTCGCCAAGTTCTACAAATTGACACAATTTTTTTTATTTTAAATAACGAAAAAACAAATAAATTAGTATAACATTAATAAAAATACAAATAAAACGTCGAAATATTGGTTTTATTGGCCATTATTGGCATTTAATCTTAAAATTAATTAATTTATGGCAAACCATTATTGGCATTTAATCTTACAATTTGGCGACAGTAATTTGGTCGACGGGATAACTAACAAGTACCATTTTCAGTATATAGGACTTTGCGGGTTATTTGTTTTTAAATCTTGGCACAATTTGGGCTTCGGAAAGAGCGATTTGTTGCGGATTGATATAAACAGTTACGAAAACAAAACTTATGAATTGTCAGCTTGTTTTATAAGAATTTACGGCACAGATGTCATATACGCCCCATATTGGCGCGATTTTTTTCCGATGCCAATTTTGCGAAAACCTCGTTACCATATCATCTATGTCCGGATAACCATATCAAGCAAAATAACGACACTTTGGTGCCAGTTAAGTATCCGGTGCGTATATGACATTGGCGCCAGAAAAAAATCGCGCCAATATGACATCTGTGCCGAATTTACATGTATAAATTTAGTTTCTAGATATTATTATTGTTTTTTATGTACGATTTGTTTATATTTGTATATAAAATAGATAAATGCCTTCTTTATATTAAATAAATTGTACAAATATTGGAAAATATTGCTTCTTTATGTGAATCAGTGAATATGCTTCCAGAAATTACATTGCCAAATTTTCTTCTCTCGCCAAGGCCCCTATACTTGAAAAATACCGATTTATTATTATATAATGTAGTATTAGCTAATGTTCTGTAATCTGTTCCACAGTCAAAGTTGACTGCAAAAACGCGATGCTGGAATAATGTGGTATCAAGAATACGGTTTAAAAATAAAATTAATTTTGCGCCAAACTACACTTACGCCAATTGGCTCTAGGTCTGATTAAGGAAGAATACTCAAATTAAGATTTGCAAACACCAAAATCGTAGCATGACAAGAATACGGTATTTGCGGAAAGTTGAGGGACATGTATAAATTTTATTATTAAACTTTATTTTTCCAATTTTTTAAGTGTTTATGACTTCAGACTGTTTTTTGTGTATCTATGCGTGTTTTAACTTTCCTAAAATACTTTGATACATTTTACTAAAACTTACATAACATATGTGAGTTAAAACAAGGAAATTAATTACGCACCAAACTATGCCTGCCAAGATATGCCAATTGGCTGTGGAGCCAATTATGAAACGTTCCATAGATTAATACATACAAACTTTATATGAAAAAACAGTGAAGCTTTCATCTAAAGTATGTTAAACTGAAATGATCCCCCATACCTTCAAAAATAAAACAAATGATAGGCCAATAAATAAATAAATGAGACTGTGCATTGAAACAAATTGAAAAAGCGATGTTAAATTAATACTGTAAGGTGAAATTAATTGTGAAAAGAAAAGAAATAGCAGAAATAAAATAAATCACATATTTGAAAATATAAAAGAGAAAATGAAATATTTTACATTTTCCAGATCTAGATGCTATCCATTTATTTCAATAACTAATATCACTAAGAAATTCATGGTAAAATAATTTTCTTTCCTGATTATTATTATTATTATTATCATCATTTATTTACATAACGGAATACAGCAGTAAACATTTTTTGTTTAACAGTAAAATAAGTTCATTTTTTAAATAAAATGTCTAGAACATATGAAAATTTTAAGATTAACAACTATCATTTGCAAACTACAAAGCACATCATAAAGAAAATGGTACAAGACAAATGGAAAACAAATTAAAAAATATTTCTGTTTCTCACGTTAGATGGCGTCACGGGAAACCATGTAGTTTCTAACCACGTGTACAGCGGACAAAGTAAACTTAGAGATTGCGAGGCCTGTTATTTCGATAAGGAGGCCTTGGCTTAAGCATTTAAATTGGACGAGTTCTACCCGGAATATCTACGCAGATGTTCATTGGTCCATTTCCAAATCAAAACTTTTTTTTATATATAGAAGGATACGCACTAAATAAAAACATAGTTAAAATTAAAGATAATACATTAATTGAACCTCATATTTCTAACTCCATAGAAAAAATGCCTGGAGACACGCGAAAAGAAATGCTTACGGAGAAGCTATTATTTGACGTTACCGATGTTGATACCGATGTGTTTGACGACGACAGTAAGATTAACAACGCTGAGATGAGCATGTTCTGAAAAAATTCTGATTTTGTGGAAACCCTCCACGATGTCTATACACTTCTGGAAAAACTTGACTTTATGAAGCATCATCCCATTCAGCTATATGAAAGTACAGGTATTAACCGTTCTCTCAAATCCTTCAAAACATAATAGTATCACCTTCTCAAAGTAACAAAGTTGAACAATGAAAGTGGCTTTATTGGTTAGAATATAACAATATGTTATGTTCAGTTTCTCCTTTTTAAGGCTGATAATCTGAATCCATTTGTCCTTGGACATAAAGTCAATGGAAAAGAATATTTATAAATATCTAGCTGTTCAAGAAATCTCGAAAGTGCATGAAAACGCATCGATAATTTTCCTGATGTCCAAGAACAATGCAGATGTTGGGACTCTCATAAAAATGAACATCATACATAAACGAAAGACTGAAGTTGATACATTTAAAAAAGTTCTAACTCGCATCATTGACACTGTCCTATTTCTTGGGATGCAAGGATTAGCTTACAGGGGAAAGAGGAGGCAGCTGCAGTCTTGAATAATAGCGATGTTAAACAGGCTAATTTTTTTTTTAAATTGGTAATGCTGCTATGTAAATATGATCAAATTTTACACGGTCCTGTAGCACAGGCCATGAAAAGAAGCTAAGAAAAAAGATTTTCGGAAAGTATGAAGAAGGCTAGAATCGAGGCGAACGAAGAACAAAATGAAAATCCTAAGTACCGTGGAAGAGCCGTTTATTTCATTTCTGTTTAAGCCATTTATAAATAAGTTAATTGCTCATCTCACCATTCAGATCCAAATTAACGTTTCCGGTGAAGTGAAACAGTCACGTTCATTCAGTACTGAAGTAGATTCCGCACAAGATATATCGTAATTGAACAGTTGGTACTTTGTGTTCGTTATGTGCTGCACGGCAAAATGAAGGTTAGCTTTTAAAATTATTTGGTACCCCCAAAACAACAGGGGAAGCCCTGTTATCTCCAGCTAAAAGAAGAACTTAAAAAGTTTAAACTCTCTCTTCTTCATAAACAGTTGGCAGTTTTTAATTGTGCAGTAAGTATGAGTGGAAGATATAAAGGTCTGCAGGCACAACTGAAGAAGGATAATACAAATATATAGCATGTGCACTGTTATGCACATGTGCTAAATTGCATAAAACCGATGCAACAAAATGTTGCAAATTCACAAAGAACTTATTGGGCTTATTGCAAACTATACAACCGTGTTTATCTCCGAGTCATATAAACGAATGCAAATATGGACTTCAGTGAATTTGGAATTTATAGGTGGATATAAACTCCTATGCCGATTTAAAAAAAAAAAACGCTACTAGGTGATGGAGTAAGGATAGAACCCTTAATAGCATGTTTGAGGAATCTTCAAAACGCTTTAAAGATCGACATAAGGTTTTAACATTGTTTAAGGTCCTAAAGATATAACCAAAGTGGACGATTTCTCGTCACATGTACCTTTTTCGGAAAAAAATATTGTTTGATATTTGGTACGAGTTTCGTATATACAGGCTGTTTCAAAACTATATATCAGAAATGTAAAGACATGTAAAAGGCACCTAAATAAGCAGATTTCGCATAGGAATGTGGGTGCGGAAATGCAGCGTTGAGGCAGTAGAAGGTGCTGCTGAATTCGGTGGATAAAAGCACTTCGCTAGCTTGAATCGATGTTCTCCGCATCGAACAACATTCGTCATTAAACCAATGCGGTGCTTGCCGATATGCATTTCATGTATGGGACTGCGCAAGGAGATGAAGTGGCTGCTGAAAGGATGCACATGGGACGATACGATTCCAGGGTAGGAATCTGGAGGATCGCCGAACTATTGAGCGTTTTCATCAGGAGTGTATCGTGTTATGATTCGAGACGTGATACGGACACTGGAAGAAATCGCAGAATTCTTGCAATGGAAGAAGTAGTATTACGCACAGCAGAGAATAGTCCTTCGACAAGCTCGATAGCTGTTGGACTTGCGTTGGGTGTGAGCCATTTTCTTGCGCAGCCCCATACATAAAATGCATATCGGCAAGCTCCGCATTAGTATAGAGATGTACGTTGCTCGAAATTCGTGCGATGAATGTCGATTCAAGTCAGCGAAGCGCTTTCATCCACCGAACTCAACAGCGCCCTCTACTGCCTCAACGCTACATTTCTGCACCCACATTCCTATATGAAATCTACTTATTTAGGTCCCTTCTACCTGCCTTACATTTCTTCATAGTTTTGAAATACCCTGTATTGATAGAGCCATTTTCCATGCCCTATACAATATATCTAAGCCCACGTCGAAGTATCTGCATATAAGCGACCTGGATTACTTGACTGCTGCTAACTGAGATAAGTCAATGCAATCTGAGACACAAAAGAAAGAATTTTGATATGGTTCTGAAAATGCTTCTGAATTTGCGGAACATCGTCAGAAGTAACTAATAGAAAAGGATTACTCCATTCAAATTGAGAGATTTCTACAGGAAGAGAGAATATCTATAGCGAAACATCGATGTGGTGAATATTCTCACCATGAGGAAAAAAGTATTATCGGGTCATCATCAGAAGTATTTAAGATAATGTCATCATAAACACAGCTATTCAGCAGCTGAATACATTATTTACTGGAAAAAAAAACTGCTCATTAAAGACATTGCTTGGCTCGATCCTCGCCGCTTCAGTGACGTTAAATTGTTAATTGAATTTTCTGGAGAAGCTCTTAGTACTATGTCTGGCTTGGCGAAAATCAGGAAAGAAGGTATCAGAAGGTATGCTGCATTTTCCCTGACTCTGTGCTGATTATAATCAGTCACTATTGCAGCAACAATCTCGACATAGCAAGTCTTCAGCCGCATGCAGTAAAGAAATGAGCGATTCAGACGAACTCCTTAAATTTGACGATAATTGCTGTAGAGTTAATAAGAAACTTAAAAAATTACTAGCTTGTGCGTTAGAATTATTGCGCGAGTTGAATGCCTGTAGTTGTATTTATGCAACCTTAGCATAATAGCTTATAAGAACTTATAGCTTATAAGAACTTATTGACTTTATCATGCACTCAAATGTCTTGTGAACGAGTGTTTTCACCATTTAAAATTATAAAAAACCGTTTGCGTTCATCTCTTGGACAAGAACTATTAGAAGATTTTATCCTATTCAGTGTTGAACGATCTTTTGATTACGATTATGATAAGATAATAGATAGATTTGACAAGTTTCAAAGAGTTGTGCAAATATCTGCCACTCTACTTAATAGTCAAATTATAAAATGAACTATTCAATTTTCAGGTACAGATATTTTAAACGAACATTAATCAATGTATAAAGTATATATATGTTGATAATTTCAAATAACAAAATAAAATGTAAAGATGAATACAATGATATTTCAAATAACGAATTAATCAGTGTATATAGGTCAATTTTTACAGTACTAACTCTTTTCGGTCAATACTAATACTTTTCAGTATGAACAATTTTCAATGTAGTGCTAAGGCATTTTTTATGGTAAAGGGGCTAGTATGTTAGCCTTCAACGCCAAAGGGGCCTGAGTCCAAATTCCGAGTGAGCATAGATGTTCTTAGGTGTTGCCAATGTCCGTACGTTAGGGTCAGTTACACCCTATTCTGTTGGGAGCCCCTTTACAAGTAGCCATCATCTGTATGCTGACAACGCAATTACCCGACATTGGATCAAACAAATATTTTTTTAATACAAAGAATAACAATGTCTGAAGAGAATTTTCATAAGAAATTTCAAACATTGTTGTTTATTACTTGACTAACGTTTAATGGTTTAGAATTTACACATTAAAAAAATAATAAATATAGAGCAAGTTATCCTCACTCCCCACCCACCCACACACACACCAAAATTTTTTTCGGAAATAAAATTACTATCAATTGTAAATAAACGATTACAAATATGCTAATATGTATCGAATTGGAGTTAAGGCTGTTCTTAACTGCTGTGCTCAACAAGCGCAAAACGTTTTGACGCATTTACAAATTCATTTATTAACGGAAAGATATAAAATTAGAAGGCCTCACTATGCAAGCGATTTGGAATCGAACTGTGTTTTCCATTTTTTGATAAATAAATTACCTATTATGTTATAAGCGATTTTGATCACGTAAGAAATACGTTTTTCGCCCTTCCTTGAGTGGTTATTCTCATTTCGCGCAAAAATACGATTCAAAACGCCCACTTTGACAATATTTTCTAAAAGATCTATTGCGTTTTCACAGGTTACATAGTTCGATTACATAGTTCCTGAACAACAACACCTGCTATAGTCCAAGAGCCGACAGCACAAAAACCTATGTTATCAAGCACAAGTAAAAAAACCTTTATTTTATGGGAGTGTAGAAGTAGGGGAATCTAATGATCCATGTCTGCCGGAAGCGAAGTGGTGCATAAGCCAAAAATTAAAACCACCGGTAATTGACTCTTAAGTTTATCATTGTGTTCGTCCTACAACTATCCTCCATGTTTTCATACCTTTGTTTGTAGGACAAACACAATGATAAACCTACTAGTGTACATGGATCATAAGATTCCCCTACTTCTACTCTTCCATAAAATAAAGGTTTTTTTCTTGTGCTGGATAACATAGGTTTTTGTGCTGTCGGCTCTTGGACTACTAATTTCATGCATTTCCGAACAAAAATAAATTAAAACTTATGTCATAAAGTTACCCTTTTGGATTTGAGAACAGCCTTAAGTCATTTTCATAAAGTTAGAGCAAAGGGTCGTGTTCATAATCAATATTCAAACATTTGAAAAATGGGGTTGTCGATTGGTGGGCCAATGCCTAAACCTAGCGGGGTGGGCCAAAAGATGCCAGTCCGCCCCTGACAATCCATGTAGGATTTTGACCTCCCTCAATATACCTCTCCAGACCTTCCGATCTCTGGCCTTTACTTTATAATTTGGTTTTGTGCAAGATCTTTCTCTACCTCTTCTATCCATCTCTTCCTGGGTCTACCAATACTTCTTTTCCCAATTAAATTACCACTATAAATCTTCTTTGTGCTTCTCTCATCCCGCATTCTGATTAGATGGCCTAACCATTGCATTCTTCTTATTTTTATAGTATTTATTATATCTTTTTCATTATATAACTGTTCTAACTCCATATTTGTCCTTATACGCCATGTATTGTCTTCTTTAATAAGTCTAAAAATTTGGGAAAGACTGTATATATATAATCTATTTTTGTGGTATCATGATTGATTTCCTTTGTTAAAATTGTTTATTGTTACAAAAAAATTGTCTATATATAGTATTTATTAAATAAGAAACACAACCAAGTATGCTAAAAAGCCACACCAAAAATCCACATAAAAAATTTGGCAATTTAGTCATAAACAAAGAAAAAAATTATAATTTAATATTAGATTACAGTAAAACTAAAACTAAAGTGCACTATCATTAAATAAAAGCAATGATGTATCTTGCTATACTAACAGCAATTTTTTTGTTGTTGTTGTTCCGAGCATATTTAAATATTGGTGTTTTTGACGGCTTAAACCCAACCCTGCGCTAAAATAATGCAAATTAGTAAATACTTTAATAAGTATGTCTCTAAATACCTTACTTTATATAATTATTTATTTTATAAAACTCAAACTTTAACCCTTTAATTCCCATGATAGAATATGTTCTAGAAATTACGTAGTTCAGAGAATCTGACTTTACACCAGCAAGTTTCAATGGTTAATTTCGCTTTATTTAAATACGGAATGTCTGTTTTTTAATTAAAGCAAATATTGCTCTGGTGTGAATTAGGTATATGCGAATAAAAAAAATCTATTAAATTCAAAACAGTGCTGTTTGCATATATGCAAAGCTGCGCACTGAAGGGTTAAATTATAATGCAGGTGGATTGAATAAGATTATAATTTTAATTGAATAGATATAGATAAATACATTTAGATAAAAAATAAATTAGAGGAAGAATAAATTAGCATAAAGATCCATGCATAGCAAATTAGAGACATTTCCATCCCCAAAAGTTCATTCATATATGTCAATTACATGCGAATAGAAATAATTTATTTCATAACATAGTCATACTTTCCGAACAAGATAAGGAAGGGATCAAGATTCTTAGATATCGTAATTACAAAAATATTCTTAGCTATTCGGTAATTTCTATATAGCCATTACAGAAAAGTTATATGCGTAAAATAGATTATGAATTACGATTGTTTGACAATGATAAATGCATTTTGCCATCAGCGTATTTTGTGCCACGAACAATATTGATGTGATACTCATATTTTCTGACAAAGATATTAAGCTTTTTTTCTTATTTACTAGAGTAAATTAGGTAGTTTGAAAATGATATATTTGATAAACAGCACAATTACTCTTGAGAAACTCGAGTTATAAAATAGTATTTACAGAATTTTTTTGTTAGAACTAATGCAAATTCAATTACAAAATTTCACAACTTTGTAACAAAGTTATATGTTTCATGCTAGCGGACGAATTAAAAAGGAGTTGACGTAAAAGTGTAAATAAATACCACAGTTAGGAATCATTTTTTTACGGTAGAAATTTATTAGATATGCCAAGGTAACCAAAGTTGAAGTTTTTTGAAAATTTCTTTTTCTATTGATTTAAAGAAAAGGAGAAGTGAATAGAATCAAATAGAAGGCTAGAGAATCAAATTTACACTTTGGCTTTTTAAAATTTTTGCTTGGAGTATCTTGTAATTCGCCTGCATAACCATCATCAGTACTTATGATGATGATATTAAAATTATCATATGATGTGTATTCTAAATGGTTGTAAATTATACTTTAGCCATTAAAAAAAAATGTTAGATATTTTACAAATCTTAATACTTCTTTACATTTTTTTATATAATATATATATATATATATATATGAAACGACTGATATACGAATTCGCGAATGTACGAAACGCTTCAACTCGCGGTTTGTATATAATTTTGAATTAATCAATGACTATCTGAATTGTATATCAATGATTTATTGAATGAAGGAATGTCACCGATAGATTGTCAATGAATAAATGCCAACGACAGATTGTCGATGAATAAATGCCAACGACAGATTGTCAATGAATGAATGTCAGTGAATGTGTGAATGAATGACTGTCAATGAACGAATGAATGGCTGTCAACGAATGGATGAATGAATGTCAATTAATGAATGATTGTCAACGAATGAACAAATGAATGCCAATGAATAAACGAATGAATGAATGAATGTCAATGAAGTAATGTATGGATGGAAAGATGAATGTTAATATAGGAATGAATGTTAATGAATGAACGAACGAATGAATATCAATGCATGAATGACAGACAGAGAGAGAGAGAGAGAGAGAGATGCAGACAGATAAATAGGTAAATAGACAGATAGAGATACAAAAACGCATACAGACAGATAAGCAGACATACTGATAGATGGTGAGAGAGAGAGTGAGACATTTAGATATAGACACAGACAGACAGATAGAGAGAGAGACAGACAGACAAAAAAAAACCTGGGGCTTGGTGCACGAAGGACGCAGGGGCAGAGCCCCCTAAGTATCTCTCTTTTTTTTACCTCAACAAAAATTTAAACTGTACAGAATTTTCTTACAATGAAATCATTCTTGGAATAAGTCAAACATACATGTACCAAAAATTAATAAATAATGAATAAAATAATTAGGTAGAAAGGTTTAGAAATCATAATCCCAGACATGCGGAATTAAAAACCACACAGGTTTCAAATTCACATTCTGATTTTCCCAAAATTTCGTTTGCAGAAGTTTTCAGTTTCGCGCTCCGGGACTTCCATCTGCATTTATAACGTCATGTAAAATTATCATGTACATTCTCCTCATGTACATTCTCCGGTCATGTACATTCTCCATAGTTGTATTGTATTTTAGTCAGAATTTTTATTTACTAATCTTAATCCTTCTTTCTATTAAATTTTAATTTCTACGGAAACAAAACAATAGAGTATTCGTTTATACTGTAATCATTTATGGGGTAAATTAAATATATCTACAAAGAAAAGAAAAGTGGCGAGTTTTATAAATCCTTTGATAATACAAATTTAAAATTTAGATTTAGTTTCTTCTAAACTTTGTTTGAAGGAGTTTTGGAGTTTTCCCGCTGGATATTTTATCCGTATCTATGAGTTCATTTAAAATGTCCATACAGTGTACAGTCGTGGAAAAATAAGTGAACATCCCCTACTAACTCTGCAAGAAATTATCGTAGAAGAAAGTTATTGGTACCAAACGATTGGAAATAAAGTCTACTTTTAAATGATGTATCTATATATATATTTTTGTGGGGGGGAAGGGGGCACCTACATATCTAAACGAACCAAAACTTTGCTTTTTTCAATAGCTAAACACAACTTTGACACCACATAAATAAATTATACACCCTTGAATTAGCCTAAAAAGAAAGTTTCATAAAATTCGAACGATTAATTTCAGAGGAATTAATTATTTTAAAATGAGCATTTTTTAGGGGCAGTATCCAAATTGAAGTTCGGTACTCGATTGTTGAAATGCTTCAGAATGACTATGTCATTTCTATTAATACGTTATTTCTTGCCAATATGACCATTTCACTCGCTTAATATATTTCAACTATTGCCAGCCCAAATGTTTCATAAAATCAGCAAAATATATTTTTTTCAAATTATGCTTTTCTGCACATCGTAGATGGCCCCTTAAACCACATATTTGACTTTTTTAACACTTTCCAACAAAGGTAAAAAGTGTTATTGACTTCGGATTGTCTGTCCGTCAGTCCGTCTGTCCGCAGTCTAACTGTCGTAAATATACTTGGATTTCCCAGAATTTTTTTTATTATTGGCATTTAACCTAGCATGAACCCTGTTTCAAATGAAGTTTGTAGCATGTTTAGTTTATTTACAGGGGCAGTCAAAAGTATTCCATGGAAAAAAATAGTTTCAAATGATATTTAAAGATGTTACACCATTTCAAGCATAATAAGATTGATATGCATTTACGAAGTGCACTAAAATATGCATTCTGTAGAATATGCGCTGCAACGAATACTTACTGTTCATTTACAGGGCCACACAAAAGAATTCCGTTACATAATTATATAGGGGTGGAGGGAATTGTTTGCATCGTATTTTAATTATGTTAAACTATTTCATATATAAGGAAATTGATATACGTCGCTGAGGTTTACTATAATTTATTTCATGTATAATACGGAGTGCATAGCATTTACAGGGACACACAAAAGATTTCCGATACTATATTCTATCCGAAGTACATTAGCGATGATTGATGGAAATGGATTTTTAATTATGATATGCGCTTTTATGTTTCACTATATTTATGCAAACTACATGGTGTGTATAAATGCTGTAGTTGATATACAGGGATACACAAAAGAATTAGTAAAGTTGCTGAGTATGAGCGCAAATTGCTTAAAGGTGGTTTTAAATGAGTTATGCATTTTTACGCTAAACTGCATTTAGTTTACTAAGAAAGGATTGTAGAATATAGATAAAATGATATGCAGAGTCACGCTAAGAATTGGATACATGGCCGTCTATAAATGATAATTTCTGGAAATGTGATTTCAGTAGTTTTAAGAGTGTTTTAGTTTGAATTAAATTTTAGCTAAATAGTGGCGTGTAATAAAGGTTGTATAAAAGTATTCAAGTATTTTTCCATCTATTAGTATAAATTGCTGAAAGAGAAATTTCAACCTGTTATGTGTTTTCTTGCTAAACTAAATTTTCCCATTATATAGCATATATATATATCAATCTACAGATCAAATACAGGGCTGTTCAAAAGAATTGGAATATATATTTGGCTATGGACGGTAACTGCTGAAATCAGTTTTTCAAATGTTTTATGCGTTTTCTAAAATGTTTACTTAGTTATCTTATTTAGCTTATTGCCCTAAATAACGAAGTTTTGGTGATTTCAGGAAATGTTGGAAAATGTTTAATAATATATGCTTAACGCATGATTTTTCTTTCTTGTTTAATCATAATTTGAAAACTATTTGGTAGAAAAATATGAAATTGAGAATTCGCATAAAGCAGGACATTATAAATATAAATCTATCAAAAAAAATTGTAGACTGCAATTTATGTATTTTTCGAATATTAATTTCATAATTTATGTTACAAAATTTTTAAAATTATAAATTCAATGTATTTATGTTTGGGGGTTTTAGTATTATAACCACATAAAATATTATAACATTAGTATTATAATTTCCGGAGATATTAATAAAAATATGAAAATGTAATTTAACGTTAGAAACACTAAATTTTGAATGTTTATAATTCAAAAACTTATCATCCAAATGACTTGAAGTTTTGTTTCTATGTATAGTTTGAACCGAAGATTTAAAATACATTGTCAAAATTGGGTGTTGCCGTTGAAAAAACAAAGTTTGGTCTAGTTTTGATTTCTACATGAACCCTAAGCAAATTTTATATACAGCTTTTAAAAGTAGACTTTATTTCCAATCGTTTGGTACCAGTGACTTGCTTCTATTATAATTAGTTCCAGAGTTAGTAGGGAATGTTTACCTTTATTTCCACGAGAGTACATTTCACAGTGTACATTTTATTTTTTAATTGTACTATGTTTTATCCATCATATGTATTTTACTATTTTACTAATCCTAATCCTTATTTTCATTTAAAATAACAATTTTTTTTTTTTTTTTACAATTCTAGAAACACCAAAAATGTAATACGATTTTATCACGGTAAAGCAGAGTAAATTAAACGTCGAAGCAATGTTGGAAGTACTTTATCAAAATCGCTATCTATGTAAATCTAAACAGACTAAAATAGTTACTATTTAAATTACTCTGTAAGTTCTCGAATATATAGTTTTTGTCGGCTTCGAAAGCAGTTTCAGGTGATTTTTCTTTGCCAAAATCTTTTTCTCTGCAAATAATGTTTGGCTCAATATTATATGTATATTATAAGAACTAAAATTTTCCGCTGTGGATGTTTTACTGTGTATATATGCTATTTATGAAATTACATTGTTACTAGCTGAGTGGTAATCCGATGTGTTGCATATGAAGTCATCAGTTCTTTCGATTTTGATACGGAGGGGAGAGAGAATCCGATTGTTAGCAATGTGATAATTCACGTCTTTAATATTCAATAATTTCAAGCGTAATTTCACTGCTGTAAAGTAGTTGAAAAATTAATTAAAATTGTATATTCACCGATGCTGGGTTCATTTGCGTCTCATGTTACGCCGCTAGATTGTGTGCTCATGAAGACTTTTCCATCTAGTGCTGCGGTTGCAGCCTTACCGACTTATATAAGTGAGAGATGCCAAGCTGTGCATCGTCCTTGTGGCTTAGTGGTAGAGCACTGGAGATCTATTCCAGGGGCCCGGGTTCGATTCACGGCTTGGACATTTTTCACTAAGTTGGTTTACGCCTTGTTAGCAATGTGATAATTCACGTCTTTAATATTCAATAATTTCAAGCGTAATTTCACTGCTGTAAAGTAGTTGAAAAATTAATTAAAATTGTATATTCACCGATGCTGGTTTCATTTGCGTCTCATGTTACGCCGTTAGATTGTGTGCTCATGAAGACTTTTCGATCTAGTGCTGCGATTGCAGCCTTACCGACTTATATAAGTGAGAAATGCCAAGCTGGGCATCGTCCTTGTGGCTTAGTGGTAGAGCACTGGAGATCTATTCCAGGAGCCCGGGTTCGATTCCCGGCTTGGACATTTTTAACTAAGTTGGTTTACGCCTTGTTAGCAATGTGATAATGCACGTCTTTAATATTTAATATTTATTTGTTACTAGAAAGGTAGCCCGTCAAAAATGACGGAAATTTAGATATAAAGATATATACAACTCATGTGCAAGAATATGAGTTTTCTCGCTTGTTCCGCAGTGATAGAGGAAAATTACACATTTAAGAACGAAACACATTTATGAAAAATTGTGTACAGTAGAAGACCACTAATCTGCACAGTTTGGTTCCAAGTGTTATGCAGATTTCAGGCTTTTTGCGGTCATGTCAATTCAATCTTTGTTTACATTTTTTTAAATTCATATATTGGACAATTTAGATTGTTAAGCCTTAAAAATAAATAAATTACACACTTGAAGTAAGGTAAAAACTATTAAATTATCGTATACGATTTCATGAAATGATATTATATATGTGTGCTGCACGATCTTGGTTACGACGTTGGCGAAATTGGCTGCAACTTGTCATAATCCCAATAGTGTGGGCCGCTATAACAAAAAAGTAACCAGTTCTTAGTAAAATTTCTGATATAAAGTAGTTTTCAAAAACTTGTGTAAAATTGCAGGCGTTCTCATGTTATGTCAGTTCTAAGAATAATATTTCTAACACTGAAGAGTTTCCATGTATATGTGGAATTTAGAAAAGCTTCTCCAAAAAAAAGGTCCTGAAATGACATTGTAATTTCTCTAATTTCAAAGTTTAATCGGGCCCTGATGTTGTTTACTGAAATCTAATAAATACAGTTATTTTGAATATTACAACAGAATTAAACAGTTAAACTTATTTAACTTAAACCCGCTGTTACTTCCCGATGTTATTTTTTACTATTAAGAAAGAAAATTAGGTACTTCTTAGTTATCCCGTCGACCAATTTCGCCAAATTATATAAATCGCCAAACCACTCGCCAAATTATACACATTGACATAATTTTTTATTTTAAATAACGAAAGAACAAATAAATTAGCAAAACATTAATAAAAATACAAATAAAACGTCGAATTAATGGATTTATTGGCCATTAATGGCATTTAATCTTACAATTAATTAATTAATGGCAACCATTATTGGCAATTAATCTTGCAATTTGGCGACAGTAATTTGGTCGACGGGATAACTAAGAAGTAACGAAAATTATTTAAATTTTCCAAATCATGCATTTATAATTTTTTTCCGTCCTTAATAACTAAATAATGAAAAAAAATATGCATTTGTTCTGAGCTCATAAATATGACAATAAAATAATGTAACTAAGAGACATTGCAAAATTAAATCTTTGTGATTTCAAACCATAAACAAACGATACCGCCACCATTTTACCTACTATGACGTCATTAGAATATTGTCCATTGATTGTTGGAGAACTTGCTTTGTGTATGATTACCTCAATGATTTAATATTTTTTACGTTTCACGATGAATGAATCACTTGTGTTTGTATAGGTTTATGGAATGAGATATTAAGCTGTGAACCTAATTTCAACTGAAATTATCCAAGGATATATGTATTTTTAATTGAAATTAAAAACAATGCTTTGATCTCGAAATAAAAAGTTTTAGTTTGTATAATTGGTTATTTCTGTTAATTATTTATTTAGGTACTTTCCAATTATAGAGCATTTTAAAAAAAAGCTTGACGCAATTCGGGCATCAGAAAGTGAGATATGCTGCCAAAATATATAAACAGCTATGAAAACAAATCTAATGAACTTTTATTGGCACAGATGTCATATTCGCCCCATATTGGCGCGATTTTTTTCTGTCGCCAATATCATATAGTCAACAGGTATTTAACTTGCGCCAAAATGTCGTTATTTTGCTTGATGTGGTAACCCGGATTATGATGTTTATACTGTTGATGTTTTCGCCAAATTGGAAACCGAAAAAAAATCGCGCCAATATGGGGCGAATATGACATCTGTACCCTTTTATTTTTGTTTATATATGCACTTATATACATAGAAAAAATCGTTTCTAAATATATATAATATTTTTATATATACAAATTACGGCACAGATTTCAGATATGAACCGGGATACCTAACTGGCGCCAATATGGTGTTATTTTGCGTGCTATGGTAACCCGGCTATTGTTTTTTACTTATTAATAAATTGTTTATTTACTTTTATTTTCTGTTTTTAATTATATAAACTGTTTTGTTCTAAAGTTATTATTCAAACTTTTATTTATTTATAGTTATTTCCTTTTCAAAATGATAGCAAATGATAATTTAAAAATATATAAGTAACTGGTATTCGAAAGCGAGATTTCTGCCAAATTGGCGTCAGAGAAAAACATGCCAACCCCGATGCGTATATGACATCTGTGCAAAAATTACTTCTGTTTCTTTATAAAAATGGGTAAATAGCTTTTTTATATTAAATAAATTGCATACATATGGAAAAAATTGCTTGTGAGTATGAAGCAGTAAATAAGTTGTCAGAAAATACGTTGGCAAACTTCTTTCTCGCTAAGAAACTTTTCTCGGAAATCTGGTACATAAGCAATGATTGCTAGAAATGCATTTTTAATTATGATATGCGCTTTTATGTTTCACTACATTTATGCATACTATACTGTGTGTATAAATGCTACAGTTCATATGCAGGGCTACACAAAAGAATTCATAAGGGTTACTGAGTATGAGAGTAAATTGCTTAAAGGTGGTTTTTAAAGGAGTTATGCATTTTTACGCTGAACTGCATTTAGTTTACTAAGAAATGTTTGTAGAATATAGATAAAATGATATACAGGTTCACGCAAAGAATTGGATACATAACCGTCTATGAATGATAATATCTGGAAATGTGATTTCAGTAGTTTTAAGAGTAGTTTAAATTAAATTTCGGATAAATAGTGGTATGTAATAACGATACTATTGGCTATGGACGGTAACTGCTGAAATCAATTTTTAAAATTTTTTATGCGTCTTCTAAAATTTTTACTTAGTTATCTTATTTACCTTATTTCCCCAAATAACGAAGTTTTGTTAAAGCATTCAGGATGTGTTGGAAAGTGTTTCATATTCTATGCTTAACGCATGATTTTTCTTTGTTCTTTAGTCTTATTTTGAATTTATTTTATTCTTAATTTTTTAGTCTTATACTGCTTTATAGAAACTTTGGCACAGTTGTCATATACGCCAATTTGGCGAAAACATCAACAGCACAAACAACAACATTCGGGTTACCATATCAAGCAAAATAACGACACTTTGGCGCCAGTTAAGTACCCGTTGTGTATATTGCATTGGCGTCAGAAAAAATCGCGCCAATATGGGGCGTATATGACATCTGTGCCGAAACTTTAATATTTAATGTTTAAACTCTTCGCTCCAATCCCCTTGCATATAGTACAAACTATAACACAGCTAGCGCAAAATAATAGACAGTTTGGTACTTTTCCACTGTAGCGGCTTTGGCGTTTTTTTTTTTTTTTTTTTTTTAAAGCTTGGTGTAATTTGGACATCAGAAAGTGAGATTTGGGTACTTTTCCGTTATATGGATACCATTGTCGCCAAGCGTAATAGTGGGCGCAAAATGAAAAATCACGTGAATTTAAGCATTTGAAAAAGAAAAGAAAAACATGTCGATACTAAAGTGAGCATTTAAAAAATATAAATATTTGAAAATTCCAGACTTTTACGAACTATTTCATTAAATCCCAAATATATACTTAAAATAAGTGAACAAATAAATGTTATAAAATAAAGCAATAAAATAAAACTCATATTAAACTGCTAGCATAAAATTACAAATATCTTTTAGCATTTTAAAATAATTGGCGCATTAGCATACATTTTGGCATGGTGTCCGTATAACGGGAAAGTATCCAGATTTGTTGTCAAATCATATAAACAGGTATGAAAACAAACTTGATGAGCGTTTTTGTTTGTTTTATATGTTTATTTTATATGTATATTATTGATGTTTTTATGTACAAATTACATCTGTTTCTGTATAAAATTAGAGAAACGGCTTTTTTATGTTAAATAAATCGCATAAATATCGAAAAAAATGCATGTGTATATAAAATGAAACAGTGGATAGGTTCCCGGAATATATGTTGCCAAATTTCCTTTTTCGCCAAGGCACCTATACTGGAAAAGTACCTAAAGCACATTAAAATCGCACAGTTAGGAGCTCACACAGTACAGTGTCGTCTATTGGCGGTTATTATTAGTATCATCGGGAGGAAGATGTAAAGATGTACTTTAAATTCTCACTCATAGATTTTGAAAAAATATCTTAAAAGAGCGGAGTTTAAATTAAATTTCGGAGACCACCTTTATGAAAAATTAATGGTTTTAAATGGGAATTTCGCCATATTAGCCAGCTGTCACAAAGCTGGCTAACATTTGGCGCTACTGTGGTAACCCTGCATTAGTATTTTTTAACAATTACTCATTTCAATGAGGCGGTCCTACCGGAATCGTGAGGGACACACAGAGACTTGGATTTTATATAAATAGATTCAATGAGGCGGTCCTACCGGAATCGTGAGGGACACACAGAGACTTAGATTTTATATAAATAGATATAATTATTTATGTTATGTTATTATATTTGTTTGTATAATATTTATTTAATATATTATGTTCTACTTAATATTTAAAAGAATTATGGATCTTAAGTATGCCTATTTTTAAGCGTTACAACAAGTTTAACTACCGTAAAGCCACTGTGATAAAGTGCTTTAGACAGGGCTTAATTTGCGCCGGAGCCCATCAGAGCCCGGCTCCGGTACTTCTCTGTTTTTAGTAAATATTTAAATATTGTTCGGAATTCACCGGAGCTCATAAATACAGGGCTCCGGAGCCCAGTGCAATAGCGCTTCCGAAAAACCGAAGCTTAAATTACCTTTTCCTTTCTTTCCCATCTCCAAGCTTTTGCATTCTTTTTACCAAAACACTTATATGTGATGTAATGTGTCACACATGTAGGGGATGGAGATAAAACGTACTCAATTTTTATATCAGTTTTTAGGCTTAGACTGACTCGAGCTCAATCTGTATTACATTTAAAATTTTATTTATTCATGTATTGAAAAAAAATCTTCTTTTAAAATTACGTATTATATTCCACTTCAAATCATTTTAATGCTATTTTGATCAGAATGAAGGGGAAACAGAAATCGTGTTTTTCTATTTCAAATTTATATCGGCGACGTGTTGATACGGCGCCACTCAAGAGAGTGAACAATAAATTTGCTTTCAGTTCGATTTTCTTTTGTGACAGTAGGATAATTTTTTATTGGCTGGGTTTTCTTTTTTTTATTTCGATATCTAACCTGAAAAGAATATTTTCTGTTTTATCCAACAAGCATCAGCTTGACGTTTTGTCTGTTCGAGGTTTTTTGTCTTCTATTGCGTACGAGTATAAAAATCACGTTAGTGATTTTTCTATTTATTTTGTATCACGAACGGTACCCACGCTAAGGCTCTGTGCACCTATACGAAGTCACTTTCCTTTGTAAGTAGATATAATTACCATGTATTGTTATTCTGATAGAAAGCAATCGAGCAGTGTTTCCCCTTTTTCTATAAAAGCATAGATTCTTTCCGATAACGTTGTCAAATTTTTAATTTTATCTGATTTTCAGGGACTCACCGCAAAAGATTGTTATGCGGAAGGAAATGATTATAGCTTAAGATATGCACCTTTTACAGGAAATTGTAAAACATTGTTCCATTCTTCAGCATATAAATATTCATTTCTGTAAATTTCATTCATTTTTTCTTAAAAATGCATAGCTGCGAACTATCTCTTTTTTGTGTTAACACCATTTTCTAATCATAATCGTTACCCTATTTAATCGCAGAATTCTGCAATTAATTAACATAAAAAAATAGGCACGGATTTTTACTATTCAGAAGAAGTTATAACTAAAAAGTGGAATAGTTGACAGCTAAGTATATGCTGATAGATATATTTAATTTTTTTATTTTGCTAAAGAAAAAAAATGCTTTAAATTTTGCAACTAATGTACGAAATATAAGTATGCAGATTACAGGGGCAGGGGGGGAGGGAGGGTGGAACGGTACAGTTGTTGTACCGGTAGCGCAGAATATTAGGGCTCCGGAACTTTTTTTGTTAGAATTTAAGCCCTGGCTTTAGGTTGGTTGATTTTTGACGGCCGATTATCAACACTAGGGATATAGGCCCGGGGGGGGGGGTGCCCTTCGTGGGGGTCTTTCTAAGCCCTGGCTTTAGAGTCAAGCTTTTTTGTTAATGTTTTTTATATGTCCCTTTGTTCTTTTTAGCAATACTCCAGGTCTGCCACAAACTGCACATTTGTTTATGAACTTTGAGCAGCTTTTATACAACCAACAGTTTAACTTAATGCACTTGATCCCATCACAATTTCCCGAGGTTTTATTGCACTCTGCTAGACACTCTGAACAATCAATCTCATTCATTTTTTTAAAAAAAGTCCTCGTCTTCTGAATCTTGGGAGGGAATTTAATCATCATCCATATCATCGTCAGCTGAAGATTCTGTCTTTCTATCCTTTGATTTCTTAATTCCTTTTTAGAAAGGCTTGAGACACCTGGAAATTTGCAGTTGCTATTGTCACACCGATTTAGTTTGGCTTTTATAGGCTTTTAAAATTATTTTCATTTGAATATCAAAATGAGAAGAAAAAAACTTTCGTGAAAATTACGTCATATTTAAAACGATACATTTAAAATATCTAATTTAAAATAAATTTCTTATAGCATCTTTATAAAATTGTTTACTTAACCATTTTATAGGTTGATAAAGTGATCTACAAGTATTGTACGCATAATCGGTAACTTTATCAAGATCAATTTTGATAAGATTTTAAAAAAGAACTTGGTAAAACAAAAATCACGAGATCCCAGGTTTAATGAAAGCAGGTGCTCGAATAAAAAGAATCATCTGTGAATGTGAATTATTACCCGACTGAAAAGAAGGGTTATGTGTTTCACGCGTATCTGTGTATGTGGATTTCTTTATACCCTCGAAACATCTCAACGGCTGGATGGATTTTAATGAATAAGGTCTCTATCAATTCGTCTTAACGGCCCGATGGTTATAGGCTAGGTTTTGTTTTTATAAATTCAAAATGGCGGCCGTAAAATACGAAATGGCGGTAGAGACGAGAAAAAAAATTTACACACACTATTGAGTGGCATATCATTGGATAGGTCTTTCAAAATAAAGACGATGTTTCATTGACTATTTTTCAGTCAGAAACGCCGTTAAAATATTACACAACCTGGAAGATGTGTATGTATTGTGGACCTCTAGCATTACTGCAACTCTAACCATCATAGACATCTATAGACCTCATCAAAACAGTGTTTATAGATAGGAACTAACAATTAAACACAACTTAAAGATCATCAATACAAGTAAATAAAAAAAAATAGGTAAGTAATATATGTTAGATAAAAAATGAGACTGAAAGTGAAATAACAATAATCACATTCAATCACAAAATAAAGATAAGATAATTTTCTTACCTTTTGGTTTTTGATCGTTCACGTCGAAACCGGTAATTTTCTTCAGAATATCCATTGAAGAGCTATATCTATATCCACTGATTATTTAAATATCTTTGAGACTAATCCTGTAAAAAAAACTTGGTTTTTCTTTTATTCTTATGTGTACCTTTTTATGCATAATGTATCCCATGGATTCTTCAAAATTTTAGTTTAATATACTATATTTTATATATCTTTAAAATTACAAACTGGAGCATATATTTTTGCTCCTTCCTGATTACATTTCAAAATACACACTGAAGAAAATTATAACTTACAAAAAAATATCATTGATATATGATTAAAAATAACATAAACAAAAATCTTAATTAAATATATTAATAAACCAATCAATATTATTTAGAGTCTATAAATTATTAATATACTTCTTTCATCTGTCACAATTGCAGTCATTTAATATAAATGTTTATCAGTTTTTGATTGGCATATTACACAAACAAGGAAGTAATTTTGTGAAGTAATAATCAAGTCTTATTTATGACAGACAAAGTGTTTCTGAAAAACAGGAAAAACAGTTTATCTTGATTAATGATGAGTTTATATAATTCTGAAAGAGATTAGTTTTTCTAACATGCCCCCTTAATCTCTTCAGATTGATGAGGCAAACAAGTTCATTGAATTTCTGTGATTCACTAATTCAGGTTTGGGAATGGGTTTCGTGAGTGCATCAGCAATCATATATTTCGATGGACAGTACTTTAATTCAATTATTCCATCTTCTTTGAGTTGTTTTATTGCGTGAAATCTTATATCTATGTGCTTACTCCTTTTTGAAAACTTCTCATTTTCAATCATTTTGATACACTTTGATTATCTTCATATAAACAGATAAGTTTTGTCTGTGCTAAGTCCAAATCTTCCAGGAGTTTCAATAAATAAATAATTTCTTGCCCTGCACTTGCGGCTGAGGCATATTCAGCCTCTGCTGATGAAAGGGCGATGCATGATTGTTTTTTTTTTGTAATCCATTAAATTGGATTATTACCTAAGGTAAAAAGATTGCCGCTGGTTGATTTTCTTGTACTAGTGTCACCTGCCCAGTCGGCATCCGCAAAAGCCTTTAAAATCGGTTCAGATTTAGTGTCAATGCGCAAGTTTAGTTGTTTTGTTTATTTTTATAGTTGTTATTATGCCAGCAATCTTTCGTGTTATGGTTTTTTAATTTACAATTTGAACAGTATTTTTGTTCCTTTTTATATCCCGCATTATTAAATTTATATCCTGCATTGTTAAATTTATTTGAAGTTTTGAATGCTCTAGTGGTATTTTCAGATGATTCTGAACTGTCGCTTCTGCGATTATGTTCATCAATCAGCTTACTCTTAATAAAACTAGGTGTCAATTCTTCTTCATTGCGGGATTCAAGTGCGTTATCAATGTGTCGTACGAAGTTGGTAAGCTACACAGCAAAAGCGCTGAAATATGCTTAACCATATCACCACCTTCAGGTAATTTTGTGTTATACAACTTGCGCAAAAGATATAGCTTACTCGATAAATTGCTTCTTTCATGAATTGCTTTTAAGGTGTTCCAGGTATCTCTTGCATTTTGAATATTTTTTACGTGGTCGATCAGGCTATCCTCAATGCTGGGGTTAATTATAGCCCTTGCCTTCCAGTCCTTTTTGGACCAATCGGTCGTAATTGGGTTTGTCGGTTCATCAGTAATGAACTCAAAAAGATCTTCTTTAATGAGAAGCATCTCGATTTTAAATTTCCAAACATTATAATTATTATTAGAGTTTAGCTTCTCTATTATCTGTGCATCTTTTGCAGTAGTCATTTTTGACTTCTATTACCACCTTTTAATTTTCAAATAAACCCTTTAATTAAATTATCATATACTAATATTTAATATTTAAGGAAGGCAACACGTCAGTCTCATAATCATTGTTAGATAAAAAATGAGACTGAACGTGAAATAACAATAATCACATTCAATCAATAATCACAAAATAAAGATAAGGTAATTTTCTTACCTTTTGGTTCTTGATCGTCCACGTCGAAACCGGTAATTTTCTTCAGAATATCCATTGAAGAGCTATATCTATATCCACTGATTATTTAAATATCTTTGAGACTAATCCTGTAAAAAAAAACTTGGTTTTTCTTTTATTCTTATGTGTACCTTTTTATGCATAATGTATCCCATGGATTCTTCAGAATTTTAGTTTAATATACTATATTTTATATATCTTTAAAATTACAAACTGGAGCATACATTTTTGCTCCTTCCTGATTACATTTCAAAATACACACTGAAGAAAATTATAACTTACAAAAAAATATCATTGATATATGATTAAAAATAACATAAACAAAAATCTTGATTAAATATATTAATAAAACAATCAATATTATTTAGAGTCTATAAATTATTAATATACTTCTTTCATCTGTCACAATTGCAGTCATTTAATATAAATGTTTATCAGTTTTTGATTGGCATATTACACAAACAAGGAAGTAATTTTGTGAAGTAATAATCAAGTCTTATTTATGACATACAAAGTGTTTTTGAAAAACAGGAAAAACTGTTTATCATGATTAATTATGAGTTTATATAATTCTGAAAGAGATTAGTTTTTCTAACAATATAAACAAGTAATATAAAAAAAATATTTTAAGTCAATTCCTACTTAGGTCAATAAGAGAATTTTTTTTCTCCCATTCTTCTTTCCTTTTGAGTGGCTCTTAAAATGCCTTGATCAAAAAGAAGGGTCTCTCGGTCTTAAAATACCTTGATCAAGACGAGGGCTCTCTCGATTATTGAAAATTAATTAATTTAATTTAATTAATGAATTAATATTTAAAAAAACTGGATTAACATCAAGTGTCATCCACTATAAGTTTAGAAAAATTTATCTGAGCTTGATTGGATGAATAATAAGTATTTTATTGAAGATTGAAAATTTGAACAAGATACATATAGCGAGAGTGTGAGCTAATAGTAGGAATTGAAAAAAAAATAGTTTCATATTGATGAGAAATAATTAATGAGTCCGCTTTTTATGCAGTCGGGTTTTTTGATTTTTTAAGTTTAATTTTATTATTTTATCATATTGTTTTTAATTTTGTAAAGCATCTCTTTTCATGTTCTCAGATTAGTTTATTAAAAATCATTTATACTCGTATGTTTTTAAATGGAACTTTTTTCACTTTTAGCATGTTAAAATTTTTATTTAAATAAACACAATATACTTGATAGCATTAACATATTAAAATCAACCAAAAATAGGCATATTTGGAGACCTTCAAATCTACTGGATAATCATTCATCTTCGTGTCCACTGCTAATTCCCTAAATCGCATCGATTTGGCGCTATAAAATATTTTTCGTGATTTCCTTTTAATAGTATCTACATTCAATTTAAAATGTAATGTTACTAACATCATTCATATTTTACGCAAAGCTATTATTGAAGACCATATTATTAAAGATTAAATAACCTTTTTATTTCTCGCAGCCACACTTTCTACTTAATATTGAAGACCAGATTAACAAAGATTAAATAACCTTTTATTTCACTCAGCCACACTTTCTACTTAACTTTTCGTAATTGGGATTATTTAAAGGATTTCTTTTTTAGGTGCGTTCGTAATTATATAAATATGTAGCACCTATAGTCGTCGTTCAGTCCGTCCGTCCGTCCGTCTGTCCGTCCGTCCGTCTGTCCGCATGTAACAGAGCAAAAACTACCCAACCGAATGGTCTGAAATTTCAAATATATGATTGTTGCAAAATTTTGTCGAGCCATTTCAAATTTTATGAAAATCGGATGTATAGTTTAATTACAGGGACAGTCAAAAGTTTTTCTTTACATTACGGCCAATGGGAAAAATTATTGAAAGTGCATTTTAATGATATTAGAGCCTTCCGAATGATCTGAAATTTTAAAGATATAACTGTTGCAAAATTTTGTCGAGCCATTTCAAATTTTAGGAAAATCGGATGTATAGTTTAATTACAGGGACAGTCAAAAGTTTTTCTTTACATTACGGCCAATGGGAAAAATTATTGCAAGTGCATTTTAATGATATTACAGCCTTCCGAATGATCTGAAATTTTAAAGATATAACTGTTGCAAAATTTTGTCGAGCCATTTCAAATTTTAGGAAAATCGGATGTATAGTTTAATTACAGGGACAGTCAAAAGTTTTTCTTTACATTACGGCCAATGGGGAAAATTATTGCAAGTGCATTTTAATGATATTAGAGCCTTCCGAATGATCTGAAATTTTAAAGATATAACTGTTGCAAAATTTTGTCGAGATATTTCAAATTTTAGGAAAATCGGATGCATAGTTTAATTACAGGGACAGTCAAAAGTTTTTCTTTACATTACGGCCAATGGGAAAAATTATTGCAAGTGCTTTTTAATGATATTACAGTCTTCCGAATGGTCTGAAATTTTAAAGATATAATTGTTGCAAAGTTTTGTTGAGCTATTTCAAATTTTAGGAAAATCGGATGTATAGTTTAATTACAGGGACAGTCGAAAGTGTTCCGTTACATTACGGGGAATGGGAAAAATTATTGCAAGTGCATTTTAATGATATTACAGCCTTCCGAATGGTCTGAAATTTTAAAGATATAATTGTTGCAAAGTTTTGTTGAGCTATTTCAAATTTTAGGAAAATCGGATGTATAGTTTAAATACAGGGACAGTCAAAATTGTTCCGTTACATTACGGGGAATGGGAAAAAATTATTGGAAGTGCATTTTAATGATGTATCATACTATGCGCTTTATGAAGTGCAAAAAAGTATACATTCAGTACAATATGGGGTGCAAAAAATAATTATAAAACTAGTTATAGTACGAACGCACCTCATTTGCCACGTTTGACGAGCAATTTCCAACTTGTTTTTATAGGCTATGGAATGGAGTTTCTAGGTAACTGACGAAAGGGGGGAAAAATGAAATATGTATCATGTCAAATAAGTAAATTGATAAAACAAAATGTTTTATGTTATTGGAAAACATGTATAAAGTTCCACCAAAAATTATAAACCTAATTTAAAAAATCTGACAAATATATTGACGAAACTTCAAACTCATAGGAATAATTTAAAACCCTTAATTGGGAAATTTTAGCATCCTTAATTTACCATTTAAATACATTAATCAAATGCGTCATTTTCTTTCAACAAATGGAAATTTTAAAATCGTCTGAATTGCCGTAGAAAAGCATTATGGCGCAAAAGAAAATGTTCTACATTTTCCGAACGAATGAACGAAATTTAACCAAAAACTATACAGCTAAATCTTCGTACCCCACGAACATGTCTATTTAATTTCAAGCTATAACTAACAAACGGAAATCAAAAACTTTTCGTGTCTCCATAGTAAGCCTTCACTGACGTTTCGGCAATTATTCAAAATGTAAAAGGGTGCATGAACAAAAAATATTCTAAAATTGCGATTTCTGTGATACTGCTGCAGTTAAAAACTTGGAGTTTTGCATTGTGGACAGACCTAAAAATGTTTTTTATGATGTAACTAACGTTTTCTAAAAAAAAAATCGAATTTTAAAAAGGTGAAATAAGCTGGGAATTTTAAAAAGGTGAAATAAGCTGAAAACGTTTTAAATCATGATTTATTTGGAATTGTTAGAGCTAGAAACTTGAAATGTATTATAAAACTAAATCCTTTACCCAAACAATGGAAAGACTTCATGAAATTATATGCAACACAGAGGGTTACTACGCTGCTATTCTTTATAGTCATCTAAAATTACGGTGTTTTTTGTATTTAGATTTTCGAAGCTTATAATTTGTTAAACTTTGAAGTAATTCCGGGTAACTGAATCTCAGATTTTGCATTTTTAAATTTTTTTTAAATCAATTAATTTCGTTTAAAGAAATTTTTTTTTTTTTTTTTTTTTTTTTTTGCCTTTTCTAAAAATTGTCATTTGAAGGCTTCACAGCGTGTTAAAATACATGTAGATAGACCATCGCCATTCATTTATCCATAGTATGTTTAAAAAAAATTAATGCGAAGTATTTTTTAAACGTTTAAGGGGTTAACTTTTTTTACCACTGTATCTTTTCATAATCGTTATAATAGGACTGATTTTTACTTTCTTCTATCTTTACAAGAAGAAAGTATTGGATTCATGAAAATTTTCGAATTCCGGTTTTCGACGGATTTACACGTTTCCAAAAAACACGTTTTTACAAAATGTCTGTCTGTGACTCTGTGAGTCTGTCTGTCTGTCTGTCTGTGTGTATGTGACACAAATTTTGTGGGCACTCTATCTCAAGAACTAATGCACGGAATTTAATAAAAATTCATATTCAGTGAGTCCCTAATACAAATTGATGCTGATTAGTTTTTGGTGTAAATCGCTCAACAGGTGGCGCTGCTATGCTGCATTTTTCACGATTTTCGCAATACCTCTATCTCAAGAACTAATGCACGGATTTTGATCAAACTTCAGATTTAGTTAGTCCTTGATATGAATTGATGCTGATTACGTTTTGGTGTAAATCGCCCAACAGGTGGTGCTGTTATGATGAATTTTGTAGGATTTACACGATTTCCCCAATAGCTCTATCTTAAGAACTAACGCACGGATTTTCATCAAACTTCCGATTCAGTTAGTCCTTGATATGACTTGCTACTGATTATGTGTTGGTGTAAATCGCCCAGCAGGTGGCGCTTCTGTGCTGCCTTTTTCACGATTGCCTCAATAGCTCTATCTATAGAACTAATGGGCGAATTTTCATCTAACTTCAGATTTAGTTGTATGTTGACACAAGTTGTTGTTAATTAGGTTTTGGTGTTAATCACCCAATAGGTGGCGCTGCTATGCAGGAATTTGCACGATTTTCGCTATAGCTCTATCTCAAAAACTAATGCACGGATTTTCTCCAAACTTCAGATTCAGTCAGACGCTGACATAAATTGTTGCTGATTAGGATTTGGTATAAATCATCTAATAGATGGCGCTGCTAGGCAGCATTTTGCTGGATTTAGACGATTTCAGCAACAGTCATATCTCAAGAAATAATGCACGGAATTTCATATCTTTAGAATCCTCATGAGATGCATAGATTGCCATTTAATTTTGGCAGTGTGATAGCGAATTTTGAAGTATTAACATGTATGAGATAGAAGAAAGTTTTGGGATTGGTACATCCGACTAGTTTTAATGTGTTTTTGCCTTATGTGCGTTAACGAGATTTACAGGGTATCTGCCTGTTTTCAAAACTGAGTAAAACATTAAATTTTAAAGTTATGAGATTATATAAATACAGAGGGTGTTTAAACATTTTTGTAACTAATTTGACTTTCTCTATTATTTTAATTTAATTTAAAAAAAAACATATATGGCATTAATCCAGAATAGGGTTTAATTATCATCTGCATCTTTAAATTATTTCATTTAAAATATCGCTGAAAGATAAACACAGTGGTGTAGTCGTAAAAAAAAGCAGAGGGTATGCGCATTAAGCAGAAGATATACGCTCAAGGCAGAGGGTATACCCTACAGTGTATATACTATAGCTTTTTTAAGAAACAGAGGGTGTACGGTGTTCCTTAAAAAAATCCAGAAGGTATACGGCGTATACCACCGTATACCCTCCACTATATCCCTGAATAAACAATGGATCGAAGGCTATGTATTTTTGCTTTTCGAAGATAAATATTCTTGTCCAATTATTAAACAAATGTGTGAAAAGCATGATTTTAATATTTTTACACGTAAAATAAGTGACGTAATTAATAAAAAGGAAAAAAAAACTTTAAAGTTTACATTTGAGTTGGAAAAAAGTAAAAAATGGCATACCCAACAAAAACCTTTAGAGAAAAAAAAAAAAAAAACCTAAAATGTTGGTTGAGAGAAAACAAGGAAAGTTTTCTAAACGATTGCTATTGGTTATTGCTAGGTTCTCATAAAACAGAAAACTTAAAATAAGGAAAGCAGTTGTTTCATTTGTGTAAGTATAAGAAGATGCGGTCCTTATTGGTTTAAAAAAAATCCATATTCAAC
This sequence comes from Maratus speciosus, assembly GCA_963932465.1. Lineage (NCBI taxonomy): Eukaryota > Metazoa > Arthropoda > Arachnida > Araneae > Salticidae > Maratus > Maratus speciosus. The sequence continues at coordinate 545,364,387 of OZ010794.1, forward strand.
AAAGGCCTTTAGGGGAGAAAAATATCTAAAATGTTGGTTGAGAGAAAACAAAGAAAGTTTTGTAAACGGTTGCAATTGGTTATTGCTAGGTTCTCTTATAACATAAAACTTAAAATAAGGAAAGCAGTTGTTTCATTTGTGTAAGTATAAGAAGATGTGGCCCTTATTGGTTAAAAAAAAATCCATACCCAGAAAAGACATTTAGAGGAGAAAAATACCTAAAATGTTGGTTGAGAGAAAATAAGGAAAGTTAACTGTTTTTATTGTTTATTACCAGATTCTCTTATATTAGGAAACTTAAAACTAGGAAAGCAAAAGAGAAAATGCAAAATTAACCCGGGTTGCTATCTAAAATGTGTTTTAACACCTGTTTTCAAAGAAGGCATTCCATCCTTTACCCAAGCAATCTTCATTGTGTTAAGTTCCATCAGAATAAGGCTTCCAGCCATACCTTTAAATCTACTGCTATATATTTAGAAAAAATAGAAATGAAATCAGAATAGAGGCTCTTCCATTTACATGTATCCCACTCGAGTCCGAAGTGTCTCCAATAAATTACTGTGAATTTGGACTTTTAAAGCGGCATCTCAAAACATTGGATGGACTCTGGAAAAATGTGGTTAAGGTGCGGATTAAAATTAACCTTGATATTTTAATAAAAGATCTTTTATCTTGGAAATCAAGATGAAGTATTATAGTTCAACATAACCCAGCAAAGAAAGAAACAGTGGGCCATCAGTTGGAAAAAAGATGGCAGCCAGCACTGCCATCAGCGGTAAAGTGCAATGGTGCCATTACTTAAACCAGTACAAAAGTGTCCGTGCGGAATGCAGTTGGCCCATCAGTGATGGCCAACAGCAGGCCAGCATTGGTATGCCATCACATTACTTCAATCAGGCACTTTTCCTGCAGTGCTAGCACCTATCCCGCTACTATTCCTTTGCTGGCCCAACACTTTCCCTTATAAAATTCTACAAATAAACAAAGTTTTATAGAATCATGGCCCTTTTTTCTATAAGCTAGTTTCACCAAGAGCTATAGAAATATCTGTAGAAGTGTCTATAATAGAAATGCCTATAAAAATATTTGACCTTGCAGCGGTTTGTATGTGGTCACCCTCCCAAGTACTAATCGCGCTCGGTGCTGTTTGGTTTTCGTGATCGGACATGAACAAGTACTTTCAACGTATTCTACGACCGCTCATAGTTTTCAAACTCTCATTATACTATTTCAAGTTTGTTTCTTTTGTGATTTACGTTCCCAATCATTAAACTGGTATAGAAATCCTATATATTTTATACTTTATTATTATTATTATTCTTATTGATTCTCAACGGTGTAAATTATGAAAACCGAAATCCTTTGTAACTTAGTAAAAAGAGATTTAAGGAGAAAAAAAAAGTGCGTTGAAATAAAGAATTTATATATTTATTCATTTACTTATTTATTTTGTTGGTGGCAGTGGTGCTATATTATTTACAGTTTTAAAAAAAAATTAGCTTCACAGCTTAAATTGTGTTAAGATATTCATTTCAGATTTGTGTTCAAATACTCAATGTCTTCTATATTCGCAACGCCACCTAGCATAAGGGTTTCCCAGCGATAATACTGCAAAAGTTCGTGCACTTCCATGTAGTGGTGGGCCAGCGCATGAGATATAACGGAACCTCACCAGAATTTTATCTGAGGATTTCCAACAGCAAAGTTGACTGAAGCTGTCCAGCAGTGGTCATGCAGTGGCAGATCATTAGACAACACTTCTCCATCACTGCCAGCACCTATCTTGCTACTGGCCAGCAATTTTCTCTTTGCTGGGAAAGGCTATCAGACTAAACACATAGAAAATAAAATTCTCATGTATTTCTTTTTTCAAAATTGTTACAAAAATGTTTTAACACCTCTGTCATGCTCCAAGGATGTTATTCGATTTTATAAATAATACTACTTATAAAACATTATATATAAGCTGATAATATCAGAGAAAAATCCTTTCTCCAATTTAATCAAAATATATTACACGGATCATTGAACTTAAATGCAATCTATCAAAATATCGAATTTAAGCAACGTATTTCCATTTATAATTTAGGAAAATTTACTCGTGAATAAGCATGCATAAATTGTTTGATTTTCTTTCTGTTTTTAAAATTATTTCGAAGTAAGTGATCTGAAAAATAAATAATTTTATTCTTATTTATAATAATAAATGTATTTGAGGCTTTTTTAATATTTAAAATAAAATTTCGTTTGCTGATAAAACATTTTCCTGTTTCATTCACAACGTCCTAATAGAAGAAAAAAAATTATACGGTATAATAAAGATATATTTTACCATGCAATGATTTTCTGCGTGAAAAATCTGTACTGTCCTTAAAGTCAATGTAACATTGATAATGACAATTTGTGATGATGCCAGATATATAATAACTAGCAAAATCTAATGCTTTGCTCGCATAATAATTGAAATATGGCAATTGGTATTTGTATGTATATTTTTATTAGATCAAATTATACTGCTACGGATAATTCAAAAATTAATAATTAAGCCTCAGTTTGACTAAATTTCATTATTACACTGCATTAGGCGTAAATGAGAATTGTAAATTGTAATAAAAAATATTTAATTGTAAATAGATGATAATTTAGAATGCATTTTGAAGCATTTATGCTCATTCCAGTTTTCATTTCACGTTTTTAATTTTTTAGAAACCGTTCTTAGCAGAATTGACATCTTAAAAGTAATTATTATGCTATATTCCAAGCTTTTAATCTAAAGGTCTACCACCTAGTGGTAGTAGTACCAGCATAATATAGTCTATGTTCGAGCAAGGGCTGTCACCATCAATTTGCCAACAAAACTGTTGAAATCGGTTTAGTATTTCCTGAGATTCCATAGAAATAGTAATTTAGAAAGTTTATTGAATGTTTTTCGCTCATTTTAGCCTTTTAAATTTCTAATCTTTTAGAAACTGTTCTTAGAGAACATTTACAACTTATAAATATCTACCATGCCAAATTTTAAGTTTCTGTCTTTAACAATTCAATAGAAATCGTAATTTAGAACATGTTTAGAGAGCTTTTCGTTTATTTCACCCTTTTAAATTTCGTTTTTTTTTTCCTGTTCTTAGAGAGCATTTAGTTTTTATAAGTAACGATCTTACCAAATTTCAAGTTTCTATCTTTAACAATTACACAGAACCCGATATTTAAAAAGCTTTCAAAATGCTTTTTGCTCATTTCACACTTTTAAATTTCGATTTTTCTAGAAACTGTTCTTAGAGAGCATTTAGATCTTATAGGCAACTACCGTGCTAAATTACAAGTTTCTAGGCCCTTCAGTATAAAAAAATCGCAATTTTAGGAAAACGTTTTGCTCCAATAACCTCCTGGCGATAGTGGCACCGACATAGAGTATAGTCTACGTTGGAGCAAGTGTTGTCACCCATCAATTAGCAACCCTTACTTTTGAAATCGGTTGGGTATTTCTGAGATTCATAGAAATCGGATATAGAAATCGGAATTCTGACATTTTTAGAACTCTTTTCGCTCATTGCTCCATTTTAAATTCGGAATTTTTTAGGAACAATTCTTAGAGAGCATTACGTCTTATAACAATCTATCATGCCAAATTTCATGTTTCTATCTTTAACAGTTCCATTAAAATCGTATTATAGAACGTTTTTAGAACGCTTTTCGCGCATTTTCACCCTTTTTAAGTTTCGATTTTTTATTTTCAAGTGTTCTTAAAGAGCATTTAGATCTTAAAAGTAACCACTACACCAAATTTCAAATTTCTAGCCCCAACAATCTCACAAAAATTGTATTTTTAGAATGTTTTTTGCTCCTACACATCCCCCCCCCCCCCCGAAGGTAGTAGACTTAAATATAGCCTATGTTGAAACAGGGACTATCACTGTCAATTTGCCACCATTACTTTTGAAATCGGTTCGGTAGTTCTAGAGATTACCCCTTACAAACACATGAATTCAAAATCGGATTTCGATTTCCGTCGCTATTTAATAAATTAAATGCATAAACATCCGTTGGAGTTATTTTTTGTCACCCTGATGAATAAAGTAAAAAATCTTTACTGGTACTTCAGATTTATCGAAAAATAACATCTCTAAATAAGTTTCGTTACAACTATAAATGTAATGTTACTGTCATAAAGAAATGTCATCCAAATAAAATTGCTCTCTGTCCACAAAAGCTCTCTAATTTAATTCTTCTCCATCATATATCGGAACATTTATTTATTTCGTTCCGTATTACGGAAATGATTATGGTCCAAAAATGCCCTAAGAGGAAAAAAAAAAGAAAAAAAGAGAAAAGCTTAAGCCATTTTGTAATAATACACATAAATCTTCGGGGCATATTAGAAGATGATCATTTTGTTGATAGTATTTCTTTCAATATTATATAAACAGCATATAAACAAATATTTGTTGGCAAAATGTCATATTTATATTTGTAATTTTTTTTTTTTACATAAGTAGGGGGGGGGGGTTGGTGACTGCCCACAGCTCCCCAAACCCCGTTCAAACACCCCAGACTCTAAAAACATGCTAATATGCTCCGTTTTAAAATGTTTACGGAAGATTGGGTTATAATTAAACGACAGTGGCGATCTCTGTAATCGGGTTCGGGTTTCCAATCATTTCCCTTTGACTGGGAAATTTTAAGGCCGAATCAACTGCTGTCCCGACAGCTAACAGCTGTTTTCGTGATTGATTGAATAAGAGCAATTAAACATTTGAAGATCAACTTGTATAAAATGGCTAAATAAACAATGTCGCTGCCTCTCGGAATTTTATAACGATGCTTTAAAAAAAATCTTTTAAATGTATCGTTTTCAATGGGACGTAAATTTACCTAAGTTTTCTTTTTCTCTTTAATATTCACGTGAAAGTGCATTTTTTCTTATCATAATATTAAAATATTTGCTTAAAAGACGTTATAAAAACACATTAAAAGTCAATTAAAAATCTATATTTACATGTTTCAACTCATTTTCTGTGTCATCATGTTTCAACTCATTCATATAACAGAAAATTACAAATGCATATGAAAAATGGAAAAAATAATCGAAAATAAACAAGTAATCATATAACGCGCCCTACATTTTCGCGATGGCTCGTGTTCCATCTATGTCGCGATGCCGTAGTTTGTCCAACCATTCAACCCATAAATTCGGGAAACGAAAAGATAATGTATCGTTACAAACTCCTGAACCTCTTAAATAAATTTCAATGGACTCTCTTATGAATAATTGTAAATAAAAATTAGACCTGTAGATTATTTTACTCTCGTTAAAAAGTATGTTAATGTTCTCTATTTGATTTAGCCGGGATAAAGCAGTATTACCTCTATTGTATTTTATGTCCGCTATATGTTCTTTACATCTGATATTGAATTTTCGTTGGGTTATACCTATATAATGATTTTTGATTCCTCCCTTTCTAATAAATGGAATCATATAAACTCCTGAGAGGTCATTTCTATTAATAGGATCAATATTAGTATTTAAAGGCATCTTTAATTTCGGAGGCGGCTTCGCGATCAAACATAAGCCAAAATTTCTTAAATGATTTTTTATAAGTTCAAAGAAACCTGGGAAATAATTTGCTACTGCCCTTTTCATATTAACTTCATTAATAGTTTTATTTTTATTTTTAGAAGTATCAAAGGAGCTCTGACTTAATTTGTTAATTAATTTTTCCTGATATCTATTAATTAACTTTAATAATATTAATTAATAGAAAAAAAAATTAATTAACAAATAGGTTCAGAGCTCCTTTGATACTTCTAAAAATAAAAATAAATTTAATGACTAGAGAACAGGAATTCTGCTTTTTCAGAATTTAGTGTCCCTCCGGCATTTCCATTACTTCATTTTCTTCTGATGAACTGATGGCTTTTATTATTATGATTTTTTTTTTTCCCAAAAAAAATTATGGACATTTTTCCCCCCATTCTGAACAGAAAATCAGAGTTCCAACTTTTACAGCTGCTCTTTCATCTTCACCTAACGCTTCATTTATAATGGCTGTTTCATAATAATAGAAGCCACCAGTCCATCAGAAGAAAATAACTCGGTTAAGCGAGACTCTACTGCAGTACAAAACATATTTCAATTTTAAGACTTAAAGCACATATTTTATTTTATGTAAAATGACGTCATTCGCATCCGCTTAAGAATTCCACATTTACGATCTACTCTTAAACATCTACAGTAAAGCCTGCATAGTACATCACTATCGCGAAATAATGCACAAATGCAGCAAAAAGATGCCGTCATTCAAGAAAATCGACAAAAAAAAGGGCTATCTAATGATTCATACATACTTAAAATTAAATATCGTTTATGATATGACAGCTCCATTGTTTTAACAGAAATCATTCGTTTATATTTTTTTCAAAATTGCACGTATTTTAATTACATTTTCTTTCGGGTGTTATGAGAAAATGGCAACAAAAGTATATAATTACAATTTTAGAACTATTTTTTCTTTACTTTCTACAGAAATTGAGTATTTCCGTTGCCAATATTAAGCAAATGGCTCTAAAGAGTACAAAAAAAATAATATTTCAAAAATAAATGGAGATAAAGTTTTCTATTAAAATGCATTTAAAAGAACTTTCTTTTACCAATACGACGGTATAAAAATCGAAAATGTGCGATGATTAGAAGTTTAAGAAATTGCTATAGAATATTTAATCGCACTGCATTATTTTACGGCTGGCGTCTGTAAGGTAACGTTATCTCTTGGAGACTACACAAAATAAGCTGGGAGAAAGAAATAGCATGCCGTACCGGGGCTAATAAAACTATTAACGAAGTTAATATGAAAAGGGTTGTAGCAAATTATTTCTCGGGTTTCTTTGAACATATGAAAAATCATTTAAGAATTTTTGGTTTATGTTTGATCGCGAAGCCGCCTCCGAAATTAAAGATGCTTTTAAATACTAAAATTGATCCTATTAATAGAGATGACCTCTCAGGAGTTTATATGATCCATTTATTAGGGAGGGAGGAATCAAAAATCATTATATAGGTATAACCCAACGAAAATTCAATATCAGATGTAAAGAACATATAGAGTACATAAAATACAATAGAGGTAATACTGCTTTATCCCGGCTAAATCAAATAGAGAACATTAACATACTTTTTAACGAGAGTAAAATAATCTACAGGTCTAACTTTTATTTACAATTATTCATAAGAGAGGCCATTGAAATTTATTTAAGAGGTTCAGGAGTTTGTAACGATACATTATCTTTTCGTTTCCCGAATTTATGGGTTGAATGGTTGGACAAACTACGGCATCGCGACATAGAGGGAACACGAGCCATCGCGAAAATGTAGGGCGCGTTATATGATCAGTCGAACCTCGTTAACATGAACCTCAAGGGGAATCAAAATTTTGTTCATGTTAACAGTAATTCATGTTATCAGTATCAAATCTTTGTATTCGTTTTTATAAGGGACTGTGAAAACAATTCATGTTAAAAGTAATTCACGTTAAGCGTGTTCATGTTAACGAGGTTTGACTGTACTTGTTTATTTTCAATGATTTTTTTTTTCATTTTTCATATGCATTTGTAACTTTCTGTTATACATTCTGACGACGACTCAGAAGATGAGTTGAAACATGTAAATATCATATATATTAAAGCGTAAACCTGATTCTGTAAGATAAGACTAAAATATTCACGCAATTGCGCATGCGTGAAGTTAAATTTACTAGATTTTCCATTTAGAGGAAAGATTGAGCAGGTCTGGTTAGCCGAGTGGTCTAGAGCACCAGTTTAAAGCTCCGAACTTTCGTAGACAACGTAGGTTCGAGCCCAACGCCCGGCAAAATGATTTTTGGCGATAATTCATTTCGTTAATGACATATTTTATTAAGAGGAGAAGTTATATGATTTTGATTTTATTATTATTCGAATGGTTTATCATTAAATAAAATTTGACACTCAAAAATATTTTGAAAAAATGATTTTATATTTAAAATATTTAACCTAAAATATTTTGCATGTAATTATCAATTAAATAAATTAAGCTGATCTACAACTTTTGTTTATATTTTTTTACCATTATCAAGAATATATAAGTGTGTGAGTCAGAAAGAAAAGTTTGCTATTCTTTTCCGTAAAAAAAAAAAATAAATAAATAAATAAAACGGAAAGAAAGGAAAATATTCATATAAGAACTATAAAATAAATTATATTGATATCCATGGTTTAATATTTAAAAAATGAAGAAAAAAGTAAAATAAAATTCAAGTAATAATAAATATATATTATAAATCGTTAATTCCATCAAGTTTAAAATTTAGGCTTTTAGAGACTGATATAAATAAAATGCATGGCAGCTTTTAAAGGTCGTGTAGTTAAAAAAAATAAAAATAAAAATAAAAATAGATATTGTTATTTTGTTATTTTTTCAACAAGAAAAATGAGACTGTAGTAAGTAAAAATAAATGCTCTGCCCAGTATTTTTCGGTAAATTTCTGATAAAAGGAAAGCATAATTGGTTGTAAATTATAAACTTAAAGTTCTTTCACTTCATTCAATAGGTTAGACTGACAGCACCCTCTAGCGCGCTTTCAAGAAATAGGAATCATGCAATATAAAATTTTGTCACGATTTCAATAATTAATTTAAAAGCAACTAATTCAAAATTCAAGAATTTTTCTAATGGAACATCCAAGTTATTTACCGTCAAATCTTGACGGGTACTATCTAGTAGATTTTTAATTTACTTTTAATGTGTTTTTATCTAATAATTTTAAAATAACTCTTTTAAGCAAAGAAATATTTTAATATTATTATATGATTTGTAATGGACGTAATTTTGACTTACTACTCGCACTTATTTACCTTTGTGCATATTTTCATTGAAAGGTAAATATATTTTTTAATTGAAACTGTTTGGCGATATTATTATTTGAGCCTTTTGAATATGGCGTAATCTTAAACACGGCTTTTAACGCGTGATTTTAATTATTAAGTTTTTATCTCTTTTTTGAATACTCACGTGTGTTTTATGACTGTTTTATGACTTAATTTGCCCAATTACTGCTTTTAGCACGTGATCATTTATTCAGTTCAATTCCAAAACGCTTCCACGGCCAGGCTTTCCAATTTTATACCTTTCCGTTAAAAAATGAATTTGTAAATGTGTCAAAACATTTTGCGCTTGTTGAGCAGAGCAGTTAAGAACAGCCTTAAGAGGTGATTTCTCTATGCATGAGTTTCGTACTAGTAAAGTTATTATCACGTCGTCTAAATAATAAATGCCTAAGCATAAAAACTGCCTAATTTAAATCTAATTCTTATACATTAAAATGTTTTTTTTTTTTTTTTCATAATTTACAGAAATGATTATGTTCCAAAAATGTCGTAGTTAAGAAAAAGCTAACGAAATGCTTGAAAATCAATAGACATATTAACAGGTGTGTTTCGCCCGCAGTATATTTTTTTAATAGTATATTTACAGTATATATTTTCTATTGATAAAACACACATTTTTAAAAGCGTTTTAGAGAGTGCTGAAAAGTTTCAGTAAAATAAAAAAAAGTACACTTGATAAGGTGAAAGAGAGGGAAAGAACAAAAATAAGTCTGCGACATAAAGTCAAATGCTCAAACATTTCAAGTTACAATTTCCACAATCGACTGTAAAAAACAACGAAAATCTTTAAATAAAATTTTTATTCACTATAAAATTCTTACTTTAAGATCTTATCATCATGATTATGTTCAAAAAATGTCGTAAAAAATGGACATTTCAGAAAAAGCTAGCGAAATGTTTGTAAATCAACAGGTATAATAACAGACGTGTTTCGCCCGCAGTATATTTTTTCAATAGTATATTTACAGTATGTAGTTTCCATTGATAAAACACTGCATTTGTATTATTTTTACGCAATACTGAAATGGAAACATCTTATGCAATAATAGTGTTTCAGTAAAAAAACTAGAAAACAGGAATTCTGCTTTTTCAGAATTTAGTGTCGCCCCCGATGAAAAAAATATATATATATGTATACATAAATAGTACAAAACATATTTCTATTTTAAGACTTAAACCACACACTTTTATTTCATGTAAAATGACGTCATTCGCATCCGCTTAAGAATTCCACATTTACGATCCACTCTTAAACATTTACGGTAAAGCATGCGCATACGATGTCACTATCGCAAAATAATAATCAAATGCAGCAAAAAGATGCCGTCATTAAAGAAACTCGACAAAAAAAGGCTATCTCATGATTCATAGGCTTCCATTTGTTTTAACATTAATTTAAAATTGAATATAGTTTATAATAGCTCATGTTTTAACAGAAATTATTCGTTTATATTTTTTCAAAATAGCACGTATTTTAATTACATTTTCTTTCGGTTGTTATGAGAAAATGGCAACAAAAAGATATAATTGCTATTTTTCAACTATTTTCGCTTTACTTTCTATATAAATTGAGTACTTGAGTTGACAAAATTGAACAAATGGTGCTAAAAAATAGAAAAAATTAATATTTCAAAAATAAATGGAGATACAGTTTTCAAACAAATTGCATTTAAAAGTACTTTTTTTTCCTATACGACGGTATAAAACTTGAAAATCTGCGATGCTTAGAAATTTAAAAAATTGCTATAGAGTATTTAATCGTACTGCTTTGTTTTGCAGCTGGCTTTTGTAAAGTAACGTTATTTTTTGGAGACGGCACAAAATAAGCTGGGAGAAAGAAATAGCATACCATGCCGGGGCTAAAAAGTCGACTTCAGAAAGGAAATTGCAAAATGAAACAGGGGAAAAGAATAAACGTAATTCTTTGACATAAAGGCAAATATTCAAATATTTCAAGCTACAAATTCCCCTATGCATTAAAGCTGTAAAAAAACCGAAATCTTTAAATAAAATTTTTATTCACTATAAGATTCTTACTTAGACCCTCACTTCTCACAGAGTGTTCCGCTTTTTTTTTCTTCCAGAAACTCATTGTTAATAGACAGTTCCCTCTATAAGTAATAAAACGAGTAGCGCATGTGTAGAAAATTAAAATTGCATTAATTTTTTCTGTGTGACATTATATGTTGTTGTTGCTTTTTACTTTCTTCTATCTTTACAAGAAGAAAGTATTGGATTCATGAAAATTTTCGAATTCCGGTTTTCGACGGATTTACACGTTTTAGGGGTCAGATAACACGAAAAATATATTTTTACAAAATGTCTGTGTGTGAGTCTGTCCGTCTGTCTGTCTGTCTGTCTGTGACACAAATTTTGTGGGCGCTCTATCTCAAGACCTAATGCACGGAATTTAATAAAAATTTATATCCAGTTAGTCCCTGATACAAATTTATGCTGATTAGGTTTTGGTGCAAATCGCTCTAGAGGTGGCGCTGCTATGATGCATTTTTTACGATTTGCGCAATGGCTATATCTCAGGAACTAATGCACAGATTTTCATGAAACTTCAGATTAAGTTAGTCCTTGATATGACTTGATGCTGATTACGTGTTGGTGCAAATCGCTCAACAGGTGGCTTTGCTGTGCTGCATTTTGCACGATTCCCGCAATAGCTCTATCTCAAAAACTAATGCAAGAATTTTCATCTAACTTCAGATTTAGTTAGATGTTAACACAAGTTGTTGCTCATTAGGTTTTTGTGTTAATTGTCCAATAGGTGGCGCTGCTATGCTGGAATTTTCATGATTTTCGCAATAACTCTATCTCAAAAACTAATGCACGGATTTTCCCCAAACTTCAGATTCAGTTAGGCTTTGACATAAGTGGTTGCTTGGTGGTTTTGATGTAACATAGGTTTTGGTGTAAAGCACCCAATAGGTGGCGCTGCGGCTGAATTTTGCTGGATTTACACGATTTCAGAGGTAGCCATATCTCAAGAACTAATGCACGGAATTTTATATCTTTAGAAACCTTATGATGGGCATAGATTGCCGTTTAATTTTGGTAGTGTGATAGCGAATTTTCAAGTATTAACATGTATGAGATAGAAGAAAGTTTTGGGATTGGTACATCCGACTAGCTTCTTTTGCTTTTGAACTTACGTGCGTGAATTACACAAATATTTTTTTACTCGTTTTATTATTAATACTTAAAAAAAAAACCTTATTTTTTCAGGCCTTACCTTACTATACATTCAATCTATGACAGTTGATTTTATAACAGAGGTTTCATAAAACCCATATTAAAATAAAAATATATGAATCAAGCGGACCTCCAAATTGTTATACGTATTTATTAATGGGCTTATTTCCTAAAACTTTTGTATGAAATTAGACATGTTTTAGCTATGCATGTTAGCGCATATTTGTGTAAACAAATATTTTCAACTTTTTAAAATAATAAATCTGCATAATAATCAATATTCAACATGTGGAATTAATTTTATAAATAGCTAAATCTAAGAAAAAGTTAACCCAATGTTTACCTTTTTATTAATGAAGCACGTTGTAAATAATACTGATGATATAATTTATTTCAATCTTGTAAATTTGAGAAACGGCTTATAAATATACATGGTTATATTTCATATGTATACATTTTATTTTGTGAAAAACTAGCACTCAAAGAAAGCGGGAAGGGGATAAAAGAAAAGAAAAAATGCTTTTTCTTTTTAATCTAGCCCACGGTAAGTAGTTAATGTGGCCCTTATGATGTTAAACTACTTTGATATGCCTATACTCCTAATCTACGAAGAATCTAAATTAATCAAAGGGAAATTTTATTTTCGTCTTTATTGTATGAAGGAAAAAATTACAAAGATCACATTATGAATTCTTCAAACTTATAAAGAATATCAAAAATAGTTAAAATAGTTATTATTTTAATATTTGGAATTTTTATCGTCAAATGCATGAAATTTTGCATCATGATTAATCTTGATCATTCCATGAAAACAGCTAGATTTCATGTAATGCCCATATTCTGAAAAATTGTTTAACTCTAATCAAATCAATTAAATTAGGAAATTGCAAAAAGTTATGTCAAATAAATTCTTACGAATTTCAAAACAAAATAAATAACTTAATGATAGGATTAAGGACAATAATAAATTTTCATGTGAAAAAAAAATAGCAATGTTTAATTTTTTTAATTATCCTTATCGTTTGTATTTATTTATTTATTTTTACATTTGCTGAATTTTATTCCATATTCTAGAAGTTCATTGGGCAACTATACTGAAAAAGCAGACGATTATCTGTTTATGAACTTGCGGCTGTTTTCTTTCCTCTTTTAACCAACAATTTTTATTCTTTGAAATGTTTTAATTATACGAACGTGCCATATTTTGCAGAGATAATATCTAATTTTCAAAAATAAATTTCTTTTGGAGAATTTCGTCATTATGGGTGAGATTTTCGCGTTTGACAGCATAAAACAATATTTCTCAGCCGAAACATGGAATGGCTTGAGTACTTTAGAAAAGATCCACTATAGAAACTTAAAAAGAAATTATGATTTTCTGAAGTCTTCTGGTAAATTTTACTTTTTTTTATTTTTGACTCTTCCTGTATACTAGTTCTTAGCCTTTTGAAATTAATGTATAATAATAGCAAATGCATAATTTTATTTAGAGAATCTTCCACAATAAATTTAATGGAATAAAAATAAAACTGCCTTCTTTAGTCAATTTGTTCGCGTATTTTTTTTTTTTTTTAAATAAAACTGAAAAAGTTTTGTTTAATGTATTGATCGAAATTCAATAAAACTGATAAATATTATACATAGTTTGCGCAGGAAATTTTAAATATTATACTAAATGCATTCACTTATATCTATGCACACGGCCATGCGCGGGTTTCTTTCTTTTTGTTTGTTTCTTTTTATAAAAAAAATTCTCAAACGAGGTCTCGCTATGAATGACAGTGAACATGAATTGTTTGAAAATCTCACACCCGAATAACTAGTTATCCAGAAAGAAAAGTTCTGAACCATAAATACCGAATTTCTTTGAATGTTTGTATGCCCTAAATATAAATGCAGTACTGTTTTAATAATTCTTTGATAGTTGTGACACTTGTAGCAGGCCACTTTTTTAATGCGATGTTGTTTAATTAATTTTGTACATTATTGTAGAGCGTAACTGACGGACCTCAAAATGCTGTTAATAGCTCAAATTTATAAGTACAGTACAAAGTCTAAAGCCCGGAATCCTCGGGACTTTACCAAGTCCGAACTTCGGATTTTTCCGAACTTTGGATCATCAAAAATATTGCTTTTCCAATAAAAAGGAAAAGAAAATTCACTACATAAAAAGGCAAAATATGACATTTATATATTAAAAATTGCATATAACAACTATTAATACTAAATTAAACTATCATTTTCATTAAATAAATCATAACAAAATAAAAGGTAAAACAAAAACATTTATTTAAGGCTGTTTACAAATCCAAAAGGACAATTTTATGACATAAGTTTTAATTTATTTTTGTTTGGAGATGCATGAAACTAGCAGGTGTTGTTGTTCATAAACTATGTAATCGAACTGTGTTTTCCGTTTTTTTGCAAACGCAATATATCTTTCATAAAATAGTGTCAAAGTGGGCGTTTTGAACCGAATTCCCGCGTGAAAGAAGAATAACCGCACAAGGAAGGCTGAAAAACGTCTTTGTCACGTGAACAAAATCGCTTATAACTCAATAGGTAATTTGTTTATAAAAAAAATGGAAAACACAGTTCGATTCCAATTCGCTTCCATAGTCGAGTCTTCCAATTTTATGACTTTCCGTTAAAAAATGAATTTGTAAATGTGTCAAAACGTTTTGCGCTTGTTGAGCAGAGCAGTTGAGAACAGCCTTAAGGGAACAAACAATTTAAGAAGAAATTGTAACTTTCTGAACTATTGAACATTTTAGTTAACGTGGACTGCTTTATTAACTTAAGGTATATCATTAAGAAGTTTTTCTTTTATTCTGTACTTAGACATGAGTTAAGATTCAGTAATAAAGCTTCTTTGCTCTAGAACTTTTTTTGCTTCAACAATTTTGTTTTTTTCCCTTCTTTCTTGAATACTGCCGCTGTAAAGTCAGAAATTTGGAGAATTCCGAACTTTAGGTGTCCGAACTTTAGACTTTGTGGTACTTTGTGGAACACTTTTGAGGTACAGTCGTGGAAAAAAAAAAGTAAACACACCCTACTAACTCTGCAACCAATTATAATAGAAGTAAGTTACTGGTACCAAACAATTGGAAATAAAGTCTACTTTTAAATGATGCATATAAAATTTGCTTAGGGGCCATCTAGAAATTAAAACCAGACCAAACTTTTATTTTTTCTATGAAAACATCGAATTTCGACAATATATGTTAAATCTTCGGTTCAAAGTATGCCTAAAAACGAAATTTCAAGTCATTTAGATAAGTTTTTGAATTATAAACATTCAAAATTCAGAGCTTCTAATGTTAAATTACATTTTCATATTTTTATTAATATCTCCTGAAACTATAATCCTAATGTGAAAAATGTTTTTGTTTAATTATAATACCCAAACATAAATACATTGAATTTGCAATTTAAAAAATTTTACAACATGAATATTATGAAATTAATATTCGAAAAAAATATGAATTGCAGCCTACAATTTTTTTGATATATTGATTATGTCCTGTTTTATGCAAATTTTCAATTTCAAATTTTTCTTCCAATTAGTTTTTGAATTATGAAAAACAAAACGTCAAAATGGCGGTTTAAGGAGCCGTCTGTGATATCCAGAAAAGCATAATTTGAAAAAAACATTTTTTACTCATTTTAATGAAACCTTTGGGCTGGCAATAGTACAAACATATTAAGCGAGTGAGATGTTCATATTGGCAAGAAATAATACTTTAATATAAGTGACATAGTCTTTCTGGTAGCATTTTAACGATCGAATACCAAACTTCAGTTTATATATAACCCCTAAAACAGAATCATTTTTAAATAATTAATTTCTCGTAAACTAATTGTACGAATTTCATGAAAATTTGGATTTACGCTAATTGAAGGGTGTAGAATCTATTTATGGTGTCAAACTTGGGTATTACTATTGGTGAAAAAAGTCTGGGTTCACTTTGATATGTAAATGGCACTCTAAGCAAATTTCACATACAACATTTAAAAGTAGACTTTATTTACAATCGTTTGGTACCAGTAACTTTCTTCTACAATGATTTATTGAAGAGTTAGTAGGGGGTGTTTACTTTTTTTTCCACGACTGTACGTTCACCACTATTTACAAATAGTAATTTGTGCCTTATTTATTACAAAATCTGCGTTCAACCACTTACCAGTCTTCGTCGTCAAGCAAGCGACCGAGATTTTTTTTTATTTTTTGCAA
Organism: Maratus speciosus; assembly: GCA_963932465.1. Classification (NCBI taxonomy): domain Eukaryota; kingdom Metazoa; phylum Arthropoda; class Arachnida; order Araneae; family Salticidae; genus Maratus; species Maratus speciosus. The sequence continues at coordinate 545,380,741 of OZ010794.1, forward strand.
AAGAGATTTTATTTGTTACTTTTCTAACGCATGCGCAAGCTTTTAAGCAATACTATCATATCTCCTACTAGGGGGCTCTGCCCCCTACGAGCTACGCTCGTCAACCCCCGTTCAGACACCGCAGACTCTAAAAGTACGCTAATTTGATCGGCTTTAAAAAGATTTCGGACGATTGAATTATAATTTAAAAAACAGTTCACTCAGAATCCTTATTGGCAGTAACCAGTTGGGAGCAGATGCTATTGCCGATAAGGTTATCTGAGCGAAATATGCCCGCGGTTATCGACCCAGGTAGCTCAATTGGTAGAGCATTGGCAATTTAATTCGAAATGTTCTTGGTGTTCGAATCCCTGTTTGGGCATTTTATCACTCAGTTGGAAAATTCAATTCGAGTGCGCAGACTAGATGCTATTGCACATAAAGTTATCTGTGGGATATATGCCCGCAGGTTGTCGGCACAGGAGGCTTAATTGGTAAAGCATTGACAATTTAAGTCTAAAGTTCTGGGTTCGAATCCCGGTTTGAGCATTTTTACGCTCAGTTCGAAAAATTCTATTCGAGTGACAGGAACATTTTCATCTATTGATCTTCACATACGATACTTAACGAATGTGAAATGAATTAAGTTTAAAATCAATTTAATACTTTGGCATCGAATTCAGCTCTAAATTGTATATATACTGAGAAACGTGAAACATTTAAGCAATTACATAAACGTAGTCTTTTCTCTGAATACTACTTTTCTTTTATCAGGTATTAATTTGAATGCTCCGAAGTTTATGGAACCGAAGAAAAAGGCCTTCAAGCCATATGTATTTACTAAGTCTACTTTTAAAGGTTTGTGCAACTTGTTTTTCATTGCTTCGTCTGCGAGATTGTTCAAAGTCTGATATAAACCCAACAACAGGTTATAAATTTTATATTGTTAGATGATCCAATAACTTTTAGTTTTTAACACTACAGCGCGTTTTAAAAGGATTTGTACTCTTGGAGTTATTATATTTTATTTATAAATTGTCAAAAGAAGATATAATTTCACACATATCTAAAAATCTAAATAAAAGTGACAATGGTTAATGTAAAAATTAATTCACAAATGCTCAATGTGAGTTCCCTTCGTTATTCTGAATACGTTGATTCGGCATCATACAGATTCTTTTAAAAATTAATACTACTTTAACGCAAAAAAATATGTCTTTTTCGAACTTTTGTATTCGTGTATGTGTTTATAAAAATTCCTTTACATGAAACTATTATATATATATTAATGTAAAAAACTGAATTTACTTTAGTTGATACATTAAAAAGTGGCAGCTTCACAGCTGATGGGGAAGAACAACTCGAAAAAAAAAGGAAAAATCATGCGTACAGCATAGATTATAAAACACTCTCCAACACGCTCAGAATACTATAACAAAACTTCACAGCTTACTAAGGTGAAGGATGACGTCTAAATAAACAATTCTGAAAATGGATAACGCATTTGAAAATACGATTTCTGCTATTATCATTAATAGTCGCTAAAATATACGATTTTTTTGCAGCCCTGTATATGATCTACAGATATGTATGCGTACTACATAGTATGCTAAAAACTAGTTCAGTTAAACACAAAGCACAGTTGAAATTTTCCACTCACTAATTTCAGCCAATAATTGGATGTTGCTGAGAACTTTTGTGTGATCCTGTATATGATCTATAGAATTTATACACACCAAGTAATATTTGAAAAGTAGTTAAATTTAAAAACGCATACCACAACTGAAAACGCACTTCCAGCCAGGAGCGCCATTTCAAAAATTTCTTGAGGTGGGGCAAAGATTTTTTTATGAAAGTTATATAGCTAAGGGTAGGATTCGGGCATCTACCTCCCCACAAACCCTGAACGAAAAGCGTAAACTGAATCATGCTTACAAAAACTCTAAAAACTTTGAATTCGTAAACTCAAGAACCAATGAGATATTTTTTTTAAACAGGTTTCCGTCTTAGCAGGTAAATTTTCAATATATTGAATTTGAAAAATTTTCTTTTTAGACAGGATTCTATTATAGGTTCCATTTTTACAGGTATCCTCAAAGACTGTGAAACCATCCACTCTATAGTATAGCTCTGAAAAGAGATGTATTACAGTAAAACTTATGAAAACGAAGCCTATCTATAACAGAATTCTTCCTCAAAGGGGAAAAAAACGAAATTTCGATGAAAAAATATCACCCAATTATACTTGCTAAGACAGAGACCTGTCTAAAATTGAACTTTTTTCTAGCCCCTTGACTTCCTTTTTTCAGGTTTTACTTCAGGGGCGCTATTTCAAGAGTTTCCAGGAGAAGGATAAGGACAAGGACAAATTTCTTTGAGGAACAGGGAACGTGCAGAATTGCACAAATCGCACAGAAAATGGGAAAATCCTGCACAATAAAAAAAGTTCTGCGTGATTTTGTCTCCTTAACTTCTTTAACAGACATGTGATTAATCTGCGAATTTTTTTTTTTTTCGTGAAAGTCCACGATTTTTTTTCTTTCGAATTCCGCAAAATTAATTCGTCAATGGGTCACAGAAAAAAATCGCGAATTTTGCTAATTTTGAAGAAAAAAAAAATCCATCCGCAAATCGTCGCGGAAAAAATCACTGATTTCTCCAAACGACCGTGGAAAATATTGCTAATTTCATCAGAGATCGCGAAAACAAATGCAGATTTCGTCAAATGGTTGTACAAACTAAAATCTCGAATTTTGTAAAAGGATTGCGAAAAACCCCGCAAATTTCATCAAAAGATTGCACAAAAAAATCACGAAAATTTAGTCCAACAGTCGAGGGAATTTCGTCAGATGATCGTATAGACACAAAATTTCGTTAACTATCGCGCAAAAAATTACAAATATTATTAGTCGATGGTAAAAAAAAATAACGAATTTCAACAAATGATCGTGAAAAAGAATAGTAAATTTTGTTAAAAGATCATGGAACCAAATATGGAATTTCGTCGGTTGGTCGCGGAAAAATGTTGTGAATTTCGACAAATGGTCGCGCGAGAAAAAAACAATTTTGATAACGGTTGCAGAAAAAAAACTCGTGAATTCCATGGAATGGTGGCGGAAAAAATCGCAAATTTCGGCAGATGGTCGCGGAAAAAGAATCATGAAATTCAATCAGTTATGCGATAATCAGGCCACGAACGTCAGGGATAGGTCACGAGATTTACAACTTTTGTGATCTATAGCGATAAGAAAAATTTCATTAGTGAATCTCTGCAAGTAAAGGTAAGGTAAGGCGTTAATTGTTTCGGATTACGTTTTCACTGTTTTGAGGTGTGTTCGTGTTAATACTATTTTTAAAGAAATCCTGAACATTTTTCCGTATACATAAAAGGTAAAGTTTATATTAAGGATATAATTGTAGACTTCTTTTACAATAATTGTATTTAAATATGGATTAATTTTCTTTCATTTCGGGTCGGGTTGCCTTTCAATGGAAATCTTTTTAGCAGTTTTCGTATTTACATGAAATTACAGTCCTGCGTCAGGATGGGTTGACGTATTTTCTTCATTGCGAATGAGGTACATTTTAAGTTTTTCGGATTATGCTTTATCCCTTTCGGTCGGAGTCGAGATGATCTGATTTTTATTAAGACTGTTCTCAACTGCTCTGCTCAACAAGCGAAAAACGTTTTGACACATTTAGAAATTCATTTTTTGACGAAAAGATATAAAATTGGAAAGCCTGACCACGAAGCAATTTGGTATCGAACTGTGTTCGATCCATCAATTACCTATTGAGTTATAAGCGATTTTGATCACGTGACAAACACGTTTTTCATCCGTTCTTGAGTGGGTTTTCTCCTTTCGAGCTGAAATTTGTTTCAAAACGCCCACTTTGACACTATTTTCTGAAAGATCTATTGCGTTTGCAAAAAAACGAAAAAAAACAGCTCGAAGACATAGTTTCTGAACAACAACACCTACTAGTTTCATGCATTTCCGAACACAAACAAATTAAAACTTGTGTCAGAAAGTTGCTCTTTTGAATTTGAGAACAGCCTTAAGGAAGTCCTGAATATTTTTCAATTGAAAAACTATAGATTTGACTATTAATGGTGGCCGATAGTAATAACCCATGTGTTCATTTCTGTACATAAGGGATAAAATTATAAACTGCTTTATTATAAAAGCGTTAAAATATGGTGTAATTTTCTTTTACTTTGAGATTTGGTGGAAGTCTCCATTACTAAGCGTTGAAGAATTTTGAGAGCGTACCATATATAATATTATTTAATAAAGCAAATAATTCAATAATTCAATAACATTGCAATGATTGCAGCAAATATGATACACTAATCATCCAAAAAAGTTAAAAAGTCGGATGATTAAGAAATTGAATTATACTCGCCCCTTCAACCCCCCCACCCCCCACAAAAAAAAACTATCTGAAGAAACTCTGCCCCTTAATTTCTAGCCATGATGGGACTAGTTTTCATATAATCAAGTTGTACACAGCTGAGAAAAAACTGATAAAAGAAAATGTCTCTCATGTATTTTTTAAATTAGCCAACGTACGATATATCTCTCACCTTAAGAAAGTTCGAACAGGAAATTTTTTTTTGATAATTATTAATTTCTATGCATAAAGCATTTATTTAATGCATATATTTTTTTTGCAATAAAATTTGAGCAATTTTTTAATTTTTGTTTGAGTCTCACAATTGATGGCTGATAAATTTTCTGAAAAATCTAATTCCTTGAGGGGGGGGGCGCTATTGCCTCCCAGGGGCATGGCGCCCCTGCTTCCAGCAATTATTGTTCGTAGGCTTCGAGAGTTCAATTATGGCTCATTTTCCTCTTTGGCAAAATTCTTTTGTGTGTCCCTGTAAATAAACGATAAGCTCTATGCACACCCCATTCCATAGTAAGAACCTTGTTGTACATCTCAGTGATGTATAGCAATTTCAATATGTTTAAAATACTGTTATATCATTAAAATACACGGCAAACGATTTTTCCCCATAGACAGAAATGTAACGGAATTCTTTTGAATAGCCCTGTAAATGAACCGAAAAAGCTACACACTTCATTTTCAATACCGAACATGCCATAGTAAATAGCCCCAATAACATATATCCATTTCATGGCAATCGGACTATATTTACGTCAGTTAGATCACAGACAAACAGACAGACAGACAGACAAACCGAATTCATAAACACTTTTCAACTATGTTGACATAAGTTGTTGCTTGGTGGTTTTGGCGTAAAGCACACAATAGGTGGCGCTGCTAGACTGCATTTTGCTAGATTTACACGATTTCAGGGGTAGTCATACTTCAAAAACTAATGCACGAAATTTCTTATCTTTAGAATCCTCATGATGGGAATAGATGGCCATTTAATTTTGGCACTGTACTAGAGAATTTTGAAGTATTAAGATGTATGAGACAGAAGAAAGTTTTGGGATTGGCATATCCGACTAGTTATATTATTTAGCTTTTATATATTTATATTGTTTAGCCAATGTTGTTTCGAAACACATATTTATGTACCAAATTTAAAACAATGACAGGAAAGATCCTTCACCCACCTATTGTATGGACTTTACTCCAAAATTTCTTGGGCTTCTCTAGTATCTTCTAAGAAGTCACTGAGCATCATTGAAAAAAAAAAAAAAAAGAAGGAAAGAAAAGTGCCCAGTTAAATTGATGGCATATTCACACTGATTGTATATTATACTGTTATTTATGTCTATTATTCATAAAATAGAACTCACTCTTTTTGGGCAAAACAGTAAATATGCAGGGAAGCGCCTTATCAGAATAAACCGGTATACAAAATTGAAGCAAATCAGATAATTCTACATGAAATACCCATTTATCTAAATTAAGGAAGGGGATTAGACCCCGTTCACCCCTTTGTACAACTTAACCAATGACCCTCCAAATCTAATCAGGGAAGTAAGTGCCTTATCAGAATACACGGTACACCAAATTTGAAGCAAATCGGATAATTCTGGATGAAAAACCCACTTATCTAAGTTAAGGGGGGATTAGCCCCCATTCACTCCTTTATACTTAACCAATGAACCCCCAAAACTAATCAGGAAAGCGCCTTATCAGAATGAACCTATTTACAACATTTGAAGCAAATCGGATAATTCTGCATGAAAAACACATTTACCTAAATTAAGGAGGGGGCGTGGCTAGCCCCTTGTTAACCCCCTTTATGCTTAACCAATGAATCGCCAAAACTAATCAGGGAAGCACCTTATCAGCATGAACCTATTTACAAAATTTGAAGCAAATCGGATTTTCTAGCAAGAGTTATCGCCTTACGTATACACATACAGAATCTGCGGGCACATCAAGCTTTGATAGCCTTGAGTTAAAAACTATCGTGCGGATGTCCTGGTGTACCGAATGTATTATCCAATATTTATCATCCGGAAAATTTCATCTTCGACTATGATAATTTTAGATCTAATGCACCTCGCCCCTGCGCCTATAGAAGTTCTCAACATGCTGTGACATAACCTTCTCAGCAAACGTTTGACCGTGAGAACAAACAGGTATTTTCATGGAGAACAATAGTCTTTTGTGTAAGGGTATGCAGGAGGAGAAATAGCATGCCTATCTGTGTCCTTGGGATGTGCTCAATAGAGTATTTAGACATTCGAAGAAATAGCGGGATGAATGAACAATGAAGCAGCAAGATCGCTCGTCCCCTAGTGAAAGAAAAAAAAAGTTCAAGAATGTGCTAGTGAGCAGTTCTGGACATTAGACACGGGAACTTGGTAAAGAGAAGTTGGATTTTGTCAACGTGAGAGATGTGAAGTACGAAACGTTCACTCATGTTCGGTGTGCGAAGCATAGACCTGGTTATAAAAAGTGAGAGTGTCTCTCTATGGATTGTAAAGTTATTATTGCATTTTTCAACTTAATTTTAATTGTTCTAATAAAGAACTTGGGAAAGAAAAATGTGTTATTTTTGAACGATAATCCTACACGAGCTTAGAAAATTAAAAGCTCCGGCCCACTACACCACAATGCTTAAAAGCATCTTTTACTCTTTATAAGAAGTTAGGGTGACAAAAGGTTTTACTCTTGTGTCTACACTTAATCACTGCCTTTAAGCAGATTAATACTCGTATATCGTTTTTTAACCGTTATATTCAGTTTTGAACCTCTCCCATACCCCCTCACGCAAAAAAAAGAAATTATGTTTGGACCCCTTTTAGAAGATGAAGAAATACCACACAATTATACCTTCTACGAAAACCTATCTAATACGAAAATTCGACCGGCTTCATGAGATTCCGAATAGCAGATTTTACTATGTAAGATATTGCTTGTACCCAACATGTTCAGGTTAAAAAATGTGAAACCTCCCCCCCACCCCAGCCCCCGCGTTCAAAAAGCTGATTACGCCTATATATTTCAAAACACTCAACATTTTTCCGGGAAAACACTAAAACAGGATCCAGAACAAATGAAAGTCACGGCCGGACTAATTGGAATACAGCCAACTTACAGGCGGTAATAGATACAGGGGGCTTTGCTCTACACAACTATTGGTCGTACGAATTTGGAGCATACGCAGTTCTTCTCTCTTCTGTAGAAGCATTAGTCTGGTTATTAAATAGCCACACTTCGTATGTTATTGAAGTTGATTATATGGCATATTCAGTATTGAAAATGAAATGTGTAACATTTATAGTTCATTTACAGGGACACTCAAAAGAATTCCGTTACATTACGTTCTATGTGAGAAAAATCTTTTGCGGTGTATTTTAATGATGTTTATTTCAAATATATCGAAATTGACATGAATCACTGAGGTACACTACAAGAGGCTTACTATAGAATATGGTAATCATAGCATTTGTCTTTCATTTACAGGGACGGGACACACAAAAGAATTCGGTTGCAGTATTGTCTATTAACAATAATTGATAGAAATGCGTTTTCAGTTGTGGTATGCCTTTTTAAATTTAACTAATTTTTTTGGTACCTATAAATTCTACTATTCTATACTATAATTCTATTACTTGGTATGTATAAATTCTATAACAGATCATATACAGGGCAAAATCAAAACTCCCGAATACATTTCCGTTTATTGACAGAAATTGCTCAAGAGGAATTTTCAACTGTGCTATGGGTTCCCTAATTGAACTAAATTTTAGCATACTATATATCATCATCATCATCATCAACAACCGTTTTCAATCCACTGCTGGATGTAGGTCTCCCCCAGATTTTTCCAATGTTTTCTGTCTAATGCTTTAGTCATCCAATTTACACCGGCTACTTTTCTGATTTCATCACTCCATCTTACTTGAGGTCGTCTTCTTGGCCGTTTTACATCTCTGGGATACCACTGTAGGGTGTTTGTGCTCCATCTATTGTCTTGTCTTTTTGCAATGTGCCCAGCCCATTTCCATTTTAGCCGTTTAATTCTTTCAATGATTTCAAAAACTTTCGTCTGACTTCTTATCCAGGTTATTCTTTTCCTGTCTCTTCTAGTTATACCTAGCATACGTCTTTCCATACTTCTCTGTGTTGTCTGTAATCTTTGTACCATCCATGTTTCTGCTCCATAAGTTAGCACAGGCAAAACACATTGGTTAAATACCTTTCTTTTCAAACAAAGGGGCATGCTACTCTTCAGAATAATATTGTTCTTCCCAAAAGCACTCCATCCATTTCTTATTCTTTTATATATATACCGGGTGTCCTAAAAAGGACTGACTGATTTTAAAATTCAATAACTTGCAAACGGTGACAGATATTTAAAAAATTCTTGCAGGAGGGTTATTCATAAGATCAAAAGTTTTTTTACAGTGATTTTCGATTTTAGTTCGAATTACAAACAATAGATGGCGCTGCGATCAATAGACTCTAAATTCAGGTTCGATTTTTGGTCCTTCGGGATCCACTTAATACATTTCCATCTCCTTTTTCCGCATGGAAGAAGAGATCGACCAAAAAATCAAGCCTGTTTATAGCGCCTATTGCTTACAGCGCCATCTATTGTTTGTAATTCGAACTAAAATCGAAAATCACTGTAAAAAAACTTTTGACCTTATGCATAACGCTCCTGCAAGAATTTTTTAAATATATGTCACCGTTTGCAAGTTATTGAATTTTAATATCAGTCAGTCCTTTTTAGGACACCCGGTATATGCAAATCTATAGATCATATACGGGGCTTCACAAAAGAATATAGATATTTTCCGACTATTGATGAGAATTCCTGAAATTGGGTTTTCTAATGTGTGATGTTTTTTTTTCTAAATGGTTTACTTGGAAACCATCATTCACCTTATCAAACGGTGAAAATTTGTTAAAGTATACTAGAAGTGTTGGAAAATGCTTCATAATCTATGCTTGACGCATGATTTGTTATTCTTTTTACTTTTAATTCACATTATTTGCAATGTCGTAACCTTCATAAATGGAAGAAAGCGTTTACCATAAAAACAAAATATTCTTGATGATAAAATTATTAAATTGAATTTGAGTATTTCGTAAAACAAAGGAGTGTATAAACATTTGGTTGCGAAACTATATTTAAAAGGCAATTAATTGTCTGTCGAAAAAAAGAAAATGAACAGCTTAAAAAGCTGTTTTGTGGACTTGTTTTCGTTCTATATGCTACGCATACCCAAAATCTGTGAAATTAATTTTAGCATGATTCATAAACACTTCATTAAATGTGTATTACCTCTAAACTTATTTTCTGAGTTTGGTGGGGAAAAAAGCAATAAAAGAAAAAATATAATAAGCGCACACGAGGTATAATTTTTTTAAAAAGGGAATAAAAACTTTAGACTAAAATATAAAAAGTTATTATTTTGATTTATTTAGTTTCAATGCAATTTCCTTTTTACAAAAACAAATGACATCGAAATCATTCTAATGTATGTTCCATCCTGTTAGAAAAAAATAACTCATTCTTCTGTAAATTTCGAAACTACTCCTATGAGTACTCAAAAACTAATTAGTTCCACGAATGATTTATGCTTAGAAATTTTTATGAATTTTCTCCGAAAATCATAAACACGATTTCTTACTCATATGGATATAATTTCATAGCAGTCACGTGACAATGGGTATCTTATGCAATATTTATAGCTATAGTGGTAAGAGTAATTTCATCAGGTAGTTGTTTTACTTTTAAATTGCTTAGTTTGAAGCATAATTTCAATGAAAGATGGCTTATGGAGTGACACGTATCCGTACTAGGAAATTTGCTCAACAATGTGCTGGTAAGTATATTAACCCTTTACAACTCATATCCAGGCATACTTTATTTTATTTTATTTATTTATTTATTATTATTTCTTCGCATATTTCCCCTTTTAATGTTTCATTTTAAAGATGCCAATCATTAAAAAGTAAAGAAAAAATAATTATATAAGATTTTAAAAAGAATTATTTAACCAGTTTTTAGAAGTATTGAATCGTTCTTCAAATTTACACGAATTTTTAAAATGAATCGTTAAGAACCGTATTATTTTTTGGAAATATTATTTACTCCCTTTTTTTAAAAGTATTAGATCTTTTTCCAAATTTTTATGAATTTTTAAACTGTGAACTACGAAAAAATTGCAAAAAAGGCAACACTTTTTCTTTTATGATTGAAACAAAATTTCTATCTCAACAATTCAACCATCCTTCAGTAATAACTACTACTTATTTAAATCAGTAGGAATTAAATTTATTTTAGCAATTATTTTTCAATTCAATCTTTCCAGTTTAGAACACTGATCTTTAAATCGTCTTAATTCATCATATTAATTATTTATTTTTTAAACTTTCGAACATTGTTGAAAAGTCTTTATGAATTCATTTTTTCTGTCTATCTGACTGTCCATGCTGTAACTCAAGTAATTATACTCGGATCGCCATGCAATTGATATATGTTATTTAGGTTTACTATGGCATCTTCGGTATTGAAAATGAAGTGTGTAGCATTTATAGTTCGTTTACACTTTACAGGGACGCTCAAAAAATTCCTTTTTACATTACGGTCTACCGGGATAAATCGTTTGCTGTATATTTTAATGATATTACACTGTTTTAAAATTGATAATATATCACTTATATGGATTAAAAGGAGCTTAAGAGAGTAGGGTGTGCATAGTATTCATCATTCATTAATAGGTTCACACAAAAGAATTCGGTTACAGTACTGTCTATGAATAATAATTGCTGGAAGTACATTTTCAGTTGTGGTACGCGTGTAACGGAATTTTTTTTCGAGTGTTACAGAACATCTACCAGGAACTGCGAACCTATGGCACGCGTGCCACTTTTGGCACGCGAAACAGCGGTAGAATTGATAAAAAAGAGTCACTGGTCCCAAGGATCAGTAAACATCATAGTTTACTGGTCCTCTGACATCGTCACTGGCCCGCTACATAAAATTCTATTAAGTACCATTAACCCTTTGAGTGACACCCCTCTCCTCCTAGAATATAAACTAAACTTCCTTTCAGTTATCCAAAATTTTCGACATAATGAAATATAAAATTATAATTTGCTAAAAATTAAATGAACAGTACATAAACTATAAAATTATTATGTATTTTATTACCGATTATTTATTTTAACTGACTGTAAGTTTTAATGTAATTTATTATTATTATTTTTTTTTTAATAAAATAAAATTCTTTGGTTTGTATTTGGTTGTGGTTTTCTCATGAACGGGAAAATTTACGTTTACCTGTCAGAGAAGGAAAAAAGTTACTGGTCCTGCGGACCACTAAATTTTTTAAATTAGTGGTCCGATGGAATTTTTAGTGGTCTCGGACCAGCGGACCACCAAGGATTTCGAACGCTGCGAAAGAATATTTTTGGCACGGCATTGCTTGTTGCTCTAAATCAAAATAAAGTGAAATTACACAAAATCGGGAATGATTTTTTCTAAATTTGATTAAATGGAAATTGAAAAATTTTAATTGCGGTATATTATATTCCAATCTAATTAATTATGGTCTCAAAATTTTTTCAAATAAAGATGATATTTGAAAACTGTCAGCAAGAATAGATTATTAGACATCACTAAATACCGAACGTTAAATTATGGCAACTTTGAATTTATTTCGCGCAGCTATTCAAAGAAACTGGCGTTTGCTATTTTAACAGTTTTTCTGCGTATTACTGTTTTCACAAATGAATAATATCAAAACTCGAACTGAAAAAATTTGTCAGATAAATCCGGATCAGTTTGCATTAAAATTAACCTGATATTGAGATGCAACAACAGAAATCAAATTACATCGCATTAATTTTTTTTATTAATTTCTAAAATATATCTGTTTCTACAATTATTATAGCGTAGTACCTACTTGTATGTTTCTAATAATTTTTAAATTTTAATCGAAAATTTTAAGTAATTTTAATTCATATTTTTCCACCTTCTAAATTTGTTTTTTAATTGGCACGTCCTGGTCACGTAAAGTATTTTTTGATCAAATTTGGCACGCGGCAACAAAAAAGGTTCGCCGACCCTGAATATACTGTCCTGTATACAGGACATAGCTGAAAATTATTTTCAAACTCTAATTTTTTTTTCTTTTTGCTTCTAATATATTTGTTTTGATTGACCTTTAACAACAACAAAAAGTATTGTACGAGTATATGAAATATATATAATGTTTCAGTTTAAAGATGCCAATCATTAAAAAGTAAACAAAAAATAATCATATAAGTTTTTTAAAAATAATTATTTACCGGTTTATAGAAGTATTGAATCATTGTTCAAATTTATATGAATTTTATAAATGAACAGTTAAAAAATATACTATTTTTCAGAAATATTTTTTACACCACTTTTTAGAAGTACCAGACCTTTTTCCAAATTTGTATAAATTTTTAAACTGTGCGCTACGAACAATTGTAAAAAAGACCGTTTTCATGATTTGCTTATACTTGTCCTTTTATGATTGAAACAAAATTACTATATCAAAAAATCAAGCCATCTTTCAGTAATAGCTACTATTTATTCCAGTCAATATCAATTAAATTCATTTTAACAATTATTTTTTAAAAACATCTTTCCAGCATAGTTGAAGCCCCACCAGTGGCCGAGAGGTTCTGCTGTCGAAGCTGGTAGACGGGAAATGCTGGGTTCGAACCCAACCGCACTCGTCGGCGATTTCGGTTGGGAGTTTTGAGTGGTTTTCTTCTAACCTTGGATATCTTTACGTAAATACGGATTAGGTTCCCTTAGAAAGATCCCTACAGAGAGCACTCCCCCTCGGGCCTATGTTCCTCGTCTAGGTAATCGGCCATCATAAAAACAACAACAACAACCAACGTACAGCTCAGATTCAAAATATTAGAATAATTACTTTTTTTTCACAAACTGGAAATATCCTTTGGTAATTTAACATATTTTAATGCAAATATGCAAACGATATTTTTATTAAGAACTTATTGTTGATTAAACTTATTTATTATCTTAAAATTAATATAATTTTTGAAAAGAATAATTGTAAAAAAAATTATTTTGAAAAGTCAAAATATTAGAATATTTATTCAAGTGGTTCAAAATATTAGAATATTTCGCATTAATTCTCCTTTAATTATCACCAATTCATAACTGCTGGCATCATTGATTAAATTCAGACGATTTTATTTAAAATCGGTGTTCTTTTTATAGTTTGTTTGCTTTTTCGTCTTAAAATGGGTCGTGTGGGTGATATTCCTGAATCTATTAAACTTCGCATGTTTGATTTGTATCGGCACGGTAAAAATCAATGTTATATAGGGAATTATTTACATTGTTCGCAATGAAGCGTTAGTAAAATACTAACACAATATTCAAAAAATGGAAAATTTCAGAATAATCGCCGAAATAGCGGACGAAAACCAAACGCATCTGCTAGAGCTGACAGGAAATTGAAGCGTATAGTTAAGAAAAACCGATTTAAAAGCGTGCAATTCTTGCACCGAAAATGGAAAGAAGAAGGAGTTGAAGTTTCTACATCGAGAACATTAAGACGTCTCCATAAATTTAAGTTTGAATCTCGTATACCGAAAACAAAATCTCTCATGACTGTAAAACAAAAACGTATAAGATTCAATTGGTGTAAATCAAGACGTTTATGGAGCGAAGAAGATTGGGAAAATATAGTATTTAGCGATGAAAGTATGTTTTGTATCTATACAAGATAATTTCATCCCTAACTAATATGTTTTCCAATCTTCTTTGCTCCATAAACGTCTTGATTTACACCAATTGAATCTTATACTTTTTGTTATACGGTTTGTTATACGGTTTTGTCGATACAAATCAACCATACGAAGTTTAATAGATTCAGGAATATCACCCACACGACCCATTTTAAGACAAAAAAGCAAATAAACTATAAAAAGAACACCGATTTGAAATAAAATCGTCTGAATTTAATCAATGATGCCTCCAGTTATGAATTGGTGATAATTAAAGGAGAATTAATGCGAAATATTCTAATATTTTGAACCACTTGAATAAATATTCTAATATTTTGACTTTTCAAAATAATTTTTTTTCAATTATTCTTTTCAGAAATGATATTAATTTTAAGATAATAAATAAGTTTAATCAACAATAAGTTCTTAATAAAAATATCGTTTGCATATTTGCATTAAAAGATGTTAAATTATCAAAGGATATTTCCAGTTTGTAAAAAAAAAGTAATCTATACTTCTATACTTCCTATTATAAAGAGAAAAAAATTGTTTATTTGTAGGAGGTAAGCTCAGGAACTACCGAACCGATTCCAAAAGTAATGGTATCAAAATGATGGTGTTAGTCCAACTTAGAACATAGGCTATATCTTATGTCGGTGCCAATACCCCAAAGGTGAGGCGGGAGCAAAAAACGTTCTGAAAATGCGATTTTTGCGTTACTGAAGGGCCTAGAAATATGAAATTTGGAATATTAGTTACTTATAAGATATAAATGATGTCTAAGAACAGTTCTTAAACAATTCGAAATTTAAAAGGGGTGAAAATGCACAAAAAGCGTTCTAAAAAACGTTCTAAATGGTAGTTTCTACATAATCTCAGGAAATACCAAACCGATTTAAAAAATATTGGTGTCTGAAGAATAATCTTCATATATTCCACGAAATTTCACGTTATCACGATTCAAGATATTTTTATTGGGAGAGCATAGTTGTAGAATTTACGATTCGTTTTAAATCCTATTTGGGAGAGCTAAGTTCCAGAATTCACGATCTGTTTTTAAATAATATTAATGTAAACAAACATATTTCACAACTGAAAATGGCGCAGGTGTTGTTCAGTATAAAATAGCACAAGATGATTAAAAACTTTGTTAATTCTATATTTACACTTTTAATATGTACAATATTTACAACGAAAACATTTGAATAATATTTGTTATTCCTCATTAGGAATTCCAGATAATTTCTTTTATATGTTCAAGAATATTTATTTCTCCCTTTTCGGAAGATCAAGAAATACACAGCCAGCATGCTGCTTTCGAGATTCACATTCAAACTGAACTAAAAACAAGAGAAATGCTTTTAAAACAATTAATACTTCAGCAACTATTTCTTCTAAAAAGAAGCCAAGCATGATTTCATATTCGGAAATAAATTTCCCCTTTTTTTTAAATTAAACATCATTTCTTCTAATAGAAGACCACGATAAAAACCCTATACGCAGCTTATTACCTGCTACGTTCGAGATTCACATTCACAATAAAAAACTAAACTAAAAAAGGAACAAGAAAGAAAAAATGTTTTTTAATATTAATTCTCTAGTCAGACCACGTGACCTGGGATCACTGGCGCCTAATCAGTCTGGCTGAGAAAAGAAGAGGTTTGCGAAATTTCACAAACTCCCCCCCGATGAACAAGGGTTCATCAAAATGGGGATTCAAAATAATTAAAGTAGAAATAAAATTATTCTAAAAAATTATCAGTTACACTTTACATAAATACAATACAAATCAAAATATATACTTACATACTGGACTTCAATAAAATAATAAACAATTTAAAAAATTTGCCAAGATGTTTCTGCTACTAAAAATAGAAAGAACAATTTAAATCTATACAACTTTTCTAGGATATTCATCAAAAAAAAAATTAAACTAAAAATTAGAAATATTATCAAACAAGAAACATTTTTTTTTTTTTTTTTTTTTTTTTTTTTTTAAGTGAAAAAAAAAAATCTTTTTTTTTAAAGTCAATAACAAAAAGAGTTCAATTTTTTTTTTTTAAAGTCAAATGTCAAATGAGAGTTTTTCAGTCTCTAATAATATCAGTTTTTTTTCAGTTCTATTAATAAAAAAGTTCAGAGTTTTTTCACTTCTAAATTATATACAAGAATCAATAGGTCTTTTAATGATGGAATTAGTTGCCTTCAGTTCATAAGACCTCATTTTTTTTTAAAATCTCTGTCCACAAATACCTAACTTCCAGAAAGTTCTTGATACATGTTCATATGCATAAAAATCACATCATATATTTCAAAGTCAGAAGTTTTATTCTGGTCCGTGTAGTGAGCAGATTGTAAGTTGAGAAGATACTCATTTTTCAAGCGCTTCCAAAAATGATTCAGAAGAGTCTCGCGCAAACGGAAGCGTTTCACTAAGGATTCCTTGGTTGCAGGTAAACACAAGATATGCTTTAGAGTTGCTATAACTAGTTGACCAGGGCGAACACTAAAGTTCTTGGAGACTGCACATTTGTTTAGGACTGATTTTATGCATTGTCTGGATCTTAAAATCCAAATTTTTTCACGAGTTGATACTAATGTACTGGGCACTCCTGAATGAAAAACTTTTTCATGTGCATCTTTCACGATTAATTCAGTCAAATTATGTTTTGCAGGAATCACAAAGGGATGTTTTTCATAAAATGAGGAATCAGACTTTTGTAACAGTCCTCGCACGAATAGCAAACCTTCATCTGACAACATAGGAATTAACTGTAGAAGATTCAATTCTTTAGGGATACTCTTGCTACATTTCATGGATTTTACAACTTCAGGGAAACTTTCTTCCTGCATTAGCTTAAACCAAAAATTTTCAACATGTAAAATTTTCTCAGCTGATAATTCTGAAAAATCTCTTTTCTCTATCTTTAATTTTATATTAGAAATAAATCTAAATAGCCAAGCAGTTACTCGATACAATTTCTTTAGGGAGCTATACTTTTCAAGAATAAAAATGGGAATTTCATCAGATTTATTTGTTTGAACAACACAAGAGATGGTGGCTGCTTTTTTATACTTCTCTTCAGAAACATCAGGTAATCGAGATGCAGCAATTTTAACACTAGGCCACTGATTTTCAGGCAAGGAAAGAAATTCAGGAACATACACATTAGGGTTAGCATCAGGAAAAACATGCAATTGGAGATGCTCCTTTTCCATGATCAGGTTGCTAAAATAGTGTCGGGGAATTTTCAAATGAGTGAGATCAGGGATTTCTGAAAGTCAATTTTGCCAATTATTTTCTAGTTCACCACAAAAACTTTCATCCCATGATATTTCCATTATCCACAATTGCTGCAAAAGGCATTTGACATGAATAACAAAAGGGGCAATAAATCCGGCTGGATCAAACAACGTAGCTGCAATTTTCAAAACGTTCCGTTTTGTACAAGAATCATTGCTTAAATTTTCTAACAATGGTCGTAATTCTAGTCCTAATTTATCTTCTGTATTGTTCCAGATCAATCCTAAAATTTTCAAGGAAGTATTTGAAGGTTCGGGACTAGAAACAGGAATGTTTTCGTCAACCCATTTTTTCCTAAGTTCCTGAGAATTGCTTTCAAATTTTCTTAACTTCATCCCCCCTTCTTTCAAAATATCAACAGCTTCTTTAGTTAAATTAAAGGCTTTTAGAACATCGTTTTCTCCTGAAAACAAATCATCAACATAAAAAGAAGAATTTAGGATTTCAAATGTTTTATTATGAGAGCTTTTATATTTATTAATATGGTGCTTAATAGTACAAGCAAGGATAAAGGGACTGCAGGTGACACCAAAAGTAGCTCTGGTCATTCTATAGGGTACTATGTTTTTATTCTTATCAAAATCTTCATAATATAAGAATCTAAAATAATCGCGATCTTCCTCGGCTACAGATATTTGCAGAAAAGCTTTTTCAATATCAGCCGAAAAGGCAATTTTATGTAAACGGAATTTCAAAATTATGTCTAAAACATTAGGATTTAAGTTAGGGCTGTGATTCAAACATTCGTTTAATGATAGAGAATCACCATATTTGGAAGAAGCATCATAGACTATGCGCATTTTTGTTGTAGTTTTGTCGTCACGGATAACAGGTCTGTGTGGCATGTAATAGGAATTATTAGAATGTTTCTCGGTGCACAATTCTATTACACCCTCATTAAACTGCTCTAGCAAAATGGAGTTATATTCTTTAAATAAAGAATCGTTTTTCAAGAATTTATTTTCTAAACTAGAAAACCGCTTCTTTGCTACTTCAAGATTATTTCTAAGTAATTCGCGAGAATCTTTCCACAATAATTTTGCTTCATAACGCCCATTTACGAATTTTAGATTTTCTTTAAATTCTTTTATTACCTCATCATCGGTAATGTTCTTTTCATTGCTTTCAGCAATGCCAATTGATTCAAGATCCCAAAATGCTTTCAGTTGGGTATTTATATTTTCAACTGAAACACGCAAACAAGCTACTTCTTTTTTATTAGACTCTATTTGCCCTTGCACCGTATGGCCGAAAATAGTTTCTGCAACGTATAATTCTTTTGTCAATTTTCCCTCGATTCCCTTTAATATTTTCCACAAAAAGTTAGACCCTAGCAAAATATTTATTTCCTGTTCAAGATCTGTATCAGCAGGCTTAAAGCCTCTTGTTCTCATTATCTCTAGAAGTTCTGGTTCTAGAGTTTTCACAGAAGCTCCAGTTATATTATCAACCACTAGTGCTTCGATATTTATCGAGTTAATAGGTTGCACAACACTGGATAATTCTAGAGCAACAACTTCATAGCAAGATTCATAAGGGCGTCTCCGCCCAAAAGGATAAACTAATAAATTTTCTCTTCGCAATGGCTTCAATTTTAATTTTTGTACTAGCGATCTCTTCACGAAGCATTTTTCTGAACCACTATCACATAAAACGCGAGCCAACAAGCATTCCTTACCAGCAGACACAGAAACTGTACAAGTCTGCAATAATGTAGATTTATTTTGTTTATATTTTTGTTCCGACATCATAGATACAATTGCACCTTTCATTTCTTTTTCAGGATTTTCTTTTGCTGTTTCTTTAAAACAAAACAAAGGACCATGGTTAGTGTTACCACATTTGGAACAAGGGTTAATTTTTGTTCTACAGTTTACAGATAAATATGACTTATTTGTGCATTTGTAACAGCGGCCTTCTTTCTTTAATTTATATCGTTTTTGTTCATCAGTGAA
Source organism: Maratus speciosus (assembly GCA_963932465.1). Lineage (NCBI taxonomy): Eukaryota > Metazoa > Arthropoda > Arachnida > Araneae > Salticidae > Maratus > Maratus speciosus. Next base: position 545,400,166 of record OZ010794.1, read on the forward strand.
TTTCAAACAATTTAGTCCTACATGATCAGAAGATTTGCAAAATATGCAAAACTGTTTTGTAGATGTATTTAAAGCAGCAGCTGAAGGTATATTTTTCTTTTGAGGAAAATTTTGATATTTACTTGAAGAATTTTCATATTTAGTTTTAGAATTTTCATAAGCTTTGCTTTGGGAATTGTTTACTAAATTAGTAGCTTCACGACATCTTAATTCCGTTTTAATAAAATTTATTAAATCGGTGACTTCACAGTCCTTATCGGGATCACCATGGTTCGTACGCTTTGGAAAAAGTAGAAAAAGTGCTGGAAAAAAAAGTATTCATTTTCAAGGAATGAAAAGTGCTGGAAAAAAAAAGTATTCATTTTCAAGGAATGAAAAGTGCTGGAAAATATCGCGAACTTTGACAAATTGTTGCCGAAAAATATCAATTTCAACAATCATTCGCATTTAAAAAATCGGTAATTTCGTCAAAGGATCGCTTTAAAAATGCGAATTTCTTCTAAAGATTTCGCAAAAAAACGCGAATTTTGCCGAAAGGTCGTGGAAAAAAACGCGTATTTCGTCAAAGACTAGAGAAATAACCCGAATTTCGACAAGAAATCTCGAATAAAGCGCAAATTTCGTCAGAGGGACGCGGAAAACACGCGGATTGCATTAAAAGATCGCGAGAATAAGCGTGTTTTCATCAAAGGATCGCGCAAAAAACGCAAATTTCGACAAAGGAAAAAAAACACAAATTTCGTCAAAAGATCGCAAAAATCGCGAATTTCTATAAAGGATCGCGTAGGGGTGATTCTGTTCCGAATTTTCAGAAAATTTAAGGCATTCATTTCCGAAAATTTAAAAAAATCGGTCACCAATCCGAAAATTCGGCCATAAAAAATCGCGAATTTCGATAAAGGGTGGCCAAAAAAAATAAATTTTGCCAATCGTTTTCAGAAAAAACGCAGATTTCGTCAAAGAATCGCGGAAAAAACGAAAATTTCGACAAAGGATTACGGAAAAACGCAAATTTCGTCAAAGGATTACGGAAAAACGCAAATTTCGTCTAAGAAACGCGGGAAAAACTGTAAATTTCGTGGAAAGATCGCAAAAAAACCCGAAAATTTCGTCAGAAGATCGCGAAAAACCCCGAAAACTTTGTCTAAAGATCGCGAAAAAACTCTAAAATATCGCGAAAAACCCCGAAAACTTCGTCAAAAGATCGCGAAAAAAACTGAAAATTTCGTTAAAAGATCGCGAAAAACCCCGAAAGTTTCGTCAAAAGATCGCGAAAAACCGAAAATTTCGTCAAAAAATCGCTAACAACCGAAAATTCCGTCAAAATATCGCGCGAAAACGACATATTTCGTCGAAAGATCGCGAGAAAACGGCATATTTCGTTGAAAGATCACGAGAAAACGGCAAATTTCGTCAAAAGATCGCGAAAAAAAGGCAAATTTCGTCGAAAGATCGCGAAAAAACGCGAATTTCGTCAAAGGGCTGCAATAAAAACGCATAGTTAATGTCGGGAGTGGATTTCCCCTCTCACCCTCTGCTGTAACTTTTCAGAAAATTTGAGTTAAATTTCAGAATTTCTTTAAAACTCAGAATCACCTCTAGGATCGCAGAAATAACGCAAATTTCTTCAAATGATCGCAAAAAACACCACACAAAATTCGACAAAGAATCGCGGAAAAAGCACGAATTGCATTATAAGATCGCTCAAAAAACTCTTAATATCTTTAAAGGATCGCGGAAAAAAGGGAAATTTCATCAAAAGGTTACGAAAAAAGACTAAATTTGTCAAAGGGCCTCTATAAAAAACGCATAGGCAGTGCCGGGAGGGGATTTACTCCTTCTGCTATCTGCTGTAGTCTTTCAGAAAATTTGCTGTGAATTTTAGAATTTTTGAAACTGAGAATCACCCTTGAAAATTTCGTCAACTATACGTTGAAAAGAAATCACGAATTTCTTCAATCTGTCACTGAAAAAAAGTTTCAAATTTTTACAATCCGCCGTGGAAAAATACCACAAAATTCGTCCATTGGTCATCGATAAAAAATGTAAATTTTGTCAATTTGTCGAAAAAAACGCAAAATTCATCAGTTTGAATGCCGATTTCATATATATCCCCCCCCCCCAAAAAAAAAAAAAAAAAATCGGTCATTTATAAAAATCGCGAATGTTGTCAATCAGTTAAAACTTCACCAAATTATATTAATTCCAAATTTTTCACTGTGTAACTGATAAAAATTTTTTATTTCCTTTTTATAAATCCATTAAAAAATAATCTTTTGTATTTCAAAAGTAAATTATCTTAACCTTTATTTCAATTATTTTTGTATGGATAAGCGCAAATGCTGTAAGGTTTGAGAATTCAGAGAATATTTATTAAAAAGTACATTGTTCACAACTTCAGAAATGATAATATATGACTCCTGATGAGTGTTCAGAATTGCTAAAATTTAACAGGTTTACTCCTGTTTTCTGCTCTTGTAGTGATACCATACCTTTTATTTATTTTTTTTAAATATTTTTTTGCACTTAAAGAAAAGAAAATCAAGCTCTGTTGTCTTAACTTTTTATTATATGTGAAATTTCTTCCTATGGTACCTTAATAAGTTAAAACACATTATTCTTTAAAAATTGTCTAATAATATCTTGAAAATGCCTGTTATAAAAATGAAAAGATTTGATAAGATTTCTTTGAAATAGATAATCAATGGGGTAGCTATTTTCCTTATGTGTTATTCTACGCCATTTTTATGCATGTATCTAAACAGTCCTTGAATAGTGCTGGAATAGTGCTTGAATAGTGCTTGAATTTTATTTGATCTCGAGTGTATGAACCATGATCACGTTTTCGATGAAAATCTAGTATCAAATTTTCGGGTAACAATCTTAATAATATTGGTAGTAATAAATGGCCGTAGGAGCCTGATGTCACTCCTAACGTATCAAGATTTCTCATACAAGTTTCGATATTATCATACAACTTTCTTAAAGAAATAACATTGTTAGTGGATTTCACTGGTTCAAGATTCAGAATTTTGTTCATGTAACAGTTTATTATATTTTCCCGCTTCCCATACCTTTCTTCTAAGAATTTTAAACAAGTAGAATAATTTTGATCTGTCAGTTCAAAACCAGATACAATATTATATGCAGGACCAGACAAGAAGGATTTGAGATATTGGAATTTTTCAATTTTTGATAACGATTCGTTTGAATCTATCGCACTAGTAAATAAATTAAAAAATTCTAAGAACTGGCTTGCATCACCAGAAAACTTTTCTATGTTAAGTTTAGGAAGCTTCACTGCCGAAACTGGTTTACTACCGATTTTTGAACCGTTACTTGATTCTAGTAAAACTTTTGGTTCAGTTTCGATTTTACATTTTTTAAGCCTCATCTTAATTTTAAATTTCAAACTTGATATTTTTTCAGAATATTCTTCTACCGATTTTAGTTCTTTTTCATATTCAGTTTTTTCCTGAATTAGCTCATCCATTTCGGAATCTAACTCCTTTAGTTGAGCTTCCTTTTCATTTGCGAGCTCTAACGATTCCATTAAAGAATCGCAATCAGTCTTATCAATATCAACAGATAATAATGTATCACATTTTGTGATTATATTTGTAACTGCTGCACGAACAGTAGCTCTTTTACTTTTAAGTTCTGTCTTATCCATGTTTAAAATTAAATTCAATTTTCAAAATAAATGATCATGAAAAATGTATATTTTCAAGAAATCAACAGTCATGCAGAATAATAAAGGTATTTCTTACCTTTTTTCCGGGTCTTGAGGCACCAAAACATGAAGAATAATCTTCATATATTCCACGAAATTTCACGTTATCACGATTCAAGATATTTTTATTGGGAGAGCATAGTTGTAGAATTTACGATTCGTTTTAAATCATATTTGGGAGAGCTAAGTTCAAGAATTCACGATCTGTTTTTAAATAATATTAATGTAAACAAACATATTTCACAACTGAAAATGGCGCAGGTGTTGTTCAGTATAAAATAGCACAAGATGATTAAAAACTTTGTTAATTCTATATTTACACTTTTAATATGTACAATATTTACAATGAAAATATTTGAATAATATTTGTTATTCCTCACTAGGAATTCCAGATAATTTCTTTTATATGTTCAAGAATATTTATTTCTCCCTTTTCGGAAGATCAAGAAATACACAGCCAGCATGCTGCTTTCGAGATTCACATTCAAACTGAACTAAAAACAAGAGAAATGCTTTTAAAACAATTAATACTTCACACTTCAGCAACTATTTCTTCTAAAAAGAAGCCAAGCATGATTTCATATTCGGAAATAAATTTCCCCTTTTTTTTAATTAAACATCATTTCTTCTAATAGAAGACCACGATAAAAACCCTATAGGCAGCTTATTACCTGCTACGTTCAAGATTCACATTCACAATAAAAAACTAAACTAAAAAAGGAACAAGAAAGAAAAAATGTTTTTTAATATTAATTCTCTAGTCAGACCACGTGACCTGAGATCACTGGCGCCTAATCAGTCTGGCTGAGAAAAGAAGAGGTTTGCGAAATTTCACAGTGTCAAAATGATAGTGACAACGTTTGCTCCAAGATAGGCTATGTTTTATGTCGGTGCCACTACCCCAAAGGGGGTGTAGGAGCAAAAAACGTTCTAAAAATGCGATTTATGTGTTACTGAAGGGCCTAGAAATATGAAATTTGAAGTATCAGCTACTTATTAGATATAAAGGATTTCTAAGAACAGTTCTTAAACAATTCGAAATTTAAAAGGGGTGAAAATGCGCGAAAAGCGTTCTAAAAAACGTTCTAAATGGTGATTTCTACACGATCTCAGGAAATACCAAACCGATTAAAAAAATATTGGCGTCAAAATGATGGTGAGAACCCTTGCTCCAACATAGGCTATGTTTTATGTCGGTGCCACTACCCCAAAGGGGGTGCAGGAGAAAAACGTTCTAAATTGCGGTTTTTGCGTGACGGAAGGGCCTTGAATTGTGAAATTTAGAATGGTAGTTAGTTATAAGATATCAATGATCTCTAAGGACATTTCCTAAAAAAGTCGAAATTTAAAAGGGGGTCAAAATGCGCAAAAAGCGTTGTAAAAAAGTTCTAAATTGCGATTTCTAGCAATCTCAGGAAATACTGAACCGATTTCAAATATAATGGTGTAAAAATGATGGGGACAAATCTTGCTCCAAGATAGGCTATATTTTATATCTGTTTCCACTACCTCAGAGGAGATGCAGGAGCAAAATGAGTGAAAAGCGTTCTAAAAACGTTCTAAATGCCGATTTGTCACCAATATCTCAGGAAGAATCAAACTGATTTCAAAAGTAATGGAAAGAAATTGATGCTGACAGCCTCTGCTTTAACATAGACGCTATTTTAAGTCGGTATCACTATCACCTAGACCAGGCACGGCAAACCTTTTTGCGTACGCGTGCCAAAAATTCGCACAGAAATATTTATTAACAAATGTCACGTGCCAAACTTTTGTGCAGCGTACTATGTTTATACGAAACACTTTTTATAAAATCAGTTTGCTTTCATGCATTAATAATTGATTAATAATTAAGAAATATTCAAAACAGAAATGAGATTTCGCTCTAATCATGGAATCAGCCATTAAATTAATGAAATTTTAATTCGTAAATATGATTTATTTACGAATGACGTATGTATGAGTACGTACTGTAATTAATAAAAAAACCTGCTAATTTTTATTTTAGTAATTTTTAACTTAGTATGAAACATCTAAGTTATAATTATACAAGTTCTTTAAACAATGTATTTATAATATATTGGTGAGATTTTTGCTGTTGTACATTCGATGGAAAATGCTTTATACCTTGTTCATATTTATCAAAATTGGGTCCGTTTGCCCTTTTATTGCTATCTAACTTTATTCATCTGAAAAATACAGATTTTAAACTCATATAGAAAGGCATAATGCATGTCTAAAACATTACAAAGCATCTATCTATTCTAAAAAAAAGTAACTACCGCTGTCGCCGCAGCCGCCGCCGCCGCCGGTTTTGAATTTTTTGTGACCGGAGGTCTTTCTTCGTTAATATTAAAAAAACTGTTGCATACAAAAATATGAAAATCGGTAGAATTATAGAAAAATGTTTGATAAACACGCTGATGCAGACAGTTTTCAAATCGAAGAATTATTTTAAGAGATATTTAATTCCAAAGTTGGACAAAATCGTTCCATTAAAAAAGTTTTATAGGAGCAAAACCTGTACATAGGAATTTAATCATTTTTAGATCATTTTATGCGTCAGAATTTCCCGGTGTGCAGATTGCAGTTAGTTTTTTAATTTGAATAATTTTTCGAGGTTTTATTTCTATTTTAAACTCAAATTTTCAGCATTTCGAGAGATATTTTTTACAAACTAGGGGGCTCGGCCCCCTACGAGCTACGCTCGCCAACCCCCGTCCAGACACCGTAGACTCTAAATGCACGCTAATTTTATCGGCTTTAAAAAGATTTCGAAAGATTGAATTATAATTTAAAAAACAGTGGCGATCTCTCTATAAACGGATTTCTATTCATTTCTCTTTGACTGGGGAATTTTAACGCCAAATCCGTTGCGGTACTACTTGATTATCCCATCGACCAATTTCGCCAAATTATATAAACCGCCAAACCACTCGCCAAATTATACAAATTGACATAATTTTTATTTTAAATAACGAAAAAACAAATAAATTAGTACAACATTAATAAAAATACAAATAAAACGTCGAAATAAAAATAACTTGATGACGTAGACACGTGTAACAACATTTCAAAATAAGCTAATATAAAAGAAATTAAGTAAACAGAGTCTTTGTCTCCTGGTATTTTTTAACAAAGTGAAAAGAAAGATCTTTTAAATGAGACATTTTAAATTAATCGTTTTTAATCTGACGTAATTTTGACCAAACTATTCTTTCTCTTTTTAATATTCACGTGAAAATACTTGTGTTAGAAATTAAATATTATTTGCGCTTTCCTAACAAAAATAGTTGAAAAGTATCCTCTTAAAATATCAAATAAATGTCTAGCGCAATTTCTAAATTTAAACCGTTTTGCAATATTATTTTGTGTTCATTTTATGTAATAACTGTAATGTGACGTAAATATGACGTAATTTCTCCTATTTAAGACTTCTAACGCATGTTAATAAATTTATTGCTTTGCAAATTCCTTTCTCTCTTAAAATTCACGTGTAATTATAGTTCTAATGACATAATTTTTAATAAGTTCCTGCTTTTTGTACATAATTATTTAATTCTAATTCCAAATGTTTTTTTCTGTTTATAATAGTCACGTGTAAATAAATTTTTAATTTATTTAGACGTATAAATATTTTTTTTTGAAGCAAACATTATTGCTTCCACTGTTTATACAGTTGGCAACAGTTTAAATTAATATCACTTTCTAAAATCTGTTAAAAATATCTCTAGAAATGCTGAAAATCTGAATTTAAAATAGAAATAAAACCTCAAAAAATGAGTCAAAATAAAAAAATTAATGCAATCTGCACTCCGGCAAATTCTAACGCATAAAATGATCTAAAAATGATTAAATTCCTATGAACAGCTTTTGCTCCTATAAAACTTTTTTAGTGGAACGATTTTGTCCAACTTTAGAATTAAATATCTCTTAAAATAATTCTTCGATCTGAAAACTGTCTGCATCAGCGTGTTTATCAAACATTTCTGTATAATACTACCGATTTTCATATTTTTGTATGCATTATTTTTCTTAATATTAACGAAGAAAGACCTCCGGTCACAAAAAATTCAAAACCGGCGGCGGCGGCGGCGGCGGCGGTGACAGCGGTAGTTACTTTTTTTTAGAATAGAGAGATTTTAGAAAATTGTATTAATTTAAACTGTTGCCAGCTGTATAAACAGCGCAAACAGTAATGTTTGCTTCAAATTAAAAAAAAATTTTACACGTGACTATTATAAACAAAAAATATAAAAAGCAGGAACTCATTGAAAATTACGTCATAAAAACTATAGTTACACGTGAATTTTAAATGAGAAAGAATATTGTAAAATAATAAATTCAGTAACATGCGTTAGAAGTCGTAAATAGGAGAATTTACGTCATATTACACTTATTACGTAAAGTGAACAAAAAATAATATTGCAAAACAGTTTTAATTTAAAAATTGCGCGAGACATTTACTTGACATTTTAAGATGATCATAATATTTCATTTCTAACAAAAGTATTTTGACGTGAATATTAAAAAGAGAAAGAAAAGTTTGGTGAAAATTACGTCAGATTATTATTGTCAGATTAAAATTATAATTCAATCTTCCGAAATCTTTTTAAAGGCGATCAAATTAGCGTGCTGTTAGAGTCTGCGGTGTCTGAACGGGGGTTGACGAGCGTAGCTCGTAGGGGGCAGAGCCCCTTAGTCACAGGAAAAGAAAGTTATCAAATTTAAATCGAATTTTTTTTTTAATTTCACGTGCCAGAGAAATTGCTTTGCGTGCCAACTCTGGCACGCGTGCCATAGGTTCGCCAACCCTGACCTAAACATTGCAGGAGCAAAAAAGCGTTCCAAATTTCGATTTTTGTGATCGGTAGGGGCTAGCAACTTAAAATTAGGCAATGTACATATTTATTACATATAAATGATCTTTAAGAACAGTTTCGAAAAAATTGGAAATTTAAAAAGGGGTGAAAATGCGCGAAAAGCGTTCTAAAAACGTTCTAAATTGCGATTTCTACTCAATCTCAGGAAATTCCAAAGCTATTTCAAAAGTAATGGTTGCAAATCAATGGTGACAGTCCCTGCTATAGCATAGGTTATATTTTATGTTGCTGTCACTACCATCTGAGGGTTGCAAAAGCAAAACATGTTCTAATTTGCGTTTTTTGCATAACTAAAGGGTCTAACACTTTGAAGTATGGCATGGTATTTACTTACAAGATGAAACTGCTTTCTAAGAACTGTCGAAAGAAAATTGCAAATTTAAAAAGATGAAGTTAGCGAAAAGCGTTATAAATTACAATTTTTATGTAATCTTATCAAATACCAAACAGATTAAAAAAATAATGATGACAAATTGTTGGCGATAGAACCCGCTCAAACATAAGCTATATTTTATGTCTGCGCCACTACCACTAGAGGGTTGCAGTAGCTAAAAACTTTCTAAATTGCGATTTCTGTGATACTGAAAAGGCTAGAAACTTTAAATATGGCATGGTAGTTACTTATAAAATATAAATGCCCTCGAAGGACTGTCGAAAATAAATTCGAATTAAAAAGGGGTGAAGTGAAGGGGGAGAGGTGCGAAAAGCATTCTAAAAAAGTCCTAAATTAATTAATGAGAATTAATGAGAGTTTTAATGAGAGTTTTAGCTTTTTTTCGAATCTCACAGCGATTTTTTGACATTCGTAAAATGAATCCGGTTTCAAACTTTTAACCTAATATGGTAAATTTTGTCCTTTATGATTTTTGAATTTTGGAGATTTTATAATGCGATTCCATGCTATTTTCAGTTATTTTCAGAGATTTTTGTATTTCGCGTCAATTTTTTGACAGTTATGAAAGAATTCCGATTACAATATTTTACTCCATTACATTATATTTGCCCTCTGCAACTTTTGAATATTTAGCGCTTTTTAATGCTTCTTTTAGTGAGTTTTCAGTCCCAAGGCTTTATTTTTTTTTTTCTTGGACATTCGGAAAAAGAATCTGGCTTAAAATTTTTGTTCTAATATAATAAATTTTGCCATCTGCTATTTTTTAATTTTGGCGCTTTTTAATTCGATTTTCAGTGATATTTTTATTGAGATATTCAATGTGGTTTATAACGATTTTAGAGGTTTGTGGCGTTCCGCATCGATTTTTCATCCGTCATAAAAGATTTCCGTTAATAATGTTTTACCCATTATAGTAAATTTTTACCCAAGCGATTTTCAATGTGTTTTTACGATTTTCCGAGTTCCGCGGCATTTGTTTGACATTCGAAAGCGGAATTCGGTTTTAAGCTTGTAGCCTAAAACGGTAATTTTTCTCCTCATCGATTTTTAATGGGAATTTCCGGGTTTCACTGTTTTCAGTTTCAGCGAGCTTTAATACGGTTTTCAGCCTTTTGGGGTTTTTTTTTTCTATTTTGACATTTGGAAAATGAATTCGACTTCAAACTTTTAACGTAATATAGTAACAAAACAATACAAAACAAACAGGTGTTGCTATCCAACGTACAATTTATTCACAAGTTTAACATAAAACTCTACGTTTCGGTTTAGTCTTTAAAACCTTCGTCAAGAGAAAAAATTTCTAAAATATAAATCGACAACAAACTCTTTACATGCTACATTTTAAAATCATTTCAAAATACAAAGCAGTCTAACGGAAACTTCTTAATCCCAAATAAACAGTTCAGTGGCGCCATCTTTTAACCAAAGAAACTAACGATGAAAGAATTGCTGAAAAAATGTGGAAATTTTCATTGACATTTCAAAATAGAAAGCCATATTTCAGGAATGTGAAAGGAAACATTATCATTACACACTTCTTGGTTCCTTAGACGAATTTCTAAAGATTCACGAATAATAGCATTGAGCGGAATAACTTGCTTGGAAATAATGTAAGTAAATTTTGTCCTTTATAATTTTTTTAATTTTAGCGGTTTATAATTAATATTCCATGCGATTTTTAAATATTTTTTGCATTTCGCGTTGATTTTTTTTTTTTTTTTTCATTCATGATAGAATTCCGATTTGATTATTTTACCCCATTATATAAATTTTATCCGCACAGAAACTTGAATATTTATTGATTTTTAAAGCGATTTTTAGTGAGTTTTTTCACTCCCAAGGGGATATTTGACATTCAGAAAAGGTACCTGGTTCAATTTTTTACCCCAATTTATCCTCTGCGGTTTTTTTTTTAATTTTAGCGCTTTTTAATGTGATTTTCAGTGCGATTTTTATTGTGATATTCAATGTGATTTTTAACGATTTTTAAAGATTTTTGGCGTTTATGGAAGATTTCCGATAACAATGTTTTAATCATTGTAGTAATTTTTTTCCTCAAAGATTTTTAAATATTTAGCGATTTTCAATGTGACTTTTTTTTTTTTTCATTCGGAAAACGGAATTCGGTTTTAAACTTTTAGCCTAATATAGTAAAATTTCTCCTCCTCGATTTTTCCTGTTTCATGGCGATTTTTTGACAATTGTAAAAGGAATTCTGTTTCAAACTTTTGACCTAATATGAATTTTGTTTTAAAATTTTAGCCTATTATAGTAAATTTTTTCGTCCGCTATTTTTCAACTTTAGCTATCTTAAATACGATTTTGAGCTTTTTTGTGACATTTTGGAAAGGAATTTGGTTTCCAACTTTTAGCATAATATAGTATATTTTCTCCTGTGCTATTTTTAATTTTTTAGCGCTTTTTACCATTCTTTGTATCGCGATTTTTAGCGTCTTTCGCTTTACTCGACGGTTTTTTTTTTTTTTTTAATGATTATTCGTTATAAGATTTAGATTTCAAACTTTTATCCTAATATAGTACATTTTGACTTTTGTAATTGTTAGTTTTTGCTATTTTAATTCGATTTTGGCGTTTCTGTGTTACGCGCGGCGATTTTTTGAATATAGTAAATTGTGTCATTTTTTCAATAAAGTTTATTCGTGTTTCGTACAGCAACTTTCGAATTTTTCGTGAATTTTGTATGTGATTTTCAGAGGTTTTATTTCGTTTCGCAGAAGTTTTTCGACATTCGTGAAATGCAGTGTAAATCTTTTAGCCCAATACAGTGGCTCGGCCAACGCCGGGTGGATCAGCTTGTTGTGAATAAGGAAATAACTACAAATTAGCAATTCATTACTGATACTAAGTTATCAACTGAGTTGTTGCCTAAAACAGCCACATGCAAGATATGTGCAATTAACCCTTATCGGACGCTAGCTTTTTACACATGATTTTATTTTTATATTCTATTTGCACCACTATATTTTAAAAATAAATTTTGTGGTATATTTACGCCAAAAGAATAAAATTCGTGTAGGAAATGCCGGTTCTGACATCACATGGGATATGGCATAGGACCTATATACAAGGGCTGTTTTTTTTTTTTTTTTTTTTTTTTTTTTTTTTTTTTTTTTCATCCTCCGATGGGCCGTAAAGTAAAGACTAGTGTGAATAATAAAATTCTTTGATAGCCTGGAGTCAAGTACACTCAAAGCAACTTGTCGACATAATCGCAGTGAAGATTGAGTCATTTGTCATACTGGTGGGCGAGGGGGGGGGGGGGGGGGGACCTCCCTCTTCAAACAAGGTTGCCGCCAGCGTATTGAGGTAGGTCTCCAAGGCGTCTTGAAGATTTTTGTTGGAATGAAAAGTAAAATAGAGTGCTATCCACCCAGACCTATCTTCAGATCTCGAAAGAGGTGACAATCACTCCGTGCCAGCCAAATTGATGGCCCAAAAGCTTCTTTCTCGAATATTGGGGGGGGGGGGGGGGGGGGAGATGATTCGATGGAATGTGTTCGATTTGTGAAAGAAGCTGTTGAACAATCAGTTCGGCTAGCACCGAGTGATTTTAACCTTTTTCGAGATCTGAAGATAGGTCTGGGTGGACAACACTCCATTTCACTTTTCATTCCAACAAAAATCTTCAAGACGCCTTGGAGACCTATTTCAATACGCTGGCGGCAACCTTGTTTGAAGAGGGAGGTCCCCCCCCCCTCGCCCACCAGTATGACAAATGACTCAATCTTCACTGCGATTATGTCGACAAGTTGCTTTGAGTGTACTTGACTCCAGGCTATCAAACAATTTTATTATTCACACTAATCTTTATTTTATGACCCATCGGAGGTTGAAAAACAAACAGCCCTCGTATAGGGGTTAATCTGAATTTTTAGACTTTTGTAACCGTTATGACAAATATCAATGTCCTTTGTGATTGTGTAGAAAAATAAAGTAAGTGCACTTATATATGCCCGCAACCAATTACTTACTTGTCTTGAATAAAAACTCTGCCCCTAGTAGCCGAAGGAAACTTATCTTTCGACTTCCCCTCATATATCGGATGTAAACAGCTTGAAAATACTGACTCTGGGTTGTTTCTTAATAAAAGTATCAAGTATAAAAAAGTAATATCTAGCTAAAGCGATTTTAAAGTATATTTTTAAATTTTAAATTTTTTTTTTCCAAATACATGCAAAATAATGTTATGAACAATACATTTAATTTTGTGTGTGTTGTCTATTATTTATATATATATATATATTTCAGAAGAATATGAACGAATTCAACACGAGTTTGAGCTGTATGATGGTACCTTGGACAGTCGTTCAGGTAAAACAAAAGATATCAGTTTTGTTTGAAAAAATATCCGTAATATAAATGTACTACTATATTTGCTTTTTTGAATTATTTTCTTTCTTGTATTTTTTTATGAGAATTACATACATTTGCAATTTTGAGAATGTTTTTTTATAACTATGTTACTATTCTTATACTATTTCTTAGAATTAGTAATCTAAGTATTTTGAATATCACCATACAATACCTTTTGATTTTTTAAATCTTTTTGTAAATTATTAACACGCGGAAACTTATACAGGCGAACTCGCTTAAAAGTGCATTCTCTAGATATCTTAACGTAATACCATTTTTTAATCCATATTCACAAACTCATTTTTATTCCTATATGTTTAAGATTTCGAGTATTTTTTATTCAGATACTAAAGAATCAAATATATATATATATATATATATTATCTTAAGAGGTGTGGGGAGGGATCCCGGTAAACTGAAAAGATCTTTTTTAAATATGTTTTTAAACCAAACCATTATGGTGTCTAAAATATGATCTCAAAAGCAAATACACAAAATTTTTGCATATATCATAAACTTTAAACGCCTTTTTCTTGAAACTTTCTTTTTAATCTGTGTAGGTTTTCACACTAAAACCATTTAAGCTATCTTTTTTTTTTTTTAAATGTATTTATTTATTTAACTAGACTTTTATAATTGCAGGACAAACCTTTAAAGAATTAAAAATTTTAATATTGCTTTTTTTTTTTTTTTTTTAGTTCCGTAAATTAAAAATTAGTGCCGAAAAAATAGCCATATATTTCTAACAGTCACAATTTTGTGAAATGGCCGCATAACATAAGCATAATTTATTTACTCGCACAGCATAAATATGGAGTACATTCAAACAACACGGAACAGTTAGAATTTTAATGCAAAATTCGCAAGGTTAGGTTCTAATTATACGGAAATAGCCATATAGTATGTACATATACTATAGAAAACCATTAAATAATAATATACTTAATGCAGGATATAAATAATATATAATACCATTATTAATATTTACCGTATAGAAAATAGTCATATACGTCTAACAGTCACCATTTTGTGAAATGGCCGCATAACATAAGCATAATTTATTTGCACGCACTCAACATAAATACGGAATACATTCAAACAACATGGAACAGTTAGAATTTTGATGAAAAGTCCGTAACGTCAGGTTCTGATTATACGGAAATATCCAAATGGGTTCGTACCTCAGTTTGAGATTCTCCCTTTTGGAGAAAATTTCTCCGTTGAAGTTTTCTTGCCATGCAACCAGAAGCTCGCTTGCTTCAAAGATACCTCAAGAAGATGCTTCTGTTTAGACTCTGGAAAGTGATCTTGGCGTCTTCATATATTGATGTGATGTCTAAAGTGTTCTCAAGAACTTCTCAAGCATGCGCAATTTATGTGAGGCATGAATGTCTCTATAACGTCAAATTAAAAGTTTTTCTTACTATTTATGTATTTATAGTATCTATTCAAGGTTTAGAACTAGGACTTATAATCACTTAATATTATCTCTGTTAGAAATTGACGCTCTTGAGTAGGAAGAATTTGAGTGGAAGGGAGAATCAGGGTTTCTTTTTAACCAGGACGTAGTTAGTCCTCTCATTTCAGTAATCAACAACCATGGCGTCGTTCACTACACAGTAAAATGGTTGTATATTTGAACCGGATTGGTTCGTGATATGCAACTGATATAACAGGGCACTGGTCAAAGTTGCGTTTTTTGACACAAACATTTTACACCGCATAACCTGGCATATAGCCCTTCACCGGCGAAATTAAGTCTGGCGAAAAAGGTTTTAATGATAATTAATTACAGAATATGAAGGTAGTGGTTTTGCTACAGGGGAATTTTTAACCTGTTAAAAAATTAAACGTACGATAAATAGGTATCCGGTTTGTAGTTGTAATGATAGTTACGTGATAAGCGTCGATCTTTTTTTTACTATTACGACCTACAAAAATTATCATTTCAGACATATTTTGCGCAATAATTAAAAATTATTAATTTTGTGTAATTATTGTTATAAAACATTCATTTCTTCTTAGAATAACAAATTAATAGTTGACTTAAAAGAAAATTTACATCTATTAAATAAATTAAGAAAAAGAAAAAGTATAATTTATTGTATTTTCAAACATTTTAATAAGAAAAATACCAGTACAAATAGGTATTTGGCTGTAATATACCATTGATCTTTCAAATTATTATCTAGAAAATGTTTATAGTTTTAGCACTATTAGATTCATGAAGTTCTTGGAAATCTTTGACATTTACAGAATCAACGTACAGATCCCAATCTTCAACGCATTCAATTTCCTCTTCTTCACCTTAAGGGGTTGACTTGTATACTAATATATCTCAAATGGGCCAATTTAGGGTTGGAAAAATAAGGTCGACTTATGCAACTTAAAATTCGGTATATTGACCCCATTTTATATTTGGATACCAACAAAGGCCATTGTAAAACAGTGTTTTCTTTTGTTCGTTGATCATTCCGAGTTAAATTCAAATAAATGCATTATATTTCGTAATATTGTTGGCGTAGTTTAAGTTTGAATTAGAATAATCAGGGTTCAGTGATGTATACTGATTGGTATTAGGTAACAGGTCATGGAACAATGTAAAATGAAGCAAAGGTCGCTCCGTAACACTCAAATAACTTAGGCAGCCGTCATTACGATACCATCAAGATCACATATTGAATAGTTTATCTGCAGTCGTCGATATTTTACCTACAGCCTTGGTCGATACACACTGGCAGTTTTCCGAAAAAAAGGAAAAACACTTTTCACAAAAGAAGAAATTTTATTACTTTCCTCTATCAGAATACATGGGCTAGCATCCACCACAATTCTAAAAAACACTAGGCACTTTTTCCCGTCATCGTTTCACAGACTCTGTTTTATAAAATGTTGGAAGTTCATTCGATTATTTCGGTGACGTTCTTCTAGACAGCAACATAGTTTAAACAACAAATGCCACAAAAAATCTGATCTCCGCGCTCATGTTTCACGTTTTACACCAGTCGAGACGTAGGAATCTTTTCGCCAATGCAGGGGTAATTTAATCAATGAGCGTGCGGCAAGGTTGGGGAACTCTTTAATGTATGCGGCTTAAAATTGAGCAGAATTGACCTAGTCGAAATTACGCGGGGAATCGAATTATAGAATAAAAAAGATGAAAAAAAAGAAATGGTATAAATCAGATAACATTAATAGAATAAATATCAGCAAATTAATATTGAGAAATAAAAAGGTCTTGAAGAAAAATTATCAAGGAGAAATGTTTTTTAGAAGATTTTGGGAGGAAATTAAATACGCGTTTCAAATAGAATGAATTTAAATGAACGGAATGAATGGAATATTATTTAAGATAGGAAATAATTTAATAAACTAGGATTGTAGAATAATTTAAAAAAAATTGTTATGGAATAAGTTCTACAGCTCATATTCAAAATATTAGAATAATTACTTTTTTTTACAAATTGAAAATATGTTTTTGTGATAATGGTGAGGGCCGGTTTATTATGGGATAAGTTGGTAGTACAACACGATGTATATTTCGCAAACCCCAGTCATGGATCCGTTTCCTGTAATGAATGTCCTCCAGGCAATAATTCAGGAGAAAGTTCCATGGAAAAATCTTTATTTAGGCTAAGATGTGAAATTGGTGGTGGCCCCCACTACTCAGCAAATTTTAAGATCTTTAGGGTAGGACCAGGGGCGCCATTTCAGAAATTTCTTGAGGGGGTGGGGGGCAAACATTTCTTTGAATTTGTTGCATATATCTGAGGAGCACTGTACATTGCATTATTGAGGAGAAGCATTATTGACACAATTTGATTATCAAACATCTTTTAAAAATGAGCCAAAATACTCATTGATAATAGGTGTATCTCACTTTGAGAATCTTCCAATAACAAGGTTTGAGAAAATATTATTGATAATTGTCCATTTCTGTCCTTAAACTGCTTTTTTAAGGATAAATTTTTATTTTCGAAAACTGACGTTACTTTGGCTTTTGTGCAATTTCAGAAAAAAAAAATTGAGCAACATGTGATGACTGATACATTTTGAAATATTAAATTCCTTGAGGGGGGCAATTGCCCCCCTAGCCTCCCCCAAATGGCGCCCCTGGGTAGGACGATCAGAGAGCAAGTCCCTTTCAATCTGCTAACTGCGTAATTTAATGCGCCAAGAATACATCTGTCTTGAGCCAATACGCCAATCACAAAAATAACCGTTAAACTGGGAGAGATATTAAAATTTGAACTAGATAAACACCAAGGACAGAAAACACATTTGGCAACGAATTAATAAGTGAAATAAAAAAGCAAACCTATCATTGCTTGCATAAAGTATAACGGTGAGGATAATTAATGACAAATATCTATTAACCGGCCGAAGTGAAAATGAAATTTATGTGAATGCATTTACGAGACGCCAGCAAGCTTAAATTAACTATAAGATCTTTATAGTATGTAAACAGATTTATAAAAACGGCGTTTATCAAAAAAATATCAATAAAGAATATTTATGCGGGGAAATGAATTGTGCTTAAATTAGAAATAACAAATAAATCATTTTTCTGAATGATAGCTTTTAACAAAGAAAGACAAAAAACGTTTACCTAATAAATTGGCAATAAAAGAATATTTATGTGGTGATAGGAATTGTGCATACATTATAAATAAAACGAAATAGCCTTTGAATGATAGCATTTAATAGATGAAAGGAAAGATGTTTACTTAATAAAATTCCGACAAAGAGTCTAACGATTGCGATAAATTAGACATAAATTATAAAGAGAAATTATCTTTGAAAGCTCGCGTTAACCTAGAGGTCTGCACGGGCCCGGGCTTCGCCCGAGACCCGTACCCGGCCCGCGGGCTGGCGAAAAGATTGAAAGAGGGGTACAATTCGGGTACAATTCGGGTATAATTCTTATATCGGGCCGATAGGCCCGATATAATTCAAGCGAAGCAGATAAAATACGAGCCATTTTCAATTAATATGATTTTCACGAGACGTATAAACGTGCGTCACGAGCCGATGCGAGTTTAACAACATCAATACAGAAATGTAACATGTCCGTCGAAGAGATCGGCATCGTACACTTACAACATGTCTGATTCCGAGTTTAATTTTTTTCAGCAGACTAGTGCCGGGACGGAACTGGTCTTAATCGATCTCAGGATGTGTAGGACAGTCATTATGTTTTGTAGTATTAGTAGTGATAATGAACTTCTCTTAACAGTATCTTTGGAAATATACCTTAAGGTGGTTCTCATATTCACTGCTCAACAATGCGAAGCTTTCAGACACATTTTCTGACTCATTTTTAACTATAAAGGCATAAAATTGACAGGCCTGACTATTGAAAACATTTCGAAACGAATGGCTTTTTCCATATTTGATTAATAATTCCATAATTACTTACAGAGATAACAGAGATTCTTGTCACGTGATTGTACGTTCTTCTCCTTTCCTGTGCTATCGCTTCCGGAAATTCGATTCAAAACGCTAACTTTGGCAGTATTTTCAGAAAGATATATTGCTTTTAACTATGAAAAAATAACCAACATTTACATAGCTTCTGAATAAGAATACCTGTCAATCTTACGCATTTCCGAAAACAGATGAATTCATAAATGTGTCGAAATGCAGCTCCTTTGGATTTGAGAAAAGCCTTAAAAATGACAAAAATATTTTCACAAATTTACTTTTTATTATACAGCTTCAAAAGTTATCATGTTTTTAATCTTTTATTCTGAACTACATTAATCTTTTAATGAATCGTTCTTTGAATTTTGAAAGGTCTGTAGACACGATGACTAAAACACTGTAACTAATCGTTAATGTTTACTATTGTGTGTTTTCTGTTTTGCGAACATCATAGTAATCTAAAATATACTGTAAAATGTTCCCATATATATGTATGTAGTATTCACTAAAAGAATCTTAATTGTATGTTGAGAAAAAACGGATTTTTTTTGTAGAAATTGTGTCGGGCCGGGCCTGTTTTCAGTGATTTTTGTACGGGCCGGGCTCGGGCCCAACTTTCAATTTTTACACCGGGCCGGGCCAAAATAGCTTTCGTTCGGGTCGGGCCGGGTCCGGGCCTGGAAATTCCGGCCCGTGCAGACCTCTACGTTAACTGCAGAAAGGGAAATAAATATAGAAAACGGATTAATTTTGAATGAAAAATTAACACAAATAAGTCAGTACTGGCTATATGGTCACCCGCTTATAAGGTCACCCCGCTTATAAGGCCACTTTTCGCAAGTCCGTATTGACTGGATAGGTATTACATGTTAAAATACACCGTCTATATGGTTAGATTCTAATGCCTACTATCTGATATATGGTCACTTTCTGTCGCCATCTTTATTGAAAATATCCTGTAGTTTTATACTTTTTCGTTTCTCTTTTAAGGGTGTAAAGGTCAGAATATGCATATCATTCAACTATTTTTAACTGTTGGCGGCTTTTTTTGTGTGTGTGTGTGGTCACGCGGTGATTTTAATCTTTAATAGCTTTATAAGAAAACAGACAGACATTCTGAAGGAAAAAAATCTTTCCGTCAAGTCCATCTAATCTTCTAATCGTCATTCCACTGCTGAATCTCCCTATCCTTTAGTGAATAACTGCAAACAGTTGGAAGAATTGGTGTTAATAGTGTTTCCTGGACACGTTTTGAAAGAAGGCAAAACAAACGTCTAAATTTAGCCTTAGAAAATGTGATAATATTGAATACCACGTGACTAGATGCGCACATACACGCTAAAGAAAGCACAGCACACCATTGGCCGAATAAGATCTACTAATGTGAGTTGCAGCCAAGGAGGTTCCGAAAGATGGAGCAGTCATAAATGTTGTCACTTGATGCCGTTCCTATGCCCGCCCTCCCGCGTATGCCATGTTTAACCCAGTGTTGCACTATAGACTGCTGATTGGACTGCTGTCGGTCAAAGTCAAACATGGTGGACGCAGTCAATGGGGGGGGGGGGGGGGGGGAGAACGCGTTTTTCCGCATCAAAGCTTTCCACGGTCGAAGATTGATATGCCTACTCCTGTTGCAGGAGAAAAAATCTTCCCGACAGGAAAGAGTTTCAAAAGATCTGGGGATTTCTCCTCCAACCATCGGTTTAAATACCGATTCTTGAAAAGCATGCCATCACCCCTTGTGACCGAATGAGAATTATCCGCCGCGCACAGAAACGGGAAATTAAGTGTTTCTAGGTCTTTGCGTTGTTCATTACTTGTCGATGGCGTATAAAGTGCTCTTTTTTGTTAATTGTCGTTTTTGAATACAACATATAAGCAAAACGAAAAAAATTGTCAATTACAGAAAAAAAGAAATAGATGGAAATTTTTGAAAAATCGAACCTTTCAAAAGCAACTTACACGAAGACTCGTGGAATAGCGAGAACGACACTGAATGATACCTTGGGTCCAAATCGTCTTACCCAGAATATGTGAAGAATCAAAAGAGAAAGCGACAACGTGTTTCAAAATTTGAGAATGTTGGTAAAGCTATTTTTTATTTGGATAAATATGCCAGATCACAGAATGTAGCAATATCATGGATTATTTTAAAAGAAAAGTCTTTGTAAATTACTGCTGAACTAGGAAAACGAAATTTTACTACCAGCAACGGGTGGTCACTAAAGTTTATCTTACGGCACAATCTTACTTTTAAAAAGGTGTGTGGTGAAGCTGTTGATGTTTATGATAGAGTACAAGTAAAAGCATGGAAGGAATCGGCGTAAAGTGACTTCTCAATAGGTATAAACCTTGAGATGTTTTAAACTTTGAAGAATGCGGGATGTTTTTTTTCTTATTTTGCCGGATAAAACTGTCACTTTTAAGATCAAAAAATGTAGTGGTGAGAAGAAAAGCAAAGAAAGATTCTTTTATCAGAAGCGAATGTGGATGGTTCAGTGAAATTGACTGCTTTAGTTATTGGTAAATTTATAATCCCTCGCTTTTTAAAAACTGCAAATCTTGCTGGAAAACTGCATGTATCTTACGATGCGACCATGAGAGTATTGGCCATTGAATGACTCCCAATTTAAATTTGCTTGAACTCGTTTTCTCGCTACCAAATTGAACTAGTGTTGCACAACCCTTAGATCAAGGACTTATTCAAAATTTTAAGATAAATATAGGAAAGCTGCTTCTAAAAGACTTCATTGCTGCAATAATTCAAAAAGAGAAGTTTCATGTGGCTGTGTTAGATGCCATGGGCTGCGTAAGAGAATATGGTATCAAAGAAAACTATTGAAAAATGCTTTAGACATGCTTGGCTTCCAGAATGTGAAGAATTATCGTCCGATGACGACGAGAATGATGATGATGATGAGGATAACGATGTGTCCCTATTTGAAATTGCACAAAAAATACGAAATACCGGCTGCGCAATTCAAGACAAACAGACATATACAGCTATTGACAATGAGGTCGCTACTAATCGTCAAGCTTCCATACCGTAAATCGTTTCGAAAGTAAATATAAACACTGATGGAAGCGAAGACAAAGACAGCGAATCTGAAGCTGAACCGACAACGCGAGCAGAAGCTTTGAAAATATTAACACAAGAAAGACCGAGAATTCAGAACCGAGATATATTCGTTTGGTAACAGTCAAAATGACTATCCGCGGCCTTTCTAGTGTTAAATATCCTGATATGTTTTTTAACCCATTTCGAAGGTACGTAGGAACATTATAAATACGTTCGTCAATTAGAAAAAGTAGTTTTAAAAAATACGATACTAAACAAACAAACATACAAAACATATTATTTTAAATAAAGAATTAAGTTTTGCTACTATGCTACTCAATCACTCAGGCTCGTCAATACTCATCAATTCAAAAATTTAAGTGTAAAGATATTCTTATTTATACCTCTTCTTTTATAATTTGCATATTCATGACTTCTTTGTACATTATTTTACTAATGCAACTAACATATTGATAATATTTTACTATCTAAAGTAAAATTCCTGTTTACACCGCATATAAGGTCACCCCGCTTATAAGGTCATATTTTTCAGGACCGCATGGGTGACCATATATCCGATACTGACTGTATATGGTAAAGTGAGGACAGACGCCGCGGTGGGACAGATGCCGCAGAGATTGTATTGGCGACACTAGCGCTCCCTAGGCCAAATTAAGAATTTCGTTGTGTGCCTAAATACTGTCTGCTGTGTTGTATGCGTTTCCACCATTTAATTATCAGTATTTACATATTTATGCCGGTTTTTATGTTTCGAACCTGCATGGTAAGTTGCTAAAATTATTCTAATAAAGTTTTATAACATATTTTAAGCAAAATAAACAGAGATTTCATCCCAAAACGGATTGCAATTGTAGACTAGATCCTCGTAGAATACAGACATGTGCTTGTCTTTCTCTTGCGCCGCTCACATGACACAAAATGGCGACGCGGCATCTTACCCGCCACTTTAGGACAGATGCCGCACCGAGCTTGAGTGACAGATGCCGCAAAATATATTTTTGTTTTTCGGTTCAATAAATTCATCACTGCGATTTAAGTAGAACTTACATTTAAAAGAACGTATATTAGCGCATTCTGCTACTTATCAAAATATTCTCAGAAACAGTGGTGGTTCACCAAGTATGAATAAGGAAAACGTAGGCCGTTTACAATTCTCACCATCTAAACTATTAAACAATGGTCAAAAGATCTATACAGCCAAGCAAGAGAAAGCAAAAGGCTGCAAATATTACAAGTACAGATTTTATAAACAAGAAAAAAGAAGAAGGAAATAAAAAGCAAAAGAAGCAAGAAAGCGTCAAAGAACGACAGCTTGGCGGAAGTAAAATGTGTAAAAAAAGGAAGGGAAAGATCAACTTGAAAATACCTTACTTGGTGAAGAAACTGCAATGTGAGTCATCTTCCTACAGTGGCGAAACTATTCCTCTTGTGGATTCTGAAGGCAGTATTGGATTGGAATTTGATGACTCTGAATGTGCTGAGTGTCTGGAGTCATATCAAGAAACAAAGTCTAAAGCGGTCTGGATTCAGTGTTCATAACATGCAATCGGTGGCTGCATGAACATGCTCTCTTTACTCTTGCAACGGAAAGTGTGGTGATTGTGGACGAATAGAAATACGAAATAAAAAAATGAGAAGAAAAGCCAAAAATAAAAAGACTACGGCCTAAAATGAATGGAACTAATACTTAAGAGCAAACTACAATGGTCGCCTGAAT
Source organism: Maratus speciosus (assembly GCA_963932465.1). Classification (NCBI taxonomy): domain Eukaryota; kingdom Metazoa; phylum Arthropoda; class Arachnida; order Araneae; family Salticidae; genus Maratus; species Maratus speciosus. The sequence goes on from OZ010794.1 coordinate 545,423,770, forward strand.
ATAAACAAGTGGTTTATATCTTTTTTGTAATTATGCTGTCTATTATTTCCAGTGAAATGTTTTTTTCTTTTTTTGCCTTAAGTTTTATTTTTTAAGCTTGCAATACGACATATATAATTTATGTAAGTTTACTGCTATTTATTTTCATTTTAAGTAGTTTGAGGAAATAAAAATGTGATTTACTTGAAAAAAAAATAAACAGCATAGCTTTGTTCTCCATGCGGCATCTGTACCACACCTCATGCGGCCTCTTACCCAGCACATAAAAAATGATGTTAAAAAAGGACGTTTGGGAAAATAATTATGCCTGCTTTATTGAGAGGGCTTTAACTTGTTCAACATAGAAATTTGATTCTAAAGGGTTTGATTAATGATTTCTGGTACTTAGTTTGTTGTTTTTTGCTTTATTGTACATTTTAAAAGAAGAAAAGTAAAACTGCGACATCTGTCCCCACTTTACTATATGGCTTCACCATAGGTTTGGTAATTTAATGTCTTTTAATGCAAATATGCAAAAGATATTTTTATTAACAACTTGTTGTTGATTACACTTATGTATTATCTTAAAATTAATATCATTTTTGGAAAGATTAATTGAAAAAAAATTATTTTGAAAAGTCAGAATACTAGAATATTTATTCAAGTGGTTCAAAATATTAGAATATTTCACATTAACCCTTAACCGGAAATGTGAAAATCCCATGCACAAACAGAACACTTAATAATTTACCAAATAGTGAACTTAAACATTTAATCTTTAATAGTAATGCTTTAACAGGACCCATACTTTAATATAACAGCATAAAAATAAGTTTGGAATGTCCGAGAGAGAAAATATTAAGGGCAGATATGTAGAGGCAACCATCTCACAGACGGTACGTTTCCGGTTAAGAGTTAATTCTCCTTTAATTATCACCAATTCATAGCTGGCGGCATCATGGATTAAATTCAGACGATTTTATTTAAAATCACTATTCTTTATAGTCCATGGGAAATGTACCAAAAAAAGGGGGTTACCTTGCAAAAGGTCGGATAGAAGAATTTTTTTTCTGAATTGTTTATAATGTTGCCGACACGGAAAAAACACAAGTTTTCTAACAAAATTTCTTAAGGCTAAATTTTCTGTGGCAAAAAAAGAACAAAATTTTGGGACATTTTTATATATTTTTTTCCAATATCTCGAGACCTGTTGCCGCAGTATATTATTTGTCAATTACAATATTAAAGAAGATAGAATCCTCTACAACTTTCATATTTACAACTTTTTTATACGCTCAATAGCAAGCTCAGTACGCCATTTCAAAAATAGGACAATTTTTTTCAATTTTTTTAAAAACCGTGAAAACCGTAGTTCTGCTCCGATTATTCAAATGTTTCCCCCGGATTTTATAGTGTATGTCAATTTCTATATATTGGTAGCAGTAAATTATGTGTTTCAGGGCCAAAACTGGCCCTTTTTGCACCCGTGGCAAACATGGATTTTCCCCATCCCCCTTAAAAAGGGAATTTACCACGAAAATTTTAATAAATCTCTGATAGACGGATTTTGAAAATTTTAAGCGTGTAGTCATTAAATACGTAATGCTGAACTACGTAATCAGCTTTGTCAAATACTGATTCATTAAAACTTTGAAAACCGATCCGAAAGGAACCGAAATATATTCCGCTTTAAACAGGTTTCCATCTTATCAGATATAATTGTTCGTATTCTTTCTCTTGAAAATATATAATTTTTTCTTTAAAGACCGGATTTCGTATAATACAGATTACATTTTCAAAGATTTTATGGTAGTTGTAGTATTGAGGCGTTTAAAGTCACAGTTATATGAATAATGAGACTAAATTAGTCACACGAAGACATTCGCAAGGTAATATTAAACCTATGGGAGCGTTCTTAACAAATATCTCGCTTGCATTTTGTTACTTTTAAATAAAACATTTCATGGGATATCTGAGATCAATATCTAATGATGTGCTTTTGTATTTTTTTGGGCTTGGTTGCATTTTTTTATATATATATTCAGACACTTTCATTTTTGGAAAACTGTTTGGAACCCCGTTTTGAAAATGTTAAATTGTTTGCAAATCAGCAATGTTCACTTCATTTTTCCTTGCAGCTCTAGGGGCTTTTTTTTTATTACTAGGGGGCTCTGCCCCCTACTAGCTACGCTCGCCAATCCTCGTTCAGGCACACCAAAATCCAAAAAGCACGCTAATTTGATCGGCTTTAAAAATATTGAATTTAGAAAAAAAAAGTAGCGATCTCTCTGTAAACGGGTTTCCATTCGTTTTCCTTGGATTGGGGATTTTTAAGGCCAAATCTGCTGCTGTTAAGAGATACAATGGCTGTTTTCGTATTTAATTAAAAAAATTAGTTAAACATTTGAAAATAAGCTAATGTAAAATGAATTAAGTAAACAGTGTCATTGTCTCTCGGTATTTTTTAACAGCGTTATAAGATAGTTCTTTTAAATAATTCATTTTAAATGTATCGTTTCAAATCTGGCGTAATTTACACCAAAGTTTTATTTCTCTTATTAATATTCACGTGAAAATACTTCTGTTGTTAGAAGGAAATATTATTTGCGCTGTCTTCGAATTCACGATAATAGTTGACAAGATTATCTCAAAATATCTCGCGAAATATATTTTTCAATTTAAATTGTTTTGCTATATTTTTTGCCATTTTAAATATGACGTAATTTCCTCAAATTACAAGTTTTAACGCATAATAATGATTTTTTTTATTTTAAGATTTTGTTTCTCTTTTAAAATTCAAGTGTAAATATGGTTCGGCACAAATGTCATATACTCCCCATATTGGCGCAATTTTTTTCTGACGCCAATTTCATGTACGCAACGGGTACTTAACTGCTGCTAAAATGTCGTTATTTTGCTTGATATGGTAACCCGGATGTTGTTGTTTATGCTATTTATGTTTTCGTCAAATTGGCGTCGGAAAAAAATTGCGCCAATATAAGTATATGACATCTGTGCTTATGGTTCTTATGACGTAATTTTCCTGCTTTTAACATGTAATCATTTAATTCTAATTTTAAAGTTTTTTTTTTTTGTAATAGTCAATAATTTTTTTATTTGAAGTAAACATTATTGTTTGCGCTGTTTATACAACTGGCAACAGTTTAAATTAATAACATTTTCTAAAATTTGTAAAAATTATCTCTCGAAATGCTGAAAATTTGAATTTAAAATTGAAATAAAACCTCAAAAAATGAGTCAAATAAGAAGAATAAATGAAATCTGCACACCGGGAACTTATAACGTATAAAATTATCTAAAAATGATTAATTTCTCATGTATAGTTTTGCTCCAATAAAACTATTTTAATGGAACGATTTTTTCCAACTTTAGCATTAAATATCTCTTAAAATAATCCTTCGATTTGAAAACTGTCTGCATCAGCGTGTTTATCAAACATTTCTCTATAATACCACCGATTTTCATATTTTTGTATGCAACAGTTTTTTTTTTTAATACTAACGATGAAAGGCCATGCTTAAGCATTCAAATTGGATGCCGATCTACCCGGAATATCTACGCAGATTTTCATTGGTCCATTTCCAAATCAAAACTTTTTTTTATATATAGAAGGATTTATTTTCTAAAAAGTGCGTTAATAGGATCGATTAAATAATAGCAATAGTTTAAATATTTTTGTAAAAAAACATTTCTAAAACAAAAATATGTCAATGTCATTTCGTTTTAAGTTTTACTTAAATATTTCAAGATTTATCATAAAAAATTGAATAACGCATAAATTGAATTGTCTGCATTTCTTTTCAATTTACATAACAATGTATCAAACCTCCTTTGCTAGTGTATCAATCCTCCCCAGTAATAGAGAGATTTGATACAGTAGTAACCATTCAAAATAATTGGGATATATTTTTTGAATGACTATTTTTTAAATTCACAATATTTTTAATAAATTAATAAAAGGTCATTTTATAAGAAAACATGAAAAATGTGTTTAAAAATAGCTTTTTAAGGGTTGTGAAAAATTAGTAAAAAAAAAAGTGTATCACACCTCCTCTACCTTCCCTACTACTTTTATAAAATTAATATAAATCCCCGTGTGCATCACGGTACGAAATGAATAGAAAGAAACGTCTTATCAATCTTTTTCCGGCCACATACTAAATATATAAAAATGTTTCATGACATATGCATTTTAAAATTTAAAATTGAAGAAAACATGGTGGCCAAATAATAATAATGCGAATAAGACAACCGCTATCCAAGAAGTTATGTCATGAGGGGAAAGAAATACAGTTTCTTAAAAAGGATAAAAGCGCGAATCCGGAAATGTTACTTGTGAATTATGTTATCCATACAGTCTCGGTGATAAAGAAATATCACTCGTTCTTAATGAAGTACTAAAATCCATTATAAAATGTACCAATTCTATCAGATGTAATACAAAATGTGAGAGAGATTTAAAGAAATTTTACGAAGATAAAAATGTAAACTATTTATCACTTTAAAATTTGAGGTAAGATCAGATGCCAAAAAACAACAAATATGTTTATAAAGAAAACAATATCAATGCGAACATCCATGGCTGTGACGTGAATATTAGAATATTCACAAATTGTTTTGATCGTATTTTAGAATTAGTTTTTTGTAAAAATTCTTCTTTTAAAACAATGGAGACAATAACCCTACACTTAGTTCTTTTAGGTCATTTTAAAAGGAGAAAAGTCAAAAACGATTTAACTTGAAACAAGCAGTGTTGAGGAAGAGACAGGAACTACACTTTCTTGAGACTAAATCAATCTTTATTTAAGTATATTTTTAGATGAAGATGAATAATTTTCCCTTTTGATCACCCGTAAATGGTTCTTGAAAATACCAGCACTTAGATTAAAAAATTCCAGAGAGAATATCAAATATTTAACTGAAGAATAAAAACTTCGTTGATAAAAAATGGCACAACTACAAACAGATATCGACATCGTTGTTTCGGCAATCCCGTCAGAACTTTAACTGCCTAAAAAAAATTAAGGTAGACAGTATATAAACATCGCTACGGGGCCCGCAAAAGTAATTAAGCGAGAGGTTTAAAACAATTGACCAAATTCAAAAGCCACCGGTATTCGGAAAACAAATGAGAAAGCGAAACCAAAAGTAACGCAATCTAATTCGTTCGTGAAACGAAACGTCACTCGTTTGAAATCATAGCAAGCGCCCGTTTTCTACTGAGCATGCGCGCACTTACAGCCTCGGATGAAACACGGAGAGAAAAAGGAAGGGAAGAATAATGAATGAATGACGTGCGTATGCAAGCACTGGGGAAAAGCCAACTTACAGGCCTACGCTAACGTTGTCTGCGAGGGAGACGGGAGAAAAAAGAAAAGAAACAAAACACAAAACGGCCGCGGCTCCATCACAGATGCAAACAGGTGAATAGGTGGAAAAAAATGTGAGATTTCATCTCACAATACCCCCCAACGTCGAATAAAATTTTGATGTGCCAGACACATGTAAAAAGGTGACCTTTTGCATCAGGATGGGAAAATCAAAATTTTGAAAGCCAATTAACAAGCCCTAAAAATAAAATGTGGTGATCAAAAAGGAAAAAGAGAAGGAAAAGGAATACATAAATGTTACATCAATGTAGTATATACAATATAAATATGTACATTTAGAATGAGTATTCCAATTATTTACATGTGGCATGCCATAAAAATAATTGTGCACATAGTATATCTTTAAAAAGATCTCATATCAAAGAAATATTAAACATTAATATTTCACCAAAAAAAAAAGGCAAACAACTTTGCTGTCAAGAGATATCATGAAAAATGTATTTTTCGAATAATATAAAATAACAGTTGCAACTATAATAAGTAAAATTGGTCGACCAAGAGTATTATAGAATAACTTACATCTTCAGCTATTCAAGTTTTCATCAATCAAAGTATCTCATAACTCAAGAGTACTAGTATAATTTGTTTACTCATTGAAGATATTTATATAGCTACTCACTACCATTAACATATTAGTTAAAATGTATATCAAAACAATATCAACAACAGTAAACAACACCAACAGTCAACCTCTAAAATAAAAAAAGTCAACATCAATAAATTACTCTTCAACAAAAATATTTAACATAATTACTCAAAATTCATCAACCTAGGTATGGTACATATATATATATATATATTGCTGTATGAAAATTAAAAAAAAGTGGAGATCTCCAAAAAAGACAAAAAAATTAAAAATATACTATCAAAATCATTATACATTTCTATGTAATAAGCTTGATCATGTCAATTTATAAATCAGAAACATGGTACCAAAAAAAAATAAAAAGGAATAGACAGATAACCTGGAACAGATATCACCATCCTGTTTTTGCTAAAATTAAATGAAATTTACTAGAACTTAGAATACTAGGTGAACAAACTACTGCCATAACATCATCACATTGTCAGGTGCAACTACTCATAAACCTAAAAATAAATACAAAAAAATTAACTATTAATATTTATGAAAATACATATTTAAATGCAAGTATTAATGTCTTTTTCGTAAATTATAGTTGTGGGGTAGAGGTGTAATTGGATGAGGACTTTGCAACACTAAGTGTTGTTGGCGTTTCTGTACAGGTATTACTCTATTAATATTTATTGTAAAAGGCTTGTCCAGTTCATCTTCTAAAACCCTAACAGAAAGAAGCACATCTGAAATTACATTTATCACAACATAAGGACCAATGTTTCTTGGCTTAAATGTATCATTAGTTCTAATGTAAACAATATCACCACACTGGAACTTTCGTAGATGAGCACGTTTATGTTGACGTTGATTACGTAACTGTTGAGCCTCTTTCATGTTTCCATAAACTTTCTGGTACACATGTTTCATTGTTGACATATGCTGATAGTAATCGTACGGATATGATAACGCTTCCAGATCAGGATAATCGAAAAGATCAAAAATATTGGATATAGATCTGCCAAAATGCAGAAAAGATGGTGAGTATCCAGTTGAAGAATGTATTGTGTCGTTATATAGGCTTTTATGTATCATTAGGGACTGTTGAAAATTATATCCCTCCTGAGCTAATGTAGCAATTGATGACTTAATGCTGGAATTTATTCTCTCTGATGATCCTTGCGTTTGAGGATGCCCAGAGGATGAATGAACAATACTGATCTTGAGACTCTCCGTAAAATTATCAAACACTTGTGAATTAAATTGAAGGCCCAGATCAGACATTAAAGAAGCCGGACGACCATAGGTGGTGATGTAGTTGGTCAGGGATTTAACAACAGACTGAGCAGTAGCAATCTTGATCGGGTATAACTCTATATGTTTTGAGAAATGATCCAGGAATGTCAGCACATAAAATTTATTCGAAAAAGGGCCTAGGAAATCCATTGAGACGAGCTCACCAGGTTTAGAAGGGATGAGCATCTCTTGGAATGGTGCTGCAGGTATTCTTCGTGGTTTATGTCTAACGCATAACTCACAGGACAGAACAAAGTTTTTTGTATCTTTATAAATTCCTGACCAGTAAAATTTTTTGAGTAGTCTTCTATAAGTATTTCCAATACCGAAGTGAGGCATATGGCAAATATGCAAGATTTTTGACTTTAAAATATGAGGCACAATAATTTTAATATGTGGCGAATTTTCAGGTTGTAAGAATTTACATTTTATCATTAGTAAACCTGTATCAGGATGAATAAAATAATTTTTGAACTTAGGATTAGGTTTATCTGAAGTTATGGAGTCAATTATTTTCATTATTTTAGGATCCTTACGTTGTTCACAGAGGAATGTGGACTCAGAAATTTCCATTTTTGGGTCTTGAGATTGTTGGTTTTGATCATCTATGTGATGCAACTCAATAGTTTGTGACTTTGTAGTGACTGGAAGAATATTTTTATCTCTTATTAAAGCAGGGTTAGTGTTAAGATCTTGAGAATTATTTGTAAAATCTTCACGAGAGAAATAATCTGCCAACACATTACTCTCGCCTTTAAGATATTGAAAGGTGAAATCATAATTGTAAAGGTCAACCAACCATCTCGTAGTCAGATCAACTGGTGAACTAGTAGACTTATAATGTTCAATAGGTTTGCTGTCACTTAAAATCGTAAAATGTCTATTATACAGAAAAAATTTAAATGCATTAATTGATTTCACAATTGCCATCAATTCTAGCTTCAGAGCAGGATATTTTCTTTCTGAAGGAGATAAAGATTTACTAAAATAACTCACAGGTAGTAGATGACCATTTCGCTTTTGTAGAAGGACACCGGAAATAGCTATACCACTTGCATCCGTATTGAGGTAAAATGGTTTGGACCAATCAGACAAAGAGAGAAAAGGTTTTGAGAAAAAAATGTTTTGAACTTCTGTAAAAATTTTATTATGATCTGGCGTCCATGTAAAAGGAACCTTTGGAGAGGTAAGTTTAATTAGTGGATCCATAAGTTTAGAATATTTGGGAATAAGTCTGCGATAAAAACCACATAGACCAATAAATCTTTTTAAGTGTTTCTTATTTTTTGGAGCTGGAAAAGATGTAATTTTGGTTATATTAGAAGGCACTGGTTGGATAGTATGATTTTGCAAATGAAAACCAAGGCTATGGCTGTTTGATGAAATTTGCATTTAGCAGGAGACAAGGTAAGGTTATGTTTCTGTAAAATTGAAAACAAAACATCTAATTTGTGAATCATTTCTTGAAATGAATCACCAGCAACAATAATGTCATCCTGATATGCATAAACACCTTATAATTTACTTTCTTCGATTATTGCATCAATTAACATTTGAAATGAAGAGGCTGCGGATCTGAGTCCAAACATTAAACGAGAAAAACTATAAGTATCCCATTCGGTAGTAAAAGAGAGTTTCTTGCGAAATTCTTCTGGGAGATTTATCTGATGATATGCAGATGGAAAATCTAATGTGGTGAAGTATTTAAATTTAGAAATATTGTTAATAATAGTATCAATTCTAGGTAATGGATAAGAAGAACTACGAATCATGGTATTAATTAATCTTAGATCAAGTGCCATTCGAAATTTAGGTTTTTCATTTGGAGAGGATGCTTTCTTTTTAACCATAAGCATTGGACATGCCCATTCGGAAATACTTCTTTCAATAATTCCTGCATCAACTAACGTGTCCAATTGCTGTTTTGCCTCTTCTTGGATAGATTGTGGCACAGGGAAGGGCAGGGTCTTAACAAGAACATCTGAGATAAACTGGATATGAGGTATAACTCTGTCCGTTTGACCGAAAGATTTCAAGGAAGAAGAAAATACTGTATCATATTTAGTTAATAAATTTTGTAATTCTGTTTTCTGATATGGAAGTAGATGATTTAGGCTAAAATTACTAAGTTTAAACTCTGATTTTCTTAACTTTAAAATGTCAGTAGAAGCTTGAATTAAATTAATTTCATGGGGAGAACTAATATTTTGAGTATCAAAATCTTCTTGAATTTCATCTATCTCGTGAATTGTTCCCAAAACTGAATCTTTATTAATGTGAATGGGTTCTTCAGCATTATTAGTGATAGGAATATAAAAGTAACTACTGAGGTTTTTAGCATTTTTAGATTTCGAGCTAAGTTCTGCAGAAATTATGGATTGATATGCACAAGTTGGTAATTCATACTCCTTTGGTTCAAACAAAAATTGATCACAAGAATGAAAGGAAGACACCGCAGGTACATATACAGTACTGTCAGGTGGAATAACGACTTTCTTTCTCGAATAACAAGAATTACTTGAAGGAAGAGAACTACGTACTTTATTATAGGAATTAACAGACACTGATACATTTTTATTGGAAGATTCAGGTAGAGACCTCTTTTGAGTTAAAGTGTTGACTTGTAAATCCTGTGTTTGATCAACCTCTTGAGCAGAAACAGAGTCTAAGATGTCAAGTAGGTTATTATTTATCTTAATTTGGCTATTATGTAGATCAATAACAACTCTATGAGATTTCAAAAAATCAAAACCAAGGATACCAACAAACTTAGAATCTTCAGGAATATCAACGAGAAAAAAAGAATGTTTGTAGAAAAATTTCCCTATCTTAAATGACAAGTTTATACAACCAGAACAAATAACAGCAGAATTTACCGTGGTAATTTTTACATTTGAAGCAATTCTGCTATAATGTACATGCTCTTTTATACGTTGAAAATAATATTTTGATAATAGAGAAATGCTTGCACCTGAATCGAGAAGAAAATTTGCAGGATTCTTGTTAATAGTTAATTGAATAATTGGAAGGGTAGGTTGATCAACTTCCGCATGGAGAAGAAATTCGATGGACTCAACAAAGACTATGTCATTTTCAGATGAGGTTGTTTGTATAGCAGAGTTTGCAAAAAGTGGAATTTCTTTATTAGTTTGACTAGCAACTGATTTCACAAGTCTCTGTGATGAAATCGGATAGTTAATTTTAGTCAATGGAGACCGCGGTACAATAATATCATTCTGGACTTGAAAAGGCGTAAAGTCACGACTTAAGGCAGAAAAATCATTAAAGGACGGAAGTTGAGTATTTATGTCTGGAGATAACTCTTGAAAACATTCAGGAGTTATGTTTGAATTATAGAATGTTCTTTCACATTGAAAAACGGGAACAGCAAGGTCTTTAACAGAATTTACATTATTGAAAGAGACAGCTTGAGAGTTATACTGTGGAGAAAAATGACACAGGGGTGAAGCCGCTCCACACCCACTTCTCCCCAAATCCTGTCAGTACCTATGAGGATTTTTATTTGAGTAGTTCTGACGGGAGGTCGAAACTTTAGAGGAAGAATGTCGAGAGTCGGATGAATGTGGTTTATCATCTGAGGAGTTGTGATGCCGTTTTTTAAAAGATGCTTGTTTTGATTTGGAAGTTAAATTTGATTTCAATTTGAAACATCTGTTTGCTGAATGTCCAGGTCTTGTGCACCACTGGCAAATAATTCGTTTATACGAATGTTTGAAATGATGACTGAGTCTTATGTTTCTGGAAGAATTGTGCCTGGACTCTGTATCGCAAGATGAGTTATCACCTGAAGTAGCTGAGTGAGGTTTGTTACACACCTCCGATGAGTCCACAGAATGACTATTATGAGACAGAGAATCATCAGGTTGTTCATGTAAGTTATGTAACATACTGTATGAAGGTGGAACCGAATTAGAAATTATAGGTGCTTGAACAGAATCAAGAATCTCTTGATTTTGAAGCAGCAGCTTCAATCATTTTGTCAAACGAATCTATGTGTTGTGTAAGAATGTGAACTTTTAAATTATTAGGGATGAGATCAGTGAATTTTGATATTAGAATCTGTTCAATGGAGGGATCAGGCAACTGAGGAAAATGTTTACGAACAACCTCATCTAACATTGTAGCAAAATTCCGGATAGATTCTGAAGGTAGAAACTTTATACTATTGTATTTAAGAGCAATGGAGGTAGCTGACTCTGTCTTAAAATGTTTTCTAAAAATATCAAACAAGTCTTCAGGAGAAGTTGCCTTTTTACATGCATTAGAGGAAACATAAAATTTTAATGCCTGATCAGAGAGTTTAGACTTGAGGAAAATAAGTGCCTGTTCATTACTCCAGTTAGAATAAGAAATGGTCGCTTTAACTTGCTCAGCAAAAAAATCTAAAAGTTCGGGATCACCAGAAAAAGGTGTCACTATTATTCTTAGAGGTTTAATTTTTGACGTCATGATGAATAAATACAACAAAATTCAAAAATAAATGCAATAATTCAAACAAACAGCATTCAAATAAATTAATAATCTCAACAATATATAAATACATCACTAGTTCTAATAAATTGTGCCTTTATATTTGCCATATGCCTCTTCAAACAATGTAAAATTATAGGTCATTGTAAAAATATTTGCATACTAAGAACAGAAATATCTTCTATCACTTCATACAATCGAAAGAAAAATCATGCTCTGCAAAAATAAAAGGAGATATTTCCTACCATTTACTTCTCAGAACAAAAAAAAATCTCTTCAAAGTACATAAAAATGAGCAATTTGTTCCCCAAATAGAAATATAAGTTCAACAAAATAATATATTGAAATAAACTCTTCAAAAAGTAACAGCTTCAGACTAAAATATTAAAATATCACAGCATTATAACATATTATTTTTTTTTAATTAAATAAGTATTTCCGTCTCTCTTATAATTCCAGGGTGCGTTTTTCAAGAATTTCTCCAAAGTCGGCACCAAGAATTGTGACGTGAATATTAGAATATTCACAAATTGTTTTGATCGTATTTTAGAATTAGTTTGTTGTAAAAATTCTTCTTTTAAAACAATGGAGACAATAATCCTACACTTAGTTCTTTTAGGTCATTTTAAAAGGAGAAAAGTCAAAATCGATCTTACTTGAAACAAGCAGTGTTGAGGAAGAGACAGGAACTACACTTTCTTGAGACTAAATCAATCTTTATTTAAGTATATTTTTAGATGAAGATGAATAATTTTCCCTTTTGATCACCCGTAAATGGTTCTTGAAAATACCAGCACTTAGATTAAAAAATTCCCGAGAGAATATCAAATATTTAACTGAAGAACAAAAACTTCGTTGATAAAAAATGGCACAACTACAAACAGATATCGACATCGTTGTTTCGGCAATCCCGTCAGAACTTTAACTGCCTAAAAAAATTAAGGGAGACAGTATATAAACATCGCTACGGGGCCCGCAAAAGTAATTAAGCGAGAAGTTTAAAACAATTGACCAAATTCAAAAGCCACCGGTATTCGGAAAACAAATGAGAAAGCGAAACCAAAAGTAACGCAATCTAATTCGTTCGTGAAACGAAACGTCACTCGTTTGAAATCATAGCAAGCGCCGGTTTTCTACTGAGCATGCGCGCACTTACAGCCTCGGATGAAACACGGAGAGAAAAAAGAAGGGAAGAATAATGAATGAATGACGTGCATATGCAAGCACTGGGGAAAAGCCAACTTACAGGCCTACGCTAACGTTGTCTGCGAGGGAGACGGGAGAAAAAAGAAAAGAAACAAAACACAAAACGGCCGCGGATCCATCACAGATGCAAACAGGTGAATAGGTGGGGAAAAAATGTGAGATTTCATCTCACAATGGCCTCATTGCATTCACAGAGTTATGTTAAAAACATACTTCTAATAATATATATATATATATATATGATTTTGATAAATTAAAGAATGTGAAATCACTTATCAGAGTTAATGCTATTTTCGGATCCTTACTGGAAAACAGAAGTTTTTTTTTTTTTTTAGTATTATGTAATAAGATTTATATGATGTAGAAGGGAGGAGGGACACTGTGATTTTAGAGATGCTTAGGTGGTGCGCAGGCGGAAAAAGGTTGTGAACCACTGCCTTAATCCCATCGAAAACTTATGGTATATAATGAAGAAAAAACTCCAAAAAAATCCTCCTTCAAGTAAAACTGAGTTAACAGCACGTATAGAGTCTATTTGGGCTAATATTGATAGAAATGTTTGTAAACACCTTGCATATAGTATGCAATATCGATTGTACGCTGTTAAGAAAGCTAAAGGGGATGCTACAAAATATTAACTACCATTTACTTCATATTCATAAGGTAATATTGTTGTGTAAAATAAAAATATTCTATTATTTTGAACCAATCTAAATTTTATTCTAATATTTTCAATGTGTTTCAGAAAGCTGTATACCTAATTTATTGTATTCTATTTTATATTTTGTAAATGTTAAAATCTTATCTAAACATTCCAGATTTAATTTATAAGAAATTTAATTGCACTTACTTGGTATCAAAAGTAAATAAATGAAAAATAATTTTTTCTTATTACTTTTTCTTAATTATTCGAATATTTTGAATAAAGCGCGGAAATTTAATTTTCGTAAAATATATCTTGATATATAACATGATGTGCATCTTATATTCAGAGTTTCCCCTTGGTTTAAAAAAGGGCAGGGTGCTGCCGGCGAGAAAAGGGCACTTTTTTTATTCTTAAGGGCATGTTTTGGATTCTTGAGCACTTTTTTGATTTTTAAAGTCACTTTTAATATTTAAAACTTAGATATCTGTTTTCACAACAACATTCAGTCAGATTCTACTATGTAAGCAAATTTTTTAATGCAAAAAAAAAAAAAAAATAAAGGCACTTTTTTAATGGAAAGGCAAGAAGGGTGCTAATTCTTTGGATGAGGGGCAAGAAGGTTGTTATTTTGTAAACCAAAGGGCAGGCGGGGCGCAGCGCCCTCCTGAAACTGCCTGGGGGAAACTCTGTTATATTTATTTTCAAAATATGAAAATGTTTGATATTTTCGATATTTTCATACATTTGATGTTATTTTCCAAATATTGTGCATGATATTTTTGATATTTTGAGTCAAAACAAGTGTAAATGAATTTTTCAACTGTAACTGACCGTATCGTTCTGTACAAATGGAACTTTTGTCTTTGGCAGAGTGACTTTTTTAGCCAAAGAAGAAAGCAAATATCGCTTCCAATCTGTACGTTTGAAGAGTGTTTTTAAATGTATAGCCAATAATTGAAGAGCTGAGTGGATGAACATGTTATGCTACATTTTCTAAAAAAAATTTTTATCTTTTGGATGAAAGCGTTATGAAGTATCCTATGATATGGTGAAGCTACAATGCTAAAATTCTATATAGTCTAGAAGATTTAAGACATTATTCATTAATATTTAATATTTTAATATCAATAATATTAATAATTTTTAATATTTGAAAATTAAATATGAATAAGTTTTTCTGAGAGAGTTTAGTACCATACCTGTTAATATTTTAAACACATAGTATCAAACAGAAAATAAATCATTAAGATTTGCAGCAAAAACTTTCACTTCAAATTTCTTCAAATGTCATTTTTGTTAGTTAACATGTTCTTCCACTTAGCTCTTCAATTATGTAGTACATTATTAACTCAGAACAGACATTGAAAGATAAATTATCTAATTTAGATCATCATTACCTTACAGCATCATTTGAAAGGAATCTTTTCTGGTTTTGTTCAATTTAAACTGCACAACATTCTAGGGAATAAAAAAAGCAGATAAGCTTATATTAATATGAAAATTTTTAAATTAAAAAAAAAACTGTTTTATAATTAAAATTTGCAAGCGGTTTCTGTTTTCTTCAATTCTGTTCAAATTTAATTGTACAAAGTATTTTAACTAAAGCACTTTCCACGTATTTTCTCAATATATTATACAAACAATTTAAAATATATTGGATATGTTTTAAAAATCTAATATTACAATCTAATATTACAAATTTCCTGCTTCATATTTTGACATTATATAGTTAAAGTTTTATTCAATCAAGTTCATGATTTAGCTACATATAATGGGAAAAATAATTGAAGAGCTGAGTGGATGAACATGTTATCTGTTTTTGAACAGATGTGCTTCGACACTGCGCGGGTGCTTGGCGACTTTTTGATTGGCGCGCTTTTCTAGACCACGCCGAACTACTATTTTCTAATACGTCGACAACTTTGGGCGAGTCCAGCAGACATCACCAAAGTCACCGGTGAGATTGGTTACGTGATGTCACGGTAAGTGACCGGTCTCTAACCGGTCGACAGACCTACTGGACGGCACTGATGTTATTTAGTATTGGCGCCATCTGTATTACGTTGCCGTAATTATTCTTTTATTATTGTTTTATCATGTACGATGCAAATGTAAATAAACTTTCATGTAACCGATCACGTGACCCAACTAACCAAGAATTTTCTTCGGTTAGTTCGGTCTCTCACCGGTCACTTTGGTTACTTGCGCTGAACGACATTGGTTGCGACCCGGTTAGCAGCACTGAACGCCTTGGTGACTAACCGATCTCACCGGTCACTAACCGGTGGCTCCTCTGGACGCGGCCTTTGAATCATGAGATATTCACTACTTATAAATAAAGACGTATTAAAAAGCACAAAAATATGTATTTTTACAAAACAATCAAAATAAAGCTTAAACACATATTTTACAACATAAATCTTGTGGTAAATGTGCTACTTGCGTCATTTCGTGCTTTTAAAATGCCCTTCTATATCAGAGTAGACATCAGATAGTTCAAATTCTAATGGGCCATTTGCACGTGACGTCAGACGCCAAAGCCGCGAGGCTAACGAGAAAGACAGGCTATCGCGGTGCATTCCACGTATCTTTTTTACAGACCGCTGGAATCACGTGATGCTCGAATGCACCGCACCAATGAAGGAGTGAGAAAAGAGCATCACGTCACTCTAGCAGTCTGTAAAAAATGCACCATGGTAGCCTATCTTTTTCGTTAGCCTCGCCAGAGCCAGCGGTATGTTGATCTGTTATTCTAAACACTGCACCTCCAGAATGCCAGTACGCGCAAGCAGACGACTTTAGCCTCGACCCAGGTTGAGTGCATAAATTTTAACCAAAATTTTGCAAATTTAGTGAATTTTCTCGCATACGGAACAACATTTTGAATTAATAAAACAATATATTAAGTATATAATGCTGCAACAAAGAATTTTTTTCGGTATTTTTAACAAACAATCATTAATAACTCACACTCCATAGACTTCTATGATAATACTCGACAGTAAATACCGCCAGCAAACGAATTTTAGCATCGACCTCAGGTCGTGTGCGTAAGGTCCATTTCTCGCAAGCTTTTAAATAAAATCATCACGTCATTTTGGTGATTTAAAGTGGCCTGTTACATTACGCTGTTAAAATTTTGTAGTGTTTACTGCGTAGTCACTCCACCGCTTTTATAGAATATCTATTTTTTGACCAATGTAAATGCTCCATAATATAATAAAGTAACCGTTTTATTACAGCGTCTAGAATATATAGTGTGGAAATAGGCTATCCCAGTAATACATAAAAAAGCGCTAAAATATTGAATGCCTTAAATGTCAAATGATACTGAAATCCAATGAGTCGATCACAGCGACATATGCAGGATATTTTCTAAAACTCCATAACGATTTGGTCTAGATGCTGTAATAATACAATGTTTACTTTTAAATTTGAAAATATATTGCAGATGTCGCTGCGATCAGCTCCCTGGATTTCAGCATCATTGCACATTTAAGGTATACAACTTTTTAGCAAAGACTTTAAGATACATAGACCGGCAATTCCCATTCAAAAGTATGCGAAATCATGGCAGCCATCTGAAGTAAATTGAAACACCTGAACCGCGAGGTTTGTACGTCAGCTGTGGTTATTTACCATTAAGTGCTATGGCTAGATTGAGCTTAAAAATTAATTTTTATCAATATATGTGAAGTTTATGGCATATTTTTTTACATGAAGCTATTTTTTACATCTCAATATGCGTTATAAATATTGAATTTTCAGTAATAAAGTTAAATAAAGCGATTTATTAATAATTTTATGTATGGCATGTTTGGAAAAGAGTATCTAATTTTAACATGCCTTATAAACCTAAATAAAGGCGAAATTTATATGGAAACATATTGTTAAAGATTATAATCCCACTTTTTTTCAAGTTTGACTTACAAAAGTAACTGGTAGGGAAGTTCAGATTAAAGGTAGCAACTGTAACATAATACAGCAATTTACAAAATTTTAAATTACTTGTAAAGAAATCTACGTTTTTTAAACTAATTTTTATGCAAAAAAGTAATTAAAAAAATGCATATTAACGAAAGTAATACTATATTTTTATCCTTGGAGGATGTTTATTGAAATGCTTACTTGCTATACGAAAAAAACAAAAAAATTGATGTATTTTTATTAAAAAAAGTCCTAAATGAAATAGGGTAGACTAATACTTAATGATCCGCAATGAAAAAATACGCTGATAAAAGCATTTTCTTAGGTAAATTAAAATATAAAGCATATATACTGCCATACAACAGCTGTGATCAAAAATCCTCAGTTAAACTGACAGTTTACAGGTCTATGTATCTTAAAAGTCTTTGACTTTTTAGCGCTGTTTGGATAGCAGATTTCCACACTATATATTCTGGATGTTGTAGTTTTATATAAAGTTGGTGGAGGCGCAATGCAGCAGATTTTTAATAGTGTAGACAATGGAGTTACGAATAAAGAGGAGGAGACATAAAGTATACTGTCTACGAGTTGCGAGTGAAGTAACTGAGGAGTTCTCACAAGATGGCAGCTGCTTTTTTAAAATCGGATCTAAAGTTTCTGAATACCGACGGAGCAAACTTTCAACCAGTAAAATGGAGGACATTCCATCTCCGTTTTGATCACGTGATCAAGGTGAAAACTTCTAGCGTAAAGAAGGGAAGGCTCCGTAGACGTGTAATGTAAATCCCCGCTAGCCAATGAAACAGTTCATGAGGCAAAGTATCTTCCCTTTTAATCAGTTAGAAGTTCCTTGGGTAAATTACTGGTATCACGTGACTTTTTTCAGCCTCGAACCCGTATTTGGAATATCCTCCATTGAATAAAAAATTTTGTCTTATTTAAGCGCCTTGTTCCACGAGCCGTTAATTCCCAAATTGGCTCAGCCGAGCTCAGCAATCTGATTCTTCGTTAATATTAATATTTTGGATTACTTTACTGTGATTTTGATCAAATTTAACAAAATAAATCAATTTAAGTCATTATAATTGCATTCTATTTTATATTACACTACTTCATAAGAAAATAAATATAATTTTCTACTATATAAATATCAGTTTTAGCCAATCAGATTGCTAGGCTCGGCTGAGCCAATTTGGGAATTAACGGCTCGTCCTTGTTCCTGCCTAGTAAAACAGTCAGTTTGTTTTACCGGTTGTCACAATATGGCGGAAACGCAGAGCCTGATGACCGCAAAAGTAAACTCCTACCTGTAAAAATGAAAATCTATTTTTGTGATTATTTATGACTGAAATTTTGTATTAATCCATTTTAGGTCAAGCATAGAAATATTATAAAATGTGGTATTATTTTCATTGAAATATGCTTAAATTACATTCATTAAGACAAAAAAAAAGTTTCATGCATGAAAAATAATAATTTATTTGAAAAATAAAATGCATTCGGCATTTTCAGGCATTCGGTAAATGGTGCGCTAACACGCCATTAAATTTAAAATGAATATTTTATTTTTTATTTTTTATGACATTTGTTTTATTATTATTTTATTTACAGAACTTGGAACTTCAATCCATTATAAAAACATATGATTAATCTCAAGTGGAATAATTATACATTTTCAAAAAGTCGAATTTGTCACTAACCGTTTCAATTTTAAAAGACTCACGTATTTTGAAAATTTCTCAACAGAAAGTGTTTACTCCAATTGAATTACTGATATTTTATAGATGTCTCCAGAAACTATAAAAATAGCAGAAAAATAAAATTAGTGAAAAATATTCCTTACAGTGTTAATAAAAAAAAATATTTATTGAAATGGTGCGTTTACGCACCTTTGGCCGAAAATGGGTTAATAAAGACTTTTAAATAGCGGGAAAAGTTCTATATAGATTTACTGGTGAAAGTTTCCACCGGAGGTAATCAGCGCTTGTAAAAGCGGTTACAGTTGAAGCTTCGCCATTTTAAGGATATGCCCATGGAGGAATGAGATAGATGGAGGTGCAGTAAGGTGGTTGGAGGTGACGCCAAAAAAGTAACCCTAAAATCCGCTACAGAAAGCCCAAACAAAACCACGTGCTTTGACATGCCTATCAGTTCAAACCGGTTTAAACCTGTATTTCTTTGCTTTCATTTTTTACCGTCGGAAATTGTTATTCAAGATATGATTAAAATTTCGATAAAAGATGACTTATAAGATGTAGTACTAGATCAGAATGTATCAAAAATACTAACATATCACTTCACTGAATTATTTGATAATTTAATCACATGCATTTTAAATATAAATATCAGAAGCGTCTTTTAAGATTTTACTTGAAAGGGTAACATTCTTTCGTTATTGTCCGAAAATCGTTTGCACTTGAAAATTCGATTAATATTTGTAATTTAAATTTTCATACATAATTTTAAAAGAATGCTTTCATCATTATATTTTATCTGTTTACATGCAATTATTAATATGCTTTTAAAAACAAAGACGTTTATCTAAATTAGTAGCGATTGATACAGTCAAAAATGGGGGCCTATTTGAAGCGCAATCATAAAATTTCATTCCATCAAAGAAACTCCATTAATCAGTTTGAATTACTTGAGTTTTGAAACATATTATTATTTGCAAAAAAATAAGTTCCCTGACAGGAAAATTTTAGCTGTCAGAATGAAATTATTATCAATAAATGCTTAGCTTGCATTTGAGTAATTGAACTTGACCTTTCGATATAAAGTTTTATTTTTCACAAAATTGTTATGCATTTCTCAAGGATAACTTTTTCTTTTCAGAAAATTGATGCCAAAAGAAAAACAAAACTTCCATCTATACCATTCCCAAAACATTCTTCTATCTCATACATGTTAATACTTCAAAATTGGCTATCACACTGCCAAAATTAAATGGCAATCTATAATAATCATGAGGATTCTAAAGATATGAAATTCCGTGCATTAGTTCTTGAGATATGGCTATCGCTGAAATCGTGTAAATCCAGCAAACTGCAATCTAGCAGCACCACCTATTTGGTGCTTTACACCAAAACCTATGAGGCACCAAAACCACCAAACAACAACATATGTCAACGTCAAACTGAATCTGAAGTTTGGGGAGAATCCGTGCATTAGTTTTTGAGATAGAGCTATTGCGAAAATCATGAAAATTCTAGCGTAGCAGCGCCATCTATTGGGCGATTAACACCAAAATCTATCAGGAACAACTTGTGTTAACATCTAACTCTGAAGTTAGATGAAAATTCGTGCATTAGTTCTTGATAGAACTATTGCGGAAATCGTGAAAAATGCAGCACAGCAACGCAACTGATGGGCGATTTACACCAACACGCAATCAGCACCAAGTCATATCAAGGACTAACTGAATCTGAAGTTTGATGAAAATCCGTGCATCAGTTCTTGAAATAGAGATAGGCTGAAATCGTGTAAAACCTACAAAATGCAGCGCAATCTGTCGGGCGATTTACACCAAAACGTAATAAGCACCAACTCATATTAAGGACCAACTGAACCTGAAATTTGATGAAAATCCGTGTATTAGTTCTTGAGATGCAGCTATTGCTGAAATCGCGAAAAATGCAGCATAGCAGCGCCACCTGTTGGGCGATTTACACCAAAAACTAATCATCACAAATTTATATTAGGGACTACATGAATATAAATTTTTATTAAATTCCGTGCATTAGTTCTTGTGATAGAGCGCCCACAAAATTTGTGTCACATACTGACAAGTACTTTAGGTACAGTACTGTATCCGAATCTTTTGTGTGTCCTTGTAAATGAACGATAAATACTATGCACATCATATTTCACAGCAAGTACATTGTAGTAAATCTGAGTAATTCATGTCTATTCCATTATATTTCAGTAACATAATATCGCTGTAAACAGCCCCCCCCCCCCCCCTATATCATTATGTAACGGAATTCTTTTGTGTGGCCCTGTAAATGAATAATAAATGCTTTGCAAACCCCATATTCTACAAAATGCATGTTTTACTGCACTTTATAAATGAATATCAATTATTTATGTTTTAAATTGTCTATAATTGTCTTTATGTTTTAAATTGTCTAGCATCATTAAAATGCACTTGAAACGATTTTTCCCATTGACCGTAATGTAACAGAATACTTTTTACGCCCATGCAAATGAACTATAAAAGCCACACATTTGTTTTTGTTTTTTTCAATAGCGATCACGCTATAGTAAACGTCAATAACACATAAAAAATGCAGGGTGATCCCAGTATATTTACAAGAGTTAGAGCTCGGCCAGAAGGCCATACAAACCGAAGACAAACATTTTTCATCTATGTTGGAAAGGGTTAAAGAAAGAAAACTTTCAATAATACAATTTTTAGTTCTTATCAAATGTTTTCAATATTTTATTTAATTTTATTTTGACATTTTATTATTGTTAATTTTCCAATTCCAAAAATTTTAAAAGCAAACATTTATTTTAATAAATAACAACACAACAAAGACCCTTTAAAAAATGTACCATTTTTTCCTAAAATATACTTCAGCTGTAATTCACCTCTTTGAATTCGTCTTATTAATACAAAATCCCTCCCACGTGCTTGTGTTGTTTGGGCTTTCTTGGACGTTTAAATTTGAGCGATAAATGGTTTCATATTGCAAACCTTTTTAAAGGCATACTGCAACTCCATCTATCTCTTTCCTCCATGGGATATGCCAGTTCCTCTTTATTAATAGCTCCATGGTGTAGACCAAATCGTCTTGGAGTTTTAAGAAATATTCTGCAGATGTCGCTGCAATCGACTCTTTGGATTTCAGCATCGTTTGAAAGTTAGGGGATCCAATATTTAAGTACTTTATTAAGTAATACTGGGAAAGCCGTTTTCAATACGATATATTCTAGACCCTATAGCTGTAACGTAGCTTAGTTACAGTGTCTAGAATACATAGTGTGGAAATCTGCTATACAAACCAGGGCCGAAACTAGCTTTTTTTGCACCCGGGGCAAATATGGATTTTGGCGCCCCCCCCCCCCTCCCTCCTGTTCCACAAAGTATATTTACAAAGAGAATTTTACTAATTTTATAATAGACGACTTATTTTAAAATTTAAAATATGTAATACTGAGCTACGTAATCTACAGTGGCGGATCCAAGGGGGAGGTCCCTCTGAACATCAACAAAAATATTCTAAAGATCATTTTTAAAATGACATATCCAGTAGAGTCCCGCCTAACCGAGATTCCGCTTTCAACGAGTTATTTTCTTCTGATGGACTGATGGCTTCTATTATTATGAAACAGCCATTATAAATGAAGTGTTAGGTGAAGATGAAAGAGCAGCCGTAAAAAGTTAGAACTCTGATTTTCTGGTCAGAATGGGAGGAAAAAATGGCCATTTTTTTTTTTTCAAAAAAAAATTAAAAACAATTATGGCCCTTTTTTCCCCCATTCGGACCAGAAAATCAGAGATCTAACTTTTTACGGCTGCTCTTTCATCTTCACCTAACACTTCATTTATAATGGCTGTTTCATAATAATGGAAGCCATCAGTTCATCAGAAGAAAATGATCCTTTCCAAAGGCATAACCCTTCATTTGGCACCCCTTCGTTCTGGCGCCCGGGGCACATGCCCCCTCTGCCCCCCCCCCCTTAGTTTCGGCCTTGATCCAAACAATGCTAAAATTTTGTATCCTTAAATGTGCGACGATACTGCTGAAATCCAAAGAGTCGATCACATCGACATCTGCGGGATTTTCGTATTACATTGTATAGACTAGCCATATCTTGCAGTTTTAGAAAATATCCTGCAGCTGTCGCTGCGATCTCAATATCTCAGCAGCATCGTTGCACATTTAAGGGATAGAATATTTTACCGCCTTTTTTAAGTATTACAGAGATAGTCGATTTCCACACTATATATTCTAGGCGCTATAGCACAAGTATTTGATTAATGTACGTTACTGTTTATTGAAATAAACAATATTTGTAATATACATGAATAAAAAACCCTAAATGAAAGTAATTTCGTTGAAATATCAGTGATGTGCTTTTTAAATTCATTTTTTAGCTCACAGGCTATCAAAGCCTGAGAGCTAATGTGCCCGCCCGCTCTGTATGTATGTGTATGTATGTACGTACAGTCGTGGAAAAAAAAAGTAAACACCCCCTACTAACTCCTCAACAAATTATCGTAGAAGAAAGTTACTGGTACCGAACGATTGGAAATAAAGTCTATTTTTAAATGGTGTATATAAAATTTGCTTAGGGGGCCACCTACATATTAAAACGAACCATAACTTTGTTTTTTTCAATAGCAGTGCCCAATTCAGACAGCATAAATGAACTCTACATCCTTCAATTAGCCTAAAAACGAATTTTTATGCAATTCGTACCATAAGTTTCCGAGAAATTAATTATTTTAAAACGAGCGTATTTTAAGGGCTGTATCCAAATTGAAGTTCCGTATTGGATTGTTAACCGAGAGAACCGCTTCCTTGATCAAGGCACTTTAAGCGCCACTCAAGGAGTCAATGAAGCGTGTTAGATTACAGTACGGCAGAATAAATTTCAAAATGTCTACTCACTTCCATCATAGACGGCCCCTTAAACCATCATTTTGCCGTTTTTTAAGCATAATTTGAAAACTACTTGGAAGAAAAATGTGAAATTTTTGAATTTCCATAAAGCAGGTCTTAATAAATCTAAATCCATCAAAAAAATTGTAGGTTGCAATTCATAATTTTTTCGAATATTAATTTCATAATTCATATCATAAAATTATAAAAATTGCAAATTCAGCTTATTTATGTTTGGATATATTAGTATTATTACCACAAAAAAAATTAGCACATTAGGAGCATAATTTCCAGAGATATAAATAAAAATATGAAAATATAATTTAACATTACAAGCACTAAATTTTGAATGTTTATAATTCAAAAACTTATCATTCAAATGACTTGAAATTTGGTGTCTAGGCATAGTTTGAACCGAAGATTAGAAATATCTCGTTAAAATTGGGTATTGCCATTGAAAAAAAATGAAGTTAGGATTCGTTTTAATATGTAGATGACCCCCTAAGAAAATTTTATATACATCATTTAAAAGTAGACATTATTTCCAATCGTTCGGTACCAGTAACTTTCTTCTATGATGATTTGTTGAGGAGTTAGTAGGGGGTGTTTACTTTTTTTTTCCACGACCGTACGTACGTATGTATGCACGTAACGCGATAACTCTTGATAGAAACATCCGATTTGCTTCAAAATTTTTTCCTAGGTTTATTGTGATAAGGTGCTTCCCTGATTAGTTTTGGGAGTTCATTGGTTAAGGATAAAGGGGGAAAAACGGGGTTAGTCCAACCCCTTAATTCAGATAAATGGGTTTTTCATGCAGAATGATTCGATTTTCTCCGAATTTGGTATACCGGTTTATTATGTTAAGGAACTTCCCTGATTAGTTTTGGAGGTTCATTGGTTAAGGATAAAGGGGGGGTTAGTCACCCCCTTAATTCAGATAATTGGGTTTTTCACGCAGAATCATTCGATTTGCCCCGAATTTGGTATACCGGTTTATTATGTTAAGGAACTTCCCTGATTAGTTTTGGGAGTTCATTGGTTAAGGATAAAGGGGGGAAAAACGGGGTTAGTCCACCCCCCTTAATTCAGATAAATGGGTTTTTCATGCAGAATCATTCGATTTGCTCCGTATTTGGTATACCGGTTTATTATGTTAAGGAACTTCCCTGATTAGTTTTTGGGGTTCATTGGTTAAGGATAAAGGGGGAAAAGGGGGGGGTTAGTCCACCCCTTTTTATTCAGATAAATGGGTTTTTCATGCAGAATGATTCGATTTGCTCCGAATTTGGTATAACAGTTTATTAGGTTAAGGCGCTTCCCTGATTAGTTTTGAGAGTTCATTGGTTAAGGATAAAGGGGGAAAAACGGGGTTAGTCCAACCCCTTAATTCAGATAAATGGGTTTTTCATGCAGAATGATTCGATTTTCTCCGAATTTGGTATACCGGTTTATTATGTTAAGGAACTTCCCTGATTAGTTTTGGAGGTTCATTGGTTAAGGATAAAGAGGGAAAAGGGGGGGTTAGTCCACCCCCTTAATTCAGATAATTGGGTTTTTCATGCAGAATCATTCGATTTGCCCTGAATTTGGTATACCGGTTTATTATGTTAAGGAACTTCCCTGATTAGTTTTGGGAGTTCATTGGTTAAGGATAAAGGGGGAAAACGGGGTTAGTTCACCCCCCTTAATTCAGATAAATGGGTTTTTGATGCAGAATCATTCGATTTGCTCCGTATTTGGTATACCGGTTTATTATGTTACGGAACTTCCCTGATTAGTTTTGGGGGTTCATTGGTTAAGGATAAAGGGGGGTTAGTCCACCCCTTTTTATTCAGATAAATGGGTTTTTCATGCAGAATGATTCGATTTGCTCCGAATTTGGTATACCGGTTAAGGAACTTCCCTGATTAGTTTTGGGGGTTCATTGGTTAAGAATAAAGGGGGGGAAAGGGGGACTAGTCCACCCCCTTAATTCAGATAAATGGGTTTTTCATGCAGAATGATTCGATTTGCTCCGAATTTGGTATACTGGTTTATTAGGTTAAGGAACTTCCCTGATTAGTTTTGGGGGTTCATTGGTTAAGGATAAAGGGGGGAAAGGGGAGGTTAGCCCGCCCCTCTTAAATTAGATAAATGGGTTTTTCATGCAGAATGATGCGATTTGCTCCGAAGTTGGTATACCGGTTTATTATGTTAAGGAACTTCCCTGATTAGTTTTGTGTGTTCATTGGTTAAGGATAAAGGGGGAAGGGTGGCTAGTCCCCCCCCCCCCTTAATTTATATAAACGGTTTTTTCATGCAGAATTTTTCGCTTTGCTCCAAATTTGGTATACCTGTTTATTATGTTAAGGAGCTTCCCTGATTCGTTTTGGGGATTCATTGGTTAAGAATAAAGGGGGGGGGTCTAGTCCACCCTCTTAATTTAGATAAATGGGGTTTTTTTGCAGGATTATTCGATTTGCTCCAAATTTGGTATACCGGTTAATTATGATAAGGAGCTTCCCTGATTAGATTTGGAGGTTCACTGGTTAAGTATAAAGGGTGAAACGGGGGCTAATTCCCCTTTACTTATTTTTTTGAGGGGCATTATTCTTAAAAATAAGAGTATGATATACAATTAGTGTGAATAGCCTGTGAGCTCAAGGCCATCAGTTTAGCTGGGCATTTTTCTTTTTTATTGTAATATTTATAATGCGTAAATAGTTCTTTTACGGGGAGTTTTAAAGGACAAAAAAACTATCTCTAATGTAGAAGGGCACTTTACACTGTTAAAAATCTGCAGCATTCGGTGCTTAAGTCACTCCATCGCTTTTATAGAATAATTCTATTCTGACCAATGAGAATGATCCATAATATAGTCAAGTAACCGTTTTCTCTAAAAAGCGGTGTAGTGAGTCTGCAGTAAAAGCTAAAGATTTTGAACAGTGTATAAGATCGTAGTGACGCGTTGAAGTTTGCTTACTTCCAGATATGCTTTGAAATTCTGTAATTTTCTATATTTTATCATCGATGAAGCAATAAATGCATTCGCAATAATTTTCCTTATCCTCTTTCCAGAAGCACGCAAACGAGGGTTACAAAATCAAATTTCAACAGCAATAACTTAATTCAAGCATAATAGCCAGGTTACCATTGAAGGAAATATTCCCAAAGTTTGGCGATTTTTTTTCCCTTTTTTAACCGATAAAACGGCGCGTGTCAGTAAAGCATCTTAGCTTTTTGACTTAACATGTTCATCCACTCAGCTCTTCAATTAACAAATGTGGTTGTTACAAAAATAAATCTTGAGATGTATGCAGTTTCATAAAATGACAAAATTTTTAAATTAATCGAACGAATTTTACTTTAAAGTTCAACGACTACTTTATTTCCACATTTTGTTTTATATTTTCCTTTCTGATATTTATAGGTATGTAATTTTGAGTGAAATAAAAAAAATATTTATTAAGATATAATTAAAATGTACAAATACCAAAATACTTTATTGAAAAACATGACAGTTATGAAAAGAGGCAAACTGAAAATTTTGAAATATGTTTAATTTAACATTTAATACTTTCTTTTAACAAATTTCATTGGTTTAACAATAAATGTTTCAATGTATAAAATGTTACATTCATTTCAATTGCTAAAAGGTGTAAATTAACACTTTAAAACAGTAAAAATACGATTGTTTAGACTGTTTACATGTTTCAACTCATTTTCAGAACTAATAAAAATGAAAATATTCTAAAATTTCCCGGTCTATGAAATTCCATCATTCAATTTTTCACCTATTCTTTCATATTATACACGTTATTTCTATTTTACTTGGATGCTTATTTTATTTTCGTAAAGCTTGAGTAGCTCAAGCCATAACTTTGGTATGTTGAATGATGCTGTATCGTTACATATTGAATTTTTGCGTGTTACAATTTCTATTGTTTCTCTTATAATGGATGTATAGTATTGGCCGGTGGGGAAAATTATTTTACTGTCACTGAAATTTATTTGGATGGTTTCTTTTTGATATAATACTTTTGATAGGGCTGTGTTTTTTCTATTATATTTAATATCAGCTATAGGCTCCTTTTTTCTAGATTTAAATTTCCTGCTTTTCATACCAGTGTAGTAATTCTTTGATCCGTCTTTTCTAATAAACGGTATTTCATAAACTCCAGTTCGGAGGTGGTTTTGCTACTAAGCAGATATTGAAACGCTTAAGACTGTATTTTAATATCTCAAAAAAGCTTGGAAAATATTGAATAGGGGAGGTTTGTATTTACACCTTTTAGCAATTGAAATTAATGTAATATTACAAGGTGATAATTTGCTATTTATTTGCATAAATTGTATTAAATTTGTATTAAAAACGGAAATATTTTTTTTTTTATAATTTTTCTTTAACTATTACAATGTTTTGCTATTTTGCCTTTCAACTCAACTTCAACACATGGTAAAACTGAACGATATGAAAGTGCGGTAGACTCTCGTTAGTGCGTCTCCGCTTAACTCGTATCTCCCGTTAATGCGGAGAATTTCGTTTACCCCATGATGTTCTAATTAATGTTGAGGACATCGTTTAATACGGACTTAGGTTAGGACGGACGAAAAATTATCTCCCTTAGAAATCCGCACTAACAGGAATTCACTATATAAGTATGTAGTAATACTTAAAAGTTACAAGTAGCATAGTAATTTATTTACAAAAATAATATTTATCGGGAAATACAGCAGCTGAAAATTTTGTAGCATTTTACTTGACATTTGAAAAGCCTTTTCGTTAGTACTGTTCGCACGATGTGTCTCAAAATATATTACAAGAATCAATTTTCTTCTGCTGATATTTTGCTTTATTAAGATTCATATTAAGTGTGATATGTTTTAATTTCTAATTTATACTAAATTTCAAAATATTTACTATCGGCAGTAAGTTGACTATTTTTAAAATATCGTATTTTTTTAAACAGTGTGTTGCCAAATTCGATCGTCAATTTCAGAGGGGTGATAGTAGGCATCAAGAGGATGAAAAATTACCATGGAACATGGGGTCACAAACCACGTAGTTAATCAAAAATACAAGGTGTTCTACCCTAATTCAATTTGGGTTAACGATAATGACTTTCAGAAAACTGAAGAATATTATAATAAAACTTTTAATAGACATTTAATAGACTAATGTGATAATATTAAAACTAGAAAGCAGGAATTTTGCTTTTTCAGAATTTAGTGTTGCCCCCGGCATTTCCATCACTTCATTTTCTTCTGGTGGGTTTCTATTATTATGAAACAGCCATTATAAATGAAGCGTTAGGTGAAGATGAAGAAGCAGTCGTAAAAAGTTAGAATTCTGATTTTCTGGTCAGAATGGAAAAATAAAATGGCCATTTTTTTTTTTTTTTTTTTTTTTTTTTTTTGCTTCATTTATAATGGCTATTTCATAATAATAGAAACCACCAGTCCACCAGAAGAAAATAACTCGGTTAAGCGGGACTCGGATAATCGGTACTCTACTGCAAAACATATTTCAATTTTAAGACTTAAAGCACATGCTTTTATTTTATGTAAAACGACGTCATTTGCATTAATATAGATACTTAAAATTAAATATAGTTTATAATAGCTCCATGTTTTATCATAAATCCTTCATTTATATTTTTTCTCAAAATATCACGTATTTTAATTAGTTTTTTTTTTCAATTTTTATGAGAAAATGGCAACAAAAAGATATAATTCCTATTTTTCGACAATTTTTTCTCCACTTTCTACAGAAATGGAGTACTTGAGTTGCCAAAATGAAACAATAAATATCGCTAAAAACTACAAAAAAATGAATATCTCAAAAACAAATGGAGATGCAGTTTTCCAACAAATTGCATTAAAAAGTACTTTTTCTTTCCTAATACGACGGTATAAACATTGAAAATGTGCGATGCTTAGAAGCTTTAAAAAATACTGTAGAGTATTGAATCGCACAATGAAACATCGGCTTTTGTTTATTGCTAGCGTCTGTAAGGTAACTTTATTTATTGGAGACAAAATAAGCTGGGAGAAAGAAATAGCATACCGGGGGGCTAAAAAGATGGTAGAAGTTTCTATTATACGCGCCAGCACTATGCACTTGACGCTCTACATTTTGGACTGCGATTACAAATTCATAAGCTAAGTCATTGATTGCTTGAGTACCTTGTTTTTCCAGAACTTTTCGTGATGGTATAACACTTCACACAAAACAAGTTACATAGTGTTGCATTTTCATTTGAATATTTTTATTTTTCTCAAAATTATTACGTCAACTCAAGTTCATTTGGTTTGAAACACCCTGCATTTTTGACTAAATAAATGTTTTGAGACCCCATGTTCTATGGTAATTTTTCATCCTCTTGATAACTACTATCTCTCCTTGAATTTGTCGGTTGAATTCGGGAACACCCTGTATTTACGAAAATAATATGGTATTTATGAACCCTGAGAATAATATAGAAAACAGATTTGTGATGGGCCTATACTAATTTATTATGTTTCAGGGCGGAGATCAAACATTAAAATAGAAGGAGCAAGATCGAATATTAAAATAGAAGGGGCAAGATCAAATATTAAAATAGAAGGAATTCCAGACTCGGCTGATTCAAGCAGTAGATGCCGGTTCTGTATGAGTCCTAAAAATACACCATACCAATATGGTAAGTTTTTAATTTTTCGCATTCCCTTTTCATAATTAAAACAAACTATTTATATGGTGCAATCAAATGAAAAGGGGGCTTTTACGGTAGCCGTGTTCTATCTAATCGAAATGGGTAAATGTGTTTATCGATAGCTAGTGCGGGGGTTTTCCCGGTTTTTAATTGTACAGAACGACTTCGCCTTCTATTTCCTCAGTTTGAGGAAAGTTGTTTTGCACGGTCGGGCATGGCTTTTCTCTGATCTAGCTAAGGTAGCCCATGGCCATGGGCCTGGTGCATGAAATTAATATACGCAAGTTTGTGAAAAATGTAATATGCACAGTTAACGCATTGTATATAGATCCGGTTCGCCCAGAATAATTGAGTAACCAATTGTGATTGGCATTGTATATGAAGTTCAATGAAAATAAATTTTCGGCATCGGAAGGCGGGACGGTTCGGTTCTGCTGTCTTCCCCCAGGGACTGCACTAAAACTCTAAAGCATTTGCTGGGTTTCCCTGGGTGGCCATCCCGGGCCTGGTGCATGATGGATTCCTACAGATCGGCGCAATGAGCTATTATCAAAATTCTTCTCGTAGAAGTCGAGCATTCCATAAACAACAGGCATGCTTTCAAAGCAGGAGCAGATGGAAGCTCTCGAAAGGGATGATGCTGCTGCAAGACAATGCTAGGTCATATGCGGTCAAGCAGATCCTCGACATTCTGAAAATATTTCAATGGAATAACCTCAAACATCCACCGTATAGCCTAGATAATTCAGCCTTGTGAATAACTTAGCTTTGTACACTTAAAAAAATTACGTAAAGGTCAGCGGTTCACCGTGCAAAAATTGATCTGTAAGCAATCCAAGAATTTCTACTTTATGGCTCCGTTCAGACAACATTTTGAAATTCTGCGTCGAGAAGTCATAAATTATTTCTGTGGATTTTCTTTCCCAAAAGCTCTGCGGTCAACAACAAAAGCAAAAGGGGTGATAAACATGTCAGGAAATATCCTTTGTGGTACTTCCCCCTCTCGTAAGAGTGACAGATGACTCAACCCCTCAAAGAGCATACAAACGAGCCTCGGTCGCAGAATGTAATCTGATCGCACCTTAACCACAAAGCCATCCATTCCTTTCCGACGCACTGAGATCAATACATCAATATCAGGGGCAATTATGTGAAAGTATCACGTTACACATTAACTGCAATTCAATATTCCATTATTAAAAATTTCTGTAATTAAAATATTATTTAGATATAACTGTAGTCTCCTTTACATTTGGGCAAACTTTATAATATGAATTATATGAGCATGTAAATTTATGCGTCATCCATATTTGTTTTTGAAATACCTTCGATCACTTAGGGAGAGTTCGTTTTCGAAGGCCGCGCCTAGCACTCTGAGACGATTCCACTATCCAAAGGTGTGTTACGCTGAGATGGGTATTTTCCGAAGTTTTACTTCGGCGTTCGCTTGTACTTTATCACTAAGATTGGCGCTCAGCGAAACGCAGCTAAACAAACTCCGCTCATCCTTATTTTGATAAAATTAAAGTAGACCTGACGCATGCGCAAAAGCGCGGAGGGTTTTGCTTTCCGAAAACAAACAATACATATTTTAGGATACCTGATTGATGTTCACATTTTGAACCCATAAAAACGTATCTTTAGTTGTGGATAGGAAGTTTGTCTTATTAAAAACTCCTCTTCTCTTACTTAAGATTTTGACGTATTTAAAGTTCTATGCTTAAGGCACACCAAGGCTTTTACACACCAAGGAGACACGAGACATCTCTCTTGACTCGTGCGACAAATTTACGGTTGTAGCGTACCTGTTTCTTCACTGTGCCCGCACACTGAAGACTCATGCGACGAAGTACCTATGTTGCAATGTTGCACGTGTCTTATGCTTCATTCCGCGCTTTCGTTTCGTGCTGCAGTTACGTTATATATTGCTACAATTTTCGTTTATTTGTTTCAAGATGGCGGGATTCAAGATTCCTTTTATTTTTTAGTTGAGTGACTAAAAATAAATTATCATCTTCGGATAAAATATCCATATTTACAATCGCTTCGTTTGCAAGCGCCATGATTCTACTGTTCTGTTCTGTCAAAGAATTAAAAGCAGCGCCGTGAATATGTGGGTTATTCTCTACAATAGTGCAGAAAGTGTTTCCCAGTCATATAAATGTTCTTAATTTCATTACATTTTTATTTATTTTTATTTTTATTAGAAGATCTAAACATAGTTTATTAGGGACAGAAAGTAAAATTTAAAAATAATAAATTTAGTATTTAAAAATGTAATATATATCATGCAAACATCATTCCCTCACCTTTCCCCCACCTGTACTACCATATTTTATTGCCTATTCCTTTCCATCCAGAAATAAAAATAATTAAAAATACCCTAAGCAAAATAAAGTTCTTATTTGGTACATTACAAAAAATAATAAAAATATTATTTTTTACTATTATTATATAGTCTACTCAATCAATTATATGTTTCCCCATGTTAGACCATCATTCCCTCACACATTGCTATTATCTCAAGTATCTACCACTAAAGAGCAGTGGCAGTCTAGCATCCTTCACAGAGAAGAAGCCATTTTGAGCACTTGTCACTTCAGCAACATAAATTGGTGGTGTAAGATTTTGTTAATTTTTAAAAAAACATTTTCAGTCAATATAGCTGTAAGTGTTTTTATTAGCAGTCATTCCCTCACACAGAATACTAATTTTTTTACAAATATCAAAAATTTTAATTTTATCATACATTATATATTAAGTGTTGCTCTTACAGGAAACAGTTTGGATTTCTTCACAATTTTGCATTTTCCCCTACAACTAGTAAAAATGTCTTATTTCATCATTCCCTCACATTTTTTATTTTATTTTTTCCACAAGTTTTTATTTATTTATTTTTATTTATTTATTTATTTTTTTTTTTTTTTGTTAAGTCAAATTTTTAAAACGATTTCTGCTGCTATTAAAATCTTCAATAATTGACTGATTTCTTACCATTTATCTAATTTTTATGAAAATTTACATATGCATCATTCAAGTCAGACTGCTTGGCCAAATTTGCAAGTATTGTAGAGGACAACCCATGTCTGATGTCGCTTTGGTGTGTGGATGAAAAAAGTAGAAATGCAACTTGCCTCCTGTGGTGATTCGATGTTTCATGAGACATGCGACGTGCGCATGTCTCCTTGGTGTGTGGAGCGCCTAAAGCAGCATTAGATATTTTTCCTATACATATCCAAATTCGACTACTATGCGATAAAAGATGCTGCCGTTGACACCAACCGATTTTAGTTTCAACTTTCAACGTATTGACAATGAAACAAGGATCCAAAATAATCCTAGCAAAGTGCTGGGTCACCGATGACTCCTGTGACAAAGAAGGGTTGCCGTTAGCACCACTCTATATTTTGTTCAGCGCATTGATAGCAACAATGTACCTGCAATAGCTCTGGTAAGTTCTTCGCTCTGAAAAACGGCGATCAACAGTAGGCAAAACGGAATCTTTCATAGCCACCACCTTTTGTGCTAACTTCTCAGCCAAAATCTTGAGTGCTGTTCAAAATGTGAAAAAAAAAAACTTAAATTGAAACCCGCGCACGTTTTAACATTACGTCTGTAACATATATGATCTATAATTATGTCTCAATGACATGCTTTTTTGTAGGATTTTTTTTGCACATCTGTGCTGGTCATGGTAGTGGCTCTGCAGATGATTATCGATCGAATATTTCAATAAACAATTAAATTTAAAAAATCAAAAAACCCGACTGCGTAAAAAGCGAACTAATTAATTATTTCACATCAATGTGAAACTATTTTTTTTTTTTTTCAATTCCTACTATTAGCTCACACTCTCGCTATATATATCTTTTTCAAATTTTCAATCGTTAATAAAATACTTATTATTCATCCAATCAAGCTCAAATATTTTTTTTTAAACTTGTGGTGGATGACACTTGACGTTAATCCAGTTTTTTTTCAAATATTAATTCAATAATTAAATCAAATTAATTAATTTTCAATAATCGAGAGAGCCCTCTTCTTGATCAAGGTATTTTAAGACCGAGAGAGCCCTCTTCTTGATCAAGGCTTTTTAAGCGCCACTCAAGACTAAAGAAGAATAGGAGAAAAAAAATTCTCTTACTGACCTAAGAAGGAATTGATTTAAATTTTTTTTTTTACATATTACTTGTTTATATTACTTACTATTTTTTTATTTACTTGTATTGATGACTTTTAAGTTGTATTTAATTGTTAGTTCCTATCTATAAACACTGTTTTGATAAGGTTTATAGATGTCTATGATGGTTAGAGTTGCAGTAAAGCTAGAGATCCTAGATACACAACTTCCAGGTTGTAAAATATTTTAATGGAGCTTCTAACTGTAAAATAGTCAATGAAACATCGTTTTCAATTTGAAAGACCTATCCAATGATAGGCCACACAATAGCATGGAAGAAGGAATACAAGTTCTAGTTCCAACTTCTTTGCACAATAGGGTGTGTAAAAACTTTTTTTCGTCCCTACCGCCATTTTGTATTTTACGGCCGCCATTTTGAATTTATGAAAACAAAACCTTGCCTATAACCATCGGGCAGTTAAGACAAATTGATAGAAACCTCATTCATTAAAATCCATTCAGCCGCTGGGATGTTTCGAGGGTATAAAGAAATCCACATACACAGATACACGTGAAACACATAACCCTTCTTTTTAGTCGGGTAATAAATATATTAAATTTAAAAAATCAAAAAACCCGACTGCGTAAAAAGCGAACTAATTAATTATTTTTCATTAATATGAAACTATTTTTTATATTACTTACCCTTTTTTTTTATTATTTACTTGTAATGACTTTTAAGTTGTGTTTAATTATTAGTTCCTATCTACACACTGTAAAAAAAATCCAGAAACATTCCTGGAAAAAAATGGGCAGCTAATGTGCCTATTATTTCCAAGAAACATTTCTTGAAAACGACTGGAACTTTACTGTATAATTTTAAAACGTTCCCCAGAATAGCCAGTAAGGTTCCTGTGAAATACCAGGAAAGTTTCTGTTGAGAACAAAAATATTACTCATAGTTCACAGGAAGCTTACTTATTTTCTATGGAACGTTTCAGAAATGTTCAGTAAGGTTTCTGTAATTTTTCTGAAACGTTTCGTATAATGGCAACTCATCTGCCCATTATTTCCCAGGAGCATTCCTAGATTTCCTTTCAGAATGCAGGAACGTTCCATATATTAGATTTCACTAGATGTATATATATATTTTTTTTATTTATGTATTTTATTTTTTATATATATGTATTTTTTATTTATTTATTTATTTATTTTTTTACATTCATCAGATTCGATGCCAAGATATAATATTATAATCCATTTTCAAGTATTTAAAAATATAAATTTTTCTTTGTTTACTTTGGAAAATAGTTGAAGAAGTTTATTAATCAATTTAGTCAA
Organism: Maratus speciosus; assembly: GCA_963932465.1. Lineage (NCBI taxonomy): Eukaryota > Metazoa > Arthropoda > Arachnida > Araneae > Salticidae > Maratus > Maratus speciosus. The sequence goes on from OZ010794.1 coordinate 545,460,049, forward strand.
TTAGTTTATTAATCAGTTTAGTCAATTTAAATTATTTGACATACATACAAACCATATCTGGGATTATTATTTATGAACTATTAATTTAACACAATCAAACTGATTGGTAAAGTTATCATACGAATTGAATATTTCCAACTGAGCGAAAAAATGCCCAGGCCGGGAATCAGTTAGCTTAAATGGAAAAGCATTGGCCTTGTAAGCCAAGGATCTGGGTTCGATTCCCGGCCTGGGCATTTTTTCGCTCAGTTGGAAATATTCAATTCGTATTATTATTTATGTTATTTTTTCATAGTATCAGTGTAATTAAAAAAGGAATTCCTCACCCCTTCAACATTGTAGACAAGATAAATATAATGTTATTTTCAAATCAAAATCCCCCCCCCCTCTTTATGAAAAATTTCTATGCTTCATAAGGTAAATCATAACAAATTTTTATATTTCATTTATAATTCAAGCAAAATGTGCACAAGCACAAATCCGGGCACATTTTCATAAATAAACATTTGAAGCATATTAAAAATTTCTGATAACACTGTTTTTTTTTTGTTTTTTTTTTAAGGTGAAATTAAAATAATCATTTACGTATGATTTTACTATTCAAAATTATCTTGCTGTAAAATATTAAAATCACTTAAGAAATCATTTTATGATACAACAGCTAATAATGTGTTTGTTAAACAGGAGTAAATCTTTTAAATAATTTTACACATCATTTCAAATTATTATTAAATTTCACCGTTCATATAAAAAAATATTTTCCGTCTGAAAATTAGAAAATTCTGAAAACATTGCATGTCTTTTTGCTTCCATGTAACATATAAGCACATTTAATAATTAAAGTTGTCAAACTTTTATATATTAATTCATTCAAGTTTCCATTGGAGGGGGGAGGGGGGAAGTGTCATTTAGCATACTATTAGTTATGATCTTAATTCTGTATCCTTATCTAACTGCAAATTTGCTTTTTGCATATTTACATAAGTTTCTTAAGGCTTTGTTTTGGTTATAAATTAATTATAAATGATTAGCAATAAATCACATAAAGTATTAGGGTATTTTAAGTTTTGAACGATTTTTATACACATAGATTTTGAAAAAGAATAGCCGTTATTAAACTTCCTTTAACAAAATATTAATATAAAAAAAGGCCATTATTTTTTTGCACAAAAATAAATATATATATATATTTATATATATATGATTAGTTTTTTTTTTATATAAGAAAAAAACTTGCATAAAAACACAGAGTCACACAATTTTAGTACAGCATTTTATGGTACGGAAAAAAAAAAACCCACACAGAAAACAATAACTTAAATATGGATTAATATTAATTTAAAATCTTAGACATAAATGTATACTTTATAAGTGGAGCCTCATTAAAACATAGATAACATTAATATTTGTTAAAATCAAATTTGTTTTAAAAATAATATAGCATATAGAAAACAATAGCGGGACAAAATGGAGTATTATATTTTATAAGTCACGTCACTTACTTTTTGGCGTAGAATACATTTTCTTGTAATTTATATTACTTTGTTTAGATGGAGGAAATATTTTTTATATCCAACAAAGATTTCTAGATAACTGATTAATATATATTTCATTCAAATTAACCAGCTACCAAAGAAAACCCAATTAGGCTTAAAGTCTTAGATTTACCACGTGGTTCATATACGCTGGTGTCACTGTATTCCACAGAGGATGATCTGAGCTTTCAGAAACGGTATTGCATTTCCACCTGAAATTTCTTGACAATAGAGATTTGAAATTGAAATGTTTACCCGCTGTTCATTTATTCGCATCTCACAGTGATTTTTTGACATCAATAGAAGGAATTCGTTTTCGTCTCGTGCACGACACATAACAACACGGTTTAATGGCGGGCGGCTGCGGTATGCTGTTGCCAATTTTAATTATGAAACGTTTCAGATAGGAAAACCAGAATTTCCCAGAAAACTGCTAAATTGTTCCGGAAACCTTTAAAAAGGAGAAACATTTCTCGAATTTACATGGAACGTTACAGTTTTTTCTTACAGTGCAAATACTGTTTTGATGAGGCCTATAGATGTCTATTATGAAGATTAGAGTTACAGTAAAGGTAGAGATCCAAAGTACACAACTTCCAGGCTGTGTAATATTTAAACGGAGCTTCTGACTGCAAAATGGTCAATGAAACATCGTCTTCATTTTGAAAGACCTATTCAATGATAGGCCACTCAATAGGGTACGTAAAAATTTTTTTCGTCTCTACCGCCATTTTGAATTTATAAAAACAAAACCTATCCTATAACCACCGGACGGTTAAGACGAATCGATAGAGACCTCATTCATTAAAATCCATTCAGCCGTTGGGATGTTTCGAGGGTATAAAGAAATCCACTTACACAGATACGCGTGAAACACATAACCCTTCTTTTCAGTCGGGAAAAAAGAGTAGCGTCACAAGAAAAAAAAAAAAAAAAAAACGTTGGAGTAGACGGAGAGAAAGTTTCTCATCAAACTCAATTACGTTTAAATTACTTGAATAAAATATGCTAAATTGATGTCTTTTTGCGTAATATAGGTTTGAGAAGACTCGACAGAACTAATTCGGTTAAAAGCAATGATATAGGAACGCATATATCTTTCTAATTTTCAATAAAATTTTTAATATGGAGTTAGAACAACCATATCAACTCTCAATAAACGTTATGTGAGGCATTCTCACAATCTTTTGACTTTTAACTCCCTGAATAATAATTTTTATTTTAGTACATATTCTTTTTACTTTCTTCTATCTTCAATAGAAGAAAGTATTGTAATCGAAATTTTTTTCGACGGATTTACACGTTTTAGGGGTCAGAGATTCCAAAAAACATGTTTCTAGAAAATGTCTGTCTGTCCGTGTGTCCGTCGCCATTGTACCATCAAAAAGTGTATGAAGTTATGCATAGAATTGAACCAAATTTTTATTTTAAGTTTTTGGCTATGGCAAGCAGGTCCTCCATGAATTTGGAAAAAATTCGCCGGTAGGGGCGCTGTAATAGCGAATTTTGTGCGATTTTGAATATTGTACCATCTAAAAGTGTATGAAGTTATGCATAGAATTGAATGAAATTTTTATTTTAAGTTTTTGGCTATGGCAAGCAGGTCCTCCCTGAATTTGGAAAAAAGTCGCCGGTAGGGGGCGCTGTAATAGCGAATTTTGTGCGATTTTGAATATTGTACCATCTAAAAGTGTATGAAGTTATGCATAGAATTGAACCAAATTTTTATTTTAAGTTTTTGGCTGTGGCAAGCAGGTCCTCCCTGAATTTTGAAAAAATTAGCGGTAGGGGGCGATGTAATAGCGATTTTGAATATTGTACCATCCAAAAATGTATGAAGTTATGCATAGAATTGAACCAAATTTTTATTTTAAGTTTTTGGATATGACAACAAGGTCCTACCTGAATTTTGAAAATTCGCCGTTAGGGGGCGCTGTAATAGCGATTTTTAATATTGTACCATCGAAAAATGTATGAAGTTATGCATAGAATTGAAACAAAAAAAATTTCAGTTCTTGGCTATGGCAAGGAGATCCTCCCTTAATTTGTAAAAAAATCGCCGGTAGGGGTCGCTGTAAAAGCGATTTTTCTTCGATTTTTGTGCCATTCTGAATGTTCTACCATCGAAAAGTGTATGAAGTTATGCATAGAATTGAACCAAATTTTTTGTGTTTGTTTTTGGTCATGGCACGAAGGTCCTCCCTGAATTTGGAAAAATTCTGCCGGTAGGGGGCGCTATAATTGCGATGTCTGTACCATTTTCATTATTGTAACATCGAGAAGCGTATGAAGTTATGCATATAATTGAACCAAATTTTTTGTGAATGTTTCTGGCTATGGCAAGCAAGTCCTCCCTGAACTTAAAAACATTCTGCCAGAAGGGGGCGCTATAATTGCGATCGCTGTGCCATTTTCATTCCTATACCATCGAACAGTGTATAAAATTGTGCATAAAGTTGAACCAAAATTTTTGTGCATGTTTTTGGATTTGGCCAACAGGTCCTCCTTGAATTTGGAACTATTGCGCGGTAAAGGGGCTCTGTGATAGCGATTTTTGTATACTGTTCTTGATTTTTCGTTGTTCTATTGTGCATCGGTCGCTCGTGCAGCGGCGGGAACTCGCTTTCTGCTAAGGAAAAATTAATAATTTTAACAAATATCATGATATAGATTAACTCGTTTTTAGTCCGTTTAATTGACTGGAGCAGAAATTTAAGATGAAAATCAAAGTTGGTATAGTATTTAACTAATAATATTGAAGTATTAACATGTGTAAATAGGTTTTGAAATATTAAGCTGTATAAGATAGAAGAAAGTTTTGGGATTGGGACATCCAACTAGTTTTTTCTTATACTGGAAAACATCCCATAGCATGACTGCATAACAATATTAACGAGATAAATAAGTTTTGGACGAATTTGGGGTTTCAAATATACCACGAAATTCCTATACCGTCCCGTGTCCCTGATGCTGATTTCTAAGTCTGTATAAAAATATTTCAATAAAAGTAATTCGGTGTAATTTTTTTTTTCCGAAACTGGGACTATTATTTTGTATAAATATGTAGCAAAAAAATTAACCTGCACACATTTTTACGGTTGTTATTATTTTTTAACTCTGTCCCTGGGTTTTAGATTCCTTACCGTCCTTCTTGCTAAAATTATAAAGAAAATACTTCAGATGCAGCCACAGAATTTTTTTCATCTTTTTTCTCATTCAGAAGTATGCTAGAGAAAGAATGGCTAAAATTCTTTGACAGGAAATTTACTGCAGAATTTAAATCAATATTTGAATATCAGTTTCAAGCATCGTGGCTTTATGGGTAGTCTTACCGTCCCCAAGGTTTATTGCTGCACTTTTCGGGATAAATTATTTTTGTTTTTAATTTAATCCAATGTAAATAACTGTTTTCTAAAAATTAATGAACATTATGGCTATCACTTAGTCGTAACATGATTTGCCTAAACATAGGTGGTAATTTTCCTTACCGTCCCATCATTACCATTCCTTTTTTCCCCTTGCCGTTCCTTTTTCCTTGCCGTCCCTTTTTTTTCCTTGCCGTCCCTTCTTTAACACCCCTTTAAGACAATATTATGCCAAAATTTTTTACTAAAAATACTACATTGTTATTATTTCTTATTTGAATGTCCTCTGGGTACTATGCAAATTCATTATAAGTAAATATTTAGAAGAAAATAAAAAGTTATAGTGGTAAAAGGGTAAGAAAAATTAAACTCGCAAGTTTAACTTAACCCCCAGTTAAATAACAAAAAAATCGCTGCGGACCATTTTTTCTTTATTTTGAATCATTAAAGCATTCGTCTATAGTAAAGTGAGGACAGAAGCCGCAGAGATTGTATTGGCGACACTAGCGCTCCCTAGGCCAAATTAAGAATTTCGTTGTGTGCCTAAATGCTGTCTGTTGTGTTGTATGCGTTTCCACTGCTTAACTGTTAGTATTCAAATATTTCTGCCTGCTTTTATGCTTCAAACATGCGTGGAAAGTTGCTAAAATTATTCTAATAAAGTTTTATTGCATATTTTAAGCCAAATAAACAGAGATTTCATCCCAAAACCAATAGCAGCTGTAGAATAGATCATCGTAGAATACAGACATGTGCTTGCCTTTCTCATGCGACGCTCACATGACACAAAATGACGGCGCGGCATCTTACCCTTTACTATGGGACAGATGCCGCACAGAGGTTGAGGGACAGGTGCCGCAAAATATATTTTTGTTTTTCGGTAAATAAATTCATCACTGCGATTTAAGTATAACTAACATTTAAATGAAGGTATATTAGCGCATTCTGCTACTTATCAAAATATTCTCAGCAACAATGCTGGTTCTCCATGTGTGAATCAGGAAAACATGGGCCCTTTACAAGTCTCACCATTTAAACTGTTAAACAAAATATCTCTTATCCCAATGGTCAAAAGGCCCATACAGCCAAGTAAGAGAAATCAAAAGGATGCAAATATTACAAGCAGAGAGTTTATAAACAATAAAAAAGAATAATGAAATAAAAAGCAAAAGAAACTAGAAAGCGTCAAAGAACGACAGCTTGGTGGAAGTAAAATGTTTAAAAAACGGAAAGGAAATATCAACTTGAACACACCTTACTTGAGGAAGAAACCAAAATATGAGCCATCTTCCGATAATGGCGAAATTGTTCTTTTATAGATTTTGATGGCAGTATGTATTGGATTGGAATTTGATGACTCAGAATGTACTGATTGTGTCTGTCTGAAGTCATCAAGAAACAAAGTCTACACGAAGACAAACCCGAACAAGATCTAAAGCGGGAAGGGTTCAGTGCATCAAATTCAATCGATAGCTGCATGACAAAGGCTCACTTTACTTTTGCAACGGGAAGTGTGATGTGATTGTGGGCGAATGGAAATACAAAATTAAAGAATGAGAGGAAAGGCCAAAAAAAATTAGACTAGGGCCTAAATAGAATATAACTAATGCTTACATTAAGAGCAAACTTCAATGTTCGCCTGGATATAAACCAGTGATTTATATCTTTTTTTGTAATTATGCTGTCTATTGTTTCCAGTAATCATGCTATCCATTCACGTAAATTCAAATGTTTTTCGTTTAATTTTCATTTTTTGTCATAAGTTTTATTTTTCGAACTTACACTTTTGCAATTTCGTTACACTTTTCACAATTTAGTGATATATATAATTTATGTAAGTTTATTGTTATTTATTTTCATTTTAAGTAGTTTGAGGAAATAAAAATGTGATTTATTTGAAAAAAAATAAACAACATAGCTTTTTTCTCCAAGCGGCATCTGTACCACTCCCCATGCGGCATCTTACCCAGCACTTAAAAAATGATGTTAAAAAAGGACGTTTGGGAAAATAATTATGCCTGCTTTATTAAGAGGGCTTTAACATGTTTAACATAGAAATTAGATTCTAAAGGATTTGATCAATGATTTCTAGTACTTAGTTAGTTGTTTTTTGCTTTATTGTACATTTTACAAGAAGAAAAGAAAACCTGCGGCATCTGTCATCACTTTACTATATAAGTTTAAAATGTTATTTTAGTAAGTTTAATTTCACCAGATTTTTATTCCTGAAAGTTAAAAAATTGTGAGAATGCCTCATGTACAGTGTGAAAAAAGAAATCCGCATCCGAAGTTATAACTTCAAGAAGAAAAGCTGTGCTTTAATTCGTAGAAAACCTTTTATAATTGTGCTATTTTGTCACAAAGGGCCATCTATACTGAAACGAACATGAGAATTTTCGACTGAAACATCGTAATAGCATTACATATTTCAGCTCAGCATAATTTTCAATGATTATCTAAATGAGATGTAAATTATCGAAAATCCAATCAATGATTAAAAGGAAAAAAAAGTAACTTCGGTTATTTAGACGTATTTTGAATAATTTATGTATTTCAATCTTTTTTAAATAATACCCTGTAAAAAATTAATATAAACAGAATACGTGTTTACAGAATTTGGATTAAACATTTGTAAATGTGTTTTATTAATTAATAATGGATTTAGGAAAATTTCATAAATAGAAGCTTAATTTTTTTTTGTCAGCATTGGAATTTGCATGGTCGAAATTCCTGTAGTATAGGCTAATGGGCAACTAACTGCCAGAAATCATACTTTACATTAAAGTTGAAAACCCTTTTTAAGCATTTTCAGATATGCTAAATACTTGCATCGTTACTGCAACGTCATGCTGTCACCATGTAATTGCTATAGCATTATTTTTATGACTTTTAATCACAATAGTACTCAATCTTCAAAATGCGCTTTATACTATTAACCTTTCCCGGATATATTTTAACAATTTTACCATTTTTTAGAGGGTTTTTTTTTTGTTTTGTTTTTTCAAGATAGAAAATGAAATTTTTCGTTTATAGTAAGGGAAAGTAGGCTAAAAACTGATACTTTATTAACCCCTTAACCCTCTCGCTGCGCAACCCGAGATTTCCACGGGCAACGTAAAAATAGCAAAATTTGCGCAACCCGAGATTTCCTCGGGGATTCATTTTTTCCAATGGCGACGTTTTTTCAATTCACCTCGGACCACTTTTTAAATAGAAAAACTTCCATATAGACTGTAACAACATCTACAAGAGAAGTATACTGCAAAATTGATTTCCTTAAAATAGTGGTGCGAGAATATAAAAATAGTCTCCAGTGACAGCCCTGATTTAGCCTGATTTAAATGTTTAATTATTGATCCAGGTTTGGGTAAAAAAAACTCTTTTACAAAAAATGTTTACATATTTAAACTCTAAAATATATATAGATTTGAAATATATAATTTAAAAATGCTCAATTTTTTAATCTATTTCGATAATAAAAAAAATTACGCAGCCAGAGGGTTAACCTACAACTACGTGTGAGACACGTAGTCTTGTATTTGGAACAAAACTGATTATCACGGGCCTGACCCGTAGTACATCGGTCGGGCCAAATGTAAATATTACGGGCATAGCCCCTGGTACAATGATCGAAACAAATGTAAATTCCTACCACTAAAATTTTATAGTAAATACTGTCTTATTTAACCTTTAACTGATGTCACAGAAATTGTCACATAGCTAGTGTGAAGCAATCTGTGAGACCGTTCCATCGAAAGATGAATGAAAGGCACGATTAACTCATAGGATAGTGTTTTTGTACTAAACTTTTTGCACAGTACTGTTATAATTAAAATTCGCCTATTCAAAAGTCTCTGGTGATAGTACTAAAGTTCCAAACGGAACAAAATTTCGGTAGTGTTTGTAGTTAAACTGAACATTGCAAGTTAAACTATAAAAATTGAAAAAAGCCGCGGTCTGAGAGACCGGTAACATCAGTTAAAGGTTAATCTTCGAAATCTCATGATTAAACAAGGCGAAAATCTCTATTAAATTTTAGTGGTAGCAAAGAAGCGTAAAAGTCGGCAGCTATGGATTTGCCGAACCGTGGAAATGGCTCGAAGGCTGCGCGTTCTTGTTTACGTTTTTGGCCAGCGTGTTGAAGCGTAATTTAAGGGGTTAACCCTCCCGCTGCGTAAGTAATTCTTCACGATGGGCGTCTTTTACAGAATTTTTAATCTTTATCACCGGTTCTTTAAAGGAGGAATTTTTGACTATCGTAATTGGGGAAAATGTCCTGATTAAATAAGACAAAGTTTTCGCTAAAAAATAACTGGTGGGAACAACCAAATAGTATTAATTTGACGGGAAAATGCATGCCCGAGCATATCTCGGGCTGCGCAGCTAGAGGGTTAATAGTTGCTTCTTGAAGACAGAATTTAAAGCAGTTCTCAAAAAAATATTCTTTTCCGATGAACGACGCAAAACTTTCTGACTCATTTTTGAAGATAAAAGCATGATACTTACAAAAATCGTAATTAAAGCGATTTGTAATCGAACAGTTTTTATCATTTTCTGATAAATGAATTACTTCTTGCGTTAAAAGCGATTGTTGTCGCAAAACGTCAGATTTTTTTCCTGCGCTCAAGCAGGGGCGCCATTTCAGAATTTTCTTGGGAGGGGGGGGGGGGAGCTGTCTTTGAGGACAGTAGCATAGCCAAGGGTGGGGTGGGGTTCGGCAGCGGGGGGAGGCTGTACTCTCTCCCATCAAAACGAAAATCGATGAAAAATTCCGTTTTAAGCAGGGTTTTTTTTTATCTTAGCAGGTACAATTTCAAGATAGTAACTAACATTTTTTCCGTTTAAGACAGTATCCTATTATAGACAGTTTCCCTTTTTACAAGTATTCTTAAAGGCATTTAAAACATCCTTTCTACAGTATACCTCTGTAGAGTATAGGTATATTACATTTATTGGAAAACTTGCGAATACGAAATCTGTCAAAAAAAGAAATGTTTCGCAAACGGAAAAAAAATTAAGTTTCTATGAAGAAAGCACTATATAATTATACTTGCTAAGAAGGGTACCTGTCTAAAACGGAGATTTTTTTTTTTTTTGACTTTGCAGGCTTTACGGACAGGACAGGGAGCCATTTAATAAGTTTCTTAGAGTGGGGAAAGGAAGCAAGATTTTGTTTGAGGGGAAGGGTTTGAAATAGTATGCCATTCTCAACATTTTCATAAGCATGGGATTCTTCAAGAAATATTTGTAACACTTTCCAACGCAGTTGAAAAGTGAATTGAGTTTGTCTGCCGTCTGGTCATGCTCTAACTCCCGTAAATATACTCGGATTAACGCGTAATTGATATATGTTATTAATGTTTACAATGGAATGTTCGGTATTCAAAATGAAGTGTGTATCATTCATAGTTCATTTACAGAAGGACTCAAAAGTATTCCGTTAGATTATGGTCTATTGGGTAAAATCATTTGCGGTATATATTGTTGTATTACAGTATTTAAACATAATAACATTTATATACATTATTGGGGTGTACTAAAAGATTACTACTACATGTAATGTTATGTTTAGCACTTACAGTTCGCGTCCGGGAAGAACTCTCAAGTATTCCGTTATATTATAGTCTATGAAGAAAGAATATTTGTGACGTATTTTAATAATGTTACTCTGTTACAAACATAATGAAATTGATAAAAATTTCTGAGATGTGCTAATTAGAGATGAGTTCGGGCTCATTTTAAAGAGCCCGGGGCCAACAATTTTAAATCCGAATCCGAAAAAGTTTGTGCCATCAGAGCCCGATTCCGACACCGAAAGTATGCACGGAAAAAAAAGGTTTAACAAAAATGCATATTTAAAAGCTGTTCTAAATGTAATAGATCTCATTTTTTAACAACTGTTAATCTCTAGCACATAATTAATTTTATGAAATTTACATTAAATCTTATCAAAAGAGACGTTTAGTGTCAAATAGAAATATACTTCCCTAAAAAGGTTTTTTAATTTTTCTCCCGCAACAAGTAGGTATCTCTGATGGACACAATAACGAAGAGCATTTTATGTATAAATTAATGAAATTTGCAGAAATTATGATTTATATGACGAAGAATCGAACAGCGTTTTCTGTTTCCTATAGAAGGTGTGCATCTTTCGCATTTATCATGGCTTTTAAAATCAGTTTAAATTATAAATTTGACACCGTTACCGAAAAGATCCGATGCTTTTATAGAAAAAGTGGAAACGCTGCTTGATTGCTTTCAATCGGGAATAATAACACATGCCAATTTTATCTACTTACGTATGAAAGTGATGGAATGGAACAATAAAGCTTGTATGAATATGAAGAACAGAGCCACAGAATGAGCAGACTTCAAGAAGAAGCATGAATAAAATCACCAACATTATTTTCATATAAAGAGCGATTACAATCGCAGACAATAGGCGACTAAAAATTTGCAAATCTTAGGCTAATGCTGATTGGCGTAAAAGAAAATATTTATTTCGCGTTAGATCTTTGAAAAAAATAATAATAAATAAACATTCCAATTAAACAGTATCCTAATGGCGCCATATTCTGATTGCCACCAACATCAACAGGTCGTTACTCGCGTTAAACTACAGACATAAATCATCAAATATCACAAGTTTTCTTTCAAAATAATGTTCGACAAATACTAAAGAAAAAAAAAGAAAAAAAATCTATTTCTCTTTCCTCCTGATCAAAATAGCATTAAAAAGACTTGCAATGGGATAATTAATTTTTAAGGGGTAAAAAAGTTATTTTTTTGTTTCTATACGAGTACGAGAATAAATAAAATTGCCAATTTGAGAAAGAATGGGCCCGAGCCCGAAGGCTGGTATAAAAATGAAACCCGTGTCAGGTCCGGGTTGAGTCCGTCTCATCTCTAGTGCTAATACGTACTTTCTGTAGAATATGGGGTGCAAAGCATTCATCACTCATTTACAAGGTTATGCAAAATAGTTCGATTTTATGATGGTCTAGGGGCTGTTCAAATATTACGTAAGCATGTTTTTGACAGTTTTGACCCCCTCCCCCCTTTGTCACAAAAAATAAGCAAATCGCACCCCCCCCCCCCCCCCCACCTTTTTAACAGTAATAATTTAATTTAAAAAAATTCGGACACAATACAAATTTTAAAAACTCTACTCGACTTAAAAAAAAAAAATAATAAAAAAATGCTTGTTTTATTTCCTTACAATTTTATTTAAGAAAATTTCTTAGATCACAATTTTAGAAGAACTTAGAAAATTAAATTTGAACATGCCCATATATATATGCCGATGCTGACCACGGCTGCTCAAGCCATTTTTCCATATCTGTTATGATATTGGTTTCCAGTTTTACTTGATTACCTTCATCGCTTTCTTTTCGAATTCGATCTTGATCAACTTCATCTTCATTGATCCACTCAACATCTTCCATATCTTCAACGAATTTTACGAAACACATAAGTTCATTTGCTCGACGAGCAGCAATTCTCAATGGTCGTATAAGGCAGGCCTTCTCGCTTTTTTCACTGTGTTGAATTTTTTTGTGTCTGTTTGATGACTTCTGAGATGCATGATATTGGCCACAACTTCCACAAGTTCTTGCGAATAATTGCAACTTTATGGAAGGGCAAAAATAATCATACAGCATCTTTAAAAATCCCTTTGAGGTACAGGCCCGTAGCTAGGTAGGGGCCAGGTCGGGCAATGCCTGACCTGGAAAAGTATTTGCCCGACCTAGCACAATTGACTGGATAACCTGATCGACATATTAAATTTCCAACCTTTTCTTTGCCTCATTTAAAAAAAAAATTGTTAGAATAGACCATACATATAGTAAAATAACATAGACCATAGTTATAGTAAAATAATAGTTATTTTACTATATCTATGGAGTAGACCATAACCTAACAGACACCCATCCCTAAAACTTCTCAGTTCGAACAAAACAATTTAGACAAACAATTCAATTGTAAAGACATTTTTTTTCTTTCATTCCAAGAGCTGTAGGACATTTTTCGTTGTGTTGCTTTGTAGAAATTTACCTTACTGGCTCCCCAAAGAGTCAAACTGCAAGAATAATAGGTTTTAGAGATTATCCTCTTAACCCTTTTTCTCAAACTGATTCTGATGTCCGCGAAAATCGTTTTCTTTGTACAACTGTCATACGTGAAATTTATTGAAATCAGGTAACGTTGAGACTAAATGCTTGGATTTTCAGTTCCACAAAAGACAAGAGGCAACTATCATGTATTACAATCATGTGGTTTTGTCATTGTTAACTTCACTATATTGCTTTCGGGGGCTTTTGTGGGAAATGTTCTTTGACAGCTTTCTTGATACTGTTGCACATCATAAAAGTTTGTAAAATCATTATCACACAGAATTGCAATATCTAGAAAGGGTTTTTCAGAGTAAAGGGGATTTATAACCATTGCAAATGTCATATATGACTACTTGAATAATATTTTATGTTACTTAAATGATTTAAGTGTAATTTAGCAATGAGAATATTACTGAATTAAATTATCCTTTTTATGAGTACAAAAAGTGTTTTTTTCCCTGTTGCTCCCAACCCTTTATAGTTAGTTAATTAAGATATCACATTATTTATTCTACTTTTTAGTTGTTTTCTTCCTTTCTTTCTGCCTATATATGCGATATAAATATCCAAATATCACATAGTTTCTGTATGAAAAAGGGGAAATAAATTTAAGACTGTGAAGCGGAAATATAAATTGAAAAATTAACAAAAATGCTAAACGAGGATTAATATTTTTAAGCTATGAAATACTCATTTTTATTTTGGTATATCCTTAATTTATAGCTGCAGTTTGCAAACAATAATCACGTACGGCTGTTCGAAAAAAATAGTTTTGTTCACTCGACTTTGCAAACTTGCTTGCGGACTTATCTTTAAATGTAAAGGCAGGACAGTCGCAGTCAAGATTATTAAAGTAGTTTAGAACCGAAAAGCATTTTTCATTTTTTAACAAATACATCGAATCTTGAGTTTTAAATGATAGTGTCTCAGATGACCTTTCCTAGCCTCAAAAATTGGCTTACAACACCATTTTGCATTTTTTTTTCCGAAATATACTTTGTCTTTATAGAAAACAGAAAATGCTATTTGCTATCGTGGGGTCAGAATCAAAATAATTCTAACTTTATGGTATTTAAGCATAAATATGTTTTCGTGATTGTGTTAGGGAATAGAGAGTTAGAATGGAAACCATAATAGTAAATTATATTGACATACATTATCATGATGGTTTTTATTTGTGTGATACTTGCTGACCAGCCCGTTGTCGCCCGTGATGTGATGATATTAACCTTAAATTTGTTTCAGTTTATATCTTTAATCCGATTTTTTTTTTTTTTTTTTATACTGGAAAAAAAAAAATCAAAACGAACCTCGTATCGGTGGCCCCGCAATATTTATACCGAATGTGACATTTTAAAGTAAAATGTGCGCTTTTTAAAGGATGTTATATATTTTTCCGTATTTCAACAAAAAATAGCGGATTCGAAATTTTAAACTGCGCGGATTTTTTTTTTCTCATCAGACATTTAATATTTTAAAAAAATAGTTCTTATTGTCTTAACTCTTTGAAATTTTTATGAGTCATAAATATAATGATTTCAAAACCTATGCACAAGATTCATGGAAAACTAGTATTGATATTTGCTACAGAAAGACTCTTGTAAGAAGACTTTTAGGTTAGGGATGCACAACCTGTGGTCCGCGGGCTAAAAGTTGCCCTCGATGGGTTAACTTGTGGCCCGCAAATTTCGTCTAAGTATAACTGGAAAAAAATAGTAATCTTCGTCCATTGGTCGCAGGAAAAAAAACGTGAATTTCGTCAATTTGTCGCGGGAAAAATTTTCAAATTTTGTCAGTCAATAAATATTCCGAACTTCGTTAATCGGCCGGCCAATACCATACATATCAGCATAGGAAATTCGCAAGTTGCATATTCCATCAGTCGCTACTCAAAAAATAACTCGAATTTCGCCAATCGGGCATGAAAAAATGGTGTATTTCGTGGATCAGGCATGGAAAAATCGAGTTTCGTCGATCGGGGAAGGAAAAATTGCGACTTTCGTTGATCGAGGTCACAAAACAGCAATTTTCGCTAATTGGGAACAGAAAAACCCAGAGTCTCGCCGATCGGGACTTGAAAAGTCACGAGTCTCGTCGTTCGGGAACGGAAAATCGCGAATTTTGTCGATCGGGAGTTGAATTTCGCAAATTTCATTGATAGGGCACAGAAAAAGCGCGAATATCGTTGGTCGTATACGGAAAAAGCATGAATTTTGTCGATGAGGCGCAGAAAAATTGAAATTTCGTCAATTTGCCGGGAAGAAATATTGCAGATTTTGTCAATTTGCCGCGGGAAAATATTGCAAATTTCGTCAGACAGTCAAGAATGGCGAATTTCGTTCATCGGGCGCAGAAAAATCTCAAATTTCAGCGGTCGGCTGCGTAAAGTTTGGAAATTTTGCCAATTAACCGCGGAAAAAATTCTAAATTTCGTCATATTCAATTAAAAATCGCGAATTTCGTTAATCGGGGGGGGGGGGGTCACGAATTTCGGTAATCAGGTGAGAAATATCGCGAATTTCATTGATCGGGGGCGGAAAGATTGCCAACTGAATTGGGTATGTTGAGTGGGTAGGGGAACCTAGAGGGGTAAAACTCCCCCTTACTCTGAAAGCCTCATTTTACCTGATTATAGGCCACAGATTCCTTCCCACCTCCCTGAAATAAAATTCTCTGTGTGTTACTGATGTGGCCCTCGACAACCCAGGCATTTATTTAAGTAGTCCTTCTCTAAAAAAGGTTGTGCAACCCTATTTTAGGAACATTTCGTAAGAAACACTACTTATTAAATTCTCCCCGATGTCGGAATTTCTGAAAAACATTTTGCAGATCTATGCTGATCATGACGCCTAGAACCTAAAACCACCACCAAGTTGAAAACTTTATCTACCTATATATATATATCACTTTTTTATAAATACGATAACTTCCATAATTCTGCACAAATCTCTTCGAAACTGATATATATAAAATCAAGGGGCAGAAAATGGAAATGGAGAGGATTTTTGTGAAAGCAGAACCCCCCCCCCCATAATTTTTTAATTATGATACATATTGAATCCGTTTAAACTTATTATTACTTCAAGGAAAAGGGCCAAAAATTTATGCATGACAGATTTTTGATATCATTAAAATGGCCTTAAGGGGCGAAAAAATAGGGTTTTAAGAAGAAAAAAATCCTAACTTTACCAATTCACAAGATATGAAATCCACTTAAATTTATTATAAATCTCCTTAATATTGTCTACAACTTTTATATTGACAAGTTTTAATAAGATCAACTCTTACAGCAAAAGAAAAAAAATGGAGGGGGAGGGGGGTGAAGAAGAAAAAAAATTCATAATTTCATCAGTTCAAACGGTATCAAATCCGCTTAAATTTATTATAAATCTTCTTAATATTATCTACAACTTTTGTATTGACAAGTGTATGATAGGACCAACTCTTACACACACAAAAAATAAATAAATAAATGAAAAATAAATTAAAATAAAAAAGGGAAGTGTTGTAGAAGAAAAAAAATCGCATATCCGCTAATCAATCACTCAGACAACAAAAAAAGTATCATTGGCGTGATGAAAATTTTTGGCAACTCTCAAAGATGCTGTATATAAGGTTGTATTATTAAACGTCTGCGTGCATCAATAAAAAGAACGTCAGAATTTAAAATTCAGTGTGCGGTTCATTTAATGAAACAATCACCACGCTGTTAAATTTATTATATAAATCTTCTTCATATTATCTATAACTTTTGTGGTAACAAGTTTCTTATACGACAAACTCTACTAATGGATGATATTACTAAAAATATTCTCAAAGGGTGCAACAAAATAGAGGTTGAAGGAAAAATTATCGTATTAACATGATTCTGATAAAACCAACTCTTACAGAAAAATGAAATTAAAAACTCGTCAAAAGCGACCAGATAAAATTGTTTAACTGGATTTATCTCTCATCTTCATTTAGTTTTTGTTGGTGAAATTAGTACTTAACTTCGAAATCTACCTGTGTTTGCAGGCGTAGCCGGCAGTGACTTTTTCTCTATTGTCCAAACTGTTTGAAAATGTTATCAGTTATAAACACATATTATGGTTTTACAGTATGTGTAAAGAATCCGTGAAAATATATTAATATTTAGGTATGAGAGGGTTACCTGTTTTGTTAATAACTGATGAATCTATCAACTCAATTACCAAGGCCTTCTTTACATTAAATTTTAAATCATATAAAATTCCATAAATACTGTAAAACCTGTGTAAATGGAACCTGTCTATAACAAAATCCTGTCTTACATGAGAGCATTTAATGGTCCCTTTGAAAGGAATACCATACAATAAATAATGGATTCAGGGGGTAACCCGGGAGGAGGGTTATCCCCTGAGCTTCGAAATGTCACTCCCGGAAGCTTTCTAATTTTGTGCTTATTAAAGTTGTAAAAGTGCAATTCCCACCTTAAAAGCTCCATACTGTCTACCACCCCGGGAGCATCAGTAATCTTTCCCGAAGAAAAGTGCCTAAATTCAACACTGCAGTTATACCTCATAAGAGGGAAACTTGTATGAAACGGAATATTTTTTCGATCCTTTGCGAATCCGTTTTTGCAGGTTTTACTTTAAATTAATTTCTTGGAATATTGTATTATTAGTTTATTATTAATAAAATATAAAAATGCAAGTGTCCAGATTTTTCTGCGGACAACGGTGGGGGAGGGGGTTGTCCACAGACAACTAGCTGGTGACGCTGTTGTAGCAATCCTCAACAAAATCCAACATTTTTGTCGAAATCCATATTATCTTAACTATATTTACAAAAATTATTTTATGGATTGACAACATGGTGAAATAATATCTCTTTTCAACTACTTTGGGAAGAGCTATAAACTTATACTGAATCTGAATACGTAATACATATTTTTAAAGGATCGTAAAAGTCTAAAAAAATGAAGAAGTAATTTTGCCCCTCTTGGAAAAATATTTGCCCGACCTGGAAGCATCCTCTAGCTAATATTCAGATTTAAGGCCAGACGGAGACTTAAATCTTTAAATTCCCCCTCCTCACTTGTAATGATGTCATTTGACGATTGTATCATTTTAATTGGAGGAGGAATGAATCGTCCTTTTAATATACGAAATAATCCACTACGTGCAGGAGAGCAACAATTCTTTTCTTCGCATTTTACAATTTGCAGCAAGTATTGACTTTCTTGTACGTGCTTGGAATACCAATCCAAGTCATAACCAAGAGAGTCTGGTTCGCCTGAATCAACATATGTGGCAGTAACAGGATAACCGTCAATGTTTAATGAGTTCCAGATATCTGCGAGAGTTATTTTGCTCCATTTCTTCGTCAATAGTGCGACCGTTCTTATCGAGATGGGAACCATAATGTTCATGAGGGTGTATAAGACCAGACAGTTCTCGACTGAGTGGAGCCATTCGCCTTTCTACTCAGTTATATCTTATATGCACTTCTTCCAGGAGCATTGCACGCTATGAAAATTCCCTCCAAATCAGGCTTTTTGAAATGTTTAATAGCAAACGATATAACTTTCTGGTAGCGGGGATTCTCGTCTGGACCCCCATCAACCGTAACTATGATTGCAGGTTTGATGAAACTCTCTTCTGTTTTCACTAATTTTTCAAAGTCTTTGAGTATTAATAGAGTTTCAAAATTCTGAGCATGAATATTTCCTGTGGAAAAACTGTTTCCCACTTCTTATAGCTATAAACGTTGGACCAGAATAACCTATGGCTTTACTTTGACCTGCCATGCCAGGAGCAATCACAATACCAGCGTAAACAGATGGGATAAGTTTGTGGCGTTCAGCGATAACCCAGTCGTGGTCGGGTAAGGATATACGATACTCCATATGCATCAGTATCAGAGCTAGTTTATTGGCTGCTGTAATTGCCAAAGGTACACGTACTTTGTCATCCTGTGAAAGAAGAGACACTTGCATTGGTCCAAGAATTCAAGTTTCTAAATAACGGTTAAATAACGGTAAATAAAATAAAATTTCTAAATAGCGGATGTATGTTACTGCAAATTGGGTATCAATGTGAGATCGGTGATAATCAGCCTGAACCCAAGAAAGTTTTATCGGCACTGTGGTGACATGTCTTCGACCCTCGATGGTTGAGGAATTTTTTGGAAGCAAACGAAGATACGTTCTACTCTTGCTTATTTGAAAACCAACCTTTTTCAGTTTTGCAGTCAAGTCATCGAGAGTTTTGAGACTTCGTATTGACTCGCTTCTTCTTTTTGCATCTGCAGCACTTCCAATAATAGCTATGTCTGCGATTGCCTTAAGCAATAATGGTTGATCTACATTTAAACTTGGTCTTCCTACTAATTCTCTCAAAGCTAATTTTTTTTTTAATGTCTAGATTATCATGGCGGATTTCTCCAAGCTTTGTTCGTTTGGTGGTTCGATGATTTCTTTGGCATTCAGCATTTTGTCGTTTCCTTTTTAAGGATTGTTTTTCTTTTTTTAGATCACTGGAAATCTTATTTATCTGTTTTTGAATTTGAGATACATTGTTTTCATTTCAACTGGATTATATTTCATTTTTAGTAAGGTACAAAATTTGAAAACAGAAGATTATCTGCTACAAAACTTACATATTTTTAATTTTTCCCCCCCATGGATGCATTAATTTTCGAGTTATTTGAAAAGAAAAAATAAGGTTTAGCTTGGCTACGCCATATTTAAAAAGTAATAACTCGTTTTTGACATTTCCTTGGTCTTTATTTATTGCCATACTGACCATGTTTCGCCAATGCTACACAGTCATTTTATCTTATCTATCTTTTTTCCAATTTTTACAAGTTATTATGTAAACTTAAACTTATGATAAAATGTATTTAAAATTTTAAGAATAAATTGATTATAATTACCTTTATAAAATAATCAAGAAAGACTGATTTCTTTTTGGTTGCCTTACGCAGTTTGTCCTCAATTCTTTTTAGCACCAATACCTCTAACTCTTTGTCAGTTTTAGAAGACTTTTTGTACTGCCGCCACACATCATTAGTTTTACATTGGATATCCTTACAAGGTTTATCTGATGCAGACTTTTTTAAAACTTTCAAAAAGTTTTTTGTAAACGATTTCTCGAAATGAAGACATATTTCTGATTTTATTTATTTTAAACACCACTACACTACAATACTATACTAAGAGGTTTTCAAAACTCACGAGACACCAGACAATAGAGCAGTCGGTCACTATGGTTATGGGGTTCAACCACTTGACAGAGGAGGAGTGGAAACAAAGAAGATGGAATTTTACTTACATTTTGGAAGCTTTCCCGGAAAACTCATACTGTCACAATACAACATATCGCATCGGTCCATTCAATTCTATTCTATTCTATTCTCACAATTGGAAATAGTAGTAAATTCTCAGAGATAATAAGCCCTCATGCCATCAAACGTTAACAGTCACCTCTAGATAAAAGAGATCGCTTATGTTTTCCTTGTGCGGTCAAAATAGCTGACATCAGAACTTCAAGTTTAATATTCTTTTGCTATTTCTTTTTTTTCAATTTGAAATTTTTAATAGTTTTTTTTTTTTTTTTTACAAGTTAAGAGATTTTTAAAATGTCTTATGTAAGCATCATTCAAATCCCCCTCTCCCCTTGTCAGCAAAAATAAGCAAATCGCTAACCCCCCCGCCCCAACCCCTTAGGTGCTTACGTAATATTTGAACGGCCCCTTACGGGTAAAAACTGTTCGCAGCGTATTTCAATTATGTTGCACTATTTCAAACATGATGAAACTGATATACATTACTGAAGCTAACAACAAAATGCTTGCAGTAAAATAGGATGGGGATTGCATTTATCATTCATTTGCAGGGATACATAAAAGATATCGGGAACAAATCTGTATGCGAAGTTTGGCTATTAGGAATGATTGCTGCAAGTCCGTTTTCACTTATGGTATGGTTTTTTAGTTTAACTAAATTTTTGAATACTACATAGTGTGCATAAATTCAATAGAACATATACAGAGCAATTTTTAAATTCGTAAGACATACAGAAAAATTCGTAAGCATTATTGAGAAAGAGCAGGAATTGCTTAAAGATGTTATTTTTAATTTGAGTTATGCAGCTTCAAGTTGTCTTTCAAGCTCAAATATATACTAAGGTAAGTTTGCTGCATATAAATAAAATCATATACAGGACTATGCAAAGAACTGGATATATAATCGCCTATGGATATTAACTCATGGAAGCGTAATTTAAGTAGCTTAAGCATTGCTTGAATTAAATTTCAGCATTAATATGTGCCGTGTATTAAAATCTGTATGTCATATACAGGGCTGTACAAAAGAATTTAAGTACGTTTCCCCCTATCGGTAATATTTGATGTTCAGGTTCTTAGTGATTGTCTTTTGTTGGTGGTTAGGTGAAACACTGTATTTCGAAGGCATGGGATAGATTAATTCTCGATCGTTTTCGTCAAACAGTCCTTTCAACTGCTCTAACTCTGGCTTGGAGATTTTTTTTTTTTTTTTTTTTTTTTTTGCCTTCCTACCCGATCCCAGTTCTTTTTTGTCCGAGAGTCCCTCCTAGTAACATTCTAGAACATCGTATGTAGTTCTTTGGTGATATTTTCGGAAAATAAATAGTTCACGATGGACTTGCTCCTTGATGAATATTGCTTTCGTAAAACTTGTACACAATAATACATAGACACTCCTCTTGTGGCTCTATTCTTGGAAAACACAGATTACTTAATGATCTCTTGGCTAATGGCCATGCTCTTATATACCATAGCACAACACTTCACGCGCAAGTTTTACCTGATTCGATTTCCTTTGCTATTTTACATAATTGCAAAGTTTGTGCGGATTTCTAGGAAAAAGTCCTTATGTTTTCTAAAATGTTTAATTACATTATTTACCTTATTGAAAGGCTAAGTTTTGCTAAAGCATTCTTGATGTATTGGAAAATGTTTCATAATCTATGCTTTATGCATGATTTTTCTCTCTTGTTTAATTTTCAAGGGAAGACCATGCTATTTTATTTATTTATTTGCTTTTTTTTTTTTTTTTTTTTTGCAGAGCGACGCAAAATAAATTCGTCAATTGATCGCAGAAAAAAATTGCGAAATTTGCAAATTAGACTTGGAAAAAATAGATAAATTGGCAAATTAGAATTTTTTTTTTTTATAATTATTAGTTTATGTACCTAAAGTGTTTACTTATACGTGTTTTTATTGTAATAAAATTTGACAAGCTATTTTAGGTTTAGAGTAATTTTTTTAAATTTTGAGTCTGACCTGCGATGACAGATAAATTTTCTAAAATATCAAATTCCTTGGCGGGGGGGGGGCATGCCCCCCCAGCCCCCCTCAAATGGCGCCCCTGCGCTCAAGCTACTCATTAACAGCTTTTTCCAGAATTATATACGTAGAAATATGAAATTATTCGTTTTGTCGTGGCTTTTCTTAAAAGTCTTATACAGGGTCCATAAAAATGTACAGTATATATTATACAGTCCATAAAATTAATTTTAAAAATGTGTCAGAAAGTAGTCAGCTTGGATTTGAAAACAGCCTTAATGAAACTTTGCATAAATACTTTGCACTTATCCTTATCATTATAAATGTAAAATTTCTTTATCACATTTTTATCAATTAATCCTTTTGTTGAAAAAGCCAGCTCATCCGGTCTTACCCGATTCGTTTGTGATCGGGTAAGACTGTCTGTCTGTCCGGAAAGACTGACAGACAGACAGACGGCAGGCAAACCGAATTCATAAACACTCTTAAATTGTGTTCGAAAGTGTTAAAAACGCTCTATTTTTTCGATATAACAAAGAGATAAAACAAAAGCCTAAAAGTATGCAGAAAATAGAATATCTAAAACTATATATTGGGGGGAAAGGCGATCGGGACGATCCCCTCCCCTCCCCTACCCTCTCAGATCTGCGCTTAATTATGTGCCAATAAATGCTCGCCAAAATTTTAGAAATCGCTGTGAAACTTCAACATTGAAACATTTTAAAAACTAAAAAGTAGAAAATAAATTGTAAATAAAAAAAGAAGAGTCTAATATTTTTTAAAAATAAGAGTGTATTTTGAAAAACTATTTTTACTTTTATACTTATTTATAATATTAAGTAGAGACATATATTGGATGTAATTCTGCACACTAATTTAGACAGAAGCGTTGCACGCAGTACCTTTCATTATTTTTGCATGGATTGTTTCCATGAGAGGCACATACCCACCCTGAATATTGAAATAGATTTCTTCAACTCAGAATAAACATAAATTTACGCTTTTGAGCAGTGAATTTTTTCATTCTTACTTTGCACAAAAATAGGATTTGAAAGTTCGAAAAATTATCCCCAGTGAAACCAATTTCAAAAGGAAACTTTAGAAAGAGACAGTGGGAGAAGGAGAATAAATTTTATCGAAGTTTTCTTGCATTAAAGATCTAACATTTTATTTTTATATTAACTAATCAGTATTTTTGTGATTGATATCACTATTGTTAATGTACCGTCGATCGGCGCGCTACTTTGATCCTTGTGGGGTTACTTTGGTCCAGCCCATAAAAAAAGATTTTATTCTTTGTATTGAACACACAATACAAGATAATTTGGAGTTTTTGGCCTTGAAAAATATTTTATACCCTACTATAGGGTATTTGAATAGTTTGGGGTAATTTAATTTTTTTAGCGGCAACACTGAATGTGTTTCTAAACAACTGTTTTCGTGTGTAGATTTTAACTCTCCAAACTTTCTATTGTGAAACAATCTTGATAAGAGCTACAAATAAAGTAAGTGTCAAAATATTACCTTTAGTAGCCTGTAACCCATATGTGATCATAATTTTTCCTTTAACTTTTTATTTTGGAAAAAAAATGTTTTGAGTTTTCATAAAGCTAGCATGAAAACTAGTATTTCGGGGCTACTTTGTGCCAGGCCTGTTTTGGTCCGAAAATAGCCCCAATTATTTAGAAATGCCTTTTATACAACCAAATCTCTTAAAACATGTTTTAAGTAACCTATTTTTTCAAATGTTACTGTTGCAAAACGTTACATTGTTTTTGTTCCAGTTGCTGAGAATAACATGACGAAAACTGCTTCTCGTTTCTTTAATATAACAAGTGGTTTATTGTGTTTAAATGTTTAAAAAAAAAAAAAAAAAAAAAACATTTGTTTATCGGGTTTTCGGTGTTAATTTATTAGCAAATGCTATTGCAAGGGGGTTTCCATAAAAATGTATTCATTTACATATGAAATGTATTCATTTTATATGAAATCAAGTGAATAGACCAACGAAGCCCCTAGCAGGGGCTACTTTGTTCCAAAACTTTAAAAATAGTTAAAAAATTTAAAAATTACTTTTTAAAATCATACAGTTTGCTTCATTGTTTCATGTTAATTGTTTGCAACTCCATTTGGAAGCTGAAAAATCACATACAGGGTGTCTCAAAAGGTCGTTTACAAACTTAACACGCTGGTCTGTCATATCATGATAAACAACATTTACATAGGAACTTGTGTTCGAAAATGCAAACTGCGACCGCTAGAGGGCGATGACCGCAGGCTTACGGGAGAGTGGAAAACGTAATCATTTCAGGCGAAGACGTTGCTGGAGAAGGATGAATCGGTTTAGTAACGCAGAATTGGCCGAATTGGACACAGTAGGTATATGGCACCGCGGATGAAAATGTAGGCGCCGCGGTACGGATGTAGCTTGAGCGCTTCCCAAACAGACGTAGCCAAATCGTGCTTTTTTGGACAATTGCATCACAAATTGCATGATGAAGGAGTTTTCCTAGTAAGTAGCCACATCGGACGAGAACGCATTACACGCACACCTGTCGTAATGGAAGCTGTGCTACGAGAATTTGAGAGGAACCCACAAAGAAGTCTCCGAGAAAGGGAACGCGTCCTGGATGTACATCTTTCCAGCATAATACGCATATTGCATGAGGACAGGCTACACCTCTAGCACGTCCAAAGAGTACAGGCATTGTGCGATGCCGATTATCCTCAACGCGTCGCATTCACAAGCTAGTATTTGCAAAAACGGATCGTGGAAGCGGAGGCACGTGTCCGTGAAACACCTGCCCTTTTTGAATGGGTCCGTGAATCCATGCGTCGACATTGCGAAGCATGCATTGCGGCGAATGGATGGAATTTAGAACAACTTCTGTAAATTAAACCATGTTTTTTAATAAAAGTCATATTAATACCACTTTCGATATCTTTTCTTTCTTCCCCTCCACACCTGCGCTCATCGTCCTCTAGCAGTCACAGTTTGCATTTTCGAACACAAGTTCCTATGTAAATCTTGTTCCTCATGATATGACAGACTAGCATGTTAAGTTTGTAAACGACCCTTTGAGACACCCTGTATAATATTTTTTAATAATGGAAAAGTGGATGGAACCAGGAAAAAGTGGCCCAAAGTAGTTCGACGGTAATAAAAAATTAGTTCTTTAAAATAATAACAAGAAAAACATGGAAGAAATATATTTTTTCTTGCCATTTTACAAGGATCTGTACTACATATACAGTGGTTCTCAAAAGTGTTCGTACACTTACGATTCTCAATGAAATAATGCTCTATCCACATCCAGTGATCGAACAGTGGCGCAGCAGTTGGACGTTTGTCACCACTAAATTTTGATAGTTTTCTTCGTCTTGAAAAGGTCTCCTAAGAAATTCTATCCTGAAATAAGACAAAGAATGCTAATAAAATTTACCGGTGTCAATTAATTCTCTGCTGCTACACTGTTCCATCACTGTCTATCCATTAATTAAAATGAATATTTCAGAATGGGCATTTAATAATAAGATCTATAATTTATTCTAAACAAAATTACATAAAATATTTTTAAAACATAGTAAAATGTTATTTTGAAGAAATAAATAATAAAAAAATAGCAAAAAAGGTTACCTTACAAAAGTCTTCGTATACTTAAAAAAAAAAAATCTCTATATATTAGTAAATATTCTAATATTTCATTAAATTAGTACTTAGCAGGATAATCCTTTAGCTTCCACAATAACTTTTAAACGTCTGGGAATAAATTTCACTATTTTTTTTTCCTTTTGTAATTTTTCCATCAATGTTCATATTTCTACAGATTTCTTCATTTGGTACAACTGTTGTTGCTCTTAAATTCTGAGCTATTCCAGACGAAATTGTTGGATTCTTTCGCAAAATTGCATTCAACCACTTGCACTCTGGTTGATTATCCGCAAAATTGATTCGTCTGGTCCAGTTTCAACCTCAGTTGTCCCTTACAATTCACAACGTCGTTCTTTGTCACCAGGATTCCAGCTTTTGACATGAATGTCCACTAATGATTATGGTAATATTTTGTGGTATCAGTATAGGGCAGGGTTGGTGAACCTTTTTATAGCCGCGTGCCATTTTTTTTTTCAAAAATGTTTTGCATGACCTTGACGTGCCAAAAAATTTAGGGGATTGAAAAATCTTGAATAAAAATCACTTATTAAGATTTTTTTAAATGGCTAACATACAGGTGAGGTATTGCATTATAATAATCATAAAAACAATTAACTTTTAGAAATTAAAAAAAATATATATATATATAATTAATTGTGTTGTTGCATCTTGGAACAAACATAATTAATATCATGATCATACTCAGTTAATTTCAACAGGATGCAAACTGAACTGAATTTATCTGACAGCTGCTTTTACATGATTTTTTGTATTATTCATTCGAGAAAATAATGACCTTGCGGACATAGATAGATGGAAAAATTACTAAAAGGGAAAACGCAACTTTCTTTAAATAGCTTTGAAATTAATTTCTAAGTTGGAATAATTTTACCACTGGTACTTTTACTAATGTGGTAATTTACGAAATTTTAAAGCCGCAATTAAAATTCTTCACTTTGCAATTAATTGAATTTAGACAAGATCAGATTATCCAACGTTTGTGTATTTTGTGCAATATTACATTATATTGATTTAGAGCTACAAGCGGCACTGTGCCAGAATTATTCTTTCGCGTGCCACTTAAGGCACTCGTGCCAAGGGTTCGCCGCCCCTGATATAGGACAACCATAAGAAATGCATCCGAAAAATGCATAATCCCAAAATAAACACGCTAAATGAAATCCGCATACTGGAATTAGTCATATTAAAGCAAAAGGAACGAAAAAAGTTGCTTAAACGTTGTAGGCACAAACAAAAAATCAAGGATTGGCTTACTTTATTCCAAACTACCAGGAACAACGATAGGATGATTGACCGTATGGCCGTATTGTTTGTATGAAAAGCACCTTTCTCAGAAAATAAAGCCTTGAAATATCTATAATTGGGGGCGTTAACACTAGACCAATGGTTCCCAACGTGGCGTATACGCCCCAATGGGGGGCAATTTGATTTTCTAGAGGGGCAATTTGAATTTCAAGGAGGGCAATTCCAAATTTGTTACTTACTCATACTCATTCTTTTGTCTTTGTTTTTTTAAGTAATGTTGAAGACTAAATATAAATGGAATACAAGCAAAATTTTACAAAGTCAGTTTTTTTATTGAAGTTTTAAAATGTTCCCTATCAAAAGTTTAAAATAGGTATTGACACCGGAATAATGTTAATAATCTTTTAATATGTTTTTACATTATTTTACTAGTATTAAAACTTGCTATAATTTTTCCGGTAGAAAATTTTCTCATTTTCCGTAACACTTTCTTTTTTTTCATTTACGAGTTTTTTAGTTTTATTCGCTCTGATATATTTTTCACGAAGAATCTTTTAACCTTTTGAGGAGCAGAAAAAATATGTTCGTAAACCGACGAAATAATTGACTCACACCAGAATTTTCAAACGAATTTCTTAGATAATAAAAACCTTTATTAAAATTTTCTTGGTGCCATTTGTCAGTTTCCAATTAAAATAAGGTAGTCACGCTGTGTGACCACCGCCTTTGACAGGGTTAAACGTGAAACTAGTTAAAAGTATATGTAAATTTTAATGTTTTGATATTTAGTCTAAAAAATATATGAAAAAATATCATTAGAAAAGGAAATGGGTAGATAGTAAATATCTATGGCTCTAGTGCAGGCATTCTACACAGTAAATAAATTTGCATGAACGCATATACATTTTAAATTTTAAAATCAGATAATACGTGGAAGACAATTAATGATATTTGGAAACGATAAAATGCCCGGAAAATATGTTGTGATGGGGAATAATGCCTACTTAAAATTGATAAAGATGAGAACCTTAAAATGCATCTTGTGTATTGTGTTTGTATCCATAGAAAGAAAACTTGGTGTCCAAAGCTTTTCCACCAACTTTTAATAAGTCACAAAAATGCATTATAAAATGTATGAATTTATCAATTTTAACCTTAAATGTGAGTCCCTTAACATTGAGAGAAGTTGGTAAATTACAATAAAGCACTTTTTAGGCTCAAAGGAGAAGATGTTTTGCATTTATAAAATTATGTTAAAAATACATTTGTGACAGAAGATTCACATCTTTGCTCAGTTAAAAAATGTGTAATGTTTAGTTATTATTAAGGTTCTATTACGCTTCCGCCGTGAGATTAGAGTTAACTTTTTAAATAATATAAGACATAATTTACGTATTAGGGGAAGGGGGACATAGTGACTTTATAGATGATTTGGTGGGCCGTGGCCAGTAAAAGATTGGGAACCACTACACTAGACTGTTGTATCTGCAACTTCACGAGAAGGTCGAGTCTCTGCGCAACTTTCAAAGCGTTATTTTATTTTAGTTGAAATTTAAAAGCTTACATTACTGGTATAGTTCCGCCACCTTATCACTACCTTAACTATTGCATAAGTGAAGTATACTGGCTTTTTAAGCAATAAAGTTAGTTGGGGTAACTGGGCCATAGGCTATTTTATAAAAAACCGTTGATGTATTTTAAGTTTTAGCTTTTGTGAACAATGCCCCTTAACTTCTACTTCCTAAAACAACGTGTGTCAACTCAATCATAACTCTCTCTTTGCTGTGATAGATTGTCGAAAATTTACGTTTCTTTTTTTATAAATAATGTCGATTTGGTTGAACTTCCTCGGCTTTTTATTAAAATACTGTAAGTACTTTTATTAAACAGTATCTTTTTTTTAAAGATTAGGCATATAACTACGTTAATATTATTAGGTATCTATACACATTTACTCGTTGTTTCAAATGTAAGCCCGGTGTCCCAGTTACCCCATAAATTTTTCAAGAATAGGATAACTGGGACACGTATCCGGGGTAACTAAACCATGCTGGATTCAGTTACCCCAATCGTTATAAATAATTTTTTTGAGTTTCTCTTACAACGGGAAGTAAATTTCTCCATTGTTTTTTGCTCACAATAAAGAAAATTATAGAATGCCTTATTAAAATTACGTAATAAAATTTAAAAAAAAAGCATATTGGGTGGTATCAAACCAAATTTCTTGACCCCTTGAGAGGCGGTGATGCCGTTATGGCATCACATAATTTTAATTCCTAATTTACAATAAAACATTGGCACCGGAAATTTATAACGAAAATTTCACTTTTATTAAGTACGCGAAAATATAATTTTACTTATTTTCAAATGAATTCTCTTGTAAATACTGATGTCATTAAATTATTTCCACATTTTACGAATGCAAGTACCTTGCCCCTGAAAAGCGAGATAGCCAAACCTTGAAATT
Organism: Maratus speciosus; assembly: GCA_963932465.1. Lineage (NCBI taxonomy): Eukaryota > Metazoa > Arthropoda > Arachnida > Araneae > Salticidae > Maratus > Maratus speciosus. The sequence continues at coordinate 545,489,739 of OZ010794.1, forward strand.
GTAGGATACAATACAGATAAAGTACTTAAGTACTTACGTAGCCGTTTGTTCACACCTTGCTATTTTTTTCCTTAAAATACCCATGTGACTTTTATACTTATTACCTATATACTAAAGTACATTAGTACTTACTTAATTTTTTTGTTTTTGGTATAAATTAATCTAATATTTTCCCTTTTACAGTGGTGGAAAATTGGCGCAGAGGAGGAGCCTACTGACACCACTAAATTTTAGTAGTACGTTTCGCCTTATCTAATGACAGAATTTCTGCGTTTTTATTAAGGTGGAGAATACTATAAAATTTTAGTGGTGTCAATAGGCTCCTCCTCTGCGCCAATTTTCCACTACTGCTTTTAGTGCTTTTTTTAGACACATTGACAGCAAAAGTTTCCCTTGCAACGCTCTTTATTGACATATAATTTGCATGATCTACCTGGTTTAAATTTTTACAAGTTGTTTACACTTTTTTAAACAGGACCTGATATCCCATATGAAACTAGTATGATGTGGCCATCACAAAACTTTCTTCTATCTCATACATGTCAATACTTCAAAATTCACTATCTCAGTGCCAAATTAAATGGCAATCTGTGTTCATCATTAGAATTCTAAAAATATGAAATTCCGTGCATTAGTTCTCGAGGTATGACTGTCACTGAAATCGTGTAAATCCAGAAAAATGCAGCATAGCAGCGTCACCTATTGGGTTATTTACACCAGAACCTAATTATCACCAACTTATGTCAACGTCTAACTAAATATGAAGTTTGAGGAAAATTCGTGCATTAGTTCTTGAGATAGAGGTATTGCGCAAATCATGACAAATGCAGCATAGAAGCGCAACCTGTTGAGCGATTAGCAACAACACATAATCAGCAGCAATATTAATCAAGTTATACTTAAATCTGAAGTTTGATGAAAATTCGTGCATTAGTTCTTGAGATAGAGCTATTGAGAAAATAGTTCAAAATGCAGCACAGCAGCGCCACCTATTGGGCGATTTACACCAACATGTAGTCAGCATCATTTCATATGAAGGACTAACTAAATCCGAAGTTTGATGAAAATGTGTGTATTAGTTCTTGAGATAGAGCTACTGCGAAAATAGTGTAAATCCTGCAAAATGCAGCATAGCAGCGCCACCTGTTGGGCGATTTACACCAAAACGTAAACAGCATCCATTCATGTCAAGGACTAACGGAATCTGAAGTTTTATAAAAAATCCGTGCATTAGTTCTTGAGATAGAGCTTTTGCTGAAATCCTGCAAAATGCTACATAGCAGCGCCACCTGCAGTGCGATTTACACCAAAAACTAATCAACACCAATCTATATCAGGGACTACCTGAATATAAATTTTTATTAAATTCCGTGCATTAGTTCTTGAGATAGAGCGCCCACAAAATTTGTGTCACATACATACAGACAGACAGACGGACGGACAGACGGACAGACAGACAGACTCACAGACAGACATTTTGTAAAAACATGTTTTTTGGAATCTCTGACCCATAAAACGTGTAAATCCGTCGGAAACTGGAATTCGAAAATTTTCATGAAACCAATACTTTCTTCTTGTAAAGATAGAAGAAAGTAAAAAAATAAACGCGTATGGAACATAGACCCTCCTGGTCCACTTACCCCATTTTTATGGGGCAACTGGACCCATGAGGAAAGAAAGATGAAATATGCCTATTTTTATATTTTTAAATATTAAAATATAATTTTGAGCATTTCTGTCTGATAGAGAGAACCTAACTGAACACATTTACAGAAGTTCAGACTTTAATTCAAATGAACATTAGCTTTAAGCTGAATTGTCAGAAACTCCAGAGTCACATTGAAAAATCATGACCCAGTTGCCCCAACTAACCTTATTAAGTATTTTGAGCTTTTCTAATTTCAATTCACTAAATAAAATGTTTCATAATTCTAATTTTAATTCACTTATTCATTTGATTTCAATATTCTATATTACCTACAATTTCCAATTAATCGATTTAGTTTCAGACAGAGAGGTGCCTGCATAAACCGTCACCTCATCAAATTGACTGCTGAAATTCCAAGATTAGTTAAAACTCGATTTGTGTATTCAAATGCAGCTGGTCTGCCAAGTCATATCTTAGTGGAAAACATCTGCAAACCCTATTTTAAAGGTTTACTGGTATGTTTACCACTGTGTTTTCCTAATTGCAATCCTCCATGTTTTCATGCCCCACCAGTGACCGAGAGGTTCTGCTCTCAAGGCTAATAGACGGGAGGTGCTAGGTTAGAACCCAATCGCGCCCGTCGGCCTAATCGTTCGGAGTTTTCCGTAGCTTTCTTCAAACCTTGGATTTCCTTGTGTAAATACGGTTAGGTTCCTTTAGAAAGACATCCACGGTGGGCAACCCCCCCCCCCCTTTGGGCCCATATCCCTCGTGTTGATAATTGGCCGTCATAAACAACAACAACCCTGTTTTAATACCTTTGGGTGCAGGGAAATACAGTGATAAACCTACCGATCACTACTAAAATTTGATCTGCATGTGGTTTCCGCCAAGATATGGCTTGGCAGACCAGTTTCATGTTAATATGCTAACCGAGTTCTGCCTAATCCTGGAATTTCAGCCGTCAACTCGATGAGGTGATGGTCTATGCAGCCGCCGCCTAATATGTTTGATTTAATTTGATTATCGAAATGCTATAGAGTATGAAATTTGAAAACCTATCATGATCATTGCTTAATGCTGTTAATTTTCTCTTTTCTTTTTATATTTACAGTTTCCAATACTTTACATAGAATGAGAAAATTGGTCTATAAACCTCGTACTTCATTTGTTAAAGAGGAACCAAGCAATGAATATTTTCACCCTGGTCAGTAGATTTTATTTGCTCTTTTTAATTTTAAAGCTGAGTTTTCAATATTCTGATTTACTTATTAAAGTATTTCTTTTTTAACTATCAAATCACTAGTGTAAATGCCCGTCCTAGAACTGAGGGTAAAAATTGTGTTTTTCACTTAAAATTTGAAAAACTGATAAAAAATAATTGACAATATGGAAGCGTTTAGATGATCAAAGTTCGGCTAGTTTATGTTCTAATAAACACACAATTAGCATTTACAATATTTCTGAGTAAACCAGGTTTTCCGGCTAATATACTGTAACAAAATTAAGATTTCTTAATAAAACAAAAATTTAACAAATATGCAATAAAGCTGCGTAATTAAAACAGTCTGCTGCAACTATTAAAATAATACTTTTTTTTTAATAACACTTTGAAATTGTATTTTTATGGTTTACCCCCCCCCCTCCCAAATTTTTTTTATATGTACATTGATTAATAAATAGGTATCTCGGGTTGAACCCCATCCGAAAGAACGAAGGGGAAGCATTGTTAAAGTGTTCTTCACGCCTATTGGTGTTTCTCTTCTGTTTACCCGCGTCTGACGTCACGCAGCAGGAGTGGGACGGCTTCAAGTGATGTCATTTATGTCGTCTCCTTTAATCTTCATAGCTCCATGGTTTAAATTTTTTTTTCAATGCATCACAAAAGGAATGACTCTCTACCACAGCTTCTTATTTAAGTTTTACGCACGAAGTTCGCTACGTTTGTTTTCTGAAATGGCTGCGCAAATCATTGAAATTTTGTTAGTTTTGAATCTTTTATAGAAAATTATTTTCAATAGAAGGGATTTCAGGCCCAAAAGGTTTGTATTTAAGCAGATAAGTTTTCTCATATACATCTTAAATCAAAATTAAGCCTAACGTGGCTCCATCTTATCGGAGACTGGTAAGCAGGGGCGTATCTACCGTGGAGCAGTTGGAGCAAACTGCTCCAGGCGCACGAATCCTAAGGGCGCAAAATTAGAAAAAGCGAAATAAAGATTTCTTAAAATATTTGTATATTTTTTCATTATTAAATCAGACATTATAGATGAATCTTGTTACAATCAGCGTATTTCTATGATATTTTACCTTGTGTTTAACCTCAACTATTTCTATTTAAAACATGTTTTCATACGCAGTTGAAAGAAATGACTTCTATTCATCAAGTTTTAATTTTAATTCATACCGTATTGCAGCCTCGAGTAACTTCTCCAACACCGTTTCAGCATGCCTGACTTTTTTCTGTAACTTTTCCGTAGACGACTGTTGAAGATTTTCAGATCTTAAAGTAATCAAAACTTATTTAACAGGGCTTATTCAACTTATTTAACATCGGCCTCTTTACTGGCTACTATTCCAAACAGTAATCTTTCTGGTACATTTCTATTAGAAATGTTTTAGACATTTATCATGATGATTACTGTACGGAAATAATTATAGCCAAAGAATTCACCGCTGAGAAACCTATATGTACGATGTAACAGTAGTAATTTACGAAAATTATTTTACGATTTGAGAAAAAATATAGCGTGACAAGTTGAAGAAAATTATTGACCATTTTACAAACGAAAACCAATAAATGAAAATTTTGAAGGTTTTTTCTTTTTGTTTGTTTTGTGGAAACTAAACATGCATCAATACAGATTACAAAACAATAATAAGGGCCGGATTTAAACATATTCTACATCAGCCCACGGCGACAAAATTTAGATGGGGGTGAGGGGGAAACAGCAACTTAAATTTTGTGCGTATTGTTTTTGAGAATTTGAAAATATTGCAAATGTCAAATGCAGAATCGATAAGCTTCAAAAGAGAAAAGTTAAGTACCAAATTAAGTGTTCCTTAGGGCCTGATTATAGTCTATGCAAAATTACACCACTTTTTCTAACAGTAATTTTCCACATTAAACCTTATTTAAATGCAGAATTTTAGGATTAAATAAGGCAAAACATATTTTTCGAACATAGTAATGTGAGTTTGCTTAGTCCATAATCAGGCTGTGCCTACTCCCTCGACACACACGCACATTCCACCACCATCTGATAGCACATTATAGTAGTCGATGAATTTTCGATTAAAAAAAGGGAAGAAAATATTTGGAGTTACTCCATTCAACTTTCTGAACAGTTTACAGAAATATTGTTTGTTCAAAACAGTATAAGAATGAATAAAAACTTAGTTCCTAATTTTATACAGAGGCGAAATATTTCCACTAGTGATAAAGACGTCGTGTGTTAAAGAAAACGTGCACTTTCATTCATAAAGCTTAAACATTTTTCTAAAGACATAATTTTCAATAAATTTTCATTCCGCCAATACCGAAACAAGGCCTATAAATAATAATAATAATAAAAAAATAGAATTTTACTAAATTAAGTCACATTCTGGCAGGCTCAGACTGGCCCGCCGGACAACCGACCTGCGGGTCGGTACGCCCTAAACGAGGTAAAGCTGCTTCCTCCTTCAGCTGAAACTAATAGTTTTAAAATTTGCTATAAGCATTAGATATGAAAAATCTTAAATCATTTAATATTTCTTTTAAATCATTTTTTGAAGCATTTTTTATTTATGATTTTTATTTCTCTTTGCAAGGTAGAAGAATTGGTTTTTTTCTTGAAAGTTTCTTTGCTTCAGAGGACCATTTAAATCTTTTAAACACTAACGTATATATTCTGGAATTTTTTTCTGTGACCAGTTTGGACATGGTCTGCCCCAAGAATTTCCAGCCTGTCTTGTACCAAAGAGCGTGGCCTCTCTTTATATATATATATATATATATATATATATACGTATTTTATTTTATTTAGTTATTTGTAAAATCATTTATTAAGTATTTGTTTGAAATGTGTATAGGCTTCGTGTGTTCGTACAATGCTGTGATTGTAATTTCCTCTATAATAAATTTTATTATATTGATTTTTGTGCTTTGTACAAAAATATTTATAAAGAATATTTTCAGCAAAGAAAATGTAAGTCAAACATTCTTTTTTGTAAAAAATTACATTTTAATATGAAAATGGGCCTTTCTAGGTGCATTCGTAATTATATAAATACGTAGAACCTATAGTCGTCGTTCAGTCCGTCTGTCTGTCCGTCCGTCTGTCCGCATATAATAGAGCAAAAACTACCACCCGAATGGTCTGAAATTTTGAATATATAATTGTTGCAAAATTGTGTCGAGTCATTTCAAATTTTATGAAAATCGGATGTATACTTTAATGATAGGGACAGTCAAAAGTTTTCCGTTACATGACGGTCGGTGGGGAAAAAAGTTTTTACAAATGCATTTTAATGATGTTACAGCTTTTCGAACAGAATAAAATGGATATGCACTTATTGAAGTGCACTGAAATATACATTCAGTACAATATGCGGTGCAAAAAATATTTATAAAACTAGTTATAGTACGAAAGCACCTCATTTGCCAAGTTTGACGAGCAATTTCCAATTTGTTCAATATTGTCTATAAATGTGATAATCAGAACGGCGGCGGTCAGCAATTTTGTATATAAATTAGAGCAGGTCTGTTTTTTTTAACCGATTTTTGGAGCGCGTATTTCACACAAAGTCGTGTTAAAGATATATGACAAGACGTTTTTCTCCCTTCGTTGACTTGCTTTTCTGCTTTCGTCGGGAAATTCCATTGAAAATGCCAACTTTGACAGTGTTTTCTGTAAGATCTATTGTGTTTACAAAAAATACGGAAAACATCTTTCGATTACAAAGTTTCTGAATAACAAAATCTGCTAGTTTCATGCGTTCTCGATCAAAAATTAGTTAAAACGTATGTCATAAAGTTGCTCCTTTGGATTTAAGAACAGCCTTAAGAAATAAAATCCTACAAATTTCAAGTTCATTTAAGAATATTATCACGGGCCTGGGCAACACCGGGTGGGTCAGCTAATCTATACTAATAAAAGAAAGTTTCGCTCTGTGTGCGGTGGCTAACGAAATCTATTGCACGTAGAAGTCTGAAAATTTGGGTGAGGGTAGTCCAAGACAGGTCCTGATGCGCCTGGAGCTCAGATTTTTAATTGTTTATGACCGCTCCCCAGAGCACCTTTCAGTTTTTATACCCTGAATTGCTCATAACTTGCCCCGATCTTCTTCGTTTTGGGGGCCCTATTCCCATTTAGTTATTCTCCGTTTCTACATTCCAGTTAAGACCCCGGGGCTGGGCTCCTTGAAATTTTTGTGCGTCATGCATTTTTCACCTCCTAATATTGCCAACCTCTCAATACATAACTTTAAAATTGAGAGTTGGACTCCTCTCCCCGGGCCAGCACCCTCACACTTTTATTGGGCACCTAGTGCCCTTTTTAAAGAATTTTCCCCACTTTTTTTCGCGCTTCTTTAAAATTATATTCGAATGATTAATACATACCCCATGCTTAATTTCGACTTATTGAGATCTAAAGCGCCAAGTACTAGAACCTTTTAACATGTTTTCATCTTAAGGCCCTGCTCTCAACTATCATTTGGCACCTTTTGGACCTCCAATTATATCTCCCTTAAAAATGGTCTGATTCACTAACTTTTTTTTTTGTAACAACATCTTAGGAAATCCAGCTACTATACGAACGACAAAAATTTTTTTACACTTCAGCTACCACAAAATTTGAATATTAATCGCCTTCTTGGGGCCCTTGGTGCAGCTTCTTTAAAAATGATCCGATTATCTTGCAATTTTCTTTGATGTTGTTCTAGCGTCCTTTGACTACTATATAAAATACTAAAAAAAATTCCTTTTGCCCAGCAACATTCCAGTTGTGACCCTGGACCCCTGGGGCTTGGTACAGAGCCACTTGAAGTTTTTGTATTCCTAAAGTTCCTAAATTGTTAATAAATTGCCTCCTTTTAATCCGATCTTCGTTTTTGGAGCTATTTTTTCATTTAATTTTTCTTCAGCTTCTACATTTCAGTTAAGACACTGGCCCCCAGGGTAACTTTTTGTGCGCCATGCTTTTTTTACCCATTTAATTGTGTAACACTCTCATTGCATAACTTCAAAATTGAGTCTTGGACTTCTCTCCCCGAGACAACACCTTCATATTTTTATTGAGACCCTAGGGCTCTTTAAGCATTTCTTTGAAAAAAATTGCTAATTAGTACTTGATTAGTACTTATACCCTATACTTAATTTCGACTAACTGAAAATCTAAAGCACTAAGTACTAGGACATTTTAACATGTTTTCACCTTAGGCCTTGCTCTCAATTATCAGTTGGCCCCTTTTGGTCCCCTTATTATAGCTACCTTAAAAATGGTCCGATTCACTAAGATTTTTTTTTCCTAACAAATTCTTACGTCCCCCAGCTACTACATAAATAACAAAAAAAAAAAATAAATAAATAAATAAATAAATAAAAAAATACTCGCACTTCAGCTACCACCAATTTTGAATATTAATCACCTTGTTAGGGTCCTTGATGCAGTTTCTTTAAAAATTATCCGATTGTCTTGCAATTTTCTTTAGCATAGTTCGAGGGTCCTCCGGTTACTTATAAACGACTAAAATATTTTCTTATACTCCAGCTACCACCTTTTTCAAATATTAATCTTCTTTTTCGGCATCAACTTTCGTTTACTCACTGCAGCCGTCAATTAAATATCGCGTTAATGTTAAAGGTAATTTGTTAAATTTACAGGGGGTGGGGGTCACAAACACCTTCCACTGCTTGCGGGCGCATTCTTTCCTCGGGTTTTTAAGGGGCTCGATTTCAACGGGAATTGGTTCATTCAACCTAGATTACGATTCAGCTACTTTCTGTATTATAAAGTTTGTCTTAGACTTCTGTTACCACCATTTTTGAACATTAACGGCGCATTCTTTTCTCGGTTGTCATAGGCCCGATTTCAACGGAAATTGGTCCATTTAACTTAGCTTACGACTGTTTTAAAGATTATAGATTCACCGCTAAGATTCGCATTCTTATCTCGGGTTCTATGAGCTCGATTACTACGGGGTTTGACTCATTCAACTTGGTTTTCGATTGTCTCCGGCGCGTACAGAACACTCCTGGTATAAAGAAAGGGCATGTTTACAAACACTTCCGTCAATCAATTTACCACTACGTTTTTATCATAGCGATCATTGCAGGAATCAACTTGGCGATGCACGTAGGGCAATCATATCATAGATCTGTTAAATCAGTCTGTTAAAGACCAATCAAATTCCCGGAGTTCATGTGTATTGTAGGAGCCATAATGAATGAACAGGTTTTTCTTGCTGACCAACAGTAATTCGACCAACAGTGACGTCAGCTGCCCTTTCCTTATACACTGCCTTTGGTAGCGGGGACCCAGGCCACAGGTTAGTTCAGAAAGAGGCTTGTCAGGAACACACTAGACACTACCGAAGGCAGTGGGCCACCCCTAAGACCGGGTTCATTTGAACTACTTTCGGAATATATAAAATCATACAAACTTGAGTTTTGTTTACGTTATTATAACGGGCCCTGGCAACGCCGGGCGGGTCAGCTAGTTACACATACACACACATATATATATATGTAACTTCAAATCAAAATTACGCAGAGCTTTTTTGAGTGACAAGAAGGCGCACAAACTTTATTTGCTCCAGGGCGCTGAATATGTAGCTACGCCACTGCTGGTAAGATTGATGGGTTCGCACCGGATGCGTTACACTGCCTTTTATTATATAGAAATTCTCAGAAGAAACAGGAGGACAAATAATTTTCGAAAACTTTTTTAAATACAGGAATCGAAATACTATGTTTGGCAAATTCGGTTTTTTAAATTAAATATCATGCTACTGTTACATTAGTTATAATATAATGCTAGAATAAATGATCTAATTTAAAAAAGCCTATTACGATGTAAGAATTCTGGTTCAATCATTTTTATGTAAAAATTAATGTAGGTCATAATTCATAATATTTTAATAAAATTTCATAATTACGAGTAAAATTACTTGAAAAATTTCTTGGAATATGTTTGGGTCCTTGTATCTCATTAAAAAAAAACCCATTTCAATCTGATGATTTTTTGGTAAAATATAAAATATAAAGTTTAGCACGTGTATTTAACCTTAACATCTTCAAACTTTAACCTCCAACGCTATAAAAATTTAAGAAAAAGCCTAAATGTACCTTATTTTCTTATTTTCGATCCTAGAAACTTAAATAAAATCTCAAAAGTAGATACTATTGCCATTTGAAAAATGAAAGTTGTTACAAATTTTAATATGTAGATGACTTTTAATTCAAAAATTGCATTGTTATTCAGAAACACAATTCGTAGTCTAACGGTACCTCTTATACATTTATCTGTAATAATTTTGTGACAAAATAGCATGGAGTGTTGTTTTTTTCTGTTGTTATTGTTGTTTTTTCTTTTCAGGATTGTATAGGCAATGTAACTTTATGTAATTTCTCTCAGATTTTATTGAGCGTCAAAGTTGTAAAGATAATTATCATTCATCCAGTATATTTATTTAAGTTTTAGTTGAACAGGGATACAGTTAAAGTAAATGTAGATATATAGATGTATATATGCAGATGTAGATATGGCGACCGCTTCTGGTTCAGTGGATTTCTTAACTAACGCTATCTTGATTTAAATGAATCGGCACTTACTCAGTGAATTCCACGGGATATCATTTTCTCTCTTCCTTTTCATTGGAAGACTATTTACATTTATATTACACTATATACATTTTATTTACAGTAAAAGCGAAAACATGTTCTTAAAAAACATTCCATCAACACTCACCTACTCGTACAGAGAGAGAGCCCAGGTGGCAGGCAACCCTACGTAAACAATGGAGCCAACGCCATCCATTTATGCTCAGTTGGCGTTAGAACATATAATTCTCCACAGTAGATGCGTTAGATATGTAAATATACAGGTTTACATGTATATTTTGTGGACATCTAGATGTAAAAAATATAGTTGTTGATCTAAAGATGTAGATGTGACACATGTATATGCGCTTATTTTACAGCGTATATAATTTATCTTACAGTCTGTCTCAAAAATATATGGACAAGTGATTTTTTGAAATAACAGTTCAAAAAAATGAAGCAATAATCACGAAAAAAATAATTAGCATATATGCAGTGGCGTGGCGTGAAAATTTTCGGTGGTCATCGCAATTATTTAAGTTTGTGGTGAAAAATTATTAACTCTAAAATTCAATGGTTGAATCTCTCTCTCTCTATTCTAAAAAAAAGTAACTACCGCTGTCGCCGCCGCCGCCGCCGCCGGTTTTGAATTTTTTGTGACCGGAGGTCTTTCTTCGTTAATATTAAGAAAAATAATGCATACAAAAATATGAAAATCGGTAGTGTTATACAGAAATGTTTGATAAACACGCTCATGCAGACAGTTTTCAAATCGAAGAATTATTTTAAGAGATATTTAATGCTAAAGTTGGACAAAATCGTTCCACTAAAAAAGTTTTATAGTAGAAAAAACTATACATCGGAATTTAATAATTTTTAGCTCATTTTATACGTTATAATTTCCCGGTGTGCAGAATTGATTTATTTTTTTAATTTGACTCATTTTTCGAGGTTTTATATCTATTTTAAATTCAAATTTTCAGCATTTCGAGAGATATTTTTTACAGATTTTAGAAAGTGATATTAATTTAAACTGTTGCCAACTGTATAAACAGCGGAGACAATAATGTTTGCTTAAAAAAAAAAAATATTTATACGTGCAACAAATTAAAAATTTATTTACACGTGACTATTATAAACAGAAAAAAAACATTTAGAATTAGAATTAAATTATTATGCACAAAAAGCAGGAACTTATTAAAAATTACGTCATAAAAACTATAATTACACGTGAATTTTAAGAGAGAAAGGAATTTGTAAAATAATAAATTTATTAACATGCGTTAGAAGTCTTAAATAGGAGAAATTACGTCATATTTACGTCACATTACAGTTATTACATAAAATGAACACAAAATAATATTGCAAAACGGTTTAAATTTACAAATTGCGCTAGACATTTATTTGATATTTTGAGAGGATACTTTTCAACTATTTTTCTTAGGAAAGCGCAAATAATATTTTATTTCTAACACAAGTATTTGCACTTGAATATTAAAAAGAGAAAGAATAGTTTGGTTAAAATTACGTCAGATTAAAAACGATTAATTTAAAATGTCTCATTTAAAAGAACTTTCTTTTCGCTTTGTTAAAAAATACCGGGAGACAAAGATTCTGTTTACTTAATTCCTTTTATATTAGCTTATTTTGGAATGTTGTTACACGTGTCTACGTCATCAAGTTATTTTTATTTCGACGATTTATTTGTATTTTTATTAATGTTGTACTAATTTATTTGTTCTTTCGTTATTTAAAATAAAAATTATGTCAATTTGTATAATTTGGCGAGTGGTTTGGCGATTTATATAATTTGGCGAAATTAGTCGACGGGATAATCAAGTAGTACCGCAGCGGATTTGGCGTTAAAATTTCCCCAATCAAAGAGAAATGAATAGAAATCAGTTTATAGGGAGATCACCACTGTTTTTTAAATTATAATTCAATCTTTCGGAATCTTTTTAAAGCCGATCACATTAGCGTGCATTTAGAGTCTGTGATGTCTGGACGGGGGTTGGCGAGCGTAGCTCGTAGGGGGCCGAGCCCCCTAGTGTTCAAAAAAGAAACTTTAAATCTTACCTTCACTTATACATGAACTCCAAATGTTCTGCTAAAACTGGATTGTAGAGTTTTAAAAGCTTATTAAGAGTTTTAAAATATTGCTTGGTCATCGCCGCATCCAGCGATGACCGGACGCCACGCCACTGCATATATGGAATCATAACATAAGTTTATTACAATACAGAAATATCATACATCTGGAACTTATGAAGTTTTATCGAAAGGTATCAATGCGATTTCAAAAAATTGTTCTGGTCGACCAAGAAAAACATTTCAGTGACAAGATAGAAATACTTTGCGAGCAGTTTCAACCCAAAAGAAGTTTGTTCGTGAAATTGCGAAGAGTTTAGCGTTTCCTATTTCGAGATCTTGTTTACTGTCACATACAAGCAAGCAAATTTTATAAATATCGCAGAATGTGTCGGATACCTATGCTGAACCCAGATAGCATGAACATTAGAGGCAAGTTTGATTTTTTCTGACATTATCTTGCCGTGACAAATTTGAATTTAGAAATTCGCAGCAAATTTCCCGCAAGGTATACCATCCTTTACTTGCATGAGTAGTTTGTTGTGATTGTGAAACTGATGGTAAGACTGTCTTTAATTCACGAAAGTGACGAAAGAAAGAAAAATCCCTCTGTTGAGAGAATAGACAATCAGCACATACGCAGAAATTGCAGAAATTTTATTCGGTTGGCACCGCTTTTTCTAAACTCTATACTTATCAAATACCAAAAAAGGCTCGTATTGAAAAGTACAAATATTACCTTAACTTGTTTATGGTGATGAAAACGATGCATGCACCTTCTGACGGTGTGTTCGCATCAATAGACCTGATCAGGTCTATGGACCCCTCCGAAGGGGTTAAATTTATAGTGTAACGGTTGTAAACAGATAGTGGGTCGTGGAAAGATTACTACTTTGCCGTAAGTTTGCAGTATTTTTGATTACTTGTTTGCCGTTAATTTGCAATAAATTGATACAGCATGAATTTAACTTGCACGACAAGTTAGCTGCAAGTTCAAAGTGTGGTAACTTCGACGTTTGCTTTATCTTGCTGCAGTCTTGTTATGAACTTTCCGTCTTGTCATGCTGAGTTTGCTGCAAATTTTCTGAAAATTAAAAATGTTATCTGGAAAATTACGCTATAGAAAGAGACGCATTCTTTGTCTAAAAAACACATGCATTGGACGGATTAATGGTTAAATGTTTTCTCCACTAACAAAAAAAAAATCAAATTTGACGGTCCTGATGGCTGAGCATACTTTTGGCAAGGTCTACGACGAGAACCTCGCGAGTTCTTTAGTCGACAATAAGGAGGAGGTAAGATGACTCATGATGTGGGGCGCGTTCTGTTTCAATTGAACAACGGATATTGCTTTTTTTAATGGTCAACAGTGCTCTGAAGACTGGAGATTAACAAAATGTCCTCAAAAGCAATTTGCTCTCAATTGGCAACATCTTAAGAGAAGAAAACTGGAAATAACAACAGGACAATGCGTCGAATCACACCTCCGACTCAACAACAACTTGTTGTACGCAGGATCAAGTGACTGTTATAGATTTGCCTGCCATCAGCCCAGACATAATTACAAGTGAAAACTTTCGGGGAGAACTTGCACGAGACGTGTATGCCCATGGTCGTCAGTTTTCGACTATTCAGGAACTAAAGCAGCAAGTAAACCACAGCTGGTACTCTTTACATCAGTGTTGTACTCGTAAAAGAATCAGAGGGTATAAGCTAGAGTCACGAACGTTCATGGCTAGAGTATACGCTATAGCTTAATTTGAGAAAGAGAGGGTACACGAAGCTTCTTTAAAAAAATCCAGAAGACATACGGCGTATACCTCCGTTTACCCTCCACTGCACCAATGTTTACAGCCACAGATTCTTCAAACAGAAGTTCGAAGCATGCCTGATAGGATTTTCAAGATAATTCAAAGGAATGGATCCAGAATTTGAATTTAAATACAAAAAAAGTAATATAAAAATTTTGTTTTTTAAATTCAATTCCTACTTAGGTCATCAAAGAAAAATTTAATATAATCCCTTAAGCTAATATTAGTTTTTGTTGCATTAAAATATCTCAATTTGTTGATTTTTCATAAGCAAGTAGGTTTACAATGGAAGTCTATGGGAATTTGGCGAAATATTAGAGATATCGCCAAGTTGGCATCACTTTTGGCGACTCATTTTAGGCGCCAAATTTGGCAATATATCACCAAGTTGGCGACAAACTTGACGGAATTTGGCGACAGAACAGGGTCCCCCCTATGGTAACCCCCCTTATAGATATGAAAATGCATCAAATGCTTCAATAACCAATGGCCGCCATTTTGTGTCCCGTGTAAAACTAAAATCAATTAATTAAAATTTAATTAATGAATTAATATTTGAAAAAACTGTATTAACATCACTTGTCATCCAGTACAAGTTTTAAAAAATTTATTTCAACTTGATAGGATGAATAATAAGTATTTTATTAACGATTGAAAATTTGAACAAGATATATAAATAAATAAATAAATATATATATATATATATATAGAGAGAGAGAGAGAGAGAGAGAGAGAGAGAGAGAACTAATAGTAGGAATTGAACAAGTAATATAAAAATTTTGTTTTTAAAGTCAATTCCTACTTAGGTCATCAAAGAAAAATTTAATATTAAGCTAATATGAGTTTTTGTTGCATTAAAATATCTCAATTTGTTGATTTTCTATAAGCAAGCAGGTTTACAATGGAAGTCTATGGGAATTTGGCAAAATATTAGAGATATCGCCAAGTTGGCGTCACTTTTGGCGACAAACTTGGCGGTATTTGGCGACAGAACAGGGTCCCCCCTATGGTAACCCCTTATTGAAAATACTTTCATTGATCTTCAATAACCAATGACCGCCATTTTGTTTCCCATGCAAAACTAAAATTAATTAATTAAAATTTAATTAATTAATTAATATTTGAAAAAACTGTATTAACATCACTTGTCATCCAGTACAAGTTTTAAAAAATTTATTTCAACTTGATAGGATGAATAATAAGTATTTTATTAACGATTGAAAATTTGAACAAGATATATAAATAAATAAATAAATATATATATATATATATATATATAGAGAGAGAGAGAGAGAGAGAGAGAGAGAGAGAGTGAACTAATAGTAGGAATTGAACAAGTAATATAAAAATTTGTTTTTAAAGTCAATTCCTACTTAGGTCATCAAAGAAAAATTTAATATTAAGCTAATATGAGTTTTTGTTGCATTAAAATATCTCAATTTGTTGATTTTCTATAAGCAAGCCGGTTTACAATGGAAGTCTATGGGAATTTGGCAAAATATTAGAGATATCGCCAAGTTGGCGTCACTTTTGGCGACAAACTTGGCGGTATTTGGCGACAGAACAGGGTCCCCCCTATGGTAACCCCTTATTGAAAATACTTTCATTGATCTTCAATAACCAATGACCGCCATTTTGTTTCCCATGCAAAACTAAAATTAATTAATTAAAATTTAATTAATTAATTAATAATTGAAAAAACTGTATTAACATCAATTGTCATCCAGTAAAAGTTTAAAAAAATTTATTTCAACTTGATAGGATGAATAATGAGTATTTCATTAACGATTGAAAATTTGAACAAGATATCCTTCTATATATAAAAAAAAGTTTTGATTTGGAAATGGACCAATGAACATCTGCGTAGATATTCCGGGTAGATCGCATCCAATTTGAATGCTCAAGCATGGCCTTTCATCGTTAATATTAAAAAAACTGTTGCATACAAAAACATGAAAATCGGTGGTATTATAGAGAAATGTTTGATAAACACGCTGATGCAGACAGTTTTCAAATCGAAGAATTATTTTAAGAGATATTTAATGCTAAAGTTGGACAAAATCGTTCCACTAAAAAAGTTTTATTGGAACAAAAAGTATACATGAGAATTTAATCATTTTTAGATAATTTTATACGTTATAAGTTCCCGCTGTGCAGATTGTATTTATTTTTCTTATTTGACTCATTTTTTGAGGTTTTATTTCAATTTTAAATTCAAATTTTCAGCATTTCGAGAGATATTTTTTACAAATTTTAGAAAATGTTATTAATTTAAACTGTTGCCAGTTGTATAAACAGCGAAAACAATAATGTTTACTTCAAATTAAAAATTTATTTACACGTGACTATTACAAACAGAAAAAAAAACTTTAAAATTAGAATTAAATGATTACATGTTAAAAGCAGGAAAATTACGTCATAAGAACCATAGGCACAAATGTCATATACGTCATATACATATTGGCGCAATTTTTTCCGACGCCAATTTGGCGAAAACATCAATAGCATAAACAATAACATCCGGGTTACCATATCAAGCAAAATAACTATACTTTAGCACCAGTTAAGTACCCGTTGTTTATATGAAATTGGCGTCAGAAAAAAATTGCGCCAATGACATATGTGTCGAACCATATTTACACAAATCTTAAAATAAGAGAAACAAAATCTTAAAAAAAAAAAAAAAAAATCATTATTATGCGTTAAAACTTGTAATTTGAGGAAATTACGTCATATTTAAAATGGCAAAAAATATAGCAAAACAATTTAAATTGAAAAATATATTTGCGCGAGATATTTTGAGATAATCTTTTCAACTATTATCATGAATTCGAAGACAGCGCAAATAATATTTCCTTCTAACAACAAAAGTATTTTCACGTGAATATTAATAAGAGAAATAAAACTTTGGTGTAAATTACGTCAGATTTGAAACGATACATTTAAAATGAATTATTTAAAAGAACTATCTTATAGCGCTGTTAAAAAATACCGGGAAACAATGACACTGTTTACTTAATTCATTTTACATTAGCTTATTTTCAAAAGTTTAACTGATTTTTTAAATTAAATACGAAAACAGCCATTGTATCTCTTAACAGCAGCAGATTTGGCTTTAAAAATCCCCAAACCAAGGAAAACGAATGGAAACCCATTTACAGAGAGATTGCTCGCTACTTTTTTTTTTTTTTCAAATTTTAATTCAATATTTTAAAAGCCGATCAAATTAGCGTGCTTTTTGGATTTTGGTGTGCCTGAACGGGGGTTGGCGAGCGTAGCTCGTAGGGGGCAGAGCCCCCTGGTATAAATATATAAATATATAAATAAATAAATATAGGGAGAGTGTCAACTAATAGTAAGAATTGAAATAAACGAAAAGTCCATATATTTTTAGGACAGCCTGCTTTGATTTTGATTTTTTTTACAAAAATTGTAAAACTTTTGCTGTATTTCTTTGTTGCAATAAACTTATGTCATTGTTCCATATGCTTATTAATTTTTCGTGATAATTGTTTGATTTTTTGAACTGTTATTTCAAAAAATCACCTCTCCATATACTTTTGAGACGCACTGTGCAACGTATGCCACCTCTATAAAGTTTTTATATTTTAAAATACCGTTTATTAGAATAAATGTAGATTTAGTTGAGGTAACGGTAAACAGTTGTTGATTGTATGTAACAGAACCGTAACCAGTCGGTAAAGTAAAAGGGTCTTTGAAATTTTTTGGTGCATTAATTCAGAGATTCTCTTTTCCCTCTCTACTTTAATGGTATATAAGCATATACAGAAGTAGAGGGCAAGCCCTCCCTGTCATAAAACTTTTGATTACAAAGTTTTAAAATTTTTAAATGTAATATAGGTGATATGAGCAAGAGCATTGGAAGGATCTAATGGGGAGGGGGGGGGGGGCTTAGCCCACCCTGCACCCGTCTGGTTACAGCAGCGCTCATTCGAGCGTCCGGAAAACTTATAGGTAAATGAAATCGTATATCTACTCAGTGTTCTCGCTGGCTTTTGACCAACATTAGCGATTTGGCGAATAAAAAGTAAAAACAGTAGCCAAATGAAAAGAAATGTTAGCAAAATATATTCGGAGTGAGACACTAAAAAATCTATCTTTAACCCCTTATTGTATCCCCTTTTTTGAATATTTCGAAAAATAACCTAATTTTTTGTAATTACTCAATAAATAGAAATTCAACAATCCGCTACAGAAACTATTAAAAATAAATACATTCTAAATGCCAACCTAAATGTGTTAATGTTTCAGACATTCTTTTAGCAGTCTGAATAAAAGTTAAAAACACCTATTTTTGATTTAACATTGTGAAAACATACACTAAAAATTGCTATGAGATTTGGACTGATAGAAAAAAGACCGGCCAGTGATATTTTACGTACAACTAATAAATAGTATGGTTGATTTCAACACCATATTTCAGCAAAATCTTTTCAATATTTGGCACTCATTGTGAGTAATTTTGTTTATGTTTTTACCAGAGCGACGGCGGCGCATAGACAGTGATTAACTGACAAAAATCTATCGCACAATCCTTTCTGTATCTTTGGCTGTTGCTAAACTGAGTTGATATTGAGTCTGTATCTCTATAAACAGAGCAATGTAAATGGCACGGTACGATTGAACATGTAAAGCTACATCAATCGTTCAGAAACGCGGATAAGTCTCGAGTGTATTGGCACACACACAAACAGAGCAGAAATTAAGCACTCGCAATTTAGCGAGTCTGATTGTTAGTTTACTCGCCAAATGAAACATTTTGTCGCGATTTGGCACAATGGCGAGCGGCAGCGAGAACCCTGTCTACATCACCCATAAGTGATGTTGCTAGTTCCGACCTTTTTTGTAATACAATTCGCTGCGTCTTTAGAAAAAACACATTTAGTATGGCTGAAAAAGTTGTCAAACGAAGTTTGTACGCCTCATTATTCCTTTCTGCTGTTGGATATAAACCAGAATTAAGTTGTTTCTCATATTTATTATTGTTAGTGACATATTTTGCCACCTAACTGCTTACTGGTATTTGTTCCTTCATATTTTTTTATTGTTCTGCAGGATGCTGTTTACAACTTCTTACTTTTTAGAGTTTTCTCATCTGGCGAAATCCTATCACTCCTCTGTCTGTCTGTCACAGAGTTCGTTCTCGGAAACTGTATAAGTTAGAGACTTGAAATTTTGCATACTTATAGCTGAAAACCTCCGATCACACGACAAATCATAAAATTTTGAAAAAGTCGTATATCATTTTAATTAAAGGAATTAATTTTCTCTAATGACTAATGCTGCCATCTGTGAAAGGAATATTAAATGGAACCCTTTGTACGACCTTTGATCACACTTGTTTCGTTAGGGGATGATTGTAAACAATATTTCAATCTGTCTCATTTTTGTCTGAGAAACTAGGAAAGATCAGATTTCACGATACAAAATGTACCCAGCGCCTGATTTCGGATAGGGCATTCGGGGCACTGGTCCAGGACCCTCCCCCAAATAGTGCTGAAGCTTTTTCAATTATTATCCAAAAATCTGATTTAGTTTTAACATCTAAAATCTAAGCCCCCGTAAGCATCTCTGCAGTGGCCCCCAATTTTGTAAATAAGTCCCCGAGTATATCTTAGCTTCATTCGAGACTTAAGCTGCCAAAATTCGACAAACGCAAGCGAAGATATACCCTAAACAGTCATGGGCATAATTAATTTTTTTGTCAGAGTATATCAACGAATGCTGCTTCTACATCGTCAACTAGTTCCAGTAGCGTAGTCGTAAAAAAACAGAAGCTTATACACCATATGCAGAGTGTTTACGCTAAGAGAATATACAATATAGCTACGAAGGGTATGCAGATTTCTTACAAAAATCCTAAAGATATACAGCGTATACCACCATATACCCTTCACCGCATCCCTGGACAGCTTATTAAAAATGTTAGGGAAAAGGTTGAAGCCAAACTTGTCGAAAAGTGCTATCATATGAAGACGTTTTGCTGAGATTAAAAGACGTAGAAGCGGCCTTTTTTTTAAGAACGGGGAGGAGGAAACAAGGAAGATAAAAAAAATCATAAAGATCTCGAAAGAAGCAGAAGAGAGGAAAGAAAAGTGGTGAGCAGGAAACTGACTAATAGAACGACAAAACTACATTGATGGGACAGTGGCGCAGTAGTTGAGCGATTGTCACCACTAAATTTTTATTCTTCGCCTTCAAAAATCTCAGAAATTCTGTCCTGAAGTTAGATGAAGAATACTAATAAAATTTTGTGGTGTCGATTGATTCTCTGCTCCTACACTGTTCCATCACTGCAAAAATACTATCACCGCAAATAGATGATTCACATGTCAGATCAACGAGAAGAGAAAGCAGAAATAAACAATTAAATTTAAAAAATCAAAAAACCCGACTGCGTAAAAAGCGAACTAATTAATTATTTCTCATCAATGTGAAACTATTTTTTTCAATTCCTACTATTAGCTCACACTCTCGCTATATATATCTTGTTCCAATTTTCAATCGTTAATAAAATACTTATTATTCATCCAATCAAGCTCAAACATTTTTTTTTAAACTTATAGTGGATGACACTTGATGTTAATCCAGTTTTTTTCAAATATTAATTCATTCATTAAATTAAATTAATTAATTTTCAATAATCGAGAGAGCCCCCTTCTTGGTCAAGGTATTTTAAGACCGAGAGAGCCCTCTTCTTGATCAAGGCATTTTAAGCGCCACTCAAAAGGAAAGAAGAATGGGAGAAAAAAAATTCTCTTATTGACCTAAGTAGGAAATGACTTAAAATATTTTTTTTTATATTATTTGTTTATATTACTTACCTATTTTTTGTATTATTTACTTGTATTGATGACTTTTAAGTTGTGTTTAACAGTTAGTTCTTATCTATAAACACTGTTTTGATAAGATCTATAGATGTCTATGATGGTTAGAGTTGCAGTAAAGCTAGAAATTCACAATACATACACAACTTCCAGGTTGTATAATATTTTAACGGAGCTTCTGGCTGTAAAATAGTCAATGAAACATCGTCTTCATTTTGAGAGACCTATCCAATGACATGCCACTCAATAGGGTGCGTAAAATTTTTTTTCGTCTGTACCGCCGTTTTGAATTTATACAAAATAAAACCTAGCTTATAACCATCGGGCCGTTAAGACGAATCGATAGAGACCCCATTCATTAAAATCCATCCAGCCGTTGAGATGTTTCGAGGGTTTAAAGAAATCCACATACACAGATACGCGTGAAACACATAACCCTTCTTTTCAGTCGGGTAAAAAGAGGTTATTATAAAATATACGGGATGAAGTCCATTCAATCATTTCCCCAATTAAAGGAATATTCTCGAATAGTTGGTAAACACATAATTTTTAATACTTTTCCTTTTCAGGCAAATACTGAAAGTTATTGAAGATGGTACAGAAATTAGTCCAATGCGCAAACTCTTGCTACACGTGATGTAATAATTTATCCGTTGGAAGATGTTATTGCTCACATTAAAATCCTAAAATATGTGCCCAAGACGGGATTTTACACCGTTCCTGTTTTAGAAAAGCTCAGTTGGTTCGAATAGTCTTTGTTTTTAGAAAACGTTTTCTGAATCAATTTCAGATTAAGCGAAAAAGTTAAAAGATATTTAACTCACTTAATTTTTTGTATTTATAAAAAAAGTTAAGAAAGTTAAATTAAATTAAAATTATGATGAGTGGGTTAAATAAAGTAAAAAAAAATGTATGAGTTAATATAAAAATGTTAAATGAAAAAAAATCGAATTGTGAAATGGTGAGAATATGTACAAAATATTAAGAATACATAACACAGTGCTTTATACTCGTGTACCAGCAATTGATATTTCTGTTGACCATTCTGAAAAATGTTATTGCTGTTTATATTTAACCCCCAATTTCCAGGGTAAACGCAAAGCCATGGGGTAATTGTAAACAGGCTGCCAGTTCTGTTAAAATCATTTCAGAAAATTCATTTTCCATATAAATATTTTCTAAAGGAGTAAAATAACATATACCTTCCCAGATAGCATGAAGATTAGCAGCAAGTTTGATTTTTTCTGACATTATCTTGACGTGACAAATTTGAATTGAGAAATTCGCAGCAAATTTCCCGCAAGGTATACCATCCCCTACTTGCATGAGTAGTTTGTTTTGAAACGGATGGCAAGACTTTCTTTAATTTACGAAAGTGACGAAAGCAAAAAATCCCTCTGTTGAGAGAATAGACAACCAGCACATACGCAGAAATTGCAGACATTTTATTCGATTGTCGCCGCTTTTTCTAAACGCTATACTTATCAAATACCAAAATAGGCTCATATTGAAAAGTACAAGTATTACCTTAACTTGTTTATGGTGATGAAAACGATGCATGTGCACTTTTGACGGTGTGTTCCCATCAATAGACCTGATCAGGTCTATGGACCCCTCCGAAGGGGTTAAATTTATAGTGTAACAGTTGTAAACAGATAGTGGGTCGTGGAAAGATTACTACTTTGCAGTAAGTTTGCAGTACTTTTTATTACTTGTTTGCCGTTAATTTGGAATAAATTTGATACAGCATGAATTTAACATTGCATTAACTTGCAGCTAACTTGCACGACAAGTTAGCTGCAAGTTCAAAGTGTGGTGACTTCGGCGTTTGCGTTATCTTGCTGCAGTCTTCTTATGAACTTTCAGTCTTGTCATGCTGAGCTTGCTGCAACTTTGCAGGTTTTCAAAGCAAGACTGCTGCAAATTTTATGAAAATTAAAAATGCTATCTGGGTTACAAATAAAAATATTTAGCCATTACTGAAAGCGGAGAAATTTGTTTACAATTACCCCCCAATTGATCCAATAATGTCCCCGAATTCATGAGCCAAACTGTAAGGGAAGGTAAAGTACACATAAAGAGTCAATTTTAGTATAGTAATGTGGTGTCGGAAATTAAAAGTTTTGGCGGAAAACAAGAAATGCGGAAGAAATGAAATCAAGCATTTCATTAACACAATTACAATAAGTGCTCAAATGTGCCTCTGGCAAGTGATTGGTGGACTTTTTCGCAGATTACAAGTGTTTCACGAATATTTGCAGCAACGACTGATAGTCTTGCAATGAGGTCTTCATCAGAGTCAACAGATGTCTCAAGTCTCATAGATGACGCATCCGAAACCTTTGAGAGGGTACGCAAATCACTTGCTGGACGCTACCAGGTATGTATCGATGTTTGTGGTGGCACATTTGATCACTTACTGTAATTGTTATGTCAATAAAACGCTTGATTTAATTTCCTTCGCACTTCTTGTTTTACACCAATTTTTTTCATTTCCGACACCCCATTGCTAGGGCCGAAACTAGGGGGGGGGGGAGAGGGGGCACGTGCCCCGGGCGCCGCTTTAACAGGAGGTGAAGGGGGCGCCAAAATGAAGATTTTGTTTGACATTTGACACAAGAATGTATATATATATATTATGAAATTTGTATAAAAATGTCTCGCAGCTGGAAAATTTAAAAGGAAAACTGAACCAAATGCATTAAACTTTACAAATAGATAAAAAGATTCATTACAATACAAAATTTCAAAGTATCATGCCTATGCGTTTGCTTTCTATCTTTTAAATCACTTCCTGTGAGGAGAATCCGAGGGAGAATCATTACCGTTTTCCAAGGTCAGTCTCTATTGTGGGACACCCTACTGTCCACTACAGATAACTACCAAAGGAGAAGTGACCCCTCAGACTGATTTTTCTTCTAGATAAAAAAAATCCATGAAAGCTGTTTGTTTTTTTTGCGCTGAACAGTGTTGAGCTTCCTTTCTTTCTTATTTTTTTTTTCTCGTCTTGCCATGGGCGCTGACTGCCCAGAACAACGGGAAGGGGAATGCACAGAGTAAAATTCTTAGTAAAACCTTTCTTTTTTAGATATCGACCTCATTCAGACTATGCAAAAAAAAAGTTTAAAAAGATTAAAATGCAATTCTTTTCAATAACTTTTCAAAGATTTTAATGGATCAATGTTTGACAAAGCTGATTACGTAGTTCAGTTTTATATATTTTAAATTTAAAAATAAGTTGTCCGTTAGATATTTAGTAAAATTCTTTTTTGTAAATTTACTTTGTGGTAGAGGAGGGGGGGGGCGCCAAAATCCATGTTTGCCCCGGGCTCCAAAAAGGCTAGTTTCGGCCCTATATCAAAATTGCTTCTTTATGTGTACTTTACCTATCCTTACAGTTTGGGTTATTACAGTAATTATCAAACACACTACTTATTCTGTTCAAAAAAAAAAAACTTAAAACCAGTAATGAATGCAATGATTTTTTTTTCTTTACGTTTCTTCATTTTTTTTTCCTCAGGTAAACCAAAGTCCTTTTTCGCTAGAGCTAAGAAGCTGTATGTTGCACAAACTGTTTGCCGCGATGTTATCCGTGATTTTATGTCCATTGAAGTAGAAGAAAATCATAGAAGAAGATGATAGTATATATACGAACTTCTTCATGGATTTGAGTGCAATATTATCTCTGTACATAAAGTCACACATTTCTTGTTATTAAAGTCTCATTTTACTCTTTATTCAATTGTCTGTCATTGTCTGATTTTTTTTTCTTTTTCTTTTTTTTTTTTTTTTTTTTTCAATTACATTTTAAGGTAGCCGACATCTACACGAAGCTAATTTTTTCAACATTTCTAGAAAGTAGTAAAATGCAGCATTACGGTAAATTCTCCTACGTCTAAACTAATAAAAATTCTAATAAGAAAGAAAAGTCAGAGCTGAAACTAAAGGGGGGGGGGGGGTTGCAAGAATCACGGGCGCTAAACGGATGACGAAGCGGGCGCCAGATACAGATTTACTTTGTCGTTCCATACAAAAAAATTATGTATAAAATTTGAATAAATACACGATATTGCCATTAATGACCGGCAATTTTCAATTTTAGACATTTTGTCGAATATTTAGAAATATACTTATCAGATTCTTCTGGAATTTCAGGATTAAAAAGAACAGGTATGACCTCATATTTAGCAATGTTGATTTAATAAGGGGGACAATTAGGGGGCCAACAAAAAATCAAAGAAAAAAAATAATACTTGGGATCACCCTGTAAAATAAAATGCGCGAAATGATCTATCGCTACCGAATATAAATAAACAGACATTGTGTAAGATGTGTATTCTTTTGTGTAAGAATAGCACGTATATTAATAGAGATATAGCGATTTATTTAAAAAAATTTAAAAATTCTTACATGCTTTTTGCTTATAACATACAGGGTTTTCAACCAAATTTAACGCCGATTTCAGAAAAATCGGCAAAATATAGTAGAAACAGTATACTGCAATTGGAATATAAATATATTAAAGATTTTAGGAAATATGAGCAGTTGTATGAAATACTTTTTATCTGCGCATGCGCGAACGATAACAAGGATCATTTTACATAATTTAATAGTCAACTCTTTGGAGCAACTTATAAAAAAAATCTAGTCAAATATCGTAAAAATTCAGAAAGATATCGGCGTTAGTGTAAGCAAATTATTAGTTGTTCTCTAAAAGCAGCTGAATGATAAGGGATTTTACACAAATTGTCATTTTTTATTAACTAACTTTCAGAAAAAAGTTAGTATTTAGTGACTATCAACGAGTAGATTTTGAAAAAATGCTTCGATTTTGATACTTCTTTTGATCATGGTATAGGCTCGTTCTGGTGGTTATCAAAGAAGAACTAAAGCATCAATAAAAAAAAATAAATAAATAAAATTAAAAATGACAATTTGTGTACAATCCCTTATCATTCTGCTGCTTTTAGAGAACAACTAAAAATTTGCTCACTTTAACGCCGATATCTTTCTGAATTTTTACGATAGTCGACTAGATTTTTTTTAGTAAGTTGCTCCATAGAGTTGACTATAAAATTATGTAACATTATCCTTGTTATCGTTCGCGCATGCACAGATAAAAATTATTTCATACGATTGCTCATATTTCCTAAAATATTTAATATATTTATATTCTAATTGCACTATACTGTTTCTACTATATTTTGTCAATTTTTCTGAAATCGGCGTTAAATTTGGTTGAAAACCCTGTATGTTATAAGCAAAAAACATACAAGAATTTTTTATATTTTTTTAAATAAATCACTATATCTCTATTAATATACGTGCTATTCTTACACAAAATATTACACATATTGCACAATGTCCATTTATTTATATTCGGTAGCGATGGATCATTTCGTGCATTTTATTTTACAGGGTGATCCCAAGTATTATTTTTTTTCTTTGATTTTTTGTTGGCCTCCTAATTGTCCCCTTATCAAATCGACATTGCTAAATATGAGGTCTTACCTGTTCTTTTTAATCTTGAAATTCCAGAAGAATCTGACAAGTATATTTCTAAATATTCGACAAAATGTCTAAAATTGAAAATTGCCGGTCATTAATGGCATTATAGTGTATATATGAGCATATTCTATCTGGAAAATCCAAAAGAAAATCTGAGCCAAGTGCATTAAAATTGACAAATAGATAAAAAGATTCGTTTACAATAGAAGACAGCAAATGAATTAGAAAAAAAGAAGGCATTTTTTGGTCTTTTTTATTCCCCCAATCCAAACAGACCATGCCTATGCCCCTTATCGCGGAAATCCCTTCCTGTGTAGGAATAATGGTTAACTAACAGTTTTCACGGTCACAATCTACTCATGTCACTATCCAAAAAGGATAAATTGCCTAGCGATTCCCCACTTTTCTATTAAATGACAATATTCCATGAAGGATATTCTATTTTCTTTCTTTCTCCCTAAGCAATGTCAAGCTTTCTTTTTAACCGTTCATTTGCCATTTCTAGGTCATTTGCCATCCTTGTCGATAGATGAAAAATGCCACCCCACTACTTTTAATACAATTACTTTTTTACAAACATATCTGGCAGTAGAGGGGGCGAAGTCACATGTCTGACTGGGACAATAAAAACTAAGCAGTGAAAAAATCAAAATTAAAAACTTAAGGGTTTTTTTTAATTTATTTGTTCGCGTGTGTATATATATGTTACCGTAAAAGACCGAAATCTGGAGAATGCTGACTTTCACCAGTGAATGTCGACATTCACATAGTCGCTTGGTGAATGTCCGAAATATTTGCTAAATATCCTTATTTCTGACTTACACCGGCAAATGTCGACATTCACCATGCACTAATGGTGAATGTTGAATATGTCGGAAATTTGTATTTACTTCACCGTACGTCAGGCACGATCATTAATTTTTAAAACATAAAAACGTTTTAATCGTCTGTAATCCAAAGGTGTGCTGCACTTAGTTTTAGCAGAAAGAATTTTAGAGTATTGGAAAAAGATCACGGCTCACTGAAGTATCCATTCAATATAAATTAGGATACTGAATAAAAAAAAATAAAACTTAAGAAAACGTTGCGCGCACCATCAAAACTTACATAAAACTGACGAAGCTGACTGACTCGCAGTAGAACAAAGAATTTGGCGACAGACTGTAGCCTCTCTGTTGAACATCATTTCTCTTTTTGACCTCCACCAGAGCATATCTGTGCTTGTCGACATACACCGGTGATGGTCCGAATGTACAAGAATATAATCAAATATTCGGTCTTTCACCGACGTATTTGGTATGTGTTGACATTCACCGGTGAAAGTCGACATTTTCCAACTTCGATCTTTCACGGCAACATACATATATATAAAGATGAAATCACAAATATATGAACAAATTGGTAAAATTCTAAAGATGAACTGAACATAGGAAACCAGTATGTAAAATATGAAACTATGAATAACTCACAGAATCATCAGAGGAGCTTGCAGGTTTAATTCACAGTGAAGAGGCGTTATTTCATCTAATTTTGTCGGCATTAAGCCTAAAATGACAAAATTTAGCTCCTAATAGCGCATCATCAAACAAAATAAATGCTAAAAAGCAAAGAGATCTAAAGAAAGATACACCTCACACAAGATATTAAAAATTGAAAAATTATTAGAGCACAATAGCTCAATTATAGACAAGAATCTAAATAAATAATATATATATATATATATATATATATATTGTGAGTCACACATACGAAAATTAGCGTTATATTTTATGTTCTAGACATATCAGTCTATAAACAGTAAGAGAGGTATTCGCTACAACTATAGTAAAATCTGAGGAAATGAAATCTTTCTATAATGGAATCTTGTCTTAAATGAAAAAATTGCATGATACCAACAGAAAGAATACCAACAATTATACCTGCTAATACAGAAACCTATGTGAAGCAGAATTTTTTCCGGTTCCTTTCAATTCCGCTTTCGCAAGTTTTTTAGAATTAACATTTGACAAAGCTGATTACATAGTTCAGTTTTACACATTTTGAGTTTTAAAATAAGTCGGTTATTAGAAATTTCGTAAAATTCTCTTCGTAAATTTACTTTACGGAGGGAGGGAGGAGGGGGGGGGGGCAAAATCCATGTTTGCCCCGGGTGACAAAAAAGCTACACTGCAAATCTTTATACACATTTCAGAACACTTATTTTGTCACCCTTTTTAGAACACTTTGAAGCGCACCTTTTGGGACAGTTCACTTTCTGAACACTTTTGGGAACGCGTGATTTCACATGTGTGCCCAAATGTATTCTCAATCTGTTCTCAAATGTGTTCCCAAGTTTAGATTTATGAAATATCCTGAGCAGAACACTTTCGATACACTTTTGGAACAATTTCTTTAAAGCGGAGCATATTCGGAACATATTTCAGTACGCATTAAGATAACTGGAACACTTTTTTTTTTAATCAAAGTGTTCCAAGTGTGTTCTCAATGTGTGCTGAGAATTTGGAGTGTAGTTTCGGCCCTGAGAAAAACCATGCGTTACACATAGGTTACGAAACACTTTCTACCAATACAAGAAAAATGTTATGAAACCTTCGTCAAGTTTGACCTCTACAACGGACAACTCATTACACTCATTATTCATCCATGCTTGTAAAAGCGCTTTTACTACAACAGTAAAATGTATGAAAAGAAGCCATATTTGACATTTCGTAACGGTAAAAAAAATTTCGCACCATTTAAAAACGTGTAACATCACTCATCACTAAAAGTATTTCTGTCAATAATGGTAATCTATTCGAATTATTTTGGATCTAACTGCATGAAACTACAGATATAGATAATAGATGCACATCATGCAATCACATAATATAAAAAAAAATTTTAGAAGTCGGAAAACATAATATCAGGGAGAAGACAATCAGACAGATAAACAGGCGTGTCATTTTTTAAAGTCCTAATCATGGAAGACGGTAGTATTCCGAGTGACGCAGCCTTAAGCCTAAAATCGTATCGTATCGTATCGTAGAATTCGTAGATGGCGGAACTCATATATACAGCTAACTCGACATCAAAGAAAATGCGAAAAGCCGCCTGTTAATAACTCATCAAATATAGGTCCTATTGTTCTGATTTTTTTAAAACAGTCTTATATCTGCAGTCTAATCCTATTCTGAATTTTTTACAATTCTACGTGCAGTATATTTTCAGATCTGTAAACCCATTTTGAAAGCAATTTCGATGGTGTAAGTTTGTCTTTTTTTTTTCTCCGAAACGGTCTAGATTTTTTAAAAAACATTAATATATAAAATGAATCTGTTTTTGACGAAGTGGATAAGACTAACCTAGTATCTAGGAAAACTCTTAATTTTTATATAATCCGCATGAAAAAATGGACTTCTTAGGATCGCGGATTACATGTTATTCTATGGGCTAGCAGACAGAACGTTGCACATAGGTTTTGCGCGGTTTAGGTCACAGTTAAAAATCTGAATATTGGCAATAAATCTTTTTTTAAACTACGAAATCAGTTTATTATGTGCTTTAAAACACTTAGACTGATTTTTTAAAATGGAGCAGTATTTTGTAATTATAGGTATTTTATTTCATTGTTATTCATAGTAAGTAAACATTTTTTAATGAGAAAATATTTCACATTTTAAAAAAAATTCTCGTATCGAAATTCGATATTTATCGAAAATTCTCGTATCGAAATGAAAATTCATCGCGTTCGCCATAAGACTTCGCCATGTATCACTACGCGATACGCGAAGTTGACTGAAGAAATAAGAAATATCAAAGATCTTGAAATGGTATTCCAAGGGGAGAAAGTGAGTACAATTTCTAATTATCCAGACAGCATTCTTTGCAACCGATCCTTTCTAATTAGTATAATTTTCTGAATTGTTTTTATTTTCAACAATACTTATAACTGTTTTCCTTACAAAATAACGTTCATGTGTGTCATAGGTATTTCTTGTGATATGTGAGTGTAATACAGATAGATTACTAATTTAATTTTGAGTTTTCTTTTAAAGAAATGAAACAAAATCTTTCATTTTTAAAGAACGCACAATTTAAATAAAAGGTATGACGAAATCAAAATTAAGATTTCCAATCCCGTTTATAAAATGATTCATTTGCGAATCGTTTCTAATAATATTATAAACGAAAATTGACTTAAAATGACATCTTTCGTTTATTTATTTATTTATTTTTTATAACTCTTTTCAGCTTCAAAAATTAAAGCATCGTAGTATTTTATTTTTATAAAATTTAACCTAAAGGGGAAGAAAATTCTTATTGCCGTTTATCTCTGTAACAAAAGAAAAACAGAAGAAAAAAAAAAAACACCTGAAGCATTTCTTTTAGGCTAATTGATTACAGCCATGGGTGCAAGACCTTCAGTCTCAGGACTGATTTCAGTCTTGGACATATTTTTGACTGATAGTAAATTCTACTTTATATACTTAAATTATCACGATTAGCTCAAAATGAACGATTTTATCCTGACTGGTTGTTTTGAGCTCGTAAAAGTAAAAATTTTCATCATGATACTTTTCCTTATTTAGTAATTAAAGTTTATAGATAAATAAGATAAAACAGCTTTTTTGCAAAAGTAAGATACTTGTTTTTGTTTAATTTTAAAGTTAATATGCTTAAAAGAAAGCTTTAAATAATTTACTTTTAAAAAAATATAAAAGTAGCCAGCTCCCTTATATGGTATTTGTGGTAATGAAGTATTATTGTAAATAAGAACAATTCAGAACATGTTACTATTTAGAAAAGATTGGTTTCACAAAATTTCATTAGCAGCTGCATTGTAGCTGTCATGATAATTAGACTTTGTATAAACTAATAAAGTGATTACTCAGTAACCATTTCAATTAATATATTAATCTGACTCGCATCTTAAATTAAATATTAAGTTTTTATTCTGCTTTCATTAAACCATTCACTATTCTGTAACATTCCGCATATTCCGACTACAAAAACTCTTTTTATCAATTCCACCTGTACACTGGAGGGTTGCCGTGCCACTTAAGGGTCGTTTACACGGAGCGAGTTTACTAGCTACAAGCCGGCGAATTCACTAGCTGCTAGTAAACTCGCCCCGTGTAAACACGTTCGCTAGCGAACTATCTGGCAGCTCAGCGAGTGGGAAAAAAGTTGAAAGCTCGGCTACTTTTCTCGCTACTCGCTGGCGTGTTAGCTACCTGGCTAGTAAACTAGCTGTGTGTAAACGGTGTTGCTAGTGAAATCGCTGCGAGTATTCAGTGGTTTCGTGGTTCTGCATATGTAAACAATATCGACTGGAGTAGTTCGTGCCGGCGTGAATGAAACAAAATAGATTTTTTCGAACAAAATTAACAAATAGGATACCAATAAATAAAATATTTTTGAGAATTATTCACTGTTTGAAATAACTACCATAATTATCACAAGGTGAATGTTATAATTATTTTAGGTAGATATTTTAAAATACTAATGTCGGGGAATTGCAGTTATCAAATTATTGAGACTGTACAGGGTATTTAAAGGGCAATAATTGGAAAAAAAAGTTTTGTATCAGTGCATAGATTCGTATATTTTCCACTATTTTTCACAGTTAATATTCCAATAAGTGCAATTTAAAAATTAAATGTGATTAATTAGATTTTCAGTTAAAAGATTTTATGCCCTATTAAACATCATTGAAATTGCAGTTTTACTTTCTTCTATCTTTACAAGAAGAAAGTATTGGATTCGTAAAAATTTTCGACTTTCGGTTTTCGACGGATTTACACGTTTTAGAGGTCAGGGATTCCGAAAAACATGTTTTTACAAAATGTGTGTCTGTATGTGACACAAATTTTGTGGGCACTCTATCTCAAGAACTAATGCACGGAATTTAATAGAAATTTATATTCAAGTAGTCCCTAATATAAATTGGTGCTGATTAGTTTTTGGTGTAAATCGCCCAACAGGTGGCGCTGCTACGCTGCATTTTTCAGAATTTCCCCTACAGCTCTATCTCAAGAAGTAATGCACGAATTTTCATCAAACTTCAAATTCAGATATGAAATGGTGCTAAATTGATGTAATTTCTTGTACTATTTAAATGATTTAATTGATATGATTTATATAGAAGAAAGTTTTGTGATGGCCACAACAAACTAGTTAACAGTGATTTCATGGGATGTCCATTACTGAAAATAGACAAATGAAGCGTTACAATAATGGACACGGGTCTTAAAACCTTAAAAATTAATGAAATTTTATAAATGAGCATTAGAATATAAAATTCAAATTTCATCTTTTAATTTCGTATTGCAGTAATCTGTGTGTTTTATGTTCCATAACACAGTGTACTCTTGATATACATTTAAAAAATCAGCAATATCATTTGCGTTCCACTTCATTTTTCCACGAACACACACACAAAAGAAAAAAAAAGCAGGAAAACTCTGCACTTAATATAAAAACAAACACTGTTTACAGAAAATAAAACATAAAAGAAAGCTTTAGAACGCAGCAAGTGATGCAATAGCGAGTTGGCTACTGAGCGAGTAAACAAGTTCGTGTGTAAACGACCACTATCTCGCTAGCTGACTCGCTCGCTTCTTTTCCCGCCGGCTTGTAGCTAGTAAACTAGCTCCGTGTAAACGAGCCTTTACAGAGTAGCGCGTTTATCGCCTCGTTGTGCAATAGCATTTGAAAGATCACCACACTAACATAAAAAAGTAGCAATAAAAGAAAAACAAAATTAATCCGTTGATTGTAAAAAACCCTCTCCATTCTCGGTCGGGGGAGGAACATCACAAGAAAAAATAACCTCGCGAAATTTGACAGTATGTCATGAGGGGGGGGGGGGGGGGGGAATCCAAAACTTCATGAAAATAGTTGTAACTTTTCTAATAAATATGTTACATATAACATATGGTAGTAATAATCAGTATATCTGATGAAAATACAAGTAATTTTTTAAAATAAACTATCTAATTTAATTTTTTTTATCCCTATTACTGTATTTGATTAATAGTAGTTCAAGAGCCATAATTTTATATTGTAAAATCCTTAAAAGCACTCTGCAAGCAGTCCTTGTTCAATCACAAAAGCCTGCCACCAAAAAATTTTAATGCAGAAGATGTAATGTATTTCTCAGATATAAACAATGAATTTTTCAGTTAAGAAGCACATGTATTTTACAAATATTGCTATTTCTTGGAACACTAAATATGATACATTATCGCCTTTAACACATTATTTTGGAGTAATGAAAACATTGTTATTATATTAAAATTTTTTGTAAATGAGTGTTATAATCAGAGCAGCTCAGGACAGGTTTTTCTTGCAGCACTAAAATGCATGCTTTCCAAAAGTTTTTGTTTGTTGTTGTTTTTTTTTTTTAATTTTTAAATTTTTGCCTTATTTAATGGAAGAAAATTCTGCTAAAAATAAGGCAAAGATTTCATTATTAAAAATACTGAAAAAGAATAAATTGGCCAGCCATGCATTTAGTGTTCCCAAAACTGTCAGTCATGATTTACCACTGTTTATAATGAATTTGCCCAGGCATATTTGGATGTTATATTTCAAGGTAATATCTTTAAGGTAATTTAATAATGTGTGATCTATACCTATTATATAAAATATCATAATTTGAACATTTTCTGGTTCCAAGGAATGTAATTTAAAGCATGTATACGAAGTAAATTTAATGATGTATGAAATATGATCTATATAATGCAAAATTCTATAATAAGCACAACTTCTCATACCAAGGTGTGCATTATAAAGATCTTCTACTGTATTCATATGTAGTTCACACATCAAAAACCTTAAAGATTTAGTATCTGTAACAAGAGGACATTATTACAACTTTATATTTTTTTCATTCTGTAGCACAAATTACTCAGCTTAGAATTTGCCAATCAAAACATTGCCATCTTGATTTTTTTCCACTGTCTTTATTTACCTCAGAAGTGATTAAGATTTTTTTATATTGTAAATCCTAAAGGTTATAATAGCAAAAAAGCATCTTTAAACCCTTGGGAATGAGCGACCGGTATACTTGGCCACTTAAGGTGTTCAGAATCCTTCGTTATTCTCAACACTTATTTTTAATTGTAAAGTTTACCTTCTTTAATGGGAGCATTTCTGTGATTCAATTACAAAAAATTTTCTGTTTTTAAAAACCTGTAGTAAAAGGTTAAAAATTAACCAAAGGGTTCTTGTCGTGAAGGGGTTAAACATCTTGAATTACAGTGAACTTTAATAACCCTTGGCTTTAATTGCCAGTACTCTTCCAATTGAGCTATCTGTACGACAGCCCAGCCAACACAATTTTCGCTCAGAACAACTATTATTATGACATCAATTGATTGTGTGAAAAATAATTAAGAGTGTACATGATTATATATTTTATTATTAAGCAAAAGACTTTGCAGATCCGATTTTCTAAAAAGCTTTAAAGATTGAAATCTCTAGGCTGGAGTGGGAAAGTGGTAATTTTGAGGAATAGGAGGATAATTTATATAGAAGAATTTTCTCTATAAAAATAAAGATTTAATTTTTTTTTAATGTTGGGGAGTAGGGGGAGGGAGAAGAGGTGAAATGTACAGTCGTGGAAAAAAAAAGTAAACACCCTCTACTAACTCCTTAACAAATTATTATCGTAGACAAAAGTTATTGGTACCGAACGATTGGAAATAAAGTCTATTTTTAAATGATGTATATAAAATTTGCTTAGGGGGCCATCTACATATTAAAACAAATCCAAACTTCATTTTTTTCAATGGCAATACCCAATTTTAACGAGATATTTCAAATCTTCGGTTCAAACTATGCCTAGGCACCAAATTTCAAGTAATTTGAATAATAAGTTTTTGAATTATAAACATTCAAAATTTAGTGCTTCTAATGTTAAATTATATTTTCATATTTTTATTCATATCTCCTGAAATTATGCTCCTAATGTGCTAATTTTTTGTGTAGCAGTAATACTAACATACCCAAACATAAATACGTTGAATTTGCAATTTTTATAATTTTATGATATGAATTATGAAATTAATATTCGAAAAAATTATGAATTGTAACCTAAAATTTTTTTGATGGATTTAGATTTATTAAGTCCTGCTTTATGGAAATCCAAAATTTCACATTTTTCTTCCAAATAGTTTTCAAATTATGCTTAAAAAACGGCAAAATTATGGTTTAAGGGGCCGTCTATTATAGAAGTGACTAGATATTTTGAAATGTCTTACGCTGTCCTGTAATCTAGCAGACTTCATTGACTGCTTGAGTGACGCTTAAGGTGCCTTGATCAAGAACGGGGCTCTCTGGGTTAACAATCGAGTACCGAACTTCAATTTGGATACAGCCCTTAAAATAAGCTTGTTTTAAAATAATTAATTTCTCGGGAACTTATAGTACGAATTGCATAAAAATTTGTTTTTAGGCTAATTAAATGGTGTAGAATTCATTTCTGCTGTAAAAATTGTGTACTGCTATTGAAAAAAACAAAGTTATGGTTCGTTTTAATATGTAGATAACCCCTTAAGCAAATTTTATATACATTTAAAAGTAGACTTTATTTCCAATCGTTCGGTACCAGTAACTTTCTTCTACGGTAATTTGTTGAGGAGTTAGTAGGGGGTGTTTACTTTTTTTTCCCATGACTGTACATTAGGGAAGTTAGTGCTTATTTATTTATTTATGTTAGTGAGCAACAAATGTTGCAGATTTTTTTTTTTCAAACTAATTTTTGAAAGATTTTATTATTTAGGTAAGCTGGAGAGGTGGGTGCAAAAGCAGAAGTGGAATCTTCGGAGCTCAGGGGATTATTTTATATGATTTATTGTTATTGTTAATAAAGAATTTTAAATAGGGATGGTGAAAGATTATTTTATATAAAATTAAAGAATGTTTAATTTTTTTGCACTAGGAATGAGAAAAGGGAGAAGCAAAAATTTGTAGTTTTGGATTTAATATAAATGTATGGAATTACTTTTATAAATGAGCGATGATTGTTATATATATATATAAAGGTTTAAAGAGTAATATTTCTTGCTATTTTTCTTAACAAAGTAATTTTTTTATATAGTAAAATTTAACATAGCTTTTTATATCTCTGAAGCAAACCAACAGAAATACCCTCTAAACATGCATGTTGTACATTACTTCCATATCTTACCAAAGAGTTCTTATAAAAATCTCATTGCACGGTGCTCTTTAAAATTGAAGTATGGTCATCCTTTTTTGTGGGGAGGGAGGGGGGAGAGATTGAAGGTGAATTGAAATCCTGACTATGAATTCTTTGTATTGGTCTTTAATTTTTTTTGTGTGTGTTTATTGTTTTATTTATTTTTTTCAATAACCTCAAAAAAGTAATGATATCAATGCAAAAACCCTTAACGGGTTAAAAGTTTGTGACGCAGCACTTTATCTTATGCTCTAAGAATTTTAAATATGGAACTTAAAAATAATGATATCAAATTTTGAGTGACGCTATGCTATTAATTATAATCTCTCTATATATTATTTATTTCATCTTTTTATTTTTTTATAATCGCATGTGCAAAAATTATGTTCAATTTAAAAAAAATGTATAAAAGTTTATTCATTGATGCTTTAACATTTACACCTCTCATAAATTCCAAGTATGAGTTTTAAAAGATATGATATCAAAATTTTAGTGACGCTTTGATGTGGCTTTAAACGATTTGTTTTAAAATTAAATTTAAATTATTTTTGTTTCGGCTAAGATATATTCACACATCTAAATAATAGTTTTAATTTTCCAATATACTTTAAATATGTCACTTTCACTGAATTTATATAATGCATTTAAATGTATTTATTTGAATAAATTGATTTATCCTTTGTCCAATGCTATTAAAAATTTAAAATAAGATTTGCGTAAATAATTTTTTTGCGTCATTGTATCCAAACTAAGGGAAATGTATTCAAATGGATACTATGAGGCAAAAAAATTATTTACGTAAATCTTATTTTAAATTTTTAATAGCATTGGACAAAGGATAAATCAATTTATTCAAATAAATACATTTAAATGCATTATATAAATTCAGTGAAAGTGACATATTTAAAGTATATTGGAAAATTAAAACTATTATTTAGATGTGTGAATATATCTTAGCCAAAACAAAAATAATTTAAATTTAATTTTAAAACAAATCGTTTAAAGCCACATCAAAGCGTCACTAAAATTTTGATATCATATCTTTTAAAACTCATACTTGGAATTTATGAGAGGTGTAAATGTTAAAGCATCAATGAATAAACTTTTATACATTTTTTTTAAATTGAACATAATTTTTGCACATGCGATTATAAAAAAATAAAAAGATGAAATAAATAATATATAGAGAGATTATAATTAATAGCATAGCGTCACTCAAAATTTGATATCATTATTTTTAAGTTCCATATTTAAAATTCTTAGAGCATAAGATAAAGTGCTGCGTCACAAACTTTTAACCCGTTAAGGGTTTTTGCATTGATAAAATTTACACGTAACCACAGCAAAACAAAGCAAAAAGTATCAGTGCAATCCAATTTAGACTTACAGTAGAGCGCCGATTATCCGAACAAGTCGG
The DNA here is from genome assembly GCA_963932465.1 of Maratus speciosus. Taxonomy (NCBI): domain Eukaryota; kingdom Metazoa; phylum Arthropoda; class Arachnida; order Araneae; family Salticidae; genus Maratus; species Maratus speciosus. Next base: position 545,528,048 of record OZ010794.1, read on the forward strand.
GACCGACCCTAGTTCGGATAAGCAAAAGTTCGGATAAATGGACAGACAATTTAAGGGATGTTTCTGACTATACTAAAACCTTCGCACGTTACCTAAACTTAGGACTGGCAGCACCAATTATTGCTGGCATGTTTAAAAATTGTTTTTTTTTTTTTTTACATTTTTATTATTAATTTTTTTTTAAATCTTTTTATCAATTTCTGAACTCCAGAGATTATAATTTAAGCTAAAAAGCTTTTGATTGTTGCTTGCTTCAACAAAGACATTCAATTCAATGACTGCCATATCTCTAATTCTTCTTAAACATTACGTTAGTTAAATAGGATCAACATTCTTCTGCCGTTCGAGCCATTTCATAGCTGTTTCCAAACATTCAAAGGCTTCGTTATGTGATGGACCTGGGTTATTTCCAGAGCATTCGTTTTCATTATATACAATTTCTTTTTCATCATGAATCTCATCCACAATCTCATCATCATTTAAAATCTGATATCCAGGGTCATGTACTTCACTATTTAACCACTCGTTCATTTCCTTTTCTTCGTAGCTTAGGATTCTTCCCATCTCCTTTGTTTTACATTCTTCATTTTCTGATCCACTATCCGTTTTTTCTTTATTTAAAATTTTATTCCAAGCCAATGGATAATTGGGAGTTCGGTTAAAATAAAATTGGGGGAGGGGGGGGGGGGAAATAGGCTGTTCGGATAACTAGAAGTTCTGTTAAAAAACATTTTTGAGAGAAATAGGCTGTTCGGATAATTGGAGTTCCAATAATCGGCGCTCTACTGTATATGAAAATGCAGAAACATAATATTATTAAGAGATTTTAATAGAGACTACGGCGATAATCTCTAATACCGCAGATCATAGAAAAATACTTACAATTCTGTTATACAGTGAACCAGAAAAAGAAGTTGGACGGCAATAAGATTCGATTTTGCTGCTTAATATTGTTTTAACCAATTGTGATATCGTAATCTAACAATATTAAAGAAAAAGATAATTTATTCAAAGATTGAAATAGGTTTATTTAATCTTAATAAAATGTTATATTAAATTTTTAAATAATTTAAAAAATAAATTGTGCATTTTTCACTGCCAAAATAAAACTTGGACACTTATTTCACTTTTACTTTGGATAGACATTATGCAAATTTTCAAGAGGGTGTTGATTTCTGGCACGAGTCCCAGTCAAAGCTATGAGATTGAAGCGCGCTGAAATTTCCTTTTGCTGGATTAAAAATTCTCGAAAATGGAAAAAAAACAAACTTCTGTTGATATGAAAAACTTAATTGTTAAACTATGGAAAGAGCAGAAAAGTATACGACATATTGCAGAAACTGTGAAAAAGTCATGTTCAACAGTGCATTACATAATAAATACATATAAAAAGTACAGATTTTTGCAAAGACCTAGTGGAAGTGGTAAGCCCAAAAAGATTTCCTCGTCTCAAAAAGAATGACGGATTGTGAGATTTGTGAAAGAGAATCCTAAAATTTCTGCGGTAAAGATAGCAGAGAGTTGGAGGAGGCATCTGTAGTGAATGTGCATCCACAGACTATAAGAAATTTTTTACATTCCAAAGACTATAGAGCATACACACCACGAAAAACGCCATATTTGTCTCTCCGAAATGTAAGAAAACGTCTTCTTGAATATGCTAAACAATATGTTGGAAAGTACGAGAATTCTGGAAGTCTGTTATTTTTATAGATGAGTCAAAATTTAATTTGTTTGGATCTGATGGTTGGCGTTTTGTATGGCGAAGGGGAGGAACAGCACTAAAAATCAGCAAATATAAAAGCGACTGTAAAACATGGTAGCAGATGCGTTATAGTATGGGGTTCAATGGGAGCTAGTGGTGTCGGAAATCTAGTGTTCATTGAAGGTACAATGAACAAAATGATGTATTTGAACATTCTAAAAGAAAATTTAGCAGAAACAGCTTCAAAATTAAATTTAAATGGAAATTATTCTTTTGTCCAAGACAATGATCCTAAGTATAGCGCTCGGATTGTACAGGAATGGTTATTATACAAAGTGAAAAAAGTGCGACCTCATCCTCCCCTTAGTCCGGATCTAACTCCTATAGAATATTTGTGGTCTTGCATGGAAAAATAATTACTAGAAAAGGAGATTAAGAATAGAAAGGAACTAAAAATTGCTATTTTCAATAATTCAAAATGTACCATCAGATTTAACCGAAACACTGGCCTTTTCGATGAATAAGAGGCTACAAGCTGTAATAGCAGCAAAACGATATCACACGAAATATTAGATGGTTTTGTTTTAAATTTAAAAGTGTTTTTTGGAACATTGTGTAAGTGTCCAAGTTTTTATTTGGTGCTGAATGTTATATCATCACCACGTTTTATTAATTTATAATTTAGATATAAGTTTTATTAAAGTAAAATAAAACTGTGTAAATCATCTTAATAATTGTTATTATTTTAAATCAGGGTTGGCTTTTTATCGTTAAAAACTGGTTTTTACCAGGACATGGTAAAAATTAGGTTTTTACCGGTAAAAACCTGGGAAAAAGTGATAAAAACCTAAGAATACAATAAACTCACTTCAAATTGAATTTGCTGGTGCAGGTTGAGTACTCCAGCTTCAAGGACATAGATTGGTAAACAGTACTAACATTTGTACAAACTACATTATGTGATAATAATTGATATTTCTAAGTGTAGTTTTTATTAAAATGATTAAGGTTTTTAAGTGAGATAAAAGTGTACTTTTAATTTTTCTTTAAGTTAAAATTAGTAAACTAGTCTCGATTAAAATAAATATAATAAATATTGTAATGCGAATCTCTATAATAATAGCCTAAGTCATGTGACTGTCATCAACAGTCCGAGTTGACCGCTTCGCTTTTTATATGCCAAGCAGTCAATTCGGTAATTTAATGTTAGCTTGGCGCAGGGGATAAATCGCCAAATATTGTTCTATCGCAATAATTTCATCAGTATTATAATAGTAATAGTCCATTTCATGCGATTGTCATAAATACTTGTCTTGTGGTAAATTAAAAAAAAGCTTTGATTGTTGAAATTAAATGTCATGGTTTATGGTATTATTATTTATTATTATTATTATTATTATTATTTTAGAATTAAGATAAAACTGAGAGTCATAAATTTTAAGTGTTTCAGTTTTAAATTAAAGTTATGTACTTTAAATGAAATGAGTGAAAGTATTATATTTTAAATGAAATTAAAGAAATAAGAAAAAATACGACGGGAACAATGTTTAGCGATTTATCACCTGCACCCGGCTAACATAAAAATACAGAGTTGCTGATTTCTATATCAGAATCTTTCTTCCCCCAGGGACTGCACTAAAACTCAAAAGCTTTTGCTGGATTTTCCTGGGTGGCCATCCTCATCCTCATCCTCCGATTTGGAAAAGGCTTGAGCAAGTAAATTAAATTATGAATAAAAGTAAAATGATACAATGCTTAGCATAGATTTAAGGGAGACCAAACTGGTCCCCAAGGGTGGCTAGTTCACAAAATAATAGTTATAGGATAAGCTATTCATAAGCTAATATTAGTTTTTGTTGCATTGAAATATCTCAATTTGTTGATTTCCTGCATGCAAGTAAACCCTATTGTATTTCAATGGGAGTCTATAGAAATTTGGCGAAATACTGGAAATAGCGCTAAGTTGGCGTCACTTTTGGTGACAGAGAGACGGGTCTCCCCTTGGTAACCTCCCTTATAGCGTCATAAAGCTCTGACCAATCAGTTGCATTTCACGGTATCTACGCAGATTTTCATTGTTTCATTTCCAAAGCATTACTTTTTACAAGGCATACTTAGATACTACTACCGGCAGACCGATTTGCGTTTAATGTATGAAGTTGCTCGCCAGAGGACTCTGATACGCTGCCCAAAACAGAAATTTGACTCTGACCGTAACTTCAACGACGAGGACCAATCAAACCGCTCTGGGCAGGGTTCAGAGAATTCCAAGGTGTTTACATTTTTTTCCCCGTATAGATATGATTCAAAAGAGTTTAATAAAAATATTAACTCTAATCATCAGAAAAAAATTATCATTTTATCAATTATCGGAATAATAAAAGGTGCGACCGGAGAATACTTCCAAGGTTGCTACTTAATACCAAGTTAATACTAAATACCAAGCTTGCCACTTTGACGCATTTATCGCCAGGTTGGGGATAAGTAGAGTATTCTACGATTCACCCCAATAAATAAAAACATGCATAGTCTAAAAACATCAATGTCACAAATTTATTTGCTATCTTCACTGCTGAAACAATAAAACTAATGGAATTTCTTTTAAATATATTAAAGTACTCATAAAATTCCTTGTAATAATTAATAAATATAATTTATTAACAAATACACTTACATTATTTAATCAAAATTGATTGGATAACATAAAATATTGCAACGATATTTAAATCTGCGATCACCATTTCTTTCTATGATTAAAAATAAGAATATTTAATAAGGAAGATCGTTTTTTTTTTTTTTTTTTTTTTTTTTTTTTTTTTTTTACTATTATTATTTAGTTCGGACGATATCAAACAGAAACATTTTACGGGTAGCAATAAATTCGTCAAAAATAACTGCTTCAAGCCAGTTATGAGAACTGTAGTTTGATAAAAACCAAATTTTAATTTTAAAACGTGTATATGAAACACAAGCTATTTTTATGTAAATACGGGACATTCAAAAAAGAATAACAGAATGAACCAAACGATCAAGTAAACAATAAGTAATTTAGCTAATCTTAAAAGTATATGAACACTAAAATACTACAAGCTGTGTAAAATATCCTTTTAAATCGAAGGAAATTGAAGAATATAAGTATTTAATTTATTATTCTGAAAATACGATCAATGATTCTGATACTTCGACGATGAGAAACAAGCCGCTATCTGGGCAGGGTATAAATGTAAACAAAAAAGAGCACGTTGTGATGTTTTGGTTCAGAGTTTGAAGCTGAATACGACTTCACTTTTTCGACGGTTTTCGGCGAAATGCGTGGGCCGTATATATCATAGTAGGCTATGCTTTTTGGGGTACAGATGTCATATTCGCCCCATATTGGTGCGATTTTTTTCGGTTGCCAATTTGGCAAAAACATCAACAGCATAAACAACATAATCCGGGTTACCACATCAAGCAAAATAACGACACTTTGGCGCAAGTTAAGTACCCGTTGCCTATATGATATTGGCGACAGAAAAAAATCGCGCCAATATGGGGCGAATATGACATCTGTACCTTTTTGGTACTTTTCCGTTATACGGACAGCATTGTCGCCAAGCGCAATAGTTGGCGCAAAATGAAAATCACGTGAATTGAAACATTTGAAAAATAAAAGAAAAACATTGTCGATAGTAAAGTGAGCATTTTAAAAATAATAAATATAACATTTGAAAATTACAGAATTTTACGAACTATTTTATTAAATCACAAATATATAATTAAAATAAGTGAACAAATAACTGTTATACAATAAAGTAATAAAATAAAAAAATCATATTAAACTGCTGCCATAAAATTACAAATCTCTTTGGCACAGATGTCATATTCGCCCCATATTGGCGCGATTATTTTTCGGTTGCCAATTTGGCGAAAACATCAACAGCATAAACAACATAGGTACAGATGTCATATACGCCCCATATTGGCGCGATTTTTTTCTGACGCCAATGTCATATACGCAACGGTATTTAACTGGCGCCAAAGTGTCGTTATTTTGCTTGATATGGTAACCCGGATGTTGCTGTGGTACAGATGTCATATTCGCCCCATATTGGCGCGATATTTTTCTGACGCCAATGTCATATACGCAACGGGTACTTAACTGGCGCCAAGGTGTCGTTATTTTGCTTGATGTGGTAACCCGGATTATGTTGTTTATGCTGTTGATGTTTTCGCCAAATTGGCAACCGAAAAATAATCGCGCCAATATGGGGCGAATATGACATCTGTGCCGTTGCTGTTTATGCTGTTGATATTTTCGCCAAATTGGCATCGGAAAAAAATCTCGCCAATATGGGGCGTATATGACATCTGTGCCACAACATAATCCGGGTTACCACATCAAGCAAAATAACGACACTTTGGCGTCAGTTAAGTACCCGTTGCATATATGACATTGGCGTCAGGAAAACATCGCGCCAATATGGGGCGAATATGACATCTGTGCCATATCTTTTAGCATTGCAGTAAACATTTCATTTTTTGAATAAAGACGTCGCCACATAAACTCTATGAGATACGACTCTAAATGATGACGAACTGTTCCACGATGTCTTTTGTTGCGCCATTTTGCGATGCCCTATAATCTCTCAACATTTTGAGTATGACATCCAGTATTAGGGTCGACAAAATTGTATTTGTGATTTACTGTGAAATGATCATAACTAGCACTTCGCAGTTCATCTGTTGTACATCCTTTCCAGTAATCTGTATAAATAATACTTCCATCAGCTACATTGTTTTCTACTGCCGCCATTAAAGTTTCATCTGTGCGATCGGAAATAGGAGTAAGGAAACATCCCCGTGTTTCACGGCATAAACCATCTAACACCCATTGAGGAGGAAGAACACGCCCTACGTTGCTTTTTCTTCTGGTAAAAAGACTTTCATCTACTTCTATAATTTTATTAGGTTCACCGATTTTTCTATTTGGTCGTGAACATAAAGCATTTGCACAAACTTCTCTAAAATAGCTATTCCAGTCCACTGTTGTGTTGTGGTTCATATCAAGTTGCAGCTCACAAAGCTCAACCGATGTCAACTCTTGGCACCATAAATATATAAACCTCAAAGCATTAAGAAAAGACAACCGCGATCCTTCAAACCATGTTTTTTGTCGTATTCCTACGCTTTCTTCGCATGATCGTAAGCTACATCTCCATTTCGGATTTCCAGAACTCATCCATAATTTCATTTCATGGTTGTTTGAACACAACCTTTTATTATGCAGAATTCCAAATTCCTGAAACAGTTCTATCGCAACTTTCTCATCATCTGGTAACTGACAAATAGTAAAATCCATCTCAGCGTCAACAGTAAAAGTAAATTATAATAATAAAAAAAAAAGCATTTTTATTTCGAATAACAGCAAATTAAAAAGCTTTCCAAGGTTAAGATTAAATAATAATCATTCACGTTTCATAAATAACAAATCACAATGTTTCGCATGGTTTACAAGAAAAACACTTTTCACGATGAGGGCTAAAATAATTGGCGCATTAGCATACATTTTGGCATGCTGTCCCTATAACGGAAAAGTACCCTTAATTTTGGCGAAATACAGGAAATAGTGCCAAGTTGGCGACAGAGAGACGGGTCCCCCATTGGTAACCTCCCTTATAGCGTCATAAAGCTCTGACCAATCAGATGCATTTCAAGGTATCTACGCAGATTTTTTATTGGTCCATTTCCAAATCAAAACTTTTTTTTATATATAGAAGGATACTATATACATATTTATGGGATAATATACGTATTTTAAAATTACGATGTGTTTGTTCGCAAGGCAGAAAAAACACAATAGCAACATTAATGATTACTTAGAGTCTTAGGCGTTTCAACTTTCAAATAAGAATCCTTCTATATATAAAAAAAAGTTTTGATTTGGAAATGGACCAATGAAAATCTGTGTAGATATTCCGGGTAGATCGACATCCAATTTGAATGCTTAAGCATGGCTTTTCATCGTTAATATTAAAAAAACTGTTGCATACAAAAACATGAAAATCGGTGGTATTATAGAGAAATGTTTGATAAACACGCTGATGCAGACAGTTTTCAAATCGAAGAATTATTTTAAGAGATATTTAATGCTAAAATTGGATAAAATCGTTCCATTAAAAAAATTTTATTGGAGCAAAAACTATTAAACAAAAACATAATTTGAAGAACAAATTAAAAAACATAATTTATTTCCTATATTGTTTAAGCCCGAGAAGGGACAGATATTAAGTTATTTCATTCAATTAGTTCTACATTTAATGTTAAATTTTTGTAACAAATTAGTTAAGCCAATTGAAGATTACAAATTAAAAATAAAATTCATACAATATGATACTTAAAACACCCAAAAAATTAGATTCCGTTCAAATGAAATCGAAATAAATCTTAGACTTTTTTTTAAAGTTTTGTATTTTGCATGCATCTTATCATTTTATGCACAATTGTCATAAACATAATACAAAATCTGCTGTACAAATATTTTCAATTAAAAATGGAAGAAGTCTAAGATTTATTTCGTTTTCATTTGAACGGAATCTAATAATTTGGGTGTTTTAAGTATCATATTGTATGAATTTTATTTTTATTTTGTAATCTTCAATTGGCTTAACTAATTTGTTACAAAAATTTAACATTAAATGTAGAACTAATTGAATGAAATAACTTAATATCTGTCCCTTCTCGGGCTTAAACAATATAGGAAATAAATTATGTTTTTTAATTTGTTCTTCAAATTATGTTTTTGTTTAATATGTCAAGTTTTTTAATAATTAATGCATTCAGACGAACGCATTTCAAAATTAATAGAGAGTATCATCATCAGGCTTTGATGATACGGAATTGCATCACAATGTGGGATGCGGTTTACCAATGTGTAATTCAAAATGTTTCACCACTGTAGTAATGCAGGTTGCGGTAGTTTGGACAAAAACTTCTAATCTGAACGTAAAAAATCTATAATCAAAACATAAAAAATTAACTTCACTTAAATTTAGATATCCTATTTCCCACTCAGGAACGGTATGAATGTAAATGTAAATTGTGTTGAATCCTTACTGCTAATATTTAACAATATTATAGCTGTGATACAGTAAAAAATAAAAGTTTTACTTAAATTTTTAAACCTTATTCTCTCCCAAGGGGTGATGCAAACACATCAGAAAATTATTACCAAAGTTTAACTTGGGGTACAAATAGTTCTCATCTCGCAAAAAAATACATTTTAAAATTTAAGTTATGTAATTCCCCACTAAGTTCGCTACCTGCATCAAAATAGCTATCCACTAGAAACTTTTTACTAAAATATAAACTTGACCAAAGCAAAAACTTATTCTGAAAATATCCTTTTTATTTTCACTATGACGTCATATTCATCTTTTTAATTTTTGAAAAGAAAAAAAACTAGCTCAATTTAAAATTTAACGTGAAAATCTTTCAACTAAAAAGAAATAAATTATTATTACGGCTTTTGAAATTTTTGCAACAATGAAGTAAAAATGTTACATTTTCTATGAAAAATGTCCGTTGATTTTCAATGAAAAAAGCGAAAATTGGAATTATCAAGAAAAATATTTGAATAATGTAAAAAAAAAATTGCCCATGTTTCTCTCTGGGTTATAATTCACCCATATGCAAAGGCATTTTACCATTCGTTATGACCCTGACGTCAGGCAAACGTTTTTACACTTTAAATTTATAATATCATTAGAATTAGTAAAGAATAAAAAATGAGTGGCATCAGGGACAAAAAGGTGGGAAGAAAAAATGAAAAAGTTATGATCTCCATAGGCTTTTCCATGTTAAATTAACATTGAGAAATGACACTGGAAATAAATAAGTATTGCGCTGCCGCGCAATACTTAAATACATGAGAATTTAATCATTTTTAGATCATTTTACACGTTATAAGTTCCCGGTGTGCAGATTGTATTTATTTTTCTTATTTGACTCATTTTTTGAGGTTTCATTTCAATTTTAAATTCAAATTTTCAGCATTTCGAGAGATATTTTTTACAAATTTTAGAAAATGTTATTACTTTAAACTGTTGCCAGTTGTATAAACAGCGCAAACAATAATGTTTACTTTGACTATTACAAACAGAAAACTTTAAAATTAAAATTAAATGATTACATGTTAAAAGCAAGAAAATTACGTCATATGAACCATAGGCACAGATGTCATATAGGTCATATACATATTGGCACAATTTTTTTCCGCCGCCAATTTGGCGATCAATAGCATAAACAACAACATCTGGGTTACCATACCAAGCAAAATAACGACACTTTAGCACCAGTTAAGTACCCGTTGCGTATATGAAATTGGCGTCAGAAAAAAAATTGCGCCAATGACATCTGTGCCGAACCATATTTATATAAAATCTTAAAATAAGAGAAACAAAATCTTAAAATTAAAAAAAAATCATTATTATGCGTTAAAACTTGTAATTTGAGGAAATTACATCATATTTAAAATGGAAAAAATATAGCAAAACAATTTAAATTGAAAAATATATTTGCGCGAGATATTTTGAGATAATCTTTTCAACTATTACCGTGAATTCGAAGAGAGCGCAAATAATATTTCCTTCTAACAACAAAAGTATTTTCAAGTGAATATTAATAAGAGAAATAAAACTTTGGTGTAAATTACGTCAGATTTGAAACGATACATTTAAAATGAATTATTTAAAAGAACCATCTAATAGCGCTGTTAAAAAATACCGGGAAATAATGACACTGTTTACTTAATTCATTTTACATTAGCTTATTTTCAAATGTTTAACTAATTTTTTTTAATTAAATACGAAAACAGCCATTGTATCTCTTAACAGCAGCAGATTTGGCCTTAAAAATAAATCCCCAATCCAAGGAAACCGACAGACCCATTTACAGAAAGATCGCTACTGTTTTTTTTTTTTTTTTTTTTTTTTTTTTTAATTCCATATTTTTAGAGCCGATCAAATTAGCGTGCTTTTTGGATTTTGGTGTGCCTGAACGGGGGTTGGCGAGCGTAGCTCGTAGGGGGCAGAGCACCCTAGTTCATTAAAAAATTAATGTAGTATAGAATAAAAGAAAAAAAAAATCCCTGCCGGCCCGGCCTACAGGCGGAGGTAGATTTCGAAGTTAAGTATACTAATTTCACAAACAAAAACCAAATCATGATTAGAGATAAACCCACTTTAACAATTTTATCTGGCCGCTTTTGATGAGTTTTTATTTCATTTTTATATTAACTGGTTTTATCAGAATCATGTTACGGCGGTGTAAAAAAAAAAAAAAAAATACTTTTCCATGCTCAACAACTCGAAATTTTCTGGCATAACTCCAGATTCATTTTTAATAGGGAAAATATGAAACTTGTTGGCGTGATTTTTGAAGAGATTTTTAAGCGACCTGTGTTTTTACTTTTCGTTCTATTAATTAAAACTTGATATATAAACAATTATTTTCTCAGTAAGACAATATTTTTCGTTTCTAACCCAAATCGCTTCGGGAAATTCCGTTCAAAATGCCCACTTTGACATCGTTTTTTGAAATATATTCTGTTTGTCAAAAAATCGATCATTACGGTACATTATATAGTTTCTGAATAAGCGAATCTACCAATTGGATGCGTTTGAGAGCAAAAATGAATTTAAAAATGAGTCAGAAAATAAGCAGTTTGGATTTGAATACTCCCTTAAAACGAGGATTTTTCCAACACAATCCACTTCGGGAAATTCGGTTCAAAAGGCCCACTTTGACAGCATGTTTTAAAATATATTCTGCCTCTATCAAAAAATTGACCATTACGGTACATTATATAGTTTCTGAGTAAGAAAAGGTACCAATTGGAAGCCTTTGAGAGCAAAAATGAATTGTAAAATGAGTCAGAAAATAAGCAGTTTGGATTTGAATACACCCTTACTAAGATGATTTCTTTTCTTCAACCGCTATGTATTTTTAATTTATTTTTGCTGTAAGAATTGGCCCTATCCAAAACTTGTCTATATAGATGTTGTAGACAATATTAAGAAGATATATGATAAATTCATGGGGATTTTATGTCTTTTGAATTGAGGGAGTTATGGATTTTTTTCTTCTTCAAACGCCCTTTTTTTTTTCGTTTTTTTTTTGTTTTTTTTGCGGTACGAATTGGTCCTATCAAAAACTTGTGAATATAAAAGTTGTAGATAATATCAAGGAGATTCATGATAAAATTAATTGGATTTGATATCTTGAGAATTGACGAAGTTATGAATTTTTAGCTCCCAAAAACCCTATTTTTTGCGCTTCTTGAGCCCATTTTTAACTTTATCAAAAATCTGTGATACATAAATTTTTGGCCCTATTTTTAGAAGTAATAAAAGCTTTAAACTGATTCGATATGTACAAAATTTAAGAAGTTATAGGGGTTTTTCGGTTTTCACAAAACCCCTCCCCATTTCCATCCCCTTGGTCCGATTTTGCCCATTAACGAACTTGACCGAGATTTTATGACCCTTGATTTTATGTATCAGTTTGGAAAGATTGTTGCAGAATTGTGGAAGTTATCGTGTCCAGAAGAAAGTGATATAGATAGATACATACATACATAGATAGATAGATAGATAGATAGATAAAGTTTTTTACTGAGGGTGGTTTTGGGCTCTAGGGGTCATGATCGGTGTAGATCTGCAAAAATTTTTCAGAAATTCCAACATAGGAACGACGCCAATAGGTAGTATTTCATACAAAATCTACCTAAAAGGAGGGTTCAAAACAAGATAACTTTTGAAGGTGCATTAATAAAAAGTAGATTTGTGGAACTATATCTCTGTCATTTATTAGGGCTTTTCTCAAATCCAAAGGAGCTACTTTCTGACACATTTCTGAATTCATGTCTTTTCGGAAACGCATAAGGTTGGCAGGTGTTCTTATTCTGAAACTAGGCCATCGAATTGCGTTATCCATTTTTTGATAAAGGCAATATATCTTTGAAAAAATACTGTCAAAACCTCAAAGTTAGCATTTTGAATCGAATTTCTGGAAGCGAAAGCACGGGAAAGGAGGAAAACCTTCAGTCACGAGACAAGAATCTCTTATATCTCGATAAGTAATTTATTTATTTAAAAAATGGGACACACTATTCGATTCCAAATCCCTTCAATAGTCAGGCCTGTCAATTTTATGTCTTTACAGTTGAAAACTAGCCAGAAAATCTATCAGAAAGTTTCGCGTTGTTGAGCAGTGAATTTGAGAACCATCTTAAGGTATATTTCCAAAGATTCCGTTAGCAGAAATTAATTATCTCTATTAATATTTTTACAAAACATATTTCCTGCCGTGCACATTCTGAGAACAATTAAGTTCAGTTTCGGTCCGGCTCGATTATCCTTCTATATATATTTTAAAAAAGTAACGATTTGGAAATGCATCAATGAAAATCTGCGTAGATACCGCGAAACGCATCTGATTGGTCAGTGCTTTCTGTCTTTTCTTAACGGGAACTGTGCGTGGCGAAAATCAATCATGAATTTAGAAAGAGAGAATTTAGATAGGATGGGCGGGGAAAGGGAAGAATCTTCTGCATTTCAATAGACTTCTGTTTTTTTTTTTTTTTTTTTTTTTTTTTTTTTTTTTTTTTTTTTTTTTTTTTTTTTTTTTTTAAGCCTCTGGTACGGTTGTCCAAAAAATAACGTTACATTACAGAAGCTAGCCGTAAAACAAAGCATTACGGTTAAATACTCTTTAGCAATTTTTTAAACTTCTAAGCATCGTACATTTTCAATTTTTATACCGTCGTATTGGGAGAAAAAAAAGTTCTTTTAAATGCATTTTGTTTGAAAACTGCATCTCCATTTATTTTTGAAATATTAATTTTTTTGTAGTTTTTGGAGCCATTTGCTTAATATTGGCAACGGAAGGACTCCATTTCAGTAGAAAGTAAAGGAAAAATAGTTTTAAAATAGTAATTATATATTTTTGTTGCTATTTTCTCGTAACAACCGAAAGAAAATGTAATTAAAATGCGTGCTATCCTTCTATATATAAAAAAAAGTTTTGATTTGGAAATGGACCAATGAAAATCTGCGTAGATATTCCGGGTAGAACTCATCCAATTTAAATGCTTAAGCCAAGGCCTCCTTATCGAAATAACAGGCCTCGCAATCGCTAAGTTTCCTTTGTCCGCTGTACACGTGGTTAAAAACCACATGGTTTCCCGTGACTAGCGCCATCTAACGTGAGAAACAGAAATATTTTTTAATTTGTTTTCCATTTGTCTTTTACCATTTTCTTTACGATGTGCTTTGTAGTTTGCAAATGGTAGTTGTTAATCTTAAAATTTTCATATGTTCTAGACATTTTATTTTTATCGAAATAACAGGCCTCGCAATCGCTAAGTTTCCTTTGTCCGCTGTACACGTGGTTAAAAACCACATGGTTTCCCGTGACTAGCGCCATCTAACGTGAGAAACAGAAATATTTTTTAATTTGTTTTCCATTTGTCTTTTACCATTTTCTTTACGATGTGCTTTGTAGTTTGCAAATGGTAGTTGTTAATCTTAAAATTTTCATATGTTCTAGACATTTTATTTAAAAAATGAACTTATTTTACTGTTAAACAAAAAATGTTTACTGCTGTATTCCGTTACGTAAGTAAATGATGATAATAATAATAATAATAATCAGGAAAGAAAATTATTTTACCATGAATTTCTCACTGATATTAGTTATTGAAATAAATGGATAGCATCTAGATCCGGAAAATGTAAAATATTTCATTTTCTCTTTTATATTTTCAAATATGTGATTTATTTTATTTCTGCTATTTCTTTTCTTTTCACAATTAATTTCACCTTACATTATCAATTTAACATCGCTCCTTCAATTTGTTTCAATGCACAGTCTCATTTATTTATTTATTGGCCTATCATTTGTTTTATTTTTGAAGGTATGGGGGATCGTTTCAGTTTAACATACTTTAGATGAAAGCTTCACTATTTTTTCATATAAAGTTTGTATGTATTAATCTATGGAAAGTTTCATAATTGGCTCCACAGCCAATTGGCATATCTTGGCGGGCATAGTTTGGTGCGTAATTAATTTCCTTGTTTTAACTCACATATGTTATGTAAGTTTTACTAAAATGTATCAAAGTATTTTAGGAAAGTTAAAACACGCGTAGATACACAAAAAAACAAACTGAAGTCTAAACACTTAAAAAATTCGAAAAATAAAGTTTAATAGTCACTTAAATTTATGCATGTCCCTCAACTTTCCGCAAAAACCGTATTCTTGTCATGCTACGATTTTGGTGTTTGTAAATCTTAATTTGAGTATTCTTCCTTAATCAGACCTAGAAGTGTAGTTTGGCGCAAAATTAATTTTATTTTTAAACCGTATACTTGATACCACATTATTCCAGCATCGCGTTTTTGCAGTCAACTTTGGCTGTGGAACAGATTACAGAACATTAGCTAATACTACATTATATAATAATAAATCGGTATTTTTCAAGTATAGGGGCCTTGGCGAGAGAAGAAAATTTGGCAACGCAATTTCTGGAAGCATATTCACTGTTTCACATAAAGAAGCAATATTTTCCAATATTTGTACAATTTATTTAATATAAAAAAGGCATTTATCTATTTTGTATACAAATATAAACAAATCGTATATAAAAAACAATAATAATATCTAGAAACTAAATTTATACATGTAAATTCGGCACAGATGTCATATTGGCGCGATTTTTTTCTGGCGCCAATATCATATACGCACCGGATACTTAACTGGCACCAAATTGTCGTTATTTTGCTTGATATGGTTATCCGGATATAGATGATATGGCAACGAGGTTTTCGCAAAATTGGCGTCGGAAAAAAATCGCGCCAATATGAGGCGTATATGACATCTGTGCCGTAAATTCTTATAAAACAAGCTGACAGTTCATAAGTTTTGTTTTCATAACTGTTTATATCAATCGGCAACAAATCGCTCTTTCTGAAGCCCAAATTGTGCCAAGATTTAAAAAAAAAAAAAAATAACCCGCAAAGTCCTATATACTGAAAATGGTACTTGTTAGTTATCCCGTCGACCAAATTACTGTCGCCAAATTGTAAGATTAAATGCCAATAATGGTTTGCCATTAATTAATTAATTTTAAGATTAAATGCCAATAATGGCCAATAAAACCAATATTTCGACGTTTTATTTGTATTTTTATTAATGTTATACTAATTTATTTGTTTTTTCGTTATTTAAAATAAAAAATTGTGTCAATTTGTAGAACTTGGCGAGTAGTTTGGCCATTTATATAATTTGGCGAAATTGGTCGACGGGATAACTAATAAGTAGCCTGAAAAAATATCAATAAATCTTATATTTAAATCTTCATTTTTGATATGTTTAATTTTTTAAAGCCAGAACATAATTGTGCGAAATATTTTTTTTACGCCTTTATTTTACTAGAATTCGAATACAATTTTGCCAATAACACAATATTTTCATTTTTTTACTATGCATTTGTTTATGGAGTATTACCAGGAGTATACACCCAGGTGGCGTAACTTACGGGACAAAGTCAGCTAATAAGTTGGCAATTATCGGGGACATTTTCACCCATAGACTTTCTCCGGATTGTTAACTGAAGCATGGCCATAGCCTACTATGATATATAACGGCCCGCGCATTTCGCCGAAAAAGTGAAGTCGGATCCAACTTCAAACCCTGAACCAAAACTTCACAACGTGCTCTTTGTTTACATTTATACCCTGCCCAGATAGAAGCTTGTTTCTCATCGTCGAGGTTTCAGAATCATTGACCGTATTTTCATGTAATAAATTAAATATTAATATTCTTCAATTTCCTTCGATTTAAAAGGCTATTTTACACAGATTGTAGCATTTTAGTGTTACACATACTTTTAAGATTAGCTAAATTATTTATTGTTTACCTTGATCGTTTGGTTCATTCATGAAAAATGCCGGTTCTGTTATTCTTTTTTGAATGTCCCGTATTTATATAAAAATAGCTTGGTTTCATATACACGTTTTAAAATTAAAATTTGATTTTTATCAAACTAAAGTTCTCATAACTGACTTGAAGCAGCTATTTTTGATTAATTTACTGTTACCGGTAAAATATTTGTTTTTAATATCGCCCGAACCAAGAAGAAGAAGAAGAAAAAAAGCCGATCTTCCTTAAACATTAAATATTCTTATTTTTAATCAGAGAAAGAAATGGTGATCACGGATTTAAATATCGTTGCAATATTCCATGTTATCCAAGCAATTTTGATTAAATCATGTAAGGGTATTTGTTACTTAATAAATTACATTTATTAATTATTACAAGGAATTTTATGAGTATTTTAATATATTAAAAAAATTTTCATCAGTTTTATTGTTTCAGCAGTGAAAATAGTAAATAAATGGTACTTAGTTATCCCGTCGACCAAAAATCTATCGCCAAACTATAAGATTAAATGCCAATAATGCTTGATTGTAAATTTCACATTCACTTGACTGTAAGCAAGTTACACGTGTTTATGTCATCAAGTGATTTTTATTTCGACGTTTTATTTGTATATTTATTAATGTTATACTAATTTATTTGTTCTTTCGTTATTTAAAATAAAAATTATGTCAATTTGTATAATTTGGCGAGTGTTTTAGCGATTTATATAATTTGGCGAAATGGGTCGACGGCATAACTAAGTGGTACTAAATAAATTTGTGACATTGATGTTTTAGACTAAGCATGTGTTTTTTTATTTATATATTTTATAGTTATCCCGTCGACCAAAAATCTATCGCCAAACTATAAGATTAAATGCCAATAATGCTTGATTGTAAATGTCACATTCACTTGACTGTAAGCAAGTTACACGTGTTTATGTCATCAAGTGATTTTTATTTCGACGTTTTATTTGTATATTTATTAATGTTATACTAATTTATTTGTTCTTTCGTTATTTAAAATAAAAATTATGTCAATTTGTATAATTTGGCGAGTGTTTTAGCGATTTATATAATTTGGCGAAATGGGTCGACGGCATAACTAAGTGGTACTAAATAAATTTGTGACATTGATGTTTTAGACTAAGCATGTGTTTTTTTATTTATATATTTTTATGTGTGTTGGTTTAACAGTTTTAAAGAGAAACACATTATATTAGTCACTTAAATAAATATAACTTTACATTTACATTGATATGGACAGTTTATAATAACCCTTAACAGCTGTATTCGAATTAACTGTCATTTCTAAGCTTGATTGGAATGTCAGCAGAATTGTAAACGTAACCATGGCGACATCACGTAATTTTGGTGTTAGTTTACATATCTACCCTTCCCAGGTTGTTTCAGTTACGGTCAGAGTCAAATTTCAATTTTGGCCAGGGTATCAGAGTCCTCTGGCGAGCGACTTCATACATTAAACGCAAATCAGTCTGCCTGTAGTAGTATCTAAGTATGCCTTGAGCATGGCCTTTCTTCGTTAATATTAAAAAAACTGTCGTATACAAAAATATGGAAATCGGTGGTATTATAAAGAAATATTTGATAAACACGCTGATGGAGACAGTTTTCAAATCGAAGAATTATTTTCAGAGATATTTAATGCTAAAGTTGGACAAAATCGTTCCATTAAAAAAGTTTTATTGGAGCAAAAACTATACATGAGAATTTAATCATTTTTAGATCACTTTATAGGTTATAAGTTCCCGGTGTGCAGATTGCATTTATTTTTTTTATTTGACTATTTTTTAAGTTTTTATTTGTATTTTAAATTCAAATTTTCAGTATTTCGAAACATATGTTTTACAAATTTAAAAAAATGTTATTAATTTAAACTGTTGCCAACTTTATAAACAGCGCAAACAAGAATGTTTACTTCAAATTAAAAATTTATTTACACGGGACTATTGTAAACAGAAAAAAAAATTTAATTAGAATTAAATGATTACATGTTAAAAGCAGGAAAATTGCGTCATAAGAACCATATTTACACTGGAATTTTAAAAGAGAAACAAAATGTTAAAATAAAAAAATCATTACTATGCGTTAAAACCTGTAAATGGAGGAAATTACGTTATATTTAAAATGGCCAAAAAATATGACAAAACAATTTAAATTAAAAAATATATCTCCGCGAGACATTTACTTGATATTTTGAGATAATATTTTCAGCTATTATCGTCAATTCGAAGACAGCGCAAATAATATTTCCTTCTAACAACAAAAGTATTTTCATGTGAATATTAATAAGAGAAATAAAACTTTGGTGTAAATTACGTCAGATTTAAAACGATACATTTAAAATGAATTATTTAAAAGAACTATCTTATAGCGCTGTTAAAAGATACCGGGAGACAATGACACTGTTTACTTAATTCATTTTACATTAGCTTATTTTCGAATGTTTAACTAATTTTTTTAATTAAATACGAAAACAGCCATTGTATCTTTTAACAGCAGCAGATATGGTCTTAAAAATCCCCAATAGAAGAAAAACGAATGGAAACCCGTTTACAGATTTTTTTTTTTTTTTTAATTCAATATTTTTAAAGTCGATCAAATTAGCGTGCTTTTTGGATTTTGGTGTCCCTGAACGGGGGTTGGCGAGCGTAGCTCGTAGGGGGCAGAGCCCCCTAGTTTTGAAAAAAATATATAAACGAATGATTTCTGTTAAAACAATGGAGCTATTATATACTATATTTAACTGTAAGTATCTATGAATCATTAGATAGCCCTTTTTTTTCGATTTTCTTGAATGACGGAATCTTTTTGCTGCATTATTTCGCGATAGTGATGTGCTATGCATGCTTTACTGTAGATGTTTAAGAGTAGATCGTAAATGTGGCATTCTTAAGCGGATGCGAATGACGTCATTTTACATAAAATAAAACATGACTTTAAGTCTTAAAATTGAAATATGTTTTGTACTGCAGTAGAGTCCCGCTTAACCGAGTTATTTTCTTCTGATGGACTGGTGGCTTCTATTATTATGAAACAGCCATTATAAATGAGGTGTTAGGTGAAGATGAAAGAGCAGCCGTAAAAAAACTTATGGCCATTTTTTCCCCCATTCTTACCAGAAAATCAGAGTTCTAACTGTTACGGCTGCTCTTTCATCTTCACCTAACACTTCATTTATAATGGCCGTTTCATAATAATACACTGTAAAAAAAAATCTGTGAAGTTACTAAAGTTTTTCTAGGAAACTTGGATTCCTAGAACTTTTCATGTAACGGCAACAACAAAATTTCATGTAACAGACACACTTTTGCGCCGAAAATCAAAAAATCTGTAAGGTTACTAAGAATTTTTTTGAAAACTGGGATTCCGAAAACTTTTCATGTAACTGCAGCCATTGTTACAAATAAAAGTTTAGTAAGATTACTGAAATTTTAGCAGATTCATTTGTAAAGTTACAGATTATTGTAGCTTTACAAAAACTAGTTTTGTAGATTTGCAGCTTTTTTCGTACAGTTACAGGTGAAAGTTTAGTAAGCATGTAACTTTACATCTGTAGAACTACAGATTTTTTTTTACAGTGTAGAAGCCATCAGTCCATCAGAAGAAAATGAAGTAATGGAAATGCCGGGGGCGACACTAAATTCTGAAAAAGCAGAATACCTGTCCTCTAGTTTTTTTTTTTTTTTTTTTTTTTTTTTTTAAGGGGTCCATGGTAAAATTGATTTTTACAGAAAGGAGATAATTTCCATTAACTAATAAGAAAGAGGGGGGGGTGGGTGTCATCTGCGTTTGGAATCTAAAAATTAAATGCATAGAAAACAAGAGATCGCGAAACGATCCAGAATGGAAACGCGAAACAATTACGTCTGGTGTTGGCTAAAAAATAGGGATTGCTTCGCGATTACGTGGGGGTTGGCGAGCGTAGCGAGCAGGATGGCAGAGCCCCACTAGTGTAGGGAAAAAATGTATGCTTGGTTTCGGCCCGGCACGAGTCTGCGTAAAAAATTAAGCCCGGGCCCAGACATCATGTAACAACTGTCCAGAACCGATGTCTAAGCTGGACAAGTTACATTTCTGTATTGGTGTAGTCAAAGTAGCGTCGGCTCGTGATGCCCATTTATACTTATTCTCGCGAAAGTCATATTCATTGAAAATGGCTCATATCTTATCGACTTCGTTCAAATTTTTATATCGGACCGGTAGGCCCGCTAAATTTTGTTCATCGGCCCGGCCCGTTGAAAAAATTGTCCTAATTCTGCCGGTCCGGGCCCGTACAGACCTCTACGCCAGAGACTCTATAAAAATTTAAAAAGTGTACCGTATAAAAAATTAATGGCATGGCAGGAATATTTCTTCAACATAATCTTCATTCCTACCCTATTTTGACAGTTTCGCAACTTATATTGCCTATGTATCTCCAACAGGTAAAAAATTAAAGCGTGTTTCATTCTTTTTTCGGGCATCCTGTATAATATTGAAATACAAGATTAATTTTTAACCCTTAAATGCCTGATTTTTCTAAAATCATTGTAATAATGGTTTTCGGCTTTCATTTTTTAAACAAATCATGGGAAAAATACTTTAAAAAATCTTATTTTGTTTTAAGTATGGTTTACGGCTGAAAAACAGCTTGTTATTAATCGCAATTCTGATCTTTCATTGAAAAAATATTTTTCCTTGATAAAATTCTATAATATTAAACACACAAGAATTTTAGGAACTATGATAAGAAATAAATTTTACTTGCTCACTGCAGAACAAAATAGGGTATTTCGCAAGCTTCCAAACAAAACAAAAAGAACAAGTAGCAGCAATTGAAAAAATAAATCCATCTTTATTCTTAAACAGCAAAGTGTTGCCATCTACATGTTGAAAGTCGATTTAATAATATTTTCAGAATGTATTTTATTGGCAACATTAGGCATTATAGCTTCAATATTATTCTAATAGTATTTTAGAACCTAAATTGGGTATGTTGCCGAAAAGCAACACCCGGCATTTAAGGGTTAAATGGTCCCTCTTTTTCTATGGTATAGATCATGTTTTTCTCTTTCTAATTCCAACCTTAATTAACTTTCTATAAGTCTCCTTTTAATGCATTTTATAAGATCTATATATTATGATTAATTATTAAGTATCAATATATATTATGAACATTATCTGAAGCGGCTTGTATTATTTATTACCACACATACAAGGACAATGGAAAAAAAAAAAAGCAACGCAAAACTAAAATTTAAGGTTTGTTTAAAGATTTTTTCTGAAAAAAATATTAAACTATGATTCTTAAGATGCACTTTATGAAAAGGAACATTTTGAAAGATAGCCATTACTTATCATTGTGACACTTTATGACGCAAAACTCTGATTTTCTTTAAGAAAAATTAAAGACTTCTATTTTTCTCCCATTACATTTTTAATAAATGTCTTGTATCCTAGCAAAATCAGTATTTTTCATGAAGTTGTTTTCTAACAATAAATCATCTTGAAAAATAGGTGAGTAGTTTATTTAAAATATAACCTTGCTTCAGTTTTCTCTTTAGATAAGAATAACAAGAAAGAAAAATCATGCGTCAAGCATAGATTATGAAACACTTCCAGAATATTTTAACTAAACTTTGCTGTTTAATAAGATAAATAAGATACCTGAGTAAACATTTTAGAAAACGCACAACGCATCTGAAAACCAGATTTCAGACCCATAATAAGACGGATTATTTTGTGTACCCCTGTAAACGAACTATAAGATGACATATTCTATAGTAAGTATCTTGTAGTGAACTTCTGTTATGTATATCAAGTTCCATATGTTTAAAATAGTGTAACATAATTAAAATGCACTGCAAAGGATTTTTCTCAATAGACCATAATGTAACAGCATTCGTTTGAGTGCCCCTGTAAATGACTATAAATGACACACGCTTCATTCATTCAATTCCTACTTATTAGTTCACACTCTCCCTATATTTATTTATTTATCTATCTTGTTCAAATTTTCAATCGTTAATAAAATACTTATTATTCATCCTATCAAGTTGAAATATATATATTTTTTTTAACTTGTACTGGGTGACAATTGATGTTAATACAGTTTTTTCAAATATTAATTCATTAATCTTATACTATAATGCGAGCAAAAATTCTGTGTGTATGTATGTGTGTGTGTGTGCGTGTGTTGGTGTGTGTGTGTATGTAAA
Source organism: Maratus speciosus (assembly GCA_963932465.1). Classification (NCBI taxonomy): domain Eukaryota; kingdom Metazoa; phylum Arthropoda; class Arachnida; order Araneae; family Salticidae; genus Maratus; species Maratus speciosus. Next base: position 545,550,934 of record OZ010794.1, read on the forward strand.
TTTTATCTTAAAAACGGCTCTAACGATTTTGACGAAATTTTGTATTTTGCCATTTTCGGACATGATAAGACCATTGGGTTAGGTCACGTGTTCGAGAAAATTCGATTAGTGCGTCATTTTGGGTCATAATAGGTCAAAATCAAGCTAATTATATCTAAAAAACAGCTCAATACATTTTGACTAAATTTTATATCCAACCGTTTTTCGGCACGTGAAAACTATTGGGCTAGGTCACATGTTCGAGAAATTTCGATTAGTGGGTCATTTTGGGGTCCCTCTTGGTCAAGCCAATTTTATCTAAAAAACGGCTCTAACGATTTTGACTAAATTTTGTATTTTGTCATTTTCGATTACGAGAAGACCAATGGGATAAGTCACATATTAGAGAAAATTCAATTAGTGGGTCATTTTTGGGTCACTGTGGGTCAAGGAAAGTTTATCTAGAAAACGGCTCTAACGATTTTGACGAAATTTTGTATTCTATCGTTTTCGGGCACGAGAATACCATTGGGCTTGATCGTATGTCCAAGAAAATTCGATTATTAGGTCATTTTGGGTCACAGTGGGTCAGGGTTAAGCTAATTGAATTCAAAAAAAGGCCCAAAACATTTCGACAAAATTTTGTAATATACCGTTTTCGGGCATAAGATGACCATTGGACTAAGTCACATGTACAAGAAAAATCGATTAGTGGGTCATTTTGGGTCAAATGGATCAAGGTCAAGCTAATTATATCTAAAAAACGGCTCAATCGATTTTGACTAAATTTTATATCCAACCGTTTTTCGGCACGAGAAAATTATTGGGCTAGGTCACATTTTCGAGAAATTTCGATTAGTGGGTCATTTTTGGGTCCCTATTGGTCAAGTCAATTTTATCTAAAAAACGGCTCTAACGATTTTGACTAAATTTTGTATTCTGTCGTTTTGGATTACGAGAAGACCAATGGACTAAGTCCATTATTAGAGAAAATTCGATTAGTGGGTCATTTTTGGGTCACTGTCGGCCAAGCAAAATTTATCTAGAAAACGGCTCTAACGATTTTGACGAAATTTTGTATTTTATCGTTTTCGGGCGCGAGAATACCATTGGGCTTGGTCGCATGTTCAAGAAAATTCTATTAGTGGGTCATTTCGGGTTACAATGGGTCAGGGTCAAGCTAATTGAATCTAAAAAAAGGCCCAAAATAGTTTGACAAAATTCTGTAATATACCGTTTCCGGGCATGAGATGACCATTGGGTTAAGTCACATGTTTGAGAAAATTCAATTAGTGGGTCATTTTGGGGTCACTGTGGGTCAAGCTAAGTGTATCTAAAATAGCAGCTCAAAATATTATGACAAAATTTTATATTATATCTTTTCTGAGCATGAGAATACCATTGAGCTAAGTCACATGTTTAAGAAAACTCGATTAGTGGGTCATTTTTGGGTCAAGCTAATTGTATCATTAAAAAAGGCTCAAACGATTTTGACAAAATTTTGTATTGTACTGTTTCCGGGCACGAGAAGATCATTGTGTTAGGTCACATGTTCGAGAAAATTCAATTAATGTGTCATTTTTGGGTCACTGGGTCAAGTTAATTTTATCTAGAAAACAGCTTTAACGATTTTGATTAAATTTTCTTTTCTATTGTTTTCGGGTTCGAGAAGACCATTGGTCTAGGTCGCATGCTCAAGAAAATTCGATTAACCAGTCATTTTGGGTCACTATGGGTCAAGGTTTAGCTAATTTTATCTAAAAAAAATGGCTCAAACGATTTTGACAAGATTTCTTATTAGACCATTTCCTAGCACGAGAAGACCATTGGGATAGGTCACATGTTTGATAAATTTACATTAGTAAGTCCTTTTTATGTTACCGTGGGTCAAGCTAATTTTATCTATAAAATGACTAGCGATTTTGCCTAAATTTTGTATTCTATCGTTTTTGGGTTTGAAAAGAGCATTAGTTAGGTTGTGTGTTCGAAAAATTTCGGTTAGTGGGTCCCTATAGCTTAGGATCATGCCAATTTTATCTAAACAGCAAGAATTATACAGTGAGAATGAAGTATCGAATTGAACACAAGGCTAATTTTGACCGCGCTTAGCTCGGTCATGCCCGCTAGTTAAATTTTAATTAATTAATTTTAGTTTTACATGGAAGACAAAATGGCGGCCATTGGTTATTGAACAGTATTTAATGCATCTTCATATCTATAAGGGGGTTACGATAGGGGGGACCCTGTTATGTCGCCAAATACCGCCAAGTTTGTCGCCAACTTGGCGATACCTCTAATATTTCGCCAAATTCCCATAGACTTCCATTGTAAACCTACTTGCTTATAGAAAATCAACAAATTGAGATATTTTAATGCAACAAAAACTAATATTAGCTTAAGGGATTATATTAATTTTTCTTTGATGACCTAAGTAGGAATTGACTTTAAAAACAAAATTTTTATATTACTTGTTTTCAATACCAAACATGCCATGGCCAGTGATGTGGGAAGAGTAAATACCCAGCGGTTAGTTGTTTATTTTTTGGGTATATAGCCAGGTATTTACCAAAGCCTGAGGTAAATACTCAAAAATTGGGTATTTTAATTTTTGCTGTAAAATATCATAATTTTGAAAAAATGATTGAAATCATAGGTTAGAATGTTTCAAATATGATAGCAGCTTTCGTTTTAATTAATGAAAAGTACCTGCATGTTGTCCAATTAAGGGCCTTGCAAATATTTTCCATTTGCTATGTCCTGGCGTTTTAGTCAGTCAATTAAGCATTATTATTATTATTATTTTAACAAATGTAATTGATATAGTGAAGACCATCAAACGAAGTAACCATTTACATGCAATGTTCAATCGAATTCAAGAAAAAAATTTTGATTCCTTGAAATTACGAGGAAAAACTAAACGGGAAAATTATCTGCCTTTACTTCAACCTTTACGCTCAAGCTATTTTAAAGTTTATTTTTAATCCAGAAATTTTTTCTTTTGAAATATTTTTGAACATAAAAAATAAATAAGGGCTTCTAAAGTTTTATCCTATAATACCAAGGAAAGACACTTCTTAACCACTTCACCGGCGACAGGTATGGGGAAACAGTGCTTTTACCCCCGAGCTATCTCGGGGCAATCGGTGAAGTGGTTAAATATTGTCAACCGGGGCTACTTTGGGCCACTTTTTCCTGGTTCCACTCACATTTCCATTATTAAAAAATATTATAGATTTTTCAACGTCGAAATGGAATTATAAACAATTAATATGAAACAATGAAGCAAACTGTATGGTTTTAAAGAGAAAATTTTTAATTTTTAAACTATTTTTAAAGTTTTGGAACAAAGTAGCCCCTGCTAGGGGCTTCTTTGGTCCATTCACTTAGTTTCATATAAAATTAATACATTTCATATGTAAATGAATACATTTTTATTGAAACCCCCTTGCAACAGCATTTGCTAATAAATTAACACAGCAAACTCAATAAACAAATGTTTTTTTTTTTTTTTTTTTTTTTTTTTTTTTACATTTAAACACAATAAACCAACTGTTAATATTAAAGAAACGAGAAACAGTTTTCGTCATGTTATCCCCAGCAACTGGAACAAAAACAATGTAACATTTTACTATAGTAACACTTGAAAAAAATGTTACATAAAACATGTTTTAAGAGATTTGGTTGTATAAAAGGTATTTCTAAGTAATTGGGGCTATTTTCGGACCAAAAAAGGCCTGGCACAAAGTAGCCCCAAAATGCTAGTTTTCATGTTAGCTTTATGAAAACGTAACCATTTCTGTCAAAATCAAAAGTTAAAGGAAAAACTATGATCACACATGGGTTACAGGTTACTAAAGGTAATATTTTGATACTTGCCTTATTTGTAGCTCTTATCCAGATTGTTTCACTATAGAAAGTTTGGAGAGTTAAAATTTACACACGAAAACAGTTGTTTACAAACACATCCAGTGTTGCCACTAAAAAATTTTTAATTATCCCCAAACTATTCAAATACCCTATAGTAGGGTATAAAATATTTTTCAAGGGCAAAAACTCCAAATTATCTTGTTTGTTCAATACAAAGAATAAAAACTTTTGTTATGGGATGGACCAAAGTAAGGACGCAAGGACCAAATTATCCCCGGTTGACAGTACACAATAAAAAAAGAAGTTACACAATGTGTTTCAAAAATATTTCTTCATCAGTCACAAAAATGCCATCCTACGAACCAGTAAGGGAGCAGAAGAAAGTTTTCTTTTCGTTCTCGTAGTGATTGTATGCAATACAAGTTGGATATGCATCTTATCAATTGTAGCACTTTATAGGGGAAACAGAAAAATTATTGTATTCATACTCCAACAGCAGACAAAAAAACTAGATTATACCAGTACAGCAGCCGTATGGAGAAATGAGTAGGAATGCTGGGATACATTAACATGTACAACCAGTAAGATGCATCAATCCTTTACAAAGCAATAATGAGAAAATTAACCTATTTGTTTCCTCTAAAATTTAATACAATTTTTTGCTATATTTAATCGTTGCCAATTGTTAGATTTCGGCGACTGAATTAGGCAAAATTTACTGGTAAGTTTTAGTGGTAAGAAAAAATCTTAGAAATTGGTAGCTATGCAGTAACGTAATACTGCAGCAAGATTGACATTCAACAAACAAAAACTATCAAAGGCTTTTTCAAAAAAAAAAACTTTATTCCCCGTTTTTCTTAAAAGTAACGGAAATGTACAACAAAGAAATGTTACTAAAGTCGGACCTCTATTTAACGAAGTCGCTAAATCCCGAAAAAAAGTTCGTTATATGGAAAATTCGTTAAATAGAGTCACCCTTTAAAATACTTTTAAACTACGTAAAACACATTTTAAGTCCATAAACACTAAATATAACTAAAAAAAGTAATTAGTCACACTTTTTTTTATAAATTATATCTTTTTACTTATTTTACCCCTCAAAAAGAAATCTGCAAGGGAAATAAGAATGAAACAAAACATTGTCTGGAAATACATTGTATTTTCTGTTTAAAAAATTATTTTACATTAAAATCACGATTATTTCTTATGGTTGATAAGCTGTTTGGAGGAATACCACATTTTAAAGCAGTATTCTTTTTCTTCATGCCTTTATCCACCTCATCAATAATTTATTTTTTTCTTTGATGCTCAAGCACTTTCGCTTTGACATTTTCGAGCTACAAGAACCGAAATTATCAACACGATTGACATGATCAACAATCTAGAAAACAGGAAACTATAGTTTAAGAACACGGGGCAGCTCCAATGAGGGTTAAAAGGGGATATTGAAAGTTTGCTTTTCTTGGATGGAAAGCAAAGAATCACAACGATTTTACTGCTGTCGGTGAGTTAGGTGCCTGGTAAGACCTGTTCATGGTCATTGATCATCATAAAATGTGTTAAAAGAAAAAATAAGTTTGAAATGTCCAGTAATATTTTAAGAAATAGGGAGGGAAAAAAATTTAGATCTCAAGGAAAAGTTCGTTAAACACAAGAATACACTTCGCTATTTGGAGGTTATTTTACGAAGAAATTTGCAAAATGTTCTTGGTTCCACGTAAAAGTTCGCAAAATAGAGAAATTCGCAAAATAGAGGTTCGTTAAATAGAGCTCCGACTGTAGTACCATAAAAATGAATGAATTAAGTGAAAATTTATATTTCATTTCCTTAGTTGGTGGCGATTTGTGTAAATCCGTTTTAACCGAGTTTTTTGCTTATCCGAGGTGAGCTTGATCCATATTAACTTGTATAACCGGGACTCTACTGTAGTTGATTTTCGAATCTTGACTGTGTTGAGTGATAGTTAATGGCATATTTATAGTCATCTTGACAGAAATTTCGGAGGGGGATCAAACTCTGGTGATCCCCCCATTGGCTATGGCCTTGCTTAAAAACTTGGTTGATTGCTTGATTGCTGCCAGAATTTCCACTTTGTGATTTTATTATCTCTTTGAAAAGCGTTATGAATAGTGTGAAAGCTACAAGTTCAAATATCAATTTTAAAATGTGCTTTATTTTTCTTAATTTCCTCTTGAGGGTTTTCTCAAATCCAAAAGGGCAACTTTCTGACATAAGTTTTAATTCATTTTTGTTCGACAATGCATGAAACTAGCTGGTGTTGTTGTTCAGAAACTATGTAATTGAGCTGTTTTTTCCCTTTTTTTGCAAACGCAATAGATCTTTCTGAAAATAATGTCAAAGTGAGCGTTTTGAACCGCATTTCCGCGCGAAGGAAGAAAGAGATTCAAGAAGCGAAAAACGTGTTTGTCACGTGATCAAAATTCCTTATAACTCAATAGGTGATTGATTGATCAAAAAATGAAAAAAAAAACAGTTCAATTCCAAATCGCTTCCATGGCCAGGCTTTCCAATTTTACACCTTTCCGTTAAAAAATAAATTTGTAAATGTGTCAGAACGTTTTGCGCTTGTTGAGCAGAGCAGTTAAAAACAGCCTTAAACAGTTTTCAAACAACATGATGTGAGAAGGGCGTCTTAGGTTTTATTTTCATTATGACATCACTAAACATGGGAATAGTAGTGATTGATCTCAATTTCCTAGAGTAGCCGATCTTTTTGCCAGGTTTTCCCAGGTTTGGGAAATTTTTTGCATTATCCTCTGATTTTTATGATCAAAATTTATCCCCTGAATCCTATAATCCCCTGATGAGTATGAACCCTGATTTGGTATCATAAATTGAAATTACCCAGGGGGGGGGGGTACTGTGAAAACCGAGTGTTCACACTGAAAATGTCAGAGTTTAGTTCAATTTTAGTATAAAGACGATACCCTAAGCTTATACTTTTTAAACAAATTTAAAGAACACATAATTTCCAGTCGAATGACGATTTCTGCTTGTTTCTAAGACAATTTGGTGAATAAAATGTATATATATATATATTGGCCGAGTGTACTTAAATGGTCACAAGTAAAATTACTGAAAGAAATTATGATATTATAATGAAATAATGATATAATACTCATAAGAATATAACGAGAAATCATTTTTCATGTGGATTCATTATATGTTTTTATATTTCATTCAGAATGAAATTTTTGAGCCTACTGTGCATGTCCCAATTGTGGGCAAATTTTGAGCTTTCTCATCATAAACTGCTTTAAAGATTATATCTAATTTGGAAGCCTTCTAATATGAGGGGAACTGAACAAATGCACGATTAGCAGCATTGTGGTTTCTATTATTATTTTTTTTAATGGATTCAAATACCAAAAAAAAAAGTTTGAACTTGCACTTTTTGTGCAAAGTTTATCTTTAGTAGTAAAGAAGGAGAGATTAAAAAGTTGCTGAGGTTCGAGCTTAGTTATAGTATTAATTGGGAGGCCTGCGAAAAAATACCGTGAATGTGATTAAGGGTCTCAAAATGCCTTAATCAGGCTTTGACAGAGTGAGACAATCATTGTGTTAAAAAAACTAAGTTCATAGTCACAATCACCACATTGTAATGATGTATAGGCACTTTTTTTTTCTTTTTTACTTTTTATCGAAATGTTCCAAGTAATGAATTGTCAAAATTAAAAATTTCTTCACAATAGTATGTTTCCTTAACCACTTCGGGATGAGTGTCACGTGTATGTGGCACATAAGGTGCTTAGAATCCTTGATTATTCCCACCAATTATTTTTTATTGTAAATGTCACCTTAATTAATCAGGAAATTTTCCCGATTTAATAAGACAAAAATTTCTGTATTGAAAAACCGATAGTAAAAGATTAAAAATTGTGTAAAAGACGCTCGTCATGAAGGGGTTAAGAGAATTTTAAATTATCTCCAAAGGCCTTGGAACAGATAACAGAAGTTGGTTATTGTCAATTAGCATTCAGTCCATGGGTGCATGTAGAAGGGAAATCTGTCCCTGTATAAGTAGGTACGCTGCATACTTAAATAATTACACTTTATTTTATTAGCTGAACAACCAGGCATTGCCAGGGCACATGATAATAACCCTAAGTATACCAAGTTGAAAGTACCTTTATTTAAAAAAATCTGAAAGCAAATCGAAAAAGTAAAAAAGAAACATTTTAAAGATTGGCCTCAGCTATCCTATGGAAGAAAAAGAAGAAAAAAAAAAAGGTTTAAAAATATTTATATTAAACAAGAATGACACCCCTCCCCCCCCCCCCCCCCCCCCAAAAAAAAAAAAAAAAAAAAACTAAATAAGCGGCAACATTCTTTTAATATTTTACTTTAAAAAATAAATAAAATTATGTGGATACTTTCACTTTTGGAACGTGTTTAAAAGGGAAAGTGTCCTAAAACAATTTAACTTATTATATATTATTTCATTCAATGTTATTTACTGACAAAAAACAAAACAAAAATCATTGGATTTAACTTATTATTATTATTCCTTCATAATCTGTACACAAATTCTAGTTAAAAACTATCTTCTAAACATTTTCGTTCTTAACATATGTCTTAATTTATTTAAGAAATATACAAAAAATATTTAATTATTTGTCTTGCTTTAAATAAAATAAATAAAAATGGCTAAAGTGATAAAATTTTTATGATAAAGTTCTTGAAAATAGGCCTTTTTAAAAAAATGCTGCAGGAATAAATACTTAAGTTTATCTTATAATACAACATGCCACAAAACAAAAACTTATTGGATATTAACCCAAAATTAAGATTAAAGGAGAAATATAGTAATTTTTAAACTATTCTCTTACATGATAAATATTTTGTAAATAAAAATCACAAGAACATTAACAGAGAAAAAGAGAATGAAATTAATAACAAAAATAACTTTATTTCATTCCATAGCAATAACAGACAATGAAATTTTCTCAATATATACAATTTTTATTATGTTACAAATACCTAATCTTAGCTTTAAAAAACTGTTATATGAAAAATATTGAACTATAAATGTATTTATAAAAATAATAATACAATTTAAAATGTACATTTTATAATATTTAACAAAGTAAATGCATTATTCAAACAAAAACATTAAGGTAACAGGAAATACTTATAATTTCTTTTATCTATTGGTTTTTCATAATTATACATTAATTGAACATCACAATATTAAATTTCAACATTATATAACTCATTTAACAAGTTAAATCCCCTTTTTTTTAAATGTATTGTCTCCTTAGGCTACATTCTTTAGATTATTTTGAAACAAGTCATTAAAAAAAGTATGGATACATAATTTTTGTTTAAAAGAGAAAATTATGATGAACTAGAGACGATATTACATATTTTTATAGATGAAAAATACCCCCTTACAAGGAAGGTCTCCATAAGCACATACTCAGGAAAATTTGAAAAGGTTACAGAAAGTGCTTCTCATGAGGATATATACATTTATAAAAAAAATTCCAGTGGAACCTCGATATAGCATCTGTAAAAAAAAAAAAATCATTTCCTTGGCGATATAATTAAATTTCTTTTAAACATGCTTTTGTGATAAGTATACTCTTTAGGGAGAACCAATTCTGAACACTGTATATACTTCAATATTGTTACTGTTGGAGACAATAAGAAAATAGTATTGTTGCCATAGAAACAACTATTTATTCTATATCAAATTGCATAAGGAAAGCTTTCTTATTCGGACAGTTACTTTTAAAATACATTTAAAACTTATCCAGTGAAATCGTTTAAATTAAATAACTTCAGTATTATGCAACTAGTATATATTATATAAGCTTACAGAAAAAATAATAAACTGTTTGATCATTTAAGTTTAAATTCATTAAGTAATGTGCATTTAAACACTCATTTAACATTGCAATTTCAAAATGCATTAAAATCGCTAGCAGTTAGCGAGGGGAAATGTTACTTGCCAAATCACGTGATAAGTCCGTCTTTTTGTGCCAAATATTCGAAAGCATTTCATTTTTTTTACAGACTTTCAACTGAGATTCCACCGCTAAATTTGACTGCTCACGTACATAAGTAGTTTCACTAGCATTTTTTCTTCAAAATATTCTAAGTATGTGATTTAAGGAGATCTTCCTTGTTAGTACTAAAACTGAGAATAAAAATTTTCATAAGGTACTCATTGCATAAAATGAAAGTGAAACACAAATCATAAAATGAATGTAATGTAACAGGTTTAAAGCTTTATAGTGACTTTTAAATTTAAATTCTTGGTATGATATGCAAAATTCACTCAATTACATTCATTACAATTTGCATGACCATTTTAGTGAATTAAATGACTATGTAAATCAACAATTAAATAAGTTGATTAATTCATATGAATAGGATGATTAAATTATAACTTAAAAAAAAAAAAAAATCAAGACAAACAGTGACATATTAGAGAACATTAAATGAAACGTTTTATTTAAAAATGACAACTAAACATCTATGACTCAAATGTTTGATAACTCAAAGCAATTCATTGTATTCTACAGTCAAAAAGGGAAAAAAAAGGTTTTAATTTTGTGAATTTTTGTCTCAGTTGGAAAAGCTGAATTTGTATGATAACTTTACATATCAGTATGTTTGAGTTTAAAAATAACAGAATTTTTCAGTAACTTGATATCAATTTTTAAATGACAGAGCAGGAATGGAAGTAAATGGAGATAAAATTTTATTGAATAACTTAACCCTTTGTATCCTAAATTATGAATTAATAAAAGTCCACCTCAAAAATTTTCTTCCTTAAGAGGCTACTTCTCTTACGCAAAAATATCTGCTCGATAATGTTAATCCAATGGAAGAAATGTTTTTAAATATCTCGTTTGCATTACCATATTTTTAAGTAATTTTTTTTTTCTTGTGGATTGGATAGCTGAGGTCAATTTCTACAAAGGCCGTTTTTTACTTTTTCAATTTTGTTTACAGGTTTTTTTTTTAAATTAGGATACTTTCGCTTTTGGAACCAATTTCATAAGTGAAAGGATCCTCATAAAAAAAAAACCCTTAAAACAAAATCGAAAAAGTACAAAGTGGCATTTGTAGAGATCAACCTCAGCTATCCAATGCAAAAAAAAAAAAAAAAAAAAAAAAAAATTTAGAAATATGGATATGTAAATGAGATTTTTTTTTTTTTTAAATTATTTTCCCATCGGATTAACATTAGTAGACAGGTGTTTTCGTATGAGTGAAGTAGTCCTTTAACATCTGAAAATAAATTTAAAAACATTATACAATAATTTGAAATTTAGAAGAATTCTTTAAAACTAGCATTAAATTGGTAATGTCAATACCAATTCCCAGGAGATTTCTGTAAAATATGTACAAAAATACTTAGAGCAGCAATTGTAAAACAGTAGTCCACAGATCTTAAGGGCTGTGCAGTGCAGTGTCAGAGGATCTTCGAAGGTGTTGTGTTCAATGTAAAATTTTTCAGTTATCTAGACTCTGAGAGAAGTGTTGTGAAATAAATGGAAGGAAACGCGACTGTTTAAATGTACTGTGTAATTATTTTATATACAGTGGAACTTTTTTTTTAAGGAAGTCCCTATTTAATCAAGTTTTCTACTTAACGAAATTTTTGGTGAACCTTGATTTTGAACACCATTAACATGCAAATTAATCTCCATATTACGAAAAATATATGCTATATAACAAAGTTTATTCCTCTTATCACAACTGAACCACTTAAGACAATTCAATATCCTACTGATGATGACATATTGCAAAGTATAATAAAATGTAATGAAGAAACTACAGCGAACGATGAAGATAGTAATGAAGCTAAAAGCCTTCAATATGATAAGAAGGGGATTCCAGTTTTACGAAAATGTTACAGATGAATTGTTTGGATACTTACAAAAGTGTGAAAATGATTTTTATGAAGTGTATTTTTTATAAGAAACCTGTACAAAGTAACATTACAGACTTTTAAAAAGTTAAGAATTTGGTATACTGAGAAAAGGTAAGCCATGCTTTGATTTTTGTTTACCTTTCTTTATTGTGTTTTTTTTAGACATTATTCTAATTAACATTTTCTCATATGTCTACTTTGCATAAAAAAAATTACTACCCGAAATAAAATAAATTTTTCTAATATTTCAATTTTATGTGTATTTTATTTTTCATTTTATGAATGCGTATTTTATTATATGAATTTCATGAACTTAAGTTGATTTCTATTTAATGAATTTTCTTCATAACGAAGTGTTTAACTGTAACGACGAGACTTCGTTAAATGGAAGTTTCACTGTATTTCTATTAGTTTGTATATCTTATATTTGATATACAGAATGAGTAAAGTCTTTACTATTGAGCACAACCATTTCCAAATAGTTACCTTATTTAATCACAGTAAATTGTTAGATATTCTGTGATTTAATTAGGTGAAAATTACTGTTAGGAAAAAGTGGTACTAAAAAGGAAAGTTTGTATACACCCTGGATATATTAATGAATATCAGTAACAGCAGTTTTAAATCATGGTGGTCCTCGAAGACACGGGAAATGCAAAAAGAGGTACATCATAACGAAGTGTTTAAAAACCGCTGACTTAGAAAAATGACCAAATAGTAATATTTTCTGAAATCTTTCAATTTTTGTAAAGTGATAAAAGTAAATATATTCTGATGCTATTGGTAAATCCACTGAAGAAATATGTAACATAACGTATATATAGTTTTAAATGTGATTTCCTTAGATTAAAGAAAATAGAAATAAGACTTAAATACAAACATAACAAATAAAATAGGTACAAGGCTTATATATTAAATAAAAAATATTAATTTTAATATAGTCTAGCATAAAATTGGCACTTAATTTTCAGAAAACATAAATCAACACAAAAATTGCAGTTTTCAACTAAACAAAATTAATATAGAATCTCGATTAAAAAAAAAAAAAAAAAAAAAAAAAAAAAAAAAAAAAAAAAAAAAAAAACCCACAGATTTAGTTTTTTCATCTAGGAGGCAACTATTTAATGTTTAAAATGATAAATTAAAGATACTTTCTGGTTATTTTCTTTGTTTATAATATTACTATTAACATATTTGAAAAGCTTGTCATACATATATTTATAAATACTAGATGCCTTTAAAATAAATTCACAAACATTTATGAGATTTTAGAGGGTTTAATATTATTGCTTCTGAAATTGTATAAAAAATATTATACAATTTCGTAAAAACTTTCAGAGAAAAATATTTTAAAGACAACTAAACATGCTTTGCACAGTATGCTATAAGTTAACAAAAAAATTATGAATTCTATTTTAAAATAATGATATTTCCAAAAATTTAAGGGAGAGGAGGGAGGGGAGAAAGCTGTGAAAACAAATTACTATTATTAAGTTTAAGATAGTACTAAAAGATTGGAAATAAAATCAATTACACTTTCTAAGCAGTGATTTCAAAGTATTGCTGGTAATAACATTACAAATAACAATAAGCATTATTAAAATCAGAGTACCCAACCTGGACTTAGATTGACCACAAACAACACCAAATTGTATTTTTAAAATATCGATTATATGTTCAAATGATAAGTTTTTAAACTTATTAAAAATCATGCTTTCATATTAGTTGCAAGCCACAGGATAGTCCATGAAATCACGAAAGATTTCATTATTTACAGCAGTTTTTTTTTTTTTCTTTCTTTATATTATTTCAGTGTTCAAGCATGTAATTTGATTCCATATCTGTTAAATTTGTGTTCTATTTTTATAATTTTATTTATTCATTTATAAGTGCTAATTTCTTTACAGAATATTAATCAAAAGCAAATGCTGAACTATTTATATTGATTTAAGTGCCTCTTCTGTAATCAAGGTGAATTGATAGAGATAATTTTTTTTTTAAATCATGCTGGAAAATTATTTTTAAAACTATAAAAATTTAATAGTTTGAGATATACTTTTCAAACAAATTGCATTTGAAAGTACATTTTTTCCTCTATTCACCAATGTAAATATTAAAAAAAAAAAAAAAAAAAAATGCTTAAATTGTATTTTATTACTTTGTATATAATCTGTAACATGCTCATGTTTTCTTTAAGTTTCTATTTATTTACTTATGCTGTCTGTGATTTAAAAACAATGTGTAAATCTTTTATTTATTGTAAATATGTATAAACTTCTATGTTGTTTATTTCAACTAAATAGTTCAGCAGAATTTTTAATTGGTCAAAAAGAAGAATAAATCTTGCATGTATATTTCAACATTATGCCAGATTACGAAAAATCAAACAAGAAATTAGTAAAAAGGAAGCTCAAACATGTACAATCACAAATTCATAACACTTCTCATTAAATTTTTGATTGAAGAAAATCAAAGTTTAATTTTCCACTGATTCATATAAAATACTATATTTGATAAATTTACTAAAATACTCTGAATGATTTTTTTTATTATATTTAGAAAAATAAACCTCACATGCTCCATTAATTAATTTTATTTTGTTATTTTTTAAATTATGTATCTGTCACTAAAATGTGTTTTATCATAAAAGACTTACACTAGACCAGGGATGGTGAATCTATGGAACAACTTAGATTATCTGATCTTGTTTAAATTTGATTGATTGGAAATTTTGGAATTTTAATAGTGGCTTCTTAAAATACCATAAATTATAACATTAGAAAAAATACCAATTTTAAAATTATGGCAACTTGAAAATTTATTTCAGAGCTATTTAAAGAAACTAGCGTTTACCCTTTTAATATTTTTTTTTCATCTATCTATGACCACTAGGTGATTATTTTCGAAAAGAATAATACAAAAAATTAAATAAAAAGCAGAAAAAATCTAGTTCAGTTGTTTATGTTGAAATTAGCTGAATATGAACCTGATAACAATTTTTTTTTATCCAAGGTACAACAACATAATTAATCACATAATTTTTTTAAATAATTTCTAAAACATAATTGTTTTTATGATTATTATGGTGTAATACCTACATGTATGTTAACCATTAAAAAAAAATCTTAATAAGTAATTTTTATTCATGAGCTTTCAATCCACTAATTTTTTTTATTAGTTCGCACATCAAGGTCCAGTGAGATATTTTTGAAGAAAAAAAAAAAAAAAAATTAGCATGCAGCTATAAAAAGGTTTGCCAACCCTGCACTACATTATAATTTTTTTTTTGTATAATTTTGTGGCACTTTAAAAGAAATGAACACAGTTGGTAACAATGCAAAAATGTCATCATTTTAAATGCATTAACATAGTAACTGGATCTTCTAAATAGGATTTCCATAAGTTAGAAAATCTGCACATAGTCGCACCATCGATAACTCTGTGATCTGCAGACCAACTGACTTGCATAATGTATCTTTTCACTATATCATCATTTTCGTCAAATCTTGGTAAAGCCTGAAAAGAGAAACAATAACTATACAATAAAAATTGAAATGCAATGAAATATGCAATTAAAAATTAATTCCATCAACCTAAATCCTTTGTCTAGAATAGTGAAACATTTATTTTTATTAGGCAGATGCCATTTCCATGATTTTATAAATTTATCTAAAAATTTAATAAGTTTAACTATTACGTATGAGGGGTTCACAAACATAGCAGACCAAGTCCATTTTGAAAAAAAAAAAAAAAAAAGGTAGTCCATTTAGAAGGTTTATAAAATCTGTTTTATCTACTTCCACAGTGAACCAAATCTGTTTTCACATACTTTCGCATATATGGCATGCGTTTACAGACTTGGTTCACTATAGGAGTAAATAAAATAGATGCACCGTCTAAATGGACTATATCATTTTTTTTCAAAATGTACTTGGTCTACTATGATTGTGAGCTCCTCATACAGTCGGCTCTCGTTAATTCGAAATCGGATAAATCGAATCTTAGCTTAATTCGAACTAAACATGAAGTCCTGAAATTTTCAATGGCAGAATAACGTTAAAAATTTTCATTTATTCGAACTCATTTTCTCTTGACTTCATTTAATTCGAACTAACGAGAATTCCATTTTTTCATTTTTCCTTACTTTCTCACGGACTTCAGATCCTTGAAATAACTTTATTTCTTTCATTTTTGTCAGAATTGTTCTGAACTAGTATACATATAATCCCATGCATTTGATGTCCGCTTTCTTAATCTATGTCCATCAATGACACCTCCATCCCTTCTTCCACTGTGCTTGTTCCTATTCCCTTCTCTAGCATTTGACCGAGTGACATTCCGAGAAATCCACAGGGTGGACATCTGTTAAAGATAGAGAAAATCTGTTTTATCACTACACTCTATCTGCAGTGAAGGGATCGAATTTTTCAGTCAGTGATTTTACTTACTGTTAAAGTTTTTTTTTTTTTTTTTTTTTTTGTATAAGATTTTGTTTCTTTAAAATATGGCTCCACGTGGAAGTTATAAATCTTTAAGAAGCTAAAGTGGAAATTATTACAAATGTAGGATGTGGCTAGAAGATTTAAGACAGCAATTGCTGCAGAATATGGAATAAAAAAGAATATGCTCTCTACTTACTTGAAAAATAAAGAATTTATCTTGAAATCATGGGAGACGAAAAGAATTGCTGAATGATAAAAATGTATGTGAACAGCAGCCCATGAGGATTTAGAGGAAACTTTATTGTTATGGACAAAGGATGCATTGGCAAGAAAGGTACCTTTGAGTGGACCTATATTGGCAACTAAAGTGAAAGAACTTGTACTACTCATGGATATTAAAAATTTCAATTGCAGCGAAGGGTGACTGTCACGTTTTAAGCACCGAAATAACATCGCACATCGTATGTGTGGTGGAAGTGGTGCTATAGACCTCGCAGTTTGCAATGAATTCTGCGAAAAGCTACCCAAACTCATTTCTACTTATGCAATGAAAGACGTATTTAATGCCAATGACGCAGGGTTGTTTTATAAACTTCTTCCTAAAAAGACTTTAACATTTAAAAGGTGAAACATGCACAAGTGACAAACTTAGAAAAAACAAGATAACTGTGATGGTAGGTGCCAATAAGGATGGAAGTGAGAAGCTAAAATTGTCAGTTGTTGGTAAATCAACTAAGCCACGTTGCTTCAAAGGAGTTAAAACACTGCCTGTTGATTATATGGCAAATGCTAAAGACTGGACCATGGGTGAAATCTGCATCAGTTGGTTAAAAGAACTGGATAAAAAAAATTTCTCGTCAAAACAGAAAAATTCTATTGCTGCTAGATAATGTTCAGACTCATTGTAAACTACCAACACTGAGCTCTATAAAGATTGAATATTTAGCCCCTAATACTACGGCACAACTGCAATCGATGGACCAAGGTATAATCCAAAATTTAAAAACTTACTCATTATCGTAAAATTTTCTAGAACAAATTTTATTTTCGATTGATCTGAAAGAAAGCTATGACATAAGCGACCATCAACGATTTATAAGCGGCGTGGGATGCCGTACAGCCTGAAACAACAGAAAAATGCTTTCGACATGCCAGATTTATCCATCTAAAAAGTGTTGTTGTAATGCAAATGACAAAAACGTCAGACCTTTCAAAAAAATTGAATTTCCAAACTTTTCTAAAAATTTCCAGTGTGATATTACATTCACAGAGTATGTAGCCCCTGACAATAGTTTATAAGTGTCTGGACACTTAAATGTGGAAGAAGTTGTTGAAACAATTCACGAAAAATGCAATGAGGGGATGGAATCAGTTTCTGGTGATTCTGCTACTATGTTCCAAGTGCTTTCCTTATCCTTGCATAAATTTATCCTAATTCATCCGTCATCGAACAAAGAACTTTACTGTTTGTTACAAATAGAAAAACTTGCTAAAACATCAAAAATGAATATGACTAAGCATACACCAATTAATAATTTTTTTCATAGTGGTCATAATTTCTTAAATGTTCATCTAATTTTAGGTAAAAAAAAATATAGTGTAATTAAAAAAAAAAATTTAAATGCAGCTGTCTTACACTGCATTATTAATTTTTATGTTTTATTTGTATTATTTTAAAACTATTAATTAATTTATGTATTTATATCTTTTAATTTAATATTAAGTCGTACTTTAATGATAATAGCCGAAATAAATTTAAAACATATTATAACATTACTTCCTTTGTAATAGTACCCCTTTAAACATATTTTCGTCTCATACTTTCCATAATTCGAACTCTAGATAATTCGAACATTTCTTGTGGTCCCGACGAGTTCGAATTAACGAGAGTCGACTGTATATACTAGCATAAATGTCGTCCTAGGACTATATAAGAAATTGTGGTTTACACTTAAAATTTGAAATAACCGATAAAAACATTCTTATACTATTCATTAATAATAAGGAAAATTATCTTTCCAATGATATATGTTTATGGTATTATTTCAAAATTAAGTGTCAAACTATCAAGAGCTATCAAACTTTTTAACTTGAATTTTTCCATAAGGTTTCCATATTCTTGGCCACTGGTGTAGTTCACAGATCACATTACATATCATGTCACTGACCACATTACTGTGTTTTATCAGAACTTTTCATAATGTTATTGTGTTTCAAACAAAACAATGTAGGTCTGTTGAAAATTTCATTACAATATTTTCATTATTGTACTTATGTGGAGTTCCTAAACACCCTATATAGATAAAAACATCATACAAAATAACTCAGAAAAGCTTATTTGTTCAATTACTACATTTAAATATAATGACTGCTCCAAATGAAAAGAATAAATAAAGTTTAAATTGTAACTGATCATTATACAACACCCTCATTCTAGTAAAAATGTCTGGTAGATAAATTATTTCTAACATGGTAGCCACAAATGTGCAATGAAAACAGACAATGGATGTTTATTTAAAAGGAAATGTTACAAGCAGACATCAATTTCAACAAACTAAAAGAAAAGTTTTCTTTTTTTTCACACAAAAATAATAAGTAAAAAGCACAGTAAAAAAACTTGCCAAAAAAGTTCCCACACACATTCACAATGCCTTAACCAGCGGTTGGAAAAACTACTTTTCTTCTTTGTAGCAACTACTTCATCAAAAATGTAGTTAACTACAACCACTTGTTTTAAAAAGTAGCAACTACAAACTTCAAAAGTAGTCACTACTTTTCTACTTTCAGATTTTGTAAAAGGATTCGATCAACACTTGAAATTAAGGACACAAACTAATTAATACAGTGCAAAGGTCTACAGAAATTGTGAAAAAAAGTTCCCTGATTTTTCCATGATTTCCCTGACTATCATTATCAGACTTTCCTGATTGCCGTTATTAACAATACATATTGTTCAGGTACTGATGTTATAATTTTGTATTAGACTGTATATTTTAAGAACATGTATAAATATTTCCTATTTGATAAGTTTGCCGTTACTATAATATTCACGTGTATAATAGCTCCAGGTTCTTTCTACCTGAGATTTAAAAATAAAGGACAAACACTTAAATTAAGCAAACTGAAATTTAGTACAATTATTTATTTAAAGAAAATATAAAGCAATTTAAATAACTGACCACTACAGGAGATCAGGATTAACATTACAAATATAGGAGAATTCAAATCATAATAATTTACCATAAGAAGGCCTCAAATTATTAAAAAATTAATTCACATTAAAAATATATTATTGCTCGGAAAATAAAGAACTAGCTTACCCCAAATCAACATTACGGTTGCTGGCATCTTAAATCTCATCCTGGGTCCTGCAGTTTTACACTATTCAGGGATTTACTACTTTTCCGTCTATATCACACTAAACTTATCCATGCATACTCGCTCTTTACACTCAACTTTATTTCTCGTTCTCCCTCCCAAAAACTTCTCTGCGCCAACCTTTTCTTCACTAACTGTTTAATTATTTCCTCCACCCCTTTTCGTCCTTTATTCATCTTATCCAACTAAATTCTTTCCTTTCTGTTTTTCCCCTTTTTACACTTTATGCTACTGGCTACCATATTTTCATAAAATCCCATATCCCTTGATATTGGATATCTTAAAACTCTCCCCTTTCTCTTTTATTTTTCTTTCTTTTTTTTATATAAAAATATCAAAATATGGATACCACTTTCATCCCAAATATTTCTCACCCTTTTTCTTATTCATTCTTACATCCCCCTACACCTTTGCAATAAACTTTATTCAACAACATCCGTTTTTCGGCAACCGCTTTGATCGTTACCTGTAAATAATTTCTGCTATACATCGAAGAGTTTTCCTTACAGCGTTACCCGCTTTGGTATCTCCTCAATACATCCTGTACAGTAATAAAACTTACTTTTCTAAACTGACCACCTTGGTGTCATGTTTTGTACCTTCAAGAAAAATGGATTTGTTACTTTTACCATAGCTATTTTGTTATTCCAGTCCTACAGCTAAAATTCAGCTGTTCATTTTTGCACCTGGATTTCTTTCCCTAACCTCTCTTAAACTTCCAGTTATTTTGTATTATATAACCGATTCATTTCTTTTCCATAGTAATGTTTCCTGTACCAAATACCTTCTTTTATATATTTTCCATACCCTGCTCTTCCTTTCTCTATTCATCTTAACCGCAATACTAAATCCAAAATAACCTGTCTACATATTCCTTGTTGATTGTAACTAAAAGCCTCTTTTCAATTACATTCCTTGAAAATCACCTGCATGGGAATATAGGGTTTTGCTAGACACATTGTCCGAGCAATATACAGTATTTTTATATGTAAACCAATTCCTCACATAATACACTTATCCAACTTGCTAATATCTCACTTGGGAGAAAAAACAAGAGATAAACAAAAAAATTGCCTAATATTCATTAAGTATTGGTTGAAAGTTTTATAAATCTGAACTCAAAATTTAGTCCAATTTCATACAGTGGCCAATGGATATATGGTGACCAGTAAATCTCCTCATTTTCTGAAAAATATTAAATTCTAAGACTTACCTACATCTGACAGGATAGCTAATTGGATTAAGCTGGCCACCTGGTCAAGTTATGCTAATGTATCATTTTAAAATGGATAAATTGCCTTCAATATAAACGCTATCAACAGAAAATGAGGAAATCTGATCACCTTAATTTGCGTTAAATATCAAAAACTATGTGCATCTTTTTTAAAAATATTGGGAAAGACTTATCAACATGTGAAAAAATATGGTATATAAAAAGTAGACGAATCAGTCTCGTTGGCAAGGTGAAAAAATGTCTATGCAATGCAAATGTCTACGCATATGCAAGGTCTATATGCGAATAGTTTCGCATATAGACAAATTTCCCTGATTTTTGAATATTTTTACAAAGTTCCCTGACTTTTCACTGATTTTTCCAGATCGATAAACCTCCCTGATTTTTCCATGATTCCCTGATTTCCAGATTCTGTAGACACCCCTGCAGTGGTCACTTGTCATATCACATATGCAATCAAATAAATGTGATACAACTCAGGGCATTAAAAAAATAACCTACAAGAAAATGCCTTTTGTTAGTTTTCAAAATGTTAATTTAAATGCATATTACAATTTTTTAGAAAAATTAAGTAGTTACATTATAAACATTTATATATAGTTGCATAAAAATATGGTTTAACTACAGCTTATTAATTCCTTTGGGATACATGAAAATAGAGCTACATCTGAACAAATGATATAATGCGAGGCTACTATTGTAGACAACATAGTTATGCATAACCATACACTGCATAAATTTTATTAACTATTCTTACAGCAATTTGTCACTGACATTCACAAAAGAGGAAGTTACAATCAAGAGATTTGAAGAATGACACTCTATTATCACCCCTTCCCCCTTCACTAAAGTAACATTATATGTTGCATCAATTACTCGCTACAAACTACTGATTTTTTTTATATTGCATTACTGGCTGCATTACAATTTTCAAAATGTAGCGTATTACAGTATAAAATACTAGAAAAAATTGAGATTATTGTAGTATTGCTACTTGCAGCATGCTACTTTCAAACACTGGCTTTAACTTATAATTAATTATATAAAAACTTAGAGATTACATTAGAGCATTAGAATTTTCAAAATGTAGCATATTACAGTACAAAATACTAGAAAAAATGGAGATCACTGTAGTATTGCTACTTGCAGCATGCTATTTTCAAACACTGGCCTTAACTTATAATTAATTATATAAAAACTTAGAAATCAATACCAATAAAGTCCAAACATAATAATACAGAGTTAAGACTCTACAATCCATTTTCTGCTGTAATAATTTTCTTCTTCATCCAAAAACAAAACAAAAAGGTGTATACCGTAATGAAGCCCTAAGTTTTTTTGCTTACTTCTAATTACTTGCCAATTATTTCTGCATCTCTCTCATATTTATATGAGCAATACTTATCAAATTTCTTACATTTCTGGTTACGATTACAGGTGATTTCTATTCCTAATCATCTAATGTAATCAAGGGAATCATCATTTTCTCAAAATAACAGAAAATTTCATCAAAATAGCACATTTTTTGTATGGAAATACACTGTTATAAAAAAGAATGCTTCATTAACAGATGTAACCACTTTAAGTTAAAGAGTTTGTTCTGCCCCTGAATGCTCTTTTGTAAGTGAGGCTTGCTGACTGTTATTTAATTTATTTATTTCCTTAACAGATAAATAAATCTTTGAATTTGCCAATCAAATGTTTGGAGTTATGTCTGCAAGTTAAAAGTTCACAATAATAAAAATTGCTATTAAAATCGAATGTCATTTTCTAAGAACAGTCATATATTTTCATAATAATAAAATATATTATTCCTGACCTGTATTTTTCCAACAGCTCCTATAGCAACTTCTGGAACTAATATAACAGGCTTGGCATAAGTTCCACCAATCTAGTAAAATAAGTAAATATATAAGCAATATATTTACTAGATATTTATTGAAAGCTTTATGTTATTATTTTATAAGAATTACAAAATTCTGATTTAAAAAATTCAACAATTTAAGTTAATATTTTCGGGATAAATATTTTTTTTTAATAATAAACTCTGTACAGCATTTATTTATTTATCAAATTTATAATGTATGTACAACAGCAGTGGGGGAAAATCTATTACTAGTTATCAATGTTAAGTATGTGATAAAGACAAATCGCTAAATTTCAAGCTGCATTTTAAGGCAGTTTGACTTCAGATATAAAATTTAGTTTTAATTGAAATTTTCACAATTATGAGAAAATTTTAAGTATTTTGATAAATTACATATATCTAAAAGATGACAACTATTTTATTCTGGTGTTTCATATTAGGTAGTTACAGAAGATTTTAAACATTATCAATTTTGCTCATAAAAAAGAATTTTTTTATTTATTTATCTTTAAATATTCATATGAACATTTGCAAACATGGAACTGGTTTATAGTGACATAAGCAAAATTAAAATTTTACATGCATGCATTTTTGTTTAAGAATCTTAATTCTTGGCACAAAGATTTCACAGGGAAAAAATTATTTAAATATTAAAAGTCATATACATTGATAATGATAAAAATAAAATACATTGTGTTAGGTTTTTTTTTTATCAGCTACAATATTTGAAATTAATACGTGTTAATTTACTAGCAGAATAAAATAGTTAAAAATCCAATATACTTTTATTTCAGCAACAAAATAAATGTAATAAAAAATAAAATAAATTTTAAGAGGGAGAAGGATATTTTGAGGTACTCTTTGTAAATTACTGTTTGCTTTCGGAAAACAAAATCCTCTGTGCTTTTGCGCATGCGTCAGGTCTGCTTGAATTTTATCAAAATAGGGGTGAGCGGAGTTTGTTTAGCTGCGTTTGGCTGAGCGCCAACCTTAATGACTACATACAAGTGAACGAAGAAATAAAATTTCGGAAAATACTCATCTCAGCGTAACACCCCTTTGGATAGTAGAATCCTCCTAGAATGCTAGGCGCGACTTTCGAAACTCACCAATATCTTTTTTTTCTCCAAAAAAGGATAAAATAAATAAATATAATAAAATAAAACAAATTATTAAAAAGAACACATGACCTATAGTAAAAATATATATATATATTAGAAAAGACATTACAGATGAAAGAAAAGGATCAAAGAGAAAACTAACTAATTTAGACAATCAATGCTTGCAGAAAGCAAAATAATAATAATATAAAATTAAAACAAATAACATTTAATATCAAATCTTTTAGAAAATCCATTACAGACAAAAGAAAAGCTGATAAATTATCTAGACAAAGACAACTATCAATGCTTATAGAAAGTAAACAGCTATTAAGCTTTATCATAATAAGCAAATAAATTAGTAGCTCAGGAGGCAGCATCACATTTTTGTAACGCATGTTAACATTTATGATTTTAGTATATATGATAGATTAGATGGTACAGATAACAGAGCTGCGGTGAGCTGGTATACTAGTACATGTGTATGTGTGGAGGGAGGGGATGACATAGCAAAATTCCAGACTTCACTGCAATGATTAAATTAATGGCAGTTAAATTAATGGCAACCCAACTACCAATGATGCTCCCGAATTGAAGTATCATCAGTAATAAGGTTGTCATTCATTTAACATTGCATCAGAGTGTGTGATGTTGAGATACCCCACCCCCATTAGTGTGTCAGCTGACTGGTAGTTTCATTATTTGCAAATCCAAGATTTGTAAACATCTCTTTAAATAAAAATCAAGGACTTTCAAGGACCAAAAAAAAAAAAAAAAAAAAATGTAGTGACCTACAAATTAAATAAACTAATAAATTATAATATGCATTTTTTAATAAAAAGGTTCATTTTTGTAAATACGTTTTAAACATTCAAATGGCCAGGAAGGGGGGGGGGGGGGGATTTCAGCATGTGGCAGTAGAAATTTAGAAAATTTTAAAATAACAAATACAGCAGAAGAAAAAAACTAGTTCGATGTACCAATCTTAAAACTTTCTTCTATTTCATACATGTTAATACTTCAAAATTCGCTATCAGAGTGCCAAAATTAAATGACAATCTATGTCCATCATGAAAATGTTATAGATATAAAATTCTGTGCATTAATTCTTGAGATATGACTATCGCTAAAATCGTGTAAATCCTGCAAAATGCAGCATGGCAGCACCACCTGTTGGGTGATTTACACCAAAACCTAATCACCAATAACTTATGTCAATGCCTAACTGAATCTGAAGTTTAATGGAAATCCGTGCAATACTTTTTTTAGAAAGAGCTATTGCAAGAAACTTGAAAAATCCAGCATAGCAGCGCCACCTGTTGGGCAATTTACATGAAAACATATGCAGTACCAATATTTATCAAGATATACCTGAATTTTTGAAGTTTGATAAAAATTCATGCATTAGTTCTTGATACAGAGTTATTGCGGAAATCGTAAAAAAAAAATGCAAGTACTCTTTAAATTGGGGGGGGGGGGGGGCAGCTGGAGCAAACGGAAAATGTCAATTTCAGGTGGGAAAAAAAATCTTTATGATCAATTATTTATTATGACAATAAAATGACAAATACAGCAGATTTATTTATTTTTTATTAAAAAGTTTTAAAGAGTTTTTAACTTTTAATACTGAGGAGGGAGGGGGGTGGGGGAGACAAAAATGAGGAAGCAAAATTTTCAGAGGGTGAAATTCAGAAGAAGTTTTAATGAATGAATTGTCAGTGAAATTTAGGGCTGATTATTTATTCACTATAAAGTAACAGAGTAGAAAAAGTTTACAAAAATTAAGTTTTAAAGATTTTAAACTTTGGTATTGTGGAGGAATGAGCAAAATGGGGAAGTGAAATTTGGTAAGAAGGAGAGGCAAAGGGAAGTTAAGATTTATTTTTAAATCAGAAATTCAAAGAAATGCAGTAGAGTTTCAACCCTGATTAAGAAATAATAGAAGAATAAAATTAAGTACTTTTAAACACTTTTTGCAGATTTTGCATGAAAATAGGTACTTTTAAGCACCAAAAATTCTATTTGAAAAATGTAAGCACTTTTAAAGACTTTCAGGGACTGTACGAACCCTGAAATCATCAACATGAAAATTGATTTTTTTTAAATGTGGCATGCCTCTGGGATTGTAGCAAATATAAACCTTAAAGACTTATTTATCATTTTAAACATATACTGAGCATTTAATTATTATTTGCTCATATCTTTTACTATTTCCTGCTTACACACAATAAATCTAAAACAACATAACACTAAGA
The DNA here is from genome assembly GCA_963932465.1 of Maratus speciosus. Lineage (NCBI taxonomy): Eukaryota > Metazoa > Arthropoda > Arachnida > Araneae > Salticidae > Maratus > Maratus speciosus. Next base: position 545,576,966 of record OZ010794.1, read on the forward strand.
ATATTGGGCTATAAAAATATAAGCAGAACATTGTCTATATGGATCAGTTAAATATTCTTTACACAAATTCCTGTCTCGCATCAAAAAAATTAATAAATATATTTTAAATCTGTTAATTGCAATTTTCATTTATCCAAAGAATAGAAGACCATTAATCTATGATTTAGCAATGGAAATTTTTTAAATAATTATTAATATCGTCGTTTTTTCATAGTATCGTAGAAAATTATTTTTTTTTCTTTTTTTTTTCTTTTTTTTTTTTTTTTTTTTTTTTGTGAGACAAATATAGACATTAATGAAATTGAAAAATAGTCTTAAACACAAAAAATTACACTGCTGGTTAGCCTATCTAAACTTCATTTATTAATTTAGTAAACATGCAGAGTAAAATTCTGAATACATTATATTTAAAAAAAAAAAAATTCTGCTATTTGGTACAAAGAATAATTGATTAATTCATATATACTAATAAAGCTTGATATTATATCAAACAAATCCTCAGTAAGCAAAAAATAATTAAGACATCTACTTTATCATAGATTTCAAGATAGATAGAAAAATTTCAAGAATTTTAGCAAATAATACAACACACAAAATGATACTCACAGCTCCAATATTGGATATTGAAAATGTTCCACCAGTAACATCATTTTGATTTAGAGCTGCTTTGCGACCTTGATCTTGAAGGCGGTTCAATTCAGAAGCCACTTGCAATATGGAGAGATTCTGGACATTCTTAATATTAGGAACAACGAGGCCTTGTGAAGTATCCATGGCTATACCAATGTTGTGGGAAGCCTATTTATGAGGAAATCATAACTTAATAGGCAATCTAAGTTTATACTTGTAAATTCTTAGAACAGTAAATAAAAAAAAATTAACTCTTTCTCAATTATTTTGAATGATTTTATTTATTTACTTCTTATTTTTTTAAGTCTGAGAAAGAAAATAGATATTATGAAATTGAATAATGAATAAATATTATAAAAAAAAATAAAACTTATCCCCACCCTAAAAAAGGAGAGATTTTTTTTGCTGTCTTGTATCTTTAAAAGGAGAAAGTATTGTAATCGGAATTTTTTTCAACTTCTGGTTTTCGACGGATTTACATGCTTTAAGGGTCAGAGATCCCAAAAAACACATTATACAAAATGTCTGCCTGTCTGTCTGTGTGTTGCCATTGTACCATTGAAAAGTGCATTAAGTTATGCATAGAATTGAACCAAATTTTATGTGTTTGTTTTTGGCTATGGCAAGCAGGCCCTCACTAAATTTGGAAAAAATTCCACCATAAGGGAGTGCTGTAATAGCTATTTTTATTCCATTTTGATTATTGTACCATCAAAAAGTGTATGAAGTTATGCACAGAATTGAACCAATTTTTTTTATATGTTTTCGGCTATAGCAAGCAGATCCTCCCTGAATTTAGAAAAATTCCGCAGGAAGGGGGCACCGTAATAGCTATTTTTGTGCCATTTTTATTATTGTATCATCAAAAAGTGTATGAAATTATGCATAGAATTGAACCAAATTTTTTGTGTATGGCCAGCAGATCCTCCTTTAATCTTGAAATATTCTGCCAGAAGGATGCACTGGTACTGTAATAGCGATTTTTGTATAATTTTCTCGATTTTTTGTAGTTCTATTGTATATTGGCGGCTCATTCAGTGATGGGAACCTCCCATCATGCTAAGCCAGATATTTTCAAACAGCTAATGTACAACAGAATAAAGAAAAACTATTGATTTTAATAAATGTCATGATCGAGATTAACTCATTTTTACTCTGATTAATTGAGTGAAACAGAAATTTAAGATGAAAATCAAAGTTGGTATAGTATTGAACTATTAATATTGAAGTATTAACATTTGTAACGACTTTTTGAAATATTAAGATGTATAAGATCGAAGAAAGTTTTGGGATTGGTACATCCAACTAGTTTTATTATTAAATAGAAATATTTAAAATGCTTTAAGATTGAATACTTAAGATTTACAAAGATTTACCCTATTCATTGTTTTAATTACATAATATGGTAATGTCAAAAACTCCAACAAAATTGTTTCCTGATCTATTTCATTAATATATTTACATTTTTTAAAGTACAAAAACATTACTAATATAAAAATAATAACAAAAATATAAAACATTTATTTAAAAAAAGGTGAAGAAGAAGGTCATAAAAGATAATAACAAAAAAGATGCATAAAAGGAAAACATACCTTATAGGTAATATTTTCACATTTTTCATCAACAGAAGCATTTAACACAGGATATTCTAGTAGAGATAATGATATAGCCTATAAAACAAAAAAATTATCAAATAAATACATTGAAGAACATTTTATGACTTTTAAAAACCAAATAAACACTTTAAACTGTTAGGTAAAGATTATCAAGACTTCATCTTAAATATATTAATATTAAAGTCAATACAATACCCATGAACATAATATGTGAAAAACTAAATTCTGTGGTGCTAGAATCCCTGCAATGACCAACTCTCTGCGACAAAACACTCAGGCTTTTATTAATTTCGTCGAAAATTCGCGCATTTTATTTTGTAAAAAATATTTCTACCCATCTGAATGTTTAAAAATTTTTGTAGGTGATGCAAATCTGATCTATTGAGATGCTCTAAAAAGATTGCATTCAAATACTGATATTTAGCTACTTTTAGCGTAGAAAAAATATTGTCTCTGTCAGGCGAGAAGTGACCTGAGTTCGCCGGTGTGTTTGAAAGGTTTAAAATTCATATTTTTTAAAACCTACTACATCATCGATTAGAAGTTTTCAGCTTTAAGAACATATTTTTGGTTTGTCAATAAATCAAGATTTGTGCCCTGAAGGGGCATTGTAAGAAGGGAGAATAATGTTTTTTGGAAAACAACCCTTTTTGAAAAAAAAATTTCAAGGGGTTAACTGCAATATTTTTTTTAATTGATTGCGGCATTTGAGACATAAGAGTACAATCTTTCAGAATACATCTTCCGTTTTTAACTTTACTAAGTGATTTGGCCGATGTAAGTTAACAAATAAATAATGACAAAATACATGAGAAATTTCTTCTTTTCGATATTCATTTTCAACCGATGCATAAATAAGGCTTTTGTGCATGCACCAGAGCTTTTTCCCTCTCGCAAGGACCAAGATGAGTTTTTAATGAGAGTTAGTTGCGATTTTTAATTAATAACTCAACTAATTATTAGAAATCAAAATTGTGAATCTCAGGTGCATCAGAAGACACTTTGGACTAGCTTCACAAAAATGTACAAACTTGTACATCCCATAGATTTTAGTAGCCATCACACACAGGCAGAGCGAAACTGTCTTTTATTAGTACTAGGGGATCGTACCCAGGCTTCCCGGGTTACAGAATATAGGTAAAAACCATTTTTTTTTTTTTATTGAAAAGTAATATTTTTTTTGCATGCAATATATTTTTTAGATTGCCCACTAAAAATAAAAAAGATTTTTTCATATCAAAAATATGAATTATACAATCAAATAAACTTTTGAAATTTATTAAAAGCGATTTTTTCGTATTAGCTGCATGCTAAGAGTTATTAGCCCAAGATCTTGATTCTTACGGCCTTCTCATGTCTTCTGATAATTTCAGAGCTTTAAGCGCGTAGTTCAATTACATGTCTGTTAAACTTGTAATTTATTTGTATTATTTTATTTATTTAATAACAGAGTAAGTTTTATTTTGTTTACGGAATATTAGTCATAAGAAAATGAACTCTTTATGTTGTTTTAGGGGCAAACGGATTAATCTTTCTTAATCGAGCTCCACGCGATAGATATATATTTAAAAAGTAAGCTCTCAACCCGAAATCACTCTTTTTAAAAAATTGGTATTTTAATTGGATCATTTTAAAATCATTTCAACTCAAAACATGAAGTCACGATTGTCAGCAAAATCTTTGCATGTGAACAGTCGCGCTCTTAACTCGAGGTTCTAATCTCAGTACCGAAGAGTAAAAATTGCCGTAATTTATGTTTTTTGACGCATTTGTGTTAAAAAGTTTAGTTTTATCTAAGAAAATCATCCTTTTCTTTTAAATATGATGTCATTTTCACTTACTTAAGCATTACATCTAGTGTCTGAAACTTAGTACAAATACAGAAGGGAAAAAAAATTGCAAACTTTATGAGAAAAATGCGTGTTTTCAAAAGCATTACGTAATTTTCCGTTCAAGTATTATGTTCCTAATGCCATTTTGTGCCATCAGTCCCTATACAACAATTTTTATCAACAATTTTGAATTTTTATGAGATAATCATATGAATAAAGATAAGTAAACCTCATTATTTCTCTCTTCTCTGCAATAATGAAAGCTATCTTATTACCACCATTTTGAAGAAGTTTCATATGATACATTTAAAATTAAAATATAATAATGGGACATAAAAAAAACAGCTAGTGCGAGCACATCTACAAATGAATAGCTTCCAGTTAAAAAAATTATTAGTATATTTGGTTCAGCAAAAAGCTCAGGGCAGATGACTAAAAAAATTCTTGTGTTTTAAATATATAGATTATATAAAATTCTGAAAAATATTATGCAAATTATGCTATTTTGATAAAATTACAGTAACATGTCTTAAAGAATAACTATAAAATTTTCTTAGTAGAGAGAATTTTATACCAAAACTTGGGGAGCCTGATATTATTTTAAACCTCGAATTATTGCCTAGAACTCCTTTGATTGCTTGTCTAGCTCGGCGAATTATCAAGTTCTAAAATATAAATCGCTATTTTTCTGACAAAGAGCATGCACACTGTATGTTACTGTTTTTCCATAAAGTCTCTCTAAATGTATGTAAAACATTGCGTTTTATCAGTGTGTGATATCGATTACGTTATTTTCAAAGATAAAACGTTTCACCTCTGAAAAATTTCAAAGCCGCTGGGGAGAAAATGACGCACTTCTACAAAACATATTTCAGTTTTAAGAATTAAAATACACGCTTTTTTTATAAAATGACGTCAATTGCATCCGCTAAAGAATCTCAATTTTACGATCCCGTCTTAAACAACATCTATAGAACGGTATGCAAATGACATCATTATCGCTGAATAATACACAAACCTAGAAGAAAACAATGACGTCATTTAAGAAGATTGGCAATACAATCTCGGATATCTAATGATTTCCGAGATAATGATTTGCATGACTTCATTTTTTTTTTTTTGTTTATAATAGCTCCCTGTTTTATCTAAAGTCATTCATTCATATTTTTTCAAAATTCGGAAAATGTAATTACAGACGGATTAATAAAATTGCATTCTTTCAAGTCAGTGTTCTTTAAAATACATTTTTGTAAAGAGAGAGTATTCTATCGTTTGTAAAATTAAATTGCAATAAAATAAAAATCATTTAATTGATAAATAAAAACCAAATAAAGCTAAAACTCACCGGGTTTTATAACATATTCTTGACATAGCACGTATTTTAATTTCAATTTTTTTTTCAGTTTTTAAGAGCAAATGGCAACAAACATATACAGCGATCTACTCTTTTCATTTGTTTCCCTTTATTTTCATCAGAAATGGAGTACTTCAGTTGCCACGATTACAAAAAAGGTAATAAAAACTACAAAAAAATTAATATCTTAAAAGTAAATTGAGATACAGCTTTCAAACAAATTGCATTTAAAAGAGTATTTTTTCCCTTATACGACGGCGTAAAAATTAAAAATATGTGATGTTTAGAAGTTTAAAAATTTGCAGTAGAGAAAATTGCAAAACCACAATTTTATTTCAAATTTCAAAGTGTTGCCATTCGCAAAGTGACGTATGCGTTACGCACAGATATGTTTGCCCTTTATAATATAGATAGATGGGTTCTATGGTGCTACTCAGCATATGCCCTAGAGACAAGGCTGTGCGAAGCATGGGGCAGTCGGCCCAGGCGCGAAATTGAGGGGGCGCCAAATTTATAACTACAAACTCCTTTTTTTCTTCCTTTTTGTAAAAAAAAATTACATATTGGAAATTTTTTTCCCCGATAAAAGTACGTTCATTTTTCATTTCAAAAGTATATGTGCATAGCATGGTCATTTATCCTGCACCCAAATACAAATTTACGAATAAGGACTTCTTTGTGTTCAAAACTTGTTTTAGGTTTTTGTTTTAATTTCTTTCGTTAACTTTCTCTTTTTTGAGTCTGTAATTTTCATTCTGTGCTTGTGACAAGAACATATGCTCTCAAACTAGCACGGGGCTTTCTTCTGGGAATACAAAAGGGTTGTAAACTGCTATCCTGTACTGTTAAGATACATTTTTTTCTACACTCATTTCCCAGATTCTGTTTGCCAAAATCTAACTGCAATTTTCCCTTACGTTATTTAGTTGTTTGGAGTTTCTGAATTAAAATTAAACAAAGTTCCAAAATAAATGTGAAATATGAATTCAATAGAATTTATTTTTGTTTCTGCAGTTTTCAATTTTGTGATACATGTCACAAAGAAAAAGTGTGCATTTGTGGGAGGGAGGGGGCGCCAAATTGAAACATTGCCCCGAGTGCAGTTTTCTCTTTGCACGGTGCTGCCCAGATAGGTGGTCAACCTAATGTAGAATGTTTAGTACATATGCAAGTTTGGTAGTCATTTTATTGGCTTTGAAGGAATGAAATATTAAGTGAACTTTGCCCAGTCCGAAATAGAAACCTGGATGTTATGTGAAAAGTTAACTCTTAAAAGAACATATATGTTAACTATACAAACCATATGAATTATTAGTCCATAACAGCTAAGTAATCACATAATATGAAAATGAAAAATCTTTTATTTTAGGACTTCTATTTTATGACCTCAAACTATACACAAAAGTGATTATAATACAATTAAACATATATCATAAACTAGTTAACATGCAATAAATGTATATATTTAAAATTTTTAAAAAGACATATTAAAATGAGTTAGTTCATAATCTTTAAGTTTTCTTTTCAATTTAGAATTTACAAATAGACCGGGAGGTGACAGCACAGACAATCCCTTCATCGAGTTGATGGCTGAAATTCTAGAAATATTTAAAACTTGATTTGCATATTAAAATGCAATCGGTCTGCCAAGTCATACCTTGGTACAAAACACCTGAAAAGCTGATTTTTGCGATTAATTCGTAGGTTTACCATTGTGTTTTCCTGCTCCAGTCCTCCATGTTTTCATACCTTTGGGTGGAGGAAAACACAATGGTAAACCTACGAGTCAACCGCTGAAATCAGGTTTTCAGGTGTTTTCCACCAAGATATAACTTAGCAGACCGGCTGCGTTTTAATATGCAAATCGAGTTTTAACTAATTCTAGAATTTCAGTTATGAACTCGATGAGATTGTCTGTGTTTCTGCCTCCCGATCTAAAAGTATTTTGTCAACCCACACAGAACTAGTATAATTTGATAGAAATTTTTCTCTTTAAATTTTTTTTATTTAATCACTTTTAAAATGAGCAAAAGGAAGAAGACAATCTATTACCTCACATGATATTCTATTTTTTAAATTGTCATGCATCGGCATTGCATGCAATCAGACTTGCATAAGGGAACTTCCTCTTTTCATTCCTAACATTTTACAGAGATTATTGGAAAAGTATAACAGCTTTTTATGAATTTCCTGGATTTAAATAAAGGCTGAAATTGATTAATAAAAAGAAAAAAAAACAGTAATCGTTGCTTACAATATCATATTAAATCTATAATTGTAAAAATACCTGATTTTACAAAATTAATAAAATAGTATAAAATATAACTACAAATGAAACAGGGATGGCAAGGTTTAAATCAATTGATCTAAACCAAATTTTCAATATTTAAGAAAAAGAAAAAAAAGGGGGCTTTTTAATAATTTTTTTAGTTTATTTTATTGGAACATGTCAGAAATGAACTCCCAAACAATTCTTTAGTGACACTATTAAAGTTTCAGGATAAAATGTTACTCCTTTCAGATCTTTCCAAAGAAGAATTTGTCGATAATATTACAACTTTTGAAAGATATAAAAGACATGAGAGTGATATAAGAAAATTGATGATACAGTACAAAGTCTAAAGTTCGGAATTCTCCAAAGTTCGGGTTTTCCAGCAGCAGTATTCAAGAAAAAAGTGAAAAACAAAATTGTTGAAACAAAAAAGGTCTAGAGCGCTTCTTTACTGTATCTTAATTCATGTCTATGTACAGAATAAAAGAAAAATGTCTTAATGACATACCTAAGTTAATAAAGCAGACCACATTAACTAAAATCTTCAATAGTTCAGAAAATTACAATTTCTTTTTAATTTGTTACCTTAAAGCTGTTTCTCAACTGCTCTGACCAACAAGTGCAAAACGTTTTGACACATTTACAAATTCATTTTTTAACGGAAAGTCATAAAATTGGAAGGCCTGACTATAGAAGCGAATTGGAATCGAACTGTGTTTTCCATTTTTTGATAAATAAATTACCTATTGAGTCATAAGTATCTTTGTTCATGTGACAAAGATGTTTTTCACCCTTCCTTGTACAGTTATTCTTCTTTCGCATGGGAATTCGATTCAAAACGCCTACTTTGACACTATTTTCTGAAAGTTCTATTGCGTTTGCAAAAAAAACCCCCAGAAAACACAGTACAATTACATAGTTTCTGAACAACAACACCTGCTAGTTTCATGTATCTCCGAACAAAAATAAATTAAAACTTATGTCATAAAGTTGCCCTTTTGGATTTGAGAACAGCCTTAGATAAATGTTTTTGTTTTACTTTTTATTTTGTTATGATTTATTTAGTGAAAATGATTGTTTAATTTAGTATTAATAGTTGTTATATGCAATTTTTAATATATGAACGTCATATTTTGCCTGTTTATGTACTGAATATAATTTTCCTTTTTATTGGAAAAACAATATTTTTGATGACCCAAAGTTCAGAAAAATCCGAAGTTCGGACTTGGTAAAGTCCCAAGGATTCCGGACTTTAGACTTTGTACTGTAATAAAATCTTCAGTGTAGTAGAATAGTTGTTTATTTCTAAAACATTCGTTGTTAGTGTTAATCAAGGGTGGATAGGGTCCTTCCATTTAGGTCATGGCACCTTTTTGGGAGGGGGGGGGGGGGGGTCACATCTCTTAATAAGGAACTTTTGTATTGAAGGCTGTTCCCACATCCAAAATGGTTACTTTTTGATATCTTTGGGAAGTCCTTTTCATTCGTAAATACAAAAAAATTGCATTAATATTTGTAAAAAGATAAAATTTACACATTTTATTCAGATACCAAGAAATTAATGAATTTTCTATTTTCTTATAAAGGCAAAGAATGATTCAGAAACTGAACCTTTTAAGCGAATTTTTAGGACTTGACAGTTACAAAAATGCCATCATGAGGGAGCAATTGGCTGTCACGACCTGAAATTCAGTTTAAAACCTTATATTTTACGGAGATTTCCTAAAGATTCTTGGCCTTTATCGAAAAATGGAAGTTGCTAATCAATCACATTTGTTATGTCTTACATCTGAGATTAAAAATGACTTCACGGATATGTCAGAAATTATCTACTTTGGACTTAAGTAGACCTTTAAAGAGTCAGAAAGATTCTCATTGTTGAGAAAGAGGTAAATTTGAAAGAATTTAATATACATTTCATTTTTAAAATGTCCTGTAGAAATTTTCTTTGTTCAAGGAAGGGGGAGGGATAACCCCTATGACCTCTCCCTTGGATCCAGCATTGATGTTAATAGCTATAATTAGATTTGATGTTTTGAAATGGGGGAAAATAGAAAAACAAACTTGCTGTTTGGTGTCCGTATTATAGTAAAATCTGACTAAGGTGGAATTGATCAGCTGAGAAAATTTTTCATTGCAGACAGTACCTATTCTGTTGCAGACAAACTTGACTCTATATCTATAGCTTTGCCCGGACTGGAAAATCTTTCTGAGTTAGACAGATTTCTAACTTACACAGGCTCTATATTTTCTTTTCTGAAATACGAACATTTTTTTTTTTTATGTAGAATTATTTTATATCAAGTTTTTGATCTGTTTAACACTTAAAATAACTAATTTTTTATACTAATTAAAAGTTATCTAGAATTTATGCAGATATCAGACACTCATAATAAAATTAATTGTTCTTAATGTCAGTAATATCTAATTTATATTTTGTAGCTATTTAGCCATATAAAACAGAAAATAGATTTTAGAAAATTCAAAAAATATTTTTTTACCGTGAAATGAAATTTTGGTTATAACAATTGTTGTTACTATTACATAATTTATAGCACATTAACTATAAATATAATTAGATAAAATTGATATATATGTTTTTTTTTTCTTTTTATTTCAAATAAAAATCTATATCCTCCAGCTTGAAAAAATTTATCAAAAATTAATATTTTAAAAATTATATTATAAACTTAATAGAAAGGGCGTAGGAACCGGGGGAGCTAGGAGAGCTGTAGCTCCCCCTGGAATATTTCAGAAGGGCTCAGCTCCCCCAGGAGAAATTCTCGCACCACATCTGTTTACGATACATTGCTGAATTAAAAAATAAAGTGTACTTTTTCTAGGAAATTCACACAATAAACAACAAAGAGAAGATAGAGAGGGGGTGTTGAGCACACTTGTTTGTGCCTTCACCTTTTTTCTTTACACCTTTACAACCCTCCCGATTTCCAGAAAAAAGGGGGTCTTATGCAGGTCTACAACAAATTACCTGCACCATAGGCGTAGAATTTTCAAAATTATTGGAGGGGCTCAGCCAGTGGCGCAGACAAGGGGGGGGGGGGGGAGTTGTCTACCGCCCCTTGGAATAGGGATTTAATTTACTAAGTAATGAATACAAAAATAGTAAAACCTGCTAAGACAAAATTACAAATAACCCGCCGAAGTTTCCGTTTTATACAGGTTTTCGTCTACCTTAGCAGGTAAAAATTCAAAGAGTTCCTTTCGATGGATGCCATTAGACAAGATTCGTTATAGACAGGTTCCGTTTACACAGGCTAACCTTATATCCATATCCATGCAGTAAAACCTTTTGTAAAAGTAATCGTAAGCGACCGAAACAGGTTTCTGGCTAATTAAGTAAAATTGTACGGCAATCTTTCCTTCTGGAGCATGAAAAGTTTCCATTTAAGACAGGATTATGCCATAGACAGGTTCCGTTTTGACAGGTTTTACTCAACATATGTCATAAATATCTATATGTCTAATAATAAAAGATAAGATCACTGTTTATGTGTTTATTGCCGATGGTTAGGAAAATCTACTGCCCGCAGAGGTTTGAAAATTTATATGAGAATAGTTCATTGCAGGTATGGATGCCCCTGAGGCTCAAATTTTAAATTTTTGTGATAATTGGCCGAGATATTAATTAAAAACACATCAAAAAAGAGATTTTTTTTTTTTTTGAAAAATGGCGTAGGTGCGCTCGTGCATGACCAGAACCTGCTTTTCGAGAGGAAACGAAGGAAGAACTTTTTTTTTTTTTTTTTTTTTTTTAATACCCATCAGCCGTGCCGTTTAAAATTCGGGAAAAATGACGACATATTCTTATAGTTCGTACTTTTTCGTCTCATTTTCGTTTCCTTTTTTTTTTTTTTTCAATAAGGAATTTCTCAGTCGATTTTTTCTCCCTTTTGCCAATGCTTACTCAGGGCTCAATTTTAGAGATACCGATTCACAAAAAATACACATCTAAAGCTAAGATCTTGTTCTTGTCGCCGGTGCAATCGGTTTTCTAAAAGACTAATTTTAATTCGTTCAACCAACTCGCGACCCTAGGTCACTTCGCGCTTCATCGTGACGAGACTATCTTTTTATCACAATCTTTTTAGAGCATTTCGACAAACTGGATTTTACCCTATTACAAAAATTTCGTAATGTAAAAATTTCGAACGAATAGAAGTATTTAAATAATAATAAAATTTCGACGAAAAAGCTAAAAAACGGTTTCGAATTTCGGACAGTTCGGACGGCGAAAACTATTTTTTTTATGTTAAAGAACACGACGCAAAAACTAGAAAAACTAGTCGAATGTGACAATCCCAAAACTTTCTTCTATCTCATACATGTTAATACTTCAAAATTCATTATCACAGTGCCAAAATTAAATGACAATCTATGCTCATCTTAATCATAAGGATTCTAAAGATACAGGTTCATCAAACTGTGTGCATTTTAAAAGGAGATATAAGCATCGCATCTTTGAAACAGACAATTCAATTGTGGGATCCACCCTCTTAGATGTCTGCAAGAAAAATTCTCAGTTCAAAGAGCATAAAAGCGACACCTGTTGCACTGTATACACCCAAGCTTAAAAAAAATCGATTTATGTGAAAGTGTCAGAATATGAAGTCTGATTAAATTCCGTGTATTAGTTTTTGAGACAGCACAATTGCAGAAATCGTAAAAACCGGAGAATAGCAGCGGCCCCTATCGCGCGATTTACACTGAAACGTAATAAAGAATAACATACATCAACATCTAACTGCATTTGGAGTTTGAGGAAAATTTGTGCATTAATTTTTAAGATAGAGCTATTACGAAAATCATGAAAAATTCTGTATCACAGCGCCACCTTTTGGCCAATTTACACCAAAAAGTAATCAGCACCATTTTATATCACAGAATAGCCTAATCTGGAGTTTGATGAAAGTGCATACATTAGTTCTTGAGAAACAGCTATTGCGGAAATCGTGAAAAATGCAGTATAGCAGCGAAACCTGTTGGACGATTTACACAAAAACATAATCGGCACGAAATAACAAGATATAACTGAATCTGAAGTTTGATGAAAATCTGATCATTAGTTCTTGAGGTATAGCTATTGCGGAAATCGTGAATAATGCATCATAGCAGCGCCACCTATTGAGCAATTTACACCAAAAATTAATCAGCACCAAACAATATCAAGGACTAACAGAATCTGATGTTTTATGAAAATCTGTGCATTAATTTTTGAGGTATAATGCGATTTGCAGCAACAACTATTCAGCACAAATTTATATCAGGGACTAATAGAACCTAAAGTTTTATTATATTCCATGCATTAGTTCCTGAAATAGAGTGCCCAAAAAATTTATTTCACGCACAGACAAACTCAGACAGTTTCACAGATAGTCATTTTGTAAAAACACGTTTTTCGGGATCTGTGACGGCTAAAAAGTGTAAATCCGTCGAAAACTGGAATTCGAAAATTTTCTTGAATCCAATACTTTCTTCTTGCAAAGATAGAAGAAAGTAAAAAGGAAGAAGAAAACATGTCTTTTAGAAGTAGATATCAATATTTTTTTCACGAAAATTTAACACTGGCAGAGAAATGGATATATTTATAACGATAAAATTTTTAAAGAGTTCGGACCAAAAGAAACTATTTTTAAAAAAATTATGAAACGACCGTACTTGAAAAACAGAAAATGACTTCTTACAAACGCTTTTACCATTAAAAGTCAATTTTTGGGGGGATTTTTTTCGTTTAAAAACATAAATTCGGACAAAATCGGATTAAAGGTATAAAATCATACAAATTTGCACTTTATTAAAGGTTATCAAGGGCCCGGGCAACGCCGGGCGGGTCAGCTAGTCTATAATAATAAGGAAAAAAGTTTGTCTGTCTGTCGGCCATGTTTTGAAAAAACTGCTGCATGCAGAACTACAAAATTTGGTATGAAAGTACCGCTATGTATTTAGTTAAGCACCCCAAAGCCCGATTTCGAACTTTTTGAATAGACTTTTTCAATAGGGTCAGGTGGGGGAAAGTGGTGGTAATCTAAAAAAAATGCACTTTTTTCACAATAAATGTACATATTTTTACTTTTAACTAACTAATTAACTCTAATTGGAGTTTGTGACAAATATTTCTATTAAGATTTGTAAATCTGGCAACAAGTTTACTGTTGTTTATCTTCTTTTTTTACATATATGTGCAGTTTCTTCTTAACACATGGCATTGATAAACTTTGTTCTTGATCCTTTCTCACTTGAAAAAATTAGTATATTTTGATACATTTCAGTAGAAGAACTTCTTAAAAACAGATTCATGCATCAAGGTAAGAATTATTTTATAATTTCAATTTTTTATGATTTTTTTTCTGAGGTGGGGGAAAGTGGTGGTATAGTTAGGCTTAGCGCAATGTTGTATGATGATTCAATTTTAGACTGTAGATGTGATTAATTTTTAAAAATAGGCTGTAATAAAAGTATTAATCTAAAAAAAATAGGCTTTGTTTATAAATTTTAATCTTAATATGATAATACAATTAAATTGAAAGTTATTTTTTACATATGGTCAGGTGGGGGTATATTGAAAAAACCTATTTTCTCTTTTAAATTAAGATATTTTGTTAATTCTTTTTTAGAGACATACATTGAGATTATGGCAACTATTCTTATTTTAGTTTTAGAAACTGGAAACAAATTTAATGTTTACAAACTATCTTGTTTATGCTCACTGCATACTGTCAAAAAGTCGATCAGCTAAAATAATCGCCCAAGTGATAAAAATTAATACATTATATCACATAAAGCATTTGAATAAGTCACCATTGGGGAACTATTAGACTTTTCTTGCTATTTGGTGGTGAAGATTATATAGAGTTCAGCAATATATGCTACATACTAAGTGAACCTAATTTTGATAGCCATGGACATTATTTATTTAATTAAATAATATCTGAAAAATATTTTTTTGTGCATTTGTACCTTTAAAAATAATTAAGATACATTTATTTCAGTGTATTTTATTTAAAAAACAATATTTACACATTTTTATTTAAATAAACACTAATTTTGGAACTACCCCCACTTTCCCCCACCATGGGATAAAGTGGTGGTATCAAAACATGTTCTTTTAAATGTATCACTGTCAGAAAACAATCGAATAAAATTGAGTGGTTATGCTTCATGTTTAATCTATATGAATCCAATGTATAGAAAATACATCAAAAGTTTCATTAAAAAAATTTTAATAGTTTGATTTTAGGGCCTTTTCTAAAAAAAACTTGATTTTACCACCACTTTCCCCCACCTGACCCTATAATTTTTAATGCAAATGTTTAGCGTTCCGCTGCTATCTTTTGACATTCGTAAAAGGAATTGGGTATCAAACTTTTAGCCCAATATAATAAATTTTGTTATATTTTCAATAAAGTTTAATCGAAATTCGTACAGCAATTTTTCAATTTTTTGTGAAATTTTATGTATTGTTTAGAGATTTTTTGCATTCCGCGGTAATTTTTCTACATTAGTAAAAGGAAGGTTTTAATCTTTTAGCCCATAATAACAAAATTTTGGCATATGCGATTTTTTGAATTTTTAGAGTTTTCTCGCGATTCGCTACAATTTTTCCAAATTAGCAAAAGGAATCCGGTTATCTTCTAGCCCAAAATAGTAAATTTTGTTTTCTTTTCATTTAAATTTATTTGGAATTCGTGCAGCTTTTTTTTAGTTTTTCGCGATTTTTTTCAGTTTTTTCATGTTTTGTACTATTTTTCGACGGACCGGACGTCGCCGGACATGTCAGCTAGTTAGTGTATAAATGCATAATATAAATACTACAGGGATGCGCACAAAAAAGCGGCCCTGCTGTGTTTACCATGGAAGCGCATGTACAGATAGATACTTTTATATGAACATCGAAAAGTTTGAAAATATCATGAAAATCGAATCAAATGTCAGTCCGAAACGACACGGAAAAAAATGAAGTTTAGGAATGGCCCGGGTTTACAGAAAAAATTTAGACCCGGTCCCTACTCAGCCTGATATTAATGAAAGAAAATAGCCCTGATAAAGGGTTTCTTGCTCGGCCTGAATAAGAACAACTAAATATGCACTGTTTATTGTTACCAGATCCTGGTGAATCGTCATTTACTATACAGAGAGACCACTTGATAGATTTGGACTATTTTAATAAATATGAGCTTTATGCATGATTTAGAGACAAAGAATTTCTCCCTTTATATTCTATGCTTTGGAGACACTGGTGATTCTTCCTGGCTTCTAGTTTCCTTATTTGCAACAAAACTTAAATCCTCCCCCCGCCCTCCCGAGTTTTTTAATAAGCTTGTAAATTGGGGTCACTTTCTTTGTAGATTTGGGAAACGGCGAACCATCTTATCTGTGCTCTAATCAGATCATATCGGAAACCATTTATTGTCTGTTAAAAATGTGAATTTATTGCCCTATGTCTATGACGCCGAATCAGGAAAAGAAATTCTTCCCAAAAAGTGTGCCCATGCCCAGTGTCGAAAGAAGGAAGAAAACCCATCATGGAGGGTGCTTAGTTATTCCCCATACGCCACGCTAAAATTTTCCATTTTTTTTACTTGTTTACAAAGAATAAAAGTAAACAGCGAGTTTAGAGAAAGAACAATTGTCCATCGAAAACATTATACGCTAAAACCTTTTGTAAATTATATGAAATTTCAAAATCTGAGTTTTTTTTCTATGTCAGTTGGCATAAAAAAATATAGCCCATCTGAAAAAATTATTGGAGGGGCCCGAGCCCCACGGGCCCATATAACTCTACGCCTATGACCTGCACCGATAACATATTTATAAAGAGGAGGCCTTTAAAATTGATTTGGAAGAGATTTGTAAAGAATTTGTAAGCAAAACAACAGAAAGCACTTTAATTTTTAGTAAATGGAAGTGGGAGAAGCCTTAAATTTGAATATTGTATTCCGGATCGCACATAAATTAAGTTTCTATGTATCAAGTATATCTATTAAAAAGTATTTTAACTGGATTAAAGAGTTAGTGATCTTTTGATATGCTTCTATTTTATACTTCTATTTGTGAAACGTGCAACACTATGAAGGAACCCTCCAAAATGAACGAAATGATCCGCGCTACTAGCTTTCCGTATTATGCCCCGGCTCCCCCTGTTTGTACAAAGTTCCTACGCCACTGCTTAATAGATTTTTGTACAAAAGCATTTTTATAATCATGAACAGAAAATTTTATAACAGAAATAAAATTATCCTAAAGAAATCAACGAATTTTTACAACAGATGAGAAAAACCAAAATTCACTCAAACAGTAATTCAACTAACTTACTTTAATGAAAAATGGCATATATGAAAACTTCACTCCTTTTTCTTCAGCTATTTTCTTTAACTTTTCTCGCATTTCAACAATACTTGTAACGTCAACTTCATCACAATAACTGAAACAAGGAACAGCTAATGACCTGGTCATTGTTTTAACCATAGCCTTTTTGTATCCTTTGATCAATTCAGTTTTATCAATAACAGGTACAGGTGCTGGAGGTTGTTCTACAATGACTTTCTTTGGTACAACTTTAGGAGATGGCTTAGGAACACTTACTTTAGGAGTCTCTGGAACTAAAAAAATAATAAACATAAAAAAGTACCTAAAAAGAAAGCTATAGAAAATATTTCAAAATTTATGCATTTGTCTTGTTTTTAGGATTAAAAAATATATTGTTTAGAATGGGTTCTATTTTATAATTAGTAGCAAACAAAGTTCAATTTTTCCCAATACACTTTTCAAAATAAAATAAAATTCATAAACATAAAAGAGTGAAAAAAAAATGCATACTGGCAATCTTTAAATAATTCAGAACTTTTTTATTGAATGCACTAAAACACTTTATATTAACCCTTTATGTTCCAAATGATGCATTAATAAAAATTTCACCGCAATAGTTTTCCCCTTAATATTTGAAAATAAGTGGAAAATTTATGTAATAAAATTAAGAAATCTACAAAGTATTTGTTAATTAAAACTGCCTTATTAAATTGATAGTTGTATCTATTCATGTAAAATATTTGCAACAATACTTAGATTAATTAACAAATATTGTTTTCAAAATATCTCAATTACAATAGAAAATTAAAAGTAAACATACATTATGATTTCATCTGCAAATGAGAGATCTTTCTGAGTATAAAGTTTGCCACCACATATTTTTCAACGACATAAAAGCTATCCATAAATAAATGATTGAGAAAAAATATATTTTTTAAAAACATGAGATTGTTCAGAAAATAATGGTTGATTTTTTATAGTGCCATGTTTCATTTCTTTGCAATACATGTATTGATTATCAATCTAATTGACAGCATTAATCAGAAGCCCAGTGTAGTAGGCTCACTTATGTTTAATGTATGACATGTTTGGTTAAGCTATAGTAATTTCTAATTGTTGAGTATTCCAAAAATTATGTTGCCAAGGAAATATTACATGAAATTTTGCTGCATCAGTAAAATTTGGGTTGAAATAAGTCCCAAGTTTATCAAAATTTAGTCAAAGAACAGAACAAGGAAGAAACACAATATAAATTGATAGTTTTCAAAATTTTGCTCCAGCATCGCAAGTCTCAAGATGAAAAAGGCCAAGGGCAGCATTCTGCTCTTGATAATGATGTGCTTAAAGAAATTGTGGAAGCAAATCCTTGACTCACAGTTAAGGGATTTGGTAAATCAATATCAAGCATATCTGAATACATATGGCATAAAGCTAAAAAGCTTGATTACATGAGTACCAGATAAAACTAAGAAAGCACACGTGTGGACCCATACAAAATTGAGATGAGTGAGTTACATTAGTAAAATGACACTGTCAAAATTTGTATAGTTTGTTTAAAAGTATTGTTGTAATTTTTTCCATAATTCCTTAATCAATCTTTTATTTATCAACTAACAGACCCGACTGGGCTGAGTCTGTTGAGAAAAATTAGGTTTAGGCCTGGCCCCAATCTAATAAATCTCAATTGTTTTCTCTTTTTGCTACCTTTGTAAAATAATAATAATAATTTTATAAGAATAAATAATCAGAAATGTTTTTGCAAAAAAAAAAAAAAAAAAAAAAAAATGAAAAACCTAACCTGAATTGATTGATGTAAGGCCACACATGATGAAATCAGTTACCTCTCACTTACGAAGAAAGTCCATCATCAGCATGCTTTTTGGTGATAAAAATTTAATGTAGCAATCCAATGCCGAAAAATTTTCTTGTGAAACTTCATTCGGATCTTCAGAAATTTTTCAGTTTCTTATTGCCTTTGAAAATTCATATATTAAAATGCTTAATGTTCCTTTAAAAATATATATGTATATTTCTGGATGTTTTCCATAAAGAAATATAAAATGTAACATTGGATGACTAAGCTATCAAATAGAAATCTGATCACAAAAACAAAATCCTCATTTTTCAGGAGGGGGGGGGGGGGGGGGAGACTGTCAATGAAATGTACCCATTTAGATAAAAGATTGAATTTGGAATGCATTTAAGTGTGACTCAAAATTAACAGCAAACTTGGAATTTTGGACTAGTCTTCATCTATCTGGAAACCAAATTTGCATATTTCTATGTCTCTATGTGTAATAGATTTCTGTAACGCCTCCCTCCCCTCCTCCCACACAAACACACACAGACAAACATCTTTTTTTTATTAATATAGATAGGCAGTTTTCATAAGAATGGAAATTTCCTTGTAAGCTTATGTCTTGTAAAATTAATTGAATATTATTATGTAATGTGAAATCTAATGATGCCTTGTAGCTGAAATCGGTGGGGTTCTGTTCGAGAATGTTTTTTATTATTTCAGCAATTTATGATCTATAATTATATTCTTCAAAGACAGAATTTCTACCAGATTTTTTAAATACAAACTATGCCAGCCATGGCAGCTATCACAATGCTGATTTATTTGTTCATAGGACGAACAGTTTAGGAGGAGTAGCATTAAAAAAAAACATTACAGTGAATGCACAAGAGCTTCACTCTCTTAGTTCAATGACTGAACAGCAAAGTAAGATCAATTTGAAATTTGCAGTAATCTTCTGCTGCTGCATTAATCATTGTGCAGTAATTTTTCTGCAAACCCACTCACCACCTACTAAATTTCTGTGTGTTTATCTACCTCACCAATTACCTAAAGGAGAAAACATTTAAAAATCGATAAAAGGAAGAAAATGCCTTTTTAAATTTAGTTGCCTCAAAAAATGCCAAATTTCTTTCTAATTTGCATTGAAGCTTTAGTAACCGATTTTGCCAGTACGATCTACTTTGAATGACAAAGTTGTTTACAATGCATATTGTTTTTTATCCAAACAACCTGATACTGAGCTTTGTAAAATTGACTGTGCTTTCTAAACATGGCAAAGGAAAGTATTTTGAATAAATGTAACATTTTCTGTTATGAATACATAAATTTTACCTCAAAAATTTTTAACGAGACTTAAAAGTACTGTTGAGGCATAAAGGGTTATTTTCTTAGTTTTATCATCATTCTTATACCTTCATCTCTTTAATATCATAACTTTTATTTATTTCCTCTCTATATTTATTTACTAAAAACTTTTAATAAATTTTTCTCAAAATAATAATTAAAACGTGAATAAAAAAGATCCAGTTTATAGATGTTTCCAATAATTGGATACTCAGATTTTAGACTTTGCATTAGAGAGACAAAAACAAGACCTAACTAACGTTTGATCATCCAATTCAAAAATTTAAACTGAATGTCTTAACCACTAACTAGTCTCTGTTGTCAGGAATGCAAGCAACTTTATTA
The DNA here is from genome assembly GCA_963932465.1 of Maratus speciosus. Lineage (NCBI taxonomy): Eukaryota > Metazoa > Arthropoda > Arachnida > Araneae > Salticidae > Maratus > Maratus speciosus. Next base: position 545,597,484 of record OZ010794.1, read on the forward strand.
TTATTATTTTTTTTTTTTTTTTTTTTTTTTTGACATGACATGTGGATTTTTTTATGATTATGCAAGCTTTTAGCAAACAATATTGTCTCCGGAACTATACAAGATATTTTAGAAATAGAAACAAAAAAAAACAACGTTTATAGCACCAGAACTTTAAATTTTGAAGCATACTAGTTTTGGTAGCATTAAGTATACTGCCCTCAGTGCAAAGAATGACAGAAAAATTGCTTAAATATTCCATCACTCTTTACACTGAGGATGGTACGCTTAATGCTACTGAAACTAGTATGCTTCAAAATTTAAAGTTCTGCCGAAATCAACATTGTTTTAGGTAGCTTTCTTTACAAAAAGATACCTATTGCAGCCGTTCGGAGGAAAGCGATTAAAAAAAAATTTGGTATATTTTCATCGATCATGACCCCCAGACCCCGAAACCAGCCTCCGTTCAAAATTGATATATATATATATATATATATATATATATGAACTATGTCACACTGTAACTCTCGTATTTATGAACCGATTTGGATGTAATTTAGTGTGTACATAGTACATACCAATGTCTCGACCGAGTTCGTTGGCCAGCTTCATCCGCCATTTTGTTTCAAAATGGCGGCCATTTAAAAATTTTAAAAAAATTTAAAATTTGAAATGTGGTACCAAAAAATTGAAAATGGAAAAATATTTTTTTCTTATGTATTTGAACTTTATACAAAGACTCCGTAGCAGTTTTTGTTTCGTCTATATCTTAAAAAATGGCTGAGTTATAGCATTTTGAATTTCTAGCGAAGCTGACATTTTGAAACATCCTGAATTTTGTCACGCGATAAAACGCATATTTATGAACCGATTTGGATGTAACTTCGTTTATACATAGTACAGACCAATGTCTCGACCGAGTTCGTTGGCCAGCTTCATCCGCCATTTTGTTTAAAAATGGCGGCCATTTAAAATTTTAAGAAAAATTTAAATTTGAAATGTGGTACCAAAAAATTGAAAATTGAAAAAATATTTTTTTCTTATGTGTTTGACCTCGATAAAAAGATTCAGGAGCAGTTTTTGTTTCGTCTATACCTTAAAAAATGGCTGATTTATAGCATTTTGAATTTCTAGTGTGGCTGACATTTTGAAACGCCCATATTTTTGCCAAGTGATAACAGACATATTTATAAACCAATCTGGATGTACCTTGGTGTGAACATAGTACATACAAATAACACAACCGAGTTCGTCGGCCAGCTTCATCCGCCATCTTGTTTCAAAATGGCGGCCATTTAAAAATTTTTTAAAAAAATTAAATTTAAAATGAGATGCCAAAAAATTGGAAAATGAAAAAGAGTTTTTCGTATGTGTTTAACCTTGATACAAAGATTCCAGAACAGGTTTTGTTTCGTCTATATCTAAAAAAATGGCTGAGTTATAACATTTTGAATTTCTATTGTGGCTGACATTTTAAAACGACCTGATTTTTGTCACGCGATAACAGGCGTATTTATGAACCGATTTGAATGTAACTTGGTCTGTACATAGTACATACCAATGTCTCGACCGAGTTCGTTGGCCAGCTTCATTTGCCATCTTGTTTCAAAAGGATTGCCATTTTAAAAAAAAAAAAGTAATTTAAAATTTAAAATGAGGTATTAAAAAATTCGAAAATGAAAAAGATTTTTTTTATGTGTTTGGCCTTGATACAAAGATTCTGGAGCAGTTTTTGTTTCTGAAAATTTGTTCTTTTGTTTATATCTTAAAAAGTGGTTGAATTATAGCACTTTGAATTTCTATCATGGCTAACACTTTGAAACGATCTTGTATTTGTCTCGTGATACCACACGTATTCGCCTATTTCGATATAAGAAGGCATGTGGATAGTATACATCAACACCTCGACCAAGTTCGCTGGCCAGCTTCATCAGCCATCTTGTTTCAAAATGGCGGCCATTAAATTAAAAAAATATATATATTTAAAGTGAGGTGCAAAAAAATTAGAAATTGAAAAAGGTTTCTTTCTTAAGTATTTGACCTTGATATAAGGATTCAGGAGCATTTTTTGTTTGTCTTTATCTTAAAAAATGGCTCAGATATAGCAGTTTCAATTTCTAACGTGGGTGACATTTTGAAAAATCTGATTTTTTGCCTGCAACAGCACTCGTATATATCAACCGATTCCGATTTGAGTGAGCATGTGCACAGCAATTACTTAGGTCTCGACCAAGTTCACTGGTTAGCCTCATCCACCACGTTGTCTTAAAATGGCAGGCACTTTAAGAAATCGCCGAATTTGGCAGCCAAATATAAGTTACTTTAAATAAAAGCAGCTTGGATAAAGCTGACTAATTTCGCAAAATTCTCATTCATAATGATTTAGTATTGATAAAAATTAGTATTGAATCTCCTACATTCGGTTTCCACTTAATTGAGCTTCGTGTGTTTGAATAATATAAATTGGCTTTTTTAAAATAAGGAATATGAAAGCTACCTCTTCCTCCCGGCACTGGCCGGAAGGACTTTTTCTATTTATATTATATTGTGCCAAGGACATTGTTAAACAAATTACAAGTACTTTACAATTACAATATTTTCAAGATTAGAAAAGAATAATAAAATTAAATTTTCTAATTAAAAAAATGACTTTTTTAGCTACCCTGAAATGAAACTATTACATTATTAAACATCCTCCTCTTAACATAGTACATTAACATTAGATTTGCAAATTTCCACAGTCAAAAATAGAAAAAATAAATTACCAACAGCTTGCTTTGATTTAAGCTGCTCTAAATAAGCAAATACATCTTCTTTTAAAATTCTTCCATCCTTTCCCGTTCCTTTAATATCACTTAACTTTACCTAAAAATAAAAATTGAATGTCACAAAGAATATTTATCATGAGTTCAAAATTAAAGCTTCAAGAAGCAGTTTCTTAAACTAAAATCCACTGAAACAACCACTATTTATAAAATAGTTTAAAATAGATAAATACAAAAGTCACTCAAAAATATTTACAGTTACAGGAGAGTCTTGCTCATCTGGCATAAACAGAGATAAGGCAGAACATTGGATAATATAAAGATTTTTTTTTTTTTTAAAGCCTATTTAAACCCCAAACCAGCTTATAATTTTATAAATTATGATTTAATTAAATTTACGCATCACATTTTTTAAAAATCATCAGAAAGAAAAAAATCTGTGATTTAAAAAAAAAAAATGTCATCCTAGTCTGCTTTTCTGACGATTGTTGTTTCTTCACTGCGAAGTCTTGCTATCACTGCTGTATCATTATGTCTCTGTAGCTTCTTCCTGTTGCTCAACATATTTCATGGAGATTTCTGGAACTTTAACTCCATCTTTATGTGAGATTCTAAGAGGTTTTGATGCTTAATCATCAATTTTGTTGCCATTGCTGTTGACAAGATAGACAATTTCTTCATCAGTTATTTCATACTTATCGTCTTTTTTCATCCAACTCTCAACTTCTTGCGAAGATACATCTTCTCATCCAGGGATGTGTTTGACTAAGAGAATGCTTTCTTTGGCTTCATCTGTGCTTTCCATTTCCATAATTTCATCTTCAACTTCGCCTAACAGCCCCTTCCATGTTTTGTTAATTGTTGTAGCCCCCAAGAATGGCTCTCTCCAGACTTTTCTCACAGGGTCCTGTTTTTGAGAAATAGTGAAAAAATTTTCTTACGTTTGTGAAAATTCTAGTCATAAATTTGTGAATTTAAAATTATCGTTATATTCAGGTTTATGTGCTGTCGGCGATAGCTCTAAAATGGACTGTAGAAAATGCTTAAAAATACTAAATGAAGTGTGTTGCGTATTGGATGGATTGTCCACATTTACAACACATAACAAAAACATTTATTATTTACAAAAAAATATTCCAAAGGGACTGGCAGTGGTTGGTACACTGTGCTTACGTCTTAAGAACACATCTTACTCAACTTCATCTACTCATCTGGCGGGGAATTTTCGCCCGCGCTCCTTTCAGTCCAGAGCACTTGCAGCGTCCTCTCACTATCAATTATGATGCATGGAGGAAACACTCCCCCGGGGATTGAAATGCAAGTTTCAATATACATTAACATATAAATTTGCAAAAATTATCATACAAGAAAAAATTATAAGATATAACAACTTACATACACAATAATAATACAAGAATAATTCACTATAATACTAGATTAAATACAGAATAATATATTTTTTAGAGTTTGCTTAAGAAAAGAAAGGAAATTTGTTACTCAACTGGTAATATACAAACATCTCTGACGTTTCTTTTAAAAATTCGCCCATCTGACAAGCGTAAATTCACCGTTCGAATTATATTATCTCTTCCCTTAAAAACTTCAACTATTCTACCAACCAACCATTTGGTGGAAGGTAAATTGTCCTGCCTTATTAGTACCGAAGTTCCTTTCTGTACATCATCTTTTTTAAACTTCCATTTCCCCCTCTGTTGGAGATGATTCAAATAGTCACGTTTCCAAATTTTCCAAATTTGTTGGCTAAATTTGGTGATTCTCTGCCAATTGGCTAATCGATTTTCATTAATCTCGTCTAGTTGAGGTTCGGGGATCGAAGTGATTGGCCTACCGATAAGAAAATGTGATGGTGTCAAAGTTTCAAAATTTTCAAAATCTGGGGATAGTGGGGTAAGGGGGCGAGAGTTCAAAACTCCCTCAATTTCCGCTAGTATTGTTAGAAATTCTTCTAACGTTAATTTTTGATCACTTATTACCCTTTTCAAATGAAACTTGAACGATTTTACTGCTGCCTCCCAGATGCCACCAAAATTCGGAGATTTGGGAGGAATAAATTCCCATTTGATACCTTCCTGAGCTAAAAAGTTACACAACTCCTCATCTGGGAAACTAACCAATTTATGCAATTTTTTCAACTCGATGTCAGCTCCGATGAACGTTTTTGCATTATCAGATAGGATTTTTGCACATTTCCCTCTTCTGCCAAAGAAACGTTTTAGACTAGCTATAAAAGCTTGAGTTGTGAGATCTGAAACAAAGTCCAGGTGTATTGCTTTGGTGCATAAACATATATATACTACTATATAAACCTTATTCAATACGCCCTTCCTTTGATTTTTAAATTTAATAGAAAAGGGTCCACAGCAATCCAGACCTGTCACCGAAAATACAAAATTTGGTGTCACACGTTCCCTTGGCAGATCGGCCATCAACTGGGAGCTGACAACAGGCTTATTTTTGAAACATGTTACACATTTGTGTACAATTTTCCGGCAATTATTCCTGCCATTAAGTGGCCAAAACTTCTGTCTAACATGGAAAAGCAAGGCTTGTGGGCCTAAATGAAAATACTTCAAATGGAAATAATTTAGGATAATTTCCGTTAACTTATGACTGGCAGGCAACACAATTGGAAATTTAGAGTTAAGCGGTAAATCGGCATGCGATAAATGGCCGCCAACTCTAATTAACCCTTCATCTCCTAGGAATACATTTAAAGAAGATAATCTACTTTTGTGTGGAACAGGCTTACCTTTTTCGAGACATTTTATTTCTTCTCGAAACTCACCCTTTTGTGCTGACCGAATTAAAAATACTTCGGCTTGCCTCACCTCCTCAAGGCTTAAAGCTCCACTTCTTCTTTTCTGGGGATTACGACAATTAAAAATAAAACTAATTATTCGTATTAATTTCACAAAATTATTAGTAGTCGAAAAAATATGTTCAATCATAGGAATGTCATTGGAAATAGACAAGGTGGTAAAGTCATGAGTAATGTTTGCGGAGTCTCTTTTTAGTTCGTTTAAATAGATCTCCTGATCTGGAACTACTAATAATTGTTCGTTGTTACATATATCTAATGAGTCCTTCAGAAACTCTGGACCAGTCCACCATTTGTGATTCTGAATAAGACTTTCAGATTTTTCACCTCTTGTCAGCAGGTCTGCAGGATTCTCGGACCCTGCACAGTGAAACCACCTGGATGGGTCTGTCAGCGATTGTATCTCTTTTACACGGTTGGACACGAATGATTTCCACCTATTTGCAGATCCCTTGATCCAATAAAGAGCAATCTGCGAGTCTGTCCATAGAAACATAGAAGATGGTCCCTTGCGATCTAGCACCTTCTTTACCTCACAAGTTAAACGCGCTGCTAGTAACGCACCTAAGAGTTCTAGCCTGGGTAATGACACCTTTTTCAAGGGTGCCACTCTGCTTTTTGATGTAAGCAAATTAATGGAAGATTGGGTCTTGGAATATGTTTGTAGATATATGACAGCACCATATGCCCTGGGACTGGCATCGGCAAAGGTGTGCAGTATTAATTTATATTCAGAGTCTTCAGGGAACTGAAGCACATTTCTAGGAATCTTTAGTTGTGCTAATTGGGGTAACTCGGAACACCATTGTTCCCACAGCTTTGAAATATCGGGGGGTAATTCTTCATCCCATGTTAGATTTCTACTCCATAGTTCTTGAAACAACCGTTTAATTCTTATAGTAAATGGCGATATGAGACCCAAGGGGTCAAAAATTCTGCCTGCTACTTGCAGAACGAACCTCTTCGTATTTTTTGCCTTGTATAAAAATTCTAATAAATTATCGATTTCCATCATCAACATGTCCTGTTTAGGTTGCCACAACAGTCCCAATACCTTATGAATTTTATTTTCCTCAAAGGCCTGAGGTAAAGTACTAAACCCGTTCTTCTCCCATGATTCCATTACTAATTCGCTGTTCGATATCCATTTTCGGAACGTCATATTAGCTTCCTTCATAATTCTGTGTGATTGTTGTGAAATGTTCAGTGCATCTTGTACAGTGTCAGTACCGGCTATCAGATCATCCACGTAAATACAACTGTTGAGGATTTCAGTTGCTATTGGATATTCCTTCTTAAATTTATTAAGATGTTGTTTTATGGTGGCTGATAATAAAAATGGGCTTGAGTTCAAACCAAATGTTAGGCGTAAGAATCTGTACATAATAACTTTAAACTCATCACCGTTGACAGGATTGTCATCTATAAACAGGAATCTTAAAACGTCCCTGTCTTTTTAGTTGATCGAAATTTGTAAAAATGCCTTCTCTATGTCGGCCAAAACAGCAATTTTATTTAATCGAAAAAAAAATCAATAAATGGAAAATGTTCGGATTTAGGTTACTGCCTGCGTCCAAACAGTCATTTAGTGATAACTGTCCTGCTTCATGGGAACTCGCATCAAAAACAATGTGACATTTTGTGTATACACTGTCTTCTTTGAATACCGTATGGTGGGGTAAATAAAAAATCGGGTTGTTAGAATTTTCTTCCGACTTAGGAACAGTTTCAATAATTTTCATTTCTAAATATTCATCTAAAATTTTACGATAATTTTCATATAAACTTGTGTCGCGTTTCATTCTTTTTACAAGAGTAGCGAGCCATGTTTCAACTATCTTGTAATTATTGTCTAATTGTTCCCAATTCCGTTTCCATGGGAGACAGATTTCATATCTGTTATTTGTAAACCGCACTTTTTCCCGAAACCCCTCTAGAATATCTTCATTTTTTACATTACCTGGATCATCCCTAATTCCTAATGTCTCTAAATCCCAAAAGGCCTTCAAATTTAACTCATCTTGATTTTCTAATAAATGGCAATTATATTTAGTTTCATTTTTATCATGTATAACTCCACCTGCAATCCATCCTAAGTGAGAGTTTTGTAAAATTATAGAAGTGTCAGGAATTTTTATTTGACCAGCTAATAATAATTCATAATATACATCTGCCCCCAGTAACACCTGAATTCGCTGAGGTTCAAAACATCTTGGGTTTGCATACATCAAATTCTGTGGTAGGTGCAGATTTGAAATCTCTGCCGTACACATAGGGGTTAAATCTGTTATCTTAAGAACTAAAAACATGTTAGAGAATTTTTTAAATGTTCTATCTTTGTTTGAAATTTCGACATGCATTCTGTTTTTAATTTTACAGATTGCATCATTAAATCCGGAAATCACTGACCTTACTTTATGTTTCTCTAGTCCCAGAATGTCTGCTGCGGAAAAAGTAATTAGAGATATGTTACTGGCTGTATCTAGAATTGCAACAAAAGGAAAAAAAGAATTATTATTTCCTTTCAAATAAACTACAGCTGTCGAAATTAACGCACGCCAGAGTTTGATCCTAATCAATTTCATCATCAATCAATCATCAATTTTGATCATAATTATTTTGACAGCTCAAAGTCTTCGCATTTGAAATAATTTCCACTGAATTAGTATTTACTTTTTCTTCATTTTTGATCTGAGGCTGATTCATAATAAAATTACTTTGTTTATTTTCATAAGATTTCGAAAAAGTAGATGAAGTGTGGTATGGTGAATAGAAAAACATGTTTTGCACCTATTATTTAATTTATTACACCGATTAACGGTGTGATTAGATAAACAATTATAACATAACTGTAATTTTCTTATTTGATTCAATCTTTCTTGAACCGATAAATCTAAATATTTTTGACATCGAAAAATCAAATGTGGTTGTTTACAAAATGAGCAGTTAAGTTTGTCATTCTGTAAAACAAAACTTTTTTGCTTAGTGGTGATTTCAAACCTAGGTTTTGTAACGATGTTGGTTTTTTGTCCATTTTCTAAAGCTTGAGCTCTTTTCAATAAAAAATCAATAAAAACATTCCATTCAGGAAATTCATTACAGTTAAGAGACATTTCAAAAGCTTTTCTTGACTCATCATCAATTCTTTGTAACACAAAATACATGAGAATGGATTCCGATAAATTGTTATGTTCTAGTCCTAACTGTTTCAAGGCTCTTAAGTTGCTCAATAAATTATCTACCAGATTGCGTATTTCTTTCGCGTTTTGAATTTTTATTTTGTTATTACTCAATCACTCTGAAATGTGACTATTCACCAATAATCTTTTGTTTTCAAATCGTTTTTTTAAAGCTTCGAATAAAGAAGTATAAGAATCATCAATATTTTGTAATTGTTTCACAGGGCCAGTTAAGGCTGATTGTAAATAATATAGCTTTTGCACATCATTTAGCTCAACATTATTATCAATTAAAGTGGTGAATTGTAACTTAAAATTCATCCACTCTGTGTAACGACCCGAAAATATGGGTAGATTAATTGACGGCAATTTGATTTTTGCCTCATTAGAACTGCTTCTATCATTACTAATATTATGACTTTCAACATTAGAAATACTAGGCTTTATTAAATCAAGAAGACTTACTTCGATAGCTTCTAACTGTTCTTCGATTTCGGTCAAGGAATTTTCGAAATCCCATAAATCCTCATCAGATATTATGGAGTAGGCTTCGTTCCTTAATTCATCAGTCTTCTTTTTTAACATTTGAAGAGAATTTAATTTCAGATCCAGTTCTTTAGGGCCGAGTTTTGTTTTCAATGCATTTGATATTCTCGTAACTTGACCGCGTAATTTCCTCGTTTTCGATTCAGGACCACGGTTCCTGAAATCGCTGGAGTAGCAACAGACATTATATCTATAAATTCTATAACAACGTTATTCGAGTACTCCAAGGGCGTTGATTATATAACAGTGTTCTAAATGAGCGCTGCGGCTCGAAGGGCCAAAAACTTTGTCAGCGATAGCCCTAAAATGGACTGTAGAAAATGCTTAAAAATACTAAATGAAGTGTGTTGCGTATTGGATGGATTGTCCACATTTACAACACATAACAAAAACATTTATTATTTACAAAAAAATATTCCAAAGGGACTGGCAGTGGTTGGTACACTGCGCTTACGTCTTAAGAACACATCTTACTCAGCTTCATCTACTCATCTGGCGGGGAATTTTCGCCCGCGCTCCTTTCAGTCCAGAGCGCTTGCAGCGCCCTCTCACTATCAATTATGATGCACGGAGGAAACATGTGCATCTATCCTTAATGCATAAAAAAGCTAAAATAATATGTCCTTTAGTTCAGCTGTTTTGTGATAGGTCAGATTTTATTTTTAAATGATTAAATATGTGAAAAATTCAGTTTGAGGGGTGGAAAAGGTTTATAAAAGGTCTATTTTTAAAACACAGAATTTTGTTAAGGGTGTTTTGAGAGTAAAATTTTTTGAAGGATCCTGTTTTAAGATGAAAAATTTTGTGAAGGACCCTGTTTTAAGATGAAAACTTTTAAGAAGGGCGCTTTAAAGGACCCAAATTTTTCCTAAACGGATCCTTACCAGTGGTGTAGTCGTAAAAACAACAGAGGGTATAAGTTCAAGGCAGAGGGGTATACTCTAGTGTATATGTACTATAGTTTTCTTGAGAAACAGAAGGTATACAGTGTCCCTTAAAAGAATCCAGATGGTATACGGCGTATACCCTCCACTACATCCCTGATCCTTGCCTCAAGTCAGACCTGACCCTAGCAATCAAATAAACAACATCCTTTGAATTGATGTGTTTCAATTTTTCAATCATATTTATCATATCTTCAATCAATCATGTCTTCTTCAATTTCATCTACCATTGTCAATAGTATCTTACTGTGATAGTTCTTTTTTAGTATTCCCAAAATGCCCTGATTCATCGGCTGGCATATGGCAGTTACATTAAGTGGCAGAAACACAGCCTACACAATGCTAGCGGCATTGTGTAGGGATAATATGTAGCGAGAAAACGTGCAAAAAGACGTTCGTCTGACATTAGCCTTAATGTCCCCACTTTGAAGCTCCTCTGCATCAGGTTGTGGCGGGCATTGTCTAACGAAACTGATTTTTTGAGGAGGCCATTTTCTTTCAAAAATTTCTCTGTAGAAGGAACAAATTCCTTAAAAAAAAATATTCTTTGAAAAATTCTCTGCTCATCCACACACTTTTTTGATTGTAGCATTTTACAGAAAGAGTGTTTTTACCTTTATGATTATGGAGCTTAGGATAAGACTGAATGCTAGATAACTGAAAGTTGGATAAGCGAGACTCTACTGTATATAAGAAACTTTACTTTCTTTTGAATTAATATAATTTTTTTGTATATAAAATTAATTATTATTATATACTGTGATAACTAAGCAATCATGAAACTCAGTTTTATTAACTGACTTTGAACAAGACATTATAAAATTCATTTGATTGGTCTAGTTTGGTTTTGTTTATGATGGCCAATTATCTACACGAGGGATATGGGCCCGAGCGGGGATGGGTGCCCTCCATGGGGGTCTTTCTAAGGGAACCTAACCCGTATTTACGCAAGGAAATCCAAGGTTCGAAGAAAACCACGGAAAACTCTGAACAATTAGGCTGACAGGCACGATTGGGTTCGAACCCAGCACCTCCCGTCTACCAGCTTTGAGAGCAGAACCTCTTGGCCACTGGTGGGGCTAAAATTCATTTGAATGCTTTTTTTTTATGTACATTCATGCATAACTTTTGAATGGATGCTCTGATTTTCATCATTACTTTTTTGTTGGAATGGGCTTCTTCTAGTGGTGCTTCCATTATGAATTTCATCAAGGTCCAAAAATAGAAAGTTTGTCTTTCTCTCTGATTTCTTGTCTTTATTTGATACTAGCTGTTACCCGTGACGTCGTTCACGTAACATAAAAAGAAGAAATGAATTAATTAAGCAAATCATTTCCCTTCCGATAATTAAAAACATATATAATAAACCATTTCTTTATCACATTTTATAGGAGACAATCTTTAGACATATATTACGCTATCGTACGTGGCACAGAAAGCACAATTATTTGTTAATTGTTTAATGCCAACGCCCAAATGAAACACATCTCGTTGGATATTGAACAGCATTTAATGCATCCCCAAACCTATAAGGGGGTTACCATAGGGCACTCTGTTCTGCACCAAATACAGCCAAGTTTGTCACCAAAAGTGACGCCAACTTGGCGATATCTCTAATATTTCGCCAAATTCCCATAGACTTCCATTGTAAACCAATAGGGTTTACTTGCTTACAGAAAATCAACAAACTGAGATATTTTAATGCAACAAAAGCTAATATTAGCTTAAGGGATTATATTAATTATATTTAACACTCTCGCTGAGTATTTTTTTTTTTTTTTTTATCAAAATAGGTTCAAAAATTGCGCATTTTTTTATTACATGTTTCAAATCTATATATAGCTTAGAAGCTTAAAGTTTAAATATGTGAACATTTTTTGTAAAAGAGTTCAGGATCTTAGATGGGATAGGACATTAGAAATTAGGCGAAATCAAGGCTGTCACTGGAGACTATTTTTATAGTCTCGCACCACTATTGTGAAAAAATCAATTTTGTAGTATAGTTATCTTGTAGATGTAGTTTAAGTCTATGTGGAATTTTAGTATTTAAAAAGTGGTCCCAGTTGAATTAAAAAATAGTCACCAGTGGAAAAAATGAATCCCTGAGGAAATCTCAGATTGCACAAATTTTGCTACTTTTACGTTTCCCGAGGAAATCTCGGGTTGCGAAGCGAGAGAGTTAAAGGAGTCCAAGTAAATTAAATTATGAATAAAAGTAACATGATGCAATGCTTAGCATGCTTTCCCAAACATAAATCTTAAGGAGATCAAACTGGTCACCAAGGGCGGCTAGTATGAGTAATTTAAGGTATTTCTTTATTATAGGATCATTGACATAACTCAGGTTTATAGGCTGAACCAGGATGTCTGTTGTCTGTTTATATCATGAAGTAATAAGAAAATGTCACAGATGTCATATACGCACCAGGTTACCTAATTGTTGCCAAAATAGAATATTTTGCTTGACATGGTAACCTCGCTATTGTTGTTTATTTATTAATAAATTGTTTATTTACTTTAATTTTCTTTTAAAATTATATAAATTAATGAAACTTTTTATTTATTTATTGTTATTTCCTTTTTTAAGTAATAGAACATAATTTAAAAATATACATGTAACTTGTATTCGAAAACAGTGTTTTCGCCAAATTGGCATCAAAAACAGATCGCGCCAAACCAGGTGTGTATATGGCACCTGTGGCAAGAAAATTATCGGATGATACTTTTTTATATGTTTTACAATCATACTTGGCATCAAAGGTGGACGAAGAAATGATCATCTAGAATATTAATAAGTCTTTAACACACAAAAATCAAACCTGTTTACAACAATATATTTATTTTTGCACCAAATTTCTTTCCCTAAAAAAAGCAAATTGACTACGAACCCGATTACAGAACATAACCTTTCTATCTAGTTCATTTTTTACTTTTTAAGAATGAAAATACATATTTCCTGCTAATCATTACGTCATTTTCGACATTGATAATTTTACTGTGCATATTATTGACATTTGCTATCCATTTACTCTTCAAAAGTTTTTTTTTTTTAAATGTTAAATTTAAGTTTAAAACTTTATGTTAACCGTGTGCAGACGATAAACTGTAAATATTGATAACAATTTTCTTTAAATAATAAGAATTAATACAATAACACAATCTCATTTTATTTCAACATCAAAGCTTATCCGTTTTATTTTGCATATATGACGTCACATTTGCCTTCATTCCGCACTTACTCAAAATTCATGCACCTTGTATTATTAAAAATACTTGAAAATTTCCGTTTTAATCTCTCAATTGGAAATTAAATTATTATGCTGGGTTTTTATTTTGTGGCAATGAAAAAAGGAAGATGGTTAAATTTTATTGGAAAAATGTCAATTCATTGTGTATGAAAAATAATGAAATTTTGGATTATTAAGCAAAATATTTGAATAAAATATATTAAACATAGCCTATGTTCATTTCCGGGTTGTAATCCATCTATATCCAAAAATACAAAAGCATTAATTCATCCGTTTAGACGTAGAGTTCATTCAAACTTTCGGACACACATTGACATTTATAATATTATAAGGATTATACTCTTTAACTTTCATAAAAATTCCCCAATCACCATGAAATTTTATTGCCAATATATTGCTAACGTACACAGTATTAATGTTTATAAAATATTTGTCATATAGTGTATTTTTTTTTTCTTTTTTACAAGGACACATAAAAAAATATCAATAAATGATAATTTAACTGTACCATCAAATTGAGCAATATTGGCAACAACAGGATTTAAAATTAATGCAGATAACAATAAAGGTTTGCCACAAACACTTTATTGTCCCACTCTTATTAAAAGATTTCAACTGGCATGCTCTGTAAATATCAATACAATAAAAGTAAGAAACAATATCTAGACATTTCTATTTTATTCTTAAAAATTACTTGTATTTGGAAGCATGATTACCACTTATTTTCTCAAAGAAAAAAAAAGTCAGCCTAATACATATTACTGCTAATACAGATTTAAAAAAAAAAAAAAAATTCGTAGATGGAATATTACTCCTTTCAATCTAATCTTTTCAATCAGCTTTCAATCTAAGAGCATGTAAAATACACATTTAAAAAAAGACAAGACATATTAGAGCAATATTACACTTTTAAATAAGAAGACAGATATTTTGTAGTAAATAAATTAAAAAAACTTCAACTTCCATACAGTTAAATATGCCTCAGTTAATGTCAGTTAAATATGCCTTATAAATTTTCTGAATATATTTTAATAATGATCCCCTTCATAAATATTCAGTAAAAGTTAAAGGTAATATCCATAGATTTTTTTAATCAAATCCTGGTATTCTATAGATGTGGAGCAAACATTCAAACCATACTTTCTCCTTTAGATACAAATTTTCAAAAAACACAAAAAACTGATAAATTAGAAAATAACTTGTATTTAATTCTATTTTTTATTGTGTATTTTTATTGCTGGTTATTAGAAAGAATTGTAAGCATACATAAGATATTAAACGTAAGACAAATTAATAAAATGCATTTAATATTTGGAGAAATCAGGTTTTGACCGAATTCAGAGGAGGAAACATGTTTTGATTGTTTGACAAGTGGATAAAGCGCTTTCTGAATGAAATAAGTTCTAACTCACGAATAATACAAAAGCATTATTTTATTTGATAATACCGAACTTGCGTTGATTATTGATAAAATAAAATGACAAATTATGGTACCTAGTAGTATTTATTAAATATTTGCTAAATAAATACTCGTTTGCCAGAAATCCACTTCAAATTTCAAAACCAATATCTTCATCCAGACAGTCATACACTCCCCCCTCTTCTTCATTGCAGACTGGTAAATCATGGATAATGTGGTTGTGACATCATCAGGTTGATTTTGCATCTGTTCACCATACATTACCTTCAAAACTTTGTCAACATCTTTTTTCTTTTTAACTGATATGGCATGGCTAAGAGGAAGAGATTCTAAAGCAACCATTTGAACACGGACAACAGTAACTCCATTTTTAAGAAGATTTACATCATATTCTTAACTTAGATCTTGAAATCTATAATTCTGGAAGCCTTTAACCTTAACAGTTCTCTTATATTTTTCTAAAACAATCAGTTTCAATTGTGATATATGTGGTAGGTTTCGAAAGTATGCATTAAGTTACAACTGTGATTGGCAGACTGGAGACATTACTGTTTGATTGAATACAGGCTTTGGAGGACACACTCTTTGATTGAAACGTCAAGTTTTAAAATTGGTTTATAATCGGAGAAAAACGTTTTTTGGTTAAAAATACCGTTTATTCCTGTGCAATTTAACATAGAGTTCATAAAAATAACAATAACTCATTTTTTTGTGAGACATATATATATATATATATATATATATATATATATGTATATAATATATACATATATATATGTATATATTAGTAATAAAACCTATTGGTACTAGAATAAACAATATTTAAAAAACATATCATTCAATAAAATATAATACAAAGTAGGTTTAAGGCAATGGGTAGTTAAAATAAGAACATTACTAACTAACAAAAACTTTTTGTTTGGGTTGAAGGCTAGTTTATAAAAAAGAGGGGTACTTATAAATAAAATGCCTATGACAGAGGTGTGAGATCCACAGGCCCCATATAATAATCTGGGCCTAATTGTAGCAAACTTCTAGAGATATTTTCTCTAAATAAATTTTAACAATAACATTTTTTTAAATAATGCTAAAGTTCTAGTTTTCTTTTAAATATAAAAATCATGGAAATAGAATGAATAATAATTATCAAGATGGAGCTTGGTGCAATCTAATTGAAATGTAAAAATGACATCAATTTTGTTAAAATAATCTCTAAACCTACTTTTATACACGAATTTAACTTCCTTGAAGCTTCTCATATTTATAAACACTTTCAAAATATTGCTAATTGTGAATTCGCTATTCCCCATTATAAAATTGTTGGAAATATTACATAAAAGCTTCTTTTTCATATATATATATATATATATATATATATTTTAAGCATTTTCTCACTACTTCGGTTCAATTTGCCATCTTTTTTCCCTATTGGCTGTTACCTGAAATCTTCTGTTTTCCTATTGGTCAATAAACCTTTAACTTGAATCCCAATCTTTCCTATATATGTGAGAAAATTTCCACCATTCTTAGCACTGAGGAAGGTATGCTATATGCTAGCGAAACCGGTATGCTTAAAATTTAAATTTTCTCGTGCTTTTAATGTTCTTATTTTTACATTTCAAGAATGAATAATACTAGATACAATTTTTAAAAGTCAGATCAATTAATGCAATGATAGAATGTCATGTATTAACTAACATTATTTTCCATAGCTATTCGTCTGACAGCAGGTGTAGTTAAAACTTTATTGGAGAAATATGTGAATTCTATAGCTTCAGATCCTGCAGGGGCAGCTAGCTGATCTTGAACTTGATCAACTTGCTCATCGGAACTTGCTAAAATAACAAATTGTATTTTTGAGCAATCAATTCAATATTAAAACAAGAAAGAAAAAATTATGCGTTAAGCATAGATTATGAAACACTGTACGACACATTCAGAATAATGCAACAAAATTGCACTGTTCTGTTTATTAAATTAAAATATTATGTATAATTCAACCATATGGAAATGCACAACACATTTGAAAACCCAATTTCAGCTGTCCCCATCTACAATCGGAAAATTATCTTAATTCTTTGAGCAGCCATGTATATAATATATAGATTTGTATCTTTTAACTACATGCATTCCAAAATTTAATTCAGTTAAGAAATACATATACCTCTGTTGAAAATTCCTCTTCAGCAATTTTTGCTAAGGAGATTGATACGTGAATTCTTTTGTATAGCCCTGTATATGAGTTATAGGATTTATATACAATGAGTAACATGCAATTTTTTTTTTTTAATTTTAAAGTGCATACTGAAATTTAAAATGCACTTCCAGCAATTAAAAAAAAAAAAAAAAATATTTTAAATTGAGGATTTCTTGCAGTTTAAGTAAACTGGAAGTTAATAGTGGGTACAGTCAATGATTACTTTTGGTATCTGAATTACTGTTGACAGTAAATTGTTTTTAAATTTAGCAACAATGGCAGATGATGATGATCAGATAGCTAACATTAAAAAAAAGACTGCTTTTTTAGAATATTTACATCTAATTGAGACTTTTAGTGGCGAGGGAGGCTCAATAGCATTTAAGCAATTCCTGACAAGTTTTGAGCGCCTCTCAAATTTATTTTCCTGGAAGGAGGATGAAAAGATTTTTGCTCTGCAGAGCAGACTAACTGGTTCAGCTGCTAACCTATTAGATAAATATGTTAAAGAAAAAAAGACTTTTGATGAAGTGATTAAGAGTTTGCATGATAGATATGAAGTTAAAGATTCACCAGCTATGGCTCTGCAGAAATTTTTAAACTTTAGGCAAACACCTGGCATGAAAGTTAGAGATTTTTATGATAAGGCAAATGAACTTTCAGCTACGGCTTTGTCAGTAGAAGGGTGTGCAGATGCGGTGGTTCAAAGTAGCCAAAAAGCCATGCTCAAATGTATGTTGTTGTGCAATCTTGCTCCTGACATTAGAAAAGGTGTGGTGGCAAAAGATCCTACGTCGCCGGAGGAAATATTAAAATATGCACTGTTAGAAGAGCGGGCTTGGGATAGTGTTAAGGCCTGATAGCGCCCTCTATCGCCTTACAGAAATAGGAATCACTTATGCAACATAGAAATTTCTCACAATTTCAGTAATTAATTTAAAAGCAACTAATTAAAAATTTAAGAATTTCTCTAATGAAACATTTAAGTTATTTACCATCAAATCTTGATGGGCACTTCTAGTATATTTTAAAACCAGAATCTATTTTAAAGATAATTTTGTTAAACGTAAATAAATATATAAACTAAATATAGTCTGTTTTGGTTTAAGATAAAATATTTGAGAAGCACAGAAAATATTATTACATAAATAGAATTTCAGCCATATTTTGAAGAAAAAAAAAGTAGCTTGAAAAAAAAAATTATAAATGTAATATTTTTTTTATTTCTAACATAAATAATTATGTATCCTGTATAAATAATCTCTTCCTGAAAATAAAGATTTGGTGGTGCTTTACCAGTATAGGGGCATTGGCGGGAAAAGGAAATTTGGCAAAATATTTTCTGGCTACCTATTCACTGTTTCATATATACAAGTAATATTTTTTTTGAATATTTATACCATTTATTTATTATATAGGAGCTATTTGTCTTATTTTTTATATACAATGTTTGTATATAAAAAATAATGATGATATATATATAAATAAAATGTTTATATAAGTAAAATATGTTGGCTGATTACAGGGTTCTGTTCCTGTTCTGTCACAAAACTCCCTTCTCTTAGGCTGAGCACATGAGTTAATTTTGTCATGAATTTTGGATATTTTCCATCCAGTGGTGGCTCGTGCCAATCTTCACTGGTGGGGCCCGGTCCTCATAACATATTGTAAATTTTTATGTATTAATATTTGTTGTTTAAACATGAAAACAAATTATTTAAAACTAACTATTATTTAAAACTTTCATTTCTTACTTTTGTAAAAAAAAAAAAAAAAAAATTAATTATTTTTTCAAGTAATCAACGTTAATTTCAAATTTATCAAATTAATTACAATTTTTAACATACCATTAATTGCCATTATTAACATTGAACATACTTTGATCAATCATTATTTAATTAAAAAACAAATATACAAAATAATAATAATAATGATAATAATATTAATAGTAATAATAATAACAATCTCACAACGTTACAGAAAAAAAATATAAACTTTACTTGCAAACATTGAAACTGTTCAGAAATTAAAATTTAGTACATTATTTAAATAAAAGTTTGGTATGTTTTTAGATGCGCAAATCTTTCACTAACTTTAAATTTAATTACCATTATTCACATTAAACTTACTCTGGTCAAACATTATTAAATTAAAAAACAAATTCACAAATCAAACAAAAAATAATTATCCCATAATTTAATAGAAAAAAATACACATTTTTCTTGCAGAGATTTAATCCATTCACAAATTAAAATTTAATGCATTATTTAAATAGAAATTAGGCACGTCGATTTTTTCGACTAGCAAATCTTTCACTTACTTTTACATCAAATTCTGATATTGTACTAATAAAATCTTTGTGGACTGAAAGAACAGCAAGAGTGTGCTTAATCGTTCCTGTCCCATAGAGTTTTTCAAAAATGTTTTAAAATTTTCTCTCATTTGCTCTTGAACTCCAGTATGACACCCGCTCACAACAGCACACCGTCATATGCTTGCGCAACAAGCTTATCTTTTAAATAAAACTTTTCTAAATTTTGAGTTAAGATTATAGTAAGTCCCTCTGCTGTTTTATCATAGACATCAATAAATTGAACAAACCTTTTCAAGGGTTTGTTGTTTTTTATATATCGTAAAATGATAACAAATTGCGAAGTGCAGCTTACATCAATATAGTTTCGTCAGCTTGTAAATCTACAAAATTAGAAGCAGAAATCTCATTTTTAACTTCATGCATATACGTTTCATATATACAATCCAACAGCTCATATTGTATAGTTTTTTAAGTATTTTTAGATACTGTAGCATTGTTTAAATGTCTTCCAATATAGTGTCCAGTTTTGAGGCGTATGTGACCAATTCTAAAAACATACCTCGGTTTACGATTTAGCACATACCTGTTCTTCTCAACCATTTCATTATGTTTTTGTAATGAAATCCTGTAACCTTCATCCAACTGCACTACAATATTGACAGTTCCGAAGGTTTTATAGTTAAAAGCATTATTTAAATGAGTAGTATTCATTTCATGTTTTTTTTACTCTTTCAGAAAAATGCTTCAAATCGTTACAGCCGGCCATACTCCATAATTTCATCCCTCCAAACAATAAAAAATAAAAACAGAACAATGCTTTTTTTTCTTCACTTGCTGAAATACACAGAAATTTTTGATACCACTGTGTAGAGAAATAGCGTAGTTTTCCCCCATCTTTTCGTTGCATTTCAAAATTCTTCGGTTGATAAGGTCCCAGGCGTTTAATTTCAAGTTTTTCTTCCAAATTCATTGTTGAAAAGGGCATAATAAATCATCTACAGAATTCATTTTTTTATTTCAAGAATTTAAGGGTGTGTTCGAAAAAATATTTTTCCACCCTCAACAGCTCGAAATTTTCTGGGACACTTTCAGACTCATTTTTAAAAGTAAAAACATGAAACTTGCTGAGATGATTTTTGAAGTGATGTTTAAGAGGCCGTGTGGTTTCATTTTTCGCTCAATTCAATAGAATTTGATTTTAAAACAATTATTTTCTCATTAGGACCCTTTTTTTCATCCCCAGATCTCCCGCTTCAGAAAATTCGGTTCAAAACTCCCACTTTGATAGCATTTTTTTTGCAATATTTTCTGCATTTTTCAAAAAATCGACAAGCAGGTCCCATTATGTAGTTTCTAAATAAGAGAATTTGCCAGTTTGATGCGTTTGAGAGTAAAAATGAATTTAAAAATAAATCAGAAAATAAGCAGTTTGGATTGGAATACACCTTAACAATAACATGTGTCTCCGTTTAAAGAGAGTACAGAGTACTTAAAGATCGCGTAATTCAACGAATAAGCAACAATAGTAATACAAATGTCAACGAATATTTTTGAGAATCCCCGTATAACAAACTTTGGATCAAGGGCACTCTCGCCCAGTGCCCCCCATTGCAAAAAAAATACGGAAGATTTAGCTCTAAAAGAGCAATACATCGCCAAAATTGAATGACACGTGAGGGAGGGAAATACTCATTATCGCGCCAAATGGGCACAAATGTCTTGTGCCCCAATACAGTAACCTTGGTGTTCAGAAGTAAGTAGTGGCCAGTAAAGTGATTTATTGCCTCTGAGAAAGAAATAGATGCTGAGAGTCGATAACGGATGAGTGGGCACGATGTAAGAAGGAGTTTCTTTGCAATATATTTTTAGTAAACAGTTCTTTTTTTTTTAAGTTTTAAATTAAAAATATGAATCAAAATTTTTTAAATGAACAGAAAATTCTAGTGGGGCCTGGCCCCAGTGGCCCCAGTGGACCGGCCGCCCCTGTTTCCATCACAGGGCGAAAGTGTCATGTTGGGAGGGAACTTTAATTTAATTGGCTCAATGTTCTTTATTAGGTGTGGTCTTTTGATGCAACAGGTCTGACTCAAGCCTGATTGCACCACCAATGGTAATTTCCACACATGACACTAATAGTTATTTATGTTTTAATAAATGTCAGATAGAAGAAAGCTAATTAGGATTTATGACCTTATCAACTACTAATTTCGACACTGATTATAATTTATAACCTACATGTAATCATGAATCTAATAAATTTGAGGAAAAGTAATTAGAATTTAGAGCCTAAATATAATGAACTGTCATATTTGAAAAAGTTAATCACTATTTATGGTTTTAAGTATTCATTTACCTAATGGTTATTTTAACTCTAGTTTGATTTTATGAGCCCAATAACTGTCATAATGATAGTTGATTGTGATTTATGGTTTTAAGTACTTATCAAATATAAACGTGTCAAAATCAACTTCTACTTTATTAAATGGACTTCACAAACATTAATGTTCATAATAGGTAATTTCTTTAATTATCATTTCATATATATATATAGCCATAATATAATTACAAATCATCATCTATTCCTATTACAATAATTAATTTAATAAATTTAGCAGCAAATTATAACTGTAACATTATACAAAATACAGATGGAACCCCATACATGTAATATTAATTAAGCAAAATCCACTAATAGCCAGCACATCGCATACGATTAATCCATATTTACATATGAAAAACCACCAAAATATTTTTGAAAAAAAAAAATATTAAAAACTTATGAAACAAGAAACCAGCCAAAAATTGTTGAACACTTAAAAGACATATTGTAAACAGAGAATAGATCAAGTGGAAGGAAGGATGGAGTCGGAAGCTTATATAGCATTTCACTTCATCAGGGATACATAAAACACCAATATAAGCAAAAGCATAGTCGATTTCTGTACAAGAATCCAGCATAAGCTAAAAATAGATTCCTGATGTACCCAATCGACCACACACCATAAAAGAAGGCTTAAAAATCCCATGACATGTAAATTTAATAATATAAAAAATTTAATCATAACAAGATCCTTAATAATAAACAATTGTATATACCGGGTGTCCCAAAAAGGACTGACTGATTTTAAAATTCAATAACTTGCAAACGGTGACAGATATTTAAAAAATTCTTGCAGGAGGGTTATGCATAAGGTCAAAAGTTTTATTACAGTGATTTTCGATTTTAGTTCGAATTACAAACAATAGATGGCGCTGTAAGCAATAGTCGCTAAATACAGGCTCGATTTCTGGTCCTTTCTCTTGTTCCATGCTGAAAAAGGAGATGGAAATGTATTATCCGGGCCACGAAGTGCCAAAAATCGAGCCTGAATTCAGCGACTATTGATCGCAGCGCCATCTATTGTTTGTAATTCGAACTAAAATTGAAAATCACTGTAAAAAAACTTTTGACCTTATGCATAACCCTCCTGCAAGAATTTTTTAAATATCTGTCACCGTTTGCAAGTTATTGAATTTTAAAATCAGTCAGTCCTTTTTGGGACACCCGGTATATATATATATAAGCATAAGGGTTTAGTTTGTTTTTGTAGCTGTTTATATAACTTGGAAACAAATCTCAGTTTCTGAAGATTAAAACAAAAACTTCCATGACCCCTGTAGTAGAAAAGTACTGATTTTTCTACCAGGAACAAAGCACATGCATTAAAAATAAATAATTAAACATGAAAAGAAGAAAGGATTTGCGTACAAATGACACTGTTCAAAACACATATACCAACAGAATAGTTGGTGAAAAAATTTAAGTATTTGATGAAGGTTTAAACTTTTAAAAATTATTTTTCATGATTACAGGAAATAGGTAAGGATTGCCTGTAGTTTATCACCACACTTAGCAATATTGCACAACACAACACACTACAAAGCAAAATCAATGGTATTCTGATTATGGATGACTATCTGCCATAATGGGGGTAACATTTATAATCAGGAGACCATTCCATTTCTGTTTTTCAACGTTGCAGTGTGATGTTGTTAAGAGTATTTTTAAATCACTAGCAATCTGCCAGGTCATCCACATCTATTTCAAGGTAAGCATTTTTTTTTTTTTAATATTTCAACCTTCACCAAATATTAAAATAAACTAGCTGTT
Organism: Maratus speciosus; assembly: GCA_963932465.1. Lineage (NCBI taxonomy): Eukaryota > Metazoa > Arthropoda > Arachnida > Araneae > Salticidae > Maratus > Maratus speciosus. The sequence goes on from OZ010794.1 coordinate 545,621,065, forward strand.
TAACCCATTCTACACACAAGAGTTCATGCATTTAATTCTAAAACCAAAATTAAAATCAAAATTTTGTCGAATGATAATGTTGCTATGGCCACAGACGATAAAACGATATCTTTGGAAAAAGGGAATAAATAGAATAAAAAGTTATGTTGATATTTGTGATAAAATGTTTTTCTTTATTTTTAAAAAAAGGTAATAACTAAGCACAATTAAATAATTTTTAATTATTTGCCAGCGAGTTAAAAGAATTATCGTAATACCTGCTACAGCTTCTTAGTATTGCAGCATGGCGTATGTAATATGTATATCTCACATTGCAGTAAACATTTAGAGCTTGTTAGAACTCGTGCATTTATGGGTAGAACATAAAAAAGGCAAAATTTCGTCAAAAACATAAAAAAATATATATATTTAAAATTTTTGAATTTTTTGCCCCAACTGTTCATGGGCCCCTTACCAGCAACTCGTGTGCCAAATTTCGTAGCCCTGCGCCCTGTGGTTTCCGAGTTTTTGAGGTTACATAGATACGTGCACGGATTTTAATAGGATAGATTTCTTCACCAACTCTGTATTGAACAATCTCTCTTTTTTAAATGATTATACATAAAAATAAATCCTAAAATAAAAAAGCTTATTCATACAGGAAGTTATTAAAAATAAGATTTTAAAAGCATACAACTATCTTCTTCCAGTAGCTCAATATCCACAAGAGGTAAACCAACTTTGGCTGTGTCATCCACATTGTAATAAATTTTACGAATATAACCATCATATCTACTGGTGATGGTAACAGATGCTTTATCACTTTGAACTTCACATATACTGTCAAATTGATTAACTTTATCTCCTTCTTTGACATACCTATGAAACAGAAATAAATAAGTAAAATTTCAAAAATATTTTTTAACTTAGTTCTGAAATAGATTAAAATCTTTTAATTTTTATAGGGAAGAGACTTTAATTTTTTTTTCAATTAAACTATGTGAAGCAAAAATTCTTTTGGCATTTTATTTAATTATTAGTAGCAAGCAATTAATAAAATTGAATAATTTTTCTTAATTACTAATTAAATTTTTAATTAAAAATAATAAACATAAAAATTTTATGTGCACTTTTCAATTTTTAATTGAAAAGTACTACCAAAGAAAAAAATATATATATACTGTGTAACTAACATGCTATAGCAAGCTTATTGGCATTAACGCTGTATACCAGGAATGTAGTGGATGGTGTATGGAGGTATACACCATACACCCTCTGGAATTTTTTAAGAAGCTCTGTATACTCTCAGTTTCTCAAATAAAGCTATAACATATACTCTAGAGTACACTCTCAGTTTCTCAAATAAAGCTATAACATATACTCTAGCCGTATACTTTCAGTCTATAGTGTGTACCCTCTGGTTTATTTACAACTACAACACTGCTGCATACTATTTGATATCTACCTATTAATTTAATTGCACAAAAAAAAAAAAAAAAACTGTAAAGTTTAAAATAATGAAGACTAATTTGTAATTATTTATGAATTTCAAAAAAGTTAATAATTTCATAGCATCAAAATATAAAAAGGGTGAAGCAAGGTGTATAGACTTACCATTCTTTTAAAGTGACTTCTGATATGCCTTCTCCGATATCAGACAAGTTAAATGATACTATCTGGCTCAAGCAAGCTAATATAAAGAGAAAAAATATTTTAAAAAGCATTTTCAAGTACAGTTTGACATTTAAATTTAAAAAATACAAATTAGTGTAATTTATTGCTGAGCTACAATTCAGCAAGTTTTAATATTATAGGAAAGAAAACTGTAGGAAAGCTGAATAAGAGAACATTTGGTTTAAAATCTATTGCTATAGAAAACGTGAGAAGTATTCCCACACCTCCACATTCTACATTATATACAAAAGCAGAAAATAAGTAAAAGTCTCATGTATGATTTTCAGATATGCTAAATATATGATAGTTATGAATAAACAGAATAATAATCATATACAGTCCACTCCCTCTAATCCGCGATTCTATAATCCACAAACATCTATAATCCGTACTATATTTCAGATGTAAACAAACAGTTAAGATCATTTTTTAAGCAATTTAACGTACATTTTGACTAAAATAAAAGTTTACTAATCTGATGAATTTATTAAAAATTTTAATAAATTTTAAATGCTTTAAAAATTTTTTAATGTTTTTCTGCATTTATTAGAAGGAAATGTTCTGGATATCTTGTAAATAACTATTAGACTGCCATATTTTGAACACATTTGTTGGCTATATAAAAGGTAAAATTGTTTTTGAAGAGAGGATAGCTTTTTTGGATTTGTTTTAGAAAAACAAACTTTTGTTACTGATCAAGAAATCCTGATTCTTAAAATTCTTCAAGATTAAACTGCAGAGCATAAATTAAAAGCTATAAAGCAAACTATTGTCACTGTGATATTTAAAAATTAGAAATGTTTCTATTAATTTTGTATTACTATATTACTTAAATTTATTTATAATATTGAATATAATTTTTTTTATATGAAAAAAACAATTTTTTTTCATTTCCGTGTTATTTATTTACAATGTGATTACTATATTTGTTGATAAATTCCAAATATTAGAATGTAAACAAAGAAATGACCTATAATCCGCAAAACTCTATAATCTGCAAAACTCTTGGTCCCGACCTGTGCAAATTAGAGGGAGTGTACTGTACAGTGGAACCCCGATTTTACATTTTTCATGGGACCAGCAGTAAAAAATGTACAAAACAGGAAAATGTAAAATCAGGGTAAAATAGAGAAAAACATTTCAAGCAAACAAATATAAGAAATAAACTTACCAATAAATATCATATTAGTATTTAAAAAAAAATGTTAGTTTTGATTGCTTTTTCTTTTTAAGTGTAATTTCAGGTTTATTTTTGAATCAGTCAATCCAACCATTGGATGCTGTGAAATTCTGCATATTTCAAGTCGAGAGGAAATTTCAAGCACCTTTTCTTTCAAAATTGTGCCACTGATTGGAATCTTGGCCATACAGGCTTGTTTAAACCACTCATACAAAAATTTTTCCAGTTCCTCAAAAGGAGAGATTTTCAATGTTTTTCTATTTTTTAACGAATTTCCCAGTTTTTCAGATTTGAATTCCACAGAGACATCTAGTTTTATGATGGTTTGTATTCTAGTTCCTTTGAAAACTTTGGATTTTTCGATAATTTCTACCTTTTCGACTACAGAGAAACTCTTATGGACATCATACTTTTGAGTGGCAATCACTCAAAGGTAGTAAAAGAAAGTGACTCCACTGCGGATTGAAATGAATGAATGATGGAAAAAGAATCTTCTCCCCCCCCCCCCATTATCACGTGATGCAGGTGTGGTCAAGTGCTGATGGGCAAATAATAGTTCATCATTACTTTCTCACAGAAGTATTAACGAGGAGGAGGAGAACAGGTTTTGGTAACAAACAACCAGTTGATGACGTGGAAAGCATTGTTCTTTAACAGAAATTATTAAGAATAAATGACATCAAATCAAGATATTTTTAATGTTATCAGAATAGGAATTTTTTGGAATCGTCAAAAAATAACGTACGAAACGTGCTATGTAAAATCAGGGTTGCACTGTATGTATATATTTTTTGTCAACATCCCTTTTTCTCAACTATGTAGTGTACAACGATGAATAAAGTATCATTGGATAGGATTTTTCGCACACATCTGACATTGCATAATGAATTTAACTAATAAGCCACATAAATGATGAATGAAGTATCATCAGATAGGATTTTTTGCTCACATCTGAAATTGCATACTGAACTTTCTTGGTTAACTACTTTTAGGTTAAGTATCACCATACATATTATTTCTGATATCAACAACCCGTTTTCTATGCACATAGAAAACACACAATGATGAATGGGATATTATACAAAGGTTTTTGAACAGGCTTTTAACATAGTACACTACTCATATTTTATTAAAACAAGTTGTTTGATTGAAAAAATTGAAGTTAATTATAAGTTAATGAAATATGTAACTCAAAGAAAATAAACTCAAAAATTGCAGTGCAAAATTCTTGCATGGGTCTACTGGTAATATATATTTATAAATAATGGGGAATTTTTATGAAACACAATTGTCAAGCGAGGAGCAAGGTGCAGATAATACCCATACCATGAACAAAAATAAAAAAGACAAAAGATAGAATGTATTAAGCTGCTAAAAGATAAGGCAAGTCAAAAGAAGTAAGCAAGCACAGAATGATACTATGCATGAAGGAAATTTTATAGCTAGTTCAGGTGTATAAAAACACAGTTCTATCACTGTCTATTTCTATCTATTTATTTCACTATCTTAATTTTTATGAGTGAAAGATGTCAGGTTTTATTTAATCTCTTTGGGATCAGCGTCTGTTACATAAATTTAATTCGGTTGGCACCACTGTTTTTTTTAAGTTACCTTTACTTTTCTATTCCCCAAAATGCTCTAATTAAATAACGTAAATATTACTTTTTTATATTACTGGTACTAAAAACATATTCTGTATGCTCCTTTTGAAGATGCATATATGCACCCATGGTCCCAAATGGATTAAAGAAATAAATAAAAGGGTATATGCCTTCCGTCCCAGTTGGTGAGTGCATGGAAAGTATAAAGTCTCACTAACAAGCAGCACTGGCTATTGTCGGAAACTGCTATAGTCTTAGGTAAAATCCCATTAGTGCTGCCAACCATGAGAAAAAAGGGACATAATGTGAACCTGAACACCCCAAGTTAAAGGCAAGGACTGGCGAGTTGGGATGCACTGAATAGTGATTTTGGCCGAATACTGAATATTCGGCCAACAGGTGAACCGAATACCAAATATTCGGCTAGCCGAATAGTACCGCTAGGCCGAATACCGAATATTCGGCTTGTCGAATACTTTTATATTTCAAAGTTTAAAGGCATTAAAATGTTAAATTTTAAAACAATTTTACATAATATTTAAAACAGAAACTTTTATTCTAATAAGCAAGAGCTTTTTTCAAGCAAACTTTATGCTGAAAAAAATCTGCTTTGAGTTAAGAACAGAATAGTTATAAAAAAAATTTAATAAAATTTTAAATTTCATGGCTTCTGAGAATTAAAACAAATGAATAAAATTTTCTTAAATTCTAAAATAAACATTTTAAAATCAAAGAGAAATTGTGAAAAAATTGGAAGAAAAATTGTTGGTTGGTTGGTTGATTTTGTGACGGCCGATTATCTACACTAGGGATATAGGCCCGAGGGGGAGTGCCCTTCGTGGGGGTCTTTCTAAGGGAACCTAACCCGTATTAACGCATGGAAATCCATGGTTCGAAGAAAACCACGAAAACTCCGAACGATTAGGCCGATGGGCGCGATTGGGATCGAACCCAGCACTTCCCGTCTACCAGTTTCGAGAGCAGAACCTCTCAGCCACTGGAAGAAAAATTGTACAGGTGCATATATTTGCTTGTCAGGAAGAGACTAAAGTAAAAGTTAATAAATAATACAATCGATTCAAATTTTATATGGTGACAACTTAGCAAGAATAACTGTTCTACTCCCTTTGATCAAGCAAAGTAAGTTTTAAATGCATCCTAGATCAGTGTCTGGAGTGGGCAATCATTTTCAGAGGTTGTAAATGTTGTTCTTAAAATCTTAGCAAGAAACAGATTATTTACTGGACAATGTTGAGGAACTTGCATTTGTACATAATTAACTCCTATGAAAATCCTCATGATTGGTTAATTTTCTTAAATAATACATAACAAACAGCAAATAAATAATGTAAAAACATTCTCTTTTATTTAAATATGATTCTGTTTGTAATTATTCTGAATATCTTTATAAGTTGACTGTTAAACGTAGAAGTTGTATAAGGTTTAAAAAATAATTTTTAAAAGTTTTTTTAAGTATTCGGTTCGGCTGAATATTTCGATATTCGGCACCGAACTGAACCGAAATATTCAGTTCGGCCAAATATTTCGATATTCGGCATGCCAAATAATTTGCTATTCGGCCAAGCCGAATATTCAGCATACCGAATAGTTTGATATTCAGTCAAACCAAATATTCGGCAACATGGCCGAATAGATACTGAATATTCGGTGCATCCCTACTGGCGAGTGAGAAAAATAATAAAATATACGGAAAGAAGGGCTTACACCCAACAGCCGAAGGTATGATTGTAAAAGAAACATCCAGTGAAATTTAAACATTTTAGCTGATTGGCGATATCAAGGGGAGAGAAATTATGCAAGTTTAGTGCAGGAAGGGGGGGAGGGGGCAGAAAGAAAAGGTGAAGACACAAAGAGAGAACTATTATTTGCTGGATTATTAGAATACTTCTCTCTCAGAGGATGATTTCTTGTTTTTGTTGAGTGGAGTCTTATTTTCTGAGATATCAAGATACTTAAGCAAACTAGTAGTAAGTGGTAGTAAATTTAGAGAGTTTTGTAGTAATGTGTGAGCTATTTGAAAGCTGTGCCATAATTACTGAACAACAATGATGACGCTGGAGTTGACTGCAAAATGGTTTGGTGTTGAGTGGGTTTATTATATCTACCTCTATTCCGAGCAATCCAAAGCTTTACTTAATTGAGCTTAGTTATGTTTTATGTGACACTTGGCATTCCTAAATGAAAATTAAGTAGTTGGCTAGATGGGCCAATTAAAATAAACCAAGAATGTTTATTTGTCATTTGAATTTAATTATGTTGTGTTAGTGTGGATACCTATGTTGTTTTTAAACTCTAAGTCAATCAAAGAAATTGACCTAACTGCCTGTCATTTAATGTGGTATTGTTTGTATTTCAGCCAAGGAATACCTGACTACAATGAACCTGGGACAAGAGGTCTGCATAGGCCCATGGCCCGGCAAAATGAAGGCAAACTTTCAAACGGGTTGTCAGAATTAGAACAATTTTTTTAATGGGCTGGGCCGGGCAGATAAACAAAATAAATAAGCTGAGCTAATCTGACAAAAAAAATTAAACGAGCCAGTCAGGCCGATAAAAAATCAAGCATGGCTGAGTCTGACCAGCCTAATATAAAAATTTAAACGATGCCCTTAAATATGAACCATTTCCAATGGCTATGACTTTTGTGAGAATAAATATACATGTGCTGCATGAGCCGATGGTATTTCAGCAACATAAATACAAAAATATATGTCCAGCATAGAGATTCGTATTGGATTGTTACATTGTGTATGAACCCGGCTCAATTTTTTCAGCAGAATCAGGCCAGGCCAGGATCAGGCTCAGGGATGTAGTGGAGGGTTTACGCCGTATACCCTCTGGATTTTTTTAAGGAGCACCGTATACCCTCTGTTTCTCAAGAAAGCTATAGTGAGCCTAGTGAGGAAATTGAGGCCTAGTGAGGATACTTGACCTAGTCAAGAAGCCTAGTGAGGGTATACCCTCTTCCTTGAGCATATACCCTCTGCTTAGAACGTATATCCTCTGTTTTTTTTTACGACTACACCACTGATCAGGCTTACAATTTCTTTTTCTACATAATCAAGCCAGGCAAGAATTGGACTTCATTGCTCCCAGGATGTGCCAGGCAGGCAATATGTTTTGTAAAAATAGTAACAGCGATAATGAACTTCTGTTAACGGAATCATTGGAAATATACAATAAGGTGTTTCTCAAATTCTCTGCTCAACAACGCAAAATTTTCTGACACATTTTTAATTGTTAATTGTAATAGCTTTCATTCAAGGCAAACCTGGAATTTCCGGCCCATGCAAGTTTATTCCCGGGACAATATATCACAAATGGTGTTAAATCAAGGTGTATCTTTTATCTAACTGTAGAATGTGTTATTCCATAAATTAACATTTTTAACAGTCTAATGAATATCCTAATAAAGTTAAAACCTTAATTAATTAAAAAGGAAAACATTTTTCAGTGTTATTTATTTATTTATTGCAAATGATTAAAAAAATACTCACATGAACTAGTAGTGAAATTCCTAAAACATATTTTCTTGGTATAAGATAATCCTAAAGGTTTTAATTTAGTGCATACTACAGGAGAATACTGTAAAAAAATAAAAAATAAAAATTAGACAGTTGAAACAAATTAATTCACATTTATAATAAACGACAAAAATTATTTTGACATGTAAATTACTAAATGATGCTATAAATTATAAAACTTTCCCCATATTTAAATAAAAATTATAAGGCTTTAAAAATTAACAGAATATTCAAACTGAAAAAAAAAAAAAAAAAAAAAAAACCAATATTTCATAAAGATAATGCTCTAACAACCTTTGAAAAATAATTTTAAAAGATTAAATTATGAAATGCCTACATACATTTAAAAATATTTTAAGGAATTTTATTAAAACTATGATCACTGTACCTCAAGTTTGTGTGCTTCTTGCCCTTAGATACACACACACACTGAAAAACTAGTTAGATGTGCCAATCCCAAAACTTTCTTCTATCTTATACATCTTAATATTTCAAAAACTAGTTACACATGTTAATACTTCAATATTATTAGTTCATTACTATACCAACTTTGATTTTCATCTTAAATTTCTGCTTCAGTCAATTAAATGAACTAAAAACGAGTTAATTTATATCATGATATTTGTTAAAATTAATAGTTTTTCCTTATTCTGTTGTTATCAGATGTTTGTGAATAGCCGGCTTAGCAGGAAGTGAGTTCCCGCCTTTGCACAAGCCGCCGATGGACAATAGAACTACGAAAAATCAAGAAAAGTATACAAAAATCGCCTTCACAGAGCCCCATTACCGCGCGATATTTCCAAATTCAAGGAGGACCTGTTGGCCAAAGCCAAAACCATGCACAAAAAACTTGGTTCAATTGTATGCATATTTTATACAATTTTCGATTGTACAATAAAGAAAATGGTACAGACATCGTAATTATAGCGCACCCTTCCAGCAGAATTTTTCCAAATTCAGGGAGGACCTTCATGCCATGAACAAAAAGAAACACAAAAAATTTAGCTCAATTCTCTGCATAACTTCATACACTTTTCGATGGTATAATATTCAAAATGGCATGAAAATCACTATTACAGCGCCCCCTACCCGCAAATTTTTTCCAAATTAAGGAAGGACCTGCTTGCCATAGCCAAGAACTTAAAATAAAAATTTGGTTCAATTCTATGCATAACTTCATACACTTTTCGATGGTACAATATGCAAAATCGCTATTACAGCGCCCCCTAGTGGCAAATTTTTTCCAAATTCAGGGAGGTGCTGCTTGTCATAGCCATAAACTTAAAATAAAAATTTGGTTCAATTCTATGCATAACTTCATACACTTTTGAATGGTACAATATTCAAAATCTCTGTTACAGCGCCCCCTATCGGTGAATGTTTTCCAAATTCAGGGAGGATCTGCCTGCAAAGGCCAAAAACTTAAAATAAAAATTTGGTTCAATTCTATGCATAACTTCATACACTTTTGGATAGTACAATATTCAAAATCGCACAAAAATCGCTGTGACAGCGCCCCCTACCGGCGAATTTTTTCCAAATTCAGGGTAGACCTACCTGCTATAGCCAAAAACTTAAAATAAAAATTTGGTTCAATTCTATACATAACTTCATACACTTTTTGATGGTACAATATTCAAAATCGCACAAAAATCGCTGTTAAAGCGCCCTCTACCGGCGAATTTTTTCCAAATTCAGGGAGGACCTACCTGCCATATCCAAAAACTTAAAATAAAAATTTGGTTCAATTCTATGCATAACTTCATATACTTTTGGATGGTACAATATTCAAAATCGCACAAAAATCGCTGTTACAGCGCCCCCTACCGGCGAATTTTTTCCAAATTCAGGGAGGACCTAACTGCCATATCCAAAAACTTAAAATAAAAATTTGGTTCAATTCTATGCATAACTTCATATACTTTTGGATGGTACAATATTCAAAATCGCACAAAAATCGCTGTTACAGCGCCCACTACCGGCGAATTTTTTTCAAATTCCGGGAGGACCTACCTGCCATATCCAAAAACTTAAAATAAAAATTTGGTTCAATTCTATGCATAACTTCATATACTTTTGGATGGTACAATATTCAAAATCGCACAAAAATCGCTATATCAGCGCCCCCTACCGGCGAATTTTTTTCCAAATTCAGGGAGGATCTGCTTGCCATAGCCAAAAACTTAACATAAAAATTTGGTTCAATTCTATGCATAACTTCATACACTTTTTGATGGTACAATGGCGACAGACACACGGACAGGCAGACACATGGACAGACAGACATTTTCTATAAACATGTTTTTTGGGATCTCTGACCCCTAAAACATGTAAATCCGTCGAAAACCGGAAGTCGAAAAAAATTTTGATTACAATACTTTCTTCTATTGAAGATAGAAGAAAGTAAAAAAGTAAAACACCCATACAGTTTCTTTTGCTATTTTTTCATTCAGTTAATTTTGGACACCCACACTGTTTAAGAAATGAATATTTATTTTCAAAAACTGAATAAAGTTTTACTCTTAATTTCTTTTTTGATAACCAAATTGTTCAACAAATAGATAGAGCACCCCAAATCCAAGATTCTATAGCAGGGGTCGGTGCAGGTTTTTATTCTTGGGGCCCATTTTGTGAAAAGTAAGTTACTTTTGTGAATTTTATAATATTTTTGTGAAAAATAACATTTTGTAACGAAAGTTGAAATCCATTTACTCAAATTCGAACCAGGGTTGTTTGATTTAAATCAGCTTGATTTAAATTGCGATTTAAATCACCATTTAAATCAAATGATTTAAAAAAACAATCTTTGATTTAAATTAGTTCTTTTTTAACATTGATATTTACAGGTTAAATAAGAATCGAATTCATCATTTATGTTATAAGAAAAGTCATCATTCATTTCAGATAAAAAATTACCTTTTAATAACATTAAATAAAACTTTTATGAGTTCAAAATACTATCATTTTATGAAAGTAAATGCAATTGTATTAAAAATATTATCAATCCATAATGCATTCCTCAAAAATATTGATAAATGCTCTCTCATTTTTAAATTGTTTTTGTTTTTTTAAATGATCAGTTCATTTTTGCAAGTTAAATGCTTAAGCCATAATTAAATCTATTTAAAATAATGTATTTAATATAATAGTACTTTCAGTGCAGAGTTACTTTCTCAGATGCAGATTACACACAATTCACGAGTTTGTTTTATGCTCAGACCTGCAATTTACTGTGTAAAATATGTTGGTGATTCAAATATTGATCAGGTAATATGATCAGTAGGGTCAGGTGGGGTAAAAAGGGTATAAAATTCACTATTTTTAGATATTTGGTTAAAATTTTCTGGTAAATTTTAAATAATTAAAACTGTTTTTTTGGTATTTTCTTTACACTGCACATTCTTGGAATGAAAAGACAATTTTTATCTATTAAGCTACAAAAATATGTCTACAACTAGGGATGCACCGAATATTCGGTATCTGGCCTATTCGGCCATGTTGCCGAATATCAAACTATTCGGTATGCCGAATATTCGGCTTGGCCGAATAGAAAACTATTCGGCATGCCGAATATTCGGTTTGGCCGAATATCTGAATATTCAGCCGAACCGAATACTTAAAAAAACTTTTAAAACATATTTTTAAAAACCTTATACAATTTCTACGTTTAACAGTCAACTTATAAAGATATTCAGAATAATTAGAAACAGAATCATTTTTAAATAAAAGAGAATGTTTTTACATTATTTATTTGCTGTTTGTTAAGTATTACATTTAAGAAAATTAACCTATCATGAGGATTTTCATAGGAACTAATGATGTACAAATGCAAGTTCCTGAACATTGTCCAGTAAATAATCTGTTTCTTGCTAAGATTTTAAGAACAACGTTTACAATCTATTAAAATGCTTGTCCACTCCAGACACCAATCTAGGATGCATTTAAAAACTTCCTTGCTTAATCAAAGGGAGTAGAACAGGTTATTCTTGCTAAGTTGCCACCATATAAAATTTCAATAGACTGTATTATTTATTTACTTTAGTCCCTTCCTGACAAATAATACATGATCCTGTACAATTTTTCTTCCAATCTTTTCACAATTTCTCTTTGATTTTAAAACATTTGTTTTAGAATTTACGAAAATCTTATTAATTTGTTTTAATTCGCAGAAGAAGCCATGAAGTTTAAAATTTTATTGATTAAAAAGTTTTATAGCTATCCTCTTCTTAAATAACTCGAAGCAGATTTTTTTCAGCATAAAGTTTACTTGAAAAAAAACACTTGTTTATTAGAATAGAAGTTTCTGTTTTCAATATTATGTAAAATGATTTTTAAATTTAACATTTTAATGCCTTTAAACTTTGAAATATAAAAAGTATTCGACAAGCCCAATATTCGGTATTCGGCCAAATAGTTACTATTCGGCAGGCCAAATATTTGGTATTCGGCCTAGCAGTTACTATTTGGCTAGCCGAATATTCGGTATGTATTTGGTTCGCCTGTAGGCCGAATATTTGGTATTCGGCCAAACTCACTATTCAGTGCATCCCTATCTACAACAAAACATTTAATAGATATATGTTTACTATACCCATTTTACCCCACGCAGGTGAAAATGGGTATAGTGTGGGGTAAAATGGGTATATAAAAGTTTAACAATAAATACTGTATAAATAGATTTACCAGAAATTATACAATGAAGTAATATGGAAAACAATGTTATGCGTCTTAAAAACATCAACATTTTTTTCTTTAATATGAAATTTAAGTTAGTAGATAAACGAGAAACTTTACTATGAATCAAGCTTAGGCAAAAATGAAAACATTTTCTGGCTACATTTGTTTCTACTTGTATTCTCACCCTGTTAAATTATAAGTGTTAAAAGTCTATCAAAAGCATAAAAATGACTTAGATTATTAAATGTAGGTTCATTTAATCTTTCTATTATTGCTTTTTTTTTCTCAATATAATCTGCAAGAACGTCCATGTTACCAGGGTTGCAAAAAAGCCGGCTAAAATTAAAAAAAGCCAGGCCGGTGGCTTTTATTGGTTTTAACTGGCTTTTTTTGGCCAAAATTGGCTTTTTTTTGGCCATAATTGGCTTTTATACAATAAAGCATTGTAATTATAAACTACACATTTTAAAGTGTTTTTAAATTAGTTTTAATGACATTTAATTGATTTACAGTTTAATAAGTAACCCAATTTCTCAATAATGAGGACATTAATACTGGAATAAAACTTAGATGATTTTGCTTGTGATTTGTATTCTGAATTGCAAATATGTCAGCTAAATTTTAAAAGGGCCATACCAACTGCCAATTTTTTCATTTTTACTGCTTTATAAAATTAAAGAGGACAATGGTTACTTAGTTATATGTTTTATTACTTAATTTTAAGAGCTATTAATATACAAGTCTTATTTTATTTCTAGCAAACATTTGAAATTATATATAGTCATATTAATAAAAACACCACCATTTCTCACTATTAAAAACATTATGAATAGCATATGCATGAATATGCTTAGCAACAAGCTTTTCAAAATTTTATTTGGAGAATTTTTTTTTTCTTGTTTTAAATGCTCTATTTTTTACACACTTATGTACCACTCTCCTCAAATGAAACATCTTTTCTAATTTCTCTTTTAACATTTATAACTTAATCTCTCCATATGGACACATAAGAATGTTTCCATTTTGATGTGCTACATTTTGTCATTAAGGCTTTTAAATCAAAAAGGACAACTTTCTGACATAAGTTTTAATTTATTTTTGTTCAGAAATGCATGAAACTAGCAGCAGATGTTGTTCAGAAACTATGTAATTGTGCTGTTTTTTCTGTTTTTTTGCAAATGCAACAGATTTTTCAGAAAATAGTGTCAAAGTGAGCGTTTTGAATCGAATTTCTGCACGAAAGAAGAAACCACTCAGAAAAGGGTGAAAAAACATGTTTGTCACGTGATCAAAATCTCTTATAACTCAATAGGTAATTGATGGATGAAAAAATGGAAAACACAGTTCGATTCCAAATCGCTTCCATGGTCAGGCTTTCGAATTTTACATCTTTCCCTTAAAAAATGAATTTTTAAATGTGTCAAAACATTTTGCGCTTGTTGAGCAGAGCAGTTAAGAATAGTTTTAATTAAATATAATCTTTAAAATGTGTAGTACATGTGGAGCTATATTAGTGTTGACGCTAGAAAAAAAGGGCCGCCGGGCGTGAATTTTTCAAAAAAGTGTCTATTCCAAAAAAAGGGTACATTTTTCAAAAAGGTAACGCTGTTCTAAAAAAGGGTGCATTTTTTTCAAAAAAGGAACACTATTGAAAAATAAGGGCACATTTTTTTCAAAAAGAGCACACTTGTACCTTGTTCATAAAACATATTTTGAACTGGTTTGTTTAGAGTCCCTAGAATTTGCGATATTTTTCCGGTATCAATTGAATTACCATGGGGTCCATAGGAAGTGTTAAAAAGGGTTGCCAGGTGCATCGGAAGGGTTTAAAAGAGCCGCCGGGTGCAGAAAGGAAATATAAAGGCCCGCCGGGCGCTGCACCCTGCTAAAGCGGCTTAGAGTCAACACTATATATAATATAGAATTTCAAAACACCAGTTTAGAGCCTAACTTATATCCTTTTCAATGTTTATATATATATTTTTTCTTTTTCAGACATAATGCGTTCACAGTTGGCTTCTAGAAGTTATAAAGACTTATTTATTTGATAAAATTTAATAGAAATCGATAATTTTTTTAAATAGAAAATATTTATAAGTGTATTAAAAATTAATTGATGCAAATTTAAAACGAATTTATTGTAAACCAACTTTAAAAAATAAAAACTGGCTTTTTTTAATAAAAGCCGGCTTTTTTTAAGTGGTTAAAACAAAAAAAAGCCGGCCGGCTTTTTTTGGCCAGGCTAAAAGCCAGCAACCCTGATTGTTACTCTTGTGACCATTAGAGAAAAGTTTTGGAAAAACTTTCAATTACTGTATATACTCGCGTATAAGTTGACCCCTAACTTTCGAATGCAAACTCTGCAAAAAATCAAAAACCCACGTATAAGTCGACCCCCTAACTTTTTACATCAATTTTGCGCAAAGTCAAACAAAATATTTCACTTGCCTATGCGAAAAATAGTAAGTAAATAAAAATAAATCATTGAAAAAATTTTTAAAGATAAATTATTATTATTTGTATATTTTCTGTAATATTTTATTATTC
The DNA here is from genome assembly GCA_963932465.1 of Maratus speciosus. Lineage (NCBI taxonomy): Eukaryota > Metazoa > Arthropoda > Arachnida > Araneae > Salticidae > Maratus > Maratus speciosus. Next base: position 545,636,268 of record OZ010794.1, read on the forward strand.
ATACACATAAAAAGTCATAATTTTGCAGTATTCGAAGTTTTATTTTTTATTTGACTTGCGTATAAGTCGACCCCCCAAATTTGTTGCCGAAAATTGTCAGAAATTCCTCGACTTATATGCGAGTATGTACGGTACTTTATTATAAAATATAATTAGGATAAAATTGATATAACCAGTTAAATACCATCATGTTCCACTCACATAAAATATATATAATACCAAATATTGGACTTTCAATCATGCACCTACAGATACATTTATTTTTATATCGGGGATATCTTCCACACATAGTCTAATTTGAACTTCATTTAACATTTTTTCTTCATGTTGTCCATTTTAACTTTTTGGTGTTCCGGTTATCAGAATCATTTTTTAACCCTTTCATAATGCTTTCATTTGTTAGAACTTCATCTGCTGTTGCTTAGACATGCTTCTGTTTCAGCTTTGAAGTTTTTACTAAGATTATTTTGAGAGCTACAGAAGATTGATACATGTCGGGAAAGCAAGGATGTGTCAAAGCCACACTGCTCTTACTTTTGTCGAAAATTCTGACTTTATTTCTCAACTCTTTCGACTACCTCTTCTTAAAATTTCAAATCCAATCAGCACCTGATATGCCTTCTAGAAATGGCCGATGATTTGACTAAATTATGTACGATGGATTTTGTGTCTTTCAGATCTTGAAAATAACGCACTGTGCATTATATAAACACTTTAAAGTATTTTTAAAACTAATTCTATTCTAATTCCAGTAAAATAAAGAATTTTATTCAGAAAAGTGCTATATAACTCTTTAAAAATTACTATAAACGTTAAGCCTAACACTATACCCATTTTACCCCATTTATAAGATTTAAAATAAAACAAGAAAAACAAAAGACAATTTCTTGTTTGTAAGTTGGAAAAGTATTAGATGTACTTAATGAACAAAATGAGATCAAACATACGAGTTTGTATAAAATATTATGAGCTGCAGGAAAAAGTTTAATCAGATCACACGTGGCATGAAATTGTCCTCAAATGGTTTTACTGTTGCCACTCAAATACTACAAAAACAAAAACAAAGTAGGAGAAGAAAGCTTAAACATCAAGCAATCATATATAATTTTGAAAACTATAAATATGTTGAGAAAATTGAAAAAAATTAAGCAATATTTTTTATCTACCCATTTTACCCCACCTGACTTGGACTATAACATAATAAATATTTTGACCATTTGCCTAACACAGAATTATAGAATTCCAATTTCATCTTTCTTCTATAACTGAAAATACTTTAATAGCTGACTAATCCCTTTTTCCTTTCTTTTCCTAGAATTCATTGCTTACTTGAAAATATAAGGAATATATTTATAAGTGTATTAAAAATTAATTGATGCAAATTTAAAACGAATTTATTGTAAACCAACTTTAAAAAATAAAAACTGGCTTTTTTTAAGTGGTTAAAACCAAAAAAAGCCGGCCGGCTTTTTTTTGGCCAGGCTAAAAGCCAGCAACCCTGATTGTTACTCTTGTGACCATTAGAGAAAAGTTTTGGAAAAACTTTCAATTACTGTATATACTCGCGTATAAGTTAGTGATGTAACGAATAGTGATTTGGCCGAATAGCCGAATACCGAATATTCGGCCAAGTTTTAGGCAATGGCGGATCTAAGGGGGGGCGAAAGGGCGATCGCCCCCCCCCCCCCCTTGGGCTAATAAAGGGTTTGTAAAACGACATTATGCATCTTCACAGAAAATGACTTGGGGCGGAGCTCGAGCCCGGCGCGACCCGGGTCGGGTCGCACCACTTTAAATCCACGAGACTCAGACTGGGTTAGGTCTTTTCTCTTTTAGAGTCAGGTCGTGCCCTGGTCTTAATTTTTTCCGCAGATTCGGGTCGGACCAGACTTTTTTCCCCTCCAGATTGATCCAGGCCTGGACTTCATTTTTCCTAAAGGTCTGCAATGGTCAAAAGTTACAGGTCGGGGCTCGGCCCGGAATAAAAGCTAAACATTCGGTCCGTGTTAGCCAGTATGATAAGCATTATTGGCCCGACCACGACCCATGCACTCCTCTAAATTCTTCCTCCCAAGCCCAAGTTGGTCCGACCCGACCGGGTTGCGCCAGTTTAAATCCATGAGACTCGGGCTGGGTCAGGTCTTTTCTCTTTTAGAACCGGGTCGTGCCCTGATCTTAATTTTCCTTCAGATCGAGCCTGGCCTGGATTTCATTTTTCCTAGAGGTCTGCACTGGCCGAAATTTCCAGGTCGGGGCTCGGCCCGGAATAAAAGCTAAACATTCGGTCCGTGTCAGCCCGTATGATAAGCATTATTGGCCCGACCACGACCCGTGCACTCATCTAAATTCTTCCTCCCGGGCCCAAGTTGGTCCGACCCGACCGGTTCGCGCCAGTTTAAATCCATGAGACTCGGGCTGGTCAGGTCTTTTCTCTTTTAGAGTCGGGTCGTGCCCGGATCTTAATTTTTTCTGCAGATTCGGGTCGGGCCAGACTTCTTTTTCCTCCAGATCGAACCTGGCCTGGACTCCATTTTTCCTAGAAGCCTGCACTGGCCAAAATTTCCAGGTCGGGACTCTGCCCGGAATAAAAGCTAAACATTCGGTCCGTGTCAGCCGGTATGATAAGCATTCTTGGCCCGAACACGACCCGTGCACTCCTCTAAATTCTTCCTCCTGAGTCCAAGTTGGTCTGCAATCTTACTTATTTGTCATTCGTAAAAATTATATTTGTTTTGTACATTTGTTTAGCGAAATCTTTAGAAATTTAATTTGATTTGATATGTTACAGAGATGCATTTTTTTAAATTTACTTTTTTACTTTGTAGAGCTTTTAAATTATGATTTTCTTTTATCAATCGTTTCTTTCATTCTAAACTGATTATCTTACTGGATTTTTATTTGAATGTAATTGTCTAAGTCATATTTTTTCAATTCGTAGTGTTTACGTACATAATTGCCTAAATAGTCATCGTTATAGTCATTAATATTGTTGTTTTTCTGTATTCATGAATTTCGAACATAATCTGAAAATAAAATATAAGCATAGGCAAGTGTACTTTATGAATAATTTTAATTGCAAAATGCAGGCAGGGCTGGAGTTGATTTTTTAGCTTTTATACCGGGCGGGGGCAATAGTTTTATTTTTTTATGTGGGTTGGACCTGGGCTTGGGCCTGATAACTTCAGCCCAGGTAAACCTCTAACTGGCATATCGAAGCCAGCTTAACTTTTTTTTAAATGCTTAATTTCAGCCATCATCCCATAACTACTGAATATACTGGGTGTCCTAAAATGGACTGACTGATTTTAAAATTCAATAAATTGCAAAAGGTGACAGATATTAAAAAAATACTTGCAGGAGGGTTATAGATGTTGGGAACAGGAGTGATTATGTTCCAAATTTTCCGAAAATTTAACCCTCTTGCTGCGCAACCCTCGATTTCCACGGCCAACGTAAAAGTGGCAAAATTTTTGCAACCCGCAATTTCCGCAGCAAATCTTTTTTTTATGATCTAATTCTATTAAAAAAAAACCCTGTTTCACAAAGATTTTTACTCTAAAATGTGTGCAGATTTGAAATTTGCAATAAAAAATAATTTTTAACTTATTTTGATTAAAAGAAAATAAATAATAATAATAATAATAATACGCAGTTCCAGGGTTAAGGCATTCGGTTCCAAAAATTTAAAAAATTCTCCTATCCGAAAATTCTGACATGCAAATAATCGCAAATTTTGATAAATGGCCTCCATAAAAAATCTATTTCGTCAATCGTTCACAGAAAATAACTTCAATTTCGCCGAATGATCACAGAAAAAAACGCGAATTTGATCAGGGAGCCACGGAAAACATGCGAAATTCTACAAATGATCACAGAAAATGCGAATTTCTTCAAAAGGCAGCGGAAAAGAATTTCGTTAAAGGATCGCGGAGAAAACGCGTATTTTGTCAAATAGCCGCGAATAAAAACTCCGCGAATTTCATCAAAGGATCGTGGAGAAACACGAATTCCTTCATAGAATTGTGGAAAAAAACGAATTTTGTCAAAGAATCGCTTTAAAAACGCGAATTTTACCAAAGGTCTGCAAAATTACACTAATTTCGACAAAGGGTTGCAGAAGAAACGCAAATTTCATCAAATGATCGAAGACGAGCGAATTTCATCAAAGAGTCGTTGGAAAAATGCAGTGGTCTCTTTAGAAAACAGCACACTTACATACGTTTATTATTATAGGTATAATTTTTAACTTGAAATAATATACTGAACTAATATTTGAAAAAAAAAAAACAAGTTAACCCAAACCCAGCTTGTAGGAATCTACACTCAGCCTGAAATCGATCCGAATCCAAAACAGCTAATCCGACCTGCAACAAAAATAATTAGTGCCAGAAGGGAATCCCCCCATCTGCTGTAACCTTTCAGAAAATTTTCTTTGAATTTCAGAATTTTTTTTTCTTTTTTACTCTACCGCTGATAATTTTTTTAACTGAAATTCTTGATTTTAGTTTAAAATAGCAATGAAGATGATGCTGGAAGCAGGAGGCGCTAAATCGGTTCCCGGAGGAGGTAAGCTTAACGACCATTGTTTACAGCGCCATCTATCACTGCTATTATACAGTAAAATCAAGAATCACAATAAAAAATCTCATGACATCTTACATAAACCTCGTGGAAGATTTTTTTTTTTAAATAGCTGCCACCATTCGAAAAGTACTAAATTTTAAAATCCATTTAAGGACACCCGGTGTGTTTTTTAATATGTTTCAAAGCATTCTTTACTGAATTACAACTCACCTTAGATATAAAAAGACAAGCAGTCTTATACCAAATTAGTATTTTTTTACATAATTCTGGAGATTAAAAAGTATTCCTAAATAATTATTTGGGCGTGTCTGTTATGGAGATTTTACTGCATATATTTTTTATCTTCAAAAATACTTAGACTTTCTTTTAAAAAAAACGGGTCAACCCGAACCCTTCTCGCAAGTCACAGTAGTGAAAACCCAATCCGAAACTGACCCAAACCGGATATAATGTATATCAATCTGCCCCAAACCCAACGCGCTAGGCGCAGCTAAAAAGTAAAAGTCAACCCGACTTGTAGCAGAAAAGTAGAAGTCAACCGGGCCCAAACCCGACCCGCATCGAAAAAGTAGAAGTTAACCCGGCCCATAGCAAAAAAGTAGAAATTAACCCGACCCACAGCAAAAAATAGAAATCAACCAGACCCAAACGCGACCCACAGCAAAAAAGTATAATCCAACCAGCAGCAAAAAATAGAAGTCAACCGGACCCAAACCCGACCCACAGCAAAAAGTAGAGGCAACACGACCCGCAGTGAGAAAATTAGCCCCGACCCGCGCATCAGATTGGAGTTTCCAAATTTCTAAAATCGCCCCCCCCTTGAGGACTCTCCAGATCCGCCCTTTTTTTTAACTACCCATTTTACCCCACCTGACTTGGACTATAACATAATAAATATTTTGACCATTTGTCTAACACAGAATTATAGAATCCCAATTTCATCTTTCTTCTATAACTGAAAATACTTTAATAGCTGACTAATCCCTTTTTCCTTTCTTTTCCTAGAATTCATTGCTTACTTGAAAATATAAGGAATATATTTATAAGTGTATTAAAAATTAATTGATGCAAATTTAAAACGAATTTATTGTAAACCAACTTTAAAAAATAAAAACTGGCTTTTTTTAATAAAAGCCGGCTTTTTTTAAGGGGTTAAAACCAAAAAAAGCCGTCCGGCTTTTTTTGGCCAGGCTAAAAGCCAGCAACCCTGATTGTTACTCTTGTGACCATTAGAGAAAAGTTTTGGAAAAACTTTCAATTACTGTATATACTCGCGTATAAGTTAGTGATGTAACGAATAGTGATTTGGCCGAATAGCCGAATACCGAATATTCGGCCAAGTTTTAGGCCGAATACCGAATATTCGGCGGCCGAATACTGACTTTAATATAAATGACTTTTATTTTAATTGTTTAATTTTTTTTTCAATTTTAAAATAAAAAATTAAATTAAGGACTAATTGAACAATTTTTTGTTTGAGTTTTCAAACATCATAACAGCTGAATGTATTTTTTGTTATACTTTAAATGTCTTAAAAAATACTTTAAAGATAACATATGACTTTTAAAAATGTAAATAATAATTTAATTCATAATTTTTTATTTAATCCATAGATAGTTCTAGTAATTTTTATATATATACTATCTAAAATAGAACTCATTACCTCTGTAAAAATGAAACTTTTTTTATTTTAGTAAAATCCTTTCACCCCCTAAAAGTAAGAACTTGCGTGTGTCCTCTGTCTTTTTATATCCTTTTTCATGCAACTTAAACTTAGTAAATTTACACTCTGTATGCCAAAAAAAAAAAAAAAAAAAGGTTATTTTCTTAAAATATAATTATTCATTCCATTAAAATATTATATATTCTTTTCTGCTACCAAGATATACTTTTCTCTTTTCTTTCTCTCAAAATTAACAAGCCCCTCATAATACTTCCTCCACCCCATATTTCAGAATGAGATCTTTTTCTTATAATAATTAATGTATTTAGGTATAATTTTTTAATATTGTTTGTCGAAAATATTTAAAATCATATTTCATTTTGATTTTCTGGAACATACCTAACCAAATATCTTAAAATATTCGGCCAAATATGCCACTATTCAGCTACAGGTATTCGGTCAAATGTCCCACTATTCGGCCACAGGTATTCGGCCGAATATCTGTTCAATATTCGGCAAAAGGGCCGAATAGGCCGAATACCGAATAGTGGCCGAATATTCGTTACATCCCTAGTATAAGTTGACCCCTAACTTTCGAATGCAAACTCTGCAAAAAATCAAAAACCCACGTATAAGTCGACCCCCTAACTTTTTACATCAATTTTGCGCAAAGTCAAACAAAATATTTCACTTGCCTATGCGAAAAATAGTAAGTAAATAAAAATAAATCATTGAAAAAATTTTACCTTATTCATGGGTTGGTCCAGGATTTATGTGTCCTGTTTTTGTGGGTTTTTTTTGTTTTTTTTTTTTAATTGAAAAATCTAATCACAATTTTGTGAATTTGAAAAAAATCATTATATATAGGAAGTTTTAAGTGAATCTTTTAAATTTGCTTGCAACAATTTTTAATTTTTACAAAATTTGCCTCATTGTGCATTTTTTGCCTCAAAATGCAATGAAAATGATGTTTTTGTCCGTTTTCCGCACGTATTTTCTTATTTAAGCAATAGTACCCCAAACGTTTTCTTATAGAATATCAAAGTGTACTACTAGGACAAGCTAAATAATATAAAACTTTACCAGAATATTGCTGCTGTTAGCAGGAATAGTCTGTTAAATATTCAAAAAGTTAAAAATATGCAGCATTTCAATTAGTCTTTTCTCAAAACAGCATCACGGTTCAATAAAACAAAATATATCAAGTAGTAGTTGGAAGTATGTACAAACACATGGAAAAGAAAAAAAAGTGGGGCCTCGTCATATTTTTTTTTTTTTAAATAACAAAATTTACAAAAATTCACAGTCAAAATATCCCGTTTAAATTTCCCTTTTTTCCATTTAGAACAAGGAAGGGAAAGAAAAAGGGATATTCCATTTTCTCATAGGGAAAAAACACAGATAGCGGAAAGAGAAACGGGATGTTTCGTTTTCTGATAGGGAAAAAGTGTGATAAATGACAGTCTTTTTTGTGACTTTTGACATTTTTTTTTTAATAAAAATATGACGAGACCCCACTTTTTTTTCTTTTCCATGTGTTTGTACATACTTCCAACTAATACGTGATATATTTTGTTTTATTGAACCGTGATGCTGTTTTGAGTAAAGACTAATTGAAATGCTGCCTATTTTGAAATTTTTGAATATTTAACAGACTATTCCTGCTAACAGCAGCAATATTCCGGTAAAGTTTTATATTATTTAGCTTGTCCTAGTAGTAGTGATGGGCGATTTCGATTTTTTTAATCGATTTAATCGATACTATGGCCAACTCAATTTAATCGATACTATGAATTTTTTAATCGATGTCTCTAAGACAAAATAAGGTAATATCATTTTAATTTTCCTTCAAAAATTGAAGATAAAGTAGTTGGATGTGCCAATCCCAAAACTTTCATCTGCCTCATAAATGTTAAAACTTCAAAATTCGCTATCACGGTGTAAAATTTAAATGATAACATATGCGCATCATGAGGATTCAAAAAGCATAGATTCGTTGAAGTATGTGCCTTTTAAAAGAAAATATAAGCATTGCATTTTCCAAACAAGTCATTGAATTTCGGCTCACACCCTCTTAGGCTAATGTCAGACGAACGTCTTTTTGCACGCTTTTTTCGCTCTTACACCATCCCTACACCTTCGCTAACATGTGTAGGGACGGTATAAGAGCGGAAAAAAAGCGTGCAAAAAGACGTTCGTCTGATATTAGCCTAGATGTCCGCAACGGAAAATCCCAATTCAAAGCATAAAAGTGACAGCTGTTGGGCAGTATACACCCAATCCTAATAAGGATCTATTTATCTGAAAGTGTAACAGAATATGAAGTTTGATTAAATTCCGTGCATTAGTTTCGAGATATGGCTATCACGAATATCATGCAAAAAGAAACAGTATAGCAGCGCAGCCTGTTACATGACTAACACAAAAAACTCAGGAACAACTTATGTCAATGACACATAATATTAAGTTTGATGAAATTCCGGTCATTACTTCTTGAGATATTATCGCTAATATCTTGTAAATTCTGAAAAACAGTGTTAAATTCAGGGGCTGGTACTGGTGGAACATTGAAATTTCCCTCATGAAGATTTCAGATTTTATGCTTAAGGGACAAAAGTCCAATTCCACCCCCCTCTCCGAAACTCTAGAATGTCCCTCTCCAGAACCATAGAAATCCCTCCCGGAGAAAAATGTTTGAATTCAACACTGCTAAAAAAAACAGCATGGCAGCACAACCTGTTATATCATTTACCCGAAAACCTAATCATAAACAACTTATGACAGAATATTAAGTTTGATGAAATTCCGTTCATTAGTTCTTGAGGTATGATCCCTAAAATCGTTTAAATCCAGAAAAATGTGTTGAATTCCGGGGGAGTCCGGAGGGACATGCCCCCCCCCCTCTGAGCAACATTCAAATGTCCCCCCAGAAGGTTTGAGATTTTATGCTTAATGTACAAAAGTCCAATCCCCTTCCCCTCTGAACTGTCCCTCTTTGGATCCGCAAAAATCCCTCCCGGAGAAAACTGTCTGAATTCAACACTGCTGATAAAATCTGCATAACAACGCCCCCTGTTGGGCGATTTACACCGAAATCTAATATGCAACAATTTATGCCAACGTCTAACTGAATGTGAAGTTTGATGAAAACCCGTGCATTAGTTCTTGAGATAGAGCTATTGCGAAAATCGAAAAAATGCAGCATAGCAGCGCCACCTGTCGGTAGATTTACATCAAAAAGTAATCAGCACCAATTTATATGAAAGTCTAATTGAATCTAAAGTTTCAACAGATTCCATGCATTAGTTCTTGAAATAGACCGCCCACAATTTTTTTTTCAGAGGCAAACAAATAGACAGACTGACAGACAGACAATGTATAACTAGTCGGATGTACCAATCCCAAAACTTTCTTCTATCTCATACATGTTAATACTTCAAAATTCGCTATCACACTGCCAAAATTAAATGGCAATCTATGCATCTCATGAGGATTCTAACGATATGAAATTCCGTGCATTAGTTCTTGAGATATGACTATCGCTGAAATTGTCTAAATTCAGCAAAATGCTGCCTAGCAGCACCACCTATTGGGTGATTTATACCAAATACTAATCAGCAGCAATTTATGTCAACGTCTGACTGAATCTGAAGTTTGGAGAAAATCCGTACATTAGTTTTTGAGATAGAGCAATAGCGAAAATCGTGAAAATTTCTGCATAGCAGCGTCACCTATTGTGTGATTAACACCAAAACCTAATTAACAACAACTTGTGTCAACATACAACTAAACCTGAAGTTAGATGAAAATTGGTCCATTAGTTCTATTGATAGAGCTATTGAGGCAATCGTGGAAAAGGCGGCAGAGAAGCGCCACCTGTTGGACGATTTACACCAACACCTAATCAGTAGCAAGTCATATCAAGGACTAACTTAATCTGAAGTTTAATGAAAATCCGTGTGTTAGTTCTTAAGATAGAGCTATTGGAGAAATCGTGTAAATCCTGCAAAATTCATCATAACAGCGCCACCTGTTGGGCAATTTACACCAAAACGTAATCATCATCAACGCATATCAAGGACTAACTAAATCTGAAGTTTGATCAAAATCCGTGCATTAGTTCATGAGATAGAGCTATTGCGAAAATCGTGAAAAATGCAGCATTGCAGTGCCACCTGTTGAGCGATTTACACCAAAAACTAATCAGCATCAATTTGCATTAGGCACTAACTGAATATCAATTTTTATTAAATTCCGTGCATTAGTTCTTGAGATAGAGCGCCCACAAAATTTGTGTCACATACACACAGACAGACAGACAGACAGACTCACAGAGTCACAGACAGACATTTTGTAAAAACATGTTTTTTGGAATCTCTGACCCCTAAAACGTGTAAATCCGTCGAAAACCGGAATTCGAAAATTTTCATGAATCCAATACTTTCTTCTTGTAAAGATAGAAGAAAGTAAAAATAGTCAAATCGTATTCCAGACAAGATCTTCTAAAACTATAAATCCTTCGAAAACCGAAAGTCGAAAATTTTCACGAATCCAACGCTTTCTTTTTCTAAAGACAAAAGAAAGCAAGAAAAAATGACCGCATCGAATCTGCCCGTAAATTAAGATCAGAAATGGCGAATCGATTCAGTTCAGATTCGATGCCGATGTCGATCTTTAGATGCGGGCAGAATCGCTATATTTTGATTTACTTCAATTTTTTAGATTCGGGCGAATCGATTCAGTTCAGATTCGATGCCGATTTTTAGATGCGTCTGAAATCGTTATATTTTGATTTACTTTAATTCAAATCGCATCGCGCATGATCCACGATTCGGGTTGAATAAATTCCTCCAATTTTACTGTTTTAGTGGCAGAATTGCTGTAAAGTTTTGTATAAGAGCCTTTTTTTTTTTATTTCTAGGTTCAGTGTTGAATGGCGGGTTGATTTCTTGACTGCTCCGGTCGGAATGAGGGGGGGGGGGGATTTTAGAGTTTCATAAGGGGGGGATGCACATTTTTCCATTAAAAAGCATAAAATCTCAAAACTTTCGGGAGGGACATTCCAATGTTCCCCCGGGTCACCCCCTGAATTCAATACTAGGTTAAATCGTTAGACTTTTGTTTAGAAGCCTAGTTATTCAGGTTACTAGTTTATTATGTTGTATTTTTCAAGTTCATCCCTTTTAATCCTTTCCGCCCCCTCTCCCCCTTTTCTCGCCAATCTTAATTTACAGGGCCGTTCAAAATATGCATGCTATTTTAAAAATGCCCAATTCTCGCTCTATTTTATTATAAATCCACATTTTGAAACCTTGACCAAAGATACATTTGAGGTCGCTCCTCCCACCGTTTGAGACTTACCTGCCCCCCGGGGGGCATATTTATTGTTTCTTCCAAACCATCTCGTGTAACATATTGTTGGAAAGCTTTTAACGTCCTCTTTTATTTTCTGTCCTTCCTCCCCCCTCCCTAGTTACACGCTCTTGGCACTTTTTAGCTCACAGGCTATCAAAGCCTGAGATTTAATGCGGCCGTCGGTATTGTATGTATGTACGTAACGCGATAACTCTTGATAGAAATATCCGATTTGCTTCAATTTTTTTTCTATGTTCATTCTGCTAAAGCGCTTACCTGATTAGTTTTGGGGGTTCATTGGTTAAGTATAAAGGGGGGAACGGGGGCTAGTTCCCCCCCCTTAACTTAGATAAACGGGTTTTTCATGCAGAATTATCAGATTTTCTTCAAATTTTGGTATACCGGTTAATTTTGATAACAAGTTTCCCTGATTATATTTGAAGGTTCATTGTTATAGTCTAAAGGGGGGAGGGGGGAACGAGAGGATAATACCCTTCTTAATTTAGATAGATGGGTTTTGCTATCTGATTTACTTCAAATTTGGTATACCAGTTTATTCTGATAAGGCGCTTCCCAAATTAGATTTGGAAGTTCATTGGTGAAATATAAAAGGGAAAACGGGGGCTAATACCCCCTTAATTTAGATAAATGGGTTTTTGTATCCGATTTGCTTCAAATTTGGTATACCGATTTATTTCGATAAGGCGCTTCCCTGATGACATTTGGGGGGTCATTGGAAGTTGGGGAGAGGCAATTCCCCCCCCCCCCTCCCCTTAGTTTATTTTTCGAGGGGCATTATTCTTTGAAATAAGAGCATAATATACAGTTAGTGTGAATAGCCTGTGAGCTCAATGCCATCAGTTTAACTGTGCACTGTTCTTTTTAGCTCACAGGCTATCAAAGCCTGAGAGCTAATGTGCCCGCCCTTTCTGTATGTATGTATGTACGTACATACGTAACGCGATAACTCTCGATAGAAATATCCGATTTGCTTCAATTTTTTTCTAGGTTCATTCTCATAAGGTGCTTCCCTGATAAGTTTTGGGGGTTCGTTGGTTAAGCATAAAGGAGGGGGTACAGGGGCTATTCCCCCCCCCCCCCCCCACTTAGATAAGTGGGTTTTTCATGCAGAATTATCAAATTTGCTTCAATTTTGGTATACCGGTTAATTCTGATAAGACGCTTCCCTGATTAAATTTGGAGATTCATTATTTAAGTATAAAGGGAGGAACAGGGGCTAACCCCCCCTGAAGACTGAAAAACCATTTAACTTTTAAAATAAATTAAGAGCCTTCAAAATTTCACTCATCTGCGCATTTTTAAGAATGACGTTTATAGGAAGAAAGTCCCCATCTGTTTGGTTGAAGGAAATAAGAGTTAGAGTAGAAAGTACATCTTTTCCGGATTAAAAAAAAAAAAAAAATCATTTCTTTCTTTTTTTTTATCTGACTGAGATCTTTTTTTAAAGATAAATTTAAATATAATATAAATTATTATCAAAATTACATCTTAAAAATAATAATTTTAAAAGTTAAAAAACCTTATTTTTTGACTCAAAGGTCTGTAGTAGCTTACTTCTGGGCCGCTAACATTGTCTATGGCCCACATAAATGGAGGTGAGGGATAGTTGTTACGGCCCTGTTGATTCGCTACGTTTTGGAATTACAGTAAATTCTGTCTAAGACGGACTCTGTATAAGCCGGAAATCTGTCTACCGCGGAAATTTTTTCAAGTCCCGGCGAACTCATAGAAAATTACATTAATTCATGCTGCATAAGGCGGAATCTGTCTGACGCGGAAACGGAAAGGATTTTAAGGTCCCACCGAAACCAAAATTTTGCATAAGGCGGAAAAAGGATAATTTAAAAATGAAAAGCGTTTTGTTTATTAAACTTTAAAACTGATAAGTCAAATAACTCAATGTCGAGCATGTTAGCTAAAATTCCTTAAGCTTATTATACTTTAAGATTGTACTCAAATTCAAAATTATAGCGTTCTTTCTCATTCTCGAAGCTTTTTTTTTTTTTTTTTTTTTTTTTTTGTGTGTGTATAAACTTCCAATATGAATGTATTACAGCAGTACTAAGAAATTGAATAAAGTTTCTCATTTATCTTTAAAAAGACAAAGGATCTTTCAGAATTTCAGTTTTCAACCGATTTTCTAGTCAGGAGAATCAATAAAAGATCGTCATCTTCCATGGATTTTTTTTTTTTTTTTTTTTTTTTTTGCGGGGGGGGGGGGGGGGGGGAGCTTTTTTGCATAAGCCGGAATATTGTCTACCACGGAAATTTTTCTCAGTCCCGACCGATTCCGCCTTAGACAGAGTTTACTGTACTATTTTTCAACTTTATATGTGTGAATCTGTGAACATCGAAATATCGATTCTAGAATTTGGGAATCGATTCTGTTTTATACGATGTCGATTTTAATCGATTCTCAAATTTTCCAGAATCGCCCATCACTACCTAGTAGTACACTTTGATATTCTATAAGAAAAAGTTTGGGGTACTATTGCTTAAATAAGAAAATACATGAGGAAAACGGACAAAAACGTCATTTTCATTGCATTTTGAGGCAACATAACAATGTAAAATAAAAATGCCCCATGGAAACTAATACAGTCTACTAAGCAGGTAGTGTTATACTAATATTTCATCACAAAAGAATTTTGGGATGTCGTTGCTTTCCCAAGCTTTAGCACTGCAAACATACTCGCATTTCACTTTTCATGAAAAATGACGGACACAACCTTGAACTTTGACATTTTTTACAGTGAAGGGAAAATTTTTTCAGGGCTTCAAAATTGCAAATTATTCATTAAATGTGATCTACTTCCACATAAAAAAAAATCAAGCAAAACAAAAAATACAACAATCGCACTTGTCTGATTTTCAATATAATGGCTCTTAAGCACTTGTTACCATAATAAGAAATAGCGCATATATTTGTCTCTTAAAATTGAAGCATCCTGGATTATCTGGAAATTTCGATTTTACGAAAGATGGTCGGTCCCAATTACTTCGTATAATCGAAGTTCTACAGTATGTAATATGCAAATATTTGAACAAAAAAGATTAAATTTAAAAAAAAATAACTGAAAGATTGAACAGAAAATATTTTAAAACTTTAAGCCAGACACATAAAATAAACAAGGAAAAAAAAGCAAAAAAGGAATACATTTTAGTTTTCAGAAACTTTCAGTGATGAAGATACTGGAATTTGATATTGTAACACAGATTATAGGTCAAAATTAACATTTTTACCCACTGGCACTGGCCAGTACACTGATTGTTTTCACTGGCCAGTTTTTTTAACCACTGGTCAGTAACAAAGTTATGTACGCTGTACACTCCATACAAAATAGTGTTTTTTCTAACTATCAACATTGTAATTTACTAATAGTATATATTACTTACCATTCGATATAATTACACTCAACAGAAAAATTTTATTTTTACTATTAATTGCAATGAAATAAATTCACAGGAAATTTTCAGAAAGGTTACAGCAGAGGGGGACACCCCCCCCCCCCCCTCGGCACTAACTAATGTGTATTTTTCTGCGACCATTTAATGAATTTCACATTTTTTTCGCGATCTTTTGACGAAATCTGCGTTTTCTCCGTGATCTTTTCACAAAATTGCGTTTTTTTGTAATCTTTTAACGAAATTTGTGTGTTTTTTCGCCATTCTTTGAAAATATTTGCATTTTTTTCAAGATTTTTTGGCGAAATTTGCGTTTTTAGGCAATCTTTTGACGAAAGTTGCCTTTTTCCGCGATCTTTTCACGAAATTTGTGTTTTTTTGACGATCTTTTCACTAAAGTTGCGTTCTCTTCACGAAATGTGCGTTTTTTCCGTGATCTTTCTCGAAATGTGTTTTTTTTCCGCGATCTTTCTCGAAATTTGTGTTTTTTTCCACGATCTTTTGATGAAATTTGTGTTTTTTCCGCGATCTTTTCTCGAAATTTGTGTTTTTCCACGATCTTTTGACAAAATTTGCGTTTTTTCCGCGATCTTGTCATGAAACTTGCGTTTTTTCCACGATCTTTTCATGAATTTTGTGTTTTTTCTGCCGTATTTTTACAAATTTTCCTTTTTTCCGTGATCTTTTCACGGATTTTGCATTTTATCTGCAATTTTTTCACGAATTTTGCGTTTTATCCGCAGTTTTTTCACGAAATTTGCATTTTATACACGATATTTTCACGAATTTTGTGTTTTTCCACGATCTTTTCACGAAATTTGTGTTTTTCCGCAATCTTTTTACGAATTTTGCGTTTTTTCCGCGATCTTTTGACAAAAGTTGTGTTTTCTTGCAATCTTTTCACGAATTTTGCGTTTTTTCTGCGATCTTTTCACGAATGTTGCATTTTTCCGCAATCTTTTCACGAATTTTGCGTTTTCCAGCGATACTTT
Organism: Maratus speciosus; assembly: GCA_963932465.1. Taxonomy (NCBI): domain Eukaryota; kingdom Metazoa; phylum Arthropoda; class Arachnida; order Araneae; family Salticidae; genus Maratus; species Maratus speciosus. The sequence goes on from OZ010794.1 coordinate 545,652,288, forward strand.
GAAGAATTTTGTGATTCTTTGTCAAAATTTGCGTTTTTTCCGCGATCTTTTCATGAATTTTGCGTTTTATCCATGATCTTTTCACGAAACTTGCGTTTTTCCGTGGTCTTTTCACAAAATTTGCGTTTTTGCGCAATACTTTGGAGAATTTTGTGATTCTTTTTTGCGATTCTTTGTCGAAATTTTCGTTTTTCCACGATCTTTTCACGAATTTTGCGTTTTTCCGCGATCTTTTCATGGAATTTGCATTTTCCGTGATCTTTTCATGAAATTTGTGTTTTCCCGCAATACTTTGAAGAATTTTGTGATTCTTTGTCAAAAGTTGCGTTTTGTTTCATGATCTTTACATGAAATTTGTGTTTTTTCCGCAATTTTTTTGACAAAATTTTGAGTTTTTCCACGATCTTGTCACGAAAGTTGCATTTTCTCCGCGATCTTTTCACGAAATTTGCATTTTTTCCGTAATGTTTTGACGTAATTTGCGTTTTTTACATGGTCCTTGGGCGAAATTCACGGTTTTTCGCGATTCTTTGAAGGAATTGGTGATTTTTTTCTATGAACGATTGTCGAAATTGATTTTTTTCAGCGACTAATATGGAAATAAGCAATATTTTTATGTCCGAATTTTCGGACTAATGACTGTTTTTTTTCCGGAACTGAATGCCTCAAATTTTCGGAAAATTCGAGACAGAATCACCGATTTGGATGCCGTAAATTCCGAACGAATTTCACCCCTTTCCTCCCTGGCATCGATCTTTCAACCATCGCGTTTGGCGAGTGGTGCCCATTGAGTTTAGCAAGTGAGGACTATAAAGTTAATTGCCACGTTTTACGTTTTTCTCGATGCCTGGCGAGTGCTAATTTTGTGCTATAACACAGATATTTGCCTTTTTGCATTATCGCTGAACATTAAAAGTTTGGGTACTTTTCTGTTAGCCAGGCGTCAATGTTATATATATTAAAATTATACCTTAATCAGTATTTAGTGGGTGGAATCAAAAAATGAATATAATAATGGTGAAAAAGATTTGTAAAATACATTAAATGTTATTTAGCATTTTAGTTTAAACCAAAATTAGTAATTCTTGTTGGTATTAAATTAATTTCTTTTTCTTTTAATTTATTTATTTTAGTATGAGTTTCAGGGGAAATGTTGGCGACAAACCTGAGCAAAGACCTATACTAGCATGCATATAATATATATATGACATATGAAGATGTGAGTTTCAAAACTTGCGTTATCCTGAAAATCCAAATTTTGGGAGATCGCAAAAAACCTTTGACTGGGTCAATTGGTTTTCATTGTAAACCAAGATTTTACAATGCCAGAAATACACGATAAAACAGTTTTTTTGCAGATTGTAGTGTTTTTTTTATGCAGGTTCACCAATAGAATAGATAAAGAAAACTCGATTTTTTTTAGTTTGGATAAGACGAGTTTTGAAATTCACATGTATATATATCTAACAGTTGTCCCATATTCCTCCCTGTTAGTAGGGAAGTATGGGACACATTTTGAAACTTACAATTTCCTTAATTATAAAATTGTTTTTCCACGTTATGTTTCTAAATTGTTCAGGGACATTAAAAGTGTTTTATCTTGTACTCTATAAATTGAAAGTTTTGTTTTTGTGTCAAAAAAGGGTTGCCAGAACACGTCACTCGACGCCAATCGTCGGCGTTGCCAGAGCGATAAAAACCGCCAAAAACCCACGATGGCGGATCCTGTGATAATAAGACGTCTAAGTCGACAATTAATGTGTTTTACAAATCTTTTTCACCATTATTATATTCATTTTTTAATTTCACTCACTAAATACTGATTAAGGTATAATTTTTATAGAGATTTAAATAAAGACTTTATGTTTATACGTCAAAATAAGCCTGTTTTCAAGATTAAAAAAGCATTTATAATGGGGAAATTATTATAAAATATGCAATTGCTTAGAAATAAATTAATATGGGGACACTTAAAACAGAAATACATTAACCACATATACTCTTTTTTGCTGCTGTTTATTCTAATGATACAAACCCAATTATGCCTCGCTTGTTTTGAAATAATTTGTAAAATTGATCTTCTGACTACACTGTAGGCTGCCATGTTTATTTATTATTTAATGTAAACATGGTACAGTCACAGTGAAATAATAAAAACTAACAAAATAAATATGCCAGAAAAATTATAATGTTAGATAATAGTTATTGTTTTCTAATTTCAAAATCGTGAAATAATTAGCGTTTATAGAATATTGATTTCTTTTTTAATATTTATAAAATACAATAGTGATCTTCTAAAAATATTTGTTAACTGTAAAATTAACGGCTTGATAATGTCAGGGGAAAAAACAGAGCGAAATATTAAAATTTGGTAAGCATTTTATAATGAAATTTATTATTTTAAATGTCTAATTTAAAATAAAATTCACAGATTTCACTTTGGATAAATGTCTGTTTATAAATGTGCTTATGCCAATTGTATTTGGAAGTGTTAAATATTTGTTTAAACCAAATAGTTAGATGTTTGCAAGTTGTTTACATGTTTCTTAGGACAACCTCTGCTTTTAAAGCCGGTATTATTGTGATTTATTTTTGCATGTAAAAAAGAATAAAATATAAAAAGATCGGATTATTACTGTCAGTCTATCGCTGACAAATATCATGATCATTCATTTGCCATTATTTAAGTGAATAATAAATTTTGGGAGGATCTCGTATTTACATTACATTGACGTTACCAATTACCGAATCTCCTTAATCGTTAGGGATTCCTTCATGTAAAATTAGAAGCACTTTCCAATTTGTACTCGAAAAGTGTTATCGTCTTGCATTACCGTCAAAATTACAGAAAAATCTATGATCGAATATTGAAAATCACAATTCCTATTATTAAACGAACTTTTAGAAATTGGGGAACAGATGTCATATTCGCCCCATATTGGCGCGATTTTTTTCTGTCGCCAATATCATATGGGCAACAGGTACTTAACTTGCGTCAAAATGTCGTTATTTTGTTTGATGTGGTAACCCGGATTATGTTGTTTATGCTGTTGATGTTTTCGCCAAATTGGCAACCGAAAAAAATCGCGCCAATATGGGGCGAATATGACATCTGTACCGAAATTGGCAGCTCTGAGTTTGTAATTGAATTCCGTAATACATATGTTCATGGAATTGTGTTTTGTTCACAATTTGAAGGAAGGTTCTACTTTTTGGGGTCAAAATTTTCGATTTTAATTTTTTGCATTCTTTAAATGATGTAGATTGTTGCCCTAAAGCAGTTTCATACTATTCCAATACCTTACAGTCTTTTTCGTACCTTGAAGGTAATGCAGCAGCAACAGGCAAAGAAAAGAAAAAAATGTCGAAAACGCGTCTTGAAACCATGTTTTTCAAACTACAAGATCATTTTTCTCAAGAGCTATTTGACCAATTTCCTTCATTTTTTTAAAGAAAGGAAATTGTGTACTTTTCCGTTATATGGACACCATTGTCGCCAAGCGTAATAGTTAGCGCAAAATGAAAATCACGTGAATTGAAACATTTAAAAAGTAAAATAAAAAACGTTGTCGATAGTAAAGTGAGCATTTTAAAAATATAACATTTGAAAATTACAGACTTTTATGGACTATTTTATTAAATCACAAATAGGGTGAACTACCCAGTAATTGACCATTTAGTGAAAGTTTCTTCACAATTTTTTTTCTGTGCTAAATTTAAGGAGATATTTCTTGAAACTTTTTTTTTAAAGCAACAATCACTTATAAGGATCAATAATAAATAAACATATTTTGTCTACTTTTTTGCAATTTTATTTTATTAAATATAATAGTTGTCAAGTGAGATTTTGCCAGTAATTGACCACTTAATGCTAGAAAATGACCATCACTGTGTCAGTAATTGACCACTCTGAAGTTGAACTGATAAACCTTCTTAAAATTAATCATATGAAAAAATGGGGAAGTTTGTCAAGTTTTATTCTACAGAAACTGGATGTCTAGCCTCCTGGACAGCCAGAAAAAAATCTGGGAAATTTCAAATTCCTAAAAAAACTGACGAATTTGAAATTTCTGAGAAATTTTTTAGAAAATGAATTTCAATCATAAAGCCAAGGATTTTTAAATTGCAGTAGTAGCAAAATATGTAGCTGTGCTCTTTATAAGGACTGTTCGAACCTCTTATAGATTTTTTTTTTTCTTATCCTCTTATACTCTCCTTGGCAATTATTAAGGTTTTTGGTATGTAACATCACACAATCTCGACACCTGAAAAATTGTTGTCACCTGGCTAATCGAAAAGTACCAGTTGTTTTTATTGGCATGGAAAACCTAGAAAAGTAAAGGAAATTCATCACTGAACTTGGCTAGTCAGTCACTCTGTATGGAAAACATAGATGTACATTCTATATAGAGTACATTATGATCTGATTTTAAAAAACTAGTCAAGAGACTTTTTGTAAAAAAATTAAAACTGTTTCTGAACAGAAAACATATTAGTGAATTTCCACAATGTTTTGTAAGATTGAAATTAGTGGTAAAACGTGATATTTATATGTAAATATAGACAAGAAAAGAATAGTTATTACTTCAAAATTTATTTATAAAAAAATCCATTAATTTAAAGTTAACACAAAAATGAAACTTAATCCTCATCTGTTTCACCAAAACAACTGACACACATGAAGTCAACTTATTTGTCACTCTGTCATCCAATGCAAATTGTTGCCTGTGTCTCGTAGACGCACATTTTAGTATGATAGGGCTCATACCAGATTTCTTTTATTCCTATCGTATCTTCTTCCATCTAGATTTTTTCACATGCCTTTCACACCCAATCATTTATCAGACTTTGCTTATATGTTGAAGTCTTTATTGCTGCTTTTTCACCTTTTTTTTTGTTGTTGTTTTGTTTTCTTTAATTTTTTAACTTGCCTTACTTCCTGTCTTCTTTCTTCTGTTTCTCTTCTTTACTTTCCCAATAATTTAGTCATGCTTTAAAGCAGCCATGCTCAACCTGCAGGCCACATATGGCCCAGTAATCTTATTACTTGTGGCCCGAGATACATAATCATTAATCTCTATTTATAAAATTGATATATGCATAAAATATATTTAAGATTTTCCCTATTGCTTTATATTTTTGTGGGATGACAAAATCTGTCATTTTATTTATAATTAATTTTAAATTACGTTTAAATATTCTAAATGCCCTTTTCGTTTAGTGAAAAGTTTTTTTTTTTTAGTTGTAGTCCTATTTGTGCTACAGTTATGCATACATTTCTGAAGCACTTGGCAATCAACACTCTACTTTTGTCCCTCAAAACTTACTGTAATATTAATGTAAATTCTGTATTGTTATTATGTTTTATTATTATACAACTGCAGTTAATTAGGGTTGAACTTTGTCATGGATAAAATTAGCATAAAGAACATTTTATATAGCAATTTTAACAGCATACTTTCACAACAATTGTAATAGAAATCTATCACAAACTATGTTTGGAGCTGATGGTGGTAAAACTTTTTTTATAAGATTTGTGTGACAAACCCTAATGATATTTAGAGCCTCACTATACTAATTTTGTTATCTTTACATTTTAATTACACTTTTCTTACATTATTATTATATAAATGTGTTATGACCCTCTTAACATAACAAATGTGTGCTTGTTTGATCAGTAATTGACCAAGCATATTTAGTTATTAACCACCCTGGTCAACTACTGAAAGAACTCATTTTTTAACTAAAAAATTGGTGAATATTGCTTTCATAATAGAAATCTATGTATTTTTTTAAGTATCAAAAGGAATGGATGCAAACAAGCAAAAAGTCAGTAGTTGACCACTTTGGTCAATTACTGAATGCTTTCAACATTCACACATCTAGTAGTTGACCAACCCCCTTAAAGTCATTTAATTTATGAATTTAATATTAAATGCATAATGATTAACTTAAAACAAACAAAAATGAACTACACACCTCATTTGATGAACCAATGGAACTAAATTAAACTTGATGCTGCAAGATTAATAAAACAACCCACAAAACAACACTACTATTACAGAATGTATTCATTTTTGATATTGTTAGAAGGTGCATTTTCTTTAATTTTTTACATTCAATCAGAATATAGATAGCAAAAGTAATTTTTTCCTATGCAATTCATTGGATGTTAGATATTTTTATTCAGCATTCAAAAATACTTTATCAACACATTGATTCTTGTTTTTAACACATAAATGTGTTTTTGGTCAATTACTGGCATGTGGTCAATTACTGGAAGTTCACCCTATATACTTAAAATAAGTGAACAAATAACTGTTATACAATAAAGTAATAAAATACTTTCCAAGGTTAAGATTAAATAATAATCATTAATGTGGGTCATTCCATGTCAAATCAACCAATGGTCTGAACCTTGACATCTCAGAAATTTATAATTTTTGGTGCAGTGGTAGAGTCAGTCAAGTTAACAAGAAAAACCAAAATTTCTGATTTTTTGCGCTTTTAATTTTTGAGTTATTGATTTTTGAAAAATGAAAAATTGTCGAAATTTGACTCCACTTTGACACCTTTAAACAGCTGTAGATAAAAAACTATTTGACTTAGAGAGCTATAATTGGTGTCATTCTCTTCTGTTTTTAATGATCTTTAAATTGATATACAACATCATTAAAGTATTTAAAATTTAAATTTTTTATTAAAAAATTAAAAATTTAAATTTTAAAATTTCAAAAACACCCCTTTTGATTTTTTTGAAAAAAATATATGTTTTAAAGACATCAATTGACTATGTGTATGCCAACTTTCATAATGGGATGGCAATGGGTTCCTACGGAAATTAATATTTTTGTATTATTACGTATGAAATTTGCTTGTTTTCCATGTTTAAAGCGTAACTGTAAAGTGTAAACTCATTGGTTAATATTTGAATGAATATGACAACTGATCTATTAAGTAGTTTTTGTAATACAAATAAATATGAAAATTTAATCTATTAAATATAATATCAAGTTATAATTTGTAAAATGCTTGTTTATTTAATGACAGTAGAGCAGGCATTCTAATACATGGTTAACTTTTAAACAATAAAAATATGCAAAAAAAAAAAAAAACTTACAGGCTCTGTGTCTAATTAACTCTCTAGTCTTTATAATCAATTTAAAATTACCTTAATGGAGATCAGGTACTTGTAACACACAGTCCACTAAAATTGCTTGTCATATTATATATAAACGTATTAGCTAGCTTCAATGGAATTTGATATTTGAAGCGTTAGGTGTAGTTATCAAGAGGTAGGGTCAGGTGGGGGAAAGTGGTCATAAAAACAGGCTTTTCTAACTTTCAGCGGATATAAACATCAGAATTTCTGTAATGTTTTCTAAAATTTTGGGTGTTATTTTACATTACATTAAACTCTAGAGTACATCCATATCCATTTCAGAAATATTTTTGGGGAATAACACCTTTTTATAACATATTTTTCCAGGCATGTTTTTATGACCACTTTACCCCAGGGGGTGGGGTAAAGTGAGTAGTGCATGGGGTAAAGTGGTCACATTAAAAAGGTGTAATAAAAAAATAAACTAATGAATAAAAAGTGACATTTTATTATTTACAAACATTTTAAACAACCTTTATAATAAGTTATCTGTCATTTTATTTTATTAAAGTGTAAATTTGTACTGTTAAAATTGTTTGTTGTTAAAATTTGGTACTTCAAGGATTTTGATCACATCTGATTCTGGAAAAGTATAATGATTGCCAAATTTGGATTTTTTTAACATACTTTAAGAAAAATAAATCCCCATTTTAATCAGGTTTTTTCCCAATAAATTGCTTTATTGATTTCTTCGTTTCATATCTTAGCAACACTCAGGGTCCTATAGATATGGTTTGAGATGTCATCTTTAACGTTTATAAATGGATTCAAAAGAGAATGTTGACTAGGGATATTTTTTTGTTGTTGTCTTTTCCTGTTGGAAATTTATGCAACTTTTAAGTATCTCACTCCTCTTGTTATTTTTGCAGATGTAATGCAAGTGTTTTTTCTTTCAATACTACCCCGATCTTGGACTGGACACATTTCCTTTTCCTTTAAAACTATGTCTAACAATTCTATTCACATCTAAAATGAGTGTAGATAATGTTGCTAATGTAGCTTATTTTAATTATTTTACATATTTTGCAGTCGGCGTTCTTGATACTGTTTCTTTAAAATTCTTTTCCAGGCTTTTTTTAATGGGGGAAAATACACCTAGATCTAATGGTTGTAGACTATGGTTAGTATGAGGTAGCAGGCAGAGTATTATAATGTGATTGTCGATAGCTTTTTTTCACAGTGTCATAATTCATTTATGTCCATCAGAAACATAAATAAAAGGGCAGGCCTTAGTTAGCTTTTGGTGTACTATCTACTTAATAAAATGATCCAGCCAAGGTTCAAGTACAGAATCCTGCATCTATCCAGATTCCATGATTCATACAATGCTCCTGCACGACCACCCTTTATACGTAATTCATATGTACTTACTCATAAAATGCGAATGGAAGAATGTGTAATAACCACTAGCTGATATACCAAAAGGAACACTAAACATTCTTTCCTTTGGATTCTGAATTTTATATAATGCATCGCATTGCGTAAAATTTTTTAAGCTGGACTATTTTGGCTATCCATATCCATTCCAGGCTCATCAACGTTAAAAATTCTTTCAGGGCTTTCGTGTGGACCATTTTCTTATATAATACAAGTATAAGTATTAGAAAAAGTAATTAATGTGTTGGTTATTAATTTAGTTGGTGTAACCTTTGTAAGCAATTCGGGTTTACACTTAGTTAATTCATTCACTATTCTGAACCTATTAAAAATTAAACCTAACCTTTTTTAACCCCATATTATAAACTATTATTAAATAATAACTATTTGCAGTTAGTTTTTAATATTTATTAGTATTTAATAAACCGGCATTGTATATAATGAATAATTTAACTCAGATCAAATATCTATAAGTTAAGCCTAACCCTATGACCACTTTACCCCATGTAACTAAAACTATTATGAAATAAAATCTGTGATAAATATAACTTAGCTATAAATGAAAATATGTTCTTGAGATATGTGTAAAGCTTTCTCAACTGCCAATTTAACAAAATTTGGAATAAACAAAATGCAGCAGAAAAGTTAATTAAAGAGTTAAAAGAACAGGGTGTAACAAAGACAGACAAAATGAGTGCTCAGTGCCTCAAACATGTTACTAAAAATGTTTTTTCGAGTGAGAAACTTTGATCAATACTTAATAAATCTGAAATTAAAAGAAAATTATTAAAATTTCTATATTAGTCAGGATTTTAGCCCTTTTTATGAATTATGACCACTTTACCCCGCCTGACCACTTTACCCCACCTGACCCTAGGACTCTTTTAACACCTGCTATCCAATTGTGCTTAATTCATGAAGCAGCTGTTTGAAACATTCAGTGCACATATGACTTTATTAATTCATAATATTTGCTACACAATTAATATTTTATAAAATGTTATTAAAAATTGAAATTTCTTTGTAATTAAAAACATAAATATGCAAAATAATTTCATTTCAAGGACTTTTACGATAGGAATTTTACAAACGAAGTCAACTTCATTACTCAGAATATAAACTTTAATAGTTGCAGTAACAGCTCAACTTTTTGCAAAAAGATGTCCCCTGATACATTTAATATATCATTCGACTGTGTATAAAAAAAATGAAATTGTTGGTCCCTTTGAATCTAGGAAGCTTATTTTATATTCACTTGCAATTGATTATACAGGGTTAATTTTACACTGAGCCTGTAAGTTAATTTCCTTTTAAATATCTTTATTGTTTAATTTAAAAGTAAACTATATATTAGTATGTCTACTCTATTGTCATTAAATAAATAAACATTTCGCAAATTGTTATTACCTGATATATTTAATAGATTAAATTTTCATATTTACTTGTAATACAAAAACTACTTCATAGATTAGTAGTAGTATTCAAACTAGAGGTATGGGCTATTTTTATTCACGACACTCGGGCCGGGCTAGGCTTGGGCCTTACTTTTTTCTGAAGGATCGGGCCTAACTTATTTTTTCAGAACCCAGCCAGGGGGCTGGCTTCATTCTTCCTAGGTCTGCACAGGTCAAAATTTTCAGTTCTTGTCTCGATCCAACCTGTATGAAAATCATTGTCTCAGCGTGGTCTGGGCCATGCTATCAGTAAAATTTGGCCCAACTTAAAAATTTTAGCAAAAAATGCATATATTTTTAAATCGTCATTCTACGATTAAACTTTAAAATTTATTCCTTTTAAAGAATATAAAATTTCTAGGCAATAAAATTAAAATACAGCAAAACCTGTTAAAAAGAACCTGCCTATGACAGAATCTTGTCTTAAAAGGAAAAATGTGAAAGTCCATGCAAAATTAATACAGTAGACTCCCTCAAATCCGCACAGCTTGGGACCAGAAGGTGTGTGGATTTTAGAATTTTGAAGATTTCTGGTCATTGCCTTGTTTACATTTTTTAAACAATAATTTGAATGTAATAATGCAATCAAAATTATAATGAATGCTTGCAATATAGTAAAATATTAAAATAATTAAGTAATAAACTAAAATGATAAAAAGTAAGATATTTTTAAAAATGATTAAATTATAAAAAGGTCAAAAAGATAATTAATAATGTATAATTAAATATGCATAATAAAGATGAGATACATCCCTTGAATTTTTCAACAAAACTTCCCTTTTAAAGGTACTTTATAATTTCACATCAAAATCATAAAGTAAGGAAGTTTTATTTCTGGTTTAGCCAGTCTTAATAACCAAAAAAGCTTGATTACTGCATAAATATATTTGGTAAAAAGATTGTGATTACCAGTGATATCAGCAATATCTTGGATTTTTTTCAGAAAAAAAATTTATACTTCATGAAAAACCATGAGTTTAGTCATATTATCGAGAATTACATATTAAAATGCATACAGAATGTTATAAAACTAAAAAATTCTGTAATTTTGTCCTTGCATCTGAACTGTAAGTTTCGTCGTTTACATCTGTGATGATGTACGGATTTTAGGCATTTGCGGATTTGAGGGAGTCTACTGTATAATAATACTCGTATGCGAGAAAAGAATATAATACATTCACACCTGCTAAGAAGGGAACCTGTCTATAATGTTTTTTTTTTTTTCTTTGCTATGCGATTCTGTCTTAGAAGATTTTACTGTATAGCATTTTTCAGATTTTTAAGTCTCCAATACTTGGAGTATGGATTAACAATATTAATGATAACTGAAACATTTAGAAGCAAATAGAGATTCATAAAAAAAGAAAAAAATCACACCCTAGGTCCCTTCTTTAAAAATAAAGATTATAAACCCGAATAATAATAAAAGGCTAAAATAAATATTTTTGATCAGAACTTCTCGTACGAGACAATTTTGAATCACATCGACGTAAAAATCCATGTTTTGTAGAAATTCAGTCGGGTTGGGCAAAAATTTTAACTTTTTTTCTCAGTTGGGCTGGCCAAACTTTTAGCTTTTATGCTGGGCCGGGCCATTATTTTTGTTGTATGGGCCGGGGCTGTGCCCAAACTGTTAACTTTTATACCGTGCCGGGCTCAGGCCAAACTTTTATACTAGGCTGTGCCATTAATTTTTTTTCTATGGGCCAGGCTCATGCCAAACTTAATTTTTATACCAGGTCCGGGCCTGTAAATTTCAACCTGTGCAGACCTCTAATTCAAACATTAACCAATGTGTTTACAGTTACGCTTTTGACATGAAAATACAAGTATAGCAAATTTCGTATATGATAATACAAAAATATTAATTTCCATAGGAACCCATTGTCATCCCATTATGAAAGTTGGCATACACATAGTCAATTGATGTCTTTAAAACATATATTTTTTTCAAAAAAATTAAAAGGGGTGTTTTTGAAATTTTAAAATTAAAATTTTTAATTTTTTAATAAAAAAATTAAATTTTAAATACTTTAATCATGTTGTATATCAAATTAAAGATCGTAAAAAGCAGAAGAGAATGATACCAATTTGAGCTTTCTAAGTAAAATAGTTTTTTGCCTACAGCTGTTTAAAGGTGTCAAAGTGGAGTCAAATTTTGGCAATTTTTCATTTTTTGAAAGTCGATAACTCAAAAATTAAAAACTCAAAAAATCGGAAATTTTGGTTTTTCTTGTCCACTTGACAGGTACTACAAATAAACAAAAACTTATAAAAATCTGAATCCTGAAGGTTCAAAAATAATTTTTTTTTGGTTGATTTGATATGGAATGACCCACGTGATTTACGTTTCATAAATAGCAAATCGCAATGTTTCACATGGTTTACAATAAAAATGCTTTTCATGATCAGGGGTGAAATAATTGGTGCATTAGCATACATTTTCGCATGGTGTCCGTGCGTATAATGAAAAAGTACCGGAAATTGTTTTTGCTGCATCTTATACCACCGAAAATTATAATTTTCATTGATTATTTTTTTCAATCTCACAAAATAAAAAAAAGACCAGCACAATCCCACAACAAGCGAGACACCTCATTTGGCAATTTTTCTGACACGCACCAGCAACCCCGCGTACGCCAACCTAAAATGCGGCAACCTGAAAACTGATGTGATTGGTCCACTTTCTTGACTGCTGCCAGACTGTTTTCTACTATGTCATCATCCTGGAATTATGGGAAATACAATATTTACAAATAATGATGTATTAGAAAACACAGGAAAGCTCACTTTTTATGAGATTCTGAATAAAACGCACGATTTCAACATAAATTTATTCAGGGGTGATTGTGTTCCGGGGGTACCCCGGATTTCCGGGTTTTTCGCTCGATCCTTCCGGGTTTATGAGATCGTTACGTTTAGTGGAAAATTCAGACATTTGAAAAATATCGTGAAAAAAATCAAATCCTCAATTGTTCGCTGAAAAAAATCGACAATTTCGTCAAAGGATTCCTGAAAAAACGCGAATGTCGTCAAAATTCCAATGTAAGCTCGTCAAATGATCGCGAAATAAACACAAATTTCGTCAAAGGAATGCGAAAAAAAACGCAAATTTCGCAAAGGATCGCGGAAAAAACAAGATTTTCGTCAAAGGATCGCGGGGAAAAAGGAAATATCGTCAAAGAGTCGCGGGAAAAACGCAAATTTCGTTAAAGGATCCCCCCCCCCCCCAAAAAAATGAATTCCTTTAAAGAATCGTGCAAAAACTTGGATTTTGTTAAATGACCGCAGAAAAAATACATAATTAGAACCAGGAAGGATTTTCCCCATCGCAGAAAAAACGCGATTTTCTTCAAAGAATCGCGGGAAAAACAGAAATATCGTCAAAGGATCGCTGGAAAAGTGCAAATTTCGTTAAGGAATCACGGAAAAACATTAGTTTCTTTAAAAAATCGTGAAAAAAACCCGAATTTTGTCAAAGAATCTCAAAATAAAATAAATTTCTTCTAATGATCGCGAAATAAACACAAATTTCGTCAAAAAATCGCGGGAAAAAAAGAAATGTCGTCAAAAGATCGCAGGGGAAGCGCAGATTTCTTTAAAGGATCACGAAAAAACAATTTCTTTAAAGAATCGCAGAAAAAAACACGAATTTCATCAAACGACCGCAGAAAAAACACATAATTAAAACCGGGAGGGATCCCCCCCCCCCACACACACACACACACACACACCCGGTAATCGCGGGAAAAACGCGAATTTTCGTCAAATGATCGCAGGAAAAACGTAATTTTCGTTAAAGGATCGATGAAAAAATGGAAATATCGTCAAATGATCGCAGAAAAAACGCAAATTTTGTTAAAGGATCACGGGGGAAAAAACATGAATTTCTCTAAAGAATTGTGAAAAGAACGCAAATTTCGCGGAAAAAGCGCAAATTTCGTGAAAGGATCGCAGAAAAAACACATAATTAGAACCAGGAGTGATTCCTTCCTCCTCCTCCCCCCCCCCCCCCCCCCCTTCTGCTGTAACCTTTCAGATACAATTTTTTTTACTCAGAATCATCCCCTCCTGGTATTGTGTCATCCATCTCAATCTCAGTACAAAAATTTCATATCTGTAATGTGTAATACCCAGGAAGAAAGCAGGAAAAAGAAATTTGTCTTGCGTAAAGGCAAAGCTAAAAAAAAAAAAAGACTATTTTTATTTACTTCTTTTTCTTTTACTTAGCCACTTAGAAGTAAAATTGGATTGGTTTTGAAATTTTTTCACTGCTTCTAAATAACTAGCTGTAATAAATATGACTTGCATTAAATCTACTAAAATATCCTACTCTTTACAGTTAATTTGTGCTTGTTTCGTGAGTACTTGGAATAAATTTATTTACTGATTATAGAATGCGAACTTTGCGTATTTAGCAAGATAAACTGCACTCTCCATTTGATGAAGTCATTTAGCCAGGTGTGATTCTGTTCCGATAGTTCTGAAAAATTAAGGTAGTCATTTCCGAAAATTAAAAAAAAAATCGGTCATAAATTCGGGCATAAAATGTAGCGCGAATTTTGGCAAATGATTGCTGAAAAAGATCAATTTCGTCAATCGTTTGAAGAAATATCACCAATTTCGGTAAAGGATTGGGGGAAAACGCGAATTTCGTCAGAGGATCGCGAAAATAACGCAAATTTCGTTAAAGGATCGCGAATTTCGTCCAGGGATCACGAAAAAAAAAGCTAATTTCTACATAGAATTGCGGAAAAAACACAAATTTCGTAAAGGATCGTCAAAAAACTTCAAATTTTATCAAAAGATGGCGAAAAAACGGCAAATTTCGTCAGAAGATCGCGAAAAAACAGCAAATTTCATGAAAAGATCGCAAAAAACGGCAAATTTCGTCAAAAGATTGCGAAAAAATGGCAAATTTTGTCAAAGGAGTTCGAAAAACACGTAGTTAGTGCCGTAGCGGATCCCCCCCCCTCGCCCTCACTGTTGTAACCTTTCAGAAAATTTGCTGTGGATTTTTTTTTTGTTTGTTTGTTTTTTATTTTTTTGGGGTTTTTTTTTTTTGTTTTTTTTACACAGAATCACCCCTACATTTAGCTTTCGGGGAAATTAATGTAAGTTTACCAAATTATGTTTTTCTGCAATTGTATATTTCAAAAAACAATAGCAAAAATATGTCATTTGATTGTCATGTTGTTGCAATGTAAACTGATATTGGTATATTTTGCATCGATAATTTTCAGGGTTTTTCACTTTGTATCAGTTAATTTTCAGGGTTTTTCACTCTGAGTCACAATCACCCCTGTTTATTGAAAAGTGTGAAATTTTTAAACTACCTTTTTAAATTAGAGTAATGATTTAAAAATTGAAATTTTCATTTCTCAACAACTTTCAGAAAAAATCATTGTGTCATTTCAATCTTTTAAAGTACCTACCTATATCAGAGTAAACATTGAACAATTCATTTCTAATTTACGGAAGTATGAACGCTTCACGTTCATGAAAAAAAATTTATATATATATCACTGAATACAGCAACCTGGTTTTGCAGGAAACTCCTTAAAACGGCAGTTAGTAAATGCAGATATGAAGGCTGCGCGTTCATTAACAGGAAAAAAAAAAAAATCACTGTAATCAACAAACTAGTTGTGCAGCAATCTCAAAAATTCATGAAACTCGTTAAAGCAGCAGCCAATAAATGCATGTGAAAAAAAAAAAAAAAACTGTATTCAGCAAACTAGCTCTGCAGCAATCTGTAAAAAACACAAGACTCGTAAGGCCCACATGCATGAGAAATATACAATAAACGGCTAATGAACCATTTGAACAAAATATGCATAAAATTATTAGCATACCTTAGTGGTCTTCTCATAATTTCACAGATGTCATATACACCCCATATTGGCGCTATTTTTTTCTGAGGCCAATGTCGTATACACAAGAGGTACTTAACTGGTGCCAAATTATCATTATTTTGCTTGATATGGTAATCCGGATGTTGTTGTTTATGCTGTTAATGTTTTCGACAAAATGGCGTCGGAAAAAAATAGTGCCAATATGGGGCGTATATTACATCTGTGCCCTATCTTGAAACCCAACACTAAAAAATGTTGACTTGTCATAATTTTGCAAATTTCCAGTCGCCAGTAATTTGTCATTTAAGTTTCCAGCAAAAAAATTAAACAAATACTCACAATTTCAAACTAAAGCACACAGGCACTTTAATATTTTCAAATTTTACGACTAAAAACAGCCAAAAAAAAAAAATTTCACTGGGTGGTGCTCTTTCTTGCCTGGTAGTATGTGTCAGGGCAGTACCACACTGGCTCACACCAGTCCCATTTGACTCATAAGGGCTCCCCAGAGCTTAGACTAGCGAAGTGGGTTACCGTAAGTATGTTAAATTATTTTACCATTTCTGTAGTGCAATAGGATTGTTGCGTGTTTCCAGCCATGTGAGTAATGGTAATGGCATCCTTTGTTATTGAGGAGCACCTCTGTTTACTGAAAGGTTGGGCGAGCTTGCTGGTAGAATATATTACCAAAAGTATGCAATAACCAAAAGGTTTTTTTTTAAATATATAAATAGATGTATTTGTAGTTATACTAATACAGTTTTAACATTGTTAATTAAACAGTCTAATTTGTACTTTTATAAATTTATTTATAGTACATTAAATATACTTGTAATCCCAGTGGCAGAGACATGGCGACATAGTCGCGGATACAAAAAGTCTTTTGCGGACAATTATTGTCTGCACTAATGAAGTCAATTTAAAAAAAATTGTTCGCAACTTTAGGACAATTTTTCCCGTTTAAAAAGTATGAATTTTGGCAAAAGATCGCGTTAAAAGCATTAATTTCGGCAAAAATCATGAATTTTGGTAAAGGATAGCTTAAAAAGCACGAATTTCGGCAAAAGAACTCATAAAAGTGTGAATTTCGGCAAAAGATCGCGTAAAAAGCGCAAATTTTGGCAAAAAATCGTGTTAATGGCAATTATTTTGGCAAAAGATCGTATAAAAAGTGTGAATTTCAGCAAAAGATCGCGTTAAAAGCTTTAATTTCGGCAAAAGATCGGGTAAAAGGCGTGAATTTGGCAAAAGATCGGGTAAAAATGTGAATTTTGGCAAAATATCGCGTAAAAAGTGCAAATTTCAGCAAAAAATCGTTTGAAAAGTGTGAATTTCGGTAAAAGATCATGTTAAAAGTGTGAATTTCGGCAAAAGATCGTGTTAAAAGCGTTAATTTCAGTAAAAGATTGGGGCAAAGTGTGAATTTTGGCAAAAAAGCGCAAATTTTGGCAAAAGATCGCGTAAAAAGCGCAAGTTTCGGTAAAAGATCGCATAAAAAGCACGAATTTCAGCAAAAGATCACGCAAAAAGTGAAAATTTCGGCAAAAGATCCTGTTAATGGCATGAATTTCAGCAAAAGATCGCGTAAAAAGTGAAAATTTCGGCAAAAGATCCTGTTAATGGCATGAATTTCAGCAAAAGATCGCGTAAAAAGTGTGAATTTCAGCAAAAGATCATGTTAAAAGCTTTAATTTCGGCAAAAGATCTGGTAAAAGACGTGAATTTTGCCAAAAGATTGGGTAATAATAATAAACGTGAATTTTGGCAAAATATCGCATAAAAAGCACGAATTTCGGCAAAAAATCGTATAAAAAGTGCGAATTTCGGTAAAAGATCGTGTAAAAAGTGTGAATTTTGGCAAAAGATCGCGTTAATTTCGGTTAAAGATCGGGTAAAAGCGTGAATTTTGGCAAAAAAAGTGTGAATTTCGGCAAAAGATCACATAAAAAGTGCAAATTTCAGCAAAAGATCGTGTTAATGGCATGAATTTTGGCAAAAGGTCGTGTAAAAAGTGTGAGTTTCAGCAAAAGATCGCGTTAAAAGCTTTAATTTCGGCAAAAGATCGGGTGAAAGGCGTGATTTTTGGCAAAAGATCGGGTAAAAAACATAAATTTCATTCAAAAATTGCAGAAAAAAATGATAAATTCGTCAAAAAGCCATGGAAAAATCATTAATTTCACCAAAGAATTACAAAAAAATAATTTCCTCAAAAGGCCGCAGATTTCATTCAAGGGTTTTAGAAAAAACTCAGTGCTTTTCGCGCTTGAGGCTTCTGGAGGTTTTTAAAAGCATCGATATTGCCTATGTGTGGTTCTGCTTATCCTTCACACTTTAGAAATTTTACAAGAAGTGACGATGAAATGTTATAAGCCAAATTAATGAGAACGCATCATGCTTACCATGTTTTAAATAGAAAGATAAAAATTTCCTAGTTTAATTTGTTATTTATTCATTAAAATGGCATGCAAAATTAGCAGACAGATTATGAAATTTTAAAATCTTGTCGCAGGCAGCTACAAAACTTTCTGCCACTGGGCTTGTAATTTCATGAAAATTTACATGTTGCTTAAAATCTTTGGAGAAATTGTTTATCATTATAAGGGAGTATTAAAAAAATTAACAAATGCTTCCATAACAAAAATCACTACAGAAAAACCGCTATAAAACAAAAACCACTTTTATATTTCTTATAAAATTTCATGAACTTGCATACTCTAATAAAATCATAATCATATTTCTTAGAAAAATTTTGAAAGCAGTAAAATATTATTAAGATTACAATAATTCTTATTTTATTTTAGTATTTCACTTATGTGTCTTAGTTTAAAGTACAAGCTTGATGGGAAACTGTAATATTTATCGACTCAATTTGTGTGTGAAAAGTGCATGCTTTTACATTTTAATGTTAACATTTTCTTTTAATTAATAAAAATAATGTTAAAAAAACACGACTTTGTTGACATAATAATATACATTGACATTTAATAATATATTTTAAAAGGTGTATTAAATTTAAAAATTATTAGGTGATGTATAACCCCAGTTCAGTGGTCGATCCAGACAAAATTTGGGGCCTATTTAGGGCCCTTTCACAAAAATCTATTTAATAAAATAGGTCCCTTCACAAAAATAATTTTAATAAAACGGGGCCCTTCACAATAATGAACTTAATAAAACAGGTCCTTTCACAAAATTCCCTTTAATAAAATAGGCCCCCTACCCCTACATAACATTCTTTTTCCTAAAAATTGTTTTAAAATGTGTAATTTGCAAAAAAAAAAAAAAAAAAAAAAAAAAAAAAAACAAGGTCAAGAAAAACAAAAACTTTAGCAAGTGGGTTTAAAGAATGTTTTTGTTCATAAATTCTTGGTTTCAATTTGAGTAACTGGATTTTAACTTTCATTAAAAAATGTTATTTTTCACAAAAATATAATAAAATTCACAAAAATAATTTCTACTTTTTACAACATGGGCCCCAAGAATAAAACCCTGCATTGACCCCTGCCAGCTCCTTAAGATCAAGATAACATGATTTCTTGTATTAGATACAGTTATAAAATAAAAGCTTCTGTATTATTTTGTACATATGACTTGATAACTAAATTTTGTTTTATTTCTTTTTCAGGTAATATATGTTGTACTAGAATGACTATTTTATTCATCTAATATGGATGAAAAATCTAATAGCTCAATGCAGAAAAAAGAGGATGCTTCTGGTGATAAACAAACTGAAGGCAGTTCACAAAAAATAACAAATTTCTTTCCTGTATTAAGACCTGAGGGACGAGCTAAAATGTGTGCATCAAAAACTGATGATTCAAAACAAAAAGAAATGGTGAAGAAACTGAAGGGAAAGGAAAGTATGACTTTAAGATCAAAGAGGCAGGATAAAGTAAATGAAAAATCTAATAGTAATACAACTAATCAAGTTAAAG
The DNA here is from genome assembly GCA_963932465.1 of Maratus speciosus. Taxonomy (NCBI): domain Eukaryota; kingdom Metazoa; phylum Arthropoda; class Arachnida; order Araneae; family Salticidae; genus Maratus; species Maratus speciosus. The sequence continues at coordinate 545,672,071 of OZ010794.1, forward strand.
AGAAAGTGAGAAATGTGGCGGTTGCATCTGCTCTTAAAACACCTTTGGGTCAAGTTTTAAGGAAAAGCATAGAAGCGTCTGATAAAAAAGAAATGAGTAGCAAATCTAATCCAACAAAACTCCCTGAAAGTTTAGGTAAACCCCTAGAAGTAAAGAAATCTAATCCAACAAAACTCCCTGAAAGTTTAGGTAAAACCCTAGAAGTAAAGAAATCTAATCCAACAAAACTTCCTGAAAGTTTAGGTAAAACCATAGAAGTAAAGAAAAATCTTTCAGATAGTGAAAGTGGTAGAACATTAAGACAAAAGACTGTTGTTTCTGAGAAACCTAAGCGACCATACAGAAGAAAAAGTGAACCAAATCAGACATCTACAGTAACTGAGAACCTGAAGGCCATAAGAGTTGAGAACCTGAAAGTTAAAACTGAAGGCCATGGCCGTCCAGGTCGACCTAAGTCTTCAAATCTAATAGATACTGTATCAGAGGAGGGTAGATCAGATAGTAATAGTGGCAATAAAATAAGAAAGTATAGAAAAAGGCATTTTAGAGGTGGTACTTACGGATTATACTTAACTCCTGCTAGGAAGAAGAAAAAAAAGATGATGTCCTCTCAAGATGAATCTAAAGATGATGAAGGTAGTGTTACTAGCACAGAAAATAATAGTTTCTTAGATTCTGAAGATGCTAATAGCATGGTGAGCGAGGATTTTTTGACTGCATCTGAAAAATCACTTGTAGATGAAGAACAATGTTTAGAATCTCAAACTTCTTCTCTGCTGAATTCAGAAAAGAAAACAGAAAAATTAGATTTTAATTCTTCTGTTGAATCCAAAGACTTAAGCTCAAAAGAACTTGCAACAAAAGAAGAAAAACCTGAGCCAAAGATAGAAATTAGTGCTGATTATGAGGAAAATACTCAAAATGTTACTGATTTGTTTCAAGATTTAGAAGAAATGCAATGGGAATCAGATCAAAAGGCTGAAAGGGCAGACAATTCAAATGCATCAAATAATAAACTTGCCCAATATGATGATATCAGTAATGAAAGTTTCACTAATGCTTTACATTTTTCTTTTAAAAAGGCATCAGAAGATTCAAATGAAAATTTAATTGTAGAAAAACCTGAAGCATTAGTTGATTTTAGTAGTACTTGTGATGTCACAGAAAAATCAAACGAAAAGATAGCTTTATCAGAAGGACCACAGACATGCTTGAGTAATAAGATACCTGAAATGTTTGATGCAAAAAGCAATTCAAATGTAAATGATTTGAAAGAAGACAAAAATGAAAGCTCAAAAGATGGCTCTAATGTTGATTTAAAAGATAATTCAAACATTAATTTAAAACAGGATTCAAATGTTAATATGAAAGATGAATCAAATACTGAATTAAAAGATGATTCGAATGGTGAGTTGAAGTCAAATGGTAATCTAAAAGAAGATTCTAATGTAGGTTATAAAGATGACTCAAATGTTGATATGAAAGATTATTCAAATTTGGCATCTTCTAATAATTCTGTAAGCAAGATTGATTTAAATCTTTTGACTTCAGATATGTCGCAAATCAAAGAAGACTTGAACCTTGTATCTACTGACATAATTTCTAACAGGGACAGCTTAAATCTGTTATTTGAAGATGACGATGATGATGATGATAAAGACGATTTAAATATATCTTCAATTGTAGCTGAAAACAAAATTTTAAGCAGTGAAGCTGCTGATGTACCAGAAAAAAGAAATTTCAACTTATCTTCTGTGGTGTTTAATGAAAGTAGGGAAAATTCAATTCAAATGTCAATTGATCTTAATGAAAAAGTTTCTGTTGGTTCACCTCCTCTGGCAACTGAAAATAATGATATAAATAATTCAGATTCTCACTTAACCAGTGAAGTAAAACAAGATTCAAATTCTGTTTTGTATGCTGGTATAAATAAACAAGATTCTAATTCTCTTACTTTTCCTCCTGAAGATAAACTTGAATCTGATTCAATTACCTTTAATGAAAATAGTAAAAATGATGCTGACTCCATTACATTCTCAGACAAGCAGGATTCTAATTTTGAAACATTAGATATTGAAGAAAAACAGAATTCTAATTATTCGTTGTGTGCTAATGAAAAAGAAGTTAGAGATTCTCCAAATTTGTTTAAAAGTGAAGTTAGAAATGAAACAAATTCACGTGATGTTGCTGAAAATAACTCTGGTGAAATAGAAGATGGTAATCAAAATAAAAAAGAGAATGATGCTGAGTCTCTTACATTTTCAGATAAACAAGATTCTAATTTTGAAACGTTAGATGTTGGGGAAAAGCCTAATTCTAATTTTTCTCTGTCTGCAAATGAAAAAGAAGGTAGAAACACTCCAAATCTAATTGAAAATGAAGATAAAATGGAAGTAAATTCACATAGTGTTATTGAGAATAAGTCTGATGAAATGCAAGATAGTAATCAAAATAAAAAAGATTATTTTAATAACATGGAAGTTGATAATCAAGAAAAAGATGATGATGGTAAGTCGTTTTTTTCTTTTTTAATTAGCATAGTTTTAAGTTTTAACTAGTTGAAAATAGGGTGTTACGAATAGGGATTTGGCTGAATACCAAATAGTCAGTGGTCAAATACTAATACAGTAAACTCCCGACTATCCGGCCTCATGTGGCTGAAGGGTAGGCCAGATATCAAAAAAGCCGGATAGGCCGGAGTTGTATAAATATTTACTCTCATTCAGCCCTCCCCTCGCCATGATATTAAAAAACACATGTTTCACATTTTAAGATAAATTATATATATAATGTACATACAGTGTCAAAATAGGCAAAACAGTAACGTAAAATGTAAGCCTAATTCGTAAAAAAATGAGTAAATCTTAATTAACTCTTTATTAAGAAATGATTGCACAAATATGAAAAAAATATGCATAAGATAAAAGAGTCAGAAAAGGTCCTTGAGAGATGGCTGCTTCTCCCTGTTAGCCCTCTTCTGCATTCTGCAACGCCATGTCCCTCCATTTATGCAAGCAGACGATATTAGCTGGTGTTACTTCTTCCTGCTGATTAATGTACTCCAGTGCTGCCTCAATCGTCTTGAGCCCTTCCGAATATGGGATGAGATTTTTCCTGACATCCTCCTACTCTTTTTCTTCTGTTACTTCTCTTTGTACGACCATTTCTACAATATCTTTGTCAGTTAATTCATTAACTTCGTCGTATTCTGCATTGACATCATCAGAACCTGGTACATTTTTCAGCAACGAAAGAAGCTTATCGTTCTCATTTTTCACTTCAATTTCCCACACCGGTTTATGTCCAAATTTTGGTCCAAAAGAATGTTTCAAGACCTTACAATTACTGTGTTTGGAATTTCTTCCCATGCTTCTGCCACCAATCTCAGGACATCTAGCATGTCAATCTTTTTCAGGGTGGATATGTAGTCTTCATTATTATCAATCGCTGATATCAACAAATGGATAAGAAGCTGGTGATACTTTTTCTTTATCATTTCAAGGATGCATGCCCTGGTCCATCGGCTAACAAATAGCCATCACTTTTGGTGGTAAAAGTTCAGCTTTGATGTCTCCATCTGTGATTTCATCAATGCACGGATGCGGCGTTGTGTTGTCAAAAATTTGCAGATTGTTTCTCGGCAAATTGCTGTCTTACAAATGTCGGTACAAATTCATTTTGGAACCAGCTTTTTAAGATTTCTAAATTCATCCATGCTTTCTTTTGATGCGTGCAATATAGTAGTGATACCTGATTTTTCAGTTTTTTAAAAGCTCTAGGTTTGTTTGACTTTCCTGTTCACGTTCATGCCGTCACGGTGAGTCACACTCTACTGTCTTGAAGTTGTCATGTCTCCGGCTTTTTGCACACCACTGTTATTTTAGAGAAAATGTTGTTCCTTTAAATCACCCAATTGTTCTAATTAAATAAAACAACATTTTCTGTATTAAAATACTGGTATCCAAAAGGCCGGAGACTTACCAGCTCTGAGACAGTCGAGTGTGACCCACCGCGCCGGCGTGAACGTGTTAAGGGTCCTGTCCCTGCCGGCGAAGACACTCACGAGCTAATGCTAATCCTATGGGGAGGGATTTTTCTAATATCTCGTTTGCATTTTGACATTTTTAAATAATTTTTTTTCGCATTGGATCCGAGGTCCGTCTCTACAGCGCACCTTGGTTACTTTTTCGAATTTGGTTGCAGATATTTTTTAGAATGACACTTTCATTTTCAGAACTGGTTTTGAAAATGAAAGTAACTTTATTAAAAGTATCTGCGACCAAAACCGAAAAAGTAACCAAGGTGCGCTGTAGAGACAGACCTCGGCTATCCAATGCAAAAAAAAATTATTTAAAAATGTCGAAATGCAAACGAGATATTAGAAAAATCCCTCCCCATAGGATTAGCATTAGCTCGTGAGTGTCTTTGCCGGCAGGGACAGGACCCTTAAAGCCAACCTAAGCTTATGGTTGCCGGTTGATTTACTGCAAGCCAATATTGTTTCTCGTTCTTGCTTATCTTATACAAATCCTTTATTTATTGTTTGAAAATCTAATTCAGATGGTTTCTTTCATTTGCTATTTATTTATTGCAGTTTACTTGTCAATATTTATTGGATTATCTTAAATGATAAAAACCACTAACTATTAAGGCTCGCATCCTGTCACGCGAAGGCACTCACGACCTAATGTTAAACCCATAGGAAGGTTCATTTGAAATATCTCTTTTGCATTTTGATATTTTTTAAATAAAAATTTGCATTGGATAGCTGAGGTTAATCCCTAAATTTATAATTTTTTACTTTTTCAATTTTGGTTGCAGTTCTTTTTTTTTTTTTTTTTTTTTTTTTTGTGATGACGCTTTCATTTGTGGAACCAGATCGGAGAGTGAAAGAACGTTATTAAAAAAAAAAAAATAAATAAACTGTTAACCAAAATCGAAAAAGTAAAAAAGGGTTGAATGTAGGGATTGCAAGTGTCTTCGCCTGATGGGACTGGAGTCTTAATGTAGTCTGCAAAACTGAGTACAGTAGTACCCCTACTTGCGTCCTCTCAACTTACGTCACCCCGCATTTACGTCATCTAGCCTGAAAAAAAAATTACTTAATTAAGATGCACTCTGAAATTTTTATGGAGGGAAACTTTCCCGAGGCAGTCACCTGAAAAACAAACAGATAAGACAAGTCACTAGAAAAAGCTTAGAAAACTCTGCTGTTACAAAGAGCTTCTAAAAGAAAAAAAAAATTCTCTATTCAAAGTTCATTGCAATATTTTTTCACTTGCTCAAATATTTGAACAGGGAAGCTAAAAGAACAATAAATTATGTTAACAACTTATTGATTTTTTCTGAATTCTTGTATTACAAAAGTATTTTTTATTTTGCTCATATTAAGTGTATGTAACATAATACTTAAATACAATAGAATATGATCATTAAATTATTGAGTTTTTTTTTTATAATTATCCTTTTTTTGCTTATCTAAATGCACCTCGACTTACGTCGCTAGTCTTGAAACGGATTGCTGACATAAGTCGAAGTATTACTGTAGTTTCATTAGAGGCAGTGGTATGTAAGTAGTACCAAATTTATTATTGGTCATTTTTTATTTAAAATGTGCTAAAGATTAAATTTTTTTGAAAATCTCTATTAATAATTGAATTTTTATTCAAATTGCTTAAGGCATAAAACCAACAGAGTAAAAAAGTGTCCAGGCCAAAATTCGAACCACAGATGTTGGTATTACATGTCAACTCTCTACCCTGAGCAATATTCAAGCTGGTACTCATCACTATTATATATTGGCAACAATGCACCTGCAGGACAAGGTGAAATATCTTCATGAACCACAACCCTGTGGCAGGCATTCTAATATGGATTCTTTTAATAAGGATTTTCTGAAACTTTGGATAAAAAGACAGATGGAAAATGCTTTTGCAGTTTTAAATAAAAATTGTAGTTAGATTTCTGTGATAATGTACAAATGCGCATATACAGAATAACTTAGAATTCAGAAAATTAAAAATACTTGTAGATCAAAAAGTAGATTTTAATACAGAAAAAAATGACACATAAGTGTCCTGAGAGTGACCCTCTGGACACACAAAAATAAAATTTTTATCTTTACATCATGAAGTGCAGGTCAAGAGAGAATGATTTCACATTTTTCATTCGCGAAGTTTTTTGGTGACAGATAGATATTGGCTAAGACACAGATCTTGCCAGCAGATGATCATTGCATTGGAATACATGGGAAAGTTTAAATTTAGATGAAAAGAATAATAGACGATAATTAGCCAAGCGTTAGTATGTGAGAAAGTACGAAAGAATTTGATGGCTGTCGATAGCATTAGAGCAGGTGAGGTACATTATGTACTGACTAGAAATAAATTAAAGACGACAGATGTTTAAAACTACATCTGAATATTATTATACCACTGGTTTAACCAAAGCATTGACTATCTTTTAGTAAAGCTTCGAATTAAAAAATCTAAAACATCTAACTGGGCTTAGATGCGGTATATTCCCAGATGGCCACCATCTTGGATGTTTTGAGATTTCTTGGCGATTTTATGTTGGTGATCTTTATCGATATGTGGAACCCTGTGTGACGTGTGTGTTCTGGCATGTCGTGTTCTGGCAACCCCTGAGAAGCTCATTTTCGCTTAGGATTTTGTGGATGTATTTGTTTGACTATGGTTTTTGTAGTCCATTTAAATAAAGATGAAAATAAGCACTCGCCAGTCGCCACTCGGCGACTAAACGTGAAAAACTGGCGACTAAAAATATGGAAAGTACCGGCCAAATGCAGGATTTTCCAAAGGGATTTCGTCAAAGAATCGCGGGAAAAAACCCCGCGAATTTTGTCAAAAGATCGCGAAGATACCCAAATACCGTCAATAGATCGTGAAAAAAAGCGAATTTCGTCAAAGAATCGTGAAAAAAGAACGAGACTTTAGCCAAATGATCGCGAAAATACCACACATTTCGTCAAAGGATCGCAGAAAACCCCGAATTTCGTTTAAGGATAGCCCAGAAACCCAAATTTTGTCAAGTGATCGCGGAAAAAACACAGATATCGTGAATGGATTGCAGAAAAAACGCAAATATCGTCAAAAAATCGCGACAAAAGATCTCGATAAAACGCACATTTCGTCAAAAGATTACGAAAATTTCGTTGAAGGATCGCTAAAAAAAAAAACCAAATATCGTGAATGGATCACGGAATAAATGTAAATATCGTTAATAGATCGCGAACAAAACACAAATATCGTCAATAGATCGCGAAAAAAACGCAAATATCGTCAATTAATCGCGAAAAAAATGCAAATATCGTCAATTAATCGCGAAAAAACGCAAATATCATCAATAGATCGCGAAAAAACACACATTTCGTCAAAGGATTGCTAAAAAACCCGAAATTCGTCAACGAATCGCAAAAAAGCGCAGAATATCGTCAATAGATCGCAGAAAAAAGCGAATTTTGTCAAAGAATCGCGTAAAAAAAGATAATTTCGTCAAAGAATCGCGTAAAAAAAGAGAATTTCGTCAAAGAATCGCGAATTTCATCAAAAAATCAGGAAAAAAGTGCGAATTTTGTCAAAAAATCGCGAAAAAAACGCGAATTTTGTCCAAACATCACGAAAAAAACGCGAATTTTCTCAAAATATCGCGAAAAAAGCGCACATTTAGTCAAAGGATCGTGGAAGAAACACAAACATCGCCAATAGATCGCGGGAAAATGCGAATTTTGTTAAAGTATCATGAAAAAAAAAATGCATAATTAGTTCCAGGAGAGACCCCCCCCCTAAGGATAGGGGACTTATGTAGTTAGCTATATAAGCATGTTACATATAACTTTGCTGTTAACTTAATTTAAAATTTAATATAGATTGGAAATTAGTATCTCAAGTTCATTCAAAACAATATGCATTAAAATATTTTTATTTATTACAATATATTTTAAAATTAAATATTCAGTGACATAAATGTACTTACTGGCGACTAAAGAAATTATTCTCACTAGCCAGTAACTGGCTACTTAAAAAAATCAACTTACCGGTTAGTGGCCACTAAGCAAAATTCCTTATTTTCATCTTTACATTTAAATGCTCTTGCTGAAGTAATTAAGAAATATGAGGAAATTTTGATGAAAAAAGGAGGTTTGTTTACAGTGCGTCAATGCGTATTCATAAGCCTATTTTGGAAAATGACGGTGATGCTATGACAGGTATTTCATGCTGGAGCTTTCAAGAAAGCAGATGTCTGTTATTTTATGTATATTTTGTTGCCTTATGAGTTTTTTATATTTTGAGATTGCTACAAAGCGAGAACTGCTGAATTTTGAGAATGCTACACAGCGAGAACTGCTGAATCCAGTAACAGTTTTTTTTTTTTTTTTTTTTTTCGGTTAATGAGCACGGAGCGCTCATACAATGATTACTGATTGCCATTTTAGCGAGTTTTGTTTTTTATGTATATTTTGTTGCCTTACGATGTACATTTTGAGATTGCTACTTAAAGCAAGAACTGCTGAATTTTGAGATTGCTACACAGCGAGAACTGCTGAATCCAGGGATAGTTTTTTTTTTTTTTTTTTTCGATTAATGAGCGCAGAGCACTGATACAACGATTACTGATTGCCACTTTAGCGAGTTTTGGTTTTGTTTATTATTTACATTTTATTTTCGTTAAGCCTAACATGCATATAAATCGGTGCTTGGTGACATTTACTACTTGGCGGAAAAGGAGTTTTCACGATGGAGTATGTAAAATTTCAAGATGGCGGCCCTGGGAATTTATGACATTATATATATATATTATTTAGTAAGGATCAGTAAATTTTCATGCTTACTAGTCCTTGGGACCAGTGACTTTTTTTTTTTTTTTTTATAAATTTTACTGCCATGATGGAGACCAGAAATTTCGCACCCTGCTCTAGATTAGATTTAATTTTTAAAAAAAAATTCTTTTTCTTGCAGATGATGATCAGTCTACTATTGCTAATTGTGTGAAATCTCGCCAGAGGATTAAACGCCGTTTCACTGATGACATTGTTGATACAGATTTGGGGATATTGTCAGTAGCTGCTATGGCTTCTGACAAGGCTTCTTTCAAGAAGGCCATTATAAAGTCAGATGCACCTAAAGGTATGTATGAAGTCTTGTATTTGTATGAATAAACTAATGGACATGAACCAGGGGTCTGTGTAGTTTTTTTTTTTTTTTTTTTTTTTTTTTTTGCAAAGTACTACAAAAAGTAAGCTAAATTTCCAGAACTATTCACTATTCAGACATAATTAGTCGATTAGCTGAAATTTGTGTATAGTTCACTTCAACTTGTGATGTAATGAAGACCAAGCGGGGGAGGGGGAGGGTAAATAAAATTCTTACAAGTATCAAAATAAGAACAAAATTTTATTTATAGGTTGATTTCATTAATGGAAAATTTGTAAATAGCCATCAAGTGAATAGATGGAAAGATATTGAATTTTAACATGCATTTGAAAAAAAAACTTTGAATTTAAATAATGGTGATGGTGAGATTTCCTAAGTATTTGTCACATTTGAAGAAATTCTTTCAATGAAAACTTTTGAAGGGAAAGGGACTTGAAATATCACTCTTATACAAGGAAAACTTTGCAGTCAGCTTACCCTGACTGTGTGGTATTGAACCCGCAAATCCCTTTATTTTGTAGCCAGTATGCTAACTACGGTGTTGAGTGGATTCTAAATTTAAGGATTCGGGGTGAGATGACAGGATTCCCTCCAAAAATTGTAAAATCTCCTTTTGAGAAATGGCAATACAATTAATACCACAATATCCCGATTGTAAGTCCCCACCCACTTTTAAGCAGTTTTGATTTTCTTTCCATTCCCAAATATAAGCCCCCCCCCCCCCCCCACTTCTTTTCACAAACTTTTTTTGAGGAAAAATTGATTTAAAAGTCTAAGGAAAATAATTTTGAATCTGTTGACCTTTTTTGGTGGATTTCCATATATTTTTACGTAACCTTAATAAAATCCTCCTCCCTACTGCATGAAGTGTCTGCTTCCCTTCTTTGCCCTCCCTCCTCAGCACAAAATGTTTAACATCTTGAAAATATTAATTCTTTTGTTCTATTTGTTGGTCGCTCGTAACATAAGGTAAATAATCAATTATATAAAATAACACTCCTTTCTCTAAAAGTTCATCTTTCCCCTCTAAACCCCCACTCAGCAAAGTTTAAAATTTTTATTTTATTTTATTTTTATTATTATTATTTTTTTTTTTTGCAATCTTTCTTATTTTGTAGTAAGAGGATTTTATCTACATAAATACATTTAATCTCACTCATAAAAAATCGTCGTTCTCTTTGAAATTTTTGCTCCATCCTTTTCCCCCAAAGGGAAGGGAGGGAGATTTCTAAATGTGTCGAAGGAAAGTAAAAAAAAAAAAAAAAAAAAGTGGCACTCCGGGAGTGCCAATAGAAGTGAAAACTTCAACAATTACGTGTGTGTTTTTTTAGTCGTCAGGAAATGTTTTATTGTGCAGGAAATACTTTTAAATGTAGTGTTTTTTATTCATTATTATAAACTATTACTACCAAAATTATATTACAATTTTCATAGTAATATAATTTAACTATAAATTACATATAAATAAACATTAATAATTTGTAATATATATTATTATATTAAATTATACATGTACATATAAATAAACAAATTTTTGTACAAAAATTCTCGTATTGCATTTAAAGATTTATCCGGTGAAATATAAACGGCAACCATTACAATTCAATTCTATCCAAATATTGAAATCCATACTCCAATTCAATACTATCCAAAAGTATTTTTATTAATGAATACAATACCACAATTATTATATTACGCTTGGCGCGCTAGTGTCCATGTGCCAAAATGCTAGCATGTCGGTTATGTAACAGTGTCTCCAAATCAGTGGTTTTTCTCCATCTCAAAAAAAGCTCAACGCGCCTAAAGAAGTTTTCAAAAACTGATAATGTGTGTGTGTGTTCCTGTGTGAACGCCGGGAGAAAAAGTGAGTTTTAGCTTCGTTCTTCTTTTGCGGATTAAGCTGAAGAGGGAAAAGTTCCTGTCATTCACCGCTTGGCGCGCTAGTGTCTATGTGCCAAAATGCTAGCATATCGGTTACGTAACAGTGTCTCCAAATCAGTGGTTTTTCTCCATCTCAAAAAAAGCTCAACGCGCCTAAAGAAGTTTTTAACGGTCTGCTAGGGCAAATTAGGCCTAGAAGCCACAACAACTTAAAGCAGAGTTTAAGAATAAGCGTCCACTGACATGCAGAAATAAGTTAGGATATAATTCTAACATAACTTTATTAAAACCAATTAAAAACATGATTAAATATATTAAATATAACAATATATGGCCATAACTTTGGCCAAAAACTTAAACAGCTCATTTATAGAACCTTTACTTATATTAGTTACATTACTGAAAAACATAACATACAAAACGAGCCATCTGAACATGAAGTCGCTCCAATATATACCATACAAACAGAAATCAACTTTGTAACTAACAGTGAAACATGCAGTTATAGAAATCATCCAATTAGAAACCAGCGTACGTCATCGGCACGATGATGCAATACCCAAGTTGGAATTCGGTCATTCATCTCCAGATGCGTGGAATTCGTAAATGTATGATGTCATATCATCAGAAAAATGAAACGCTCGTAAGTTAAAAGTTGAAAAGATTTCGTAGCTAAACTAGAAAACAAACATCGATACCGAGCAATCTCAGAAGTGGGCCGCAAACCAAAACGACTTTAAACGTTGATATCTATGCCGTATTTCGATATCGGTAAGAAATGCCGCGATATGACATCAATGGCCCGCCAGATGTGTGGAAACACATCTGGACGATTTTACAAACCTGTACATAAAAATATGAAACCAATTCAAAACTTTATATGCAGTTTCATTAAAAAGGTATTTGAATATTTTCCAAAAGAATGCTAGTTTTTTTCTTCTTTATTTCCAGTACAGCAAGATCCCAGTTCAATATGAAATAAGTAAAATACAATTAGAAAAAGTAAATCATTTTAAATTAACTTTAATTCTCAAAAATTTTCTTTCTAAAATTTTCTAGTGTAACTTTAGTAGGTGGTTTTGTAAAGTAATCAGCTAAGTTTTCATTACTAGATACATACTTTAAATTAAACAACTTTTCATATACTAAATTTCTTAAAAAATGATATCTTACGTGTATATGCTTAGTTTTACTATTCTCTATAGGAGAGTTAGAAAAATCTATAGCAGCTCTGTTATCACAATATAAGTTAAACTCTGAAAAATGAGATGGAAAGATTTGTAGTTCTTTACCCTCTTTTATTATGTTAATTATCCAAATGAGTTCTTTAGCAGCATCGGTTAATGAAATATACTCCGATTCCATTGTGGAAAGAGCTACACAACGTTGTTTAGAAGTTCGCCAAGATATTACAGCATCATTTAAAAATAAAATAAACCCCCCAATCGATACTCGATCGTCTCGGTTAGATGCATACTCTGCGTCACTAAAACAATTTATTGAAAAGTTATCATTACAAGAAAGACTTAATTTTTCATATCTTGTATGATATACATAACCAAGTACCTTTAATAAAGCTAACCAATGTATTTTACCAGGATTGCTTTGAAATTGTGAAAGAAGATTAATCACATAGCTAATATCGGGACATGTCCTACTGGCCAAAAAGGACAAACATCCAATTAAGTTGCGATGTGGAATTTCTTCCATTTCAGCAATTTCATCATTAGTTTGAGGGCAATCCTTTTTGGAAAATACAACCCCCTTTGAAATGGGTAAAGAAGCAATAAGCAGATAATATTCTTTAAATTGGTCATAAATATTTTCAATGTAATCCGTTTGCTGAATAGAAATACCATTTTTAGTTTGTTCAAAGTTAACCCCAAGTTATTTAACGGTCTCCCCCAAAACTTTAATGTCAAACTTTTGTTTTAATACATCTATAACTTTGAACATTTGATCTTTATCCTTTCCCAACAAAATCATGTCATCAACATAGAACAGCAAGACAATTTCGGAATTAAGAGAATAAACACAGTTGGTCCACTCGAACTTCTTAAAATTTAAACCTTCTAAGACGGAATGAAGTTCGTAAAACCATTCACGCCCGCTCTGATGGAGTCCATACAGAGCTTTCTTTAATAAACAAACGTGATCTGGTGTTTCTGATTCTACGAAACCAACTGGTTGTCTCATATATATAACTTCTGATAAAGGGGCATATAAATATGCACAGCGAACGTCCATTTGAATATGATGCCATTTCAATCCACAAACTAAAATCGAGAAAAATAAACGTATTATAGTGAAGTTAACCACAGGGCTATAAACCTGATCATACTGAATGCCTTTCTCTTGTCGGAAGCCTTGTGCAACGAGACGAGCCTTAAATCTAATTATTTCGTTCTCTTTATTGCACTTAATAGTATAAACCCATCTGCTTCCCAAGATCCTAGCATTCGAAGGTTTTTCTACTAAAGTCCAAACTTCTCGATCTTTAATAATTTTAATTTCCTCCTCCATCGCACGCTTCCACGATTCAGCTTGAGGGGAACGCATTGCTTCATGAAATGTATTTGGAACGTTCACCTGATCCCTCTTTAATTGTCATTCATTTAAACTATTTGCTTCTAGTTCCTGATTTACGATACCCGTAAAGTTATTTTTACCACTGAAGTCAAATATTTTTGGATCGAAAGGTATATTTTTAGATTCACAATAAGTTTTAGCATCGTTTTGGGATCTTAAACGCATATTGGTCCCCAATATACTATAATAAATATCGGTACGCGATCCATCTGAACGAGGAACAGCCTTTCGAAACCACTCGATATTTAGTTTAGTTAATGAAGGAGATTTAGATACTGTTTGTATCGGTTTAGAACTCTCCGACTCCCGCTCAATTAATTTAACTTGTTCATCGGTTTCAACACACGATTTTTCAGCATCAGAAACCTCCGAATCATTTAAATCTAATGCATCCAAATGGAATAAACTTCGGTCAGAAACCTGTTTATTTTTAACTGGTTCCTCTATTCTAACATTGATGGTCTCGATAACTTTGTCTTTTTCGGGGATCCATACATGATAGCCTTTTGTGCGAAGAGCATAACCTACAAGTACCCCCTTTTCAGCACGCATATCAAGTTTACCACGATTATGTTTAGGAATCCCAACATATACAGTGGAACCGAAAATTCTTAGATGTTTAACAGACGGCACTTTTCCTCCAAATAATTCGAACGGTGTTTTAGTGAAATTCTTATAACAAGTACGATTGAAGGTATAGACAAAAAATAGCAAAGCCTCCCCTCAAAATCTTTCATGCAGTTTAGACTCATTAAGTAACGTTCTTACTGCATCTAGGGCCGTTAAATTGAATCTCTCAACAAATCCGTTCATTTCAGGAGAAAATGAATTTGTCCTCTCAGGTTTAATACCTCTATCATCTAAATATTTTTCAAATTCCCTTGAACAAAACTCACCACCGTTGTCAGTTCGAATATTAATGATTTTGTTCCCAGTAAACGTTTCAGCACGCTTTTGAAATTTTACAAAACAGTTAAAAACCTCGAATTTTTCCTTCATCAAGTAAACGTAAACTTTTCTGGAAAAATCGTCGATTATAGTTAAAAAATACCTATTACCGCCTCTACTTTTTGTTTTAAACGGGCCTGCTACATCGAGGTGCAACAGCTCTAACGGCTTTACTGACCTAATTTTTCCAATTGGTCTAAAGGAAACTCGCCTGGCTTTACCAATTTTGCAAGGCTCACAATTTAAATCTTGATTTTTGAGTGAAAGCATTCCTCTAACTGTATCAACGGTTTTTAGTATGTAATCTTTATTTATGTGGGCAAACCTACAGTGCCATGTTTCTAAGCTGTTTTCCATATTAACCTGATTAACCTCTGGACAATGAAAATTTTTGTCATTATGTTTAATGTATTGAGGAAAAACATGGTAAAGACCATTTTTTCGAATTGCTGAAAATAATTTACCACCATTTAAAAATACATCTATTCGCCCATTTTTACCAACAAACGTGGCTCCTTTCTCTTCTAAGAGATGGCCCGCCATCAAATTATGTCGTAATTTAGGTGAATATAATACATTGTTTAATACAACAACCTGATTTCTGCCCTTAATTTTGCAATTAAATTTTATAGTTTCTCTGCCTAGAACTTCACAAGCTACCCCATTAATAGCTGCTTTCATTTCCATCCCAGAGATTGGCTCAAAATCCCAAAATAAATCTTTATCCGAGCAAAAATGGGAACTAGCTGCAGTATCAAACAGCCAGGCAGTATTATCAGTATTTGAATTATAATATGCTTCAGCTATAAAACCCACTTCACCATGTTTTTCACTAACCCTATGTTTAAACCTTCTACAATTTTTAGCAAGGTGGCCACTTAAACCACATTTAAAACAATTTCTAGATTCATTACGTTTAAAATTAACACTGGGATCTGCTGCACTTACCTGCTTATTAGAAGATCTAGACCTCTGCTTTGTAGATTTCCTCAACTTTACATCATTATATTTATTTTCACTATTATGTAAAGCAACTTCATTAAAAATACTTAAATTAGAATTTTTGTTAAAAGAACAATTAAACAACTTTAATCTTGCTTCCTCAGATAAAAGTTCGTTCAGAACATTTTCAAAGGTAAAGTCCTTATCCGAAAAACGGTAAATAAGCTGGACAATACTTCTGTACTCATCAGGCAAATGTCTAATCAGCTGAAACGGCTTTAACCACTCTGAAATTGGACGACCGGCGTCCTTTAGTTGCATGATGATATCCCTCAATCTAGCACCATAAAGATTCAATTCCTCACCAGGCTGCAATTTGCATTTGAAGAAAGAGTCCGCCAATTCTACAATACGTGCACGGCTACTGGGACGAAAATGTTTCTCTAATGCTTGCCATGCCACATATGGATCCTCAATACCAGTTAATAAAGGCCTCAAATTTTTACTCACATTCAAATACAGAATGGAATAGGCGCATACTCTCCTTGCCAACTCAGCTGCAGTAGGAGCCTTCGTTGGATCGTCGGTTTCTGGTAGTTTTGTAGGCACGCATTCCCATAGAGATTTCTCCATCAGAAGAACACGTACATCCTCTCTCCACGTACTGTAATTATATGACGTTAATTTATTGATGGGAAGAAACTCAGCGCCAGATGAAGACAACATGTCTTTGAACTATTCAATGGAGGAACACAAGAACAAATTTAAAATACCTAACCCCTCTGCATATCATGGGCTTCAATCCAGGCTGGGCCCATAACCCATAACGGGCTGCTAGGGCAAATTAGGCCTAAAAGCCACAACAACTTAAAGCAGAGTTTAAGAATAAGCGTCCACTGACATGCAGAAATAAGTTAGGATATAATTCAAACATAACTTTATTAAAACCAATTAAAAGCACTATTAAATATAACAATATATGGCCATAACTTCGGCCAAAAACTTAAACAGCTCGTTTATAGAACCTTTACTTATATTAGTTACATTTACTGAAAAACATAACATACAAAACGAGCCATCTGAACATGAAGTAGCTCCAATATATACCATACAAACAGAAATCAACTTCGTAACTAACAGTGAAACATGCAGTTATAGAAATCATCCAATTAGAAACCAGCGTACGTCATCGGCACGATGACGCAATACCCAAGTTGGAATTCGGTCATTCATCTCCAGATGTGTGGAATTCGTAAATGTATGACGTCATATCATCAGAAAAATGAAACGCTCGTAAGTTAAAAGTTGAAAAGATTTCGTAGCTAAACTAGAAAACAAACATCGATACCGAGCAGTCTCAGAATTGGGCCGCAAACCAAAACGACTTTAAACGTTGATATCTATGCCGTATTTCGATATCGGTAAGAAATGCCGCGATATGACATCAGTTTTCACTTAAAAAAAAAAAAAAAAAAAATCTGCTTTACAGTTTGGCTGTTCTCACTTGTGAATCACATGTATATTTTATTTGTAAATAGAGGAAAAGAAAAAAGATTTTATACTGTGTGTGTGTTTTTTAGAGAGAGGTTGGGGGGGGGGGGAGGGGGGTAAAAGGCTGGCAAAAAAAAAAAAAAAAAAAAAAAAAAAAAAAAAAAATGGTGGAGGATGAGAAAACAAAGTTACAAATTAAACAGAAAAAGAAAATTAAAGAATTTTAAAGATTTTAAACTGCACGAGGTGCAGGGTGGTAGGCGGGGTGATGTTCATGATACGAAGGTGGGGGAGAGAAGCAGAGGTTTTGGGAGGAGGGGATAATTTAAGTGATGTATTATTCATTTGTTTGTTACTACAGTGTATTAAACAGGTCAGAAAAGAAATTTAAAATTAAATAGTTTTATAGGCTTGTTTGTATATGCATGTAATACCAGAGGGGGGCAAAGGGGGAAGCAATTTTTGGGTGGTGGGAGGCTTAGATTATTGATTAAATATTGTTGCTATAATTAAATTAACAAATAAAGAAGTCAATTTGGAAAAAAAAAATAAAGTTTTAAAATTTAACTTAGGTGTTTTAATTGGGGGAGATTTGTATATATTTTTTTTATCAGAAATCTGTCGAAATACGGAAGATTCTCGCCCCTGTATTTGCCATATTTACTTCTAAATTAATGCTAAAAAACGGTTTTTAATGACTTTTTTTTTTTTTAAGAAATCTCGATTATAAGTCCCAAAGTTAACTTTTTTTGCTTTTGAAAAACAATTTTTGCTTACAATCAGGATTTTATGGTAATATTAAATTAATAACCATTCATTTAAAGGATTGAATTTTTAACAACAAAAAAGTAAGATCTGTCTTTTTCCATAATTAATATTTTAAATACACAAAATGCCTAAAATAAAAATATTTTTCAAAATAGGAATAAATTTTATTTAGCAAATCACTTCAGACTTCATTAATGTATTATTACTAGGAAAATAATTTAAAATGTATTTTTCCTCATTCAGAATCTATTTTCCTTACATTTTGTGAAGGGTTCATTTTTCTGAATTTTTTTAACATCAGATTTTCTGAAATGTTGATAAACAGATCCAATTTTCATCTGGACAAACCCCTGTAAACAATGTAATAATTTTCAAAAGTTTTCTTGATTGTAATTATTTATTTTTCTTTACTGTTATTATATTCTATAGATTTTTTTTTTTTTTTTTACTATTATAGATATCTTTATTTAACTACCCTTTTTTCTTTTTTTTTCCATAGTGCAAAAATTAAAAGTGAAGTAGTTCTTTCGATATATGCATTTGGGAGGTTCTTTTATTCAGCTAAAATGATTAGCGTACAACAAGCAAAATACATAACAATACGTAAATCATAGTTTTATTCATAGAAATTATGTTGTGTAAATAATGAAATCAGCAGTTTATTTGCATCTATGAACATTCTGTGAATTCAGATGCTATAATTTTCACAATTTACATCTCACAGTGAATTTCAAATTATATCGCTCACCCACAAGAAAAGTGACACATAACGACAAAATTAAATTTATTTCACAGAAGAGGCAAAAGAAGATTCACATGTTATTATTGTAACATGAAATTATAGCACTTAGTTCTCCATGCAGTAGTAAAAACATTCAAAAAAGAATAAAACCCTTTAAGGGTGTTCTCAAATCCAAAAGGGCAACTTTCTGACACAAGTTTTAATTTATTTTTGTTCGAAAATGCATGAAACTGTCTGGTGTTGTTATTCAGAAACTATGTAATTGAGCTGTTTTTTTTTTTTTTTTTTTTTTTCCGTTTTTTTGCAAATGCAATAGATCTTTCAGAAAATAGTGTCAAAGTAGGCATTTTGAACCAAATTTCTGCATTAAGGAAGAAAGAGCATTCAAGAGCGGGTGAAAAACTGGTTTGTCACGTTATCAAAATAGCTTATAACTCAATAGGTAATTGATTGATCAAAAAATGGAAAAAAACAGTTGAATTCCAAATCGCTTCCATGGCCAGGCTTTTCAATTTTATACCTTTCCGTTAAAAATTGAACTTGTAAATGTGTCAAAACATTTTGCGCTTGTTGAGCAGAGCAGTTAAGAACAGCCTTAAGGATGGAGATGTAGATGAAGTTTGGAGGGTTGAGTAATTTTACCTCCTCACACAATTTTTCTCCTTCTGTGGTCACGAATAGACACATAATGTAATAAAAAAAAATTCCGGATAACTACTCTTATGAAACTTTTCCTGTAGCAAGACACTCATCTATGGCTGACCTAATAGTGGAATAAAGCACAAAATGAATTTTTGTGGATTGTGTCACTTTTCTTACAGGTGGGCAATATGTAGTTTCTAATTTGAGACAGCTATTGAAACGCTTCGTTAAAAAAAATTGTATATCTATTTATATACAGGCTGTGTCTGAAATGCTTCAACAAACTCAGGGGGATGATAGTACTCATCAAGACGATAAAAAAATGC
The DNA here is from genome assembly GCA_963932465.1 of Maratus speciosus. Classification (NCBI taxonomy): domain Eukaryota; kingdom Metazoa; phylum Arthropoda; class Arachnida; order Araneae; family Salticidae; genus Maratus; species Maratus speciosus. Next base: position 545,691,573 of record OZ010794.1, read on the forward strand.
AATGGAACATGGGGTCACAAACTACTTATTGAGTCACAAGTACAAGGTGTTTCACCCTAACTGAAATTGGCTTGTTGGTAATAATTTTGTGAAAAATTAAAATATTACAATAAAAATGCAACGATATGTACCTTATTTTGTATGAAATGTGATACCATTACAAAAAGTTCTGGAAAAACAGGGTACTCACACAATCGATGATACTATATGAACTGATAATCACAGTCCAAAATGGGGAGCGTCCAATGCATACTGCTGGCACATATAATGGAAACTTCTACTCCTTTTTTTTGTGATGTTACATTTTTATTGCAATTATTTTTTTTTTCGCAAAATTATTACCGACAAGCTGGCTTCAGTTAAGGTGAAACACCCTGTATTTGTGACTCAATAATTGGTTTGCGACCGCATGTTCCATTGCAATTTTTTTTTTTTTTATATTGATGAGTACTATCATCCTCCTAAGTTTGTTGAAGCATTTCAGATACACCCTATATATATGTAAACAGTGCATTTTATGCTCTTTCTTGCATAGCAGTTTGTGTATGTTAGGTTGGCATAGACAGGTTTGTGAGTATCTGAGTGGCATAAAAAATATTTGTGGCCAATTGAAGACAAACCAAATATAGAATAGAGTTCTTGGGACCTGGTTTATTATTTTTTTTGTACAGAACTTCCTTTGAAACCAGGTCCAGCTGGGAGTCTAAAATATTTGTAGAAACTCTCAGTTGAGCGTCGTAGGTTTGGTTATCAAGGCATGATGGTAAAAAGCCACGCAAAAAAGCTGCTTCTGGGTATATAAAAGGTGTAATTAACATTATTTTTGGCAGAGGGCAGGCTTCTCCCAATAGGAGGAAACTATAATTTTATTGAAGACCCGTATGATTCTCCGGTTCACTGACGTACCCAGCTTAACCACAAATGCCTACAAAAATCCTTTAGACAGCAATTTTCATCTTAAAGATTGACTGAAACTTGACTCTGAAAGTAATAGATGTACTGCTGGAAAAGAAAGTTACCAGGGGCAGAAAGCTTTAAGCATCGGAATTAAAGTTAAAAAATATTAGTTCGAATTTACATTTTAAAATTTTGAATTTAAAATTTAAGTTTTAAAAAGGGGTTAGGTTTTATCCTTTCATATATCACTTTTTAATGTCATAGAAATTTGGAAATGTGCTAGACCTTTCGAAAGAATTTTATTTTTCTTCATCAAGTACAAAGAATATGTGCTACCACTTTGAAAGAAAGAAGTTTTTTCCCTTATTGTATCACATCAGATTGTTCACTATTTTAATGTAAAAAATTAATTTTTTTTATTTTTTTGTCTTATAAAATGAAAATGTATTAGACTTTACGTATAAATTTATTATTTAGACTTAAAGATGTGATCATTAGTGAATTTTGTTCAAGATTTGAGGACTAAGAATTGAAAACGCTGAAAGTACAAAGGAGGAAATTTTTCAAGTGAACGAAAAAAAGAAGGTGTAAGCACCCATTTGCCACGTTTGATGCACAATTTCCGACTTGTTTGAACTATTACTGCTAGGGTTATCACTTCAAGCATTCTTGTGTTTGTTAAGCTTAGCATTTAAGACATTTTTTCAAAAAAAAAAAAAAATAAATAAATAAATAAATTTTTTGGTACTTTTAGTGTTTTTTATTCTTAGTCCTCATTTCACCAGAGATTTTTTTTAAAGAACTGTTTTTATTTTATTTTTCTGTAGAGGTTATTGAACATTTTCAGTCTGTTACCCGCACAGAAGCCAAAAAAAGTGGTTCAGCAGCAAAAATTGAATGTGTTGTAAGTACATAATAAATTTCTTGCCGTTTTCATATTGCAAAAGTAAAGAAAGAATGTTATTTGCATTATTATTTTAATGTATACATTATATACTTTATCTCTTTAGTTTAACTGCAAGCAAACACCAATAAAATCATGTACATGTGAAGGCGACAGTTTCCAGGCAAAACTTGATAAAAATGAGGAAGAATCTTTCTGCCAAGCTGTTGATTCTATTGATGACAAAGTAAGTGGGATTTATTATTATTTTCTTATTTGTTACTTCCTTTTTATAATGGCATTGGGAAGATAAAAGAAATAGCTTTGATGAGCTTATACAATAAATAAACTACATATAAATAAAACACTTGCATCTCATTATATTGCTACAAAAACAAAGTAAATATTTAAAAAAATTTTAATGCATGTACATTTTATCAACTTTCTTCAACAATAAAAATTTACAAAGCACTCATCCACAAGAAAAGTGACGCAACTTTAAAAAGTATATCTCACAGGAGAGGGAAAGGAAGATTCACATTTATTTTACTGCAACATGAAACTATAGCACATGCAGTTTTAAAAGCCTACATAAAAGTGTAAGACTTTAAGAATCTAGGCATAAAAGAGATAAGAAGAATTGAGTAAATTTATTCTCCCCACACCACGACCTGAGTTGTTACATTTTTATTGTGGTACAGTTTGTTAAATTCTGGGCGTTTCTGAAATTAGCACATGCATAGTTGCCAAATTGTACAGTTTGACCATACAATGTACGAATTTTATTCTAATAATATGGTTGTACGGATTGCGAAAAACACAAATTTCGTTAAAGGATCACGGGAAAAATGCGAATTTCACCAAAGTATCGCAGGAGAGAAAAAAACTCGAATTTTCTCAAAGGGCCACAGAAAAAATGCATAGTTAGCGGCAGGAGGGGATCCCACCTCTGTAACTTAATAATTTTTTTTTTTTTTTTTTACTCAAAATCACACCCAAGTTTAAGACAACGGAGTAGATCTATTCGGTAGCTAGAGTGAATGCACACGTGTGTGGGTGAACTTTTTTTTTATGTTTCGGTTCATTTATTTCGATCATTTTGTACGATTTATTTTTCAGTTACTTTTTTCTATTATTGTTACGAAATGGAAAATTCTAAACCGAAGCAATACAGTAGACTCCCTCAAATCCGCAACTCTAAATCTGCACATCATCACCGATGTAAACAATGAAACATTCAGATCATATGTACGGGCAAAATTACAGAATTTTTTAGCTTTATATCATTCTGTATGTATTTTAATATGTAATTCTCGATAATATGGCTGAACTCTTGGTTTTTCATAAAGGTATAAATTTATTTGTGAAAAAAATCAAGATATTGCTGATTTCACTGGTAATAACAATCTTGTTACTAAATATATCTATTTACTAATTATCTATTAATCAAGCTTTTTTGATTAAGACTGCCTAAACCTGAAATAAAACTTCCTTACTTTATGATTTTGATCAGAATTCATTCTAGGATCAAGGGCAGGCAGGGTGCATTTCGCCATAAAAGGGCACTTCAAAGAAAAAAGGGGGCACACTCATGAATTATTAAAAAAAAATAGTCTAGTGTTTGTGTATGTGTACGTATATATGTAAAATACATTTACAAACTTTAATATATTGAATTTACTATTGACATAGTTTAACCCTTTACTCTCTTATGTTTAGTGGGCTTGGGCGAACTGATGACCACTTTTTGTACAGGGATCTCAGTGGTCGCCTTTTTAAATACCACTATTTCTAAACAATAGTCTTCATAGTAATTATATATATTTTTTCCAGACATAATGCCTTCACGGTTGCCTTCTAGAAGTTATAAAGCCTTATTTATTTGACAAAATTTAATAGAAATGTATAATTTTTTTAGTAGAAAATATTTATAAGTGTATTAAAAATTAATTGATCCAAATTTAAAACGAATTAACTGTAAACCAGCTTTAAAAAATAAAAAAACGGCTTCTTTCAATAAAAGCCGGCTGTTTTTGGCCTGGCTAAAAGCCGGCAACCCTGGTCTGTACACATTTCCTTAAATAAAAATAAAACAAGTTTAAGAACTTACAAATTGAATAAACTATTTAATATGCATTTTTCATTGAACAGTTTAATTTTTGTAAATACAAGTTTTAAATTTTCAAATGTCAAGGGGTGTGGGGATTTTGGCAAGTGGCAGTAGAAAGTTAGAGCACTATTACTACATATAGCAGACATTCTACCGGCTCTAGAAGTGATTCTGTGTTAAAAAAAAAAATTCTGAAATTCACAGCAAATTTTCTGAAAGGTTACAGCAGAGAGGGGGGTGGGGGATCCACTCCTGGCGCTAATTACTTGTTTGTTTTTGTTTTTTTCGCGCCCCCTTTGACAAAATTTGTGTTTTTTCGCGATCTTTTGACGAAATTTGTCGTTTTTTTCGTGATTTTTTGACGAAATTTGTCGTTTTTTTTTTTTTTGCTTTTTTGATGAAATTTGTTGTTTTTTTGCTATCTTTTGACAAAATTTGCCTTTTTTTTTTTTTGCAATCTTTTGACGAAATTTGCCGTTTTTCGCGATCTATTGACGAATTTTGCCGTTTTTCGAGATCTTTTGACGAAATTTGCTGTTTCTTCGAGATCTTTTGATGAATTTTGCCTTTTATTTGCTATTTTTTGATGAAATTTCGCAATTTTTTGATGAAATTTGCCGTTTTTTTTTTTTTCCATGATTCTTTGACAAAAATTGCAGTGTTTTTCGCGATCCTTTACGAAATTTGTGTTTTTTCTGCGATTCTTTGACGGAATTAGCTTTTTTTCGTGATCCCTGGCCAAATTCGCGATCCTTTAATGAAATTTGCATTCTTTTTACGATCTTTTGATGAAATTTGCATCTTTCCCGCGATCCTTTGACGAAATTGGCGATTCTTCTTCGAACGATTGACAAAATAGATCTTTTTTCTCGCGATCATTAGTCTAAATTCGCGATACATTTTATGTTCAGATTTATGACCCTTTTTTTTTTTTTTTTTTTTGGAAATGACTGCCTCAATTTTTCAGAAAATTCGGAACAGAATCACCCCCTGTGTAATCCTTTGACGAAATATGCTATTTTTTCGCTACCCTGTTACGAAAATCGTGCTTTTCCGCGATATTATGACGAAATGTGCCGCTTTTTTTTGGAGATTTTTTTTTTTTTTTTACAAAATTCGGCTTTTTTCGAGATTTTTTTGACGAAATTTGCTATTTTTTCGTGCTTTTTTGACGAAATTTGTTATTTTTTTCACGACTTTTTAACGAAATCCGCGTTTTTCCACGGCACTGTTACAAAAATTGCGTTTTTTTTTCCTGCGATACTTTGCCGAAATTTATGCTTTTTTCGCGTTCTTTTGACGAAATTCGTTTTTTTTTTTCCGCGATCCTTTGGCGAAATTCGCTGTTTTCGCAATTCTTTGACGAAACCCACTATTTTTTCGCAACCCTGTTACGAAAATATTGTTTTTTCCCGTGATATTGTGACGAAATGTGCCGCTTTTTTCATGATCCTTTGACGAAATTCGCTAATTTTTCGCAATTCTTTTGACGAAATCTGCTATTTTTTCGCGACCATGTTACGAAAATCGTGTTTTATCGCGATATTGTGATGAAATGTGCTGCTGTTTGCGAGATCCTTTGGCAAAATTCTGCTTTTTTCAGCAATTTTTTAACAAAATTACACGTCTCACGGGGCAAGTAAGAGCTATTTTTGTTGCGTGCCGTCTCCGATTTTTATTTCATAATTTACGTACTATAGCACGTCCGGGACATCGTTGATGTTTACAAATAGTTGGCAGTTTGCTGGGATGAAATTTATTTAAAGGGCTTTTTTTTTCGGCTGATTTTTCACGTGATAGAGTTCACGGGGCGGGGCTTTAGGGCAGTGGGGGGAATCGGGGCATCAAATTTTGTAAAGAAGGGCAGGCAGGGCGGCCCTCCCTGCGAAAAATGCCTAGAATGAACTCTGAGTTTGATGTGAATTAACCTTTATGACAGGGTTCCTACGGGTCAGGGAAAACAGGGAAAAGTCAGGGAATTCGAAAATTTGGGACAAAAATCAGGGAAATGTCAGGGAATTTTTTAAATATTTGTAAAGGTCAGGGAATTTTTGATTTACTACTTCCATTGGGTTTTCTATTATCATCGTAAATGAAGAAATTTTGAATTAATTATTCATCCAATCAAAAATTTTTATATGAAATTTATACAAACTATAAAACAATATGAAAAATAATTAAAAAATCGGAAATTCATACAGCATGTACTTTTTCCTAGCATTTATCTAAATTAAAGTCGATTGTGGAGGGTTTTACAACAATATATAAGCCGAATTTTTACTGAGAAAGGTCAGGGAAATTTTTGAATAAAGTCAGGGAAAACCTGGAAAAGTCAGGTAATTTTTTTACCAGAATTGTGTAGGAACCCTGTATGAGGAAAATTTCATTAAATAATTCAAGGAAAATGTATCTCATCTTTATTATGCATATTTAATTATACATTATTATTTACTTGACCTCTATTATTAATATTTTTTTTTACTTTCTTCTATCTTTACAAGAAGAAAGTATTGGATTCGTGAAAAATTTCGACTTCTGGTTTTGGATGGATTTATACATTTTGGAAGGTCCTGAACACGATTTGGTGGTATTTAGAAACTCTCACTCTGTGAGTCTGTATGTGACAAACATTTTGTGGGCGCTCTATCTCAAGAACTAATGCACGTAATTTCACTAAACTTTAGATTCAGCTAGACATTGATATAAACTGGTTCTGATTATTTTTTGGTGCAAATCGCTCAACAGGTGGCGCTGCTAGACTGCATTTTTCACGATTCCCGAAATCGCTACTAATGTACTCAAGAACTAATGTACAGAATTTCATAAAACTGCAGATTCAGTTAATCCTTGATAGAAATTGGTCCTTATTACTTTTTGTTGAAAATCGCTCAACAGGTGATGCTGCTATGCCGCATTCACGATTATCACAATAGCTCTATCTCAAGAACTAATGCATGAATTGTCATCAAACTTCAGATTCAGTTACTCCTTGATATAAATTAGGGCTATTTGCGTTTTGGTGTAAATCTACCGACAGTTGGCGCTGCTGTGCTGCATTTTTCAAGATTTCCGCAATAGCTGTATCTCAAGAACTAATGCATGAATTTTCATCAAGCTGCAGATTCAGTTAGTCCATGGTATAAATTGGTCCTAATTAGTTTTGGTGTAAATCGCCCAATAGGTGGCGCTGCTATGCAAAATGTTTATTGATTTTCGCAATAACTCTATCTAAAAGCTAATGCACGGATTTTCATCGAACTTCAGATTGGGTTAGAAGTTGACATAAGTTGTTAGTGATTAGATTTTGGTGTAAATCACCTAATCGGTGGCGTTGATGTACTGCATTTTTCAGGAAGTAATTAACATGTATGAGAGAGAAGAAAGTTTTGGGATTGCCACATCCGACTAGTTAAAATTATCTTACCTTTTATCATCTTAGTTTATTACTTTACTTAATTATTTTAATATTTCACTATATTGCAAGCATTTATTATAATTTTGATTACATTCAAATTACTGTTTAAAAAATGTGAACAAAGCAATGACCAGATATCCGCAAAATTCTAAAATCTGCACAGCCCCTGGTCCCAAGCTGTGTAAATTTGAGGGAGTCTACTATATAATCAAGCTTTTGTAGAAGCAAATGCGAGAGAACTTTTGTGTGTAGCAGAATTTCATAAAGGAGAACTTTATGCTCACTGCACTTTGTGTAATGCAGATTTTAAAATTGTTTATGGAAATAAAATAATGTAAAGGACCATTTTTGGTTGAAAAAAATTCAGATTTCCTGAAAAAACAGAAATTAACTAGAAAGCAGGGTTTGTTGATTTAAATCAATTGATTTTTTTAAAAAAATCATTGATTTCAATCAAATTTTTAAAAATTATTTTTAAACAAATTCAAGATGTAAATAAACATATTAATGTACTTTAATATAATTTAGTTTTAGATAATGCATATAATCAATCAGTTTTTAGACAGATAAAGCTTAATCTTTGTCAAAAAGTAAAGTACAGTGTAAATTTTGGAAAAAATGGTTTCAAATTTCATTTGAATTAAATTGTAAAACAAATTTGCAACAGTAAGGAAATCTAAGCAGGAATAGTTACTTGCCTATTAGTATTTAGAAAAACATCTGGAAGTTTAAGTGAAATAAAATTGTATGACCTCATTACAAACAAACATTGAGCCCAGCACATTTATTATCCTATCTTTTGAATCCCCATTATGCAGGAGAGAAATTAACAAACTCTGAGAAAATATCAGCATTTTGTTTGGTAAAGAGAAATTCTCTACTTTGGTGATGCCTATTATATTAAAGTTTAAAGTAAAATATGAACCATCCAATGAATTTTTGTCTCAGTCTAATGTAGTGAAAGAACTCTGTCCTTTAGAATGGTTGAAGACACACGTTACAGTTATCGAAAAGGATAATACTAAAAAACTTAAAGAATTCATAATCAACCAGCCTTTTACTGCAATAGCTTCATCTGCTTCAGCAGAACAATTGTTTTCTACTTTCTGTTCGGTACATTTGAAAATTAGAAATTGATAAAGCTTCTAAACTTGTTTTTCTTTACCAGCAATTTAACAAGAAACAAAAGTTAACATCTTAACTTGCTTCCAAAGTTATTTTAAAATTTTATGTGTTGCAGTTATTTTAACTAAATTATGTAAGGTTTAATTGATTTTTGGCACCTGATTTGTAGTTTTTCATTCATTTTGTATAACAAAATATTTTGATAGCCCAAAATGTTACAATTTTGATCTTTTATGTAAATTGTATAATAATAATATATATTGGTAATATAGTATGCATGTGTTTGTGTATGTAATTTTTATTTTATAAATTAAAAGTCATAAAATAATAATATTGTGTGAGGTTTTTTTTAAATAAAAAAAATCATGAACCTCGCTACGCTACAAAGCTTGGTGATTTCTTAAATTCTGAAGAAGCATGGTATGTAGTGACAAATGTGGAGTGTTTATTTGTGAAGTTCACCAATCTGCCCCTATCTATTGCAGATCATACGGGACAGCTTTTCAAAAACATGTTCCCAAAATGTGAAACTGCAAAAAAAAAAAATTCTTGACCACTCTCATGTTTTTATTTTGACAAAGAAAAAAAAACTTACTATATATGAATTTAGCCCAGAAAATGTTATTCTGAAACGATATTACTTTGCGATTTTTCATTGCGTATGGTATATGTTATGCATTTTTAAGCATGTAAGAATACGTTGTAAAAATTGTAAATTTTTTAAAATTGACATTGGCAGGTATGTACATTAGGGTGGTCACAAGAAATCAATTTTCAAATTTTTTCGGGGGGACCCCCCAAAAAGTTGCCAATTGACTAGAAAATGAGATTGGCTAAGTTTCAGCTCATTTAGATAATATTAAACCGTGCCTCATTGAGGTTTAAGTTTGAAAAAAACGTGATTTTCCGCAAAAAAATGCTGTTTTTCCTTCATGAAATGAATACAATTGAACCTAGAAACATAATGCAGGTCTCATTTTATAAAAAAAAGTTTTGCTTTGAAGAACCACACACCATTTTTTTCTAAAAATGTATAGATTTAAAAATATACGTATTTTTCAGGACCAGACTTCACCTGAATCCTAAAAATTGACTTTTTATGAAAAAGCGAAAAAAAAAAATTGTAACATTCCATTTCATCTGCTTTCCACCTTTTGTTTTTCTTTTTTTCGTTTTGTGAAGTCCAATAAAGTGTTTGATTAAAAAAAATTCCAAAGAAAAGGAAAAAAATCGAATTTTAAACTGAAAGAATTTTTTTTAAAAAGAGAGGGCAAAGGAAGTATAGAAATGAGAGCAAATAATGCTCAATTGCATTTTATTATTAAAGTTGTGTTACAAGAAAGGAGGCATAATAAAGAAAATAAATTATTTTCCCTTACAGCTGTCACGTTAACCCTTTCCGGCACAGAAAAATTCTGTTCGTAAAAGGATGAAATGATTGTCTACCCCGGAATTTACAAACGACATTTTTAGAAATTAAACTCATATTACTTTAACCTTTCATTGTAAAAGCAAAATTTTATTAAAATATTCTTCGTGCCGTTTGTAAGTTTGGAATTAAAATTAGGTGGTCCCAGCGTGGGACACTGCGCCAGAAAGGATTGAAGTGGTAATGGCTTAGATAAGGTGGCTTATGTTGACTTTTTTTACCAAAGTATTATCTAAAAATGAAAATGCAACTTGATCCGAGTTAAGATACCAAAGGCGGTTTGTCATTTTAGTAAGTGCTTTGTCTGTAACCTATTTATCAAATTTTCTGTAGTGAACAAGTGATTTTATTATTTGCAGGCCTTGGATTGGGGGCTAAAGTGGCAGTGGAAGTATTGAAGCACTCTTTTGCATAAATATTGATAAAAAATAAGAAAAGATCTCTGATACCTTCTTTTTCTAAATTTGTTATTGAAAGATGATCCCTGAAACAATATATTTTAAGAGAATGAATAGCCTGTGCCTCCATCCATCTGACATGATTAAAAGTACCATGTGCTTTGAAAAAAAGTCTTTTGCAGGAAGGAGTTCTATAAAATTAAACAAAGTTGGATAAACTCTTTATAATCATCCCTGAGCTGTTAATTTTTAAGAGTTCCTGTAAGAAAATTTGAAACTTCTTCTTAATTAACTATTTATACCTAGTATTTCATCTTCAGTAACATTTGTATACTTACTCTGGTTTAATTTAGACCATCCAATCAGAATTGGGGTTTTTTTTAAATATCTGGCTGAGGGGCAGTGATTGTACCCATTTTACAATCAAGAACAGCTTTCTAAATTATGCTGGCGGCATGGTAAATACCGAAGACTTTTCCTTTAACAATTGCTATAGAAAAATGCAGGTTAACTCTGAGGCGACCTGTGTATACTGCAGTTGTATCAAAAAATATTGCCTGGATTTTACCAACTTCCTCCCACTCTTCAACTGCTGAAAATACAGCTTTCGCCTCAATTATTCCGATATTATTTTCAAGTTGAGGAACTCGTAGTAACTGTTCTTCATCCCCACAACTAATTAAAACATTTATCCACTCTACATTTTCTTTATTCAAAAAATGGTGAAGCAGTTTTCCACCCCAGTGAACAACAATTCTCTCTAAACGGGAATTTTAAAATCTGTTTTTGATGAGCTCAGTTTTTTGTTTACGAAACAGTTATTTGCAGAGTCGATGTCTGTGGTTAGCTAGTGGATGTATTTTAAGTCTAGCAGCTTCTCTGGCGCTCAGCTCATTTTGCGAATATTATAAAATAAAATACATAAAACTTGACAATTACTTAGCTGCTTACTGTCGATGATTTGATGAGACATGTGCCAATTTAAAAAATCTTACATTTCTGCCATCATATCAAGAAGGGGAAGGAGTTTTACGGAATGTTTCGTCAATTCTAAAAATAGATAACCATAACAGATAACAGAAACAGCCTTGTAATAAAAAGAGAAATTCAGAGGTTCAACTGCAACACAAATCGAGAAGCTCTTTCTTACTAGACACAGAACTAGATAACTAATAATCATAATTCGTGAAATATTTTTAAAGTTACAAAAATTGTTCACTTATTTTTGCCTATTAATAAAAATGATACAAAAAAATTATCAAAAGTAATAAAATTTTAAATTTGTCATTTTTTACCTATCTTTCAAAAATGCAGAGTTTGAGGGTATGGTTCACTAGATGTCCAGAAAAATACTAAATGTTCATTAAATATAAGTTTTCATGAGAGTAAAAGTTCAAGGCGACAATAGTTTCTATGAAATAAAACAAGAATCAGATTTCTAAGACAAATATTTTTCACGTAAGGAAAGAAAAACGACAATTTTTTGCCAAAAATTGCAAATTTTCAAGAATTCAACCTCGATGAGGCACGGTTAATATTATTTATTTGAGCTGAAACTTTGCCAATCTCATTTTCTAACTAATTGGCAACTTTTAGGAGGGTCCCCCCGAAGAAAACGTTTAAAAAAATTTTCCCCGTGTTGCTTGTGACCACCCTAATGTACATATAAAAATGTAGATTTAGCTTAATCGCAGTTTTTTAACTTTAATCCATTATAAACAAAATATTAGTTTGCATCAAAATAAGAACCAGCAGCAGATTCATAACAGGGTTTCCAAGTACATAGGTTTTTTTTTTTTTTCAACATCCGATGGGGCATAAAATAAAGACAAGTGTGGGTAACAAAATGGTTTTATTACCAGAAGTCAAGCACAAAGAAGTCACTTTTTGACGTAGTCGCTATGAAGATTGAGACATTTTTCATACTGGTCTATGAGTTTTCAAATACTCCCTTCATAGAAGGTTGGTACCAGCATCTTGAGAATACAGAGCTGCCAACTGCTACAAAAAAATTGTAGTTTCTACAGGGACCGCGCTAAGAAATTAAGACTATTAGCCACCACATTAGCCAAATTTGAAAATCATTAGCGAAATTTATCTATTATTAGCCCCGGTTGCAGAAAGTTCCTGACGGGTGACGTGCGTCGCAGATTTTCTTTTCCCTTCTGCAGATTTTTTTTTCCATTGGATCTTTTTCCAACTTTATATTATGTTTAGTTCTTTATTATTGATTATTAAAACTTAAGATTATTATTAATAAAAATGAGTAAAATGCTTAAAAACATTAAAAGTAAATGATTAATTAATTAAAGGTTCATTTGTAACATTTTACCTGCAGATTATTTTCAGTCCCTGAAAGATCTGTCGCAGACATTTGGTGAATTTTCTGCTATTGGGTTATTAGCCAAAAGTATATTATGCATATATTACATTATGTATACATATATATATTACATATAGATATATATCATATATATAACTAGGGGGCTCAGCCCCCTGCTCGCTCACGCTCGCCAACCCCCCTGTGAATTGCTACGCGATCCCAGCTCGCTTCGCTCGATCGCCACTATTTGTGTCAACTCTAGCCAGCATGAGTGCTATCGTAAATCATTATAAGATATTAAATTTACAAATATTGTTAATGTATAAAAAAGTAATGGAAAACTTTGTTGAAAATCTAAATAAAAATGTATTTAGATGGTGTTGCTAATGGTTATAAATCACTTTAACATTACGAAATTAAAAAAAAAAAAAATTGAAATGCAAAATAATAAACTGAAAAATTACCTTGGAAATAGAATTAATTTAAAACCTCGGTGAAAACACAATTCAGGCATTCATAAAAAATGTAGGAAGGCATTCATAAAAAAAGTAACTGAAAATTTTGTTGAAAAGGCATTTATCAAAAGTTTGGCCCTGTGACTTGTTGATCATCATTGCAAAAGCTAAGTCTAAGTGGACTGGAAATTGAGGCCGTTAATATTTAAATGGCATGTTAGTGTCAGATGGGGTCCTTCTCCTTTCATTTTGCCTATAGTATTGAACAACACGGCTTAAATTCATTTAAAACTATAATAAAACGCCATAATAGATGCGACGTAACATGCAAACGAAATGTAAACAAATCATTTTCGGCTGTGTCTAAATACAATCTTGAACACAAAGCTGATTCGCTGAATTCACCGCATCACCATAACACGAACCAATAGCAACTGTTATTCATGCATTGCTTAAACGGTTTGTGTTAAAAGAGAGATTACAACTGGATTTTGATTTGCTGAATGGATCGGGACATGTGACTGTAAATTAACCACTGATAATCGTCGCTCTGGTCGTTGCCAAATGGAAGCTACAAATACAGCTCTTTTTTCGTGCTACGTAAGAGAAATATATATATATAGATTATTATCATTAACCTTTTCAAGCCTGAAGTAAGTTTATTATGTAGGTTTATATTATGTATATAAGTAGCTTTTGTAGTTTTTTTCGCGATCTTTTGACAAAATTTGTGGGGGGTTTTCACGATCTTTTCATGAAGTTTGCGATTTTTCGCGATCTTTTGATGAAATTTGTGGGGATTTTTGCTCTTTTTACGAAATTTGTGTGTGTGTTTCTTTTTTTTTTCACGAAATTTGCAGGGTTTTTTTCGTGATCTTTTGACAAAAATCCGTGTTTTTTCTGTGATCTTTTGATGAAATTTGCGTTTTTCTCACGACCATTTGTAGAAATCCGCGATATTTTTTATGTCCGAATTTTCGGATTGATGACCAATTTTTTTTAATTTTCGTAAATGAATGCCTTAAATTTTCTGAAAATTCAGAACAGAATCACCCCTAATTGGTCGGCCGAGAAGAACAGAAGGAATATAGACTGGAAATGCGTCCATATACGAACTCGCGCTAAAAACAGAAATTCATTTAAGTTGCAAAACATGATTACAACAACAAAAGAGTCTAAAAAAATAATTCGCCAGCTTTTTCGCCATAATAATTTTTTCTCGCCAATTTCACGATGTATTCGCATTTGGCAAATAGGCGAATGTTTAGCGCAGCCCCTGTTTCTATGATTTGGAGCTAAAAACTACGATGCTACGAAAATTGGTCTAAAACTATGATTTTCGGCAAAACACACACACATTTTTTTTCCAGTTGCAATTTATCAGTCTGCACAGCATATTTTACAGACGTGATTCTGTTCCAAAAATTTTTTTAATTGGTCGTTAGTCCAAAAATTCAGACGTAAACCAGATTGCAGTATCTAACTCTGCTTTCTTTAGCATGGTCCTGAGGTACTGTACTGCATATGTCCTAGTCAGGTGATGAATCTAACATGGAACGCTACCGTTCACCAATGTGCCAAATCGCAACAAAATTATTCATTTTTTGTTTAAACGAATAATTAGACTTGCCAAATTGCAAATACTCAATGTTTGCTCTTTTTTAGGTGCGTTCGTAATTATATAAATACGTAGCACCTATTGTCGTCATTCTGTCTGTCTGTCCGTCCATCCGTCTGCATATAACAGCATAAAAACTACCCAACCAAATCGTTTGAAATTAAAAATATATAATTTTTGCATAATTTTGTTGAGTCGTTTCGTATTTTATGAAAATCAGACGTGTAGTTTAATTACAGGGACAATCAAAAGTTTTCCGTTACGGTACGCCAATGGCAAAAAATTATTTCAAGTGCTTTTTAATGATGTTACAGCCTTTTCAACAGAATGAAATTGATATGCACTTATGAAGTGCACTAAAATATACTTTCAGTACAATATGCAGTGCAAAAAATATTTATAAAATTAGTTATAATACAAACGTACCTCATTTGCCACATTTGACGTGCAATTTTCAACCTGTTTTGTATGTGTGTGTCAGTACAAGTGACACTCTTATTCACACTATTACGCATTTGATGTCACTTATCATGTTCAGTCACACCGTGCCATTTACATAACTCTATTTTTAATGATACGTACTGACTCAACACCAATTCAATTTAGCATCAACCAAGGCCACAACAATGGTTATGTAGACAGTTACAAAGCACCATGTGCCGAGCTAATGGGTATTTCTCTATTGTCAGTTAATCATTTATGTACCAGCATTGTGACGGTAGAAACACAAACAAAATTATTTGCATCAGGTGCTAAATAGGAAAAAAAATTGCAGAAATTGACCATTTATTTGTTCAACACTATTCATTAGTTGTATGCAAAGTGTCAATGGTCGGTCATTTTTTTCAATTATTTAGCAGGCTGGTGGAATCTCATAATAATTTTTACTATATATTTTCACAAAGTTAAATTAAAGATCATTGTTTTGAATTTTTTATTAAAATTTGATGCAAAGTCATTATTTGTTTGGTATAGGTATATGTATTCCCTGATGTCATTTTTATTTATTTCACCAGCCAATGCATTTCATCAAGTTCTGTCAAACCCTACAAAATTAAATAAATTAAGTGTTTGTATATGCAGTCACTTTGTCACCAGATTTTATTTTCAACCAAAAATCTATTTTGCTGTCAGAATGTGCAAAGTAATAAAGCATTACTGAAATTTTTTTCACAGGGAAATTAGCAGATAATAGAAAACAAACTAAAGTAAACAAAGAAAAAGTACAAAAATGTTAGGTACTTACTTAGTCTAGTCTTGAAAACAATTGTTTTTTTTTTTTTTTTATGAACAATTTTCAAATAATGGATACATTTAAATTTTTTGTAAATCTACCTTTGTTTGTAAAAATAAAAGGTTAGTATTTAGTACATAGTGCATCATTTACTGTGAAATTTGGAGAAGGTATCCATAAAATAATAATTTATGGATCCTTTGGGATGCATAATTTTCTTCCAATGACAAAAATTTTTGTTTTTAACACTTTCCAACATAGTTGAAAAGTGTTTATGAATTTGGTTTGTCTGTACATCTGTCTGTGCTCTAACTCGCTTAAATAGAGTCCAATTGCCATGAAATGGATATATGTTACTGGGTATCACTATGGCATGTTCATGTTCAGTATTGCAAAATGCAAATGAAATGTGTAGGATTTACGGTTCATTTACACAGCCACTCAAAAGAATTCCGTTACATGGGATCTATGGGACATGGGTTGCATCGATCTATGGGAAAAAAACATTTGCGATATACTTTACTGATATTACACTATTTTGAATATATTTAAATTCATATTTATCACTGAAGTGTACTACAAGGTTCTTACTATAGAGCCTGGTGAGCATAGAACTTATCGTTCATTTACAGGGGCACCCAAAAGAATTTGGATAGAGAAGAAAATGAACAATAATTGAACTATTGAAGCCTAGCCTACAAACAATAATTGCTGGAAGGTACTTTTTCAGTTGTGGTATGTGTTTTTAAATATTACTTGGTGTGTATAAATTCTATAGATCATGTACAGGGCTGCACCACAAAAGTTTTCAACAACATCCGTTTATTGTCGGAAATTGCTGCGTGGAAATTTTCCACTGTGCTATGAGTTTAACTGAACTAAGTTTTAGCATAGTATGTAATATGCATGCATATCTGTAGACCATATACAGAGATGCACAAAAAGATTGTACATTTTAATGACTAATCATAGTAATAGCAGTGAAGTTTTGTTATAGTATTCTGAATATGTTGGAAAGTGTTTCATAATCTATGCTGTACGCATGATTTTTCATTCTTGTTTATTAATGTGTTGAATTTGTCAATTTCTCTAATTTAGTACTTATTTTAAGAGTTAATACATTATTTTTTATATACTGGTAACATTAAAATGTACATATGTTATTTTTATTGCAGCTTTTAGGTTGCACTAATCCTGTAGTGACCTCTCGACTGGTTCGGCCGTCTGTAAAGCATGCTTTCACAGTAATGTGCGAAACCCACCTATGGAGATTAAAGCATCATCACGCGTGTCCTTATTGTGGATTGTTTTGTTCTCAGGTAATTGCTCATTTGTTCCTTTGCTACATATTCTCATTTTAATGGAAATGCTTTTTTGTTTCATATTTTCTGTGGTTATTTTAATACAGTGGACTCTCTGTATTTTGAACACTCATGGGACTGACTAAAAATGTTGATTATGGGGGTGTTCATTATATATAGAGAGATTGGGAAATGCATTACTACTACTACTTTCTATTGAGTTTATAGACTATATAGAATACTTAGCGTGGTTAGGTTTGGGAGTTATCGTGATGGAGGTGCTGGATTTAGATTTGGCGGCGCGTGCAATGTCAAACGAAATTCAGTCAAACCTGTACTCTACCATCTCATTTTTTTTTTTTTTTTTTAGTTTTACAAAACATACAATACATTACTTGAAAACACAATCGGTACATTACTTGAAAACACAATCGGTACATTACTTGAAAACACAATCGGTACATTACTTAAAATAGTGAATAATTTTAGTCTGTTTTTGGATTGTATATGCTCTTGCAGTGTAGATGCATCTATTTGTTTAAGAAGTGGTAAGACTTCTGGGTGATGTTCAGCTGCGTAGTTCAACAGGTCTTGAATCCCATGGCCATATTGCTTGAAGATAATCGTGCTTCTTGTTTCATCAGCCTCTTCTGTTTCTTTTTCTTCACTATCCTCTTCCCCTTTGACTATGTTGTTGTCGCAAACCGGAAGGCTTCCGTCAGCTTTGAGATAAGTTCCAATTTCAGTATGAAGCTCCTGAAGAATTGACTCCAAGTCACTCATGGTTGTTGCTTCTTGGTCTACTATTCTTGATTGCTTATTCTCACATGGGAATCCAGCTTTGTAGAGGCATCTTTGGATGATACTTGGTTACTTTATTGCAAGCCGTTGATATCCAATGGACAGCATCAATGACATTGACCTTCTTCATTAGTTCAGTTGCCGAATTTGACGCCTGCATTAACAGGAACATTTTTTCTCTAGAATGGATTCGGTAGTGAGCTTTAAAGGTCTTGATTACTCCTTGATCCAATGGTTGAATTATAGAAGTACAGTTCGGTGGCAGGAACTTCAGCCTCACGTTGCTCAGCTGCATGTTTGTATGTGATCTGGTATTATTTACAAAAAGAAGAATTTTTCTTCTTTCTCTCTTCATCATCTTACTAATGCCCTCCAACCATTGTGAGAAAATTGTGAATGTCATCCAGGCTTTTCGATTTGATTTATAGATCATAGGCAATGATGCAATCATCAAATTTTTTAAGTATCATGGTTTTTCACTTTTTCCGATCATAAGTGATTTGAACTTTTCAACCGTGAAACTGTCATAGAGCATGACGGTAAGTCTTTCTTTCGACATTTTCCCGCCCATGCATTTCTCGCTTCTTTCTGCTAGGTTTTAATTTGGTAGAGCTCTAAAAAACAGGCCAATTTCTTTGCCATTGAAAATGTCAACAGCATCAAAATCCTTCATTATGTTCGGGCATTTTCTTTTCCATTCTTTCACAGTGTTGATATTTACATCTCCAGCTTCACCATTGATTATTTTGAATTCGATCTTATGCCGACTTTTGAAACAAGTCAACCATCCTTCCAATGACTTGAATTCTGTGATTTTCTCCATTTCTACTAAATCCAGAACAATCTGCTTTAGCAGTGGTCTAGTGACAAGAATATTCTTCGTTCTCATTTGACAAAAAAACTTCCTGATGTGATTGTTTATGTTCTCATTTCCTGTTTTTTTTTTTTTTTTTCCAAAAATTGTACACTTTGAGGATTCATTTGTTTCAAAAGCGGCTATAATTTCTTTCTCTTTCTTGCTGATAGCGTTACTGAAATTCCTAACCCAGATGCAATTTTCCCTTGTCTTACTTTTAATTTTAATTTTTAAACAACTTCGTATTTTCCTAAAGCTTCAGTTCTTTCCATTTTCTTACTTATTTTTGAGATATCTGCTTAAGTGCTGTTGCAACGATAGAGAAATGGCGAAACAATTTTACCTTTGCCGAGTAAAAAGGAAGAAAGAAACAGAAGTGATAATGCTGTCCAACCAGGTGTGTGGAAAAAGTGATAATGCTGTCCAATCAGGTGTGTGGAAAAGAAACCATGCTTTTTTGACCACTCCATCTGCACCTGTTATCTCTTATCTGTCACTGGGGGAAGGAGGGGGGTGGGGGCAGGCATTCTGGCATTCTGCTGCATAAACTTTCTATTTTTATCTCAGCTCGGGAGAGGGGGAATCACGTGACATGGATTTTACATTATATTTTCTTGTATCTTTTCATAAAAAATGATTGTTTTGTTCATTTCATTTATTTGATTATCATGATTTACTTTTTGTGAAATGGCAACAGTTTTATATCTTTTTAGTATATTAAAAATTTAAGAATGTTCTAGTTAGTTGCGGTGTAGGACACGTACGGTAAAGACGTACCTGTTTGAAAATATTCTTTCGATTTTTTTGTTTTTGTTATAATAAATGTTTTGTTTGTCTTATTAACTGAAGATTTTATCTGAATTATTCAAATAAATTGCAGCATCGGGTAGATGCTTAAAATTTAGCAATGATTTTGTCTGTTTATTTTTAAATCGAGTTCGGTGAACCTTTTTATTCTTCTGCAGTAATTTCTTCGAATTTCCATGATGAGGGAATATCCCGAATTTCGATTGCAAACACACGTTCAGTTTACAGCGAGGTGGGGGGTGGAATGGGGATCAAAAGTAGCATTCATAATAGCGAGGTGTTCAGATTATAGTGTGTTCAGAATACAGAGAGTTCATCTTTTGTAAAGTCTATGGAGTTTTGCCGGGATCGTCAGAATATGTTCATAATACCGGGATGTTCACATTAGAGGGTGTTCAGATAGAGAGAGTCCTCTGTATATCATATGCTGAGCTAAAAAAATTTTCTTCTGAACTAGACACCAGTTCTAAAAAAACAGGCTATATATATAGGCCTACATGCTTAACCATAAATTATAACTATTATTTTAAAAAGGATGAACTCAATTTAGTGTGTTGATTATCCCTTGAAGATTATGGCAGACTAAGGTAATAACAGAAATGCAGAATTTTTGCTTTTTTGGCACTGAATTTTATTATTCTCGGGTTCAATATAAATCTGCATTAAACTTTTTTGGCTTTTTTTAAGGGCAATGAGAGTAGTGGATGTTTATTGCAATAATAATCAGTCATCAATAAATAATCTAATCTGTTATCTAAATTCCTTCTCACCCCACCCATAATTGTCACCTGCCTCCCCCCCCCCCCCCTCAGCTGCCTTAAGGCAACATATATTGAGGGATGACAATTAACATCTGTTCTGTATGTATTGTGTTTGGTTAGAATAAAAGAGTAAAGAGGTTATAAATCTACTCTTACCTCAGACAGCAAAATACTATTACTATTGGGTCATTCCACGTGAAATCAACTAATTTAAAGTAAAAGTTTTGCACCATAGTCACAGATTTTTTAAAAATTTTTATCATAGACAGACACAGTAATGAAACCCTCAAACCTGAAATTTAAAAATAATTTTCGCAATATTGGCTGAGATATAGCCATTTGAAAATTGGTCATTTTTACCAAATGGCGGCATCTTGGAATCTTATCAATGTCTGTAAATGGCCATAACTTGACAAAAATTCTATGTTTCTGATACCAGTTTGAAGCTATTTGTACAAAGAATGCATATTTCACATCAAAATAATAGTAAATTTTCATTGCTTTACTTTTTATTACATGCAAACTGAAAATATCACCCCCCCAAAAAGGGCTGACAATAATGGCCCATAAAAAAAATGAATCATTATGAATTTTTCTGAAACTTGGTAGAAACATTGCTCCGTGTGTGTGCTAAAAAAAAAAAAAAAAAAAAAAAAAAAAAAAAAAAAAAAAAATTGGAGAGGTAAAATTTGTTGTTTTAAAATAAATGGTTTTTTACACATAGGGTGTCTTAACCAAATAATGATCATTTTAGAATCTGTAAGTATTCCTAATTTCAGAAATAATGGTTAAAATAAAATTTTCTAACATCTGAATTAATGTGCTGCGTGTATATTATATAATTAAATAAAGAAATATCAATTTGTAGCTATTTATACTAAATATTCATATATTGTATTAAAATACTAGTAAATTTTCATTTCTACAGTACTTTTTACTTCATTTAAAATATGAGAATATAATTCTCAAAAAATATTTACACAAATATTAAATCCCTTACTATAATGGACTACATTAAAAAAGCCACATAATATTTTCCCCTGAAATGTTGGAGAAATACTAGCTGTAAATTATAGTTGAATTTATTCAATTGTGTAATTTAAATAAAATAAAATAAAAAACATATAAATGAGTTAATTGAGTTCACATTTGATGATTTTAGTTCACACTGAGTTCAAATAACAAAAATCTAGATACAGTGAGACAAAAAAAAAATTAATATAATACAAATCCAGGGCAAAACACTGAATGTGATGAGAAATAAGCCTAAGTTTAAACTTACACATGGAACAAATCTAGACAAAATAAGAACAAAATATTTACTTACATGCATATAACTTTATAATATAATACCTAGTTTTTTTCTTCAGATTTAAACTACCAAGGTTTTTAATCAGTTTTATAAGAAAGTTCAGTTATACTAAATATACTGAAATAAAAATTACATAAACTGACATATTTACATCTGAACATTTAATGCACTCTGAATGATTTAAAAAAAAATATATATATATACAGTAGAAGTTTTCTGCTGTAAAGGATTACACACTAATATTAAACTTTATAAGTAGAAAATCTGTAAAGCGGGGAGTACAAATTTGCCCATATAAATTTAATTTTTTAAGTGGGAAAAGGTCTTAAATAGGTTCTACATATAGGGGAAAGTGGGGAGGAATGGGATACTTTTTACAAAAGTGAGAAAATCATTTTTGTTTGACACAAAAATAAAAATTTCGATTTTTAGAATACAAAATGGAACACTTTCTAATGCCCTTGAACAATATAAAAACATATTTTTCAGAAACAATTTTATAATTAAAGAAATTGTAAATTTCAAAATGTGTCCCATCCCCCCCCCCCCCCCCCCACCCACCACCCACCACCACCACCACTAACAGGGAAGTATGGGACAACTATAAAACAATGTATTATAAGAAGCAAATAGTCTAGTGTCAGGTATATTTACAATATAACAAAGATTGTAGGTTGATAATGTCTGTGCTACAATATCAAATTCCAGTATCTTCATCACTGGAAGGATAATTCAGGATTGTTAATCAGAAATGATATTAAGAAATCATTTATTCAATTTATTTATATTTTGAAGTAAATGAATATCTACTAAAAAACAACTTTTCAAAAGTAAAAAAAAAAAAAAAAAGAAAAAGATGAAAGTTGTGGCTAAAAAATGGTGTGATATCAAATTTCCAAGCTTATATTATGGTACTTTTTTAACATTTTCCCCATACCATTTTTAAGTCAAGTGATTTCGTATTTGCTGATAGAAATCCTTTTCTCCTGTACAACAATATCCAGTTTACCATATCAAGCAAAGTAGCGACACTTTGCCGCCAATTAAGTTCCCATTGCGTACATGACATTGGCGTCAGAAAAAGATCGTGCCAATAACTTTTATTGGAAACACACACAAATTATTTTATTATAAAATGCACAAAGTTTAATGTAAAACACACGCAATCTCTTCTACAGGATTGTCATATAAAGAATAATTTCGTCAAAATCTCTGGGTTGCTACTGAATAAAATTGCCATTTTGGCACTAAAAGGATACCCCAGTGCGTCTGAGGCATCTTTGTCTACGTTTGCTTATCTGTTGAAATACGTTCGATAATACGGATATTTTTAAACCTAATTAATAATCTTCTATATTTGGGTCCATAGTCAATAAGCCTATTTGGCTAATACAATTTGGTACAATGGAGTGTTTCTCTGAAAGCCTTTAACGATATTCACAGTTACATTCATTTATATAGTTGAAATATCGTTTTTTTTTTCACCCGAACCTTTGCAATAGAATCAACTAAGGAAGATTAGAAAATTCAATATCTTAGCTAAAGTTCGTCAATCTGATGTTATGCATGTAATAAAAGCATATCAAATTATTGTTTTGAACGCCACTGGCTATTGAGAATGGTAGGTATGATTACGATCAACAATAATTTTCGGTGATCAAATTAGTGAAATCACACTTCCAAAAATTATCATCCATTGACGACCATATATCTAATTCCTTGTCTTACCCTGTAAATCATTTTATCTGTATTCTACAAACATCTTTTAGTATGCAAAATTTAATTCAGCGTAAAAATACATAACTCATTTAAAAACCACCTTTAAGCAATTTACGCTCATAATCAGTAGCGCTTACGAATTCTTTTTTGTAGCCCTGTATGTGATCTATAGCATTTATAAACATCACAAAGTATGCAAAAATTTAGTTAAACTAGTCGTTGGGGGCCACCGTAATACTTACCCATCATGGATATAGATAATATAAAACATGAAAATAAAACATGTGATATTTGCTAAGCATTGTACCATGTTACTTTTATTCATAATTTAATTTATTTGGACTTCCTTAAATATAATTAATATAACCCCTTAAGCTAATATTACTTTTTGTTGCATTAAAATATCTCAGTTTGTTGATTTTCTATAAGCAAGTAAACGCTATCGGTTTACAATGTAAGTCTATGGGAATTTGGCGAAATATTAGAGATACCGCCAATTTGGTGTCATTTTTGGCGACTCATTTTGGCCACCAAATTTGGCGATATACTGCCAAGTTGGCGACAAACTTGGCGGTGTTTGGCGACAGAACAGGGTCCCTCCTATGGTAACACCCCTTATAGGTATGGAGATGCATTAAATGCTTGACATTTACGATAAGCCATTATTGGCATTTAATCTTATAGTTTGGCGATAGTTTTTGGGTCGGCGGGATAATCGAGTAATACCGAATTGCGTAAAAGAAACATCCTTATAACTTGAAAAATTATAATCCTATTAACTAACAGTTTACTGCGTCGGATTAAGCGTCTCATTTCCAATTAAAATATATCTTTGAATTGAAATTTGAAAAAAATACAGGGTCATGAAAAATCGAAGAGTGTGAAAAATAGAATTACAAATATCTCGGCAACTAATTATCCGATCGAGTTCATTCATGATGCAAAATTTATGTTTTTTTATTGTCTTTTATATCAACTCCTTCGAATAAACAATTTCAAAAATTTTTGTATACCTTTTATAAGAACGAATATTTCAAGAGTCCTAAAAAAATAGTTCCGGTTAATCGAGGTTACTGATATTCAATAGGCTTCTTTCCATTATTACTCCGTAAGTACACACCGAATTTCAACCCTCTATCTCAATTTGTTCGGGAGATAGAGCGATTACAGACATACAGATGGACAGACAAATTTTTTTTCTAAAAATATGTTATTCGGAATCTCCAGTGTCTGAAATGTGTAAATCCGTCAAAAAAAATTTTCGATTTTTAAAACGATTACAAGACTTACCCTACACTACGTATGATGGGTAAGTAAAAAGCCTATATCCCAACAAAAAGTTTTCGGTAAAAAAAAAAAAAAAGTGCCAAGTTCTCCTTAATGTTTCGGCCAGAAAAAGTAGTGATATCTGAAGTTCGTACAAGTTAAAAGCCAAACATCCCAAATCTTTCATTGAAAATGGCTTCCTGCGACTTCGCCGTTAATGCCTTCTACAGCATTTTTAAATTAATAATTGGAAATTTCGGTTTTATGAATTATTTAAATATTAAAATTAATATTAGTATGCAAAGAGGCAAATTCACATAAAGACATTATAAGTAAATGATTTCTGATAAATACCATTCAATTTGAACAAACAATAGTTTTGATTACAGATCATTTAGTCCAAATGTGGTTTTATTGCCATTTCGTACGGTCTAAAGCTAAAGTCATTAACATAAAACCTATGAAATAAAATAAAATTTACTTACTTCAAATCTCACAATATGTTACATTATATTTTATTGTATAATATTGAAATCTTGTGCATTGACGAAAGAGATTTTTTTCGTTTGAACATTTATTATAGTTTGTTTGCATACATTAAGATGTATTCAATTTATAAACTGTTAAAAGCTGATACTAATTATGTTTTAGCAATTAGGGATATTACCTTCTGAATACAAGTATTTTGTTATATTTAACTTCTAAGCATTTAAATAGGCTGAAGTGGTTTAAATGCTTTTTTTAAATGTGTATTTTATTTCTGTACTTTGTGCCACAAAAGGCCTAAAATAATCAAAAAATGAAGTTGTCATGTAGCTCATTTGTACATACTTTAAAATTTGAAAAACCCTCTCGAAGGCATTAACGGCCAAGTCGCAGGAAGCCATTTTCAATGAAAGATTTGGGATGTTTGGCTTTTAACTTGTGCGAACTTCAGATATCACTACTTTTTCTGGCCGAAACATTGAGGAGAACTTGGTGCTTTTTTTTTTTTTTTTTTTTTCACTGAAAACTTTTTGTTGGGATATCACAACTTTTTGTATGTTTTTTCAAGTTTTTTTCTAAGCTATATTACTATAAAAAAAACTTAAATTTCAGCACTTTTATGTTAGCCGGGAGCAAATCTCCTAATTAGCATTTTGTTTTTTCGCCAATAGTAGTTTTCATTTTTCACATGTGTAAATTAGAAACAATACTTTGATTTTCAAATAATTATTTTGGTTTATGTTATTATTTGTTATTTATTTATTTATTTATTTATTTCTATGTTAAATATTCTATTAAATAAAATGAGGGAAATGCATCTATTTTAAATGAGATGACTGAAAAGTTCATATTTTTAAATGAAATGAATGCAATATGAACAATAGAGTTGGGG
The DNA here is from genome assembly GCA_963932465.1 of Maratus speciosus. NCBI lineage: Eukaryota > Metazoa > Arthropoda > Arachnida > Araneae > Salticidae > Maratus > Maratus speciosus. The sequence goes on from OZ010794.1 coordinate 545,717,661, forward strand.
ACAGTATTTGGCGATTTGCCACTCGCGAATGGCTAGCATAAAAATACCTAAATTTATTCTATTGAGCTTTGCAAATTCATACTTTATTTCTTTTTATATTAAAGTACTAGCCGCCTCTAGCAAGCAGTATATACTCTATTAATTGCATGTTAAGCGTTGCATCATGTTACTGTTATTTATAATTTAATTTACTTGCCCATTTTCGCCTAGTGGGAAGCTTTTGATAGGGAAATCAAGAACTCTTTACGATCATGGAAGCACATCATATATTTTGTGTTGTTACGTATTTCATCTTTCATGACAAAATCTCTTAACTCACTTATGCATGTTTCCTTATCAGGTACGATTCGTTCTCTAATGCGGAAATTTTTAATCCTATTAAGTAATCTTTTCTAACTGGGTTCACTGCTAATTATTGTATTTTAACTGATACGATTGGGTACAAGTGAAATGATTCTTATTAAATCCTTTGATAATATCTGCATTTACATTAAACCATATTGATGCTAGGTGAAAACTGGGAAATTGAGTTAGTAGCCAGTGGCCGGTAGACTCAGTTTCATTAGTGGCCACTTTTTAAAGTTAGTGGCCACTATAATGTTTCAAACTTTCTTGGCATCTAAATAAACTATAATCGTTGTATATATACATATTTTCGATAAATCAGAGTTTTATACCAGCCAGCTATTCATCATAAGAATAGGGACACAGTTGAAATTCAAGAAAATTACGTTAAAACTACAAAATTGTTATCATATTAATTTCTTTAGAATATATTTTTGGATTATTTGTAAATGTTCATAAACACAATTATCAATCAGATTACTGTTACGTTCTTTACATAAAAAGTAACTAAATCAAAATTCCAACAACTAGGTGTATACAAAAAAAAAAAAAAAAAAAAAAAATCAAACAAAACACAATAAAATGCTATTTCGATTTTATTTAATAATTAAATGTGTTAACATACCATATACATTACATACAGTTGAAATCTAAGCTGGTGAGTGTATTTCGTAGGATTGAACAGTATCTCTTGCAGAAAAATAATCTAACTGATCAAACACATTGAAGATATTGTAACGTCCTTACTCTTTAGGGTCCAATTTTTTTTTCAATTTTGAGAACAAAATTACTTTTATTTTAATAATCTTAATCGTAGCTATCCAAATAGATTTACTGATATAATAGGTTAAGAGTTTTTGGAGACGTTTCGAAAATCTTGTATTACAAGAGGGTTTAACAGATATTACAACTTTATAATGTTTTTTGTGTTTTACCACACGATTCGTTCAGAAAAGTAACCTATATTTTAAATTTAAAGAGTGAAATATATGTATAAAATAAATTACTAAATGTCCAAACATAAATGAACTCATAATAAGAAAAGCATAGCCATATACTATCATTGCTATCTAACAAAAGTAATTTTTAAGACAAAATAATACTTGATGAAAAGAAATGTACTATTAGTAGTAAACCAGACCTGAAAGGGTTAAAATCAACTTGCATTTGCATCCAGTGGGAAAAAAAAGGAATAAATTATTTGAAATACATGTGGAATCAAAGCTGATGAATATATTTTGCATAAAACTATATTTCTTGAAAAAATAATCCAACTGAAGAGCGAGCATGGCAAAAAACTGAAATATTGAAAATACAGCTAAATCGCTGCAATCTGCTTGCATCCGGTAGGAAAAATAATTAATCAGTTTGCTAATTAGATGTAATCAAAGTAGAGATGCATATTTCCATGAAAAAAGTTGTATTTCAGTTGGTGATCGATAACAGATTTTTTATCGCCACTTGGCGAGTGGCGACTATAGTGGCGATCGATGGTCGATATTTTAATCGCCACTTTTACAACTTTAATCGCCACGTGGCGAGTGGCGACTGCTAATTTACACCTTTAATTGATGCTAATATCTTTTCGTTTCATGCTAACCTTTTCAATAGACTCGATTACGGAAGAATAGAAGGTCTACGGGCTCACTGCTATGATCCATTTGAAAATCTATCATTCTTCTCATCTAATCGTGTTGAAGAACTAGCCAATGTGCTATAGGTGTAAACTGGCGGTCGCCACTCGCCACGTGGCGATTAAAGTTGTAAAAGTGGCGATTAAAAAATCGGCCATCGATCGCCACCCTAGTCGCCACTCGCCAAGTGGCGATAAAAAATATGTTATTGATCGCCAAGTGAAATATAGCTTTTTTCATAGAAATATGCATCTCTACTTTGGTTACATCTAATTAGCAAACTGGTTAATTCTTTTTCTTACAGGATGCAAGCAGATTACAACGATTTAGCTGTATTTTCAATATTTCAGCTTTTCACCATTGCTGTTCAGTTTGATTATTTTTTCAAGAAATACAGTTTTATTCAAAATATATTAATCAGCTTTGATTCCACATGCATTTCAAATAATTTATTCCTTTTTTTTTTTTTCACCGAATGCAAGTGGATTTTAAGGACATTGCAGTATTTTCAATATTTCGACTTCGCCCACATGCTCACCAGTTAGATTATTTTTCTTCAAGAGATACCGTTTAATCCTGCGGAATATACTCATTAGCTTCGATTTCAACTGTATGTAATGTGTGTAGTATGTTAATAACACATTTACTTATTAAATAAAATCCAAATAACATTTTATTGTGCTTTATTTGATTTTTTTTTTTTTTTTTTTTTTATTGTATACACCTAACTGTTGGAATTTTGATTTAATTATTTTTTATATAAAGAAAGTAATAGTAATTTAAATTGATAATTGTGTTTATGAACATATAAAAATAATCTAAAAATATATTCTAAAAAATGAATGTAACAGATTCAGTGGTTTTAAAGTAATTTTCTTGAATTTTGACTGCTTCCCTATTCTTATCATGAATAGTTGGCTGGTATAAAACTCTGACTTATAGAAAAATATGTCTATATACAGCGATTATAGTTCAAGTAGACGTCAAGAAAGTTTGAAACATTATAGTGGCCACTAACTTTAAAAAGTGGCCACTAATGAAACTGAGTCTACCGGCCACTGGCTACTAACTCAATTTCCCAGTTTTCACCTATACAATGTGCCATGGTTTTAAGTTTTTAGCTAATTTTATTCGAAACCTGAAAACTAAAATGCGAGGAACCGGATTATAGAAGATTCCTTCTAACAGTACATATCAATTAGCAGGTTACATATTATAAAATTATAATAATCATAAGGAGAATTGGCAGTTTCGGTGCTTTAATAGTTTCCGTAAATTCTGTTTATATAATACAGAAGTTTCAGCAGAGTAAAAATTAACAACATAGTCACAATAAGTATAACAAGTAGGAAATTGCTCGTCAAACGTGGCAAATGAGGAGCTTTCGTACTATAACTAGTTTTATAAATACTTTTTGCACCCCATATTGTACTGAATGTATATTTTTTGCACTTCATAAGTGCATAGTCTGTAACATCATTAAAATGCACTTGCAATAATTTTTTTTTCCATTGCCCGTAATGTAACGGAAAACTTTTGACTGTCCCTGTAATTAAACTATACATCCAATTTTCATAAAATCTGAAATGGCTCGACAAAATTTTGCATTAATTATATATTTAAAATTTCAGACCATTCGGAAGACTGTAACATAATTAAAATGCACTTGCAATAATTTTTTCCCATTGGCCATAATGTAAAGAAAAACTTTTGAATGTGCCTGTAAAACTATACATCCGATTTTCATAAAAATTTGAAATGGCTCGACAAAATTTTGTAACAATCATATATTTAAAATTTGAGACCATTCGGTTGGATAGTTTTTGCTTTGTTATATGCAGACGGACGGACGAACAGACAGACTGAACGACGACTATAGGTGCTACGTATTTATATAATTACGAATGCACCTAATAACAGTACAATATATTAACAATAGTAGGGGTTTTGTGCAGTGACGAAACTACTGGCACTTTGGAAATATTCGTACGTTATATTATTTAACTATTCAGTTGATATGCGGAAAAATATAAATAGATGGCTCGCATTAATAATTAACTCATTGAAAAATAGCCACAATGTCAAATACTCGCCAAGCTTGGTGACATTTAGCGAAGTGTCACCAAATTTGGGAATATATCATGTCAATTCTCAAATTTGGCGGCAAAAAATATTTTGTTTGTTCTGACGTCATAATGATGCATATGTATAATTTATTATACACATACCTATAATATGTATGATGCAAATGTATCTTATACTATAATACGAGCAAAAATTGTGTGTGTATGTGTGTGTGTGTGTATGTAAATTTTATCTTAAAAACAGCTCTAACGATTTTGACGAAATTTTGTATTTTACCACTTTCGGGCATGATAAGACCATTGGGTTAGGTCACGTGTTGGAGAAAATTCGATTATTTGGTCATAATGGGTCAAGGTCAAGCTAATTCTATCTAAAAAACGGCTCAATCAATTTTGACCAAATTTTATATCAAACAGTTTTTCGGCACAAGAAAACTATTCGGCTAGGTCACATGTTAGAGAAACTTCGATTAGTGGGTCATTTTTGAGTCACTATGGGTCAAGCTAATTTTATCTAAAAAATGGCTCTAACGATTTTGACTAAATTTTGCATTAACAAATTATTGTATTCTATCGTTTTTGGGCATGAGAATACCATTGGGCTTGATTGCATGTTCAAGAAAATTCGATTAGTGGGTCACAATGGGTCAGGGTCAAGCTCATTGAATCCAAAAAAGGCCTAAAACATTTCGACAAAATTTTGTAATATACCATTTCCAGGCATGAGATGACTATTGGACTAAGTCACATGTACGAGAAAAATCAATTAGTGGGTCATTTTGGGTCAAATAGGTCAAGGTCAAGCTAATTATATTTAAAAAAAGGGCTCATTCGATTTTGACTAAATTTTATATCCAACCGTTTTTCGACACGAGAAAACTATTGGGCTAGGTCACATGTTCGAGAAATTTCGATCAGTGGGTCATTTTTGGGTCTTTTGGGTCAAGCAAATTTTATCTAAAAAACGGCTCTAACGATTTTGACTAAATTTTGCTTTCTGTCGTTTTGGATTACGAGAAGACCAATTGGCTAAGTCACATATTAGTGAAAATTCGATTAGTAGGTCATTTTTGGGTCATTGTGGGTCAAGCACAGTTTATCTAGAAAATAGTTTTAACGATTTTGATGAAATTTTGTATTTTACCATTTCGGGCACAAGAATACCATTGGGCTAGGTCACGTGTTCAAGAAAATTCGATTAGTGGGTCATTTTGGGTCGTAATGGGTCAAGGTCAAGCTAATTATATCTAAAAAACGGCTCAATTGATTTTGACTAAATTTTATATCCAACCGTTTTTCGGCACGAGAAAACTATTGGGCTAGGTCACATGTTTGAAAAATTTCGATTAGTGGGTCCTTTTGGGGTCACTATGGGTTAAGCCAATTTTATCTAAAAAACGGCTCAAACGATTTTAACTAAATTTTGTATTCTGTCGTTTTGGATTACGAGAAGACCAATGGACTAAGTCACATATTAGAGAAAATTCGATTAGTGGGTAATTTTTGGGTCACTGTGAGTCAAGCAAAGCTTATCTAGAAAACGGCTCTAACGATTTTGACGAAATTTTGAATTTTATCGTTTTCGTGCGCGAGAATACCATTGGGCTTGGTCGCATGTTCAAGAAAATTTGATTAGTGAGTCATTTTGGGTCACAATGGGTCGTGGTCAAGCTAATTGAATCTAAAAAAATGCCCAAAACCTCTTGACAAGATTCTGTAATATACCGTTTTCGGGCATGAAATGACCATTGGGCTAAGTCACAAGTTCGAGAAAAATGTATTAGTGGGTCATTTTTGGGACACTGTGGGCCAAGCTATTTGTATCTAAAAAAAACGACTCAACGTTTATGTCAAAATTTTGTATTATACTGTTTCTGGGCATGAGAAGACCACTGGGCTAGGTCACATGTTCGAGAAAATTCAATTAGTGGGTCATTTTTGGGTCACTGTGGGTCAGGTCAAGCTGAGTGTATCTAAAATAACGACTCAAAACATTATGGCAAAATTTTGTATTATATCATTTCTGAGCATGAGAATACCATTGAGCTAAGTCACATGTTCTGGAAAATTCGATTAGTGGGTCATTTTTGGGTCACTGTGGGTCAAGCTAATTGTATCTTAAAAAAAGGCTGAAACGATTTTGACAAAATTTTGTATTATACTGTTTCCGGGCAGGAGAAGATTATTGGGGTAGGTCCCATGTTCGAGGAAATTCGATTAATGGGTAATTTTTGGTTCACTGTGGGTCAAGTTAATTTTATCTAGAAAACAGCTTTAATGATTTTGATTAAATTTTGTTTTATATCGTTTTCGGGTTCGAGAAGACCATTGGTCTAGGTCGCATGCTCAAGAAAATTCGATTAACCAGTCATTTTGGGTCACTATGGGTCAAGGTTTAGCTAACTTTATCTAAAAAATGGCTCAAACGATTTTGACAAAAGTTTTTATTACACCGTTTCCTAGCACTAGAAGACGATTGGGATATGTCAGATGTTTGATAAATTTAGATTAGTAGGTCCTTTTTGGGTTATCGTGGGTCAAGCTAATTTTATCTATAAAATGACTAAATTTTGTATTCTATCGTTTTCGGGTTCCAGGTGAGCATTGGTTAGGTCGTGTGTTCGAAAAATTTCGGTTAGTGGGTCCCAATGGCTTAGGATCATACCAATTATATCTAAACAGCAAGAATTATACAGTGAGAATGTAATATCGAATTGAACACAGGGCTAATTTTGACCGAGCTTAACTCGGTCATGCCGATAGTTACGTATTATATGAATATGTATAATAAGTATGATGCATATGTATAAAGTTCTTTAACATCACTAAAACGCACTTAAAGGAATAGCGTTCCATAGAGGGATATTTGCCAGATTGACCAGAATACTATTGAGATTAGAATTCCGACATTTATAATAGACCGGGAGGCGTCTGCACACACCATCACCTCATCGAGTTTACAACTGAAATTTTGGGATTAGTTAAAACTAGATTAGTACATTAAAATGCAACTTGTCTGTTAAGTCATATCTTGATAGAAACAACCTGAAGACCTAATTTTAGTGGGTGACTGATAGGTTTACTCTTGTGTTTACCTGCATCCAAAAGTATGGAAACATGGAGGAATGGGTGCAGGAAAACACAATGGAAAATCCACCAATTAACCGGTAAAATCAGGTCTGTAGGTGGTTTTCACAAAGATATGACTTGGTAGACCATATAGGTCAAAACGGGAAAATTTCATTAGGGGCCACTGGCCGGTAAGACTAGTTTTTTAAGTGGCCACTAACTAGTGGCCACTTTTTTATTTAAAAATACTAAACAGTAAAGTTTCTATAAGTATTAATCTAAACTGAATAGCCCAAATAAATATGTTTATATAAATATATTAGAACCAAAAAAAGTAGAATCCTTGATGAAATGCAAGAAAATTATATTCTCTGCTTGTAAAAAAGTGGCCGGAAGGTGGCCGCTGATAGACAATTTTGCACTAACCACTTTTTCTCATTTACTGGCCCTGTGGCCGGTGGCTAGTGCTAATTTTGACCTTTAGTAGACCAGTTACATTTTAATACGCTAATCGATTTTTAACTAGTCCTTAAATTTCAGCCGTCAACTCGATGAGGCAGTGACCCGGAGCCGAACAATTTTTGATGCTCCAGCTCCAGCTCCGCTCCAAGATAAAATACCATGGCTCCGGCTCCGGCTCCAACTCGGCTCCGACTTCACACTTCTGAGTTGCAGATTTTAATTTACACATTTAATTTTTGCTCACAAATTCTTTCTTCCTTTACCATTATTAAAGATCTGACAAAATACATTTTTCTTCTCATCAAATTTGAAATGCTTGTTCAGAAAATGTGACATCTTTTAGCTTTTGCTTTTAAAATAGAAAGTTTGGTGGAATTTTAAACACAAGAATCTTAAATTTCTTCTACACTTTTCAAACAATGAAAATTGTACAACTACACATGTAGGCCACAGGCGGCCATATTTTTCAAATAGTGTTGTCACCTAGCTCGAGTAGAAAGTAGAAGTAAAGTAGTGATACCATGTTTTGAGAAGTTTTCTATCTCTAATTTAAAAAAAAAACCCTAAAAAATGATATAATTAAAATACTGAATAATGATGTAATAAAAATATGTTAAGCATGGAAATTTAAAAGACTGAAAAAAAAATTATTTAAAAGAATATTAAAAACTAAAGGAACCCTGGAGCAGGGGAAAATTTAGAGCTCCGGCTCCGGCTCCAGGGAAAACACAGCTCCGGAGCGCTCCGGCTCCGGGCTCCAGCTCCAGCTCCGGGTCCCTGCGATGAGGTGATGATCTGTGCAGACGCCTCCTGGTCTTTAATAAAATTTGTTTTAAGGAAGTAAAAGATAGAAATATGGACATATAAACTGAAGGATTTACCTTATTAAGATTTTTGTAAAAGCATATACAATTTCATGCAGCTTGAAATCATGTAACACTTTTATAACTCAGGCTAATTTTCTGTAATCGGGTTTTGGCAACCAACCTATCTTATCTATAACTATAATCTTTCTTTTACAGATTTAAAATTAACAATAAATTAACAGTAAGTAGGCTAATAATATAATATAATAACATTAACAGCGGACGTCGGACATCGCATCTGTCGCACATCGTTAAAGACAGCTTTATTAGTTACACATTTCATTTAATTAAAAACAGATTTTTAAACTTTCATATGAGAATTAGGATATTTTTCCACTGGGACCTTGGCATTTTTTTTTTTTTAAATCTGGGCGCAATTCGGACTCCAGAAACTGAGATATGTTGCCAAATTATATAAACAACTATGAAAACAAACCTGATGAACTTTTATGTTATTTATATATGCATTTATATACATATAAACATTTTATTTATACACGTATAAAATATTGTTTTTTATATACAAATTATTTATGTTGGTATATAAAAATAAATAAATGGGCTCCTTACATTAAATAAACGAGTTGGAACCCGTCGAAATTCGACGAACTAAAATGTTAGAAAGGAACTTCAGATCGAATTTATAATAAACCTATAAAAGTAATTACAATAAAAAATTCCTCTAACATTAGTTGTCTCACTCTTAAAACAAATAATATTTTTTCCCTAAAATTACCAAAATATTATTTCCACAAACTTCAACTGCTTAAATTATTGAAAAATTAACCTCTATTAGAATACGTAATCAAGATGAATAATTATGATGAATTTATCGATTGAGGCTCTTATGTTTGTTTTTACAGGATGAAAAATCAGTAAAAAGTATTTCGCTTTGTCACATCATAAAATTTCCCCCCATAAAATCTACTGTACGTTATTTTCACATTCTCATAATTTACATACGCACCACTCAAATTCGCAATTTGAAAGTATTTTAGCGCGCAATAGATTATTAATGAATGTATTTCCAAACTTAAAGTCACGTTTGTCTGATACAACTTTTCATGTGAACTTTAAGTTCTAATCTCAATACCCGCGAAAAAAAAATATTCAGAAATTTGCCTTTAGTTATCATATTGGCCATTTAGTATCGGTCAAATGTTTAGTTTTATCAAAATAAATGATCGTATTATTTTAAATACGACATAATTTTTACACACTGAATCATTTTTCCTAGCGTCTCAAACTCAGTATCAGCGTAATGTAAAAATATTGAAATGTAACTGATTTATGAAGAAAAATGCGTGTTCTTTTTTAATGTCTGACATCATTTTCTGTTCAAAAATTATTAAAAAGTTACTTTTATTTGTAATGTGGAAATGGCATCAATAAGGATATAATCAATAAAAATAATAAACCATGACTATTTTCCCTTTACTTTCAATATAAATGGAGTACTTCAGTTACCATGATTACAAAATTTGTATTAAAAACTACAAAAAAATTAATATCTCAAAAATAAATTGAGATACAGCTTTCAAGCAAAGTGCATTTAAAAGAGCATTTTTTTCCTAATACGACGGTGTTAAAATTTAAAATGTGCGATGTTTAGAAGTTTAAAAATTTGCCGTAGATATAATTGCAAAACCGAAATTTTATTTCAAATTTCAAAGTGTTGCCATTCGCAAAATGACATATGCGTTACGCACAGATATGTTTGTCCTTTATAATATAGATTGTATACATACAGAAAAAATTGCTTATGTATATGACACAGTAGATAGGTTGCAAGAAAATATGTTATTATCAAATTTCTTTTCTCGTCAAGGTTATTTTCTCTATTTCGCCAAGGCTACTATATCAGAAACATACCGAATTGTGGTTATATTTTGTTAAATGTTTTATTGCTTTAATATCCTGAATGTATCATAACTTATACTGATTAAAATTTTTAGGTATATTCATTTTTTTCTATTTAACAGACATCTTTGGAAAAGCATATAATATAAAATTTTATTCTGCTTGAAATTACATGACCCCTTCAAAACTCTGTAATCGAGTATTGGCGACCAACATTGGCACAATATAATGTGTTAAGGAACTGTTTGCGGCCAAATGAACACCCCTGGTTTAAGAGTTTAGAGGCGGAAATTCTGTGTTTTCAGATTTTTCTGGTTAATTGTGCTACAAACCTGACTTACTTGTAAAATTTCATGATTCTACGACTTTTAGAAGTACCTTAGTTATTTGATGATGCGAAGTGAGTCAGTGACAAAAAATCGTTTTTTCAGAATTTAATATTTCGAAAACTACTAAATACAGAAACATGAAATCGTGGAACCTTAGTTCAGTTCGATCATACGAACATGTGTATAAAAGAAAAAAATCTATATCTCTGCCTCAAACGACGTTATGAGGGGGTGAAAAATATGCCGAAATGGTTCAGGAAAAGGTAGCTTACGGCTTGTGCGAACTTGGCAGACGCACTGCCGTGCTCCCAGATCATAACTAAAAATGCTCATCCAGCAATATACATTACTTCGGATACAGTATAGTATCCGAAACCTTTGTTTTTTTTGTCCCTGTTAATGATATGCATTTCATATTATACAGGAAGTAAGTTGTAGTAAACCTCAGCAATGTATATCAATGTTATGATATATAAAATAGTTTAACATAATTAAAACACGCCGGTAATAATTTTTCGACCTATACCATTATTTAACAGAATTCTTTTACAGGTATTACCTGTATGTAGCCCTGTAAATGAATAATAAATATTCTTTGCATCACATATTCTACAGAATACTTATTTTAGTGCACTTCATAAATGTATATTAATTTCATTATGTGTGAAAGTGTGTAACATCATTAAAATGCACCTGAAACGATTTTTTCCCGTTGATTGTAATACAGGGTGTCCGGTCTCAACGGTGTCCAATGGCTAATTCCTAAACCGTTAGTCATAGACATATAGTTCCAATTAGAAAAATGCTTTAAATCAGATAAAGAAATATTTTAACACATTCGCTGCCAATAAAAATGATATTACCATCCTCAGAAGCCGCATTACAAAACAGGGTTTTAATGGTTTAAATGTTCGTTATATTTTACTACGAAAATCAGAAAAACGAGAAACATATTATTTCCTGTTTAGGAGAGCGGTTTTTTTTTCCGACGCTCTGGAGCGTCAGTGGCACACAGACTCAACCTCTCTTCGTGAGTGCCACTGACGCTCCAGCGCGTCTGATGAATATTCTCAGAAATTACTGGTATATTGCATAAAATAGCAGTTTAAAAGGAATAAAACGGAATACCGTTCATATATACGTTCATATATATTCATTTATTCCATTTATGAAACAATACTGAAAACATTTACAAATAATAAGCACAATATACAGATATTGGCATTGTTGAATTATTACTTCTATTTCTAGATGTTGAAGCAAAATAATAATTAAACATAATAATGCAAAATTACTATCAACTCTAAATATTAAATTAATGTAGCAAAGTATATATAACACATAAACGATATAGTAAAAAAATAAAAATAAAAAGCATGAAGAAAGTACAGAAATTATTAACTTGTTGCAAACGAAATGTTAATTTTGTAGGAGTAATACTGCAGTACTACATCATTATTTATGATATATTTCACAGCAGTTTAAGCAATATCCTGGTTTATCGAGGCAGGCACTACACTCGTACGTAGTGTCCGTACGTTTGCCTTGATAGGAACAAGATTTACACCTTTTTTGCTGTGTTTTTGTTTTGCCAGTTGCAAGTTCTCTTTTCTTAACAATATGCTTGATATTGATATTCTTCGGAGTCAGCTTTTTTTCCTCCATTGATGGCAAAAGTGATTTTATAACATTCAATCGGTAGTCATAAAGTGATATTTTACTGCCAGAATATTTATTATAAAGGGCATGTGAATTGATTAGAATTACTTCAATAATATGAAAGAACAATTTTTTATACCAGCGTATTGTTTTTCTCTCCGATAGATAGTAAGACAGCATTTGATCTTGCCGATCTACACCAGACATAAATGCATTATAATTGATTATTGGCAAAGGCTTCTGCTTTATTTCATTTCTTTTATTTAAAATATCAACCATCTCATTTTTGTACTCAGTAGAAATGTTGCAAACCTCACGTTTATCTTTCCATTTTCCAATCATGACTCCCTGACAGTATCTTTCTACAGTATCACCTTTCTGTAATTTGGTAGTTTGAACTTCTTTTGGAGTGTTTTTGCGAGTGGTTCTCAATGTACCTGTGCAATGTGTCTTTTTTTCTAACAAAATCTTGGCTAGCTCAAAGCTATTATAATAATTATCCATAAAAACATGGTGACCGACATTTAATTTTTCATTCAATAAGTGCAAAACAATTTTTTGTGTATGGTTTTCTCCTCCATAATCACCTAATGAACCCGTATACACGGCCATTTTTGCACTATTCCACTCGATGTACTCAGAATATACAGTTTTATACCGTATTTATGTCTTTTATTTTTTATGTATTGGCGAAACAATAATCTCGCTCGCCATAGTACCATAGATTCATCTAAAGAAAGTTCTCGATTAGGATAATATAACTGCTGCATTCTTTCGTTAAAAAAATCAATTATGGGGCGTATTTTTATCAACCTGTCTGCAGGTTGAGGTTCTCCAGGTGCACTATTTTTTGCAAAATGCAATGCACGTAAAATTAACAAAAACCGATTTCGACTAATGCTATTTGCAATGCCTGCATTATGAAATAACGGGTCTTTTTTCCAGTAATCCTGAAGTCTATTCGTTTTTATATTCCCCGTTTGCAAGAATACTCCTAGAAAAACCAAAAATTCATCAATCTGTAAATTTTTCCAAAAAGTTATTCGTGACTTTTCTTTAGTTTTATCACTACTTAGTATTTCTTGTGCGTAATGATTTGTCTCTTCAACTATTTTTTGAAGAATCTCATCCGTAAGAAAAAGTCAAAAATATCCAAACGGTGTGCATTCACTTGGCTGTATTAACAGTGACTCAGTTTTCATAAATGGATGACTTACCATGCTACTTGAATCAGTTTCCCAATCAAAACTGATTTTTCCATCTGTCAGTAATTGAGGAGATGCATCGTTGTCTTCTGTCTCAGAATCCGACATTTCTCTGGTGTCCATTGCAACATCAGAATCCGACATTTCTCTGGTGTCCATTGCAACATCACTCTCTCCATCCGATGCGTCCGAAGATTCCCAACCGTAGTCTTCGTCTGTGCTATCATAATCCGAAAGGTCACTATTTTGTAACAATTCTAACATTTCGGCATCAGTCAATATTTTATTTACTTTTCTTTTCTTGGGTTGTGACTAGAGATGCAACGAATATTCGGCCGAAGCCGAATATTCGGCCCGTTCGGCCTGTCTGCCGAATATTCGGCTTCGGCCGAATATAAAGTCCATTATTCGGCCTTGGCCGAATAATACTGTAATAAATGTTTTTATATTTACACAGTATAACTTTTTAATTTCACAATTTATATTCATCATATATAATGAAAATTTTATTTGAAATTAACTAACACTTTTTTTTCCATTAACTTTCATACTCCGAATAAGTTTTATTTACCCATTTTTATATAAGAGGCTAATTTAGGAATCATGTTAAAAAATTTTTATGCTGTATCAGTAAGTACAAAAAGTATCTGTAATAAGCTAAAATACTCTGTTAAATTTAAAATTAATCTATTCAAAATTGTTTTAATACAGCTGTACATGCTAATTCATTTTTTTTTTTTTTTTTTTTTTTTTTATCATAATGGGAAGTTTAACATTTAACCCTTGTGACATAAAAAAATATTTTTTTCAATAATATTTTGAATTATACCTATAAAGAACATAAATATATGATTGATTAGATATAGATGTATTATATGTATAAGATATTTAAGTCGTATATGTTGCAATACTTAAGGGGTTTTTCTTTTTGTAAAATACGCTTAAAAGTTAAATATAATTTAAGTTATTTTTTTAAGTCTGTTACTATTTCTTATTAAATAATGAAAGAAATGTAAATACTAAATTCTTTTAATTAGTATGCATTTACGTTTTAGATTTTTTTTTTCAAGAATAGCATTGTAATGCCTTAAAAAACAATTAAAATGTTTTCAATAAACGTAGATTGTGATGCAGAAATAATAATAATAATTCAGCATTCTCAGGTGATAGTCTATTTCTTTTTTTTTTTTTTTTTTTTTTCGTAAATGTTACCTGCTTCTGAAAATAATCTCTCACTATATACGGTAATTCCTGGTGCAGAAAGGTACTTTTTGGCTAATTGTGAAAGGTTTGGAAAGTCTTCCGAATTTTTCGCCCACCACTCCAAAGGACACTGTTGTCTTTCTAGTAGTGGCTGGGAAAGAAAATTACTAATTTCTTTTACTTCTTCACATTGAGGGGCACTTTCTATAGAGGCTTCACTGCTGACAGCAAAGAAAAAAAATAATAAAGATAAATAAAAATTTTGTTAATTGTGAGCTTTATAAAGTCTACAATGATTTCTTTCCGCCATTTTAGAGGATATTCCTTTCACCCTTTCTATCAGTGGTTTTTCTTAAGATATTAAGATTTCTTATTTTTTATTTTATTTCATCTGAAAGCTGAAACTTATGTTTCCTAGTACTTTTAAAATTTTGTCATTATTTTAAAATGTAACAACAACACACATAATATCTATTAAAATGTAACTAGACAGTACCTGATGAAGAACTTTTGCTAAGAATTTTTTTGGGGGGTCCGAATTATATTATTGAGGCAATTTTTAGGCCGAACATAGCCGAATATTTTTTCAGAGTAAAATAATGCTTTAAAAATTAAAAATTAGTATATAAATAATTTTTTTAAAGAAAACAATACATTTTAATTGTGAAATATACAAGAATTGTGCATATAGTGCATACTATATTTTGTTTTTAGGCAAAAATAAGTTCATTATTCGGCCGGCCGAATAGGCCGAATATTCGGCTGTAACTTGGCCGAATATTCGGTATTCGGTTATTTGGCCAAACCACTATTCGTTGCATCACTAGTTGTGACGGTCCTGCTACACTTGGAGCATCCGCCATTTTTAATCACGCACATAAAAAAATGCAAACAAAAATTTTGAAAACCAACCACAAAAAATTAAAAAATAATGCTTCACTAACGTGCCGAAACAACCTCGCCGTTCAATTTCCAAAGCCACACTAAACACAGAGCATATAACTTATCAAAGTCCGTCGCCGCGTTAGTGCGTCGTCGGCATACCAGGAGGTGCCGCTCTGACGCGCCAGTGCATCGGTGGCAGCGAACGTGTTAAAAGCAATTTGGGTCAATAAAAACATTTCTTAAAAAATTACGAAATTTAAATTTTTATACGGTCCCCAGGTCCTATAAGTTATATTTTGTAAAATTTTCCTATTACACTGACAAGTAAGACAAAAAAAGTCCCATTCATATAAAACTAAAATTGTGCGAGTTATGAAACTTTAAAAATGCATGACTTATGCCACTTTTCTGCTCTGAAAACAAATGAGTTCGGCTTGGCTTTGAGGGATCATATTCCAAGTGCTTAAAGTATTCGAAGATCTCATTTCATGTGTATTTGCGCTTTGAAAAAAATCGTACAAGTATTACGATTAAGTTAACATTTATTAAGTTTCAGATTGGCTGAAATAACATATGTTTTAGTATTTTGTCAGGATTTGAGACTGTTTCTTTTATGATTTCTTTTAATAAAATTATGTTATTTTTATAAGTTTTTATGTTACTTCAATGATCTTATGTATGTTTTTCCAGTTCAAAATTTGTATTCGAACTTTAACCCACTTTCAAATATACGAACGAGATTACATTTTACATACTGGCGCAAATCCGATAACAATCTAATATTATTATGATTTTCGGTGGTTACCATTTATACTTATTTTACTGGATAACACAAAAAATTTCGAATAGATTACCGCCAAGAAGTTTATGAAAAAGTTTTAGATTAGATAATACAAGACGGAGATTGTTGGGTTTTTTAACTTTTATGTATTTTTTAGCACTGAATCTGAAAATTGCCTTAATTTTTAACCATCATGTCAGGATATTTTGCAAATCATAAATTGTCGAATTTAAAGAATAACAAAAATCGGATACTATAAAGTAGAGGAGATGGTTGTATTTTTTAACTTTTGATAGTTGATTTTTACGTACTTTTTAGCACTAAATCTGAAAATGACTTTCATTCTTAACGTTAGAATTTTTTTGCAAATGTGTAAGTTAAAATATAGCGAAAATCTCATACTATAAAACATATGTGAAACTTATTTTATTTTACTTTATTCAATAATTTATTCGATATTTTTGCTTATCTTGGGATTCTTACAGCTGGGTGGTGTGATGAGATGGGGGAGGAGATTAAATTTTAACTTTGAACTTTTTTACTTTGAAATTTACAATTTGCGAAAAATCTTGATGTGATGGCTAAAAATGAAGATCAATTCCGGATTCAGCGGTACAAAATACATAAGAATCAATTATCAAAAGCTAAAAAACATGAAATAACCCAACTTTTGCAGGCTAGTGTAATCTAATAATATTTTAAAATATGTATCATTTTGTAAATAATTGAGGCTGTTAATTTAGCATCATTTTATTTAACAAAAATTCTGTTTTTTTCTTTCTTCTTAAATGTGTATTACAAATTGTATATTTTGCATTAATATGTCAGAATGACTAAAGATTTCAAATTTATATTGCAATGTTAATTTTACTCTCAACCATTTTTTAATATATCTGACGAAATTATATTTCGACTAAATTTGTGAATGACCCCCAATTTGCAGCAAAAAATATGCTCCAACTTTAAACAGGTATTACTCGGTCAATTTTAATCGTAGAACAACGGGACTTTTTTTGTATTACTTGTCAGTGTAAAAGGAAAATTTTACTAAATATAACTTATAGGACCGGGGGACCGTATAAAAATTTAAATTTCATAATTTTTTAAGAAATGTTTTTATTGACCCAAATCGCTTTTAAAATATTTCTTTACCTGATTTAAAACATTTTTGTAATTGGAACTATATGTCTATGACTAACGGTTTAGGAATTAGCCATTGGACACCATTGAGACCGGACACCCTGTATAACAGAATACTTTTGCTTATCCCTGTAAATAAATTGTAATTGCTACAAACATCTTTTCTTCAGTAACGTGCAAAAGTTTCAGGGCTTTCCGAGTATATTTACGAGAGTAAGAGCGCGGAAAACGGACTGACGGCCAGACAAACCGAAGTCATAAACACTGTTGAACTATATTGGAAACTGTTAGAAACAATCCAAGGCAAAACCTTATTTCATTAACTCGCACAAAAATGACGTCAAAGATGTTTTCTAATTGTAAGTTGAGTTTCTGTACACGAACGAAGTGCCTATCGTTTACCATGTTTTTTTTTTGTTGTTGTTGTTGTTTTACCTGAAAACATTTTCACATTCAGCTCAATTCATTTTCTAAAGTTTTATTTACATTAGGAACAAAACCTTAAATGCCGATAACCTTCAATGCATACTTCTTAAAAGGTACCATTTCTCTAAAAAATTATTTTTATTTTAAAAATCTTTCTAAAAATGTAACTTTCATGCAGTTTTATTCGAAAAAATAATCTTGATGGAAAATACCAGATTGAAGTTGAAGTTGATTTGTGCTTTTATAATTTGGATAGTACACACTCGTTGGCGGGTTTATCGCTGTTTGGCATAATTTGATAATTAACTAACAGTTTTTTGCTTATTAAGGATAGAAATTTCATTTTTTTTTAAACTAAATTTTATAAAAGCACGTAGATTGAGTAATTACCAGTCCGAAAATGCATTCCATACTTTTTTCTGTCGATTATTTAAGTCTCTAGCTTAATTGAATCGATATATGTTTTACGAAGATTTTTGTGATCATTTTCAGTATCTCTACGTTTTTTTTAAAATCTTGTATCTCTGTTTATAATTATTTTATAAAGATGAGTTTGGTTTCAAATTGAAGCTTTTCTTCTTTAGATTCTTCTGGTATTCGTTTTATTTCTCTGCAATGCTTACTTTCTTAAATATCTGAAATTTTAAAATGCCACGTTTGGCCGATTTAATATGGAGAAGTTGACTTCAGTATAATAAGCAGTTACGTGGTTCTGGCTTTTGGTTCTTGGCGTTTGTTTAATTGGTGGGTTAGCATTTTTTTTTATAGCTTGGCTTGGCAGAACGACCATCCTGCTTGATATTTTCAATGTTATAATTAATATGCTATCCTTTAAAAATATTTGCATATTAGCAATTTACGCTCATCTTATCAAAAAGTAAGAATTAGACTTAGTCCCATTCCCCCCTTTGCTGGCATGTCCCATTCCTCTCTCTACCTTCTTTTATATTAAACTTCTTGTATAAACAGAAATACTGCTCTTAGGCATAGTTTAAATTATGGATAATATGCAGTATAACGTTCCATAAATAGGGAAACTATTACACCTATGTATAAACAAATCATTAGTAAACAGAAAGCATAAAAAGTATATGAAGCAAATTTACTTTTGATTCTTGAAATAATCTTTTTCTTTATACAATTGCAAGCTTACCTAGATCAGCTACTTTTTTCAACTGAAGATTGGGCTACCATTGCTTCACCTAATCTGTGATTGATGAAATATTTAGAATGATACCTAAAGAGAAAAACCTACTGACCCATTTGACCCCACTCTCCCCTATATGTAAAGTAAACCCTCATTTATATGTATTGCATTTATCTGTTTTTTATAATTAATTATACATTATATTCCTTAAATTATTTTCTTATCTTTTTTAGTGTAAAATTTTTTTAATTGTATACATTTTTTGTTGGGGTGGGGATTCCTATGAAATTAGTACAAATGAGGTTTTCAATATGCTTTTACATTAATTCAGATGTTAGAAAATTTTATTTTAACCTTTATTTCTTAAATTAGGAATACTTACAGATTCTAAAACGATTATTATTTGGTTAATGGCACCCTGTACGTAAAAAAGCATTAATTTTAAAACAACAAATTTTACCTCTCCAATTTTTTTTTTTAATTTGAAGCACACAGATGGAGCAATGTTTCTACCAAGTTTTAGAAAAAATCATAATGATTCATTTTTTTTTATGGCCCATTATAGTCAGCCCTTTTTTGGGGTGATATTTTCAGTTTGCACATAATAAAAAGTAAAGAAATGAAAATTTACTATTGTTTTGATGTAAAATATGCATTTTTTGTACAAATAGCTTCAAATTGGTACCAGAAACGTAGAATTTGAGCCAATAATTGTCAAGTTATGGCCATTTATAGACATTGATAAGATTCCAAGATGGCTGCCATTTGGTAAAAATGACCAATTTTCAAATGGCTAGATCTCAGCCAATATTGCAAAAATTATTTTTAAATTTCAGATTTGTGGGTTTCACTACTATGTCTGTCTATGATAAAAAAAAATTTAAAAAATCTGTGACTATGGTGCAACACCCATTGGTTGAATTCATGTGGAATGATCCTATTACTCGACTAATGACAACTGTGAAAATACCATTTTTTGTAAACCACACTCATTGCATGGTTGAATACAAAATTCCAAAACGCGGAGGCTGAAAGATGTGACAATATCAAATTTTTCTATTTCTCAATGGCGATCTGCACGGCTTGTAGCACAGACACTAATGCAACAGTGCTTGCCTCCTCCCACCTATCTCCCACCATGGGGCATGTGCAATGGACCATCTATGGAAATGATAAGAATTGCATCTCCTTGCAGTCGAAAATGAGAAAGAAAAGGGCCTTTTCTATCCATATGCATTCAGGACAAGCAAGAATTGATCTATTTTCCTACTTACATTAAGATTTTAATTGATGTTCAAAGATAACATGAAAAATTATAGGGATTGCTGCAGCACTTATGGACGAGCCACTACTGGTCCTATCTCTTTAGTTGGTCTTTGCTCAAAGTCATTTCTACCTTGGTCAGCACCAAGATCAGCGGACTGTTGTTGTCTATGTTGCCCTCGAGAACCAGGGTGATGGGATTTTTGAGCAGTCTGTGAACCCGCACCCATACACAACACTTCATTCCCTGCGGACTGCCGTCTAGGAGGCTAAGAATTATCCACATACGTACATTACACAAACACATAGTGTGCTCTGCAAGGCTCCCGATAATCTTCCCTACTTAAGAGGTCGATTCAAGACCACCCGGAAGGGCTACTCGCTTCCACTACGTATATTGCACCATCTGGCATCAAACTTTATCACTATTATTTAAGCTCTGTAGTTGCACATCCTCAAATTTACATCTAAGAGATACGTGGTCCAAAACCAGATGTTCATTAGCACCAGGGTTGCTAAAAGTAGACCATTCATCTTGGTTTGCACCCCCCGCCTTCCTCACCCTAACATTTTAATTCTGTTTTTCTCCACCAGGACGTGCTTCAATTTGCTGTATTGGCTTTTATATTGTCTCTAGCTTCCATTTTGGACAGGTCTTCGTGAACGAAGCTTCCCTTAAGTTTTTTGGCTTCATCATACATTAAACTAATCTTAATTTTTTTATAGCAATTCTTCATAAAATCGGATCTGATGTCTGTTAAGAATAACAATTTATTGATCAGAGACATCTGTAAAAAAAATTATAGATCGATTAAATCGATAAAAAACATTGCCCGTCACCAGAGGTATGGATATACATAATTTTATTTCCTAATGGTGAATGAATTTTCTGACAGGGCAATTGAATTTTTAGATAGTCTTCAAAACCTGCAAACCATATGGGGCACACTCACAATCTTTTGACTTTTATGTCCCTGAATAATAATTTTTGTTTTACTGCATATTCTTGTGTTTTTTTTTATTTCATATAGCGGGGAACATCCCATTGAATGATTGCATAACAATATTAACGAGATAAATAAGTTTTGGACGATGTTGGGGGTCCAAATACCAGGAAAACTCCTATACCGTCCCGTATCCCTGATGCTGATTTTTAAGTTTGGTACTGTCTGTATAAAATTATTTCAATAAAAGTAATTAGATGTAATTTTTTTCCGAAACTGGGATAATTGTTTTATACAAATGTAGCAAAAAATTAACCTGCACACATTTTTACGGTTGATATTATTTTTTTAACTCTGTCCCTGGGTTTTAGATCCCTTACTGTCCCTCTTTCTAAACTTATACAGAAAATCTCTTCAGATACAGCCACAGAATTTTTCCCAAATTTTTTTCTCATGCAGAAGTATGCTAGAGAAAGAATGTCCAAAATTCTTTGACAGGAAATTTACTGCAGAATTTATTTCAGCTTCTAAATATCAATTTCAAGCATTGTGGCTTTATTGGTAGTCTTACCGTCCCCAAGGTTTATTCCTGCACTTTTCGAGGTAAATAATTTTTTTTTTTTTTTAATTTAATCCATTGTAAATAACTGTTTCTAAAAATCAATGAACATTGTGGCTATCACTTAGTCTTAACATGATTTGCCTAAAAATAGTGGCAATTTTCCTTACCGTCCCATCCTTACAACTCCTTTTTTTTCCATTACCGTCCCTTTTTTCCTATACCATCCTCCCCCCCCCCCCCTTTTTTTTCCCTTCCGGCCCTTCTTTAACATCCCTTTACGACAATGTTATGCCAAAATTTTGTACTAAAAATACTACACTGTTATTATTTCTTCTTTGAATGTCCTGTGGGTACTATGCAAATTCATTATAAGTAAAATTTAGAAGAAAATAGAAAGTTATAGTGGTAAAATAGTAAGAAAAATTAAATTCGCAAGTTTAACTTAAGCCTCATTTAAAGAAAAAAAATTTTCACTGCTGACCATTTTTTCTTTATTTTGAATCATTAAGGCATTCGTTTATCAGATTAAAATGTTATTTTAGCAAGTTTAATTTCACCAGATTTTTATTCCCGAAAGATTGTGAGAATGCCCCATATGCCAAAAGAGATATGTCAAAAACTATTTTTTTTTATGGGTCAGCTATATTTTGCAACTTTTCAAGTTTATTACTGTGATGTAAACAGTATTAAGTTCTATTTCCTCTCTTGTATATACATATTTCTTAATTTTATAGAAAAAAAATTATGAAAATGCATCATAGTAATAGTAACCAACTATTTTTGCAGTTTCATAAATTTTGTCATAACAATTTTCAACTATATGTTGCATTTTGCTGGCTGGTAAAATAATTCCTTGGCTGGTAAGATTTTCTAGAAATTCCCTGCTCCTGTCCATCACTGGCCTAAGCTCTATTCTTTCGTGACTGATAATAAAATTTGTTATATAGTTTTACTTTACACATTATCTTTATTTGCAATTCATTCATTTTCAGGGTGCATTCATACAATGTACAAGTGGAGCAAATCCACGGTCTGTACATCTTTTTCATGAACAGTGCCAGACTAAGGAAGAAGGAACAGTTCCCTTTTGTTTTCATTGTGGATCATCTGCTAATTTGAAACGTGTTCATCTGGAATTGCAGATGGCTAATCCTCCTGCTTTCTTTTTGAATCAGGCATCTAAAGTTTCTGTGTGCGTATTTACAAATGTTTTCTATGTATTTAGATTACACAAAGTTATTATTTTTAATTTATCTGTTACTTAATATATGATTATTTTCTTCTTCAGTTTTATTTTAAAATATTTAGTTGAATTTATTGAATTGCCTTTATGTTAATTATTGTCTTTGTATAATATATGTATTACTTAATTCATTTTTATACTAGGACTTCCCTCAGAGGGATTAGTCTGAGCGATATTGCTGGGAACATAGATTTAATAATAACATGTGGAAGCAAAGAAAATGAGATGTTATTTTTAATTGTCCATATACTGCAATAAATTGAAATGATGAAAATAAACGAATCGTAGAATTACAAAATCTTATATATAAATTCGTATACACTGTTTTAAAAAAAAATGGGAAAGCAAACTCACGCATGACAGCCCTGTATGGATATAAAATTGAAAGTACGCAATATATTAAAAGTAAAATAGAAAATGAAATACTAAATTGTCTTATATCGGAATTTTAACTGTATAAAATGGCGTCGAGCATAATCAGACGCTGCTCATCAATTTGAGTAGTTTTAAATGACAAATATATGATTTATAAAAAGAATGGACTGTACTTTATATGGTATGTGCTCCCTCAGAATAATCAATATTGTACAATATCTGTTTTCCATGGATGCAATGAGGTTGTTGATAAGAGTTAAGGAAATCGCTCTTCAAAATCTGATATAGTATCAAAGTACCGAACACATCAACAGTGGCATGCAATGTGTCGTTAGAGTATGTTTTAGATATGCGCGATCATATTTAAATTATGAGTGTATGCTGGCCCCTACATACGCTGTATTGTTTTGTTTTCAAACATATTCTCCACAAGTTGAGCTGTATTTAACATGTACTAAATAAAAGATGATTGCAATATTAAGTATGACACAAGATCTGAATATATCGTCTGCATAACCTTTGAGCTGTCAAAGTATCATTTGAAGTAATTTACAAATCCATACATATTTTTTTAGCAAACATGCAAGCTAAAATACGCCAATATGAACCCGATTATGAAATTTCACCAGAATAAGTTAATATATAAAAAAATCTACTAATGACAATTGAGAATATGACCTTATGATAAAATGTCTAGAAAATGAATCAGATTTTTTTCTTTTTTTTTTAAAACGGCACTCTCCTCTGTTAGTGGCCTTGGCGAGAGAGAGAAAAGCTTAGAGAAGGAGAACACTTTAACAAGTACTTTCGGGCAACCTACTCACTGTTTCTTACAGGGCTTTATTCAATATTTACACAATGCATTTAATGCTAGATAAGTATCTATCAGTTTTTTTGTATTTACATTGCATGTTTTGTGGAGGAAATGCAGGATTATGAAATATTTAAAGTTGCTATACCTAATAATTCCAAATTAATGTTAATTGAGATCGCTTTCCGTTCATTTCATCTTTTAATATTTCAAATTTTTTAGAAACCATTCATAGCGACAATTTTATATTTTAAAAGTATCCCAAAGCAAAATTTCAAGTTTTTAGTTTCTGCAGTGATTTATGTAGCGACATTTTTAGAAATTGTTCTATTCCGAGAATTTACGTCATGATAAATACAGCCATGTCAATTTTCATGCTTATATTCCTAAGAATTCCATGTGCTTCGTTACTTAAATCATCTTTAGATCTTTTCCGCTTTGTTTAGTCTTTCGATTTTTTTAGAATTCGTTCTACAACAATCATTTACATCTTATAAATTACTGCCATGCCAAAGTTTTAGTTTCTAACCCCAACAGTATCCCGAAAATTTCAGCATTCCAAATAAATCATAATTTTAGAAATTTTTACGTTTATCTGTCAAATTGAATTTTCGAACCTTTAAGAGAGCTTTCATAACGAGTATTTACATCTTAAAAGTAAACACCACACCGAATTTAAAGTTTCTAATCCAATCAATATCACAGAAATCGCAATTTTAGAACTTTTTTGCTCCTGCAGCGATGTAGGTTGTTGCACTGACATAAAATGCAGCTTTTTTTCAGAGCAGAGATTGTGACCAACATTTTTTTAAGTTGGCTATGTAGTTTCAGAGATAACATCTCACAAATGTACAAACATTAACAATATTATACACTTTATAATATTATAAAGCTTTATAATATTATAAAGCTTTATAATATTAGCATTAGATGTACAGAAACAAAAGCCATTTATCTCTTACAAACTCAAGTGCCCGTTGTTGATCAGAATTTGAAAGATGTTTGTTCTGAAAATCAATTTCAAAATTTAACATACAACATAAACAAACATTAAAAAAAGCAGTCGAAGTGTTGTACGCTTGAATCAAATAAAAACACAATATAAAAATGTATAAATGTATATAACAGACGCAAAAGAATACAGCTATAAATGAACTTATTTCAATTTATAATTGGAGCAATAATGTTAAAATACGCCAATTTTTCCATAATCGGGTTTTTATCATACTTCAATACGTTTTTTCATACTCATATGACGTTATACTATATTTACCACATCCTTTATATTTCCAATATGACGTAATATTTTCCTCTTTCACGTGGAAACCTTGAAATAGAAAAGTTATGAAGTTATATTCACTTTCATTTAAATTCGTCAAACTATTTATTTAATTTTCATTTTTCATGTGAATATCCTGCGATAGAAAAGTTATGACGTAATATTCACCTTTTTTTTAAATTCGGCAAACTATTTATTTCATTTTTCACGTGGAAATCTTGCAGTATAAAATTAATTGTTGTAGTAAGAATTTTATTGTGTATTTTAATTGTTGGCAACTGCTATAACGAAAAATGTTTAAATTTGATAAGAAATTGCTGTTAAATTGGTGGTTTTTTATTAATTAAAAATTAACTATAAATTATTTCAATTCCGGATTACTTTAGTTGCCTCGGCCGTGTTTTAATACACATGTACGTATCTTTTCACAATTTTGGCTTCCAAACTGTGGATTTGTATAGAATTACAAACAGACAGATAGTCAAATTTTCATTTTTATACATTACATTTTATAAAAACACAAATAACTTATCTAATACGTGTTAGCAGATCCATTTTTAAATAAATAAATATATATATAATATATAAACCAGTATAATACTTATTCTGTTTTATTTTCATAGTCATATCATTTGCCAAAAAAATCTCACTTTCTTAACCCCGAATTGAGTGTTTTTTTACAAAAGCGCCAAAGTCCATATAAAAGCGAAGTACCATGAAAAGCATTAAATGCCTGGTAATAAGTTACTTAGAATGCGACATTGACGATCAACCATTATTGGCATTCAATCTTATAGTTTGGCGATAGAATTTTGGCCAACGGGATAACTAAGTAGTACCAAATACCGTTCTGCAATTTAACTTCAATTTAACTTAATCTTCTCTATTCTACTATTTTAAAATTTTTAACTTCTAAACATCGCACATTTTCAATTTTTATACCGTCGTATTGGGGAGAAAAAGTACTTTTAAATGCAATTTGTTTGAAAACTGCATCTCAATTTATTTTTGAAATATTAATTTTTTTGTAGTTTTTAGCGCCATTTGTTTAATTTTGGCAACTCAAGCACTCCATTTCTGTAGAAAGTAGGGGGGAAATAGTTGGAAAATAGTAATTATACCTTTTTGTTGCCTTTCTCCCTTAACAACTTAAAAAAATGTAATTAAAATACGGGCAATTTTGAAAAAATATAAACGAATGATTTCTTTTTCAAAATTTAATTTTAAGTATCTATATTAATATTACAAACAAATGAGGGCATATGAATCATCAGATAGCCGATTTTTTGCATAGAGTTTCTTGAATGACGACATCTCCTTTTTTTTTATTTGTGTATTATTCAGCGATAGTGACTTTCTATGCGTACTTTATTGTAGAAGTTGTTTAAGACTGGATTGTAAATGAAGAATTCTTCAGCGGATGCGGATGACGTCATTCTGTACAAAATAAAAGCGTGTGTTTTAAGTCTTGAAAGTGAAATATGTTTTGTACTATCCGTATTTAAATTTTTTTTTTCACCGAGGGTGACACTGAATTCTGAAAAAACAGACTTCCCGTTTTCTAGTTTTTTTCAATCTTTGTGCAGTTTCGGCCTCAAAAAGTGAGATTTGTTGCAAAAAGATATAAATAGCTATGAAAACAAACCTGATGAACGTTTATGCATATTTTTACAAGTAAATATGGTACAGATGTCATATGCACACCGAGGTACATAATTGGCTCCAAAGTGACGTTACTTTGCCTGACATAATAACCAGTGGCTGCTCGTGACTGTCATATTTTGGGGCACTAAATGCATGGCGGATAGTATTATTCTTATATTACCATTATTTTTTAAAGAAAAATATTACCTTGTTTAATGGTCGAATATTCTGGCAACAAATATGGAAAAGATTTCTTATAAGACAATAGTGGTAAGAGAAAAATAAAATTGGCAACTATGGATTTAGTGCCCCCAAAATGCCAGTCACGAGCCACCACTGATATAACCATATATAACGCTATTATAAATTGTTTTATTCTATCATTTATTGATCGTTATTTCCTTTTAAAAATAATAGAAAATATTTTGTTTTCATATTGAAATAAAAAATAACATGCTATTGCAGCACGCTACAGGTAACTCGTATTCCAAAACGACGTTTTCGCCAAATTGGCATAAAAAAATCACGCCAAACCCGGTGCGTTTATGGTATCTGTGCCATAAATATAAACATTTTATTTATATATATAATATCATTGCTTTTTATATATAATTTACTTTTGTTTGTATATAAAAAAGGTAAATGGCTTGTTAACACAAAATAAATTGTATAAATCTTAAAAAAATTGCTTGAGTATATGAAACAATATAATAAGTTGAACGGAAATACGCATAAAAGCTTACTTGTCTCGACAAACCCATTTTTTCTACCTCGCCAAGGCCCTTATACAGGAAAAGTATCAATTTCATTTTTAAAGATTAAGAAGAAATTAATATAAATGAAATCGTTTTTTTTTTTTTTTTAAATCATGCTTTCATTAAAATTCTCAAATTTAGAAAATATATATGTTTTTTAGATGCACTAAATAGTAGAAAAGTCTTGAAAAAAACCTTAAATGCACGGAGTTTAAATTTAATTCGGTGAGCTCAATTATGGAAGATAAATGAATTTAAATGGGAATTTTGCAAAATAGCCAGCTATCTCCAAATTGGCTTCATATATAGAAACTTCTTTTGTCGCCGAATTTGGCGATATTTCGCCACGTTTGCCAAAGTTTGGCGATATCGTAGTAACCCTGTCATTAGTCCTTTTCAACAAATATTCATTGTTGAAGATATTGCTTATTTCTCAATAGAAAATCAAACGAAACCAATAAGTAATTAACCCCACTCCCACCGTTGCCCCCTAAGGGATCGAATTTTAAACACGTGGGTAAGTGTAATCACAGATCGCACAGAGGGTTTCGTTTAATATTCCTTTCAAAACACTTTATCCTTTTGAAAAAACTGTTAATTCCAATTTTTAAACCAGGGGTGCACTCTATTCTAAACAAACCCCTATCCGAACGAAACTCCGTTTTATATACTATCCATAGAAGTAGATATATTAGTCGAGGGGATTGGGCCAATAGCACCAGAGATAAGTAGGCGCCTCTGGCGGTAAAAAGTGGAACTAAAATATGTAAGGCTATTATGCATAATATGAAAGAATGGTCAAAGGGATGTCTGCAAAATTTGGAAAAGTGCTTCCCAGGTAAAAAGGGCGGAGGTTAGAAAAATTTCTTAAAATACACAAGTTAGAGCCTGGAGAAGTAAATAATATAAGACTTTTTGAAAATTTTATTATTTGCCATGCGGTCTGAGGTATTCAGCTATACATATGCAAAATTCATGTCTGCAATTTAATTAGGGGCTCTCTTAGAAAGAATTGCTTAAAATACATATGTTGTAGCTCAAAGGATTAAATGTAAGACTTTTTCAAGATTTTATGATTTGTCGCCTGGCCTCAGGTGTTCTGCTATATATATGCAAAATTTCACTCCTCCAATTTAATAAGGGGCTCAGTTAGAAAGAATTACTTAAAATACACATGTGGGAGCCCAAAGGGTTAAATGTACGAGTTTTTCAAAATTTTATGATTTGTCGTTTGACGTGAGGTGTTCAGCTATAAGTATGCCAAATTTCACGCCTCCAACCTAATTAGGAGCTCAGTTAAAAAGAATTGGTTAAAATGCGCACGTGGGAGCCCAAAGGGTTAAATGTACAATTTTTCAAAATTTTATGATTTGTAGTTTGACGTGAGGTGTTCAGCTATAAGTATGCCAAATTTCACGCCTCCAACCTAATTAGGGGCATAGTTAAAAAGAATTGCTTAAAATACGCACGTGGGAGCCCAAGGTGCTAAATGCAGACCTGCCAACTGCTACGAAAAAATCGTAGTTGCTACGATTTGGACCTATAAACTACGATGCTACGAAAATCAGTCTTAAACTACGATTTTTTGCAAAAAACACAAACGCATTTTTTGTTTCTAGTTGCGATTTTTATCCCACGCAGCATATTTTTCAGGAGTGATTCTGTTATGAAATTTCCAAAATTTCAACGTATTCATTTCTGAAAGTTTAAAAAAATCCATTTAAAAAAATGGCCATTAGTCTGAAAAAAAATCTGGGCTGCAAAACAAACTTCTTAACATAAAACACTCTTTATGTATATTAACCAGGAGTGAATCCTGTTTCTCTAAATATATATACAGGAATTCTCTTCCTTAGAAATAAGGGTGCCATTTTAAGAATTTTTGAAAGGGGGAGGGGTGGTTCTTTGAGGGGAAAGGCCGCACGATTTGCGAATTTCGTCAGAAGTTCATGGTAAAAAATGCAGATTTCAACAAAGAATCGTGATAGAAACATATAAATTACGATTGTGGGGAAAAAAACGTGAATATTTTGAAATGATCGCGGGAAAAAAATCGCGAATTTCGTCAAAATTTACTGCACTGGTCTAAAAGATTGGAACCAGACTCCTTTTACAAGTGTAAAAAAAAAAAAAAAATCTGTGAAACGAAAAGAAACTCTAACAATCGTATAAAAAGTTTCAGAGGAAAAAATTTACTATATTGAGTTGAAAGACTGAAACCTTATTCCTTTTACGAATGTCAAAAGATGGCTGCGTAACACGAAAAATCAACCAACCAACCTCCAGATTAATTTAAATTTTGTGTGCTACGATTTCTCATTTTCAAAGGTTGGCAGGTCTGTAAATGTACAATTTTTTCAAAATTTTATGATTTCTCGAATGATGTGTGGTGTTCACCTATAAGTGTGCAAAATTTCACGCCTCCAACCTAAATAGGGGCTCACTAGAAAGAATTGTTTAAAATACACATGTGGGAGCCCAAAGGCTTAAATGTATAACTTTTTCAAAATTTTCTGGTTTGTCATTTGATGTGAGGTGTCAGCTATAAGTATGCAAAATTTCACGCCTACAACCTAATTAGGAGCTCACTTAGAAAGAATTGTTTAAAATACACATGTGGGAGACCAAAGGGTTAAATGTACCACTTTTTCAAAATTTTATGATCTTTCGTATAATGTGTGGTGTTCAGCTGTAAGTATGCAAAATTTCACGCCTACAACCTAATTAGGGCTCACTTAGAAAGAATTGTTAAAAATTCACATGTGGGAGCCCAAAGGGTTAAATGTACAACTTTTTCAAAATTTTATGATTTTTCGTTTGATGTGAGGTGTTCAGCTATAAGTATGTAAAATTTCACGCCTCTAACCTAATTAGGGGCTCACTTAGAAAGGCTTGTTTAAAATACACATGTGGGAGACCAAAGGGATAAATGTACGACTTTTTCAAATTTTTATGATTTGTCGTATGATGTGTGATGTTCAGCTATAAGTGTGCAAAATTTAAAGTCTCCAACATGTATAGTTTCTGAGAACGGGCTCTATGACAGACGAACAGACAGACAGAGGAGCGAGACGAATAGAGTTTCGTGGGATGAACGAAACCCTAGAAATCAATGTCCAATTCAAATATTACCCTCAGGAATACATATACATAGCTGCCAACTTGTACGGATTGGCCGTACAATGTACGGATTTTGTTCTAATTGTACGGTTGTACGGATGAACAGTACGATTGTACGGTTTTGCGTGCAGGAAAAACAATCGCTGAAAAATGCGAATTTTGTCAAAGATCGCGTGAAAAAATGCTACTTTCGTCAAAGATAGCTTGAAAAAACGCTAATTTCATCAAAGATCCGTTCAAAAACACTACTTTTGTCAAAGGATCGCGAAAAAACGCCAATTTTCTCAAAGAATCTTGAAAAAAAGACCTTATTTTCGAAAAAAAAAACCCGCTAATTTCGTCAAAGATCGCAGGAAAAACACTAATTTCGACAAGGGATTGTAAAAAGTATGCGAATTTCGTCAAAAGTCGTGGGGATAAAACGCGAATTTGTTCAAATGATTGGGAAATGAACGCGAATTTCATCAAAGTTCGCGAGAAAAAGCGCGAATATCGTCAAAGATCACGGGGAAAAAAAGAATTTTATCAAAGATATTTGAAAAAAAGCAAATTTTGTCAAAGAATCGCAAAAAAACGCGTATTT
Organism: Maratus speciosus; assembly: GCA_963932465.1. NCBI lineage: Eukaryota > Metazoa > Arthropoda > Arachnida > Araneae > Salticidae > Maratus > Maratus speciosus. The sequence goes on from OZ010794.1 coordinate 545,749,335, forward strand.
CGTTAAAAATCGCGCAGAAAAACACTATTTTTGTCGAAAGATCGTGAAAAGAACGCGAATTTTGTCAAAAATCGCAGGAGAAACACTAATTTCGGCAAAGAATCGTGAAAAGAACGCGAATTTCGTCAAAGATCGCGGGGAAAGTACACTAATTTCGTCAAGGGATCGTGAAAAGAACACGAATTTTGTCAGAAAACGCGTAAAAACGTTAATTTCGATCAAAAATCTTTGAAACAAAGCTAATTTCGTCAAAGATCGCGGGAAATAACGTGAATTTCGTCAAAGATCTTGTAAAAAAAACGCGAATATTGTCAAGGTTCACGTAAAAAACAAGCGAATTTTGTCAAAGATCTCGTAAAAAAAATGCGAATTTCGTCAAAAGATCGCGAGAAAAATGCGAATTTCGTCAAAAGATTGCGAGAAAAATATTTATTTCGTCAAAGATAGCAGAAAAAACGTTTTTATCAAAAAATTGCAAAAAAAAAAAAACGCAAATTTTATCTAAAGATCGCGGAAAAAACGCAAATTTCGTCAAAAGATCGCGAAAAAACGCAAATTTTGTCAAAAGATCGCGAAAAAACGCAAATTTCGTTGAAAGATCGCGAAAATAACACACATTTCGTCAAAAGATCGCGAAAATAACACACATTTCGTCAAAAGATCACGAAAAAAAACGCAAATTTCGTTAAAAGATCGCGAAAAAAACCCAAACTTCGTCAAAAGATCGCGAAAAAAACAGTAATTTCGTCAAAGGATCGTGAAAAAAACGTGAATTTTTCACAGGATCAAGGAAAAAGCGCAAATTTCATCAAAGGGCCTCGAAAAAACTCATAATTAGACCGGAAGGGGATCCAATCCCCCCCCCCTTTCCTCCCCAATCCTTTGGCTGTGTAACCTTTCAGAAAATTTGCTGTGAATTTCAGAATTTTTTTTTTTAGAATTTTCCATGCAAAAAAATTTTTTTTTGATATCTCACGTTTTTATTTTGGAAAAAAAAAAGACTATACATGAATATAGCATACAAAATGTTATGAAGTATTACTTTTTTCATTGCATGTGCATATGTTATGCATTTTTAAGCACCCAAGAATACGTCATAAAAATTATAAGGATTTCAAAGTTGACATGTTGGCAGGTATGCATATATATTCCAAATTTCAAAACTCTATGTCAACAGGAAGTGGGTGAAAAATGAATCCCAAAATTTGAGTGCCACAGACAAACATAATTGTAAGTTAAAAGAAAACATGTAAAAAAAGAAAGAAAGAAAGAAAATAGGAAGAAATCATGCTATAAAGCAAAATATTTTATTAAACATCATATAATTGTTTCTTATTTTCACACGCGAAATATAAAACATGCTTTTGGCGATTAACAATTGCTATTGAGAGATTATCGCAAAATTTCAAATCAAAAGTTTTTATGCCTTTTTTTCTTTTAAATGGGAAATGTTTTATGGCACTTCAATATTACCGTGTGCAATTTTTTTTATATTTGCTCCATGTGTTCAAACCAGTTGTCTATGAAAACATTCACCGGTGAAAGTGACGCAAACCAAAATTATGTGACGTAAGCAGATAAATTGTGCTTTTCTTATCAGTTTTTTTTATATAATTTTTAAACGGTTTGGAACTTATTTTTCATAGTAGGTGCATTCAGTAGGCGACCCTCATAGGCACCTTCTGATGCAATCAGAAACGAAATCCGACAAATAGTTTCTGAGTTATGCTTGACGAAAGGTTTTTTTATTATTTTTTTTTTTTTTTTAGTAGGACATGGCGTTAATATCCATCGTAGTAATACTGCGATGAGTATTAGCCTTCGCTTCGCTCAGACAATTATTATATTAGTAAATGTTACACTCAAGTTTCAAATAAATGCCCTAATTTTGATTTTTTTTTTCTTTTATCAGTGTAAGCTTATTTAGGGTCAAAGAATAGTTTTCTTATTTGTCCAGGGAAAATGTACCAAAAATAAAGGGTTACCTTGCAAAAGGCCGAGTAGAAGATTTTTTTTTTCCGACTTGTTTATAATGAGGGCAACATGGAAAAACCAAGTTTTCTAACAAAATTTCTTAAGGCTAAATTTTCTGTAGCCAAAAAACAGCAAAATTTTGGGACCTTTTTTGATTTTTTTTAACTATCTCTGTCCAGGGGAAATATACCAAAAATAAGGGGTTACCTTGCAAAAAGCTGAGTAGATTTTTTTTTTTTTTTTTTTTTTTTTCTGACTTGTTTATAAAGAGGGCAACATGGAAAAACCAAGTTTTCTAACAAAATTTCTTAAGGCTAAATTTTCTGTGGCCAAAAAACAGCAAAATTTTGGGACCTTTTTATATTTTTTTAACTATCTCGAGAAACTTTGCCATAGCATATTATTTGTCAATTACAATATTAAAGAGGATAAAATTCTCTACAACTTTCATATTTAAAACGTTTTTATACACCCAATAGCAAGCGCAGTATGCCATTTCAAAAATAGGACAATTTTTCAATTTTCTTAAAAACTGAAAAACATAGTTTTGCCCTGATTATAAGTGTTTCCCACGGATTTAATCATGTATGTCAACTTCTATATATTGGTAGCAGTAAATCATATGTTTCAGGGCCAAAACTAGCCTTTTTTGCACCTGTGGCAGACATGAATTTTGGTCCTCCCCTTCCCCCTAAAAAGAAAATATACCGCAAGAATTTTAATAAATCTAATAGCCAGATTTTGAAAATTAACAGGTTTCCATCTTAGCAGGTATAATTGTTCATATTCTTTCTCTTGAAAATATATAATTTTTTCTTTAAAGACCGAATTCCGTATATATAGATCTGATTTTCAAATATTTTACGGTAGTATTGAGGCATTTAAAGTCACAGCTATATGAATTATGAGATTAAATTAGCCACACGAAGACATTCGCAAGGTAATATTAAACCTATGGGAGCATTCTTGACAAATATCTCGCTTGCATTTTATTACTTTTAAATGATTTTTTTTTCATGGGATACCTGAGACCAATATCTAATGTTGTGTATTTGTACTTTTTCGGGTTTGGTTGCAATTTTTTTTTTTTTTTTCTTTTTTTTTAAATATTCGGACACTTTCATTTTCGGAAAACTCTTTGGAACTCGTTCTGATACTTAAAATATCTCCATTAACCCTTTATCTACTGATGGTACTTATAAGTACCATTAAAATAAGTTGTTATAAAATTCATTTAATACATCGATTAGTTGTAATACAGTTTAGAATGAGTTATAGATACATTACTTTATCTTGTTCCAAAAGCATTATTGGTTGTGCAAAACAAAAATATTTTTAAAAGGATGATTTATTTTGCCTTTGCATCTTTTCAGCTTTCTTGGCGTTGGAGACGGGGTGGGAGGTTTCAATTTGGAATTATTTCTATTGTAAGAAAAGAACATCATATTTGTATATTTCCTAATTCTACAAAATACTAAGAAAAATATTTAAAATAAAAGATTTGAGTGGGATTATAAATGTTGCACAAAATCCCTATAAATTCAAATTTAATTAATCCTTCCAAATCCTTCAATCCTTCTAAAATTTATTAAATGACTATGTAAATCTTCTAATGTAGTTTAAACAACTCACAAAAAATGCTTTAAAAGATAAATTTTTCATGAATTCATAATTCAGTACTTAAAGGGTTAAAAAAATGCAACCAAATTCGAAAAATTAAAAACTCACAACGTTAGATATCGACCTCAGGTATCAAATGAAAAAAAAAAAAAAATTAAATATTGAAATTCAAGCAAGAATTCTGAATGAAACAGGTGATCAATGCGAAAACAAAAATGTTTTTATGATCTACAATCATAAATAATTGGTATTTCATTTGATAAATGGTATCACTGTCACTGAGATCATTAAACAGATATAGTTTCAAAACTGTACATCTTACATTAGAATATTCCACAAAGTGTATTTTTCAACAACCAAAGTTTTATATATTTTTGCATGCTAAAATGATGTAATCTCTTGTTATATTTATTGATATAAGTGGGGAAAAAATTTAACAACATTTTTTATGAAACTAGTGATCTCAAATATTTTATCGACAGAATTTTTTAATTTTACAAGAGATAAATGCATAACATTAGTCATTGAAATAATCTGTTGTCATTTTTATTGTAGCTATTTTATAAGGTAAAAGTATTTCTTACATAAAATATATTTATTTTTTGAGTGCCCCCTTTTATATGGAACTACAGTCCAATGTTTGCTATCTTTAAAACAGTAAAACATATGTTATCAATAATTGGTAAATAAAATATACCATTGTAGTGTGGAATAAAATGTTTTTCACAAATTTTCATACCTATCCCATTGATACTTGGAAAAATATGTAAGCATTATTAAAATTAAACTAGAATTCTTTCTTAATTGAAACTATTATGCCAATAAGTTACTAAATATTGAAGTATTCTTTTAAACAATGCGTTGAAGTTAACATTGTATACACTTAAAGTTTCTGTCTAAATATGAAAATTGTCTCATTCATCTACACTCTGCCCTACTTTTAAAATTATGTAAATTTATTGAATATAAAATGTCTGTTGAGAGGAAAATAAAGACGTGAGTGTGCAAATAATAGATAATTTACTGCTACCTATTATATAGCCACACTCTTATTATTATTCTTAACTAAGGAAGAATGCATAACTATAAGATTACTTATAGTTTATTATATACATTATTTATAGCAGCTGCTAAACGCAGCTCTCAGAACAAAACACATTTTACAACTGCACAGAAATATATCGGCTATGTGCAAAGCCTTACAATTCCAGACTGTCCGTGTATGGTGCTGTCATCTATTAATATAGATCGCTACTAATTCTGATTTGGTAGGGATATAACACCCCTCCCCTCATAGTTCAAACGAACTACAGGCAATCTTGCTCTTTGACTTCTTCGAACTGGAGCACTTTTCTTACAGTCCTCGTCAATGTTTTTAGTCAAATTTTCTTTTACAGTTTTATCTATCGTAACATCATTTTTATTACTCACAACTGTACCTGCCACAATATCACACGAAGGCTGAGATTGGCTTGGTTCTATAGTATTATCATTATTCAGCTGTTCTTTTATTTTTCCATTAATTCCAGAAAAACGGTTTTGGTTAACCCTTTCATACCTAGCATAATTACTGTAATATTTACCACTATGTCCCATATTTTCAACTTTGTCTGACATTAGTTTATCATTTCGATTCATCTCTACAACTCTCTCTGGTATTTCATAACTTATCTCTTTATTACGTCTCAACTGATCAACGTGACGTTTACACATTACTCCAAAACATCTATTTACTAAAACCCATCTACTCCCCAATAATTTCATAATTTTTCCTTTTACCCATTTCTCCCCTTTTCCAAAATTTTTAACCGATTTTACCCACGACAGATTATTGGAGTTGTCATCCATAAAATTTAAACAATATTCTTCCTGAACAGTTTTAATTTTTCTGTTAAAAGGTTATTCACTTTTCATTCCAAATTTTCTGCTACGACAACAAATTTTTAAATGCCCCAATCGATGGCAGAAATGGCATTCTGCAGATTTAAAAGGGCATAACTTGGGGTTATGATTTTTAGGACATCTATAACATGGTTTCTCAGGCGCGAATTTATCTTCTTTAGGCTTAGGTGCATGAGTATACTTCTCCACTTTCGATATCTCTCCTTTCGGAACACGCACTTGATTGACAGTCGTAGTATCTCCGATGTGTAGGGATTTCACTCCAGCCTCAGCTATCTCAAATGACTCAGCTATTTCCACCACTGTTTGGAATGTTAAATCCCTGGAATCCAGTAATTTTTGCTGTATTTTCTCATCCTGGATGCCAAATACCAACTGATCATGCAGGCAGTCATTAAGTGTATTTCAGAAGTTTCAATATTCGGATAAACAGCGTAACTCTCTTATAAAATCGGCTATATTCTCACCTTGCTTCCTTAGTCGTTTCTGGAACTTAAATCATTCGACAATTTCACTAGGGCGTGGTGAAAAATGATCCTTAGCTTTCTTTAAAAGATCCTCTTAACTGATTTCTTTCAGCGTATTCGGAACAATAATATCTCGTAAAATAGCAAATGTTGTTGTTCCCACAGAACTTAATAAAATATTCTTCTTCATATCATCATTTTTTATGCTATTCGCTGAGAAATAAAAATCAATTTTCTCGACGTAAATAGTCCAAGGAACATTCGCATTATATTCTTCCAAGCGTCCCAGGGAAATTATTTCTTTATCTGTCATTTTCCGTGCCACTTTTTCTCTTTCGAAAAAGATTTTTTTTTTTTTTTTCGCACCAAAAAAAAAAAAAAAAAAATTTCACTGCATTTTAATTTGGGTTAAATCCCATTTCCGTCGCCACTATTATATAGCCGCACTCTTATTATTATTCTTAACTAAGGAAGAATGCATAACTATAAGATTACTTATAGTTTATTATATACATTATTTAGAGCAGCTGCTAAGCGCAGCTCTCAGAACAAAACACATTTTACAACTGCGCAGAAATATATCGGCTACGTGCAAAGCCTTACAATTCCAGACTGTCCGTGTATGGTGCTGCCATCTATTAATATAGATCGCTACTAATTCTGATTTGGTAGGGATATAACACTGCCAATTTTTAGAAGTTGACATACACAATTAAATCTGCGGGGAACATTTGAATAATTAGGACGAAACTACGTTTTTCATGTTTTTTAAGAAAATTGAAAATATTGTCTTAAAAAGTTGTAAATATGAAAGTTGTAGAGAATTTTGTCCTCTTTAATATTGTAATTGACAAATAATATGCTATGGCAACGGGTCTTGAGATATTTTTAAAAAAAAGGTCCCAAAATTTTGTTGTTTTTTTTTTGGCCACAGAAAATTTAGCTATAAGACATTTTGTTAGAAAACATGTTTTTTCCATGTTGGCTTCATTATAAACAAGTCAGAAAAAAAAAAAAAAAAAAAAAAAAAAAAATCTACCTGACCTTTTGCAAGGTAAAATGTACATTTCCCCTGGGCTAATTCTCCTGTGAATTGAATATTTCCAACTGAGCGAAAAAATGCCCAGGCCGGGAATCAAACCCAGATCCTTGGCCAGAAGCCAAGGATCTGGGTTCGATTCCCGGCCTGGGCATTTTTTTCGCTCAGTTGGAAATATTCAATTCGTATGATAGCTTTACCAATCAGTTTGATTGTGTTAAAATAATAGTAATTCTCCTGTGTTTTATCTTTCTACAAAATTGTTAATTTGTCACACAATTTTATTAGCTAGTCATATAGTTTATTAAGATATACTGCAGCATTTTTGATAATATAAATAGTTCTCAATTGCACAAAATTTTTTTAAAAAAAGACATAAAAGTGCAGTATTATATCTATTTGAAAAGACTTCTGATTTTTTAACTACAATACACAAAAATTACTTCTGGAACCATCTATTGAGCACATCCTTATTGCTAAATTCACTGATCTAATTCTTACTCATATAAAAAAAGTTTTTATGAAGACATGGTAAATGCTGCTTCTGCATATCAAGAAATTTTGCATTCTACTCAATTTTCTGCAAATTCCTTCGACTTACCTACTTCCTATAGTTCCATATAGAACGTTAATTCTTCTTCAATGGAATAATCTGCAGATAATATTTGTTATTCTTTTTTTATTGTTAATACCTGATTCAGTTCACCTACTGGCTTCTATGACTCTAATTCTAAATATGAACAGACCAGATCCCACAGCAGTTTGGAAACCTTAGGGAAAAAAGTGATTGTTCAATTTTTCGGAATATCATCAAATCCTGCCATTTTGTTAATATTTGGCATGCATAAAGAACGAAGCACTTAGTATAAAGAAATTTCTCAAGACCTAAAAATACTGCTCTTTTCTTTTCATTATCTTTAACCCTTCCCCACCCATAGTACACAACATTTTTCAGTCATCCATTGCGCAAATCATTAGTTTGACCCAAGCTAATTTTCATGATTTTTTTTTTTTTTTTTAATATAACTTTTGAACTGTACTTTAAGATTGTTTCATTAATTTCAATAGACAAAAAAATCCTTTAAACAGGATTTTATTTTCACAAATATCAATTTTAATAAAAGTTACACTAAAAATTCATATTTTTTTTTTAGATTAAAATCTCAAGTGGAGTCTGGAGTCATTCTCAAGGTTTTTTTTTTTTTTTTTTTCCCCTCATAATATGTCTTGCATATTTCTAATGCTCAAAAAACCAGTTCATGTTCATTGAACATCATAAAATTAATTTGAAGACTAAATTTGAAATGTCCAGAAATGTTTTGAGAAAAAATGTAGGAGGGAGGGGAAATGTAGATCTCATGAAAAAGTTTGTTAAATAACGAATGCACGTTGCTATTTGTAGATTATTTTATAAAGAGATTTGTAAAATGTTTTTGATTCCAAGGCAAGTTCGTAAAATAGATGTTTGTTAAATAAAGATGCTACTGTAATTATATGATAATTGCATTAATTGAATATGCATTCCTCTAATTTTCGTTTTGTACATTCTAAGTCAAAAGTTTTTGTTATTTTATTTTAACATATTTCTCAATAATAGGATAAAAAATGTATTTTCAGAACTCAAAATTTGCCAAAGGTTTTTTCCCCTTGCTCACTTTATTTCTAACAGAATATAATATATATATATATATGAAAGATATTAATTAGTCTGCATTTAAATAATAAAATTTTAGATAATAAGTAATTAATTCAGCCATTCCAATGACTTTAGTTGATCACACAATCTATGGCATCATTTGAGTAAATCAATTGGCTGTGCCTGAATCCACTCAGTTTTTTCCCTTATAGTTAGATTTATTTTTAAGAATTTTTATTTAACTGCATTTTCTAATCAAGCAACATGTTTTAATGAAATGAGAATGTACTATGTCAGAACCCTGTTCAAAAACCTTTCGAATGATACCTCTTTCATCTTTGTATATTTTGTATGTACATAGAAAAATGGAATGTGGCAACAAAAATAATATATATATATAATGATTTTAAATAAAAAATCAAATAGCCAGAACATTATAAGTATTATAAATATACAGTATATTTTGTTTTCTTAGCGCTTTAACATTCAACATTCATTCTAAATAAGAAAATAAAATTTATTATATATGAAAACATATAAAATACTAGAAAACAGGAAATCTGCTTTTTCAGAATTTAGTGTTGCCCCGATGAGAAAAAAAAAAAAAAAAATGTATATATACAGTAAAACCCGTTTCAGAAGTTCCTGCTTAAGAAGTTTTCCCGTTTAAGAAGTTTATATTTTCGATTCACATTTTTCTCTTATTCTTACAACACTAAAATAACTCGTTTAAGAAGTTCAGTTCGAAACTCCTTCCTGCTTAAAAAGTTTTATTTTTCCTTCCATTTTTACTTTCAAAGCTCGTTTATTTTGTCTTTTTGGTTATTATTTTATTTTCTGTGCTGAAATCTCTTTCTTTATTCTTCGCTATTCAAAAAGGTCAATGTTTAGGACTGATAGCAGATGTGGGCACCTCTATTTCACCTTAAAATCTGTTTAACGTGTTTGATGGAAATGGAATGTGGGTAGAGGATGGGCCCCTCGTCACTGTAACAGTAGTGACTGATAAAAAGAAAAGGGAATTGCTCTGACCTACTAATGGGTGGTTCTTTCAATTCAATAGTTACAACAGATTCTTTCCCACCACCCTATTCAATAAGTGTAATGTACCAAACTGCGTTTGGTTTATTCATTTCACAGTTTTTAAGTCAGTGTAAAGTGCATAACATCAAAGCTTTCTCATTAGAAAATACACGAACAAAAAATTGTTTTTTTTTTTTTTTTTCCCAAAAAATGTTGGGCAAGGCAATTAAAAGGAAAGCCTTGTCAATTGAAGACAAAATCAAAATTTTGAAAGAAGTTGATAGTAACGCGAAAACAACAAGAATTGAAATTGCAAAGAAGTTGAACATACCAGTGACTACTCTGAATGGAATTGTAGCAAAACGAGATCTCATTTTAAACTGTTCTTAAAAATCTCATAAAATTAAAAAGGTGAAAAGAGGAAAATATGAAGTTATGGAAGAAAAGTTATTGATTTGGTTCAAACAAGCCAGATCCGCCAATATTCCTATAAGCGGACCTATTCTTAGAGAGAAGGCTGAGGAAATTGCCAAAAAAATGGAGATTGAATTTACTCCTTCAAATGGATGGATTGATAGGATGAAGAAAAGAGCTGGATTGACTTATAATTCTATACAAGGCGAGAGTAAAAGTGTCGATCCACAAGAAATCGAAAAGTGGAAGAAAATCTTACCAGATTTGATAACCGGCTATCATCCTAAAGACATTTTCAATATGGATGAGTGTGGACTTTTCTACAATCTTTTACCGGTTAAAACATATGCATATTAAGGCGAAAAATGTCACAGAGGTAAAAGAAATAAGGAACGACTTACAATTTTATTGGGTGCCAACATGGATGATTCTGAGAAGTTGCCAATTTTAGTTGTTGGAAAATCGAAGAAACCCAGATGTTTTCAGAATGTGAAATCGCTGCCTTGTGATTATGAAAGCAACAAGACTGTGTGGATGACAATTACAATTTATGAAGATTACTTGAAAAGATTGAATGACAAAATGAGGAAAGCTAAGAGTAGTAATTAATGATCAGGGAGTAATTAAAGTGTTTAAGCAGCATTATAGAAAACGGCTAGTGAAATGGATGATTGAAAAACTTGACAATACTGGAAAGTTAAAAAAAGTGAACGTTTTGGAATCAATTCATTTTATTTTATCTGCATGGGAGTTAATAACCCCATCTGTCATTGCCAATTGTTTTCAAAAAGCGGGATTCTTGGATGGAGAATCAACAGAAGAATATGAATTTGATATTGAGGATGATTGGAAGACTCTTCAGAGAAAGATGGATTTCACTGTATCGTTTGAGGGGTACGTGTTGGTAGATGATGAAGTAGCACCATGTGAAATGCTTACAGTGGATGATATTTGTGAAATGACAGTAGATGAAGAAATGGGTGAAACTGAGGAAGAAGATGTGGAAATTCCTAGTTTTTCGGAAGCTGTAAAAGGACTAGAAACCTTTCGGCGTTTTATCGAAAGTCTCGAAAATGTGCCTGAAGAAGTTTTCAAAAGCTTAAGACAATTAGATTGTTATCAATTAAAAGTTGCCGAAATAAAACAAAAACAAAAAACTATAACCGATTTTTTTTGCAAAAAACATATCAAATGACTCTTAAAGAGAAATTTCTTGTCTTGGATTAAATACAGAGTTTCTAAGGTAATTATGTATTTTTACTTTATTAGCTAATTTTTTAAGTGTGCAAACTAATTTAAATTTCTTAAGAAAACTCAATTTTATAGAAAATACTCTTTGTATTATTGTACTAAGATAAAATAAACCCTCTTCTGAATATTAATTTTTTCAAAAAATGCTAATTTTCCCGTTTAAGAAGTTTTTCCCCTTCCATTCCCTTGGGAAACTTCTTAAGCGGGTTTCACTGTATATAGTACAAAACATATTTCAATTTTAAGACTTAAAGCACACACTTTTATTTTATGTAAAATGACGTTATTCACATCTGCTTAAGAATTCCACAGTTACGATCCACTCTTAAACATCTACAGTAAAGCATGCATTAGGGTGTCATTATCACAAAATAATACACAAATGCAGCAAAAAGATGTCGTCATTTAAGAAACTTGACAAAAAAAATGGCTATCTAATGATTCATAGGCATTCATTTGTTTGTAACATTAATATAGGCGATTTCAGTCGTGGCGTCAGTAATGACGTTTTGGTTGGAAACTGACTCCAAACAAATGGTTGCTATGTTGTATTTTCTATTTTGTTTGTGTGTTGCAGCTATATCTTATATCTATATTTCACATCTAAGTGTTTTAATTCTTGATATGTACTGGTAACATTTTCCACGATTTATATTTAAAAAGAAATGACGCATAGCAACCGTTTGTTTGGAGTCAGTTTCCAACCAAAACGTCATGACTGACGTCACACTGAAAGCATCTACAGATATTTAAAATCAAAGGTAGTTTATAATAGCTCCATGTTTTAACAGAAATTATTTGTTTATATTTTTTCAAAATAGCAAATTTTCTTTCGGTTGTTATGAGAAAATGATATAATTGTTATTTTTCAACTATTTTCCCTTTACTTTCTATATAAATGGAATACTTGAGTTTCCAAAATTAAACAAATGGTGCTAAAAACTACAAAAAAATTAACATTTCAAAAATAAATGGAGATACAGTTTTCAAAAAAATTGCATTTAAAAGTACTTTTTTTTTTGCCAATACGACGGTATAAAAATTGAAAATGTGCGATGCTTAGAAATTAAAAAAATTGCTATAGAGCATTTAATCGTACAATGATACATCTGCTTTGTTTATTGCTGGCTTCTGTAAGGTAACATTATTTTTTGGAGACAAAATAAGCTGGGAGAAAGAAATAGCATACCGTACCAGGGGCTAACTAGCTGTTACCCTTGACTTCAATCACGCAACACTTAAAAATAAATGCATCAATTAAGTAAAGAAATTCGATAATTAAAAGCATATACAAATAACCATTTATCACATTTTATAGTAGAAAAACTTCTAATGGTCCCAATTTGCATATTTTTGTTTATCTATATAGGATGATTTAGATTTCCTTCGTGAGCTTGAAATTTCATACTCTTTTTCTAAGATTAAATAAGGAATAAATTTACACTTCTGTTATTCTATTTTATCCTTTATTTATTATATTATATGAGTTGGAACTCGTCGAATTCGAAGAATTGAAGATGTTTAAAAGAACTGTTAAAGTTATAAAAAAACTTACAAAAATATTTACAATAAATAATCAATATTATGAGTTAGCTGGCCTAACGCATAAAACAAATGTTATTTATAACTAAAGTTTAACTTTAAATATTCAAATTATTGAAAAATTAACTTTTATTACTATAGGTAATCAGTAACCTGATATTCAGTTAATACACTATGAAGTTATCAAATGAGGCTTTGATCTTTGGTATTACGAAATGAAAAATTGATGAAAATTGAGCCACTATGACAAAATCTTTTTTCTGTACAACGAAATCGAAAAATAATGTCATTTTCACCGTCACAAAATTTACAATCGTGCTTTTCATATTCATATTCACCATTTTTAAAAAAAATTTCACATGCAAAAGATTAGTAATAAATATATTTTCAAAAATTATGTCATTTCTGCCAGTTAAAATTTCGCATGTGGACATTTCTTACGCACTCTTATTTTTCTCACTATTATCTTTTCAAATGTCAAGTGCGGCCCTATATACAAATAAACTGCTTTCATAAAAAAAAAAAAAATTAGTTCAGTTGAAAGCTAAGACCAGAGGATTAAAAAAACAGCCTTATCTTTTATAGATATTTATTCTGTTCATGGATATTGATTTAATTTATGTTTTCGTGACAAAGAATGTTATTTAAAGAGGTATGTTACTAAATATTTTTAACAGAAAATGGTTATTAACAGGTCACTTCAGACATGAATTTGTATTGATTAGAATAATCAAAAAATCAATATAAAACATTATACCTCTATTCCATAAAATCACATCTTGGAAAAAAAAAGATAAATGGTATTAAAAAAATATCAAATGTGGTGAACCATAAAAGATCAAAAATAGATAATAAGTATGAAAAAAAAAACTTTAACTTTCAAATATTTATTACATTTTTATTTCACAGTGCCACACTTTTAACAGCTGTAGATCTGTCAATAATAGCAAAATGTTCATTGTGCTCCAAAGACTCTCGAAGCCGAAATGCTAATTATTGAAGGAATAGAGTTGTTTGTTGCTTTCAGTTGCAGAAAAAATCTATTTATGGAAAAAACACCTCAATTATGGATAAACATTTTCATATTGATTGTTGTGTTGTAATTTAGGATTATTGAAGCTTCAAAATTTGCAGGACTATGCTCCAGTGGGGGACAACGATTATCTTTCAGAGATATTTTTAACTGTACATTTAGATATTTTAAAATCGAAAGAAAATTTCAGAAAATAATAACTGATTATTAGTGGGATTTTTTATTGCCATTTCTCTTGTGCTGTCGATAATCATGATGGCTTTAAAAATAAAAGGTGAGTATGAGTTGAAAGGCGAATTTATTGCTTAATTAGTCGTATCAGCACTTCTTTACACGAAACTATGTCACATGTAAAGCCTAATCTTCAATTAAAATTGCCTGCTAAACTTTTTTACATTGACTTTCATATACTATTTATTAAATTTTATTGAAAGCGACATTATAGGAGATTGTACGGTAAAAGAAAGTTAAACTTATGTATTTGCAAATGATAAAGTCTGTGGAAATCATGACCTTTTGTATAATTGCTATAAAAAGCTGATATTTTCTGAAAGAAAAAGGTTAATGATTTAAAATATGATGATGCTTTCACCAGGTTAGTTTTTCCTACGGAATAACACTTGCCGAGATGAAAAAGAAATATTTCACTTCATGAACCATGTAAAAATATGTATTTTAATTTATTTAAAACATGAAATCGCTTAATGAAATCTAATATTATTGTACATTTAGATAAACATTGAAACATTAATTTTATTAAATACTAAATTTCAAATAAGAAATTGTATTTAAAATATAAGCTAAAATTACATTTTGAAATTATGCGCCTTTTGATGCAAAACATTATTTCTGAAGTATATGGTTATTTTAAGATTTTGAAGCTGGTGAAATGAAAATGACATCACTTTGATGAAATTAAAATAAATATGTATTAATATTTTCTGATTAAAATGAATGCTTTACATGAAAAAATATTGCATTATTTTTACCCGATAAAACCGCCTTTGTGAAACGTTTTATCTGCCAACATTTAAAAATAATGAATTAAAATAGTATATGCTTTTTTAAAATTCAATTCATATGAATAGGGGACAATATCTATGCACGAAAGTTATATTTACATACTTGGTTGTAAATATCAATATGTTGACAGACGATTTTCGCTTTTGTCTCTGTGGAATAAATTCATTCATGAAGCTTCAATGACTCAAAGTGTGAAAATGTTTTCAGTTTTTGAAAAATTTACTTTCATTTTCAATTTTAAAGAGAAAATACCCTCATTAATATTAATATTAATTTGTTTTATTTTCCCTTTTTCTGCAAAAAATGTCTTCTCCTGATTAGAGATGCAACGAATATTCGGCCGAAGCCGAATATTCGGCCCATTCGGCCTGTCTGCCGAATATTCGGCTTCGGCCGAATATCAAGTCCATTATTCGGCCTTGGCCGAATAATACTGTAATAAATGTTTCTTTTATTTACACAGTATAACTTTTTAATTTGACAATTTATATTCATCATGTATAATGAAAATTTTATTTGAAATTAACTAACGCATTGTTTTCCATTAACTTTCAAACTGTGAATGGATTTTATCTACCCATTTTTATATAAGAGGCTAATTTAGGAATCATGTTAAAAAAATTTTATGCTGTATCAGTAAGTACAAAAAGTATCTGTAATAAGCTAACATTAAATCTATTAAAAATTGTTTTAATACAGCTGTACAAGCTAATTCAATTTTTTTTTTTTTTTTTTTTTTTTTATCATAATGGGAAGTTTTTATGGGGAAGTCAATCGAAAGTCATTTATCCCTTGTTACATAAAGAAATATTTCTTTCAATAATATTTTGAATTATACCTATAAAGAACATAAATATATGATTGATTAGACATAGATGTATAAGATATTTAAGTCGTATATGTTGCAATACTTAAGTTTTTTTTAGTAAAATACGCTTAAAAGTTAAATATAATTTAAGTGATTTTTTTTAAGTGTGTTACTATTTCTTATTAAATAATGAAAGAAATGTAAATACTAAATTCTTTTAATTAGTATCCATTTACGTTTTAGATATTTTTTTTCAAGAATAGCATTGTAATGTTTATATTTGCCTTAAAAAACAGTTAAAATGTTTTCAATAAACGTAGATTGTGATGCAGAAATAATAATAATTCAGCATTCTCAGGTGATAGTCTATTTCTTTCTTTCTTTTTTTTTCTTTTTTTTTTTTTTTGTAAATGTTACCTGCTTCTAAGGTTTGGAAAGGTCTTCCAAATTTTTCGCTCACCACTCCAAAGGACACTGTTGTCTTTCTAGTAGTGGCTGGGAAAGAAAATTACTAATTTCTTTTACTTCTTCACATTGAGGGGCACTTTCTATAGAGGCTTCACTGCTGACAGCAAAGAAAAAAAAAATAAAGATAAAAAATTTTTTTGTTAATTGTGAGCTTTATAAAGTCTACAATGATTTCTTTCCACCATTTTAAAGGATATTCCTTTCACCCTTTCTATCAGTGTTTTTTCTTAAGATATTAAGATTTCTTATTTTATTTCATCTGAAAGCTGAAACTTATGTTTCCTAGTACTTTTACAATTTTGTCATTATTTTAAAATGTAACAACAACACACATAATATCTATTAAAATGTAACTAGACTGTACCTGATAAGGAACTTTTGCTAAGAATTTTTTTTTTTTTTTTTTTGGGGGGGGGGGGGGCTGAATTATATTATTGAGGCAATTTTTAGGCCGAACATAGCCGAATATTTTTTCAAAATAAAATAATGCTTTAAAAAATTAAAAATTTGAATTAAATAATTTTTAAAAAGAAAACAATACATTTCAATTGTGAAATATACAAGAATTGTGCATACAGTGCATACTATATTTTGTTTTTAGGCAAAAATAAGCTCACTATTCGGCGGCCGAATAGGCCGAATATTCGGCTGTAACTTGGCCGAATATTCGGTATTCGGTTATTCGGCCAAACCACTATTCGTTGCATCACTACTCCTGATAACCATAAAGTGAATTTGAATGAAAAGTCTCATTTGTATGTAACTTATTATATTCACATTTTTTAATCAGTATTAGGAAAAAGTATTTCTGTTGTTCATTTTAAATATGACGTCATTATTTATCCATTTTCATTAGTTACTGATATTCATGCCCCTTGTATTTTTAATGTATACTTGAAAATGCCTGTTTTTTTTCAAATATAACATCATATTTTTCCAAATGAAATATTTTCTAAATAATATAAATCGTTTTCATTATTATTCCTTCTAATTATTATGCCATTTTTGACAGAAAACCTCTTACTAACATAACAGATATTCAAACTTCAACTATAATAAAAAATATTCCTTTTTTGTTTTGAAAATATGACGTGTATTTATTTTTCTTTTGAATACCTTGTATTTAAATTTTTTGCGTGGAAATTGTTCAGAAAATTAATTATTGAGGAGAAAGTATTATTCTGGGTTTTTATTTTCTTGGCAACATTAAAGAAATATGGTTAAATGTTACAGGAAAATTGTCAATTCATTGTGTATGAAAAATAATTAAATTTTTGGATTATTAAGCAAAAATATTTGAATAAAATAAATTAAACATAGCCTATGTTCATTTTTGGGTTGTAATCCATCTATATCCAAAGATACAAAAGCATTAATTCATCTGTTTAGACGCTGACTTCATTCAAACTTTCAGATACACAATCGCATTTATAATACTATAAGGATCACATTACATTGTAATTGTACTTCTTTTAACATTTGAAAAAGGTTTATAATTTTTCTATGTTTTAATTTTCCACAGATTTTGATTTTTTGTTCATATACTATTTTTAGTGGCTGATGGGTAATTAGAAACTGACAGTTTTAAAGAGTGACAGATGGTAAAAGTTTTACTGTACTTAATTTTACATGCATAAAATTAAGGATTTGCATAAATTTAGAAACTTCAAATTACCTAAATTAGTAGGATTGATTGAAAATTTGAATTCTTAACATTGTGTTCAATTCAGTTTTCAAAGGAAATAAACTGCTATTTGAATTATCCCCATTCAGATTAAACTGAGTTTACTGTATTTGTAATTTATCATTGTTACCAGTCTATTGCTTTTCATTCAAATATTTTATATGCTTCGTTAATTAAAAATGAGAGTGAAAATTTAAGGTTGCTTGTTTCTAGTTACTTATTCTCTATGCTTTATTTTTAGACCTGATGTAAGTAAAGCAAGAATTTCATTTCTGCATCAGCAGACTTTAGTAAGAAGGAAGATGATGAACCGACTGTATCAATTAAAATTGAAGAAAGCGGAAAAAATTCTGTCTTCAGGTATAAACTATTGTTCATTTCTATATTGTATTAATTAATTATTTTTAAAAAAGTTTTTTAATACTGTTATAAATTATTATATCTTTGTTTTTATCTAGCTGGGCTGCCAAATTCATCCAGTAAAGAAGAATTGGAAAAACTAATAAGCATGCTGAATGATGATAAAGTGCAATCATACAATTATACATCTGATGAACTTTATGATATGGCCACTATTGGTGATGTTCTTAAAGTTTTATATATGCTAGGTGATTATTTTTCTGTTTATATCTATGATGAAATGTTTGTCATATTTATTGTTTATTATCTTTTCAGTATTTTTTATGAGTTACGAATAACTTGAGTGATGCTGTCCCACTTAAAGATTCTTTCTCTATCCTCAAAATTCTTGACTTCTACTTATTTATCTGTCTGTCTGTCTATAATAAGTTTTCATGAGAACTTATTACAAAATAAATTTTTGAAATGTAAGTTTGTTTAAAATGCATTATTAATTTAATTTTTCTTAAAATACAGTTGGTATCTGTAAATCATGAGAGAAATCCCAAAATATATTTTAGCCCAAAAAATATTTTAGTTATCTTTTCACTGATATTTCAAGTGAAATTTAGTTTATAAATATAGTTAGTTTTATTGTTTATTTTAATTAATATTTGTATCAATATGGATTTATATATATATATATCAATATGAATTTAATATGTATATATATATATATTAAATTTATTTTAAATTGAAATTTCTAGAGAACACATTTTATATGTATATATACTTTGTAGTTAAAGGCTGTGATCCAAATGAGCGATTTTCAAGTCATGAAGGAGAAACTGCCTTACATACAGCAGCAGCTAATGGTCATGCAACAATTGTCCATTTGCTTATCCAGGTATGAATAGCTTCATAACATTTTCCTGAAATAAAATATTGTCATAAAATAAATACCATCTCTAATTTAATGTTGTTAGGCTCATGTCATTATTCATAACTTTTTTTTTTACTTTTTCTACTCTACTCTGTCATTTTATAGTGAATAAATAATGTCCTAAATTTCATTAACAATTCATGACATCACATTCATTTTATTAAAATTTCATCTGAATTTCATTCTCTCAAAATTTTGCTTCCCCGTTATCCCCCACCCCCCCCTTCACAGCACTGAAAGTTTAAAATGCTTTAAAATTGTTTAATTAAAAAAAAATTGCTCTATTTGTCATTTTACTGTCATTATAAATAATCGATCATCTCACATTTCCCAGATTTCTTTTCCCATCTCTTCCCACTCGAAATTTGCATTTTCCCTTTGTCCCCCCCCCCCCCCCCCCAAACGAAATTAACGTTTCTCTTCAACACCCTTACCAAGCATGCAAAAGTTTAATTTAAATTTTTTGCGCTATTTATAACAGGATTCATACGGTGCTTGAAAGTCCTTGAAAATTTAGGAGAGAAAAAAGGTCTCTTTGAATTTGTTTAAATTAATGAAGGTGCATAATTTTCGTTATTTTTTTTATAGGTGCTTAATTTTTCTCATTCAGATGTTCAAAATAAAATAAGAGTTCCAAGTGTTTAAAAAAAAAAATTAATTACTCAGGCGAAAATATTTGTTCTGATATAGTTTTTCTTTCAGGAGGTCTGAGTATGAGCATTTGTACTTCTTTGTCCCATATTGCTGAACTCAATCAGTTGATGTATGTGCACATGCACAGACACTGGCCTTTGCAACAAACAGTTTTTCATCCGCTTTCTGTAGATCTGTAGTAGTAATTATTCTTTGATATATATTCTATAACGATACCTGGCAAGTGTACTTTCAAAAACTGTGGCTGGGACAAGAAAAATACAAACGTTGGTTAGTAGCAGTATCAAATAATGCATACCAGTTCCAATACAAGCTATGCTGTGTTACTCGGAAATTGGAGAATCTGTATATATATATATATTATGCTATTGTATGTGGCACAGAAATCGCGATTATTTGTTAATTGTTTAATGGCAATGCCTGAATGAAATGCATCTCATTGGTTATTAAACAGCATTTAATGCACCTCCATACCTATGTGGGGGGGTTAGCATAGGGGGACCCTGTTCTGTCGCCAACTTGGTGATATATCGCCAAATTTGGCAGCCAAAATTAGTTGACGATATCTCTTAATATATATTTCTTTTAATATATAATTGATATCTCTAATATTTCCCCCAAATTCCCATACACTTCCATTCTAAACCAATTGGGTTTACTTGCTTACAGAAAATCAACAAATTGGATTTTTTAATGCAACAAAAATTAATATTAGCTTAAGGGATTATATTAATTATACTTAAGGGAGTTCAAGTAAATTAAATCTATACTAGTAAAAGAACAGATCGCTCTGTGTGTCTGTCTGTGTGTGTGCGATGGCTAGAGAAAACTACTGCACGTAGAAGTCTGAAATTTTAGATGTGAATAGCCCAAGACAGGTCCTGATGCACCTGAGGCTCAGTTTTTTAATTTTTTAAGGGCCAGTGCCCCTGGGCCCCTTTAAGTCTTTATGCACTGAAAAAATTTAAGTTTTTATGCACTAAATTGTTAATAACATGCCTTTTTCTATCTGATCTTTGTCTTTTTGGGGGTGAATTCTCCTTTCAGTTTCTGCTCCATTTCTACATTTCAGTTAAGACCCTGGCACCCTTCAATTGACCTGGTACAGGGCCCCTTGAAATTTTAGTGCATTACATCTATACTAATAACAGAATAAATCGCTCTGTGTGTGTGTGTCTGTCTGTCTGTGTGCGATGGCTAGCGAAAACTACCGCACGTAGAAGCCTGAAAATTCAGATGTGATTAGTCCAAGACAGGTCCTGATACACCTAGGCTCGGATTTTTAATTTTTTAAGAGCCTGGCCCCTTTCAGTTTTGATGCACTAAAACGCTAATAACATGCCTCTTTTCTATCCGATCTTCTTCGTTTTTGCGGTGAATTATCCTTTCAGTTTCTGCCCCATTTCTACATTTCACTTAAGACCCTGGCACCCTTGCAAGGGGCCCTGTACAGGGCCCCTTGAAGTTTCAGTGCACTAGATTGTTAATAACATGCCTCTATTCTATCCGATCTTCGTTTTTGTGGTGAATTCTTCTTTGAGTTTCTGCCCCATTTCTACATTTCAGTTAGGACCCTGGCACCCTGTCAAGGAGCCCAATATATTACGCCTTGAAGTTTTAGGGCACTAAATTGTTAAAAAGATGCTTCTTTTCTATCCGATCTTCTTCGTTTTTGGGGTGAATTCTCCTTTCAGTTTCTGCCCCATTTCTACATTTCAGTTAAGACCCTGGCTGGCACCCTTGCAAGGGGCCCGGTACAGGGCCCCTTGAAGTTTTAGTGCATTACATTTTTAATAAATTGCTTACTTTTTATCCGATCTTCATTTTGGGGATATTTTTTCCATTTAGTTATACTCCCGTATCTACATTCCAGTTAAAACCTAGGGACTGGTACCTAAAACTTCTAGGGTCCTGTAGGGCCTGGTCCAGGGTCCCTTAATTTTTTTGTGTGCCATGCGTTTTTCACACCCTAATTTTCTCACCTTCGAAATGCGTAGCTTTAAAGTTGAGTCTTGAACTCTTCTCCTTAGACCAACACTCACATATACTTATCGGGCCCCTAGGGCCCTTTTTTAAGCATTTCCCCATTTTTTTGCACATTTCTTTTAAATTACATTCTAATGGTTAATTCTTACTCTATGCTTAATCTCAACTAATTAGAATACCTAAAACGCTAAGCACTAAAACGTTGTAACATGTGTTCATCTTAGGGCCTTTTCTCAACTATCAATTGGCCTCTTTTGGGCCCCCTATTGTAACTCCCTTAAAAATAGTCTGATTCACTAGCTTTTTTTTCTAATAACATCTCAGGTTCTCCAGCTATTACATGAACGACAAAAAAATCTTTTCAGGCTTCAGCTACCATCAATTTTGAATATAAATCATCTTCTTAGGGCCCTTGGTGCATCTTCTTTAAAAATGATCCGAATTCCTTGCAATTTTCTTTACCATAGTTCTACCATACTCAGATTACATTAAAAACTACTAAAAAGTATATTTATACCAAACTACATGCCACTTAAGTCCCTTCTCCCTTGGGGCCCGGTACAAGGCCCCCTGAAGCTTTTGCACCATAAATTATTAATAAATTGCCTCTCTTAATCCAATCTTCATTTTTGGAACCATTTTTCCATTTAGTTACTCTCCAGTTTCTATATTCCAGTTAAAATCCTGGGCACCTTAGGGTCCTGTAAGGCCCAATCCAGGGCCCCTTGAACTTTTTGTGTATGTATTTTTTACACCCTAATTTTCTCACCTTCTCATTGCATGATTTTAAGATTGAATCTTGGACTCTTCCCCCTAGACCAGGGCTGGCTATTTGCCGGCAAAAAAGGGTTTCTGCCTTGCCAGTGGCAGAAACTGGTTATAACCGCTTTTAACCGGCAGAAACTGGCAACAACTGGCATAAACACATTTCATGACATAATCTGAGACTTTTTTACTAGTATTAAATTCCTTAAGTACATTTTATTCCGTATAAATAACAAATGAAATATTGTGGGTAGTTTTAATTAAAAAATAAATAGATTTGTATTAGAAAAAATGAGTAATGTAACAGATAAAATTTTTGTTATAGTATGGTTATATAATTTTATATGTAAACAATCATTAGAGTATTTTAAAATTTCAGTTTAAAAATCAAATACAAAACTATATCCAATACTTATTTTAAATTAAACAATGAAAAAAAAAGAAAAATATTCAATACTTGCTCAAAATAATTTTCTGTAATTTAACGTAATAATTTAATAATAACACTATAAATTATCTCTCATAGAAATATTATAGTTATATGCGGGTCTTGTAATTCCATGAATTTAAAAAACATTTCATTTAAATACAGTATTCAAAGGAACAAATCTGACTTTTTTTTTTTTTTCAATTTAAGACTGTTATAAGCATAGATCAAATTTTGTGCGAATTTTAGTAAAAAAGCTAAAATCTTTAACAATGATTTTACACACAAATAACGTATAGACACGACAAAAAACGATTATATGGGATATTTGTGTCGTGTCTGTATGTTATTTGTGCATAAAATCGTTGTTAAAGATTTTAGCTTTTTTATTAAGACTGTTAGTTGAAAATGTTCCAACCACATTTTGCACTTACAAAACAAACAACTACAAAGGTTCAAAAGCAGATTTGATACAGTAATAACCAACTACCATATGTTAACTTATTTACTTCATCCTAAGTATATGGGATCAAAATTGACATATGAGCATAAAGAAAAGGCAAGGAAATTGCTTTCTGATATTAATCCCAATTTTGTGCCACATATAATATCCTTCGAAGCAAAATCGACTCCTGCCTCAGAAACATATTTCTCCAAGGAAGACCTAGAAAATGTCTTGCCCTTACCTTCTATGTGGTGGTCATCTTTAAAAATGAATACTGGTGAAAATGAGGATTTTTCAAATTTGCATCCTCAATAATGACATTGCCAGCAAGTAATGATAGTCTTGAAAGAATATTTTCAAACTTTTCTTTCATTCAAAACAAAGAAACAGTGTGTTCAGAAAGATTAGCAAAATTTTGTCCTATGCTATGGAATGTTCTGTGGAAAAAGTAATAATAGTATATTTGAGTGGCAATTTTGTTCTTTCAATATTGTAAAATAATTGTGCAAGATATTTCATTAAATTTTTTTTCTGTTATTTATTGTGCTTCAATTATTTACTTATATAATTTCACAAGAATCATAATCTTTAAGTTATTGCATTGCATTATTTATTTAAAAATACTCTGAAAAATACATTTGTTAAAATATCAGATTTTTTTTTTTTTTTGTAAATTTCTTTTTTTTACTTTTAAATAAAAATTCAACTCTAAACAATAATATAAAATAGTTTAACTTGTACAGCATCAGACTACCATTGAAAATTTCTGTTTTTCAAGTGAAAAATTTAGTACCTATTATTATATAAGCAAAGTATATTTATATGATAATTTTGAAACTTTTTTACAACTTTGAATAACATTCATAATCTTTAATTTTAATTTTTAACTTAATTGTTTACACATCAAATACATATATGAATTAAGAATCATTGCACATTAAAGTTCTTATTAATATTATTTCTGAGTTTCTGCCAGTTTTTGCCACTTACTGGCAGAAACTAGTTTCTGCCATGCCGGTTTTAACCGGTTATAACCGCTGGTTTTAACCACTTTGGCAGAAACTTGCCAACCCTGCCCTAGACCAACACCTTCATATTTTTATTGCTGCTCTAGGGCCCTTTTTTAAGCATTTACCCCATTTTTTCGCATTTCTTTAAAATATTATTTAAAGCTACGATTTTCTTCAAATAAAACACACGCTGAAAATAACCAATTTCGTCAATCGTTCGCAGAAAAAAAAATGCCAATTTCATCTAAGGATCGCAGAAAAATGCAAATTTCGTCCGAGGATCATGATAAAGCAAAAATTTCGTGAATGAATTGCAGATAAAAGCAAATTTCTTCAAAAGATCGCGAAAAAATGCAAATTTCTTCAAAGAAGTGCAAAAAAAAAAAAAAAAAAAAAAAAAAAACGCGAATTTCGTCAAAGGATCGCGAAAAAAACATATTGTTCCAAGGGATTGCAAAAAACGCAAATCTCGTCAAAGGATCGCCGGAAAAAAGCAACTTTCGTCAAAGGATCACACGAAAAACACAACTTCCATCAAAGGCTCACGTAAAAAATATCCAAATTTCGTCAAAGGCTCACAGAAAAAATATGCAAATTTCATCAAAGGATCGCCAAAAAATGCTAATTTCTTCAAAGGATTGTGAAAAAACTCAAATTTCGTCAAAGGAATGTGGAAAAAAATCCAAGTTTCCCAAAGAATCGCGAAAAAACCCAAATTTCGTCAAAGATTGCAGGAAAAACGCGAATTTGGTCGAAGGATCGCAGGAAAAAAGCAAATTTCGCCAAATCATCGCGGAAAAAAAGCGCGAATTTTGTGCAAGAGCCGTGAAGAAAATGCATAATTAGATTGTAATTTCCCCCCCCCCCCCCACACACACACACTCCTTTCAGAAAATTTTCTGTCAATTTCTGATTTTTTTTTTTTTACTCAGAATCACCCCAGCTCTGTGCTCTCTTCAGAAAACATCGCACTCAGACAAAAATCTTTATGTTTATTGTTATGATACATATAGTTTTTAATCTGAAAGAATATAATGAACTAACTTTTGAATAATCGGGTTCGGCCCGAGCCAAAAGCAATCAGCTCCCCAGCGTAAAACAATAGCAACCAACCAACCAACCTCTAGATTAATTTGAATTTTGGGTGCTACGATTTCTCATTTTCAAATGTTGGCAGGTCTGTTATTTCAAAGATACCACCACATTTTTTCAAGTTTTGCTTGACCAGTAGAAATAATTTAATATTTTTTCTTTTAAAAAAAGGTGATCATCAAGTTACATGGAATGTTGAGATATTGAGAGCCGAATTAGCAGGATTCTACTGTATAAGAAATATCT
This sequence comes from Maratus speciosus, assembly GCA_963932465.1. Taxonomy (NCBI): domain Eukaryota; kingdom Metazoa; phylum Arthropoda; class Arachnida; order Araneae; family Salticidae; genus Maratus; species Maratus speciosus. The sequence continues at coordinate 545,775,126 of OZ010794.1, forward strand.
TTAACCAATTGATAATGTTTTATTTTTGATATTCTTGTTTTTTTTTTAAATTTTTATTGTTGTAAAATATATATATATATATTTGCATTTTATAAACTATTTTCCTGTGAACAAAGAGTTTATTCTTCTAATAGGCTGGAGCTGTATGTGACTCATTAAACGAAAAGATGTACACCTCTCTCATGCTGGCAGTTGAAAATGCCCACAAAGAAGTTGTACACTACCTTGTTAAAAAGGGTGCTATCACCGATTTTAGAGTAAGTTGTGTGTTCAAGTATAGCCTTTTACTCCTTCTTTTTTCATTATAAATTTCATGTTTTTTTTTTTTTTTTTATGTTATAACTATTTATAAAAATAATTAATACAAAAAAAAAAAAAAAAAAATGTTTCTTAACATTTTGTCTTGAAGGCTTTTCATTAGAATCTGAAGAGAAATTTTTATTCAGTGTTGCTGTAACTATAAACCTTTTCTTTTCATAATGAAAATGCTTAAAGTGTAAAGGAAAAAATTAAAAAGCCATTTTTAAAAACAGTACTTATATTGCGTACAATGCTCATCTTTTGAATCTTTTTACCAGGTTTGTTTGGATTAAACCATGCTGGTTTAAACCAAATGTTTTTTAACATCTGTTTTTTTTTTTCTCTTTTTCTCTAATATTTTCATTTATTTTACACATTATTGAAACACACAAAATCAAAGTTATGCAGAAGCTACAAGCAAAGCTTTAGAAAAATGATGAATTAATAAATTTATAAAGTGACAAAACATTTTTAATCAATCAAACTTTTTTTATAAGCTTTAAATCTATATGGCGGACTAACTGATTTTTTTTTCTAAAATTTGCTGGGAAGAAAAAAACAAGTAGTTAGTTTTCTTTCTTCATTTTTTTAAGCCTTTTATTTTTTAAAATATGGCAGATTTGAGCTAAAAATACAGTTTTACTACAGTAGAACCTCTTTTATCGAAACCCTTTTAACCAAAATCCATTTTAAAAGCTTTTTTTTTTTTTTTTTTTTTTTTTACTATCACATTCCTTGTGTGCAAAATCCATTTTCAAAGCTTTTTTTTTTCTTTATTAGCTATCATAATTCTTGTGTGTAAGCAGTCCTTTCTGAACTACGAGTATATATAAATATTTTCAATCCCCTTGAGCTCACGTAAGCTGCAGAGTGGAATGAAGAAAACGAACAAATTAGCAATCCTGAAAGCTTTTGAATGTTTTGTAAAAGGTTTGGCATGGCTGGAGCAGCAGAAAGATTGTGATACTGGTGAACTAATAATATTTTAAAACTCTGTGATAGAGCTTCAAAGCAAAGGCAATCGAAACTGCGACAAACGAAACATTTTTTCAAACCCTTATGATATATATAAAAGGTACTTAATTTAAAATTTAAAATTCAGGTAATTTATTCTTGTTTCTGTTTTTCTAATTCTTTATTTTTATTGAGCACTTGTTACCATAATAAGAAATATTATATATATATTTCTCTTTAATCTTAAAATTGAAGCATTCTCGATTATCCGAAAAATTCGATTTTCCGAAAGATGGTCAGTCCCAATTACTTTGAATAATCAAGGTTCTACTGTATTTAGATTGCTTGATTAGTTAAGATTTACTAAGGATTACATTTTGCATCAATGATGACATAATCATAAGTAATTCTCTCCATTGGTTACTCTTTGTTCTGTATGCTAATGAATGATTGACTGTGAGTTTTTTTTAATGTATCATGGCTGTTGGGTTTAGTAAACTTTTGTTTTTCTTGCATTCATACCTTAGGATTGAGGCTTTGCATTATGATTTTATTCTGTTACCAGTAGGCTTGGCATGGTTTAAATCAATTGGTTAACCAACTGGTTTTTTAGAAAAAATCTAATATAATTTCTCATTTTTCTAATGTAAGTGTTTCAAACTATTGGATATAAATAATTTCTATTTTTAACAGTCTTATCCCAGCAGTCACCATGAGACATAGTGAGTCTAGGTTATATTTGTATGCATGTAGAATGCAAATTGCATGGGTTGATGAACATATCTGAAGCTCTCAAGAGAAAATTTAAAACATGTGAATTTAGCAAAGATAAAATAGATTAAAAATATTCAATATTTTGAATAAAATATTTTCCTTTGAGGAAACACAGATTATTTACAATTAATAACATAAAATGACCTTTAAGATTTCAATCAAGCTGTAAAAGAAAATTTTCTTGATTGAGGAAATTATCTTTTAAGGCTGTTCTCAACTGCTTTACTCAACAAGCATAAAACACTTTGACACATTTGCAAATTCATTTTTTAACGGAAAGATGTAATTTAACGGAATTTAACATTTATTAAATTTAACATTTATTTAATTTAACATTTTTTAACGGAAAGAAATTGGAAGGCCTGACTTTGGAATTGAACTGTGTTTTCCATTTTTTATAAATAAATTACCTCTTGAGTTATAAGCAATTTTGATCACGTGACAAAGATGTTTTTTAATGTTGCTTGAGTGGTTATTCTTCTTTCGCGTCGAAATTTGGTTCAAAATGCCCACTTTGACAATATTTTCTGAAAGATCTATTGCATTTACAAAAAAAAAAAAAAAAAAAACAGAAAGCACTGTTCCATTACATAGTTTCTAAACAACAGCATCTACTAGTTTCATGCATTTCAGAACAAAAATAAATGAAAATTTATGTCATAAAGTTGCCCTTTACGGGTGTTAGATGGTTGATCATTTATTATTGTTACTTTGAAATAATAAGTAGAACAGAAAAATATCCAAAAATTTCAGATTTTGAAGATTTGTTATTTATTTATTATACTTCATAGTAACAAATAAAACAATAAACAAGCAGTACAGAAATTTAAAGATTTTTAAACTTGTGTGCTGGGGAGAGGGGGGCAAAAACCAGATGAAATGTGGAAGAATTGTCTTTGTATGTTGTTTGTCAGAAATGAAACATCTACATAATTATTATCTGTGCTCTATTATTTTGATTTTCTACTCCCTCAAAAGAAAATTCCCATTTTTGAGAGAGAGATCTTTGCCAGTTTGCAACATTGTCACCAAAATTCTGTCTTGGGGTACTTTTATAGTCCATCCTTAATGTAAAGATTGATTTATAGTTTTTATCTAAAAGGGGTAAATATCTTCCTCCTGCTAGTTTCTGTTCAAACATGGTAGAAGAACTAGTTTGAAGTTGTTCGACTCCATCTAAACTTTATGCTTAAATAAACTGAATTTTTAATAGATTAATTGAAAAGCGTAGTAGTAAAATTGTTTTGGAATGTACATAGGAAGAATTGAATGAAGGTATAAAAGTAATTTAAAAATATGCACCATATAATAATGAAGCAATTGACTGTTGCATTTGAAAAAGGATCAAGATGGTGCACAGTATTTAACAAAATACTTGATCTCATAAGTTTTTTGAATTATGTAAATGAAAACACTAAGAATGCAGAATTTTAAAATGCTCTTGCAACATCTTCTTATAAAGTGACTCAAAACTTGTTTTTTGAAATATCAAAGATTATGCTAACCTAACCCGCTTCAATGAATTTTTGTTCTAAAGGCAATACAAATATTAATATATTGGGCATATGCAAAAGTAAGTTCCATTTTTCTAATGGATGGCATAAATGTTCTTATATATATTGTGTGAATCTAGTAATACATGATTTTGAAAAGTCTCTTTATAACCTTCAAAACATAATATATATGACATTTGATTAAAGTGTAAACACCATAGTTTTTTATTCAATTTAAAATGGATGGTTTTGTGTCAAATAATCGTCATTTGTGGGAAGTTTTGTTATTACGTTTATAATCTATAAAGAAGAGCGCTGCTGAAAGTCATCGTTTACTTGTAGAAGCTTACAGTGAACATGCTTTTTCTAAAAGTATGTGTAAAAGGTTGTTCAGGTAATTTAAAGAAGGTTTATTTGATGTTGATGAATTGTTAATAAGTATTTTATCATAATAAAGAACTGCTTCACTTATGTTTAATGCTTTTCTTTCTTTATTTATTTTTGTATTAACCCCTGGGGACGAGCGGCCGCTATTTGTGCCGCGTAAGCTGCTCAGAATCGGGGAATATTCTCACCAGTAAATTTATATTGTAAATTTTGCCTTATTTAATCCGAGTATTTTCCCGATTCAATTAGGCAAAAATTTCTGTTTTAAAAAACGGTGGTTAAAGATTAAAAATTCTATAAAAGACGCTCGTCGCGAAGGGATTAATGGTTTAAAAACGAAAGAGAAAATTATTTAGGAAATAGGAAACATATTATTCGTCATTGCTTTTTCACAAAAATAAATTTCTTTCTAAACTAAATTGTTATAATGTGAAGTGTTAATCCTTTAAGCATCTGACAATATTTTTTCATATCTATTTAATACTTCCTAAAATTAAAATGTTAGGAAATGTATCAGTTACAGGTTTGCTACTCAAATATGAAAAAAATAAGAAAAAAGCAATTTAACAAATTACAACGACCATTTGGAAAACGATTTTTTCAAAGACTAAAATTTAAGACATAAAAAATCGCACTGAGTTGATCCTACATTAAGTACGCCATGGATTAAACACTAATAGTGTTATTACACGTAAAAATTCCAAGCGACAAAAATATCCACCTGAAACTTACGGATTATCCAAGCATTTCATTGGCTGTTCGGGAAAAGGCTTTTCCATCGTCAGATTTCCAAGAAATCTGACGACACATTTTAAATGAAATTTCATTCTTAAACTTCTAAACATCCAACAATATTACTTTTTACACCGTCGGATAGAGAAAAAAATGTACTTTTAAATGCAATTTGTTTGAAAGCTGTTAAATTAGCAATTTGTTTCTAAGTTATTAATTTTTTTTTTCCTTTTTTTTTTTTTTTTTTGTAGTTTTTATTACTTTTTGTCATAGTGGCAACAGAAGGTATCCATCGTTGTTAAATGTAAAGGGAAATACAGATTACTGTATAGACCAATCAGAACACGAATAAAATGCGGATTAAACCAATAAAAACCTTCAGATATGCTTTTGATTTCCTACCCTGACAGGGAACAATAACCATTTTTCCAAATGGTTTTAAAAAAAAAAAAAAAACAGTTTTCCTTTTTTGCATATACACGTAGAAAATGCCCAACTTAAGGAGAAACAGTACAGCTATTGTCGTTTTCTCCGTATGGGGCTTAAAGAGACCAACTGTTTTGATTTACAAAACTAAGAAATTTTTAATTCCCTGTATTTTTTGTGCTTTTCAGGTGTTTTTTTTTAAAATTTTTATCTTTTCCAAGTTCTCCAGGTGGCATAGTAACCTTGCAGTATGTAGATTAATATTTGGAAAACGTACTCCCACTACTGAGTTCTTATAAATTTAAAATTGATTTAAAACTTAGGATGGCATAATATTTATTTTCAAAATATTCCAGAAGAAATAGAAATTTTAGAAAAAGAGTATTCCAAGAATAGAGGCCTAAAATGCCTCATATGAAAAGCTTCATACTACAGTTAAAATTGAGTTTAAACTCTCAAAATGAACTGAACTATTAACGGGACATATGTACTTTTATTAAATCAATGCTTTTCCATCTGAATAAGGTTAAGAAAATACACCATACACAAAAAGAAATTGTCGAGATTTTTCTTGTATAATCTAATATGGTCACTTTTAACCCTGCCCACTGGACAGCATGTACTTATCGAAATCTACTTAGTCTTCACTCCACACTTTTGTCCTACAATTTCTAAAAATATTAACTCTGCATTGGCTCCACTGTGCCCACTAGTGATAAATAAATTTCTAAATCTGAAACAATATTTATTCATCATATGCATTAAACTATTAACATAAATTTCAGAATTTTGCTATACCAGACTCAATTTGTAACTACATGATAGATATTGACAGTTCAGATGCTTCAAGGTTAAAATTTCTTGCAATCTTTTTATTTACTTCATTGTACTTCTAGTATATCATCTGTTTTTCTTCTTCTTTTTTATAGGGTGAAAATGGTATGTCTAGTTTGCATCTGGCTGCCAAAAGTGGTAATTTAGATATCCTGAAAATTCTTATGAGTTCTCGTGATACTGATATTGATGCACAGGTATTAAACAAAAAACTAAATATTTATTCTTTCTTAATGCTACTTTCATTATTATGCAATAAAAACTATTCTTTAATTGTGGGGACTTTTGGAATCTTATAGCTTGAATTTTTTAGATTTTCTATTTTTTTTTTTGTTTATTTTCTTATTCAGCTTTTACATTGATACTGTTTTGTTGTTTCAGGATGACGGTGGTTGGACTCCAATTGTTTGGGCTTCCGAACATGATCATCTTAATGTGGTGAAATATCTTCTTAAGCGTGGTGCTAATCCTAATATTCGAGATAATGTATGTATTTTTTGAAATATTTACTCCTTTTTGTTTGTTTGCCTGTTGTTTATATTTTCTGGTGGTTTAATTTAGAGCACTGGTTCCCAACCTTTTATTGGCCACGACCCACCAAAGCATCTGTAAAATCGCGATTTCCCTCTCTCTCTCGCCTTCCCACACACACATTCTGCAACTTATATCTCTTATTATTTAAAAAGTGAACTCTATTCACCCGAAAAAATCCTGACAGAGCCTTAACAATAACTATACATTTCACATTTTTTTAAACTTATCAAAGAGATTAATTTTCTGTCAAATGTGATTTTAATATAATTCTATAAATGAGGCGATACATCTTCACTTTTATGCCAAAATTGTTTTATTGTGTCTTTTCAACTTACGTGAATATTTAACAAAAGTGCATATAGTCTGCATTTTTATCTTCACAAAATGCTTAGAAAGACTCTTGCATTTAACATTGAAATTGATAACATTGACATATTTCATAATTCTTAGCAACTTATCAATAATTGGTGAATTTCTTTTCTTTTATGGATAACAAAACACACAAGAAGCATTTCAAGACTCTGACCTTTATCAAATTTAAGTTGTCATTATTCCCCATCAAAACACATTTATCTTTTTTACTTTCCAGTTTGTCATTAATTGACTACCGTATAATATCTGATTTTAAAATTTATTTTGTAAATGTTTTATATTTATTTACTGTCTAGGAGGACCTGCACTACAGCCATAAATAGTTGCACATTTCCTTTTAGAATGCTATTTAAGATATAAATTTTATAAAGTTATTACCATGTTTAGATATTCCAAATATTTTTTAGATTAAATATGTTCAAGACAGTAAAATACAGATATGCCCTTTAAGTAGTTCCACTTACAAAAGTTCTTCATGTTACATGCAGCAGAGCAAAAAGAAATACAAAACTCATTTAATAAACCGGAAAAGTTGAGAAAAATTGTAAAATAGAAGAGTAACCTGAAAAATTTAGAAGATTTTTTTAAATATAAAAAAGGGATGTTGATTCGGACTTTTTTTTTTTCTCATTATTTGACAAACATAACTTTTTTTTTTTTACTATTATTTTATTTTCATGTATTGCTTTTACTTTTAGTCTAAAAGATTGCTTTTCTAAAAAAACAAAACTGACAGCGAATCTTTGAGTTAGAAATTTGAAATTGCTCCCTGGTGGGGTGTACGTCCCACGTTGGAGACCACTGATTTAGAGGCATCAGTCATTAAAATGAGCAGAATTTTTTTTTAATATGATTTTTAGGATTTTTTTTCCCAACTGGGAACAAGAAAGTTTAACTGATTAGATACAACTTGTGCATTTCCTATTAATATATCTTATGTTTTCATTTTTAGTGTTTCATTCATCTCACGAAACCCTTATAGTCTTACTTCTCTGTCCGTCACTTGCTCATACTCAGAAGCTGTATAAGTTACAGACTTATGATTAGAATTTTTATGAATTTGACCATTTCTACAACATTACATAATTTTAATTTCAGCTAAATCATTCGTAGAAGTTATAGCCCAGTTGGTAAGCTCATTGGGTTTGTATCTAGAAGGTTGTGAGTTGAAATCAGCCAATTTAAGTTGAAAAATTTCAAAACTTAAATTTGTATTTTTTTTTTTTTTTTACAAAATTTCTTTCTGAAAGTAAATTTGGGACGTATTATGTGGGTCGTCCCCCCCCCCCCCCCCCAAAAAAAAAAACTGTCAAGAAAAGAAAAAGAATAAACATTTTAAAAAAGATGCATTGAAATTTTGTTTACTTAAATTTGTAATTATGTTAGCAGAATTTCTTTTTAAATTTCTGATGTATTGTGTCCCCCCCACGCATGCACACACACACACAAAAAAAAAAGAAAATCAGAAGAAAAAACCCTAAAAAATAATTAAACTTTTAAAAACTGATTAAGGTCAGAATAAATATTGGATTCCCTTGGAATTTTTTGTTTAGTGCTGCCATCTACAGGCAATTTTTGAAATAATAGATTTCTATGGACAATTTTTTTCAAATTATTTACAAGATTATTGAGGAATTGAAATGTATTTTTTCTTTTGAATTTTAATATATGTCTTTAATATAATATTCTTTTTTGGTACCATCTAGTGAGTTTTTGAAAAGGGAAAGAATTAATAGGGATTTTTTCTGAATTATTTCAGCATTTTAAATATGTTTTAAACATATAAACTTTAAAACATACTTATAATTACTTAAAAGGTGACACACATATAAAGATATTAATTAATATAACCCTGAGATCTTTCAAATGCACATGTGTTCATTTTCAAAGGGAAAAGATGACTGACTGAATAGAAAAGAAATTTAAAAACAAAATATTACTCAAGCGCAAGCAAAGTTCAGTCTATTGCTCTATAGGGGGGTTAAAAGATCAGTTCATATTTTCAGGATGAAATGCTTAGGATATTATACCAAATCATACGAATATTATAAGAAAGGACATCGTTACAAACAGTATCACTCCTAAGTAAAATCTCAATGGATTCATGGATTATTGAAGAGTAATGGTTTGTAACGATGTCCTTTCTTATGATATTCGTATGATTTGGTATGATATCCTAAGCATTTCATCCTGAAAATATGAACTGATCTTTGTGTGCATTTGAAAGATCTCAGGGTTATATTAAATAATATCTTTGTTTGTGTCACCTTTTTAAGTAATTATATGTATGTTTTAAAGTTTATATTAATAACAAAGTGAAAATTCTTTTGCAATGCTAGTTTTTTTAATAAAGTGTTTTGACTCGTATGTTCTGAACAATTTTTGCTTTTAAAAACATTCGGATTTTTTAATTTTATTTAAATAATTTTACTTGAATATTAAATTAACAATTTTGATTTATTAATTTAAGGATAAAGTGTTTTAAAAGATATATTAAACGAAGCCCTCTCTGTGATCTGCGATCACACTTACCCACATGTTATATATTAATGTGAAGCCCAGAAGCAGAATTTTCTGTGTCAGTCTGCAGCAAACTAAAATTTATCTGTGACCTAACAATGCTAGACTAAGCTTACTATCATAAGAAACAACATAAACCTATAAAATAAGCAAAATTTGCATTTATAAAGAAAATATAGTAAAAAGATACAACAAATACCATAAATCTTGAGACTTTAAATTAAATTTCAGCTATTTTTTAAACCCAACATTTCTTTTTAAGCTGGTGGATTAATCTGCAAAGTTTAAAATAATCTGCAGCGCCCGCTGCCATGCTGCACTGTTTCTGCTAGTCTGCTGTTTTTTAGAAGTATTTGATCATTTTTTAAATGATTTTTAAATGTGATATTCACAGTTAAGAATATTCCCTCTCTTTAAAATTTGCTTAAACTGATCATTTTGTAAGTGCAATTTCTTCAATTCTTTTTGAAGTAATTGTCTGAGCGAAGCGAAGGCTAATACACAACGCAGTATTACTTTCCAGTCAAAACAGCTACAATGGGTATTAAAACCTTTCGTAAAACCTTTCGTCAAGCATAACTCAAAAAATATTTGTTGAATTTCGGTTCTGGTTTTACCAGAAGGTACCTATGAGGGTAACCTACTGAATGCATCTATGCTACTATGAAAAATAAGTTCCAATTCGTTTAAAAATTATATTAAAAAAACTGATAAAAAAGCACATTTTATCTACATACGTCACGGAAATTTAGTGTATGTCATTTTCACCAACCGAATTATAGCACATGCAGCAAAGAAAATATGCCTGCACTAATATTAAAGTGCAAAAGAACATATTTAAATTTAATCAAACAGGAAAATAAATCTGGATTTTTTTTTTTTTTTTCTATTTCAAAGAAAAAAGCCATAATAACGTAGGATTTCAGATTTTACGATAATCTACACAATAGCATTTTTTAATCGCCAAAAGCAACCAACATTTATATTTTGCGTGTGAAAATTTGAAACAGTTATTTTATGTTTAAATAAGCAATTTTTATTTGTGGCATCATTTATAATTTATTTATTTTTGTCTTTTTAGTATTTTAAAGGAAATTTAGGTGCTTGCTAGTTATCCCGTCGACCAATTTCGCCAAATTATATAAATCGCCAAACCACACGCCAAATTATACAAATTGACATACTTTTTATATTAAATAACTTTTTTAAAAAAATAACTATTAATACTAAATAACTTAAATATTTTAAAGAACAAATAAATTAAGCACAGATGTCATATTCACCCCATATTAGCGCGATTTTTTTCCGATGCCAATTTGGCGAAAACATCAACAGCATAAACAACAACATTCGGGTTACAGACCTGCCAACTGCTACGAAAAAAATCGTAGTTGCTACGATTTGGACCTATAAACTACGATGCTACGAAAATCGGTCTTAAACTACGATTTTCTGCAAAAAACACAAAAGCATTTTTTGTTTCTAGTTGCGATTTTTATCCTGCGCAGTATATTTTTCAGAGTGATTCTGTTCCGAAATTTCCAAGTATTCATTTCTTAAAGTTTAAAAAAATTGTCCATTAGCAAGAAAATTCGGACATGAAAAAATGAATTCCCTTCCTTTGAAACAAGGGTGCCATTTTAAGAATTCTGGAGGGGGTTCCTTGAGGGGCAAGGTTTGAAATAGTGTGCAAAATCGCACGATTTGCGATAAACTATCGCGAATTTCGACAAATGACCATGTAAAAAAAAAAAAAAAAAAAAAAAAAAATTCAATTTCGTCAATTGGTCGCAGAAGAAAATTGTTGGGGAAATTTCCCTTAGAAAGGAAAATCCCCACTAAATCTAAGACAAAATAAATTTAAGCAGCTATGCAGTATGAAGCGTGAAGAGATCTAGATATGCAAAATAAGTAGATGGAGTTAAAGAGTCAAAAATGGCTGGAAAAGAAATTGCAAGAAATGTGTGTGTACTTTAAAAGTATGAAAATCAATGAATACAAAGTGGGTAATAAAAACAAATAAACTTTATTAAAATATAACATTTGTAAAATAAAATAGATGAACTTTAAGTATCACAGACGATTGGATATTAACTAATCCATATTATATTTCTAAACTTTATTATGTAGAAGATCACCGGAACTCATCGGGTGAAAGTGAATTTAGGCTGGAATTTAAAGTCAAGTTTTTAGATATGTAAAAAGAGCATTTAATTTTAGACTTTGCATTATTAACACAAACCTCACTAATATTATCATTACTTAATTTAAACATAGTTAAACATGAAGTTGCTAATACTTAAACATATCTCCTTAAAACTTTTACCAATTAAATAGCTTTTAGTAATCTTAAAAATACTTAACTTTACATTTACAAATTGCTAACTATTTCATAACTTCTTAAACTTTAATATGATATAAAACATGAAGCGATTAAATGTAAACTAGAAAAGAGAAATATTATCAAACTACGTTGTTTCATACAAGAACATTAAAGAAGTTAAGTTTATATCGAAAGCAAAAGGAAAGTAAAAAAAAATAGAAATGCAACTCCAGTCTAATGCCATTAACCATCATGACCTGTCCCACTACGTGAATTCTACAAAACTTTATTAAACAAGACCTGTTGCACTATTGACTTCCGAGGAAACGATTATCTGTTTATTTCAAAACACAGGGACTAACTCTACCTGACAACACCTCGTTCCTAAAAAAAAAAACACTGTTGCTAATAAACAGCAGCAACTATTACATTCACAGAAACTCAAAGAATTTTATAAATCTTACTTTAAAACAGGGACAGTGATTCCAGAAAAATAATAAACCAACCCCGCACATCCATCACGCCGAAAAGTTCAAACTCCATACATTGTTTTTAATGTAGGTATTACTCCGGCCTCCAAAATATAGAACTACTATTTAAGAAACATCGCCTGCATGATGAAACTACTGAGCATGTATGCCCAGTCTACGGACTGGTTTTAAAAGAACCTCCGTTCTATAATTCTAAGCTATCATAGCGCAAAGGCAACACAAAAACAAGACAAGAGAAGAAAGTAAACGAAGTCACCAGCTATATACCATTCACTTCCTCATTGATATTCCGCCGGCAATCCCGCAGAAATTATTTCTGCTACACTACGCTTTCCGTGACGTCGTAATGACGGCTGTCCAGACACCTCATGCCATCTGTTGGCTGATTCGAGCAAAATGCCAGTAAGATGAATGAAGCTAGTAAAAAAAAGATTGCCGGCCGATATGAATAGGAAATGATAGGTGAATAAAAACGTCTTAAAAGATATTAGTAGATGATGATTAAAAAAAGATAATGCAGGTTGGAATGAATTCAACTTTAAAAGATTTTTGATGTAAAGCCATAAGAAACTAACAAAGTTTTTTTTTTTTTTAATGGGACAACATGCCCCCCCCCTCTTATGGACTTTACACAAAAGAACACCAAATCCCATACTAGGTACGATCCTCAAACTAGCACCAACAAAACTATTACCAGACCTTATACCATAGCAACTGCTGAAACACCAACCAGGAAAAGACGAAGACTGGAGGCAAAAAAAAAAAAAAAACCAACACCCCATGAGCTCCAGATTCAGTATCCTTCTAACTGAAAAACAAACAATGTATGCACTTATACAATTCCATATATAACTTTATATATATATATTTAAAAAAAAAAAAAAAAACAGACTTCATTTAACATGCATATATATCAATTTTACAAAAAATGACAACTTTGTCAATATATATTATATATTCTTAAACAATGTGCCTCTTCATTCAGTCTCTGAATATCGATGTTTATATATATATTGAAACACTTATAGTGATACAAAGATACACTGTCAATAGTAAAAGATAAATTTAAAAAAATGGTTTTCATGTGGCATTTACAAAACTTAACAATAAGGGTCTTATATCATATACTTTAAACTTTAATACAATTCATTATTTAACATCCATTAAATTTATGCTCAACTGAATTATATTATAATCTGAAAAACCTCAACTTTAAACACTTACTTTAACAAAATGAATTAACTTGCCCTCAAGATCAGTATGAATCAAGGTTCAACTTCAGGGATCATTTCAACCTGACACTTGATTCTCATATAATCCCAAACCATCTCATTAACATTACTTCTGCTTTTAAAACAGAGTTTGACTGTTATAGAAGAGATACTTGATAAACACACATTTTTAATTTTCTACAAAAATAATGTTCTTAGCCCTTAGTGCTTTAAATATAATATTCTATTATATAGCTAAATGCTCCGTATATTGGTATTATCAATGCTATTTTAAACAGGATAAAAATAGTATAATTACAAAATACTTAAACTACCAAGGCCTTGGACTTCTTTAGAATAATCGCATCTGTAACCACTACTAATTAAAAGATCCATACATGCATGATTGATCAGAAAATGCAATGCATAGGAGAGGATAACTGCTAAAAATTGAATAAAAACAGTTATCAAAAGAGCACAAGCACAAGAAAACATTAAAAACTATGTTTTTAATTTTTAAAATCCGTACAGGGTTTAATACTACTTCTCTAAAACTAATTCTATCCCTATGGCTACTGCTAAGAACTTGGAGAGTAACAAAAGATTTCACATTTACAATCTAACTCATCCCCCTTTTGTAGACATAAATGCTTGTAACTTAGGAAAGGAGACATAACTTAATTACTACCAACCTACATTTAAGGGTTGCCCTCTACATCTTTCCTACAAGCCTTACATTTAATTTTACCAGTCTACACCATAATTAACTAGGGTGAGTAACCACTCTCTATACTTGATATCAAGATCTATTATAACATGGGATCTACAATTTATATATATAACTAATTTGAAACATGGGACAAGCAAACTTGAGATTTCAGAAAGCCCTTTTTTGTAAACTCTTTAATTGCAAAAAAATCATCAAGTTTTTCCTTTCTTTTAACAATTGGTCAACAATTCTAAATTACTACACTAATTAACTAACCTAATTATAAAAATTACCTAACTAACACTAAATTGCTAAATATACTAATTAACTAACCTAATTACAAAAACATTACCTAATTAACATTAAATTGCTAAATTACATTACTATACTATTTACAACAATACTAGTTGACCTACTGCAAAGGGTTTGTACAATAACATTTTTTTTTAACCCAAAAATTTAAATTTAACTTCATAAAATGCCATTAACTATTCCCCTTAAAATAAAATTATTCATACAAAAGGGTAGTTAACCATATATATATATATATCATTAAACTAAATATGAATGCCCTTTTATGCTCACATGATTATTATAACATAAAAGATTGGTCAATTTCAATTTCTGGTAAACATGCACCTATTTTTGCATATAGATTAGGAGGAAACATTTGATACTCTACATTTAACTTCTAAACACCAAGAAGATATTATTCAAATCACAAAATACCCTTTTTTTTTTGTTCTTCAAAAATTCCTGCATCAATCACAAGATTTAATATTTCACTAAGACATCATGATAGATCACACTATCCATTGCCACAGTACATACTCAAAAAGTCCCCCCAGACTCGAGCATTACAGTGAAACATGTATGGTTTAACACACAATGAAGCTAAAAAACGCTCAAGCAGGGAAGTCCTCAAAGATATAAATACATATATTAAGGAAAGCAACTTGCAAAGATAATGGTCCATCATGATCGTCTTGTCCAAAGTCAAGTAACTACAAAATGTTAATTAGAAAAGAAACCAAAGAAAAACATTCCCCCCTTTAACTTTTACTCTCCAATTTTATCTACTGAGATCTTAAAACTTTAACAAATGTATCCCTGCATTAATTAAAACCCTCTTTAGGACAAAGTTGAAATACTATTAAATGTATAGAAATGCTAAAAATAAAGAAGTTTTTTTTTTTTTTTCACATACTGCATATAAAAATAATCATGACAAATTCAAATGATCATCTCACATAACTATCAATGCAATCTAGGTGTATAATATGAATCTTATAAAAATATATAAAAAGGGATAGTCATGAACTCGCATTTAACGTCAGCCCAACATATTAAAAACTTTTCTTTAAATGGCTACAGACATTAAAGATTTCCCTTAAGCAAATTCCATGCATAATTAGCTTAAACTCTTATTCTCAGAAAAATGCTAATTAAAAACAGTTCAATTCGACAAATTTATACACCTATGAAGAAAAAAACATTTCATGTACTGATACGTAAATACAAAACAGCAATCAACCTGTCCAACAAGATTATCGGAGTTTAAATTAACTTCACATACCAGTAAAAACACAAAAAAAAAAGATTCTGCAGCTTTTTCTTAAATTACGTTTAAACTACTTTACCCAAAACATTTACTTTTAACATTTAAAATAGAGATTCACATTACAAGTCTTAATACTATAACTACCATTAATATAAAGTTAACAGTTAAACAATTCCAATATTAACTATATACTTGGTGAACATTACCATAGTAAATTTCTTAAGTTATAAACACAACCAAGTATCAAATTTATACTTTATAATTCATTAAATAAATTCTCTGAATCTCTAAAATTCTTAAGCATATTTAGTAAAACGTTTATAGTTTAACCCCCCCCCCCCCAAAAAAAAATAATATTTAATCATAAAATTACATTTAATAGCTGCATTACTTCTTTCCTTCACTCTTTTATTCATGTTTTTAAAATGAGCCATGAACGGCCACTGAAAAATCTTATAAACATCGCGATATCCTGAAAGAGAGACACATAAATAATTTAAAACACAAACAATGATAAGAAGCCGGGAGTAATGCATCTTCTTTATATTGCAGACCAGTGTTGGGTATGAACGCGTTCATTGAACGAAAACTCACGAACTTGGTTCACATTCTGTGAACTTTGAGTTGAACTTGACTCACTTTTTGATAAACGAACATGAACTGAACGAAAGCTCAAAAAATCCGTGAGTTTGAACGAAATTTACAACTCAAACTCAATTTTTTTCATAACTTATTTTTAAAATTTTCCAGCCGTTAAGAACACGGTTTTTCCATTCAAATGCTATATAGAGCTCTGAACGGACTCGGGACGGGTCGAGTTTGATCATCAGTTTTTCTGGGTCGTGCCCCGGCCTTGCTTTCTCTGGAGGCTCGGGTCGGGCCTAGCCGGATTTATTTTTAAGCCTGTGCTTTATTCTTCCTAGAAGTTTGCACCGACAAAAATTTTCTGGTCTGGTCGCCCCTGCTTGTATGAAAATTATTGCCCCGTCTCAGTCTGACTCGTGCAAAAATCTGTAAGGAACAACCTACCTTGGGTCAACAATTTTTTCCGAAAATGCATATATTTTTAAATTACCATTATTCTACAATTAAAATTCTCTTTGAAGTATAGTAGTACATATACATTTCAAGGGGGGGGGGGGGGGGGATACAGTACTGTAAAATGTGTTATAAGAATCTGTGCATGACAAGACTTTGTCCCCTATGTTGGAATTTCTGAAAATTTTTTGCAGATCTACACCGATCATGACCCCTAGAACCCAAAACCACCCTCAGTAAAAAAAACTATATACATATATATAACTTTCTTCTGGACACGATAACTTCCATAATTCTGCACAAATCTCTTTCAAACTAATACAAAAATCAAGGGGCATAAAATCTCGGTCAGTTCGTTAATGGGCAAAATCGAACCAAGGGGATGGAAATAGGGAGGGGTTTTGTGAAAACCGAAAAAACCCCATAACTTCTTAATGTTTGTACATATTAAATCAGTTTAAAGTTTTTATTACTTCTAAAAATTGCACCAAAAATTTATGCATCACAGATTTTTGATAAAATTAAAAATGGGCTCAAGGGGTGCAAAAAATACGGTTTTTAGGAGAAAAAAATTCACAACTTCGCCAATCCTTAAGATATCAAATCCAATTAAATTTATTATAAATCTTCTCAATATTATCTACAACTTTTATATTGACAAGTTTTCATACAACCATTTCACACCGCAAAAAAAATTAAAAACGAAAACAAAAAGGGGGAATTGAAGAAGAAATAATCCATAACTTCGTCAATTCACAAAATATAAATTTTGCATGAATTTATAATTATCTTCTTAGTATTGGCTACAACATTTATATTCACAAGTTTTTGATAGGACCAATTCTTACAGCAAAAACAAATTAAAAATGCATAGCGGTTGAAGAAAAAAATCATCGTATTAACGCTGTATTCAAATCCAAACTGCTTGTTTTCTGACTCGTTTTTAAATTCATTTTTGCTCTCAAACGCATCTAATTTGTTGATTCTCTTATTCAGAAACTAATATATAATGTACCGTAATGATCGATTTTTTGATAGAGGCAGAATGTATTTCAAAAAATGATGCCAAAGTGGGCATTTTGAACCGAATTTCCCGAAGCAATTGTGTTAGAAACGAAAAATATTGTCTACTGAGAAAATAATTGTTTATAAATCAAGTTTTAATTAATTGAACAAAAAATAAAAACACAGGTCGCTTTTAAATCTCTTCAAATAATCACGTCAGCAAGTTTCATATTTTTTCTATTAAAAATGAATCTGAAAATGAGCGTGAAAATTTCGAATTGTTAAAGCATGGAAAAGTATTTTTTTTTTTATGTAATACCGCCTTATAGCATTATTCTGATAAAACCAGCTCTTATATAAAAATGAAATAAAAACTCGTCAAAAGCGACCAGATAAAATTGTTAAAGTGAGTTTATCTCTAATCATGATTTAGTTTTTGTTGGTCTAATTAGTATACTTAACTTCGAAATCTACCTCCGCCTGTAGGCCAGGCCGGCAGAGATTTTTTTTTTTCTACATAGTCGTGTGCTGGGACGAAACTGGTCTTAATCGTTCTCAGAATGTATAGGGCAGGCATTATGTTTTGTAAAAGTATTAAGAGCGATAATGAATTTCTGTTAACAGTGGTTTTGGAAAAGTTACATGGTACCATAAGATGGTCCTCAAATTCACTGCTCAACAATGCGAAACGTTCCGATATATTTTCTGCCACATTTTTAACTGTAAAGGCATAAATTGAAAGGCCTGACATTGAAGGGATTTGGAAGCGAATAGCTTTTTTCATTTTTGATAAATTACTTAGAGATATAAGAGATTCTTGTCACGAGACTTTATGTTTTTAGCCTTTCCCATGCTGCCGCGTCCGAAAATTCGATTCAAAACGTTAACTTTGGCAGTATTTTCTCAACGATATATTGCGTTTATATTAAAAATAAATAAAAATAAATAAAAAATTATCCATTTACATAATTTCTGAATAAGAATACCTGCCAATCTTACGTTTTTTTCCGAAAAGAAATTAATTCAGAAATGTGTCCGAATGTAGCTCCTTTGTATTTGAGAAAAGACTTTAAATAATTGAGAAATATTTTTACAAATCTACTTGTCATTATGTAGCTTCAAAAGTTACCATGTTTTTAACCCTTTATTCTAAACTACATTAATATTTTAATGAATTATTGCTTGAATTTCGAAACGTCTAAGACCGTAAGTAATCATTAATGTTACAATTGTATGTTTTCTGTTTTGCGAACACATAGTAATGTAAAATATACTGTAAAATGTCCCCTCCCCCCATAAATACGCATGTAGTATATTCATTAAAAGAATATTAAATGTATGTCGAGAAAAAATGGATTTTTTGTAGAAATTGAGTCGGGCCGAGCCGGGCCTGTTTTCACTGATTTTTGTACGGGCCGGCCGAGTCAAGAACTGTAAAAATGTAAACGGTCTGGCCGGGCTCGGGTCGAACTTTCAATTTTTACACCAGGCCAGCCCAGATAGCTTTCGTTCGGGCCAGGCCCGGGCCTGGAAATTGCTGCCCGTGCAGACCTCTAAGTTACTTTTAAGAGACTAAAAAAATCGAAATTAAAAGGTTGAAACGAGCAAAAAACGTTCTAAAATCGTTCTAAATGCGATTTCTATGGAATTGTTAAGGACAAAAATTTGAAATGTAAGCTAAAAATTTCGAAAATATGCGATGCACGCGCAGAATAGTCTTTTTTTTTTTCGACATTTAAAATGGTGTAGCAAAAAAAAAAAATAAATAAATAAATAAATAAATAAAATTCTGAATTGCGAATTTTGTGATGCTAAAGGGATTCTAATAGGGGCTTACTTTTAAGATAAAAATGCTCTCTACGAATGATTTCTAAAAAATTCAAAATTGAAAAGCGTGAAATGAGTAGAAAATGTTCTAAAGACTTTTTAAATTACGGTTTTTATATGAAATCGTTAAGTGTAGAAACTTGAAATTTTACATGGCTACTACATTTATGATACAGGTACAGAACAGTTTTTAAAAAAATTCAAAAGAGCGCAGGAGAAAAAACATTCTAAACTTACCATTTTCGTGATACTGAACTGACGAAAAACTCAAAATTTGGCATATGCCGGCTACTTTTAAGTGTGTTCTCAAATCCAAAAGGGCAACTTTCTGACGTAAATTTAATTTATTTTTGTTCGAAAATGCATGAAACGACCTGGTGTTGTTGTTTCGAAACTATGTCATTGAGCTGCTTTTTTTTTTCATTTTTTTGCAAACACAATAGATCTTTCAGAAAAGAGTGTCAAAGTGGGTGTTTTGATCCGAATTTCCGCGCGAAGGAAGAAAGAGCACTCAAGAGCGGGCGAAAAACGTGTTTGTCACGTGATCGAATTCGCTTATAACTCAATAGGTAATGGATGAATCCAAAAATGGAAAAAACAGTTCCATTCCAAATCGCTTCCATGTCCAGGCTTTTCAATTTTATATCTTTCCGTTAAAAAATGAATATGTAAGTATGTGAAAACGTTTTGCGCTTGTTGAGCAGAGCAGTTAAGAACAGCCTTAAGATACAAGTGATCTCTAAAAATGGTTTCTAAAAAAAATCAAAATTAAAATGATGAAATGAGCAGAAAACGTTTTAAAAACGTTCTAAATTACGATTTCTATGAAATTTTACATAAAATTTATTAATTAACTAATTTTACATTAATTTCAAATGCAAAAATATTACTTGGCATATTTCAACAACTACGCGTGCAAACCAAGGGTTTTGCTAGTTAATGATAACTAAAGATGCATCGCATTTATAGGGGAGGGGAACGTTTCTTAATTATTTAACAACGGATTGAAATTAACCGTTTTTGCTGGTAAATTTATTGCATCATAGACATTGAGATTGTCAAGCGGATAAAATGGAAAATTTCAGAATACCCTGGAGTAAATCATTTCATGACAAAATTCGATCAAAGTTTAATAACCACCTGTTAAATTAGACCTGTTTGTAAAGCTGAATCTGTTTCAATTAAAGGAAGGGGCGTTGGTTCAAAGAAACTACAATAAACGTTGTGTTCTTAAATCTAAAAAAATGACTGATTCGATTATGCAGCGATTTGAATAAGAGGCGGATTTCCCTACTTTTTCCTTGTAGGGGCCCGTGAAACCAATCACCGGCCTGGGTTCTTGTGTTTCTATGGTCATTTCCCGCCAAAAATTATTATCTTCTTGTAACCCATCTCCCCTTATAGTTACAACAGTATTGAAATGCTGCGTAACTGACCTTCGCTGTTTGACCTCCTGTCTAGTAAAATTACAAGTCATTCCAGCGTTTTCTCAGGATTTTATTGCATTTCCATTCTAAAGTTATATTTGGTCTGAATGAATGACCGGCATGCGATCACGGGCGTCAGCCGATTTTTTTTTTCTCCCCAGCATTCTTCTTTTTCTTTCCCATCCCCTGGAATTTCTCAGAAGGGAGGTTTCCGGGAATGGCAGAGTCTGTTTCGTTTCGTTTGCTATCTCTCCTTTTTTCTGTTTGCTATTTTGCCGTACAGTTTTTGATTATTTTTCAATGTCTCATAAAAAGTTTTAAACTGTTCAAGAAACTTTAAAGACGTTATGATATACAGTACATATACATTTAACGTCTGAATTTAAAAACCATTAAAATACCAAATAAAATAAACTAAGACAGACTTGAGCACAGTTAAAAAATAAAATTTATAGAGAATATACTTAAAAACAATTAAAAATACAATATGTAAACGTTTCGCCAATCGATGATGCCTTGCGTGTCGCTTGGCAAAACGTTTACATATTGTATTTTTAATTGTTTATAAGTATATTCTCTATAAATTTTATTTTTTAACGTTATGATAATTTACAATAGGATTATAGTAGTGATGAAGCCAGTTCATCCGAACAATGCAATAATTTAGTTCTAAACGAAGATGATGAAACTGATAATGAAGAATCGGAAAATGAAGAAATATTAATCAACTGGGGAAATTTATTCAAATTAAATATTTAATTTGAATAAATTATTTATTATTTACTTCATGTATACGAAGTTCGTACTCAAAGAGTCATAAGAGGATCATGCCCTACCTGAAATAAGTCAGTATATTAGGGCCGAAATTAGCCTTTTTTGCACCCGGGGCAAACATAGATTTTGCCCCCCCCCCCCCCCCCCCCCCCTGCGCAAAGTAAATTTACAACGAGGATTTTACAAAGTTTCATAATAATAACTCGTTTTAAAATTTAAAATATGTAATAAAAAATGCGGAATACTGAATTATGCAATCAACTTTTTTAAATATTGATTCATTAAAACCTCTGAAACGAAATCCAAAGGAACTGAAAAGAATTATACAGGTTTCTGTCTTAGCAGATATAATTGTTCGTATTCTTTCTGTAGTGAACATCTTCTTTTTTTTCATTTAAGGATGTTCTCAAATCCAAAAGGGCAACTTTCTGGCATAAGTTTTAATTTATTTTTGTTCGAAAATGCATGAAACTAGCTGGTGTTGTTATTCAGAAACAATGTAATGGATCTGTTTTTTCCATTTTTTTGCAAACGCAATAGATCTTTCAGAAAATCGTGTCAAAGTGGGCGCTTTGAACCGAATTTCCGCTCGATGGAAGAAAGAGCACTCAAGAGCGGGCGAAAAACGTGTTTGTCACGTGATTGAATTAGCTTATAACTCAATAGGTAACTGATTGATCAAAAAATGGAAAAAAACAGTTCAATTCCAAATCGCTTCCATGGTCAATCTTTCCAATTTTATACCTTTCCGTTAAAAAATGAATTTGTAAATGTGTCAAAACATTTTGCACTTGTTCAGCAGAGCAGTTAAGAACAGCCTTAAGATAGGATTTTGTTATAGACAGATTTCACTTTCACAGATTTTACAGTAGTTATAGTAATTACTAATAAGGCGTTTGAAGTCGCGATGTTTTAGAACTTTGTGTTTTAGAAAAACACAAAGAATTACATTGTCTTAAGAGACTACACTAGTCACGCGACGATACTCGCAAGCTAATGTTAAACCTATGGAAGAGGTTTTTTTTTTCAAATTTCTTGCTTGCATTTTAATGTTTTTAAATGATTTATTCTGTTTGGGATACCTGAGGGTGATCTCTAACCGGGTTAATGTTTACTTTTTCGATTTTGGTTGCAGCTTTTTTTTATAAAGTTACTTTCACTTTCGGACCGGATCCGAAAGTGAAAATAGCATCATTAAAAAAAAAAAAAAACTGCAACCAAAATCAGAAACGTACAAACTAACAATGGTAATGACAATGTCTCAGCTATCCTAAGGGAAAAAAAATCATTTAAGAATATTAAAATGTGAGCGAGAAATTTTAAAACGACGTTTCCATAGATATTTAACATTAGTTTGCGAGTTTCTTCGTGTGGCTAGTGTAGGTTCTTAAGAACTCTAAAACCAAACTTCATTTGTCGCCCCATTGGTTTTCCGTTCTGGCGCCTGCCCCTTCTCCTCTAGCTTCGGCCCTGCCGTTTATTTTCATTTGTTTCATTATTTTCATTTTCATATATTTTCATTTGGTACATAAATTGTATTTTCACTTGAAAAAAAGGACTGAATTGTAAAATCTGTAAAGTTGCACACACAAAAACGAATCAACGAAAAAAAATAAATAAATAAGAAATGAAAAGTAGCTACTCCTTTACGTTAATAATTTCGGAGAAAGGGTTATTTTATCTCAACTTTTTATTATCTCTATAGATATGGTAAGAAAAAAAAAATAGAATGAAATATTGATATGTGTTATTAATAATATTACCTGAAATACACAATTGAATATTTATTTAAATTACATAAATGATTGATGTAACGTATTTTTTTCAACTTCAAATTGGCTTCTTGTGCCGGAGCACTATCAAAACCAACCTGACAGCGGTGCTGTCCTTCCAAAAAATATATAACTATCACGATTTGAAATTTATAACTGAAAATATGTTTTAATTCATTGTATTCATTATATCTTTACAAATTCAGTCAGTTTATATAATACTTTTTTTTTATCATTTTAACATGTTTTGAAAAAAAGTTATTAAAACATTTATTTAAATGTTAACCGAATATATACTTAAATATGTACTAATTGCTATAACATCTAAATTTTCTCATTCAAGCAATAATCCCCCTCATTTTCTCCGTTTTCGATTTTCTAGTAACACCCGTAATTTTCCTCTGTTTTTACGGCCAAACGGGAACGGCGGCAAATAGACCCAATGCTCTCCCCCCCCCGACTACGTTCTAAAAAAGGCGGGACTACTCTCGGGTTAATATTCAAATATAGTAAAATCTCTGAATAGTAGAGACCTCGGGATCATTGAATAGAGTCTTGCATCGCGTCAGGTTGTACATAATTCCTGTTTTCAGGTCTTAACGAATGATTCTAATATTCTTTTTGCGGGTTGGGTTCAGCCTAGAATAATTCTTGCGAGTCATAGTTAGATCTTTTGGAAGTCGGGTTGTTTGCATTTTCACAAAAAGTTTGAGCACAACTATGTTTCAGATGAAAATAAATATGTTTTTGAGTATGAATGAGTATATATTCAAATTACTGCATGAGAAATAAAATTTATAAAAAATATGACCATAGATCATTCTTTCTTTACGGTACAGTTTAGAATAATTTTTCCTTCTCTCGGAATATGAAAAATATTGCCAACATTTAATTTTTGATATACAAAAAAACACATGTATGATACTTGTGATAGTTTATGCATACATAAACACGTTACATTTGTGTAGATTGGGAGGTTCCCATATTCAGCGATATAAGCGTATTAATACCTAAGTATTAGGAATTGCAAAAGTGTTCGACGACTAGATGTGTATTTTTTGGGAGTATGCATTATGAAGATCTTGTTGTATATAGATTTTTAATCTGAAAAAATATTTTGGATATTCTTTTGAAAAATCTGGTCAACCCGAACGGCAAGAGTCAAAATCCAATCCGAACCCGAAAAATGTTAGTCAACCCAACCCGAAACCGACCTGAAACAAAAAAGTAGAAGTGAATTTTATAAATTTGGACGATAAAGTTCTAATATATATATATATGTGTATATATATTAAAAGAAAAAAAAAAAAACGAGCTTTTAATGAACTTCACTCAATTTCATAGATGAGTTTGAGTTGAGCGAGTTCGTTTGAAAAATTTTGAGTTTGAACGTGAACTTGACTCATTTTTGAGAAATCGAGTTTGAGTTTGAATTAGTTCGTTTTTTCTTGTGAGCGTGCCCAACACTGTTGCAGACCACAGTCTTTCTTTATATGAACCAACTCAACAGTTCTTAAATTTAGTGAAAATAGAGGACGTCGCCCGGTACTCTAGGAGCAATTCATTTTCTCAATATTGCAGACCACAGTCAGGGGCGTAGCTACAGATATATTTTCGGGGGGGAGAGTTCGAAAATTTCCCAACTTGAAACAAATTCCTCAGCATTCAACTAAAGTGATATACACAAAGTGTGTAATAATGATAATGAAGCTTATGCATAAAAAATTCCTTTCCAAAAAAAAATATTGAAACTAGAAATATAAAAATTCTAATTATTGGTTTGTTTAATAAAAAAACAAACACGCGTTTTACTTTCTTCTGTCTTTACAAGACAAAAGTATTAAATTGGTAAAAAAAATTCTACAACTGGTTTTCGACGGTTTGATACGTTTTAGAAGGTCCTGAACATGATTTGACTGTTTTTAGAAAATGTCTGTCTGTGTGAATGTGACACAAATTTTGTGGGTGTTCCATCTCAAGAACCAATTCGCGGAATTTTATAAAACTTTAGATTCAGTTATACTTTGATAAAAATTAATACTGATTAGTTTTTGGTGTAAATTACCCAAAAGGTGGCGCTGCTATGCTGTATTTTTCATGATTTACATGATTTTAGCGATTGTTATATCTCAAAAACTGTTGCACAAAATTTGATCAAATTTCATATTCTGTTAAACCTCGACATAATTTAGTGCTTATTAGGTTTTTGTATATATCTGTGGCACTGCTGTGCAGCATTTTTCACGATTTTCGCGTTAGCTATCTCTGAAAAACTAATGCACGGAAATTTAGTCAAACTTCATATTCGGTTACACTTTGTTATTGGGCTTGGGTGTATACTGTTCAAAGGTATCACTTTTGAGCTCTTTGGAAGGTTTGGAATTTTGGTTGCAGACATCTAAGAGCATGGGTGTCAAAATTCAATGATTTGTTTGAAAAATGCGATCCTTCTATCTCCTTTTTAAATGCACACAATTAAACGAATTATAAATTAAATGCACACAATTAAACCTTTAGAATTCATTATTATGGGCATAGAATTGTTATTTAATTTTAACATTGTGATTGCAAATTTTGAAGTATTAACATGTATGGGATAGAATAAGGTTTTGGAACTGGCACAGCCAAATAGTTTTCATTTAACATAAATTCTTTTGGTCTTCAAAGAAGCTAACCCTGATGAAGCTAACCTAACATCGTCCAGTTTAATAAAATCCACTATTTCACTTTCACATTTTAAAAGCATTAGTCTGTCAAGTCTGTCAGGCCTCATTGTAGCTTGCAATATATATTTTTTAAATTTTTATTTGACTAAAGATTCTTTCATTAGATGCAATGCCAAAAAGATAAGCTGCTGTGAATGTTAAGGTACGAGTATATAGTTTGACAGTGTGACCCAGTATTTGAATTTCATGGCATGAGTAAAGGGTTTGTTAAGTGAGTTGGGATTTGGTTTATTTCTATTTGACTCTGGAAGTCATGTACATCCGGTTTCTCATATCCAGGTGGAAACATTATTAACTTTTCTAAGTTAGTGATACTCAAATTTGCCTTGCACAATTGTAATTTAAATATGGAATATATTGGTGCAATATTCTCCTGATATAGGGAACATTGTCATTTAAGCCCATTACTAAATTGCCAAAATTTTCTTGTATTTCTTATAACTCTTCCCTGTAAAACTTATGTGTATCAATGTCCATTGCTAGGCTATTATTTTTATCTATTCCATTTGGTGAAACCGTTTTCCCAAGGTGCTTTCAGAAGTCAGCTTCTTCAATCACATCCTAATATTCATAATTGTTTATGAACTTGTCTATAAGAAAATCGTTATTCCTTCAAAATTTTATTCAAGTGCAACCTGTCAGTGTTTATGTCAACCTGTATGTCGAATTTTTTCTTTAGTTGATGGACTGCTTTTGTGGTCATATTTCTGTTCCAAATTCAAATCATCCACTTTTTTACCTTTTTCATCCTCGAATGGATTTTTAGATGCTCCAAAATCTTGCATGAAAACTCTTTTCCTATTATGAAGGGTTCTTTCGTGCTAAGATTTATAGTCATTTTTTAGAATAGCTTTAAACACACAACACTGGACTTTTGGTTTAAAATTTCATAAACACTTATAAATATAAATGAACAGGACATATATATATTTCCGCACACAAATAAAGGTAAAATGTGGCAAATTTATCTAAACTAACGACTTCTTATATTCACATTTGCTCATATAATGCTTTTGTCTTGACAGCGAAGGGTTAACTAATTTTCGGAGCAAAAAAATCACGAGAATGAGTAAAATATTCTCCAAAAATCGCAAAATTAGTGCAATTTGTGAAAACTCATCAAATCTTCTTGCCCAGTTTCAAGTAGGTGACTACATTCCTTTCTGTTGTGCTACAAGTGATCTCCAATTTTCAAAAGAAGCTGCAATCCCTTTGGATTAAAATAGCTCGATTCTCTTTTGGGAGGGGAAAGGGAGGAAGGGTGAAATTTTTGAGAAAGGAACAAAGTTTTGAAGGAAATAAAGGAACTGGATAGTCAGCTATTGGTGGATAGGAGTAGAGAAATTTAGGTCGGTCTGGTAGATGTATAATATTTTTGTAGAACTGAAAAATACAATGATAGATTGAGTGTGGCTGATTTCTTTTTGTATTTCTTTTGATAATTTGACTTGCTTGCTGTTACAGTACTCAGTCAGAAACATAATCGCCAAAACAATAAAAATTTCATAATGTCTCAAAAATCCAGAATTTCCCAACTCTAAGCTCAAATTTCCCAACTTCACAAATATTGGGGGGGGGCTACCCCCCATACCCCCCATGGCGACGCCCCTGACCACAGTCTTTATATGAACTAACTAAACAGTTCTTGAATTTAGTGAAAACAAAAGACATCGCCCGGTACGCTCCACTGGTCGCCGTACAAAAACTAACAGTCGCTATGTTCGAAAACGCCTCTTATCAAGTAGACCTCTGACCTTCATTCCAAAAAGTTGACATCAGTGAAACATCAAGACGCCAGTTGCAAAATCACGATGGTCGTCCTCCACATTCCAGCAGGGTGGTCGCACATCAAAAAAATTCCGGCATACGTGATGGACGAGCAGGGGGGGGGGGGGGGGGGGAGCAAGAGAAAAAAAAAACCTGAACCCAAAGCCAGAAACTCTTAATTACTACGAATAAAAATACAACTACTTCTAAACAACGCTGGCCTATTCAAAGGATTCACAAAAGAAATTACGGGAATCTAGAACTACCTCTAAACAGCAAAACCAATCCAACGTTTAAAATTTATTAAAGATAACTCTCCCTTTTTTTTTCTTCATTTCAACATCAAAAAGAAAACCACATACGTATTCATCAAAAAAAAAAAAAAAAAAAAACTAAGCGAGTCTCCATATCTCAAACATCGGAAAAACCCACTCAATTACTGCTTAAGCAACTTCAAACCAAAATGTCGACCCCCCCCCCCCCCCCCCTTCTAGGGTTAACTCAGACTCAAAGATGGGTCGACGCTAATACTTCACAGCACACAATGAAAACAACACTTCAAGTTCGTACTAACAATCCTGCGTAATAATTCAAGCAATAAAACATTCTCCTTCATTTAAAAACTATTTCTAAACCATTTACTGAAAGATAACTAATTTACATCCATCATAATACAACACACCGGCCATGCCAGAGCTTACCTAACAAAGCATAATCTACCGATCTCATAACCTACTAGTCTACCATAACCTATTGTTAGGGAAATTTCCCTTAGAAAGGAAAATCCCCACTAAATCTAAGACAAAATAAAATTAAGCAGCTACGCAGTATGAAGCGTGAAGAGATCTAGATATGCAAAATAAGTAGATGGAGTTAGAGTCAAAAATGGCTGGAAATGAAATTGCAAGAAATGTGTGTGTGCTTTAAAAGTATGAAAATTCAATGAATACAAAGTGGGTAATAAAAACAAATAAACTTTATTAAATAATAATATTTGCAAAATAAAATAGATGAACTTTAAGTATCACAGACGATTGGATATTAACTAATCCATATTTCTACACTTTATTATGTAGAAAATCACCGGAACTCATCGGGGGTGAAAGTGAATTTAGGCTGGAATTTAAAGTCAAGTTTTTAAATACATAAAAAGAGCATTTACTTTTAGACTTTGCATTATTAACACAAACCTCGCTAATATTATCATTACTTAATTTAAACATAGTTAAACATGAAGTTGCTAATACTTAAACATATCTCCTTAAAACTTTTACCAATTAAATAGCTTTTAGTAATCTTAAAAATACTTAACTTTACATTTACAAATTGCTAACTATTTCATAACTTCTTAAACTTTAATATGATATAAAACATGAAACGATTAAATGTAAACTAGAAAAGAGAAATATTATCAAACTACGTTTCATACAAGAACATTAAAGAAGTTAAGTTTATATCGAAAGCAAAAGGAAAGTAAAAAAAATAGAAATGCAACTCCAGTCTAACGCCATTAACCATCATGACCTGTCCCACTACGTGAATTCTACAAAACTTTATTAAACAAGACCTGTTGCACTATTGACTTCCGAGGAAACGATTATCTGTTTATTTCAAAACACAGGGACTAACTCTACCTGACAACACCTTGTTCCTAAAAAAAAAAAACACTTTCGTCAATAAACAGCAGCAACTATTACATTCACAGAAACTCAAAGAATTTTATAAATCTTACTTTAAAACAGGGACAGTGATTCCAGAAAAATAATAAACCAACCCCGCACATCCATCACGCCGAAAAGTTCAGACTCCGTACATTGCTTTTAATGTAGGTATTACTCCGGCCTCCAAAAAATAGAACTACTATTTAAGAAACATCGCCTGCATGATGAAACTACCGAGCATGTATGCCCAGCCTACGGACTGGTTCTAAAAGAACCTCCGTTCTATAATTCTAAGCCATCATAGCACAAAGGCAAGACAAAAACAAGACAAGAGAAGAAAGCAAACGAAGTCACCAGCTATATACCATTCACTTCCTCATTGATATTCCGTCGGCAGTCCCGCAGAAACGATTTCTGCTACACTACGCTTTCCATGACGTCGTAATGACGGCTGTCCGGACACCTCCCGCCATCTGTTGGCTGATTCGAGCAAAACGCCGGTAAGATGAATGATGCTAGTAAAAAAAAAAATTGCCAGCCGATATGAATAGGAAATGATAGGTGAATAAAAACGTCTTAAAAGATATTAGCAGATGATGATTAAAAAAAGATAATGCAGGTTGGAATGAATTCAACTTTAAAAGATTTTTGATGTAAAGCCATAAGAAACTAACAAAGTTTTTTTTAAAAAATGGGACAACAAAAATAAATTTCGTTAAAGGATCGTGGTAAAAGCGTGAATTTTGTCAAAATATCGCAGAAAGAAAATAAGAATTTCGTGAAAAGATCATTAAGATAATGCAAATTTCATCGAAAGATTAGTAAGAAAACGCAAATTTCACCAAAAGATCGCAGAAAGAAAACACTAATTTAGTCAAAGGATCATGGTAAAAAAAATGCAAAATTCGTCAAAGGATCGCGTAAAAAACACGAATTTTGTCAATAAAGTTCATGGTAAAAAGTGCAGATTTCAACAAAGAATCGTGATAGGAAAATGTGAATCACTATTGTGGGAAAAAATTGTGAATATCCTGAAATGATGGCAGGAAAAAAATTGCGAATTCCGTCAAAATTTACTGCACTAGGCTAAAAAAATTTTAACCAAGCTCCTTTTACAAATGTAAAAAAAAAAAAAAAAAAACGCTGTGAAACGGAAATAAACTCTAAAAAACGTATAAAAATTTTCAGAGGAAAAAAAATTACTATATTGAGTTGAAAGACGGAAACCTTATTCCTTTTACGAATGTCAAAAGATGGCTGTGAAACATGAAAAACCAACCAACCAACCTCCAGATTAATTTAAATTTTGTGTGCTACGATTTCTCATTTTCAAAGGTTGGCAGGTCTGGGGTTACCATACAAGCAAAATAACGTCACTTTGGCGAGAGTTATGTACCCGGTGTATATATGACATTTGCGCCAGGAAAAAATCGCGCCAATATGGGGCGAATATGACATCTGTGCCATAAATTAGTATAACCACTTGAGTATAACATTAATAAAAATACAAATAAAACATCGAAATTAAAATCACTTGATGACGTAAACACGTGTTGTCAAGTGAATGTGACATTTATGATCAACCATTATTGGCATTTAATCTTACAATTTAGTGACAGTAATTTGGTCGACGGGATAACTAACAAGTACCAAAATTTGTACTTTTCCAGAATAGGCATCTTATAGGTAAAGAAAATGGGTTTGGCGAGAGAAGTAAACTTTTCATGCATATTTTCTGGTAACCTACTCATTCTTTATCTACATTCTTTATCTATCATAATTTATCTACAGTAATTAATTTTCAGTTAAAATATTTCCACGTGAGAAAAGGAATTTGAAATATTTTTTTTTACGAATTAAAA
Source organism: Maratus speciosus (assembly GCA_963932465.1). Classification (NCBI taxonomy): domain Eukaryota; kingdom Metazoa; phylum Arthropoda; class Arachnida; order Araneae; family Salticidae; genus Maratus; species Maratus speciosus. Next base: position 545,806,606 of record OZ010794.1, read on the forward strand.
AGAAGACGAATATGGCATCATACAGGAAATAAAAATGATATTTTCAAACATTTGTTAGTAATACAAGAAGATTAATAAGAGTAAATATAGAAAGCAGGTGACTATGACGTCAAAAAATTGCAACATATTTCTCAGATACTGATTTTTAAGCATGAATGTCAATTACATACAGATGTGCCCAATCGATTAAAAGGGGGTTAACTTTGTGATTTATGTATGTTTTCCTTTTATTTATTTATTGATAAAGTTTTAATTTCGTTAAGGAATACTAGCCGGAAAGAAATACTGAACTATTTATATTGTTTTAAGACTGTAAAAATTCAAATCATCAGATGCTTAGAAGTTAATAAACTTGCAAAAAAAAAAAAAAAAAAAAAAAACACATTCATCAGCATTACACATGGGCATGTAATACATATATTGTTCATATGCAATTTCTTTTTGTGGTATTAAGAAATAAAAAATAATTATTTGTAAATTTTAAAAAGACGACGACTTTTAACGGTAAGTAAACTTGACAAAGTTACATTAAGTAAACTTAACGTTATTACCACATTTTTAATCTAAAATTATTCCTTAAAGTCTTTTTTTTTTCTGTGACCTGTAAACGGCTGATGTTGATGCTAAATAAATACCCCAAATTAAATTTAGGTAACATTTTAATCTTGCATTTACATTGCCCTCTGACAGAAAATAGGGTAGCAAAATTTAAGTAAAACTATTTTTAAATTTTACTGTGCAACAGCTATACTGTTGTTATAATATTAGGAGTCAAGATTTGAGGATATTTTTTCATTCATAGCGTACCAGAGTGTAAAATGGGGTAACTAAAATTAAGTAAAATTGTGGGGGGTTTTTTTGTGTTTTTATTAAAGGTTTTTTATGGTCAGACTGGAAGTTTTTGCACTACTGCACTGATGAAGCATTCTGGATTAAACGTTGGTAAATACACTACAAATTGTGATATGATACCTTGTAGATCAAACCTGATGATGATATATCCAGTTAATTTTTAAATGAGTTTGTCTGAATGCAGTAGTTATTAAAAAACCTGACATATTAAACAAATTTATTTCCTACGTTATTTATGCCCTTGAAGGGACAGATATTAAGATATTTCATTCAGTTAGTTCTACATTTAATGTTAAATTTTTGTAACAAATTAATTAAACCCAGTGAACATTAAAAAATAAAAATGAAATTCAAACAATATGTTACTTAAACACCCTAAAAACTTATATTCCATTCAAACGAAATCGAAATAAATCTTAGATTTTTTTTGTGTGTGTGTGTGAGGTTTGTATTTTAGATGAGCCTAATCATATGTTTTCACCTACCATAAACATAATACAAAGTCAGCAATACAAATATTTGCAACTTAAATTTAGAAAAAAGTCTAAGATTTATTTCGATTTTGTTTGAACGGTATCTAAGTTTTTAGGGTGTTTAAATATCATATTGTTTGAATTTCATTTTTATTTTTTAATGTTCACTTGGTTTAACTAATTTGTTACAAAAATTTAACATTAAATGTAGAACTAAATAAATGAAATATCTTAATATCTGTCCCTTCTCAGGCTTAAATAATGTAGGAAATAATTTTTTTTTTTTAATTTGTTCGGCAAATTATATTTTTGTTTAATTTTATTATTGCTATTATTTATTTATTCAATAGTATAGTAAATTTTGAAAATAAAATTTAAAATGTAGTTTAATTAGTAATTTAATTACACATTACTTGTCTAATGACCATCCAGCTATTCTAAGTAATTGATTTATTTTTACAATAGAAAATAAATAACTTATTGTTAAAATAATTACCGTTGCACAGGACAGTGATGGGTCAAGATAAAAATTGGAGCTTCTGAGGCCCATTCACAAAATTCCATGCCATAAAAACAAGGGGTTTTTTGTTGTTGTTCTTGTTTGTTTTTTAAGCCTTTGAAATGCGTAATTTGCTAAGTAAAAGAATGTCACCAGAAAACAACTGTAGCAGTAGGACTTTAAAAAGTTAGAATTAATAAATATTTAAGTTTTTGAGTTTAAGTAACTGAATTTGATCTTCCCCCCCCATCCATCCAACACAAAATGGAGGCTCAAGACAAGAAACCTTTAGGGTTATTTCTTACATTTATCTAAATTCTGTCTGTTTTAATGTTGTAATCTTTTGAATTGTTTTTATTTTTTGCAATAGTTTTATTGAAGAAAGCATTTCAAGTCCAGTTTTACTTATTTCAAACCTTCCACAATAGTCCTCCATTTTTTAGTTTAAAAAACTTCCAGTGTAATCCAGTTGAATTAAAAAAAATTAAATTTCAAAAGATTAAAACTGAGTCATTCTTTTTTTCATTGCACAAAAGTAAAGAGAATCTAGTAAGTTTAAAGTTTGCTATTAATTTTTGACAAAGTTTTTTTTATCCACATGTCAATTGCGTACCAATTCAAAATTATTTATACTGTATAAGTAGCAATTTCCAAATAAATTGAATCATAGGATTAATTATTCTCATAAATATTATCAATGTATATAAATAAAATCAGTAATTAATAAAATATTTATGAGAATAATTAATTGTTCAAACTGATTATTAATGCCTTTATTACAAAATCAATATTTTAATTGTTTTTACAAGTCCTTGAAAATTCTGATTATCAAATTAATGAGACAACACAGAGTTCTAGGGAGAAGTTTTAAATATTAAAATGAGTTCAAAATGAAAATGAAACTTACTGTTAAAGATATTAAGCCCTCTGATATACTGTTTTATATGTTAAAAATATAATTAATATTTAGTGTTTTTAACACTTTCTAACATAGTTGAAAAGTGTTTATGAATTCGGTTTGTCTAGCCATCTGTCTGTTCGTACTCTAACTAGCATAAATATAGTCAGATTGTTATGTAATTTGTACAGTAGACTCTTGTAAATCTGCATATTTTTTTAGATGTAAACAGTAAAACTTATTTAAGTTTAATTAATAAAATTCAAGATGGTGCTGAAATAAGCGATAGTCACAACTTTTTACCAATTTTTTGGCTATTACAGTTGATTAATTAATAAATAAATTTTCGCTACATTTGATTTTGATATAAATTATTGTATTTATAGCAAAAATTCGTCATATTGTAATGTAGTTCCTGTACAATATTCGCAATTGTAAACTGTAACCGAATTGTTTGTTTATTTTTCTTTCATTTGTTTTCCCATGTTTCTATTTTTATTTTGTCAATATTACATATGCATTTTAATATGGATTTATTTCCAAAAAAAATCAAGATGCCGCTAATATCAATGGCAATCACGATCTTTTTTCCAAGATATTTTTTAATCAATTAAACTTTTTTGTTTATTAAATAAATCTGAATAAATCTGACAAAATTTTGTTATTTTATGATTATGATTTTTTGATATGACATAGGTTTAAACCGTCAAAAACACAAATATGTAAGTAAACTTAGAAAAAGTGCTGTTAATATAGTATTGTTTTTGTTTAATGATAGTGCAATGTAGTTTTAGTGTTCATTAAATTGTAATCAAATATGAAGTTATAATTTTTTCCTTTGTTTTTGACTAAATTTCCAAGTTATGTGGATTTCTAGTGTGGTTTTTTTTTTGCATACTTGATTGAATATCTTATTTTAAGAAACATATATTTAGCTTTTAATAAATATTTTCTCACCAGCGTTAATTGTTTTATTTATTTTTGCATTTAGTACAAACACAAAAAATAACATTAATGTTAGTGAAGAGAAAATAATTAAATGTAGGGATAAAATCATTAAAATACAATATTGTAAGCCTTTTATCGCAAAATTAATTTTTGTTAGTGACAGTCATCTCTTACACTGATGAAATTATCTTATTTACGGAATATCTCCTGAAATTAGGGGAAAATTAATAATTCACCATACCAGTAGAAAAAAAAAAAAAAAAAAAAGTTAGTTCAAAACCTATTTCAAAAGTGGAAGTATCCTAATACATAATTTTAAAAAAATGCAAATGAAATCGAAAAAGGAAAAACGGCCTATGTGAGTTCGATATTAGCTAGCCAATGCCAATGAAAAAAAACATAGAAATATATAAATACAAACAAAACATTAAAAAAATTCTCCCATAGAATTAACATTATTGAATGGGTGTTTTCATTTTTACTTAAAAAAAAATAATTAAAATGTCTGAAATTTCAAACAAGATATTAAAAGAATCTATAGGATTAACATTAGCGGGTGGGTGTTTTCGCGTCAGTGAAGTAGCCCCTTAAGCAACCCCATCTATAAGAAAATAGTAGGGAGAAAGCAGGAAAACTGGTTTTGTAGCAATAGCAGTACTGTTTTGTACTGGAAGGGAAATATCTTTGGATTTGCTCTGTCTTAAGGAAAGTAAATGTGCTCATTAGATACCAATTGTGACTGATTAGTTTCTGCATCTAGCCATAAAAAAGTGAAAAAAATGTAAACAATTTATTTACCTCTACAAAATTTAGATTAAACCTACATAATTTTAATGATTACAAATAATTAAGGATTTATTAAATGTTCATCATAAAAGCATGCATTATTCAAATAATTAAACATGCAACAATCTATTTCCAGTTTACCATATCCTATGCAAATAGGTTTCAAGAACATCTGTGCAGTTTATACTCCACAGTTTTAATGCATTTATGCATTTTTATTTAGAATTTATTGATTAAAGCCTATCTAACTCTGCTAAATAATTCTTTTGGTATTATTTTATTAAATCTAGGTTTTTGACACGATGGTTTGAACCATGTTTAAACCGTCGCATGTCAAAAACTTGCCAACCCTAATTCTTATCTAAAATAAAAAATACGGCGCAACAGGAGCTTTCGCTCAATACCTGCAACTATAATTGTTGAAGTCATATTGTTTATGTTTATTTTTTTGCGTTTGTTTCGCTTTCAATCTGTAATAATTATTATTTTGTGATTTAGTATGTAATTCTGCTTAATATGGCTGATTCAATATTTCTAATGAAAAAAGACAGGAAAAGAAAACATGTTAGTTTTGCAATAATATAAAAAGTAGAGATCATAAAAAAGCTTGATTCTCTTCTTAAGGCTAATTCTTTATTATTTTACTTATTTTAATAATTTACTTTATTGTAAGCATTCATTATAATTATAATCATTGTAATTCCCAATGCTTAACTACATTTAAATTACTGTTTAAAAAATATAAACAAAACAGTCCATAAAATTCTAAAATCCACACAACCTCTGGTTTTAAGTTGTGCAAACTTGAGGGAGTCTGCTGTATATGTTATTAAGATTTAACATGGTATCCTCCATATTGATAGTAAAGCGTGTAGCATTTATAGTTCGGTAGCAATGAAAATAATTCCATTATGGTTTATGGGGGAGAAATCATGTACAGTATATATTAATGGTGTTACACTATTTCAAACATAATGAAATTGATATGCATCAATTATTAACTAATTAATGAACTAAACATTTTGCATATTTAACTTCTATTTCTAATCTTTTTTACATAAGAAATGTGTCATTTAGTGTATTTATCTTTTCCTCTTTTTTATTTTTATTTATGTATACTTTTTTTCTTTCCAGGAGGGAAATATTGGTCTGCATTGGTCAGCATTTTCTGGGAGTGTGGAAATAAGTTATTTATATTTAGACTATGGCTGTGATATTAATGCTGTAAATGAGCTTGGGGATACTCCACTGTAAGTTTAATTTCTATCTTAATTGAAAAAGATGCTGTAGTTAAATTGTAATAATATAAATGACTTTGTATTTTGAATTATGTAAAGATTGCAAAATTATCCGCTCAGTAATTGTCGTTGAGAAAACTTTACAACATAGCTCGTTAGTTAATTTTAATTAATTAAACAAAGCAGCACAATCCAGTATTCAGGGTTCGCACAGACTTTTTAGACTCCTTGGAAACTCCTTAGAAATGAAAACATTCCCAAGTAGTACTTAGAACTACTTAGATAAGCAAATCACTCCTTAAAAACTCCTTAAATTGTATTGCGGCTTCGGACGCAAGCGATATTGCTGCCGAGGGAAAAAAATCTTGATTGTAAAACGCACGGTAAATCCTTTATGCGTGTCATTTATCTTAATCACAGCATTAATTGGTTAGGATAATCTTATAGCAGGGCTCCCACGAGGTCCGTTTTTCAATTATTAGGTCCGTAAAGCCTGTTTTTCAACACTGTTAACCGATCTTTATTTTAAATTTTATCGATGTTTGGCATTTAACCAAGAAGCTCGGAAAAATTGCATTTTTCGGTAATATGTCCAAAAAAATACCGTCAATCAATCGCGGAAAAAATTCGTAAATTTTGTTAAAGGATCATGAAATAACGCGAATATCTTAAAAGACAGCAAAAAAACGCAAATTTACTCAAAGGGTCATGAAGAAACGCGAATTTCATTAAAAGATCGAGAAAAAAAAAAAGCTGATTTCCTCAAAAGATCGCAAAAAATGAGAATTTCCTAGAAATATCGCGAAAAACATGTGAATTTCCTCAAAAGATCGCAAAAAACACGCAAATTTCGTCAAAGGATCACGAAAAACATGCAGTTTCCATCAAAAAATCGCGAAAAACATGCAGTTTCCATCAAAAAATCGCGAAAAAAAAACATCAATTTTGTCAACCGATAGAAATAAAACGCGAATTCCATTAAAAGATCACAAAAACAAAACGCGAATTTTCCCCAGAAGATCGCGAAAAAATGTAAATTTCCTCTAAAGCGAAACGCACACGAATTTCTTCAAAAGATTGCGAAAAACACCCAAATTATTTCGAAAGATTGCGAGTTTCCTCCAAAGATCGCTAAAAACACACAAATTTCGTAAAAGGATCACGAAAAACACGTGGTTTTCATCAAAAGATTGCGAAAAAACATCAGTTTCGTCAAAGATTGCGAAAAGACACGAATTTCTCCCAGAGGATTTCGTCAAAGGATCGCGAAAAACTCACAAATTTCGTCGAACTTTCACCTTCAAAGAAATCGATTACCACTGTTCTAAAAGAATAAATTCAAAACTTGTTATATTTTTTCTTGTATGTTGCGTTTAGCATTCTTTTTTTTTTTAACCTTTTGAAATTTTCTTTAAGATGTATCATGTATGTGATATACATAATTGAAAGTAATGACCAAAATGGTAATTACTCCTGCTAATTATTAAACGGGAGAGTTATCACGTAAATAGAAGCATCTGCTGACTTTGTCTACCCAGAAACGTGTAAACTGAAGCTGATAAAATAGAGCAATATAAAAATTATCTGCAAAAGAATATTTAAAGAAAAACCAAGTCAAGTTCAAACAAATAACAATTTTATTAAAACATTTAAATAAAACAAATGAGAAATTAAAATCATTAAAATAGAATAAGTCTTTCAGACACATGACATAAGTTCTCTATGACTCTATATCAGCATGCTTGAAACATGAACCGGAGCACCAAAAAGTAAATATATTATTTCAAAGAAATCATATTTTACTTTGATCATAAAAACTGCAATTAAACTTATATAACTAATTTTAAACTTTAATCAAAAACTATTAACTTTATTTAAAACTGATTAAAAGAAAAATAAAGCGTAATTTCAAAAAGGTATTTATCTTAAAAGCAGAATGTAAATTTATTTCAATTAACTATTAAGGAAAATATAAACTTAATCCAGTTCAACTGAGACAACAATATTAATTACTGACGTTTAAGAAAAACAAAATAATTAAGAAAAAGGTTATATTACTTAATTAAATTCAATCTCTCATCTCCTATATAAAAAGATTTCATGTAAAGGCAAGCACAACTTATTATCAACATTAGCTTAACTGAAATCTCCAGATACCATCAACTGCTACTCAAAAGCATACTGAAGACCAGAAGCAAGACATTAACTAAAAGTTAATGTTAAATGGATTATGAACTGCACCAAGCCTAAATGGAAACTCCCTAGCAAAACCGTCTGATAGAGTTCCTAAGAATCACAAATATCTCAACTACAAGTCGTAACAGTTCCGAATACACCGTGCGGGTCTCCGCTGTTGCGTGTGTTTTCGGACAACTTCTATCACAACCTATCAGTAGCATTGAGACGGGAAAACCCTGGTCGCTTGGAAACTATATCATAATCCTATAGCTCATTCCTCCACTTTAAAAGTAAAGTTGGCGAGATTCCAAAAAGTGAAACCAGAATAATATCTGGAACTTAAAAATGTACTCTTAAAAGGAGAGAGAATATTAACTGTAAATAAAAGTCAGACTATTTCAATTAATAGAAATAATAAAAAGAAAAACATTATCTGAAAACATGCAGTAGGCAGCAGGCACACTTCCCAATTCCAATAGACTGAACTTCACAACATGCATGTCTCCAGGCACATCCTTGCGGAATATTAAAAAGCCAAACGTACGGTGACAGTTCGTCTCCATCTTCTATTTACACCCTTGGAAGAAGCCACACCTATGTCGTAATCCATAGCCGCTTTAAACATGACTAAAAGTAACACGTGTAAATATAAAACATTACTTCATAAAAGCGTAGATGTCTAGAAATCAGCACCAGGAAATATTGTAGTTAAAATGTGACCCACTTCATCTTAAAAATAAATGCAGCAATACAAAAACATTTTCTAAAGCGTGAAACATCGTCTTCACCAAGCACCAACACGTGCAAACACAAGACATCGACGAAGCTATTGCTTGGCTAAAGTCCAAGCTATAAATAGTATTTCCCATCCGCCAACAACGCCCCCACGTGACTTCCGATCACCTGGTCAACGTCACACCCGTCGTCTAGCGATCTCGGGAAAACGGACATCGTGATCGGCCGTAGGTAGAGCACGTCATGACGGACAGATCACGCCATTTGCCGATAGCCATCATAACTCCTCAGTCTGTGAGCTGACCTTTCAATACAATGTTGACACCGGCGAAAAACGAAAGTAGAACCTGAATGTCGTAAAACATGTGGTAATGGAGGAAATGTAATGAACAAGCAAAAAGGAACTTATATAAAAGTAAAAATAAGGTAAGATAAGAATATTGTATTTATTGTAAATTTATATTTAAACACTGAAAATAAAGATAAGTAAAAGTGTTTAAATATGAAACTTAAAGTATTGAAACTTAGAAGTCAACAACGCCCCCACGTGACTTCCGATCACCTGGTCAACGTCACACCCGTCGTCTAGCGATCTCGGGAAAACGGACATCGTGATCGGCCGTAGGTAGAGCACGTCATGACGGACAGATCACGCCATTTGCCGATAGCCATCATAACTCCTCAGTCTGTGAGCTGACCTTTCAATACAATGTTGACACCGGCGAAAAACGAAAGTAGAACCTGAATGTCGTAAAACATGTGGTAATGGAGGAAATGTAATGAACAAGCAAAAAGGAACTTATATAAAAGTAAAAATAAGGTAAGATAAGAATATTGTATTTATTGTAAATTTATATTTAAACACTGAAAATAAAGATAAGTAAAAGTGTTTAAATATGAAACTTAAAGTATTGAAACTTAGAAGTAAATGAAAGTATACGAGGGTCACTCTGAAATTTTTGAGATACAACTAGGTTTTTAAAGTTATACTTACAAAATTTTAGGTGTGTTCAAAGTAGTCTCCTCCAGCATCAATGCACTTTTGTAGACGAATTTTCCACAGATTAAATGCCTTTATCCATTCATTTCTTGGAATAGATGAAAAAAATACATTTATAGCCACATCAATCTCTTCTTCTGAATGAAAACGACGTCCACGTAAGTTCTTTTTTAGATTAAAGAATAATCAAAAGTCACACATAGCTAGATCAGGTGAATACGGGGGATGTTCTATCACTTTAATTCGTTTTTGTTTAAGAAACTCAACTGTTAATCCAGCTGTATGTGAAGATGCATTGTCATGGTGAAGCATTAGTCCCATAACATTCACTTCTTGTGGAATTTCTAGAAGACGTTTAGTGGTATACCAGTTTGCTGTTACTGTCTTCTGTCCTTCCAACTTGATGGCTTTGACCAATCCCGTACTTCTGATGAAAACGGCATACATCACTTTTTTCAGTGAATGTTGTCTTTTCACCATTGTCGGCGTGGGATCATCTTCAAAGACCCATACTTTGCTTTCTTGACGTGTTGGAACGTCAAAAAACGGTATGTACGTTTCATCACCCGTTACAATTTTAGAAATGATGTGGTGGCTACCATCATTTAGTAATTTAAGAGTTTCTTTACTGATTCTGACACGCTCCTCTTTTTGGTGCTCAGTTAGATTATGGGGAACCCAGCGGCAAACTACTTTTTTCATATGCAATTCTTCATGAATAATTTTGTGTATGGCTGCGGATTCAATGTTAAGTTCCTTCTGTATCATTTGATAGGTACAGCGATTATCATCCATTAACATTTTTCGTATGGCAGGCACATTATCTGGGATTACTGCCGACGGCGGCCTTCCTTCATCCTGAAGAAAATTGCGGCCTCTGCTAAATTCTTTAAACTATCTGAATACAGTAGCACGAGCTGGAGATTCATCACCAAATGCTAATTTCAACCGGTAAACGCATTCTTCTTGATTTAATCCTGCTGTAAAATCGTAAAAAATCATAGCGCGAAAATGCTCTCGCGTCAACTCCATTTTCTCTTCTGTTTAAAATTTATTCTACACTAAACAAGTTGAAGTAAATCAGTAAAAAATCGTCTGCTGTGTTAAAATACTTTGTATTTTAAAATTAAACCGTTATTTTTATTTTGTAAATTCTCGTCTGTGCGTATCTCAATAATTTCAGAGTAACCCTCGTATAACCAGAGTTTATTTAGAAATAAATGCAAACTTAAATAGGAAAGATTAAATGGAGTTTAATGTAGATATAGGTTGAATAGAAAAGTCAAATGAGATGGTAATTGGAATAACAAGAATAAAAGGGAAAAATGTATATTTTTTCTGTCAATAATAAGTGTTTGCGGTTTGACTAATCTCTCTTTATATGACCATTGACTGCTGCATAAAAAAGTTGATTGTCTATTTTGTATTTAAACTTACGAAATCAGTAAGCGTGAATACTGTGCAATTTCAGCACTAACAATTAGATTCTAATAGAATAAAATTTGTTTTTGTCTCCAAATTGGGTATTAAAAATTGGAGTGTGCATACCACATAGCAATGCAGCACATAAAAGCAACAACAACAACAAATGGCAAATCCTTAAAATTTTTTGGACTCCTTGTATTTTTTCGGTACTCCTTGGATTTTTTCTTCCCAACTCTGTATGAACCCTGAATTGTTAAACAAAATAATAATAATTAAATTTTGAAAGATATTTATTTATGAAATAAATAAATTAAATTGAAAAAAACCCAATAGCTTTTCTATATTAAATTTAATAATTACTATAATGGCTATATAAAGAAATAAATATATGTATATAGGTATTATTTTGTTTGTAAAAATATAAGGATTACGAATGTCGAATTTATTTTGTAATAAGATCAATAATTAGAATTTTTATAATATTTTATATGTATGTAAATAGTGTAACACAAACTCCCAAATACTCCAGACAATTAAAGACAATAAAATGCACCATGGACGCCATATTGCGACAAGAGAAGAATAGCATCTGTCACAAAAATTTACAATGCTCTTAGCATGAAATTTATGACTGACAAGGGTAAATTTATTGGACCTCAATGTGTGCGGTAACTATCCCACATGAAGTCATAATAAAATTACTTATGCGAAGAGGAAGCAAGGAATCTAGGCGAGGGACGCCCAAGATTTGGATGAACACAAACCACATTTAAGAAATGAAAAGTACCAATGAGGAAGCGAGATGGAGCAACAAATGGGAGAATTGATACAATAAACTCCCTCAAATCTGCACAGCTTGGGACCAGAGGTTGTGCGGATTTTAGAATTTTGCAGATTTCTGGTATTTGCTTTGTACACTTTTTAAATGGTAATTTGAATGTAATAATGCAATCAAAATTATAAGAATCCTTGCAATATAGTAAAATATTAAAATAATCAAGTAAAGTAATAAACTAAATTGATAAGAAGTAAGATAATTTTAAAACCAATTAAATTATTAAAAGTAAAGGTGAAGTAAATAATTAATAATGTATAATTAAATCTGCATAATAAAGCTAAATTTTCCTTGAATTATTGAATGAAATTTGCCTCATAATGGTACCCTATTAATTCACATCAAAATCATAAAGTAAGGAAGTTTTATTTCAGGTTTAGCCAGTCTTAATAACCAAAAAATCTCGATTAATACATAAAAAGATTTGGTAAAAAGATTGTGACTGCCAAAGATATCAGCAAAATCTTTAATTATTTATTTTTTTTTTTTTTTTTCAGAAATAAATTGTACTTCCTTCATGAAAAACCATGAGTTCAATTATATTAAATTATAGAGAATTACCTTAAAATACATACGGAATGATATAAAAACTAAAAAATTCCGTAATTTTGCTCCTACATCTGAACTGAAAGTTTAATTTTTTACATCTGTGATGATGTGTGGATTTCAGGCATTTGCAGATTTTAGGTTGCGGATTTGAGGGAGTCTACTGTATTGTTTTAAATAAGCCCTCCCACAATTGGGTACCGAGTAAGACACTTTTCAAAAAATATTATTAAGTAAAAAAACTTGCTCTACAGAATGTACTGGTTCTCATAAGTCCCAAAACTCAATGTAATTATGCTATTTTTCATAAGCCTGGAAATTCTTGCGCAACCTGACACAGAATTGTCCAGATAAAAATATTCTGCTATAATTCCATTGCTTTTAAATCATGATGACGAAGTTCATTAAAGATGAAACTTTGTATAAACTCTTCAAGACCGAATGAAATTCAGAATTCCAAGATGACCGGACGGAAATTACTGTCTGAAGTTTTGCGAATTATGAAAATTTTTGGAAGACTCGTTAGCGACTGATATTAGACTCTCAACAAAGCGCTGTCAGTGACTTTGATTATGTGTGATTGACCAATGCTAATACCTAAAAAGAGACTATTATAAACTTTTGTGTTCCACCGGACTATCAATTAATGAATCACCTGAACTTTTAAATAAGCCCTAGATGATTATCAAGCGCTATCTGGTAAAGTATTTGGTGAGAAAATTTTTAATTACTTTCAATATATGGCCATCATTATTTATTTTGCATATTATAATGTGTATCTGAATAATTTCAATTGCTTAAATCTTATATTCAAAATTTGAAAAGAATATATTATTAACCTCAATAAGCATTAAAGAATTATAATCAGAATAATGTTTAAATGTGGAGTTAGTAATTATTTTGGCTAAGTAGCTTATATATATTTTTTTTTTTATGGATTCGTGCTGTGAGATTTTCAGACCTGCCAACTGCTACGAAAAAATCGTAGTTGCTACGATTTGGACCTATAAACTACGATGCTACGAAAATCGGTCTTAAACTACGATTTTTGTGCAAAAAACACAAACGCATTTTTTGTTTCTAGTTGCGATTTTTATCCCGCACAGCATATTTTTCAGGAGGGATTCTATTGCGAAATTTCCAAAATTTCAAAGTATTCATTTCCGAAAGTTTTAAAAAATTGGCCATTAGTTCGAAAATTCGGATATTGTGATAGAATCGTGATAGAAAAATGTGAATTACGATTGCTGAAAAATTGTGAATATCCTGAAATGATTGCAGGAAAAAAATCCCGAATTTCGTCAAAATTTACTGCACTGAGCTAAAAAAAAATGGAACCAGGCTCCTTTTACAAATGTAGAAAAAAAAAAACGCTGTGAAACGAAAAGAAACTTTAAATATCATATAAAAAATTTCAAAGGAAAAAATTTACTATATTGAGTTGAAAGACTGAAACCTTATTCCTTTTACGAATGTCAAAAGATGGCTGTGTAACACGAAAAACCAACCAACCAACCTCCAGATTAATTTAAATTTTGTGTGCTACGATTTCTCATTTTCAAAGGTTGGCAGGTCTGGATTTTAATGAGAACGGATAATTAAAATTTATCTGTACATTAGATATAAAAAAATTATTATATTTTGGAATTGAATAAGCTGATTATAATTTGAAAATAATGTTGAACCAAAAGAATAAATATTTGGAACATGAATATTATGTGTTTGTAAATAAAATTTAATTGTATATATGTACTTTATGTCTTTTCTTAGATTTTTTCTTTATTCTTTTCTTTTCAGATGTTCATTAAATTTATGATTCTTGAGAATTTAAATTTAGACAATATTAAATTAGATATTTGATTGAGCAACCTTCCAATCCTTAATTACAATTTGGAACATTAAAGAAGTTGTTCCTGTGTTGTTGCCAATTTAATTTATTCCAAATCTCATCTCCTCCTATTTTATTAATTAATATTATCCCATATGTTCTTTCACAACACAGAACAGAATAATATTTTCTATCATTGTACTAATCACTACACTGTTGCGTGACCTTATATGGAGGTGTCAGTTTCGTCACCACAGTAATGACCCACATTTATTATGAAAACTTTTCTTCATCTGTTTTCTCTGCAGAATTTTTGCTTAAAAGATATGATTCTGATTACTTTAGCTTTTGCTGCCATTAACATTTTTTTTTATTTTATATATTAATTGACTTAAAAGAGAAATAGGGTTTAAGAGTAATTGTGTATTTGAAACATCATGTTTCAATAAATTATCTTAAATTTGATTTAATTTTCCATTTATTATTATTGTTGTTCTTTTTTTTTTTTTTTTTTTTTTTTTTTCAACAAATTTGTCCTATTTTTCCTTTTTTAAAAAAAAAAAAAAAAAAAAAAAAAAAAGGTGCTTTGGCTCTGAACAAGCGGGTGTTTTCACATGAGTGAAGTAGTCTGTTAATAAAACTCAACTAACCAGAATAAAACTAGCATGTTACTGTTTTAAAGTTTCTAGATAACCTTTCCAACTTAAAAAAACAGAAGCAGCACACAAATGCTTATTAGAATGCTGAATAAATTATCAGAAAAGCGACTCCATATGCAGTGCTTCTGCTTTCCCCCCCCCCCCCCCCCCCTTCTTTTTTTTCTCAACGGAAGCTTTTAGAAGATCTAAACTAGCTCTAAGTTGGTTTATAGTTATGATTTGTACTTTTTTTTTTACATTTGATATTGTTTTAGCATAAAATATTTCAAATTTATCTTATATTTAAGTAAAACTGAAAATAACGGCTCACAAGCCACCAGTAAGTGTTAAACTTTGAAATGAGGCAATTAAAAATTTTGCCAAACAGACCAACTAGTTTTTTTTTTTTTTTTTTTTTTTTTTTTTCCCAAATAATAATTTTTATCTATTAGATTTAAATTTTTTTTAAAGTATCTTCTATTCTTCTATATGTTGCTTCTCCAGTTTTCAAATGTTGATAATGTATCTTTCACGTATCTATGGAAGTATTCAGACTGATCAGTAGATGGCTACTAAATAAAAGATAACCATTAGCCAGAAACTGGCAACTAAAAAGATCTCATCTGCTGGCCAATAACTATTAACAAAAATTATTATTTTCAGTTGTATAAATTGGAACTGTTCATTTTAGTTAACTTATTGTTATCAGTTATTATTTGATCTTGTATAATCAATATATAAAAATTATGTAGCTGAGCACATTTGCATGTTCTTATTTAACAGTTTCTATTTTACAGCCACATTGCTGCTAGACAAGACAGTTTTCCTTGTGTCACGTGAGTTTTCATTTTAAAATATCTTTTTAATTTAAAAGTGTTTTTAATGATGCAGTATTTATTCAAAAGTTTCAAATTGGAAATGTACATAATGAAAGTGATTATTAATCAAATAGCTTAAAGTTGTGTATAAGGTAGATAACTGAATTGAAAGTGATTTAAGTACTGGAAGTGTGATAACAGATCATGTTGTGTAGATATTGTAGGGGATGTCAGGCAACTGACCCAACAATGGTTGACCCACTCAAGTTGTTTTTACTTTCTTCTATCTTTACAAGAAGAAAGTATTGGATTCATGAAAATTTTCGAATTTCAGTTTTTGACAGATTTACACATTTTAGGTGTCAGATAACCATAAAAACAAGTTTTTACAAAATGTCTGTCTGTCTGTGTGTATATGACACAAATTTTGTGGCCGCTCTATCGCAAGAACTAATGAACAGAATTTAATAAAACATTAGATTCAGTTAGTCCTTGATATAAACTGGTGCTGATTACTTTTTGGTGTAAATCGCACAACAGGTGGCACTGCTATGCTGCCTTTTTCATGATTTCCGCAATGGCTCTATCTCAAGAACAAATGCACAGAATTTTATAAAACTTAAGATTTTTGTTAGTCCTTCATATAATTTGGTGCTGATTACTTTTCAGTGTAAATCGCCCAACAGGTGGCTCTGTCATGTGGCATTATTTATGATTAATCGCAGTAGCTCTATCTCAAGAACTAATGCCCGAATTTTCACCAAACTTAAGATTCAGTTAGTCCCTGATATAAGTTAGCGCTGTTTAGTTTTTAGTGCAAATCACCTGACAGGTAGCGGTGCTAGGCTGCATTTATCACGATTTCCATAAAAACTGTATCTCAAGGATTAATGCATGAATTTTCATCAAACTTTAGATTCAGTTAGTCCCTCATATAAATTGGTCCTGATTAGTGTTTGGAGTAAATCGACCAACAGGTGACGCTGCTATGTATATTTTTTACGATTTACGCAATAGTTCTACCTCAAAAACTAATGCACTGATTTTCACCAAACTTCATATTCAGCTACAACTTGACATAAGTAGTTTGCCGATTAGATTTTGATGTAAATCACCTAACCGGTGGCACTATTATACCTAACATGCTTTATTTTTCAGGAAATATTAACATGTATGAGATAGAAGAAAGTTTTGGGATTGCCACATCTGACTAGTTTCACTTGGCATTACAATGAGAGAGCAGTAAATATATGCCCCTTTTGCATAATGGATGCTCATATTTCTTGCGTAAAATCCTCCAATGTTTTTTCATCACAGTTCCCAAATACCTGGATAAAAAAAAAAAAAAAAAAAAAAAAAAACTGAACTCTGTGGATAGCATATAAAATGAAAATTGTTGAAAATGAGAATCACTATCAAGCTGAATCTTAGCTGTCTGCCAGCAGGATCCTTGTGACCATATTCTGGGATTTTAAAGGCATTTTGTTTATTGAAATTTTTCAAGATCATTGTATGCTATCAATTCAGTCTGCATTGATACCAGCTGTCTGAAATGACGAAACTTGGATATTAGCAAAAAAGATGGGGATGTCACATCATGAATATTATCCTCTTATGTGACAACTTTCAACCTCATATGGCAGTTTTAAGGTAAACTTGCAGAAAAATCTGAAAACCTTGCAGAAAAACTTGATTAAAGAAAAATTTGCAGAAATGCACTGGCTAACTTTGGAACATCTTGCCATTGGATCGAAGACCACTGCTTCTAACACGGCAAAAAGAGGTTATCCTCTTTGATTAGTCATTCTCATATGGTTGCCTTTTTAACTGTGTCTGTTGCTCATATATGCAGGTACATATTGTATGAATAGTTGTTCACATGTTTGTTTTTGTATAGATTTAGAAACATAATTTGCCATAAATATAACTAAATGAATGCATTATATTTTGTAAGATTATATTTGGCTTTTTAATCTGGAAGTTTAAACAATGAGTTCAATGAACAATAAAAGAATAGTATGGACTTATAATTTCAGGCCTTTGACTTTATAATTAAAATACAGTAATCCCTTAACATCTGTGGATTTAACATTCACGAGTTTTGATTATTTGCAAGATAAAAAAATGAAGAACATTTCAACATTCGGAAATACTTAACTCTGTTATTCATGAATTTTGTTTTGTAAAGAATATTTTTTTACAAAGTAAACTCGCTTTATTTTACCAATTCCATAAACTATTAGATAGCTGCATTGTGCCATGCAGCCAAAGTTTCAAGAATTTCAGCCCTTGTATTGGGGCAAAATATAGGTCAATAATCCCGAAAAACCCGAAACATGACTTGATGCTAAAATAAAAAAAAAATCCTAAATTTTCTAATATTTAACATTTTTATTGCAAGTAAAAATGCTTCTGCAAAAATTGTAAGAAAAATTTTAAAGTTTCAAAAACAACTTTTTCAGAAACAATAAAATCTGATTCTTCACTAGTGAGGAGTCTTAAATTTAAAATAGAAATCGAGGCCACAACTTTTACTTACATGGAAATTTATAAACAAAAGATATGTTCTGTCAAACAGTTGCTCATACTAAATTTTTTTCACCATCAACTAGCAAATAAATTCTGTACAATATGTTTATAATTATTCAAATTTATTTTGAAGCATGTACTTTTAATAAATAATGCTTAATAAATATACTCTTTGAATTTCAATTATGCAGAGTTTCCCCCAGGTTTAAAAAAGGGCAGGGTGCTGCTTGTGGGAAAAGGGCCCTTTTGGATTCCGTAAGGCATGTTTTGGATTTTTAAGGGCATTTCTTGAAAATTTTAAAGACATTCTTTTGATTTTTAAAACTACTTTTTAATATTTAACAGACAGAACACTATTTTAAAGACAGCAATGAGTCAATTTTTACTGTACAAGTAATTTTTTTGATAAACAAAGGAGTAAAGGCACTTTTTTTAGGTGGGGGCAATAAGGGAGCTAATTTTTTAAAGAGGGGTGCTATTTTGTAAACCTAAAGGCAGACAGGGTGCCGCACCCTCCTGAAACTGTCTGGGGGAAACTCTGAATTATGCTTTTCCATTTTAAAAAAATTATAAATTCTGACCCACTTTTATGCATGAGAAAATAGTCTCAACATTCGCGATTTTAATAATTGTGGAGGTTTCCATGCACCTAACCCTCGCAAATGTTAAGGGATTACTGTACATTAATATTCGTTAAATAAACCAATATTTCAGATCTTGTATGACACGTTTAATCAATCTTCAAATAATTATAAATCATACCAGCAGTAAATATAGAGGTAATCAAAATTTTATAGCCATTTAAAGTAAATCATCTAATTTAAAAGAACTTGTGATTTGATTTATACATTTAAAGTGTATTTTTCTCCCCTAAATATTGATATTGTTTGGCTTTTGTTTTTTAGGCTATTTCTGTCAAGAGGGGCTGATGTTACTATTGTGAACAAAGCAGAAAAAATTCCTGCAGAGGTAAGCTTGTTTAAAATTTTAATAGCTTTTGGTAGAATGAAAATGAATTGACTTATAGCTTAAAACTTTTAAGTAAAGTTCCTGTATTTAAATTATTCAACAAATAATGTTACATCTCTTTATAGCTCCCCCCCCCCCCCCCTCCCACACCCATATTAAAAAATATACTATATTTTTCTGTTCTTAGTAAATTTAAGAACATAAAATAAACAGTTGAAATATACTTAAAGTTTGAAAATGTTTTTGTTAATTGGATTAAACTAGAAATTTACTGAACATAATAAGACTGTAATCATTTTTTTAATTATTAGATTAGTTTAAGGTAATTAAATTCTGTAGTAAATCTATTAATTATATACAGGGCTGCAAAAAAGAACTCAAGTACCTTTCCAACTGTGAATGGTATTTGCAAAAATTAGATTTTCCAATGTATTATGCATTTTCTAAATATTTTACTTAAAATATCTTCATTCACCTTATTAAACTTTGAAGTTTTGTTGCAGTATTCTGGAAGCATTGGAAAGTGCCCCATTATCTATGCTTGAAGCATCATTCCCCCCCCCCCCCCTGTGAAGGCGCCTACCTTCACATATTAATATTAAGACCTTTCCTCTTTCCCCCCTTTAAAATTACATTTTTTTGAATTCTTAAATTTAATTATCTGTCTGCTTTCGGATTCAATCTGTTTTTAGCGCTCTTTTCCCTTCATAAATTAAGCATTCAATTCTCTGTCTCTTTAATATTTTAACCGCAGCGCACTGCAGTTAAAAGAAAAGAAATCATTTCCTTTTCTCGCCTAATAACTGGATTCTAATTTTCATCCTTCTGCCTTAGTTTGATGATATGCAGAAATTAATCAGACATATTACTTCTACATTTTTAGCCGTTGGTCCAGATGTTAGATAGATGTGTCATTTCAGTTATTAACCCTGTCTTTATTTTGTTTTTGTTTTTTTTAACGTACTCTTTCGGCCGCTTCAATCCCATGAGAACTTTAGCAACCCCTATAGGATGCCTTTCGCGGTTTAAAGCTAGAATTCCTACACAGCCATTGGCGTTAAATATTTCTTATTAATCTTTTACATTCCCCATTCGATTTCAATTATTGTACTTTGACCACATGTCTCTCTCTCTCTTTAATCTCGCCATATAGTGTATATATTTGGCGAAATTGTGTATGTAAGCTTGCCAACACTCCAGATTTCGAAAAAGTGTATTTTTGAATCAGACTAGCTTCTGAACTCGCATGATGTGAATAAAAAAATTGTAACTCTTCGCTCCCTTCTCCAACATTGGCCGTGTAATTCTCGGCGGTGGTGGAAACGATACCGGTGCACAATAAAGACCTTCAGAAAATTTCTACCTTTTATTATCTCAGCATTCCCCTGCCTTCTTCTTAAAATAATTAACAATTGATTTTTTTACCTTAGAGTCGGTATTGAAGCTTAGCCAAATGAACCACCTGTGCAACAACAAATAACTACTTTACAAATACTGGACAACTCCTTTACAAATACTTGGTGCTTAAGGCCGGCATTGCCGAGGTTACATTTGGAGAAGCGGAGCACGTGATATATATATATTTCTTATTCAAAATAATTACTAATACTGGATTATTACAAAAAAACTGTTCAATTTCTTTAACAAAAAAACTGCAAAATTCATGGACTATCAATTATGGACTATGTTCATTACAGTGGCTGTTTGCACGCTTATCTAGCCTGAAATGTCCACCACCCCGGTACTGAGACGCAATAATTATGACACCTGTAGTACCCGATTAGCCAGTTTGATCTTTGAGTGTGCTATCCAAAACAGATGTCTGAAACTATTTACTGCTATTCCAGAACATAGGTTCAGTGAATGTTGCCTGCTATACAAAAAAAAAAGAAAAAAAACTGGTTCCCGTGATCCTGAATTAAGGTGAAAATGAAAGACGCCCTCGTACAGCACTGTACCGCAGATTTCCTGGTGGTCATCGGAAAATCCATGCATCCCCTTGCCGGGGGATTCCGTCACAAAGTCCGCCAAACACCTCCTCTTTATTCCCAGCAAGAAGAGAAAGGAATAAATTATCATTCACGATGACTCAAAGTATATTTTTCTCTCGCCGCCGAAGCAAGATTTTTGTTTTTTTTGTGTGTGTTGGATGGATGCGCCGTTTTACAAACTTTCAGTAGTCGCAGCCTTTTTAATTATTCATCGCTTCTGTGAGTTGTGTTTTGAGACATCTGCAAATGAACGTGTGAATTTAAGCAACTGATTGATTTCACAAAATTAACATGAACGTTGATTGCTAAAGAAAAAAAACTTTAAATACAAGTAAAATTCACTGGGGGCGCACACAAAATAAATAATTTTCCCTTCTCTATAAAAATATAATATAAGGTGAAAACACAAGAAATTATTTACAAAAAAAAAAAAAAAAAAAAAAATCATTTTTCTTGTCTTTAGTATAACAGGTAAGCTATTCTTTTTTTCCTTTTACAGTATTCAAGTCATGTTACTCCCATAACTACATTTTATGGCTCCTATGATATAGAGGCATGCTAAATTTAAGTAATTTAAAGTGGTATGAACTCTGGACAAATACATCATATAATTCTTTTAAAAAAAGGGCCAATGAAAAGAAATTTGAAATATTACTTTTGGTTCTTGTACCTGTATTTCCTTTAAGGTATAAAATTTGATAGTTAGATGGCAAGTTTTATATATATTTACAGTGTAAATTGTAAAGTATTTTTTTTTTTCTTTCTTGCACTTTTAAAGGTAATGTTTGCTCTCTCCTTACCAGTTTTGTGCTTGTGCTAAAGGCAGAATTATACTTTTATGTTGATTCCTAAGTAATACAGTATAGATACTGTGTGATTAAATTTTTTTTTTGCTACCTTTTAACAGTGGATATTGAAAATATTAAAGTATTTCAAATAATGATGTTTTAGTTACGGGGATTGATTTTGCTATATATATATTGAGATAAAAAAAAAAATATGTAAAAAAAAAATCCTCATGACTGGATTATATTGCTCTTTTAATATATATCTATATATATAAGTTTTGATGGCTTCTTACTAAAAATTAAGCATTTATTTTTATTAGTAACATGCTAAGATTTTGTATGTCTAGGGATGCACTTCATATCTAGTTCAGTTTCAAAGTTTTTTAATTTAGATAAAAGATTGTCCAAAATATTTTTTTCTTTCTTTTCACATTTCCGATTCTTATTTAATTCATTATATATATTTTTCGGTGTGACACAATGTTGCAATTCTGAGATGAGATGTTGTTTTTCTTATCTCTATTGGCCTAGGATTGCTGAACATGGTTGCTCTCGCTTAATTTCTTACATCTTGGCGCTGGTCGCAATTTTTCCCTATTAGACATGCGTCTGCAACAAATATGTGCCACATTGCATTTTATATAAAAATGTTATCTATTATGATCACAGACAAAGTTTTTATTATTTTGGTTCGGGTACTTTTAAAACTCAGCAATCCTGTTGTAATCAGGCAGTCTTCCCAATGATGGTGAAAACCTTGTTAGATAAAAAAAAGGGGGCATGGTGTATAAAAAAAAGATAATTAAAATAACTTAAGGTAATTTTTCCACAGAGCTTAATGTAATTTTGACACAAAAAATGAGGTAAAAAAATGAAAAAGCTTAAACTGGTACTGGACTGATATTATTTTTGATTTTTTTTTCTTCTTACTTGTTGTGCTTAATATGTTTCTTGCTGTAGCACTTCCTACAGGTAATTTCTTTTTATATATAACATTTTATATGTTTTTTTATGTGTATATTATATGTTTTTTTTATGTGTATATTATACGTTTTGTCAGTCATCCATACCAATAAGATATGAAACTTTTAATACTCTAGATTACTATAAATATAGGTCTTGCAACTTTTATACTTAAGGATAAGCACTAGTGACATATATAAAAAAAAGAGAGAGGATGGGTAACCAGTGAGAGGACCAGTAATGGCAGTTAAATTTTCTCAGTATTTAATCTTTTTCAGCTGGTTGCTACTAATTTGAGAAAATTACATTTGCGATCTAGACAGTACACTGTTCTGTTTATATACATCTCTCATAGTCCAATTTACACGGATTTTATACATTTTTATTCACGTCTCATTAATTTATTTCTATAGCATAAGTTAGGCTCCTTCGTTTTAAAATATAGCTCGAGTCATCATATCTTAAATTTTTTTTTCATAAAAAAAAAATCTCTTTTTCCTTTTGATTTCTATTTCTACTTTATAAAATTTTTTATAACATGAGTCGTAAACATTTTATGCATGTGTTAGATATCAGTATGCTTGTTACTGCATACACACACAATTTACACGCACACTACAATTTACACGCACACTACATTTTACATGTGATTATATTACTTGAGGTAAATTTTTAATTCTTGTTTCCTGTGTTGTGTAAGTGCTTTTTTTGTTCATTGCGCTATGATCCGGAAATAGCCCAATGATTAAAGGTGTATGTTTCAGTTTTGGCTAAGTGGATCGGCCGTCCACTTTCTCAAAAGTGGAATATGTTACTTACATGATACAAATGTTCAATACCTCACATTAATTTACAAGACGTTCGCGCTTTTTTATTTTTTTAAATGCATAATGACGTATCTCTCATACTATTTGATACTCCGTTCATGATTTTTTTCCCCACTCTAGCTTACTATGGGCAGATAGTGAAGTTAGATGTTTGTCTGCATCATTTTTTTTAATCTCATGTACACATTTTTATGATTTCAAGTTTAACCTGGTACTACACACACACACATATTTACATTTGCACTTCATATGGTCTTGTTTTGTAATAATTTTATGACACTCACCTTGGTTAAACATGGTCACGATTCTGTGTGCTTGTACATTTTTTTTTACATACTTTCTCAACATTAGTGTACATTTTCACAAATACATAGTTTTCACTATTTTAAAGTTAGCGTATTTTTTGTTGCCTTGACATTTTTTTTATTTTCGGATTGTTACTGTTTTTTTTTTTACATAATGTACTTCAATGCAATATTTGCACATGCATCTTAAATTTACATGCATGAGTTAATTTCTAGCTAGTATTTTTTACACATTGGTTAATTTTGTTGTTTACGCACGGCTGGTGACTCGTTGCTATTTTATTTATAACATAAGGTGTTTTATTATAACTGACATGATATTTGATATCGTTGAAAATGCTGTTTTTATAAAATTTATTCAAATGCATAATGTGAGTTGTTATGTACACTTTATTTTATTTTTTTTTTTAAAAGCTATTCACATATAGTCATTAAACTAAATCTTTGGTATTTTCTCACATTTTATTTTTTTAATTAGTGAGTTATAGTCTCACAAGTGTCTTGTGACGGATACATACACTCATAGATCATAAAGTATAACGATTGGTATTTTGCTATTCGTTTTTTTTTTCTCTTTTCCAACCCTTTACTTGGAACATGTTTGGCTTGGCATAACTGCTGCAGTTTAGCGTAGAGTTATGCAATCTGTCGTGCACTCGTACATTTTATGCACGCTTCTTTTAACTTCATACAGAAATAACTCTCGCAAATACAACTTTATTTTAATTTTAACCCTTTGTTAACCATTTATGCAACTTTTTTTTCTTTTCACAAGTAGTTCATGTGTTGGATATTTATTTATGTTACACAAAATTTGCTCATTTAGAATACAATTTTGTTCATTCATATACATACATTACACTAGTTCATGTGTTGATTTACATATTTTGTTCATTTGCTTTTACACATTGTACTTTGCTTACGATCTGTTCGACAGTATTCTTTTTTTTTTTTTTTCTCACAAGTAGTTCATTGAGTAATACACACTGGCTGGTTTAGAGTATAACCAGAGTTTTCACACATTACACGGAGTTCATTGCCTTTATTAACCATTATTCATTACATTTTGGTGATTAATTCACTAATTATGTAATTGAATCTCACTCGTGTGTTAGTGTTTTGGGTTATCACACACATACTGTCTGTATATTTTGTTAGCAAATGCATAAAAAAACGTTAGTTCATTGAGACATTATTACAGGTAGTTCATGTGGAATTATACAATTTGGTCATGTGTTTACTTACACGTTGTGTATGCTTGCGTACACACTTGTTCATGTGTTTTTTCATTTAGTTCATGAGTTTGAGGTTTCTTTTTCCCCTCCCTTCACACACATACAGTTTTTTTTCCTGTTACTTTTCTATCTTTTAAACTTTACACCATGTTTCGATATTAAAATGTTCTATCAGTTTTTTTTTTTTTTTTTTTAATTTTAACAGAGTTGTTTTTATTTATTTTATGTGTTTGCATAATGTCATAACATATCAATGACACCATCACTTTGTCTATGTACAAAGATTTTAAAGTTACTAGGTGTTATCCGTCACATGACATGTTAAATTACACACACATTTCGAATCTGTTTACTTTTAACATGTAACATTTTTTTAACATTTTCATAAGATACTTCTTACTTGAAGGTGGCAGATCGAGTAAGGTATCTGGTTACACTATATTAAATCGTATGCAATTTCTTAGTAAATGTTTTTATTATTTTTACCAGGTGTTAAATTTTAATAAATACACAGAAGGTCTATACATGAAAATTCAGCCAAACTAAAACCTTTGCATTATTCTCATTTTTCTTCTCCTCGTAAATTTATTTACTGAATTTGAGTCTCATTGGATGTCGGGTGAGAATTTTTTTCGCACGCATGTGTCATGATTCTAAGGAAGTTTTTTTTTTTGGTGAACAACACTTCTTTTTCGATATTTTGCAAGAGACAGTTTATCTTTTGCGGTAACACTCCTTTTTCTTTTTTTTTTTTTTTTTTTTTTTTTGTTTATTTAACTTAAAGGTATGGATCCTATCAATTTTACACTGATGCGTTTTGAGTAGATATATATATATATATATTTATTTTTATTTTTTTTCAACGAATGCTGCAATATCTTATGAAGTTTACAGTAAAAAAAAAATTAAATTTAACCCTTTGGTAGCGCTTTTTTTAAAATACGGTACACTTTTTTTTTTCTCTTCAGTTACATTTTGCTGTTTGGTGCTTGGTGCATGTACAGAATTTTTGTTCATAGTTAACACACACAGTAGTTCATAGTTTATCTTAGTTCATAGACAAAACCCTTACACGAGTTCATAGCTTTGTCAATTCTTTGCGTGCATCAGGGACTAATTGTCACTGTTTTTACAACTGATTTTCAACACACGCATTTTACTTCATTGATACATTTCTTTGGTTCAGTGTCATTTTTTTTTCACTTGAGGTCACTGTGATGCACTTCTATTGTTCATTTGTATACTAGCACACGTTTGTTATTTTTTTATGCTAGATATTTAAAAAAAAAGGGTTTCTTTTTTTGGTAACTTTACAGGATTACACTTTACTTTTTTTTTCATTCGGTACCTTTCTTGGCTATTCAAGGTATTTCACGTGATAAGATACTTTTCTTATGCACGATTTTCCAATCACTCAGTACACAGGTGTGCATTACTTTTTTTGGTTTTTGTTATGCTCATTGACACATGTGGTTTATTACTGGTATATACCAGTCGTAACATCTAACGGTGTTATTTATGACTACATTCACACACACACACACACATACTTTTGTGTCACCTGTTGTATAATGCTTATTAAATTTCATTAAATTTAATGTAAATCTTTTTACCATTTTTTTTCAAGGGGTACTTTCTCTGGAAAGTTCTTACTACCTCTTGTTTATACCTTATAGGAGTGCAATATGTTTTAAAATTCACTTTACTTAAATTAGGTTCTCAGTAAAACACATTCAGTCCTTGTTTACTAGATAACACTATGGCAACTTTAAATTTTCAACAAATAATTTAACCCCATCTTCCTCTCCTTTTACTAGTTATATCACTTTTAAAAACTTGAAATGTCACAAATTGTGCTGAAAATGAACAATTTTTATATTTACTATATTATGAAATGTTTTGTCTTTATATACAGTTCATGTCTCAAAAAAAAATAATTTTATAAGTTGGAGCATAACCAACTTTTGTAGCAATTGTGGAAATTGCTCTTGCTTGCAGTGAAAGTTCAAGCAATTTATATATTAAAATCTTCTGGAACTTTATATAAAAAAATAATGGTGTGCACACGTTATAAAAAAAATTTAAAAAACAGCTGTCCAGAAGTATTAACTGCAGTTCAAAAAAATTTTCAATATATTTTATTTTGGCAAGTCTTTGGTACCAACTTGCTTTGTCATGCTTATAGGCATGCTTTTTATATGAGACATGATTTATTTGTTCTTTACATATTTAGTATTTCTGTATATGTTTATAAACTGTTGGTCACCGGGTTCCCACTACAAAATATTACAATTTTTACATATTTTTCTTTATGTGTAATGTATTTGAGAGAAGACATGGGGTCAATTTTTTTTCTCTCGCGGTTCACTTCGTTCTTTTTCGGCTGTTGGGGAGATATATGTGAAGGCGCCTACCTTCACATATTAATATTAAGACCTTTCCTCTTTCCCCCCTTTAAAATTACATTTTTTTAAATTCTTAAATTTAATTATCTGTCTGCATTCGGATTCAATCTGTTTTTAGCGCTCTTTTCCCTTCATAAATTAAGCATTCAATTCTCTGTCTCTTTAATATTTTAACCGCAGCGCACTGCAGTTAAAAGAAAAGAAATCATTTCCTTTTCTCGCCTAATAACTGGATTCTAATTTTCATCCTTCTGCCTTAGTTTGATGATATGCAGAAATTAATCAGACATATTACTTCTACATTTTTAGCCGTTGGTCCAGATGTTAGATAGATGTGTCATTTCAGTTATTAACCCTGTCTTTATTTTGTTTTTGTTTTTTTTAACGTACTCTTTCGGCCGCTTCAATCCCATGAGAACTTTAGCAACCCCTATAGAATGCCTTTCGCGGTTTAAAGCTAGAATTCCTACACAGCCATTGGCGTTAAATATTTCTTATTAATCTTTTACATTCCCCATTCGATTTCAATTATTGTACTTTGACCACATGTCTCTCTCTCTCTTTAATCTCGCCATATAGTGTATATATTTGGCGAAATTGTGTATGTAAGCTTGCCAACACTCCAGATTTCGAAAAAGTGTATTTTTGAATCAGACTAGCTTCTGAACTCGCATGATGTGAATAAAAAAATTGTAACTCTTCGCTCCCTTCTCCAACATTGGCCGTGTAATTCTCGGCGGTTGTGGAAACGATACCGGTGCACAATAAAGACCTTCAGAAAATTTCTACCTTTTATTATCTCAGCATTCCCCTGCCTTCTTCTTAAAATAATTAACAATTGATTTTTTTACCTTAGAGTCGGTATTGAAGCTTAGCCAAATGAACCACCTGTGCAACAACAAATAACTACTTTACAAATACTGGACAACTCCTTTACACCCCCCTTCCCTTTTTTAGTAGATTTTTACAGACTGGGTGCATCATTTTAAAAAGTTCACATAAATCTTAGATATAACAGTAGTAGAAATGTATTGCTGTGAAATTGCCTTCTACAATTTAACCCTTTATCTACTGATGGTACTTATAAGTACCATTAAAATAACTTGTTATAAAATTCATTTAATACATTGATTAGTTGTAATACAGTTTAGAATGAGTTACAGATACATTACTTTATCTTGTTCCAAAAGCATTATTGGTTATGCAAAACAAAAATATTTTTAAAAGGTTGATTTCTTTTGCCTATGCATCTTTTCAGCTTTCTTGGCATTGGGGAGGGGGGGGGGGGTGAATTTTTCAATTCAGAAATATTTCTATATTTCTACTGTAAGAACATTATATTCTTACATTTCCTAATTCTACAAAAGACTAAGCAAAATATTTAAAATAAAAGATTTGAGTGGGGTTATAAATATTGCACAAAATCCCTGTAAATTCAAATTTAATTAATCTTTCTAAATCCTTCAGTCCTTCAAAAATCCTTCTAAAATTTAGTAAATGATTATATAAATATTCTAATGTAGTTTAAACAATTCACGAAAAATGCTTTAGAAGATAAAATTTTCATGAATTCATAATTCAGTACATAGGGTTAAATGAAAATCTTTTGTAGCATAAGGATGAAACTTATTTTTCTGATTATTTAATAAAAAGGGGGGAGGGAGTTAAAACTCCCCCATTAAAGTTATAGAGAACTAATAAATTTATAATACATCAAATACTTATGTTCACAATTTTCTGTATCCAAATAAAACAAACAGGTTATTAAACCCCTGAAAAAAGAAGATCAACATTAAATAAAGGTCTTGATAAAAAGATGATAGAACTGGTATTACAATAAAAAGGAATAAAACATGTCTCATATTAAAAAGTCAGGGTGCAAGGGACATTTATTATTTTTGAAAGACATATAAAATAGCAGCAAAAATGTAAACAGAAAAATGGAGTAGAAAGCAATGAATCATTTTTATATCTATTTTCTCATACTATATAATTTCTTTTTTTTTTTTTTTTTTTTTTTTTTTTAAGCTAAATATGGAAAAAAAAATGAGACAATACCTATTTGCATTAGCACTATTGCTTTCATAAAGCTGTTTTTAACCACTTCAGTGTTTGTCCCATGATAAGTCGGGAGTAAAAGCACTGTTTCCTTATACCTGCTGCCGGTGAAGAGGTTAAAGATAGTATTTTCCCTATTCTTCTCATCTCATTGTATTAATCTTTTTTTTAAAGCTTTTCATTTTTACTACCATTTAATTTTCATGTGTATGATTAAATAAGTATGATTTAAGAAAATAAAATCATTATGCAAAATAAAATTCAAAATTATCTACATAAAAATCTATAAAATGTTCTTTTTATAGAATTTTAATTGCATGTTAATGCTAGTTAAAAATATCAATTTTGTTTCAAATTGAATTTAACCAGACTAGACCTGATTTCATCTATTTTGTGCACTAGTTGGCAATGTTTGGCACATGCCAAACATTTTTTTTTTCTTTTTTTATCAGACTGAGCCAAGATAGCTTTCTTACGGGATGGGCTTGGACAGACTAGAGACCTGCATCGGGTTGGTTAATCCAATTTTACCCAAACCCAGTCGGGTTGGCACTGATTCTTTTCACTGTGGATTGGGTTGATATTTTTCCCCCTCATTTTGGTTTTTGACATTCACAGATTGGGGGGGGGGCGGGGGGCAGCTTAACCCGATGTTTCGAAAAACAATCCAGTGTATTTTTCAGAAGAAAAAAATATCTGTATGAATACTAATGAATATATATATGGGGCATTCTCACAATCTTTTGACTTTCAGGAATAAAAATCTGGTAAAATTAAACTTTCTAAAATAACATTTTAAACTTATAGATGAATGCCTTAATGATTCAAAATAAAGAAAAAATGGTCAGCAACGAAAATTTTTTTTATTTAACTGAGGTT
Source organism: Maratus speciosus (assembly GCA_963932465.1). Classification (NCBI taxonomy): domain Eukaryota; kingdom Metazoa; phylum Arthropoda; class Arachnida; order Araneae; family Salticidae; genus Maratus; species Maratus speciosus. The sequence continues at coordinate 545,837,252 of OZ010794.1, forward strand.
TACGTTAAACTTGCGAGTTTAATTTTCCTTACTATTTTACCACTATAACTTTTTATTTTCTTTTAAATTTTTACTTATAATGAATTTATAATACCCACGGGACATTCAAATAAGAAATAATAACAATGTAGTATTTTTACTGCAAAATTTTGGTATAACATTGTCTTAAAGAAGGGATGGTAAGGGAAAAAAGAGGGACAGTACAGGAAAAAGGGATGGTAAGGATGGGACGATAAGGAAAATTACCACCTATTTTTAGGCAAATCATGTTAAGACTAAGTGATAGCCACAATGTTCATTGATTTTTAGAAACAGTTACTTACATTGGATTAAATTAAAAAAAAAAAAAAATTAATTTACCTCTAAAAGTGCAGGAATAAACCTTGGGGACGGTAAGACTATCAATAAAAACACGGTGCTTGAAATTGATATTTAAATGCTGATTTAAATTCTGCAGTAAATTTCCTGTGAAAGAAATTTAGCCATTCATTCTCTAGCATACTTCTCTGCATGGGAAAAAAGTTGAAAAAAATTCTGTGGCTGCATCTGAAGTGATTATCTGTATAATTTTAGCAAGAGAGACGGTAAGGAATTTAAAACCCTGGGACAGAGTATAAAAAAATAATAACAACCGTAAAATTGTGTGCTGATTAATTTTTTGCTACATATTTATATAAAACTAGTAAACCCCGTGGCTTTGCTCGCGTAATATTTGAAATATGCCAAGTTATATTTACATGTCTAATTTTTATTAAAAGAAATTATATTTTTAGAAATAATTCAAAATTTACTATTTAAACCATAGTTTGACTAAACTTCATTATTACACTGCATTAGGCAGAAATTAGATTTAAATCAATAAAAAGAAATAAAATTAAATAAATGATGATTTAGAAAATATTTTGAAACTTTTATGCTCAATTAATACGCTTATTTCAGTATTCATTTGAAATTTTGAATTTTTTAGAAACCATCTTATAACACCTTAAATTTAACCATCATGTCAAATTCAAAGTCCTACCACCTCTCTCAACATAAAGCTATGTTGAAATAGGAACTGTTACCATTAATTTGCCAACATTAATTTTGAAATCGGTTTGTTATTTCCTAATATTCTACTGAAGCGTAATTTAGAAAGCTTTTAAAGGTCTTTTTTAGAACGTTTGTTGTTCCTGTGTACCACAGGTGGTAGAATCATCCGCATAAAATATAGCCTGTGTAGGCTCAGAGACTGCTACCACTGATTCGCAATTCTTACTTTTATAATCAGATTATATACCCTGAAATTGCATAGAAATCGTAATTTAGGACATTTTTAGAACGCTTTTCGAACCTCCCCTTCGATTCACCCCTTTTTAATTCGAATTTATTCTCAACAGTCCTTCGAGGGCATTTATATTTTATAAGTAACTACCATGCCATATTTAAAGTTTCTGGCCTCTTCAGTATCACAGAAATCGCAATTTAGAAAGTTTGTTTCTTTTGCAACCCTCTGGTGGTAGCGGCATAGACATAAAATATAGCTTATGTTTGAGCAGATTCTATCACCAACAAATTGACACCATTATTTTTTAAATCAGTTTGATATTTGATAAGATTGTATAAAAATTATAATTTAGAACGCTTTTCGCTCTCTTCATCCTTTTAAATTTGGAATTTTCTTTTGACTGCTCATAGAAAGCAGTTGCAACTTGTACATAAATACCATGTCATATTTCAAAATGTTAGACCCCTCAGTTGTGCAAAAAACGCAAATTAGAACATGTTTTGCTCTTGCACCGCCAGATGGTAGAAACAAAATATAGCCAAACAATAGCTAAACAACATAAAATATTGCCCATGTTGGAGCAGGGACTGTCACCATCAATTTGCAACCATTACTTTTGAAATAGGTTTGGCATTTCCTGAGATTGAGTAGAAATCGCAATTTAGAACATTTTTGCAACATTTTTAGAATGCTTTTCGCACACTTTCACCCCTTTTAAATTTCCAATTTTTTCGAAAGTGTTCTTAAAGATCATTTATATCTAATAAATATGTACCTTGTCTAATTTCAAGTTGCTAGCCCCTACCGATCGCAAAAATCGAAATTTAGAACGTTTTATGTTCCTGCAACCTCCAGGTGATAGTGACACCGACATGAAATAGCGTCTATGTTAGAGCGGAGGCTGTCAGCATCAATTTGCCTGCCATTACTTTTGAAATCAGTTTGATTCTTCCTGAGATTGCTCACAAATCAGCATTTAGAATGCTTTTCGTGCATTTTCACCCCTTTTAAATTTCCAATTTTTAAATAAATGTTCTTAGAGATTATACCATGCAAAATTTCATGAATATAGGTCCTTCCATAATTCAAAAATCGCATTTTTAGAATGTTTTTAGTTCCTGCATCTCCTCTGGGTTAGTGGAAACAGACATAAAATATAACCTATCTTAGAGCAAGGACTATCACCATCATTTTGCACCATTATATTTGAAATTTGTTCAGTTCTTCCTGAGGCTGCACAGAAATCGCAATTTAGAATGTTTTTTACAATGTTTTTCGCACATTTTCACCCTTTTTAAATTTTGATTTTTTTTTAAAGAAATGTTCTTAAATATCATATATATAATATAAGTAACTACCAATCCAAATTTCATGATTCTAGGCCCTGCCATAACACAAAACCGCAATTTAGAACGTTATTTTTCTCCTGCAACCCTAAGGTGGTAGTGATACAAACATAAAACAGAGCCATGTTAGAGCAAGGTCAGTTTAAATCGGTTTGGTATTTTTCCTGATATTGTGTAGAAACAAACTTTAGAACGTTTTTTAGAATGCTTTTGTGCATTTTCACCCCTTTTAATTTCTAATTTTTTAAGAACTGTTCTTAGAAATCCTTTATATCTAATAAGTAACTAATATTTCAAATTTCATTATTCTACACTCTTCAGTAACGCAAAAACCGTAATTTAAAACATTTTTTTCTCCTGCACCCCCTTTGCGATAATGGTACCGACATAAAACATAGCCTATGTTAGGGCAAGGGTTGTCTCCATCATTTTGACTCCATTGTTTTTTAAATCGGTTTGGTATTTCCTGAGATTGTGTAGAAACCCCCATTTAGAACATTTTTAGAATGCTTTTTGTGCATTTTCATCCCTTTTAAATTTCTAATTTTTTAAGAACTGTTCTTAGAAATACTTTATATCTAATAAGTAACTAATATTTGAAATTTCATATTTTTACGCCTTTCAGTAACGCAAAAACCGTGATTTAGAACGTTTTTTGCTAATGCACACATTTTGGGGTAATGGTACCAACATAAAACCTAGCCTATCTTGGAGCAAGTGTTGTAACCATCATTTTGACACCATTATTTTTTAAATCAGTTTGGTATTTCCTGAGATTGTGTTGAAACCACCATTTCGAACGTTTTTTAGAACGCTGTTTTGTGCATTTCCACCCCTTTTAAATTTCGAATTGTTTAGAAAATGTTCTTAGATATTATTTATATCTTACAAGTAACTACCATTCCAAATTTCATTATTCTAGGCCCTTTCATAACACAAAAATTGCATTTTTAGAACGTTTTTTGCTCTTGCACCCCCTTTTGGCCAGTGGCACTAACATAAGATATAGCCTATGTTCTAAGTTGGACTAACACCATCATTTTGATACCATTACTTTTGGAATCGGTTCGGTAGTTTCAGAGCTTACATCTTACAAATAAACAATTTTTACCTCTTTATAATATTAGTATAGATAGATATAGACAATAGTTCCAGTTTCAGAAAAAAAATATATTGAATTACTTTTATTGAAACAATTTTATACATGCAGCTCCAAACTTAACTAGTCGGATGTACCAATCCCTAAACTTTCTTGTATCTCATACATGTTAATACTTCAAAATTCGCTATCACACTGCCATAATTAAATGGCAATCTATGCATCTCATGAGGATTCTAACGATATGAAATTCCGTTTATTAGTTCTTGAGATATGACTATCGCTGAAATCGTCTAAATTCAGCAAAATGCTGCCTAGCAGCGCCACCTATTGGGTGATTTATACCAAATCCTAATCAGCAACAATTTATGTCAACGTCTGACTGAATCTGAAGTTTGGAGAAAATCCGTACATTAGTTTTTGAGATAGAGCAATAGCGAAAATCGTGAAAATTTCTGCATAGCAGTGCCACCTATTGGGTGATTAACACCAAAACCTAATTAACAACAACTTGTGTCAACATACAACTAAATCTGAAGTTAGATGAAAATTGGTCCATTAGTTCTATTGATAGAGCTATTGAGGCAATCGTGGAAAAGGCAGCAGAGAAGCGCCACCTGTTGGGTGATTTACACCAACACCTAATCAGTAGCAAGTCATATCAAGGACTAACTTAATCTGAAGTTTGATGAAAATCCGTGCGTTAGTTCTTAAGATAAAGCTATTGGGGAAATCGTGTAAATCCTGCAAAATTCATCATAACAGCGCCACCTGTTGGGCGATTTACACCAAAACGTAATCATCATCAATTCATATCAATGACTAACTAAATCTGAAGTTTGATCAAAATCCGTGCATTAGTTCTTGAGATAGAGGTATTGCGAAAATCGTAAAAAATGCAGCATTGCAGCGCCACCTGTTGAGCGATTTACACCAAAAACTAATCAGCATCAATTTGTATTAGGCACTAACTGAATATCAATTTTTATTAAATTCCGTGCATTAGTTCTTGAGATAGAGCGCCCACAAAATTTGTGTCACATACACACAGACAGACAGACAGACTCACAGAGTCACAGACAGACATTTTGTAAAAACATGTTTTTTGGAATCTCTGACCCCTAAAACGTGTAAATCCGTCGAAAACCGGAATTCGAAAATTTTCATGAATCCAATACTTTCTTCTTGTAAAGATAGAAGAAAGTAAAAATCAGCATCAGGGACACGGGACAGTATAAGAATTTTCTGGTATATTTGGACCTCCCAACATCGTCTACAAAACTTATTTATCTCGTTAATATTGTTATACAGTCATGTAATGGAATGTTCCCCCATATATGAAATATATATATATATATATATATATATATATATATATATATACTAAAATAAAAATTATACAGGGACTTAAAAGTCAAAAGTTTGTGAGAATGCCCTGCCCCATATACATCTATTTTTCTGCATAAAAAATACAATTATATGAAAGATATAATTGTTGACTACTTTTCCATAATTGTGTTAAAATATTAATTTTCTTTCATTTAGGCCTTGGGTCAAATGTACGAAATTATATCAGTTTCGGGTTAACTTGAAACAAAATTTCCAGGTTCGGTTGGCATGTGCAGGACTCTAGTGCAGACCTTTGTTCTGATGTTCTGAGTATACGTTTAAAATATCAAGTATTTATTCTTGAAACGTTGTTGGCTTAAAGAAATTTTTAAAATATTGCATATTTTGAGAAGCTTACGTTTTTTACTACAAAAATTAATCTTGGCAAAATTGCCAATTTAAATTTTTCTCCAATTCTTTGAGTTAAATGGTATTTAGTAGTGTTTAAATTTTTTTATGTATCTCCTTTTTTTTTCTTTAAAAAAAGTTCTTATTCACTTATGAATAACTGATTGACATTACAAATATTAACACCCTGTTTAGAAATTTAATTCCATGATAAAATTCACTAAAATAAGGAATATGTTAATTTCGATGATCCGCTGGAATTCACCATAAAAAATTTCAATATAATTTAAAATGCCCTTTTTATCATCGGGGCAATGGAAAAACAATGAATCTATCAAATTCCGGAAGCTTATTTTATTTTTACAAAATCATTCGGAAAAACCATGTTCAATCAATCAATGTCAATTTATTCGGCAATAACTGCAACCAGCACATATTCAAGCTTATGCTATTGGTCATGATATATCAATGCTTTGATTATCGCAATATATGGACTGATAGCAACAGCTGAACAAGAAACAAGCGATAAGTGTTATTCATCTCTAACGAACAGTTGGATCTGCGGTTTGCATTATAGGAGTAAAAGTAGCAGTAGCAGGTAAAGTTATTGGGATATATTTAAATATTCTTTATTTGGGATAATCAGCAGAAGTAGATATTCTGGTTCCACTGAAGCAGACCACTGAATAAATACATGGATCGGACGAAAGAAGAATTGAAGATATTAGAGGAGATATTCAGTGCTGTTTTTGAGAGTTTGAAATCGATCACAGTGTGGACAAAACAATGTTATTGTTATTGGAATATATGAGCAGGTCAGCTTAGATATTGTTATTGCAATATTTTAAAAGTATCAATATATGACCGATATGCTGATAAATAATTCAGCCCTTAATAATAAGGGGGTAAAAACTCCTTTATGAATTGTAGTGTCATACTGTGTGTACATGTGTATGTTGTTGTCATGTTTGAACTTGACTTTATAAATTAATATTTATTTTATTTTTTGTTTGTTTTTTAATGATTTTTGTTTTTTTTAAGTTATTTAGAGAGAAATAATATTTTTTACATTTTGATCTTAGCTTAAATATAAATTTTATTAATTAATATATAAAATTATTTATAATTGTTTTCAGTGCTGCATTGACAAAAATAGCGACACTTACCTGTCTCTTAGTCTGAATATGCTTCTGAAAAAAATCACAAAGAAATATCAACACAAGGCAGAAAAAATTATACATAGGTATTCATATCTTTTTAAAATATGTGTAGTAGCAATATTAATTATATTTAACAATTTGTATTTTCTACAGTTTTATATTATTCATATAAACATTTTTTATAGGGATATATCTAGAGGAAAAGAACAAATTGCTATTCAGTGTGTAAATGCTTTTGATAATGAAATGCCTCCTCTGGACTTCCTTTATGTTACAGAAAATTGTGAAACAATGCCCATCAACATTGATCGCACTATTACTTCCTTACAGGTATAATTATTTAGCTGGTCATCTTTTAGTAAAGAATAACCTCCTCTTCCCGTACTGTGTTAGACAAGTTTTAAACATATCTAACATAAAAAGTAATACAGAAATGTAACAAATAAGAGATGTTAAAGTAATCTTTTACTGCCTTTTTGCAAAAGAGAAAATTGTTTCTTTTTCTTTCATGAAGATGTAAATTCTACTCATTTCTCATTCTGATCCATTACTAACAGTGTTGGATTCTGTGTTGTTTTACAGCACATGTGATTATTTTTGTGACTTGTAAAAAAAATGTAGATTGAATTTTTAAAGAAAGAAACAGAATTTAATTAATTACAATTGCAGCATAAAAATTGCCGCATCTCTCCCTTTGTGAGTCTGTAATACAAGTAAATGTAAAAAACATATACATTATTGAAGACAAAAACAGGAAATTAATATCATTAATCTTAATATTACATTATTTATATTTATAGTTACTTAAATAGTTTAGATTATTGATTGTTCAAATGTCTTAATTTCTTGGATATGCAATGAAATGTTTATACAAAGTATGTTTATACAAAGTATTTATTTAGAATCCTAAACTTCCTTGTTTTGAATAACAAGTTCTTTTCATAATTGCTTTTATGAATCATATTGATAGATGAAAAGCAATTTACTGAGTTTGATTTATTTTATAGCCTTCATTGGAGATTACATTTCATAATATCTGTCAATATTTTTATACTTGTGTGTAAAGTGTCAAGGATTTTGATTTAAATCAGCAATTAAATTGTGATTTTAATCAACTGATTTTGTCAAAAAAAATTATTAAAATCTAACATGAACATGATTTGAAAGTTTCTACAGGTATTTTGACTTATGAATAAACAAAAAAAAGAGCTTTAAATAACTGTTTCTAAGCTTAATTCATGAGTATTGTAAAAAATTAAAACAATAGTTTTCGTAAAAAGCATTGTTTTTAAGTTTTTATCCAAATTAAAACAGTGTTATTTAAAAATGATATTTAAATCTATGTAATTTGCAATATCATAATTTCCTTTAGGTAATCAATTTATGCATTACTTTATATAAAATACACATAGTAAGTGTAATACATTTCTACAAGTAAAAGAATAAATAGTAATTAATAGCAATCTCAAGTTAAAGAAGAATGAAAGAATGACATCTGCTCAACAGGTAAATTGTAAGTGAGTGCATAAGAGAAAAGAAATAATTGGTATAAAGATGCTAAGCACAGTAAGAGCTTCTTCGGTATAGGTTTAATAAATGTTTTTTAAATTCTGTAATTACTTATACTGTTTGTTCTAGGCCATTTTTTTTATGGTGCCGCACCATGCCCCTTTTGAAAGTGGCAAAACAGAGATTTCTTGTGAAAAACTTCCCCATTCAACAGTATTTCTAAATTCATGTGGCCAAGATCTTGCAAAAATAATAGAACTTTATTTCTTTAGAAAAAAAAAAAAAAAAAAAAAAAACAGGATATTATTAAATATGTTATTTAATTGTATTTTTCAATTTATTATTCATAAAATTATTAAAAATTAAGGACACTTTATTTATCATACTAAAAATTATTCTTTTTTTTTCCTTATATCATTACTAAACACATTACTAATATATTTCTTCATAAAATAGTGTCCTTTTTTGGAACTAGCATCCTGTCCCTTTTTCTTTCTAAAATGAACACTACATTATTATCATTTTAATATTAACGCTTAAAAATGTATAATATGTACCTAATTAGAGTTAATTGTTTAATAATTATTAAGTAGTGTTAACTATTTAATATAAAATGCAGTTAATAATTTTAATAAATGTTAAATATCACTAGTATTTATAAAGTTTTACGTAATTATTACATTATTAATATAACATTATTGTATGATACTACCTAATGAAACTACTAATTTGTAGTTTTTATAATTTCTGTAATTACTAACTAATAATTATAATTTTATTAGTTAAAGTGTAAAAACATAGATATGTTAGCAATTAGTGGTTTAATTCTTTTGGAAACCTAAAACTCTTGGTAGCTATTCAGTATTTAAACACTGGGGAAAAAAATCATAAAAATCCGATTAAAAAAAAATCATGATTTTTTTTACACCCTACTTATGTGTAATGATTACATCGCCTACCTTAAGAGCTGTTAACACCATTAAAGGTACCATCTGTTGCCTTACTGCACCAACTCACCAAAGCAACCTCCATTATTGCATATTTTTTAATATACATATTGTTAGTACAATATATAAAAGGATTATAATTCACCAGTTTAAACAAATGCTAGATCAAACCTAGAATAAGGATCCAAAAAAATACTAATAAATCCTTTGTTGAATGTAAGATCAAATTAACAATAAAAATATTAATTTTATAGCTGGCCACAATATAATTCTAAGCTCTTTTAAACTCTTTTACAGTAAAAATTCCTTTTACTGACATTTTCAGAAAAAAAAAAGGGGGAGCAATGTATCAAAATAACCAATTATTTATTTATTTACTTAAATCGGAAAATGTAATAATGAAATTTTTAGCTAAGGCGGTCTAAGGTAGAAAAACTAATTTTCCTGCTTTACCAGAAACTGTTGCAATTTCTGTAAAAATGGAGCCATATTGGATCATTTTTCTGACCTACCATCTTTGTCTTAAATTTTTAAATTTGCCCTGTACTATACCAAGTATTGCTATCTACAGTTCAGTGTGCAAAAGTAAATTCAAGCATAGATATTTTAATAGTTGCTTCAAGTGTGCTTAAAAACAGGTTCGTAATTAACACCCATTGGTCAGTGGTCAAAAAAAGGAAATTCTTCTTTGTTATGTATTTACTTTGGGATACCACACCATTTAATAAATTCCCTTGATTATCCAGTGAGTGTCTACAAAGAAAAGCAAGCAGAAGATTGCTGTTGAAAATGAAATAACATTCTTAGACTGTATTGAGAACATACATCTTTATTTTTTGTTTAAATAACATGTACTTACTCTTTTCAAGATTATTTTTATTTAGAGTATAATAAATTTATCAAGATTATTTTTTTATTAAACATTATTAATCAAAAAATGTAATTGCATTATTTTGCATCAATGATTTAAAAAAAATTAAGTAATTAAAATCATGATTTTAATCGTGATTTAAATCAGCATACCCTGCATTAGAGGTCTGCACGGGCCGAAATTTCCAGGCCCGGGCCCGGCCCGACTCATCGAAAAAAAAATTCGGCCCGGCCCGTAGAAAAAGTAATATTGGCCCGGCCCGCTAAAAATCTTAAAAGTTTGGCTCGAGCCCGGCCCGGCCCGGAAAAAAGTTAAAATATCGGCCTGAGCCCGGCCTGGCCCGGAAAAAAGATAAAATCTCGGCCCAAGAAAATAAACCCCGGCCCGAGTGAATTTTTTTTACAAAACATTGATTTTTACGTCGATTTGGTTAAAAATTTGTCTCGTACGAGGTAGCTCTGACCAAAAATATTTATCTTAACTTTTTTTTTCTCATGTTTATAATCTTCATTTTTAAAGAAGTGACACAGACTGCGATATTTATTTTTTTAACGAATCTCTATTTCTTGTATGTAAATGTTTAGGTTATCATTAATATTGTTAATCCACATTCCATGCATTATAACATACATGTATTCCATGTATGCCAAAAATCTGAAAAATTCTATACAGTAAAATTTTCTAAGACGGAATTGCGTAGAAAAGAAAAAAAATGCGTTATAGACAAGTTCCATTCTTAGCAAGTGTAAATGTATCATATATTGTTTTCTTGCGTATTAGTATATTAATTTTACATGGTTCAACACGTTTTTCAGTTTAAAACAGGTTTTCGTCATAGGCAGGTTCCTTTCACACGTGTTACTGTATTTTAATTTAGCTATATTTTAATAAGCGTAGAAATATACTATTCTTTAAAAATAATAAATTTTAATGTTTAAGTGTAGAATAATGGCAATTTAAAAATGTATGCATTTTTTGCAAAAATTTTTGGGCCATCCTAATTTGACTGATCTTTGAATGGATCTGGCCAAGCTGAGACAATTTTTTTCATATGGACTGAATCAAAACTAGGACTGAAAAGCTTGGCCCGTGAAGACTAGGAATGAAACCAATCCAGACTCTGTACAGAAAAAATAAGTTAGGCCTGTTCCGGCCCGAGCCTTTAGAAATAAAGTATGGCCCGGGCCCGGCCCGAGCCCGGCCCGTGCAGATCTCTACCCTGCATCAACCTAACCAAGCTTTACTACCTTTTTCTAATTATTTAACTATAATTTTTTATGAAGTATTAATAATTGAATAAACTATTGCATAATATACTTTATTCAATTTTATTAATAGATGATCTATACAATTTTATAGTGTTACTAAATGTATCACTATGAGCCATCAAACTTCAAAAAAGCATTTTTTTTTTTTTAAGTTTCTATAACTTTGGCCAGTGTATATGGAAATTTTTTAATATTAAAAAGCATCTAATTTGTGCATTTCATTATATCAGACATTAGTAAATAAAGTGGTGAAAACTTCATAAAGAAAAAACTCTTAAAAAGATTAAGGCTGTTCTCAACTGCTCTGCTCAACAAGCACAGAACGTTTTGACACGTTTGTAACGGAAAGATATAAATTTGGAAGGCCTGAATATGGAAGTGATTTGGAATCGAACTGTGTGTTCCCTTTTTGGATAAATAAATTACCTATTGAGTTATAAGCGATTTTGATCATGGGACAAAGACTTTTTCACCCCTTCTTGAGTGGTTATTCTTTTTTGCGTGGAAATTCGGTTCAAAACGCCACTTTGACACTATTTTTTGAAAGATCTATTGCGTGTGCAAAAAAACAGAGAAAACAGTTTGATTACATAGTTTATGAACAACATCTGCTAGTTTCATACATTTCTGAACAAAAATAAATTAAAACTTATGTCATAAAGTTGCCCTTTTAGATTTGAGAACAGCCTTAAGAGAGAAATAGATTGATGCTTTTGAAAGCATTTAATCTGTAGCTCACATCTGAAACAAAACATGCGTGCACTTCTAACATACTTGCCAACTTTTACACTTAGAATACCACAGTAATACCTCGACTTAGTTCAGCAATTCATTATAAGACTAGAGATGTAAGTTGAAAATGACGTAAGTCGAGGTACATTTAGATAAGTAATAAAAATTCTTCAAAATCTATATTCTATTATATTTAGGGATTATGTTACAACATACATTTAACATTAGCCAAAAAAAAAAAAAAAAAAAAAAAAAAAAAAAAATGCATTTGCAATACAAGAAGTTGGAATAAACCAATAAATTGTTGATTTACAATTTATTATTATTCTAGAGGCCCCGTTCGAGTTTTAGAGGGTGTGAAAAGATCTTGCAATAAAGTTTGAATGGACAAATTTTTCTTTTTTTCTCATAGAAGCACTTTGTAACAGCAGAGTAAGTTTTGTAAACTTTTTCTGGTGACTTTTTTTATTTATTTGTCACTATCACGTGACTGTCGCGTGAAATTTTCCCTTCATAGAACAAAAAATCTTCAAAAAGGTTCAAAGGGCGTCTTAATTAAGAAAAAAAATTTTCCAGGCCAGACGATGTAAATGCGGGGTGATGTAAGTCGGGGTATTACTGTACTTATTTTTACATATTTTCTCCAAGGGTCCATTCCCCACCCTCCACTTTAAATTATGAATCTCTTTCTAACTGCTTTAATAACAATAAATGCTGAATGTAAAGAGATGTATCATTGAAGTTCAGATTTTATTGTCAAAAAGTACTGTAAGAAATCTTTGTTTTCATTGTATGTAAAAGGAAGCCATAATTTTAATAACTTTTTGCTCAAACTTTCTTTAAAAAATAAAAGTTATTAAAAGAAGAAAAAAAACCTGTGCATGGGTTTTTAAAATCAGCTTAATTTGAGTGTTATTGCATTTTGCATATTTCCCCCTTTATTAATAAATGTAGTAAATATCAATGACATATTTAGAATATAAAAGTTAAAAATTTGATCCCCGTCCGACCCAGCAGGTATGAAAACTGTTACAAACCTCTAAATTCTCTCCCTCCCACTCCAGAAACCATGTTTGGCTGACGTTTTATTTATTTATTTTTATAAAAATTATAGTGATGTTTTACATTTGTTTAGTGATATCTGTACAAATTTAATTTGTTTTAATAAATTACAGAAATTTTTTTTTTTTAATCTACTTTTTTGTTTGTAGAGCTTTAAAATTTTGATATCATCTGTTTCTTTCATTCTAAACTAAATTGATTTTCCTTTTGAATCTTCATTTGAATGCAGTTAGCTATGTCAGTTTTTTTTAAATCAATATTTATGTACACCAAAGTAGTCATTAATATTGTTTTTATTCTATATTCTACTAATTTCGAACATAACCTGATCATGCTGGGTCTGTGTCTGAAAAGTGTAGCCCATTTAGTAGACCTCTAGCTGACATGTCTAAACCAGTTTTAATGTTTGTTTTTTTTTTTTTTTTTTTTTGGGGGGGGGGGGGGTTATGCTTCTTTCAGCCATCATCCCATAGCTACTGATATGTTCAGTTTCGAAACATTCTTTACATAATTACAACTGACCTTAGATATAAAGAAACAAGCAGTCTTATATCCAGAAGTCTTTTTTACATAATTCTGAAATTTGGTGAGGCATCAAAGGGTAAAATTGTCTCTATGGGTAATTGAAGAGGAAGTAGTTAGCCTTTAAAAAATCGATCCTTTATGCGACTTCGAGAAACTTTCTCCTCAGGTGTCTTGACATACACATTTCCTCTAAAAAGGTTTTATAATAAAGGCTTTGAATATTTGTCATCCTGCTACTGTATAAGATAATTTTAAGAAAAATTCGAGCAATCTTTTTAGTAGTATTCATGAACATAGAACTAATCTATATTCATGCTAGTACTGTAATGCGATAACATTCTTCTCTATAGCTCTATTTCCAAAGGGTTTCTTGTTCCTTTGGGCATTGTATTACAATGTCCATTGAGTCATAAGCGATGTTACAGAGATGAGAGCTTATCCTGTCTCACTCTACCCACCTTCTACCTCTGTCTAGTTGTTGACAACTTTCAAGTTTGCATCCCTTACAATCATCTTTGCTCATCTTATTCGGATATGTGCGCTATTCAGAGGCAAAAATATGCAAATTTTTGTCTTGAGAACTGAAAAGTGTTCATTAAACAGAAGTGTCTGCAATTCAGGAGTGTTCATATAGAAATTTTAGTGTAAATGCTATTATTCTGAATAACGAACAATTCAGTGGTTCTGAGATGTCTGCTGTTCAGAGGTTTTACTTTTTAAAAATATTCTCTATATAAAAGTTACCATTATTTGGGAATTTGTTATTGAGGTTTTACTATATATAGTTTTTATCAGAAAAAATATTTTGGACTTTCTTTCTAAAAAAATTTTTAACTCGGACCCAACTCGCAAGAGTGAAAACCCAAATTTGAAACCAAACTGAACACAAAATAATGTAAGTCAAACTGAGCCGCAGCATAAAATGTAAAAGTTAACACCACTCGAACCGGATACAGCAAAAAAGTAGGAGTTAACACGTCCGGATGAAAAAAATTAGCCATGACTTGAACTGTGGGTCAGGTTGAAGCCCCACATCACTCATCCGCAAGAAAAGTGATACATCTCGCAAAAATTCATTTTGTGTTTTATTCCACTAATAAGTCTGTCATAGGTGCGTCTTTCTACACAAACAGTTACATAAGTGTAGTTATACAGAAAATCACTTTATTACGCTATATGTCCATTTGTGACCATAGAAGAGAGAAGTGGATTGTGTGGGGAGGTTAAATTACCCAACCCTCCAAACCTCATCCACCATCTTCATTTTTAATGGTTTTATGCTTTTATGCAAGTTTTTATTCCTGCATGCAGAACTAAGTACTATAATTTCATTTTACAGTAAAATCAAGCAAATTTTCTTTTGCCTCTCCTGTTTAATTTACTTTTGTCGAGATGTGTCACTTTTCTTGCATGTGAGCTATATGATCACATAAAAAAAGAAAGAAGAAAATGCATAAAATTTGAAATAGTCTTTACACTTTATTATACACATTGATATTTTCAAAAGTCTGCAGGTTTAAAGTATAAAATCTGGACATTTTGGCAGATTTACTTCTGCCTTGGAGGTTTATGCATGGACATAAAGTTCTGCTTCACCTGATAAAAAAAATTATAGAAAAAAATCGTTTGCTCTTGAATCAGTGGTCTCCTTCTGTTCTGCTTTATCTGGTATCTTAATTACTGTATCACTAATATTTTATTATTTTTATGTATGAAAGCAAGTTTTTCTGTAATTCATTAATCATTTTATTTCAGTTTTGTATGTTATTTATATTTTCTATTCTAAGTGTTTGTTTCATTATTTTGTCAGTTAATTAACAGTTTTCAAGTATACTTTTGTGTAGGGATTGACCGAATATCGAATAGTTGATTCAGTATTCGGTGGTTCGGCATGTAAACCGAATATTCGGCTTTGGCCGAATACTTAAAAGTATGTTCATGTCTGTATATCTAAGGTGTATATTAAAGAAAATACACACATCAAATAAGTATACCCCTATGTCTGTAAGTATTTTCTTAGAAATAGAAGAATTCTCTTTTATTTAGCAGTAGAATAGGCTAAACAAGGAGTTTCAATATTATGTGCATGAGTTTAGAGTTCAGCTGCACTACAAAAAACAAGTCAAAGGCTATTTATAATTTAAAAACAACTTTTTCCTTCCTAAAATAGTCTACATAGGTGTGAAATCAAAACAACTGTCTACAACAGAGAAAAAAAAAAGTAAGGAAGATGCAGATCTTTCCCTTATCATTTAATTTTATTTACTTCTACCTTAGTTTTTTTTTTTTTTTAATTTAAATTTATTTAATGTGTATTTTCTTTAATATACACACAGTGATGGAACAGGTGCGCCAATTGCTCCAATTGCGCCAAATCGTTAATGCTGCGCATTTCTGCGCCAAAATGATCATTTTTCAACAAAATTGCGCCCAACTGCGCCAATTCAATAATAATTCTTGAGCCAAATCGATCATTTTCCACCCGAATTTCGCCGAAAGATGCGAAAAACATGCTAATTTGGTCAAAAGATCGCAAAAAACACGCGATGTTTCTCAAATGATCACGAAAAAAAAAAAAAAAATTAACAAAGAACCGCTAATTTCGTCAAAAAACGAACAAAACGTGGTCAAAAGATCGCGAAAACACGTGATTTCGTTAAAAAGTCGCGAATAAAACGCAAATTGTGTCGAAAGATTGGGAAAAACACGAGAATTTTGTCAAAAGATCGCGAAAAACACGCGAATTTTGTCAAAAGATCGCGAAAAACACGCGAATTTTGTCGAAAGATCGCGAAAAACACGCGAATTTCGTGAAAAGATCGCGAGAAAAGCGTGAATTTTGTCTAAAGATCACTAATTTCGTCAAAAAACGAACAAAACGCGGTCAAAAGATCGTGAAAAAATGCTAATTTATTTAAAAAAGAGAAAAAAACCGCAAATTTCATCAAAAGGCCTCCAATTTCGACAAAAGATCGTGAAAAACACGAAATTTTCGTCAAAAGATCGCGAAAAACACGCGAATTTCGTCAAAAGATCGCGGATAACATGCGAATTTCGTCAAAGGATCGCGGAAAAAAAACGTGAATTTTGTCAAGAGCGCTAACTTTATCAAAACACGGTCAAAAGATCGCGAAAAAATGCTACTTTCGTTAAAAGGTCGCAAAAAACACGCGAATTTCGTCAAAAGATCGCGAGAAAAAACGTGAATTTTCTCAAACGATCGCTAATTTCGTCAAAAAACGAACAAAACGGGTTCAAAAGATCGTGAAAAAATGCTTTTGGGTCATTCCATGTCAAAATCAACCAATGGTCTGAACCTTGACATCTCAGAAATTTATAATTTTTGGTGCAGTGGTAGAGTCAGTCAAGTTAACAAGAAAAAACAAAATTCCGATTTTTTGAGCTTTTAATTTTTGAGTTATTGATTTTTAAAAAATGAAAAATTGTCGAAATTTGACTCCACTTTGACACCTTTAAACAGCTGTAGACAAAAAACTATTTGACTTAGAGAGCTCTAATTGGTGTCATTCTCTTCTGTTTTTAATGATCTTTAAATTGATATACAACATGATTAAAGTATTTAAAATTTAAATTTTTTATTAAAAAATTAAAAATTTAAATTTTAAAATTTCAAAAACACCCCTTTTGATTTTTTTGAAAAAAATATATGGTTTAAAGACATCAATTGACTATGTGTATGCCAACTTTCATAATGGAATGGCAATGGGTTCCTATGGAAATTAATATTTTTGTATTATTACGTATGAAATTTGCTTGTTTTCCATGTTTAAAGCGTAACTGTAAAGTGTAAACCCATTGGTTAATGTTTGAATGAATATGACGACTGATCTATTAAGTAGTTTTTGTAATACAAATAAATATGAAAATTTAATCTATTAAATATAATATCAAGTTATAATTTGTAAATGCTTGTTGTTTATTTAATGACAGTAGAGCAGGCATTCTAATACATGGTTAACTTTTAAACAATAAAAATATGCAAAAAAAGAAACAAACTTACAGGCTCTGTGTCTAATTAACTCTCTAGTCTTTATAATCAATTTCAAATTATCTTAATGGAGATCAGGTACTTGTAACACACAGTCCACTAAAATTGCTTGACATATTATATATAAACGTATTAGCTAGCTTCAATGGAATTTGATATTTGAAGCTTTAGGTGTAGTTATCAAGAGGTAGGACTCTTTTAACACCTGCTAACCAATTGTGCTTAATTCATGAAGCAGCTGTTTGAAACATTCAGTGCACATATGACTTTATTAATTCGTAATATTTGCTACACGTAATATTTGCTTAATATTTTATAAAATGTTATTAAAAATTGAAATTTGTTTGTAATTAAAAACATAAATATGCAAAATAATTTCATTTCAAGGACTTTTAAGATAGGAATTTTACAAACGAAGTCAACTTCATTACTCAGAATATAAACTTTCCCAGTTGCAGTAACAGCTCAACTTTTTGCAAAAAGATGTCCCCTGATACATTTAATATATCATTCGATTGTGAATTAAAAAAAAAAAAATGAAATTGCTGGTCCCTTTGAATCTAGGAAGCTTATTTTATATTCACTTGCAATTGATTATACAGGGTTAATTTTACACTGAGCCTGTAAGTTAATTTCCTTTTAAATATCTTTATTGTTTAATTTAAAAGTAAACCATATATTAGTATGTCTACTCTATTGTCATTAAATAAATAAACATTTCGCAAATTGTTATTGCCTGATATATTTAATAGATTAAATTATCATATTTACTTGTAATACAAAAACTACTTCATAGATTAGTAGTAGTACAGTAGACTCTCTTAAATCCGCGACCCTAAAATCCGCATATTTTTTTCAGATGTAAACAATGAAATTTACAGTTAAGTTGCAGGAACAAAATTCTAGATGGCGTCGAAATCAGCGACTACTGCAATGTTTTTTTTTACTAAATTTTTTGTTAATCATTTTTTTTTTTGGCTGTTACAGCTGATTTATAACTAAATAAATTTACATTACTAATAAGATATTAATCTGTGGTCCACGTAGTGCTAAGAACGAATAATGATGTATCGATCTTACGATAGCTTTACCAGTAGATGGCAGCATAGGACTTTTGGAATTGAATTGAATCGATTTCATAATTTAATATTTTTCTGAATTTTTATTTTACATAATTATTTTAATAATTACTTACTTTTAAACTAATAAATTATTTTAATATTTTACATATTTTAATGTTTCATTTTATTGTAAGCATTCATTATAATTTCCCTTGCTTAACTACCAATTAAATTAATGTTTCAAAAATGTAAACAAATCAATGACCGGAAATCTGCAAAATTCTAAAATCCGCACAACCTCTGGTCCCAAGCTGTGCGGATTTGAGGGAGTCTACTGTATTCAAACTAGAGGTCTGGGCTATTTTTATTCACGACACTCAGGCCGGGCTAGGCTTGGGCCTTACTTTTTTCTGAAGGATCGGGCCTAACTTATTTTTTCAGAACCCAGCCAGGGGGCTGGCTTCATTCTTCCTAGGTCTGCACAGGTCAAAATTTTCAGTTCTTGTCTCGATCCAGCCTGTATGAAAATCATTGCCTCAGCGTGGTCTGGGCCGTGCTATCAGTAAAATTTGGCCCAACTTAAAAATTTTAGCAAAAAATGCATATATTTTTAAATCGTCATTCTACGATTAAACTTTAAAATTTATTCCTTTTAAAGAATAGTAAATTTCTAGGCAATAAAATTAAAATACAGCAAAACCTGTTAAAAAGAACCTGCCTATGACAGAATCTTGTCTTAAAAGGAAAAATGTGAAAGTCCATGCAAAATTAATACAGTAGACTCCCTCAAATCCACACAGCTTGGGACCAGAAGGTGTGTGGATTTTAGAATTTTGAAGATTTCTGGTCATTGCCTTGTTTACATTTTTTAAACAATAATTTGAATGTAATAATGCAATCAAAATTATAATGAATGCTTGCAATATAGTAAAATATTAAAATAAGTAATAAACTAAAATGATAAAAAGTAAGATATTTTTAAAAATGATTAAATTATTAAAAGGTCAAGAAGATAATTAATGTATAATTAAATATGCATAATAAAGATGAGATACATCCCTTGAATTTTTCAACAAAACTTCCCTTTTAAAGGTACTTTATGATTTCACATCAAAATCATAAAGTAAGGAAGTTTTATTTCCGGTTTAGCCAGTCTTAATAACCAAAAAAGCTTGATTACTGCATAAATATATATTTGGTAAAAATATTGTGATTACCAGTGATATCAGCAATATCTTGGATTTTTTTCAGAAAAAAAATTTATACTTCCTTCATGAAAAACCACGAGTTTAGTCATATTATTGAGAATTACATATTAAAATGCATACAGAATGTTATTAAACTAAAAAATTCTGTAATTTTGTCCTTACATCTGAACTGAAAGTTTCATCGTTTACATCTGTGATGATGTACGGATTTTAGGCATTTGTGGATTTGAGGGAGTCTACTGTATAATAATACTCGTATGTGAGAAAATAATATAATACATTCACACCTGCTAAGAAGGGAACCTGTCTATGTTTTTTTTTTTTTTTTTCTTTGCTATGCGATTCCGTCTTAGAAGATTTTATTTACTCTATAGCATTTTTCAGATTTTTAAGTCTCCAATACTTGGAGTATGGATTAACAATATTAATGATAACTGAAACATTTAGAAGCAAATAGAGATTCATAAAAAAAGAAAAAAAATCGCACCCTAGGGCCCTTCTTTAAAAATAAAGATTATAAACCCGAATAATAATAAAAGGCTAAAATAAGTATTTTTGATCAGAACTTCTCGTACGAGACAATTTTTAATCACACGACGTAAAAATCCATGTTTTGTAGAAATTCAGTCGGGTTGGGCAAAAATTTTAACTTTTTTTCTCAGCTGGGCTGGCCAAACTTTTAACTTTTATGCTGGGTCGGGCCATTATTTTTGTTGTATGGGCCGGGCTCAGGCCAAACTTTTATACTAGGCCGTGCCATTAATTTTTTTTCTATGGGCCAGGCTCAGGCCAAACTTAATTTTTATACCAGGTCTGGGCCTGTAAATTTCAACCTGTGCAGCCCTCTAATTCAAACATTAACCAATGAGTTTACAGTTACGCTTTTGACATGAAAATACAAGTATAGCAAATTTCGTATATGATAATACAAAAATATTAATTTCCATAGGAACCTATTGTCATCCCATTATGAAAGTTGGCATACACATAGTCAATTGATGTCTTTAAAACATATATTTTTTTCAAAAAAATTAAAAGGGATGTTTTTGAAATTTTAAAATTTAAATTTTTAATTTTTTAATAAAAAAATTAAATTTTAAATACTTTAATCATGTTGTATATCAAATTAAAGATCGTAAAAAGCAGAAGAGAATGATACCAATTTGAGATTTCTAAGTCAAATAGTTTTTTTGCCTACAGCTGTTTAAAGGTGTCAAAGTGGAGTCAAATTTCAGCAATTTTTCATTTTTTGAAAGTCAATAACTCAAAAATTAAAAACTCAAAAAATCGGAAATTTTGTTTTTTCTTGTCCACTCGACAGGTACAACAAATAAACAAAAACTTATAAAAATCTGAATCCTGAAGGTTCAAAAATAATTTTTTTTTGTTGATTTGATATGGAATGACCCTTTTTCGTTAAAATAACGCGGGAAAAATCCCGCAAATTTCATCAAAAGAGCGCGAATAAAACGCAAATTTCGTCAAAAGATCGCGAAAAACACGCGAATTTCGTCAAAGGATCACAAAAAAAAAACGTGAATTTTGCCAAAGGATAGCTAATTTCGTCAAAAAACGAACAAAACACTGTCAAAAGATCGTGAAAAAACGCTACTTTCGTTAAAATATCGCTAAAAAAACGCAAATTTCATCAAAAGGTTGCAAAAAACATGCGAATTTCATCAAGATCGCAAAAAATGTGCGAATTTAGTCAAATGATCGCTAATTTCGTCAAAAAACGAACAAAACGGGGTCAAAAGATTGTAAAAAACGCGAATTTCATTTAAAGATCACAGGAAAAACCACAAATTTCCTCAAAAGGTCGCAAAAAACTGCAAATTTTGTCAAAAGATCGCGAAAAAGTGCAAATTTCATCAAAAGATTTCGAAAAACACGCTAATTTCGTCAAAGAATAGTGAAAAACTACAAATTTCGTCCAAAGATTTCGAAAAACATGCTGATTTCAACAAAGAGTCTGAAAAAAATGCGAATTTCATCAAAGAATTGCGAAAGAATGCGAATTTTGTGAAAGAGTTGTGGAAAAAAATGCGACTTTCGTCAAAGAATCACAGAAAATAAAACACTACTTTCGTCAAAGAATTGCAGAAAAAACGTGAATTTTGTCAAAGAATACCAAAATGATGTTTTGATGCTCCAAAATAGTTATTTTCTGCTCCAAAATGAGCCGTTTTGCTGCTCTAAAATAGTTATTTTCTGCTCCAAAGTGGCTTTTTGCTGCTCCAAAATAGTTATTTTTTGCTCCAAAATGAGCGTTTTTGCTGCTCCAAAATAGCTTTTTTCTGCTGCAAAATGAGTGATGGTAAAAAAAAAGCTTAGTGTAATTTGAGCTTCAAAAGTCAAATTTACCAAATGATATAAAACAGTTTTGAAGGCAAACTTTATGAATTTTTATGCTTTTTTATATATGAACCAGCTACAAAGGCTAAACTATGCTCAGTTAAAATTAAAAACGTTCTATGGCCTCTGTTTGGTTAAATCATGTATCTCGACTCCTATAGGAAAATTCTGAGCTATTCATTCAGATTGAAAAATCCAATTTTTTACAAATCTCGCCAAAATTTGGCATAAAGTTGCAAACTTGGCGACATTCTTTTTTTTTGGCACCAGGCTTGTGTTTTGGGATTGGTAATCTTGAAAGTGAATTTTCTCGTCAAAAAACGAACAAAACACTGTCAAAAGATCGTGAAAAAACGCTACTTTCGTTAAAATATCGCTAAAAAAATGCAAATTTCATCAAGAGGTTGCAAAAAACATGCGAATTTCATCAAGATCGCAAAAAATGTGCGAATTTAGTCAAACGATCGCTAATTTCGTCAAAAAACGAACAAAACGGGGTCAAAAGATTGTAAAAAACGCGAATTTCATTTAAAGATCACAGGAAAAACCACAAATTTCCTCTAAAGGTCGCAAAAAACCGCAAATTTTGTCAAAAGATCACGAAAAACTGCAAATTTCATCAAAAGATTTCGAAAAACACGCTAATTTCGTCAAAAAATAGTGAAAAACCGCAAATTTCGTCCAAAGATTTCGAAAAACATGCTGAAATCAACAAAGAGTCTGAAAAAAATGCGAATTTCATCAAAGGATTGTGAAAGAATGCGAATTTTGTGAAAGAGTTGTGGAAAAAATGAGACTTTCGTCAAAGAATCGCAGAAAAAAAAACACTACTTTCATCAAAGAATTGCAGAAAAAACGTGAATTTTGTCAAAGAATACCAAAATGATGTTTTGATGCTCCAAAATAGTTATTTTCTGCTCCAAAATGAGCTGTTTTGCTGCTCTAAAATAGTTATTTTCTGCTCCAAAGTGGCTTTTTGCTGCTCCAAAATAGTTATTTTTTGCTCCAAAATGAGCATTTTTGCTGCTCCAAAATGAGGTCCATGCTGTTCCATCACTGTACACATCAAATAAATATATCAGAGTTCATGTCTGTATATAAGGTGTATATTAAAGAAAATACACACATCAAATAAGTATACCCCTATGTCTATCCTATAGCTTTTATAACTATTATATCAAAATCACTCAAATTTCTTATCTTCATCACCACAATGTTAAAATATTAATTAATATATAAATATTCTATCAATAATTTGACAGAAAATAGTTAAATGTACAAATTGATATGATACTTTTCCTATTCAATATGTTTATAATTAGACTTAGACAATCAGTAAATCAGCTTAATGCTTAATGACAACATTGTTTCTGTTTATTTGAATGAACTTTTGTTTTTCTGACAATCCTTATCCTTAATTATACCCTGTATAGTTTAATACTTTCATAGGTTATTTTTGGGTATTGACTAGTGATAAAATAATAAAAAATAAGTGATGGGTTAATGAATTTGTGAGTGGAAAGAAGTCATTAAATTTTTTTGTATAATTAGATTTAAGAATAAAAATGTAACTGAATTAAATTATTGAGAATTTAATTTCAATTAAAGCTTATTAAAAAAGCTAATACATGCAAAAATGTCTATTAAAATGTTTCAAGTATTCGGTTACCGAATACTGAAGCTTCAGTATTCGGCAAAATTGCTGCTTTGGTCAATTCCTACTTTTGTGCATTTAAATTTGTCTCTTTAATTGTACTTTTTGTGTTTATGTTAATGTTCTACTCAGTCCTGCCATTGTGAAGATGACTGTTCTACTGCAAGTTGTAGCTGTGCAAGTATAAGTTATCAATGCTGGTATGATAAGGTATTTTTATTTCATTGTTCTTATGTTTGTTTGTTTAAGAAATAGCATATGTGCCAATTTTCCCTTAACAGAGACTTTATTTTCACACACTCTTTCTATTTTACATTCAAATCTTTCTCCCTTTTTCTTGAGTATAGATACATGTAATATAACAAAACTGTAAAATTGACTAAAATTTCAATAAAGAATTTTTATTCAAAACTAAATCTGCTCTTACAGTACATAATCAGATGTAAATTTATTTTTCTAAAAAAATAACATAAATTAGGATGATCATAGTAGTTATCGCAATGCTTAGATTTAAATTATTTGCATTAATGAAAATATTTTTGGTTGAATCATGTATCTCGACTCCTATAGGAAAATTCTGAGCTATTCATTCAGATTGAAAAATCCAATTTTTTACAAATCTCGCCAAAATTTGGCATAAAGTTGCAAACTTGGCGACATTCTTTTTTTTTTTTTGGCACCAGGCTTGTGTTTTGGGATTGGTAATCTTGAAAGTGAATTTTCTCATCAATGTCTGCAACATATCGCCAAATATCTCCAAATTTGGCGAAATGTTGCCAACTTTGTGACTTTGTTTGCTGCAAACTGTTCAACAACTTAATAACTGTTTCAATCCTCATTCCCATTGACCTGTAGTGACCCCAAAATGACCCACTAAGTGAATATTCTCGAATATTTGACCTAGCCCAAAGGCCTTCTCCTATCCCAAAATGGTAGGATACAAAATTTAGTCAAATGGACTTTGATTGGTTGAATCATGTATCTCTGCTCCTATTGGAAATTTCTAGATAATTCTTTCAAATTCTGAAAGCCCATTTTTTCGTCAAATATCACCAGATTTGATGACATTCTTTCATTTGGTCCCAAGCATGGGTTTTGGCATTAGTAATCTGAAAAGTCCATTTTACCGCCCAAATGTTGCCTTATTTCACCAAATTTGGCAAAATGTTGCCAACTTTGCTATTTCATTTACTGCTAACTGTTCAACAACTTAATAACTGTTTCAACTTTCATTCCCATAGAAATGCATTGGTCCGTAGTGACTCCAAAATGACCCACCATTCGAATTTCCTGGAGCATGTGACCTATTCCAGTGGTTTCGTACCCCAAAACTGTAAGATACAAAATTTAGTCAAAATCGTTAGAGCCCTTTTTAGATCAAATTTACATACACATAGATACACACAAGATTTACTCGTATTATAATATATGATTTATGTATATAAAATATTTCATTTATATATACATGTATGCATTTTATTGTTTTTTGTATACAAAATACTTTAAAAATACATAAGTGACTTCTTTGTGTTAAATAAATTGTATAAATATTTTAAAAATTGCATGTGTATATGAAATAGTGAATAGGTTGCTAAATTTCCTTCTCTTGCCAAGGCCACTTTCTCTGTCTCACCAATGCCTCTATACTAGAAAATTACCTTAACTCATATCCATTTTTAAAAAATCTCTTACTTTATCCCTTTCTTGCTTTGTAACTTTTACTTTTATCCATGCTTTATAAATTGCACTCTAACTTAGAAAATGTTTCTAGGAGAATCTCTGTTATTTTTTCTGCTCTCCAAAGCTGGCAGGTAAACAATAGAAATTCAAATTCACATGCTTGTCCTTTTATTTATAGGAAGGCTTGTTACTACCAGAGTTTAATTTGCTTGATCCTCCTATGTTGTTTGAATGCAATCGTGCTTGTTCCTGTTGGAGCTTAAACTGCCATAACAGAGTTTTACAAAATGGAATAACGTGAGTATAATTTTTTTTGTCTTTTTTTATGTAGTGACCTAGTTTTGAAATAGTTCAAAATTTTGTTTATTTTTTTCATGTTTAAAAATTAATGTGTGAAGTTAAAAGAAAGTGCATAGCTTTTCTTCTCATTATGTCACTTGCCTACTTAATTTCATTTTTTTTGTTACAAATTTTATTCTAGATAATAATATTTTTACCCCTTGAAAATAAACAAGTTGGAAATTGCATGCCAAACGTGGCAAATGAAGTGCGTTCGTACTATAACTAGTTTTATAAACATTTTTTGCACTGCATATTATACTGAATGTATATTTTAGTGCACTTCATAAGTACTAATCAATTTCATTCTGTTCGAAAGGCTATAACATCATTAAAATGCACTTGAAATAATTTTTTCCCATTGGCCGTAATGTAATGGAAAACTTTTGACTGTCCCTGTCATTAAACTATACATCCGATTTTCATAAGATTTGAAATGACTGGACAAAATTATGCAGCAGTTATATATTTTAAATTTCAAATTTTTTGGTTGGGTAGTTTTTGCGCTGTTATATGTGGATTAGCAGATGGACTGAACGACAACTATAGGTGCTATGCATTTATATAATTACAAATGCACCTAAAAAATTTTTAATTACATTTATATATGTCTATCCATGCTCTAACTCAGGACTGGCACCCTTCATAGTTTTCTTGATGCCCCTCGAATGTTTTCTTTCATATATTTATTTATTTCGAATGTTTTCTTTTATATATTTATTTATTTTAATCTGTTAAAAAGCCTTAGAATCATTAATGTTTTTCTTTATCATTGTTTTTATTATTTTTTTTTAATATATGTTTTTTAATTATTATTACATGTGGCATTATAGTGTTTTGGCTCCTTCCTCTGTAAAAAAAATTGCAATAGCCTAACCTTTTTCAAAAAAGTGTTAGCCAAATTTACTGTGGTTTATATTTTTTTTTCTGCAATGTATTTTTACGTAGGCCTCCTGCATCATAGTGCAGCACTGCACTGCATCACTAACAGTGTGAAAGACATGTTTATTGTGTAGATGGGCAATTTTACAAAAATTGGCCAATTTAGCATTTGGGTAAGAGGGAAATATTTCTGTGTTTATACCTAAAATTCATGTTGTTATGAATAGGAAAATATCTTTAATTTAGACAATCAGCACTTGTAAGAGACTTTAAGAACCTATGCAAAGGAAGTAAGGAGTTTTCTGCAGATTAATCAATATTTTTTGTAAAAACTGCCACATGCATTATCATTGTCAAAAATTGATCTAACATATTATTAGGTTTCTTTTGGCTCCTACTCTTCAAGGACAATAAATTTGTTGATGAAGCAAATTGGTCATCCAAAATTTTGTTCGGCGAATGGGGGTAATGTGATGTAGTAATCACACTTATTTTTCTAATTGTAATGCAGCATTCTTATCTCACATTTTAAATGATTTATTTTCGACTAAACATCGTTCAAATCTTTTTTTTTTTTTTCCTAAAGTAGCAGATAAGTTTTATTTCAGCTTCCCCTTTCTTCTGATCTATTTTTAGAACCAGCACATATGATGATGTAGACCACATCATATTAAAGGGTGTGTCTTCGCTCCACGAATTAAAAAGTTCTTTCTCTCTCAGAAAGGTTTCGTTTTCTAATCTCTCTTTTCATACGTGTTGCTTATAATATAATACATAATTTTAATTTAACTAATAGATTTAAATTGTTTCTTTTTGATACTTTTGTAAACTCTGTTTACATAGTATATATACCAAGTGCAGCCAGTTTTTTTTAACAGACTTTAACTAGCTTTGATATTGTATTTTTGACAATGTGATTTTTTTTTTTTTTCAAATTTGGGCCTAGCGCCTATTTGAAGGAGTGCAAACAACCTTCTGTGATCATGATGTTCTTCTAAGGTGATCATTTAATAATTAAAAGTTTGTCGTCGATCGCCGATGGAATTTAATTTAACGCATTTCGAATTTGGACATTTTATCATCAAGACATTCTCTAAGAAATGATTTTAACCAGCATCAGCCAGCATTCTTTATAGTCATAGAATTACTTAAGTTTTTAATAATGCTATGTGGAATGTTTATGCCGTGTATGGTGACCTACCTATTCTATTACCTTCCTACTTCTCCATGTGATTAATAAAGTTGGATTTATCGTAACTACTTGTCTTCATTGAATAAGCCTCTTGTGTCAACTGTTTGTCATTTAAGTAAGACCATTTCTTTTTATTTTTACTGCAATAACATTTTATCATCGGCAAAATATTTATTCTCAGCACTTAAGTCAATCTTATCAGCGGCAGCTATACGATCCTCCTACGGCACTCAAGATTGTTTATTTTATCTAACGTGACTATATTTATTTTATCTAACGGCATTTAATTCCTTTCTTTTTATTATCGTCACAAATATATAATATTTTAGATTGAGAAATTGGAGGTTTTATTATCTGGATCGCCAGTAGAAGCAAGTACGGAAAATCAGCCACTTTGTGTAGAATTGGTCAGATATGCATCATTTAAGCAAAATATTAAGAGAATGGATGCATAAAAAAAGTTGTAATGTGTCCTTCAGGATGCATACGTTTTCCCTTGAAAGATCACAAAAGAAGCATATTTTGCAGTAAATACACTGAATCCGTCTTATTTCTAAAACAAAGACCCGGCCATCAACTGTAGTGCACCACTGCATACTGAAAGGATGGACAGGCATGCTCTAATTTATAGGAAAATTTATTTTGCAGGTCTCATGCTTGAGAAAAAAATTAATTAGGATTTTTTTCATTCTGCTGATAGAAAAAACTTATATTCACGAAACTTTACACAATATTCCAAACTTAATCTTCTGAGCATCTGAGGGCTTTTCTGCATTTTCAGATAAACACTTATAAAATTCAAGATATATTAAATATTTCGGGGTTCACATCCTTTCATCTTACATACTTTGTAAAACAAAATTATGTTAAAAATATTTTTATCTAGTCACTTTAACTTCTTTTCTAAAAAGAGAAAATTACAGAACTCTAAAATAGTTATTTTATGCACTTTTAATTCTATTGTGTATTATACAAGAAAATGTATGTCATTTACTACAGAGACATGATTTTTCTTTAGTATTTTAAATTGAAGTAAAGCAGCAATAGATTTAATGAATTCAACATTAAACATTTTTTTATCACAGCAAAGACAATTTATAAAAAGGGGAAATATATACAAAAAATATTGCGCAGTTTTATATATTTTAGATTTTAATGAAACAAGTTTAACATAAATTGTTAGACTTATTGTAAAACTGAATTTGTGGGTTTTTTGTTACAGTTGACAAAAATTCTGACTTTTGCATAATTTTCTTGACTGGTTGATGAAATTTGTGATTTTTTCACAACTTTAATTATTTTTGCGACCTTTAGTCTCTGCAAGAAAAGCACACAAATGAATTTTTTCTGAGTGGGATCTTTAGAAACATTGCCGGAATCCTGCATTCTATCACAAACCATGTTTTGGTTAATTATGGATTTTCTCATTGAGGTGATCTTGGTGGGTTTTCCTTATTTAAAATCAGCTTTATTTACTGAAGTAGTTTTTATTTAGTCCTACATTTATTTTGTTTTCTACTAGAGTATCAAAAATGATATTTATCATACTTGGTGTGCAGTCATTAATCAGAGCATCAAACAGTATTCTGATACCTACAGATTTTAAATATAATCCTCCAGCTCCCTATATAACTTGCCAAGTGCACATCTTTTTGCTCTGTAATTCTTTTTAAAAAAATGGGAACAGGCAACTTCAGGCCCATCTTTTTGCTCCTTGGAAAACTATTGAAAGTGTTGATATCTGACGAACACTTACTGCTATAAACAGATGTTTTTATAACTTTATTTAATTTCCTTGGTCCTCTTTTGACTTGTGACATTTTCTAAGTTTTGTGTTTTCTATTTTACTTAGTATAACAGTTTTAGAAGCCTTGTGTATGAAAATTTTCAAGGGATTATTGCAAACTACATATAACTACTTTACTCGCTGCAAACTACATATAAAACCAATAAAAAAAATAAAAAATAAAATTGTATATATTTGTCTTGTTTAAATGCTAAATAGCTGAAAATAATTGTAAAAATTAAAATAGTTCCAGTAAATCCTATGTGAGAATTGAATGATAAAGTACCAACAGCAAAATAAATAAAATTCTTTAAAATAACATTATTTGTTCAAAATATGTGTTTATATGTATTATATTTGACTTTATGAATGATTATATCCTTTAATATTTTTAAATTTTAATAACATAACAGGTTTTCTGTATTTATTTCTCAAAATGTATTACAGATGTCGATTGCAGCTTATTCGCACTAAAGGGAAAGGATGGGGTGTTCGAACCTTAAAAGATATTCCTAAAGGAGCTTTTATATGCGAGTAAGTTTTTAATCATTATTTTTATAGAACTTGTACTATAAATATTTAAAGTTTTCTTAAAATATTCAGTATAATCAATTGCATATATTTAGCTTGTTGCTTTTTATGATTCGTGAATAAAAATATATTGGCATTTATTTAACTACATTTTCCCCCATTCATTTACATACAAAGAAACCTGCAGAAAATATATAGAATATTGAGAAATTGCGCAAATATTTATAGTGCATCCAAAATAACTTGACTAATGCAAATTAAGGTGAATTTATTCGTTAATTTGTATGACAATTAGGACTGTATTATTTATCAATATATCGACAGATATTGGTATTTCTTATAACAGTATCTAAACTTTGGCTCTGTTGATATATCCCAATAAAATAACAATGTTAACAAACACTGCAATAACGAACACGAGCCCCCAAAAAAATATCGCCAAATGTCTCAAAACTCAATAAAATAATAACTCTCTGCGCTCATCAAAACCCCAGAAAAAAAAAAAAAAAATCCAATGTCCTCAACCTTCTGCCTGATCCGAAACAGAAATGTACATCGATAATCTTCCTTTCCGTTGACATAGCTGCCAACTCTTCCAATTTTTTCAGAATTCTTCCGAAAAATCAGCATGTTTTCCCGATTTTACGCGCGTAATGCGTTTTCTTCCGCTTTTCGCCATTTTCTTCCGATTTTCGGCCTTTTCTTACGCTTTTTACACAAGTTTCGTCAAAGGATCTTGGGAAAACCCGAAATTTCACCGAAAGTTTTCGGGAAAGACGCAAATTTTGTCAGAAGATCGCGTAAAAAACGAGAATTCCCCCAAAAGAGCACGTAAAAACACGAATTCCGTGAAAAGATCACGAAAAAACGTGAATTTCGTCAAAAGATCGGGTAAATAAAGTGCCGTCAAAAGATCGCGTAAAAACGTGAATTCCGTTAAAAGATCGCGGAAAAAGCACACGTTTTGTGAAAAGATCGCGGAAAAAACCCAAATTTCACCGATGGATTGCGGAAAAAACCCAAATTTCGCCGAACGATCGCGGGAAAGACTCTAATTTCATCAAAAGATTGCGTAAACAACGCGTAGGGGTGATTTTGGTCCGAATTTTCCGAAAATTTAAGGCATTCATTTTCGAAAATATAAAAAAAAATCGGCCACCAATTCGAAAATTTGGACATAAAAAATATCGCGAATTTTGACATCTTCGTCGAAAAAAATTAATTTTGTTAATCGTTTGCAGAAAAATCACTACTTTCGTCAAAAGATCACAAAAAAATGGCAAATTTCGTCAAAAGATCGCGAAAAAACGACAACTTTCGTCAAAAGATCGCGAAAAAACGGCAAATTTTTTCAAAAGATCGCGAAAAAACTGAAAATTTCGCAAAAAAAAAAAACACAAATTTCGTCAAAAGATCGCGAAAAAAAAAACACGAATTTCGTCAAAGGGCCGCGGAAAAAACGCATAACTAGTGTCGGAAGTGGATTCCCCCCACCCCCTCTTACTGCTTTAACTTTTCAGAAAATTTGCTGTGAATTTCAGAATTTTTTTTTTTTATTTATTCAGAATCACCCTAAAAAAAAAAAAGAAAAATTTAGGAGTCAGAAGTTTTAAGTGTGTTTTAATGTGAAAGGTAGGATATCTATAAATATTAAAAAAAAATATATATATATATGAATTTTTAATATATTCAAGTTATTCTTTTTTTGTCATAATATATATTGCATAATTGCAAATTAGTGAGTATTTTATTCGAGTTTCTCTTTGAAATTTGTTTATTTACAAGGATTCAGCTGTTTTTTAATCCTTACTGAAAGTGTTATAAAACTTTAAAAATCTTCTGATTTCTTCTGATTTTTTGCCAAAATCTTCTGATTTCTTCTGATTTTTTGTCCAAAATCTTCTGAGTTTTACCGAAATTTAGTTGGCAAGTATGCGATGATTATCTCCAATAGAAATTATCCCAATTATTGCAATACATCCCTTTACTGTAAAGCTAGAGTTTGTTTGACTGTCTGCGTAATACTGAATAACACTTATCGTCCTTCTCTCATAACTGTGATTGGCCTATACATATTCCAATAACTCCAGATAATTGATACATCATGAATAATCATGCATGAGCACTGGTTATTCATTGTCGCCTTTGATACAGAAGATAGCTGGTTATCATTGAGTCTGTACCTAAGCAGATGGAAAGCTTGGCTTGCAAGCAACCAATCAGAGCCCGCTAATGGGAAAGTTTCGCCTCTTGTTTATGGCCAAGTTGGTGAAAAGCCCAAGGTTGAAGCAGTCGTTCACTGTAATGATTGGTTGCTTTTAAAAAGAGCTTCCCAGTCAGTAATGCTTATTCATATTGTACTGTGACTTTCTTTGTCGTATGAGCAAAGTTTTCTTGAGTGAATTTTATCCTTTCTTGATATTTTTCAGCTATGAATATTTATCAAAAAATAAAATTTAAGTTAGTATAAAACTATTCTCAAATATGATTTGACTATTTATATTTAACAAAAAAAAGGTTTCAATGTTGTTTTCTTGTAGTAAATAGGTAGAAAGATTGAAAAGCAACATTTCTGTTGCATCTATCATGCAAATAGCAAGAAATAGCATGACATGTGGCATTAAATTAATTTTAGTTTTTCCTGAGCTTCCTCTTTTCTTGTGTTAATTAAAATAAAATCGTCAATGTCCTAAATTTAAGAATTTTTTTATTTTAGTTTGTATTTTATAATTTTGTCAGTTGTTCGCAAAGTAATTAAATAGTTAAAATGTTACTGATAAATAATACATAGAGCAGGAAGAATGAGAAACATACTATTTTTGAAGGAAAATACTTTGCAACAAATGGTATAAGTGCAAACAGATATCAAACATTGGTTTCTCTTCTGAAATATTTTTTGTATAAACATGTATACTTATTTTAATGATGCTGTGTGAACATATAGGTATAAGACATTGATTCGTTGCTCTCTACATCTGTTTTAGCAAAATTTCTATTCTTGCACAATTTAAGGTAGTTTAAATTTCTGATGCCATCCAGCCCTAATGACAATTACAACTAGCAACTAGCTTTTCATTAAATAATGTCTTTTTGCCACTTGTGCCTGTTAGCTACTTTTTTCTCATAGTATGGCAAAATCGTTCAAGGTTATTGACCAAATTGTTGTGACCGGAGCATAGAATGTATGTATTCTTGACAGGTGGAAATAAATGGGAAATTGTACTAAAAGTGCTTTATCATTGCTAAATTTTAATGTAAGATATACAATTTTTCTTCTGTTAATTGGAAATGGTGTAAAAGTAGTTACATATTTTCGACTTAATAAGCTTATTAAAAATAGCTTTAATGAAATGTTTCATAGGTCTATTTCTGAACAATTTGAGCTAAGTGGTGGAAATAACTTTCATCTCAGACTCAGTGAGCAAGAGCAAAATTACTTTTATTTAACCACTTGCTTTTCAAATTTATGTTCATTACTATATTTATTTATTTAAAAATATATTTATTGCTAATTAATAAAACTGATGTTTTAAAAGATGTTAATGCATCACTCAGAGCTGCCAAGTCTCCGGCTTTTTGGATACCAGTATTTTAATACAGAAAATGTTGTTTTATTTGATTGTAACATTTGGAAGATTTAAAAGAACAACATTTTCTCTAAGCTGATAGTGGTGTGCAAAAAGCCAGAAACTTGGCAACTCTGATCACTTGTTTTTGAATTAATAAGCAAAATTTATTTATTGAAAAAATAATTAAGTTGGATAGTTTAAAATTTAATTTATTCTATTTTGTACTACTAAAGTAAAACTGAAATTATCTGATCTTCAGTCATCCAGATCCCTAAATTCAGTATTGGTGTGTAAGCAATATAAATGTAATGTTTCTTTGAAAAATTATTCTTTAAAAAGTAGTTTTAGTTTACAGAATTTTTCACTTTACATCCGAAGTTGAATGTGATAAACAAATTTCCTGTATGTAATTGCAATGTATTTTTTATATTAGATCAATTCCATATTTTCTTATTAAAACTTAATTTTTTTTTTTCTGAAAGAAATTTTAATGATAAGCATTTGGTACATTTTATTATTATGTTTATATATTAATTTAGTTGTCTGTATTGTTATATAATTAAATTTCAAACATTTTTTTTTCTTTTTTTCAGGTATGTTGGTGAACTAATATCAGATTCTGCTGCTGATAAAAGAGCGGATGATTCTTATTTGTTTGATTTAGATAACCGAGTAAGTTTTCTTGCCTTCTTTTTTGCTCTTTTTTTTTAGTACCTTTAATTGCCCACCTGTTTCAGTTGACCAGAAAATAATTGTTGCACCAGTGATGGTCAACTTACACAGTTTTCACTATTTTTAAGATTGATCTGTGCCATAACTACAGGATGATTGCACCGTCTTCCCCCCCCCCCCCTTATGATAACTTCCGAAAGTAAAATCTAAAAGAAAAAATTCTAAATTTTAATCATTTTGTATTTTTAAGTATTATAATTGTAAACTAGAATGCATTTTATTAAAGAATAATGCTTTTTTCCCCCATTTCAGGGGGGAAAAAAATTTATATTTATCCTTTCTTATTAGGAAGTCTCAATGTTTCTTTCCCTGCATTATTTGAAAAGTTCTTATTTTTCATAAGGAAAAATTTACTAACAGAAATGTGTCGACACTTTATCTTAAGGCATCCCACTACATTTAAATAGCCAATTTTAACAAATACCATTGAGATTGTTTTATTTCAAAAACTGTATTTGAAATCGTTTTTTTCTTCGTACAATCATTGGAAATATAGTTAGGGTTGTTTTTGTTTCAGCTTTCGAATCAGAAGCGTGCATTTAATTAATCAGTAATGGTATTGGAGTAATGTAAATGAAAAAAGGTATATGTTCTAATATTGAGATTAAGGAAGATACAACATATAAATCTTGATATTTTTAAGAACTCTGGTGTGAATATTTTTAATAGATTTTCAGAAATAAAAACTTAAATTCCCTGTCTGAAAAACATTATTTCTGTGAGCAATTACTTAAACAAACATTTTATCTCCAAAGTTTATGGTTATATGTATATAATACTTATTGCCTATCATTTATGTGATGTTGTGAGTGTAATGAACTATCAGTTTAAGTATCTGAGACTTTCGTGAAATTTTACAGCTATTTTTATAAATTAATGTACAAGCAAAAGTCATCATTTGAATGGATATATCTCTGGGCATTTTCGTTTTTTGGTTTTAGACTGTTCATTATTTTCTTAGGAACTCAAATTGTATTTTTATTGGGGAGGAGAATAGTCGATTATCTTTTTTTTCCCTATCAAGTAATCTTTGGTAAGTATCAAATATTGCATTGTTTTTCCTTAAAGTTGTGAAAAATAAAGAAAAATTGTATAAAAATTTATTTGACAAGTGAAAATTGTCTTTATATGTACAAATTTATTTGAAGTAATCAGTATTATATTAATTTCTGTTTGTAGCGGGATACCTTAAACAAAGTATTTATGGGAAAATAGTTATAATTCTTGTAGATTGAAAATTTATGAAAATTTTCCATATTTTGTTATTGAGTGGGCCCAAAAGCAAAAACCTTTTACCCAAATTTTTCTTCATGTATGCAGTCAAGAATAGGGCAAGTAGTTAGCCCAAAGCACAATTTTGCTAATTAAATTTCAGTATTCTAAATTTAGCTAAGATCTTTTTTTCTCAATTTAAAACTGATATGATATAAAAATGTGAATATTATGTGGGAAAGTATTTTATATACTTTAAAAAAAATTATTTTTCAGGATGGGGAAACATATTGCTTAGATGCCCGATACTATGGAAACATCAGCAGATTTATAAATCACCTTTGTGAACCAAATTTAGTTCCAGTAAAAATTTATGTAGATCATCAGGATCTCAATTTCCCTAGAATAGCATTTTTCAGCTCCCGAGATATCAAGCAGTATGAAGAACTTGGGTAAGTTTTTTTTCTTTTTTTGTCAGAAATCTGTTTAATTATCTTGTGAGATCAGTTGTTTTTTCTCAAGGTTGTTTTTAACTCCAGGTTTGCTAATTTTTGACTAAACTTTTTCATTTTTCTATAATAGTAAAGAAAATTCTGAAAATGATGTCAAAGTTGTTGCTTTAAACAGATTTTTAGGTCTTGATAAATCATGAAAAGATGGTCATCAAATCATAACCAACTATAGTCAATGATGTATTATATTTATAGAATAGAGATATTAGATACTTTGGCACCTGAATGAAAAGGCTTCAAAATTTTATTCTTGTAGATTATGAAAATGATTTTGTAATTACAGCTATGGCTTCTCTCCCACCACAAAAAAAAAAAAAAAAAAAAAAAAAAAATAGAAGCACTTTTTTTTCCAAATTTAAAAATAATGTCCTTTTTTAACTTTTGCAATTTATGTTTAGTGACTGTTGTTTGGATTCTAATGGATATAATTTATTTGTTCTGTAAGTAAGTATAACCAATGTTTATTTGGATGTTTTAGTGACAATTTTTTCTCTGAACTGTCTTAGAAATGCATCAGACAAAAAATAGAAACACTAGGTTATCGAGAACAAAAAGTATTACTTATTACAATAAAAAAAAAAAAAAGTTTTATTAATATTTACTTGCAAAACCTTAGTTTATAAGGATTGTACTAATTTGTCATACAGTCAACTAATTCTTGACATTTTTCAATAATAAAATGCATCTTGCACAATTCTCGAAAGTATTTTCAAATTTCCTTTTAATTTTATATTTTTGTTCATTCTATAACTTCCCTACTCGATTTAACTCCAGTGACAAGAAGACCATAACAGAACATCAATCCTGTTTTGTTTGAACCAACTTTTTATCAGTTTTGCTGAATCCTTCGGATAATTATCATGTTGATTGCTTCATTTCAGAGGCATGTTCTCATTCAAACATGGTAACATTATGTGCTCTGAGATATCTGCATACACATATTTGGTCATGATGAAAAATTGAGCCTACACTATACCGCAAAAAAGAACTCCACTACATCAGATTCCCATATCCATTTTTGGCAGTTTTCCTTGTGTTTTTGAATTAGCTGATCCCATCCTTGTCCCAGCAGTGCCCAGGCCAGAATAAGTCGCAATAAAGAAAAATAAATAGCAGAAGGCAAAATTTACTATATTAATTCTTAAACATCATAAATGGATTCATATTACATTGTATTCACATTTGAAAAATCGTCGGCAATTTAATTTCTGACATTTAGGTATATTAAACTTTCAGTTCTGATCAATTTTTTCCGAAGAAACTAAAAAAAAAAAAAATAATAATAATAATAATAAAAAAAATTTAAAGTCTCTTTCTCCTAAGCTCCTGTGCTCTTTCGAGAAGGTACTTTCTATAATTGAAACAGCACCGAAAAACTGGCTATAAAGCATAATTAAAGTGATAAATCTTTGTATAAATTTCCATAAAATCAAACAATACACATGACGCATTTAGAACTGGAAATTATAACTGTTATCCCATTAACAAAGGTAATTGGAAAAAGATATAAAAAGGAAGCAAAGCATATTACATATATGGAGCGTTTTAGCTGTAACTGTATACTCAGAGAAATTATTCAAACTGTAGAAATCAAATGTAAAGTATGAAATATTCAATGTGGTATTTTGAAAGAATAACCAAACAGATTTAAAAACAAATAACAATTTTGTTAAACAAATTTAAATAAAAACAAAATAAAAATAAAACCATAAAAATAAAAGTAGATGTATAAACAATCGACATAAGTTCTCCTCAAGTTCTCATAAGCATCTGGTATAATGCCATGCAGAAAAACATCACTCTATATCAATGTTTAATTAACATGAACTAGAGTGCCAAAAGCTAAAAGCTGTTTCAAAGCAAAAATATTAAAAGGAAATCATGTTTAAATTTTTACTTCCAATTACTTTACTTTACTTTACTTCAATTGATTAACTTTAAATTGCATTAAACTTTAAATAGAAAAATATCAAACTAACTTTAAAACATTATAAATAACAAAAAGGTTAATTTCAATTAATCACATTTAATTATCTTTCTTACCATAAAAGTTTTGTCACTTAAAGTCAAGTACAACTTCATTATATTCAAACGCTTAATATGAATATCCAAATACCTCATACTGCCACTAGAAGTTAAAATATTGGAGAACTAAAGCAAACTTTGAAAAGAGACATATATGAAATCACGAACTGCAGCAAACCCCTCCAGAGATCCCCTAGCGAAATCCGTCTGTAGGATCTGAAAGGAACTGCAAAAATCCTAACACTGCCGGTCAATAACAACTTCAAGTACTTTGCATGGACAACCAGAAAGCGTAGATCTTGAACCACTATTGCTACGACCGATTTGCAGTGTCAAGATGGGGAGAAAATCCCTGGTTCCTTTTGGAACCAACTTACAACCTTACAGTTTATAACCCATTTACTAAAAGGAAGTTGACTAGATTAATCTCCACTGACAGAATTACTTTAACTAATTGAAACCAAAATATCTTTTAAAAAGGGAGAGAAAGTTACTGTAAAGAAAAATAGTCTATTTCAATTAAAAGAAATATAAAAGTAAACTAACTAACACATGTCGCCGGTGGCCCGCTTTCTGTACACTTGGAAAAGACTCTAAAAGATTAGACGCATTTATTCAGGCATACTATTCAACACCAAATGCCGTCGGTCTTAAACATATCTCCTATAGCAAAACCATTTTCACATTGACAATGTTAATTCATCACACAGTCTCCATATTGAACGAAAAAGCCAGAATATCACATTTGAAACTATTAAGTAAAACTGACTGAATAATCTATCGTATCCAGCACTTCATGACTCATCGACTATCTTAAAACAGCAAGCGTAAACAGTGACATTATGCAGCCAACGTGCAACGAGGTATTTGTCTAAAAGAAAACAAAGCTATCAATGAGCTCGCTCCTACGATCTAAATAGCTCACTCCCTTTTCCGACAATGCCCCTCACGTGACTTCCGATTGCCAAGTCAAATGCCACTTCCGATTGCCAAGTCAAACGCCACTTCCGGCCTCTAGAATGATCCTGGGAAATGCAGACGAGTAGCGATCGGCCACTAGAGATAGACACGTGTTAACGAACAGGCAACGCCATCTGTCAATGGTCATCATAACTCCTCAGTTTACGAGACTGATCGATCAATGTTTATTGACAAACCGGTCGACTGAAAGAGAGATTATATAATGTCGGATAGAACGTGGCAGATAAGTAAATACAGATGCTCCAGGAAATAAATTATGCAGAAGTTTTTAAGGTAAAAATAAAGATAATATATTTATTATAAAGTAATATTTAAACACTGAAATAAAGATAATGAAAGTGTTTAAATTTAGAAACTTAGATTACTGAAACTTAAATGTGTGAAATGTAAATAAAGTATTTAAATCATAATTTATTTAAAAACAATTATGAAATTACTTAAAGAGTGATTATATAAAGCAGGTTGAATGAAAGAGGTTGAATGGAAAGATAAAAATAGGAGGGAAATATAAATATATTTCCTAACAAAAACAGTTGTTCATTTGTGACCTTGTCCCCTTATGGGCACGTGTTTACATTGGCTGATGACGGGCTGTTTATTTCTAGCTTGAAATGCGTCGTGTGTTGTTTTGATTTTATGGTGATTTATTCAAAGTTTTATTTTTTTTAAGTACTATCTATAAGTGTATATATTTTTAATTTTTTCATATTTTGTTTAAAAACATGTGTAAAATTTTTTTAATTGCTGAAACGGCTCTCTGAAAAAAAAAAAAAATTGAAAGGGTTAATATTGATATATTTTTTAGTTAAGCCAGTGCATGGACGCAGCAGGAGATGCTGAAAAAAAGTTTTTTTTTTTCAGACTCCCGATTCTTCATTTGTAAAAGCGATTTCAGACACATGACTGTAACTTTTCATGCCATTTTGTGATGTGATTATGGTTCACTTAAAAAAAAGTGTTTAAAAAAATCCAAAAAAGGCTTCAAGGTACATAACTGCAAACATAGATGTACCTTCCTGCCAAATCTTGTATGTTTTCATGCTTGTTTTATGTATCTTCAGAACACAGCTGACAGACAGGCAAACTTCTTTCCTTGTTATAATATATTATTCATCTGACCTTAAGGTCATCCAACAAGCTGTTTCCCATCCATTCTAAACAAATTGTTTCATTGCTTCCAAACACATTTCTCCACTGTTTCTTTGATTTGTCTATCTCTTTTCGATATAGCACAATTTTGCAAACTGCTTACTTTTTTAGCTATGCATTTTCTGTACTTTTACATTAAACCAGTGCAAATCTCGCCAGTAGTAGCTTTATTTTTCAAGTGTGTAAATTAGAAACAAGGCATTGGTGTTGAAATAAAATTTCTTGGTTTATAGTGTTGGCATTGTTGTTGAAATAAAGTGTCTTTGTTTATAAAATTATTTGCTATTATTTTCTCCACCCACCTTTTTTTTTTCCTCATTTCACATGAAATGATTGAAAGATGCATATTTTAAATGCATGTAATATATGTATTTTAAATTAAGTTATATATTTTAAAGGATATGAGTGAAAGGTTTGTGTTTTAAATGCAACTAATAGAATGTAAATAATGGCAATGTGAACAATACTTGGCAGTTTATCACTTGCATCCAGCTAACATAAAAATAAGAAGCATTCTTTTCTTTCTTGGGGTCATTTTCGAAAAAATTTCCTGTACATTCTGGTCTTTTTAACCATTTGGAAAAATGGTTATTGTCCTCGTCAGGGTAGGAAATCAAAAGCATATCTGACGCTTTTTATTGGTTGAATCCGCATTTCATTTGTTTTCTGATTGGTCTATACAGTAATCCATAGCTGCCAACTCTTCCGATTTTTTCAGAATTCTTCCGAAAAATCGGCATGTTTTCCGATTTTACGCGCGTAATGGGTTTTCTTCCGCTTTTCGACATTTTCTTTCGATTTTCGGCCTTTTCTTACGCTTTTTACGCGAGTTTCGTCAAAGGATCACGGGAAAACCCGAAATTTCCCCGAAGGTTCGCGGGAAAGACGCAAATTTTGTCGGAAGATCGCGTAAAAAACGAGAATCCTCCCAAAAGAGCGCGTAAAAACACGAATTCCGTGAAAAGATTGCGAAAAAACGCGAATTTCGTCAAAAGATTGGGTAAAAAATGCGCCGTCAAAAGATCGCGTAAAAACACTATTTCCGTAAAAAGATCGCAAAAAAACGCGAATTCCGTTAAAGAATCGCGGAAAAATTCACCGATGGATCGCGGGAAAAACCCAAATGTCGCCGAACGGTCGCGGGAAAGACGCGGATTTCGTCAAAAGATTGCGTAAACAACGCGTAGGGGTGATTTTGGTCCGAATTTTCAGAAAATTTAAGGCATTCATTTCCGAAAATTAAAAAAAATCGGTCACCAATTCGAAAATTCGGACCTAAAAAATATCGCGAATTTCGAAATCGTCGCCGAAAAAAATTAATTGTGTCAATTGTTTGCAGAAAAATCGCCAATTTCGTCAAAGGATCGCATGGAAAACGCTAATTTCGTCAAAAGATCGCGAAAAAACGGCAAATTTCGTCAAAAGATCGCGAAAAAACGGCAAGTTTCGTCAAAAGATCGCGAAAAAACGGCAAGTTTCGTCAAAAGATCGCGAAAAAACGGCAAGTTTCGTCAAAAGATTGCGAAAAAACGGCAAGTTTCGACAGAAGATCGCGAAAAAAAAAACAAATTCCGTCAAAAAATTTTAAAACCCCCCACAAATTTCGTCAAAAGATCGTGAATTTCGTCAAAGGGCCGCTGAAAAAAACGCATAGCTAGTGTCGGAAGTGGATTCCCCCCCCCCCCCCCCCCTCCTGCTGTAACTTTTCAGAAAATTTGCTGTGAATTTCAGAATTTTTTTTCTTTTTTTACTCAGAATCACCCTCCAAAAAAAAAAAAAAAAAAAAAAAATAGGAATCAGAAGTTTTAAGTGTCTTTTAATGTGAAAGGTAGGATATCTATGAATATTAAAAAAAAAAAAAAAATTAGTAATTTTTAATATATTCAAGTTATTCTTTTTTGTCATAATATATATTGTGTAATTGCAAATTAGTGAATATTTTATTCGAGTTTCTCTTTGAAATTTGTTTATTTATAAGGATTCAGCTGTTTTTAATCCTTACTGAAAGTGTTATAAAACAAAACAAAAAAAAAAATCTTCTGATTTCTTCTGATTTTTCGCCAAAATCTTCTGAATTCTTCTGATTTTTTGTCCAAAATCTTCTGAGTTTTACCGAAATTTAGTTGGCAAGTATGCAGTAATCTATATTTCCCTTTACTTTCAACAGAGATGGATACTTCTGTTGCCACTATGACAAAAAAGTATTAAAAACTACAGAAAAAAAAAAAATTAATAAATTGGGATACAACTTTCAAACATTGCATTTAAAAGTACATTTTTTTCTTTATATGACGGTATAAAAAGTAATATTGTGGTATGTTTAGAAGTTATGAAATTTCATTTAAAATTGGTCGTCAGATTTCTTGGAAATCTGACGATGAAAAAACCTTTTCCCGAACAGCCAATGAAATGCTTGGATTATACGTAAGTTTCAGGAAATCTGACCATTTGCAGGCGATTTTTGTCGCTTGCAATTTTTACGTGTAATAACACTATTAATGTTTAATTCATGGCGTACATAATGTATGATCCACTCCCTGCGATTTTTTATGTCTTAAATTTTAGTCTTCGAAAAAATCATTTTCCAAATAATCGTTGTAATTTGTTAAATTGCTTTTTTTTTTTTTTTTTTTTTTTTTTTTTGTAAAAACTTGAAACTTTTTTTTGCAAAAAATCCAACTGATT
Organism: Maratus speciosus; assembly: GCA_963932465.1. Classification (NCBI taxonomy): domain Eukaryota; kingdom Metazoa; phylum Arthropoda; class Arachnida; order Araneae; family Salticidae; genus Maratus; species Maratus speciosus. The sequence goes on from OZ010794.1 coordinate 545,880,337, forward strand.
TAGCAATTTTTCTGACTAATTATTCATTGCTGTATAATTTTAAGACAGTTTGTGACAATGCAATGTTCCACTTTTATCTTCTACTTATTTCTTTCTGTATGAACCATATAAGATAAGCAATCTTTTGCATACAAATTTCACAACTGAACACAAAGGGTGACACATTCTGTTAATCATATATTTAAAAAATTTTGAAAGAAACTGGTAATTCTTATTAACATTTAAATTGTTTCTATATTTTTGCCTAATTCATTTTCAGATAGTTAAGAAAAAACATTTTGACATGAAAATGCCGTATTAATCAGTTATGATACTTACAGAATTTCTAAATTACATTAGGGCCCAAACAGTGTGCATTAACCATAAATTAAAAGAATTAAAATGATATTTTTTAATTTGGAAAAAAAATTAAAGGTGTTTCAGTTTTTTGCCATAGCTGTATGTGTAAGGTACCACCAAATAAATCTAAACAAGTTAACAAATGTTGTATTCTTGATCTTTTATATTTTGCATCTGTTGTACTACTATGTCTTGTGTTACTGGAAATATATTAGAGAATAAACAGTGAAATTTTATCTTGTGTTACTTAATCTGCTTTCTAAATAATATCTTTAAGAAAATTAAATTTCAACAAAAATAAGCTGGAAGTTTTTTTATGTCACAATTAGTTTGTTTTTTCAGTTAAAAGAAAAATGAAGGCTGTTTTGCTCAACTTTGTTTTTATCTTTTAGTTTATTGTAATTTTTACTTTGTAGTCTGTGTAATAGCAAAAAAATTCTTTGTTGATCATTGCATTTATATTTTTATATAACTTGTGTGTTTTAACTTTCTGTGATTTCAAATAAATCACATTTAAATAATTTTTTTCTTGCTTGCTCTTGTATAAATGTGCTCCTTTTAAGTTTCTCCAATTTTGCTACATTTTTATTTTACTGTGCCTGTGTATTACTTGTAATTTTTATGTATAAAAAAAGGACTATAAAACAATTTTATTTTGACTTTTGTTGATTATAGTATTCTTGTCAGGTCAATAAAATCACTGAGTCTGTGATTCATGGTTTTTCATTCTTACTTTGTTTCTTAAATAATAATAATAATAAAAAAAAAACAAATAAATATAATTTTTCTTATACTTAAAAGGGTTTGTCAGTTAGATCGTAAATTCCCATTGCTAATGTTAAACCTGTGGGAATGAATGCATTCTTACTTTTAAGATATCTCCCCAGGAAATTAATATTTTTGACCTCTTTTTCCTGTGCATTCTTAAAGGATGTCTTTTTTTTTTTTTTTTTTTTTTTTTTTCCTTAGTTGTCAAACCATTTTTTTTAAATATATACCTTATTTAATGTTTTATGCATTAAAATTGTACAAGCTGCGAGTAAGATTTTAACATTTTAGATAAAGTTATGCATACATTTTAGAAATATTTTGACAACTAAAAAAAGAGAGGGAGATCCTTAAAGAAAAGGGCACTAAAAAAAAGTCAAAAATATAAATTTCATTATGTGATAATTTAAAAATATGATTGATTGCATTCCATTCCCATTGGCGGGGAAATTTGAGATTCGACTGACTTAACCCCCTTAGCCTGAATTTCCTTACCTTCTAAATCTCTAATTAAAATACATATAAAAGCACAAAGTCTTCTAAATCTATGTTTGGTTGTCTTAAGGGGGCAACAACAATTGTGAAATTGTGTATAAAATAGCTAGCATTAGTGTACCTTTTTCTCAGAAATACTAAACGCATTTTAATATTGTTTTTTAAATAGTTTTAGCAGAAGGTAAACTGTAAATTATATGTTTGTCAAAATATAAAAAATAAAATAATAGCACAATTTTACAAATAAACAAAATCTATAGGGTTTTTATTTCATTTAATTAATTACCATAACTATTGGATTATTTATTTTTATTTCTTGCCGAATGATCAATTTTAACCTCTGCCAAAACTAGTTTAGAAAAAAAAATAGCTTCATATTCACTTCATTAATTTTCCTGGAGAAAAGATACATCAATACAGCTGTTTTATTTGCGATTTATTATTATTATTGTTATTTGCAAATTCATATGACTTGTATTTTTATTTGTTGAATGATCAATTTATAGTTTAACTACTGACAAATTAATCAAAAAAAAATGAATCCCTCCAGTAGTTTGAGTAAAAGTTCCATCAATGTCATGCAGTTTCATGCATGATTTTGCAATTTTTGTCAGCCCTTAATTAATAATATCCATTTTTTATGTACCCATGTTGCCCCTTTCTGAAAAGTTTAAGTAAAATTTTGAAAAAGTATTATCATATACTGCTTACTTAGTTTTTAAAGACTGATTATGGCATGCTGCTAAAAAAATAGTAGGTTGTTCATAACAGAAAAAACTACTTTTGGTATGGGGGGTGTTAGTATTAGAGACACTTCTTATTTTTACTTTCATCACACTCTGAAGTCACATGACCCTTCATCCAGCTGACTTGACAGTAAATTAGTTGTTTCAAATACTGTATGTATTCATTCATAAAATTATATTTCCCTAATGTTTTTCTCTACTGTTATATTCTAAGAAAACTTGAAGATTTAAAAATTTTAACGATATTGTAAAAAAGATAGTAAGAATGAGTAAGAATAATGATTAGGATCACTGCATATCCAAATTGCATCCAAAACACATTAATTTGGATTGTTGAAGTTTCACTGTATTATGTGGCTATGCAAAAAATATATTAACCTTACAACATTGTTTTAAGGTTACAACTTTTACAAACAAAATATTATTTTAAAAGTAAAATGCTCATCCTTCATTTGATAATTTTTCCAATTTAATGAATATAAAATGCAATGCCATTCATGCTTTGGATTATATTTATTAATTAACTATTATTGTTTTCCACTTACTGCTTTATTTGGATTATTATTTCCTTGTAAATGGCTATTTCTATCTGATGTCAAATATCCAAATCTGTCGCATAATCCCATTCATATATACTGTAAAATTTCAATTAGGTGAACTCCAATCCTCTGGATTATCAAATATTTAGATCAATAACTGAAAATAAATTACATTTACAAAAAGAAAATAAAAACCTATTAATATAGAAACTATGTATTCATACATAAAATTATAATTTCCTTGGTGTTTTTCTCTACTGTTACATTCTAAGAAAATATTGAAAATATTGTTAAAAAATTAATTGAATATTGTTAAAAAATGTATTAAGAGTAAGTAAGAACAATGATTGGGAACTCTGCATATCTGAATTGCATCCAAAACACATTAATTTGGATAGTCGAGGTTCACTATATTATGTGGCTATGCAAAAAGCATATTAGCCTTAAAATATTATTTTTAAAATAAATATTTTACTGTAACAGCAAAAGAGATAAGAATCTCATGTGATTATTTGTTTGTTTTGGACAGTTTTGACTATGGTGAAAAGTTCTGGGCCATCAAATACAAATCTTTTACTTGTGACTGTGGTGCTGCTAAGTGCAAATATTCCAAAGATGTTATTCATATCACTATGGCTAATTATTATCGGCGTCTGAAAGAGGAACAAATGGAGGAAGCAGCTGCTGCAACTCAACAGCAACAACCCATGGAAATTGCCATAGAATGAATGTTTGTGTAGGTATTTTCTTTTACTTATATTTATCATCATTTCTTTAATAAAAATATTTGAAGAGTTATATCTAATAAAAAATAATTTTCTGTTAAATTTTTATTTTCATGAAATGATTGCTGATTTACCTTTAAAGCATTAAGTTAGCAAAAGATGCCTGTTTGTTTCATTCTTTTCTACAAGCTATGTTTTAAACTTTGTTTGCAATTTTCATACACTTTTCCTTTGATGCATCTTTGTGAGATAAGTTCTTACAGTTTTTAAATTTTATATATATTTTGTTCCTTTTAGGTGTTTAGCATCTGTAATTATTTAAATCCAGTCATTTATTCTGCAGCGCAATGACCTATTCATTGACTGCTAGTGGAGATCGCTCTTTGCCTTTCACGGCATTTCCAAAATCTTTACATTTGATTACTTCATTCACCCCATAGATTTTATTTATTACAAAATTTCGTTAATTTAAAATCAGAATTTCACTTGATGTGATCCTTATATGATGTGAAGTTCATAGCGCAGTTTAGTTTGGCTGAATGCTGGCTTTTTCTGCCATTCGGAATATCGGCTGAATAGTGGCTTAAAATGGACATTATCATACTTAAAGTCGATAATTCTTCACAATGTGGAATTGTGTGTCATGCCATTATAATTATATAATTTTTGCTGCCATTTCTTAAATTAAATTAAAGAGTTAAAGAATTTCTATATTATAAAGAGATTGCTAACTGTAATTTATGGTGATCTAGATTGAAGTCCTTGCTAACCTTCCGGCTACTAACAAAGGTGAATAAATATGTTATGTTATTTCTACAAAATTGCTTCTTCATTTCGTCTTCAACACCTTGCATGGCTGTAAAGTAAGACCTATCTTTTGCACTACTATTATTCTCTTCTTCATTTTAAACTAGACCAAAAAGAACACAACTATGTTGCATCGGATTTATTGCCATATCCATATTCTGCAATCCACACAACCTAAAAGAAAGCAATCTCAATGTCTCCTTCATCCATTATATTATTACGCCATTTTATAATGGTCTCGTCACAATATTTCCTTTTGTATCCCTAGAAAAATAGACAAATAAATTGATAGCAGTATGAAAATAAGATTTACATTTGCCTAAAATGGAAATCCATTGCAAATAAAACATGAACATATCTGAACCATGTATATGCAATGAAGCTACTTTTTAAAAAATTAAGTAAATATAATTGAATTTTCGAGATATTTCATGCCTTAAGAGCCTACTTCACTCAATTGGAAAACCGAAATCCCATTTTACAGTTTAAGCGTTGCCACGTGGGAGGCGTATCCTAATCACAAAGATTGGCACGTTAAAAGACCAATGATATTTCCTAAGCATGTAATTGACAAACAAAATGGTCATCCCACAGCATAAAAATAGGCTCTCTTTGCCTCCAGGCAAACAGGGGGGTATTTTAGACAACCTGACCGGAAAAAAGTGATTAGCAGACAGGAATGAAGACAGGCTTCCAATTACACCTTCTGAGAAAGCAGATCTCGACGCAGGTTTCCATTATTGGGACCCATTTTGTGAAAAATAAAAGTTACTTTTGAGAATTTTACTATATTTTTGTGAAAAATAACATTTTGTAACGAAAGTTAAAATCCAGTTACTCAAATTCGTACCAAAAACTTCTTTAAATCCTCTTTCTAAAGTTTTTGTTTTTCGCGATCTACTTTCATTTACAAATTACACATTTTAAAACACTTTTTATGAAAAAGAATTTTACAAAGGGGTTTATTTTATTAAAAGGAATTTTATGCAGGGGCACGTTTTATTAAGTTCATTTTTGTGAAGGGTCCCATTTTATTAAATTTATTTTTGTGTGGAGGCCAGTTTTATTAAATTCATTTTTGTAAAGGGTACCATTTTATTAAATTTATTTTTGTGAGAGGCCAGTTTTATTAAATTTATTTTTGTGAAGGGGTCTATTTTATTGAATAGATTTTTGTGAAAGGGCCCTGAATAGGCCCCAATTTCTATCTGGATCGACCCCTGGAAAGTTGTTCTGAAGTCTAAATAGGTTATTCACCAACACATTTTCAAAAGCATATGCATATTTTTAAGTGCACGAAATTTACCGATATTCTTATTCAAATACTAAAAAATCAAATACTTTTTCTCATGGAGGCAAAAGACTTCTGAAAACAATGTCAAAGTTGGTATTTTGAGTTTGTTTTAAACACAGAAATCAGGAAACATTTATCATTGGGAAGCAATTCTATTATAATTCCAAATATATTTAATATATATATAAAACGATATTCGAGTGAACATTAAACGTCTGCAAATTTAAAGTTTTTATGTTAGAATGTATCGGAGAGATTCACGTTGTTAAGGCTCTATTATTTATTTTTTATGTAATTTTTTAACAGCTTTAAAAAATGTAATAAAACAATAAATTTAGAAATTTCCTTTTTCAATGAGGGTGTTATTGACATTTAGTGATGATCTCTATTGCAATTGAAACGTGCAAAATTTGAAATATACAGTTACATTACGGTCAAGGAGAAAAAATAAAGTACATTTTAATAATGTAGCACCATTTCAAATATAAGAAAATTGATACGTATTTATGAGGTGCAAAGCATTTATTGTTCATTTACAGCACCTCACAAACGAATTCCATTACATAATACATAGTCTACTTAGAAAAACTGTTTAAAAAAATTTGATGTTACACTGCTTCAAGTATAATGAAAATGATATACATTACTGTGGTTTCACGCCATAACCATATACTTATTGTAGAATGTGATGTGCGTATCATTTATCGTTCATTTACAGGAACACACAAAATTTATCGGATACAACACAGAAGTACTGTCTATTAGCTGGAAAGTACGGTTTTAGTTATGATACACATTAAGTTACAAAGTTTTATGCACTATTGGGTAAGTGTGAAAGCGGGGTGTGGGGGATACGGTGTGTCAAATACAGGGCTGTACAAATGAATTAAAAAATTTTTAGCCTATTGATAAAAATTAATCCAGCCGAATTTTTGCCGAAAACGAATTTTGACGAAACTCAGATTTTGGGCCGAAAAAGTAAAAAACGGCCTTTGTGCAGATCTATCTCACCTATCCAATGCAAAAAAATTAAAATTAAAAAATATTGAAATGCAAACGAGATATCTTTATAAATTTCTTCTATAGGATTAGCATTAGCGAACGGATCTTTTCGCTTGACTAAAGTAGCCTCTTCTCGGTTGCATTTCAATATTTTTAAATGATTTTTTTTTGCATTGGATAGCTGAGATCAATCTGTACAAAGGCCTTTTTTTTCTTTTTCGATTTTGTTCGGAAACATTTTTAATGAGGACACTTTCAGTTTCGGAACCATTTTCGAAAGTGAAAACATCCCCACAAAAATTTTGGCAGTCAAAGTGGAAAAAGTAAAAAGCGGCCTTTGTGCAGATATCCAATGAAAATCATTGATTTGATTGCAGGAAATTGCCTCAGCTATCCAATAAAAAAAAAAAAAAAAAAAAAAAATTAAAAATATTGAAATGCTACCGAGATATCTTTACAAATTTCTTCCTTAGAATTAGCATTAGCGAGCAGGTCTTTTCGCTTGACTAAAGTAGCCTCTTGGTTGCATTTCAATATTTTTAAATGATTTTTTTGAATTGGATACCTGAGATCAATCTGTACCAAGGCCGTTTTTTGCTTTTCCGATTTTGCTTACAGATATTTTTATTATTATTTTAATTAATTTATTATTAATTAATAGTAAGGAATTATTTAATTATTATTTTAATTAATTTATTATTAATTAATAATAAGGAATTATTTTATTAATTGAATTCCTGGTTGTTCCAGTCAATCTTTCTAAAAAATGAAGGTATATTGGTGTTTACCCACATCAAATATGCTGCTCTGTTGTACAAAAATATTTATAACTATCATAATTATAGTAAAATCCCTGTTAGCTTGGGCTACAGGCACAGGTAGATTTCAAAGTTAAGTACTAATTTCACCAACAATTTTACGGATTAAGGGAAATGTGATTTTTTTCTTATACACACACACATACATTTTTTTTCTTTTTGCTGTAATAGTTGATCTTATCAAAAACTTGTCAATATAAAAGTTTTAGATAATACTAAGAAGATGTATAATAAATTTAAACGGATTTGATATCTTGTGAATTGACGAAGTTATGAATTTTTTTCTTCTTCAACCCACTTTTTTTTTTTTTTTTTTTTTTTGTAATAGTTGGTCCTATCGAAAACATAACCAAATTTTATGTTTGTCTTCATTGTAATGATGAAAATTATGTCGAGTTAATCAATTAATTCTATTTATATCTATAAATTGATTTTTTTTTTTTACTTTAGTCCTTTCTTTCTCTAATTAATAATTTTACATTTTTATAATTTTATGGCTTCATTAAGGAACGTTGTATGGTAGATATTCTTTAGGCTATATTGTGTTTTCGTTCGTACAAAACAAAAATTAAGATTCGGTAAAATTTTGAACATTTTTTAAACTTCTGCACTATCAGAACATTAAAAAGTGACGTGGGCTAATTAACCCCATAATCGGGCAGGTTGGCCCAGGTGACTTGGTGTCAGTTTGAGCTTCTAAATTAATATTTATAATTAATATTTTCAAGTTGTACCATTGTGACTTCTTCCTGAAAATACACTGATAATGGTAACATAAAAAGAAATTTAAAATGTTGAATTTTATTTTAAAAAAAAATATTAGATGAAAAAACGGACCAAGAAAGAAGACTGGCAGAGCATTAAGAATTATTTATTTTACATTTTTTTTAACTTATTAAAAACATTAATTTTCTGTCTCATATGTGATTTTAACATACTCTTATAAATGAGGAGATACAGCTTTACTTTTCTGCTAAAAACTGATTTGTTGTGTCTTTCCAACTTACCTGAATATTTAACAAAAGTGTTACAGAGTCGGCATTCTTATCTTCGCAAAATGCTTCTAGAGACTACTCTTACATTTAGCATTAAGATGCATAAAATTGACACATTTTATAATTCTTAGTAAGTTATTAAAAGTGGGTCAAATTTTTCAAATAAAATATCTAGGTTGCATTTCAATATTTTAAAATTATTATTATTATTATTATTATTTTGCATTAGATAGCTGCGATCGATCTGTACAAAGGTCGTTTTTTACTTTTTCGACTTTGTTTATTGCAGATATTTTTAGTGAAGGCACTTTTATTTTCGAAACCAGTTTCGAAAGTGAATGCATCCCGAAAAAAAAAAAAAAAAAAAAAATCTGCAGTCAAAATCGAAAAAGTAAAAAAACGGCCTTTGTACAGATCGACCTCAGGTATCCAATGCAAAATAAACTTATAAAAAATATTGAAATGCAACCGAAATATCCTTATAAATTTCTTCCATAGGATTAGCATTCGCGAACGGGTGTTTTCGCTCTGAAGTAGCCATATCTTGATTGCATTTCAATATTTTTAAATGATTTTTTTGCTTTCTTCTATCTTTACAAGAAGAAAGTATTGGATTCGTGATTTTCTACTTCCGGTTTTCGACAGATTTACACGTTTTAGGGGTAAAAAAACATGTTTTTACAAAAAGTTTGTCTGTCTGTCTGTATGTGACACAAATTTTGTGGGCACTCTATCTCATGAAGTAATGCACGAATTTAATACAAATTTATATTCAGGTAGTCCCTGATATAAATTGGTGCTGATTAGTTTTTGGTGTAAATCGCCCAGTCACGATTTCAGCAACGGCTCTATCTCAAGAACTTATGCAAGGATTTTCATAAAACTTCAGATTGAGTTAGTCCTTGAAAAGAATTGGTGATGTTTACATTTTGTTGTAAATCGCCCAACAGGTAGTGCTGCTATGCTGCATTTTGCAGGATTTACACGATTTCCGCAATAGCTCTATTTCAAGAACTAATGCTCACATATTCATCAAACCTCAGATTCAGTTAGTCCTTGATATGAAATGATGCTGATTATGTGTTGGTGTGAATCACCCAGTAGGTGGCGCTGTTGTGCTACATTTGTCATGATTTCTGCAATAGCTCTATCTCAAGAACTAATGACCGTTTTTTGCTTTTCCGATTTCTTTTACAGATATTTTCAGTGAGGGGACTTTCATTTTCGGAACCGGTTTCGAAAGTGAAAGCATCCTCATAGAAAAAGTCTGCATTCAAAATCGAAAAAGTGAAAAACGGCCTTTGTACAGATCGATCTCAACTATCCAATGCAAAAAAAATCATTTAAAAATATTGAAATGCAACCCAGATATCTTTATAAATTTCTTCCAAAAGGATTAGCATTAGCAAAAGGGTCTTTTCGTTTGACTAAAGTAGCCTCTTCTCGGTTGCATTTCAATATTTTAAAATGATTTTTGCATTGGATAGATGAGATCGATCTGCACAAAGGCCGTTATTTGCTTTTTCGATTTTGTTTACACATATTTTTAGTGAGGACACTTTCATTTTCGGAACAAGTTTCGAAAGTGAAAACACCCCCATAAAAAATCTGCAATCAAGATCGAAAATGTAAAAAACGGCTTTTGTACAGATTTATCTCAGCTATCCAATACAAAAAAATCATTTAAAAATATTCAAATGCAACCGAGATATCTTTATAAGTTTCTTCTATAGAGTTAGCATTAGCGAACGGGTCTTTCTGGTAGAATAAAGTAGCCTTTTCTCTGTTGTATTCAATATTTTTAAATAATTTTTTTTTTCTTCTTTTTTGCATTGGATAGTTAAGATCGATCTGTACAAAGGCCATTTTTTGCTTTTTCGATTTTGTTTACAAATGTTTTTAGAGAAGACACTTTCATTTTCTGAACCAGTTTCGAAAGTGAAAGCATCCTCATAAAAAAATTCTGCATTCAAAATCGAAAAAGTAAAAAGCGGCCTTTGTACAGATTGATCTCAGCTATCCAATGAAAAAAAATCATTTAAAAATATTTAAATGCAACCGATATATCTTTATAAATTTCTTCTACAGACGATTTACTATTAGCGAATGGGTCTTTTCGGTAGACTAAAGTAGCCTCTTCTCTGTTGCATTTTAATATTTTTAAATGATTTTTGTTGCATTTGATAGCTAAGATCGATCTGTACAAAGGCCGTTTTTTGTTTTTTCGATTTTGTTTACAGATATTTTTAGTGAGGACACTTTCATTTTCGGAACAGGTGCGAAAGTGAAAACACCCCCATAAAAAATTCTGCAATCAAGATCGAAAAAAGTAAAAAATGGCCTTTGTACAGATCGATCTAAGCTATCCAATGAAAAAAAAATTATTTACAAATATTAAAATGCAACCGAGATATCTTTATAAATTTCTTCCATGGGACTAGCTTTAGCGAGCGGCAGTGTTGCCAGATTGGGGACTTTTTTTAATTCAGATTATTTGACTGTCACCACTTTTTTAAAATAGTGTAATTCGCCTTATTTTTCAGAATGTTTAATATATTTCTAAATAGGCCGAATATTTCTATTTGAAATAAAAAAGAAAAGCCCCCAGCTAAACTGATGGCATTGAGCTCACAGGCTATTCACACTAATTGTATATCATACTCTTATTTTAAAGAATAATGCCCCTCAAAAAAATAAGTGAAGGGGAATTAGCACCTGTTTCCCCCTTTATACTTAACCAGTGAACCTCCAAATCTAATCAGGGAAGCTCCTTATCGTAACAAACCGGTATACCAAATTTGGAGCAAATCGAATAATCCTGCAAAAAAAACCATTTATCTAAATTAAGGGGGTGGACTAGCCCCTTTATCCTTAACCAATGAATCCCCAAAACGAATCAGGGAAGCTCCTTAACATAATAAACCCGTATACCAAATTTGGAGCAAAGCGAATAATTCTGCATGAAAAACCCGTTTATATAAATTAAGGGGGGTGGACTAGCCCCCCTTCCCCCTTTATCCTTAACCAATGAACCCTCAAAACTAATCAGGGAAGTTCCTTAACATAATAAACCGGTATACCAACTTCGGAGCAAATCGAATCATTCTGCATGTAAAACCCATTTATCTGAATTAAGGGGGTGGGCTAAACCCCCTTTTCCCCCTTTATCCTTAACCAATGAACCCCCAAAACTAATCAGGGAAGTTCCTTAACGTAATAAACCGGTATATCAAATTCGGAGCAAATCGAATGATTCTGCATGAAAAACCCATTTATCTGAATTAACGGGTTGGACTAACCCCGTTTTTCCCCCTTTATCCTTAACCAATGAACCCCCAAAACTAATCAGGGAAGTTCCTTAACATAATAAACCGGTATACCAAATTCGGAGCAAATCGAATGATTCTGCATGAAAAACCCATTTATCTGAATTAAAAGGGGTGGACTAACCCCCCTTTTCCCCCTTTATCCTTAACCAATAAACCCCCAAAACTAATCAGGGAAGTTCCTTAACATAATAAACTGGTATATCAAATTCAGAGCAAATCGAATGATTCTGCATGAAAAACCCATTTATCTGAATTAAGGGGTTGGACTAACCCCGTTTTTCCCCTTTTATCCTTAACCAATGAACTCCCAAAACTAATCAGGGAAGCGCCTTATCACAATGAACCTAGAAAAAAATTTTGAAGCAAATTGGATGTTTCTATCAAGAGTTATCGCGTTACGTACATACATACAGAACGGACGGGCACATTAGCTCTCAGGCTTTGATAGCCTGTGAGCTAAAAAGCGGTAACAATCAACAATCTGGTGACAAAAAAGTCCCCAATCTGGCAACACTGGGGAGCGCGTCTTTTCGCGTGACTGACGTAGCCTGTTCTCGGTTGCTTGCATTTCAATATTTTGAAATGATTTTTTTTTTTTTTTTTTGCATTGGATAGCTGAGATTGATCTGTAGAAAGGCCGTTTTTTGCTTTTTAGATTTTGTTTACAGCTATTTTTAGTGAGGACACTTTAATTTTCGCAACCGGTTTCGAAAGTAAAAGCATCCCCACTAAAATTCTGCAATCAAGATCAAAAAATAAAAAACGGCCTTTTTACAGATTGATCTCAGTTATCCAATGCAAAAAAAATCATTTAAAAATATTCAAATGCAACCGAGATATCTTTATAAATTTCTTCTATATGATTATCATTAGCGAACGGGTCTATTCGGTAGACTAAAGTAGCTTCCTCTCTGTTGCATTTCAATATATTTAAATGATTTTTTTTTTTGCATTGGATAGCTGAGATCGATTTGTACAAAGGCTATTTTTTGCTTTTTCGATTTTGTTTACAAATGTTTTTAGGGAAGACACTTTCATTTTCAGAATCAGTTTCGAAAGTGAAAGCATCCTCATAAAAAAATTCTGCATTCAAAATCGAAAAAGTAAAAAGTGACCTTTGTACAGATTGATCTCATGTATACAATGAAAAAAAAATCATTTAAAAATATTGAAATGCAACCGATATATCTTTATAAATTTCTTCTATAGGATTATCATTAGGGAACGGGTTTTTCCGGTAGACTAAAGTAGCCTCCTCTCTGTTGCATTTCAATATTTTTAAATGATTTTTTTTTTTTTTTTTTTTTTTTGCATTGGATAGCTAAGATCAATCTATACAAAGGCCGTTTTTTGTTTTTCGATTTTGGTTACAGATATTTTTAATGAGGACACTTTCATTTTCAGAACAGGTGCGAAAGTGAAAACACCCCCATAAATTCTGCTATCAAGATCGAAAAAGTAAAAAACGGCCTTCATACAGATTGATGTCAGCTATCCAATGGAAAAAAATCATTTTATAAATATTAAAATGCAACCGAGATATCTTTATAAATTTCTTCCATGGGACTAGCTTCAGCGAGCAGGTCTATTCGCGTGACTGACGTAGCCTGTTTCCGGTTGCATTTCAATATTTTTAAATGATTTTTTTTTTTTTTTTTTTGCTTTGGATAGTTAAGATTGATCTGTACAAAAGCCGTTTCTTGCTTTTTCGATTTTGTTTACAGATATTTTTAGTGAGGACACTTTAATTTTCAGAAGTGGTTTCGAAAGTAAAAGCATCCCCATAATAAATTCTGCTATCAAGATCGAAAAAGTAAAAAATGGCCTTTGTACAGATTGATCTCAGCTATCCAGTGCAAAAAAAAATAATTTAAAAATATTGAAATGCAACTGAGATATCTTTATAAATTTCTTCTATAGGATTATCATTAGCAAACGGGTCTTTCCGGTAGACTAAAGTAGCCTCTTCTCGGTTGCATTTCAATATTTTTCAATGATTTTTTTTTACATTGGATAGCTGAGATCGATCTGTACAGAGGCCGTTTTTTGTTATTCGATTTTGGTTACAGATATTTTTAGTGAGGACACTTTCATTTTCAGAACGGGTGCAAAAGGGAAAACACCCCCATAAAAAATCTGCATTCAAGATCAAAAATGTAAAAAACGGCATTTGTACAGATCAATCTCTACTATCCAATGCAAAAAAAAAAAAAGCATTTAAAAATATTGAAATGCAACCGAGATATCTTTATAAGTTTCTTAGGATTAGCATTAGCGAACGGGTCTTTTCGCTTGACTAAATTAGCTTCCCCTTAAAAGATTCTGCAATCAAGATCAAAAGTGTAAAAAACGGACTTTGCACAGCTCAATCTCAGCTATCCAATGCAATAAAAATCATTTAAAAATATTGAAATGCAACCAAGATATCTTTATAAGTTTCTTAGGATTAGCATTAGCGAACAGGTCTTTTCGCTTGACTAAAGTAGCTTCCCCTTAAAAAATTCTGCAATCAAGATCAAAAATGTAAAAAACGGCCTTTGTACAGATCGATCTCAGCTATCCAATGAAATAAAAATCATTTAAAAATATTGAAATGCAACCGAGATATCTTTGTAAATTTCATCTATACGATTAGTATTAGCGAACGGTTCTTTTCTCTTGACTAATGTAGCTTCCCCATAAAAAATACTGCAATTAAGATCGAAAATGTAAAAAAATGGCCTTTGTACAGATCGATCTCAGCTATCCAATGCAATAATTTTTTTTTTTTAAATATTGAAATGCAACCGAGATATCTTTATAAGTTTCTTCTATAGGATTAGCATTAGCGAACGGGTCTTTTTGCTTGACAAATGTAGCCTCCCCATAAAAAATTCTGGAATCAAGATCAAAAATGTAAAAAAGTCTTTTGTACAGATCGATCTCAGCTATCCAGTGCAAAAAAATCATTTAAAAATATTGAAATGCAACCGAGATATCTTTATAAGTTTCTTCTATAGGATTAGCATTAGCGAACGGGTCTTTTCGCTTTACTAATGTAGCCTCCCCATAAAAAATTCTGCAATCAAGATCAAAAATGAAAAAACGGCCTTTGTACAGATCGATCTCAGCTATCCAGTGCAATAAAAATCATTTAAAAATATTGAAATGGAACTGAAATATTGTTATAAATTTCTTCCATAGGATTAGCATTAGCGAGTGGGTGGGTTCGCGCAACTGAAGTAGCCTCTTTGCATCACTCACTGCTGATTTGAATTGCAACAAAATATGCTTATTATTTTATCAAAATGTTTAGAATAACCTTAAAAATTATTCGATTGCTTTTCAGAAGGGAAAAAAGAAAAGAAAGACTACATATACACTAAGCAGAAATATATCATCTGTGTATGCGGATTTCACCACAATGGAATTTATTTGCTAAACGATTGAAAATTAGCCAAAAATTTCGGTAAAACAGTGAAAAGAAATCTTTCTTTAAAGTTTGAGAAACACATCTCTAAGTTTTAAATTTGTGTAATCCAATTTAATAATGAATTGTACAATAGTTATCTGTTAGTTTGCTGTATAGCACAAATGTTTAATTTTTATGAAAGAAACATTTAAACTAACTCAGTAAGAATTACCTAATAAATTATAGAAAAAAAAAGGTATTATAGACAATTTAAATACAAATGTATTTATTCGCCGCATATATCTATTAATTTTTAATGACACTAGTAACAATTGTTATTTTCTTTCTCTCTCCCCCCCTTGCCCCCTGTCGAGTGCAGATGACAGAAAGATATTTCTATTATCTTTTGAGAATAAGTGACTTCTTCATTTTTATGTTGTATGCAATTAAAAAATCTTTCGGAAATTAAACTTCAAAAGTAAGAAAAAAAAAAATAATAACAATGATAAATCTGTTTTTCATTCAATCTCAAATCATCAATAATGCTTTTTAACAATCTTTATCTTTATTAATAGATTAGATGCCTAGAAAAACAAACCGTCTGAAATCAACATCTATTTATAATTTGATCATTTCAGGAGCGCATTCCTAATAAAACGTCGTTCTTTGCCCACGAAAGGAAAATTGTTTTTATCAGGCACCTAAAAGTTGCATCCTGTGCAGAAAATAGCCACAGGTGAAATTTCACACTATAGGAAGACTTTCCCATTTACAGACTCCCCGGTGAATAAACAGTTGTCTGCAACCCCCCCCCACTCCCCTGTATTAAGGCGGTAACCTTGTAAGGGCGAATCTTGGAGCATGTTCGTGTGTTTAAAATGAAAGCGTTTCAACTTTTTTATAAATGTAGCATAGATTTAATTTTTTTAAAAATCAAAATAAAAAGCATCTTTAGAAAGCTTAATTATTAAACTATGCATGCCGCTTTACACCAAATGTTAAAAAGTCCAACAGATTTTTCGCGATAAGGTAGTAAAGGCGAATCGTTAAAAATCCTAAAATAAAGCATCTAGAAAGACTTAAAATTTAAAAAAATAAATAAGATTTTAAAGTGGCGTGCATAGTGTAAGAGTACAGCTTTTGAAAGCTACAAAAAATAACAGTTATAAATTTCTCCCTTTGAAATAACATTGGCCGGTCTATCTCGGAGCGTTACTGAAGTAGGGCCTTAAAGCCTCTTAATTTTCGATTTTTCTCTAAGTATTGTAGAAAAAATTAAGTTGCCAGTTTTTTAACGCTGAAAATCTGTGCTTATTTTAATTATTTTACAATGAAAAATCTGTTATATAAAGTATTTTATTGAGGAATCTCAGCAGATTTCAAATACTTCATTTATTAATTTAGTTTTTCATGTTTGCTATATATGTTTTCTTTTATATCAGAAAGTACAATAGAAAATGTTAGTCTAATATTTTGAGTCCATTAATTAAAAAATGTTGATTTAACAAAACAATTCTCTAACTTCTTTCATATTCCAACCACATTTATATTCTGAATATTCTGTGAATCAATTTTGTGCTACTTTTATGCTATTTTATTGCTCTAATATTTTTAGGTATAGTGTTTGATAAGCAATCCATGTAAATTTTATTTTACTGTTGTCATTATTATTTACTCTTGGAAATTAAAGACAACCACAAGAGCAGGTCTCGAGAACCACAGTTTCAGAAATGCTGGTTTAGCATATTTGAGGTACTTCTGACATTAAGAGAAGCCTTAAATATTATTATTAAAAATTATTAACTTTTTTATTCTGAATCGTTGCAGATTCAACTCATTGTTGTTGGATAAACAGGGTTTCTTTCTTTTTGACAATAGAAGAATGACATATAGACAAAAAGTCTTAAAACACATTAGAAAAAAGTGAAGCATTATTTTCTCTGTATTGATCTTTGAACCAGTATTTGTAATTTTTGCTGCCTGTGATTGGGCTTCAAAGCTTTCGTATGTTTTCATTTTTTTTTTTTTTTTCCAGATAATTCGCTGTATGTTGGAGCTGATTCAAGTCATATTCTTGTATATAGGATTTTTTTTATTATTATCAAAAAACTTTCATCATCTTTTTTAGTGGAGTCAAACTGCTCAATGTATTTTTTAATTAGATACATTTTTTCTTTTCAAAATTGTGATATTTGGAATGTGCATGTGTTTTAAAATGTATCATTCCATATTAGTCATTTTAATGTTCTTAAAATTAATATTTTTGAAAGACAATTTAAAGTTGCTGAGAAATTATGTGACAAGTTTATTCGTTATGTGTGGAGTTGATCTCAATAATGTAGGCTGCTTTTCAACTATTTTGGTTTTATTGTTGTTGTACACATGAAAAGATATTTTTTTTCTCTGTATAAAATTGATAAAATCTTGTAAAAGCCCAAATTTTGCATAGTGTAATCTGTATTTGTTTACTTTACTGTCAACCATTTTGATGAACTCTGCTGCCAAGCAGTGTGATGCAACGTCAAAAATGGATAAGTGGGACGTCAGAACGTACCAGATGTCCTAAAATGGACTGGCTGTTTTAAAAATTCCATAACTTGCAAATGCTGACAGATGTTAAAAATTTCTTGCAGGAGGTTTGTGTAAGATGTAAGGAGTTTTTTAATGTAATTCCTGGTTTTAGTTCTAAATAGCAACTATAGATAGTGCTCCAAGCAATAGGCACTCAATCGATACCAAAAACCGGAATCACCCAGTATTGATGCCAAGGAAGGGGGTTAAATATATAGAATGGATCTCATTCGGCAATACAATCTTGTTCTTAGGAATCCACTCCATATGTTTAACCGCCTTCCTTTGCATCAATGTTGGGAGAAGAGAGGGGTCAAAAAATGACACCTATTTGCTTGCAGCGTCATCTATTGCTGCTATTTGAAACTAAAAACTGGGAATCACAGTAAAAAAACTCCTGATATCTTACATACTGCTCCTTCAGGAATTTTTGTAATAGCTGTCCCCATTTACAAGCTATTGAATTTTAAAACAGTCAATCCATTTTAGAACATCCAGTACTTATATACTGTATAAAATGTATGAATTGATAAAATCATGTAAAGCTCAACTTTTCCATACTGCAACCAGTACTTGTTTTCTTTTATGTTGACCATTTTTGATAAAAGAAAAACTCTGCCACCAAACATTGTGGCATAATGTCAAAAATGAATAAGTGTGACATCAGAACACACTTATAAGGTCTTTAGTTGGTTATATGTAACCAATTTAATTTCTCATTAGCAAATTTTTAGAGGTTGCAGATAGTGTGTTGGTAATAATCACATAGTATTTAACTCAAATAATGGCAAATAAGTTTCAAGAAATAGATAGCTTTTTATTTAGTTCAATAAATGAATAATTACAAGTAAAGAATAATTAATAAATTAATTAGGATTAAAGGGTAATATAATGTGTTATTCTTTTGCCCATATATATAATCAATGTTTCTTTTGACCAGTTGTAAATAAATTGTAATGAAATCACAAATGTTATTTTGAAGCCATTGTTCTTTTTTAATAAATTATTTGTCACAGTTTTTCACATTATATCACCATTGTTTATCTAGCTTTAGATAAAGTATCATATTTTGTCCATTAATGCAAACTGTTTTTGAGGCAGAATCCTGTAATTTTGAAAATACTTCACTGCATAATGTTTAGTAGGAAGAATGTCTCAAATCGTTAAAACTTTTTCCAAAATGCAAAAGAGAAGCAGAAAAATTGTAGCTAACTTACATCCTTCATTAGAAAAACAACTGGCTTATTCACAAAATGCATAAAATGGTATATGTAAATCATGTATGAAATGCAGCTCTGCAATTAAAATCAGTTAATTGTGGCGGTGTTATTAACGTTACATCACATTATTTGGCAACAGATTTTCTTGCCATAAATGTTGATGAGAGAAAAAAC
This sequence comes from Maratus speciosus, assembly GCA_963932465.1. NCBI lineage: Eukaryota > Metazoa > Arthropoda > Arachnida > Araneae > Salticidae > Maratus > Maratus speciosus. Next base: position 545,899,550 of record OZ010794.1, read on the forward strand.
AAGTACTGTGTAATCATACAAATAGATAATCATTAGTGTTCATTTTGGCCCTATGTTCTTCACAATTTGAATGTACAGAAATATATAAATTGAATTTAAAATATATATTGCATCAATCATCAAAACCATTGCTATTAAATTATTGCTTGCCTTATAAAATTTTATTGTGCTTTAATCATATCACATTTTTTCTCCCTCTTTAACTACCTTTATTTATTGCTTTTAAATTATAAAAAATCATTGTATTTCTACAGAATTTTCACTATATGTACTTTATTTCTTTACTTGCATTTAAGCTTTATCATAAATATATTTTCTTCTCCTCAAACAAGATGATATAACTGTCTGATATTCACTAAATAACTCTTTAAAATTATAGTTTGCTACATATTTTAGACTTCATTGTGTACTAGTTCTTTAATTGCAGTCTGTTTGGTTGTATATGAGATGGAAAGGTTTTTTTTTTTTTTTTTTTTCAAGAGTTTGGATTATTTTAATTATTCCTTACAATAAAATATGGATGGACCAAATATTTATTCCCCACAACCCCATTTAAACAGGAGTCATATGATTTGTTGTTCACTCTTCTAAAAAAAAAAAAAAATCGGTCTTTCAGATATTTTTTGTAAGCTTGGTTTTCAAACTATGATTTCTGATCTGTTAATGTGCCAAAGTTATCTGATGATTTTCATAATTACATGCATGAAGGTTTCAGATATCATCGTTCAAGCTCTGTGGATCATCTTTTTCCAGGATATTCATACACTAAAAATAAGATTAAAACACTATCTTTGAGGATAAATTCTAAAAGATGCTTTTTTTTTTTTTTTTTTTTTTTTGGTAATGAAGAACAAAAAAAAAAGTATTTCATTCTTTGAAAATTGAAAGAAAGTAGTTGGAAATTGTATGCATATAGGAATGAAAAAGTTTAAATGATTATATCAAAAAGTAGTGAGTTTGAATTGGTTCTTGCAGTCGGTTTGGATTATGCTCAAACTGAACCTGCAAATTTTAAGTCAGCCTGTAACCTGATTAAAATCAAAGAAAATTGATCTACAATTTAATACAGTTATGGAAAAATTGTCTCTAATATAAATAAATTTATCTCTAATTGTCTTGTAATATCATGTCTCTAATATCAATTTTAATTTTTTTGTAGAAAATAAACATGCAAAGACATATTCAAATATATAATTTTTAGTATAAACAATATAACTAATTTTTGTAAGCTATAATATTTATAATCAAAATTAGATCATAATACATATACATTTTAAAGCAAACCTACAATATAAATTTAACTTTGTATAAATAAAATTCATTGGGATTAAGAAAATTTTCCATTCCAAGCAGTATTCTGCCTACTGTATTGAAAATTATTCTGTGGGACTTTAAAATCCTTCTACATTAGACAGATTTCTGTGTTACACAGAGTCTGCCTTAGACAGAATTTGCTGTATTTATTAGTTAAAACTTGTGCACATAAAAAATTCTTAACTATTTATGAAACACATTTAATTACCATATATATCGTGTATAATGCACACTTTTAATACTAGAAAATTAATGGAAATTTACAGATGTGTGTTATACACCAGTTATAAAAGTGAAAGAATTAAAATTTTAAAAAAAAAGGAGGATCATATTAATTAAGATTTCTAATTTAATAAACATGGTATGTATTTTTTAATGATTTTCCCTATCATATTACATGAAAAATAAGTTATATACTTTTCAATAACCTTTATTTTATTTTTTGCTGTGTATCATGAAGATATTTTTGTTTAACTGAAGGTGCACATTATACTACGAATGTATCTAAAAAAAAAAAAAAAAAAAAAAAAAAAAAAATGAATTTTGAAAGTTTGGATGTGTGGAATATATGGGGATTTTTTTTTTTTTTTTAACTTCACTAAGAATTTTATTGTCATGTTTCTGAAAAGGAATTGTATATTTCCAATTAAACTGTTATTCAAGAATTTCTATTATTTTTTTTATTTTTATCTGCTCATTTACCAATCTGATTAGAAATGTATTTCTTATATGCTGAAAATATTGTTTCACTGAAATTATATTTTTTTGTGAGGTTTATGATTTACTCACATTTGGTGAATTGACGAATTAGTGTGGCCCTCATACAGTAAATTAAATTGGATGCTTAAAGATTTTTTTTTTTTTTTCAAAAATTTTAAAGCTGTTTACATTTTTTGTGTTTGTACCTTTTTTGTTTATATTTTTTGCTAATTATGTATTAGAACGGATCAGTATAAAATTTTATGAATGCTTTCCTTCTGACAACAAGAAATTATAATTTTGTTGTATAATAAGTTTAGTTTCTAATTTAATTTTTGTTTTGATTAAAAAATAAAGAGAGACATCAATTAGAATTATTTTTATAATTTACATGATTAATTTAGAGAACATTTTTTGTATTAAAAAAACATGAGTTTTTCTGCAGTAATATTCTTGATTACATAAAATCAGATTTATTTTTTTTTTGGTGGGGGGGGGGGGGGGGGCATTTGAAACATTTGGAAGTATTTGAGCTGGCTAAAATATATATATATATTAATGCTTTTTAATATATTTAAAAAAAAATCAGTGCATGAACAAATTTTTTAAACATTTTTTATGTTGTCTTTATCTTCTCTTTCTTAAGTATTCCAAATATAGAACAACCCTGGTGAAGAAAGACTTTGTTATTGAGTTTTAACTTAATATACTATATATATATATATATATATCATTTGTAATCACTGTATAAATTTTAGTAATCAATTAAAGTTTTTGCATACTAGTTTTAAAAACAATCACTGAATCATAACTTTGTTCAAAAAATGATGGCAAAACTTTAAAAAAATTGTTATTATAATTTTCCAATTATTTTGTTTGTTCTTGTTTTGTGTATAATAAAAAATTGGATTATTTATTCAAATGTTTATTCTGACTATAAATTACACATACACTGTTTACCTCTTATTTTACCAGCACAGTTAAAAATTTGCACTTCCTTGGGAGCATGAAATGCGAACTAACAAGTGCAATATGTGAAGGAAAAAAAATGGCAATCATTGTGAAAGGAATTTTAGAAGATCTTTTTTTTTTTTTTTTTTTTTTGTATTTTCTGGCAACTTTTTTAAATCAAAATTTTTCTTATTTCAAAACTTTGACTGGTATATGGCAATTTGAAATATAAATTTTGTTTTTTAAAAAAGTTCAACCCTTTTAAGGAATTTACGGAGTATGTCATGCCCAGTATGTATAAAACTTTAATTATTAATGAAAAAAAATTATATTTATTGAGAAATATTAAAAACTTTTTCTATGTATAACAAATTTGTGTACTTTTTTTACTTTATCTGTTTGTCATTTTGTAACTCTTTAATTTTTCTTGTATGAGTCTTTTTAGTGGCATGGGCAGATAAACTATTATATTTCTTTTTGGCTTAAATATTTATGAAGATAATTACTTTTTATTATTATTCTACCTCATACACGTAGTATGTGTAAATTACCAAATCAGTGTCTAATTGTACCATTGATGTGCTGCTAAACAGTCCTACCTCTTTTCTCTGGTAATCTATCAATTTTTTTAAATAACACATGTCAATAGGTTTTTTTTTTTTTTTTTGTTATTATTTGTTTTCTCTGAATGTGTAGCAAATCCTAAAAGTGTTCATGTCACATGGTCATCAGATTGTGTCTTTTTTTTTTTTCCCCTGTCCTTTTTTCCTTTTTTTTTTTTTTTTTTTTTTTTTTTAATGTGTTTAAAACTGTTTATATCTTGTATAATAATGTCTGCCTTTGTATGTTTTATGTGACTTGTTCTATGGAATTTTAACTGAAATAAATAAAATGTACTTGTTAAATATTAGAAAATAAAATTATTAATTTATGTTCTGTTTTTTATTAATGTGTTATCTCAATTGCTGAAAAATGCTTTTGATAACAATAAAAAAAAAAAAAAAAAAAAAAACAGCAATTTATCAAATTACAACGACCATCTGGAAAACGATTTTTTTGAAGACTAAAATTTAAGACATAAAAAATCGCACGGAGTTGATCATACCTTACGTACGCCATGAATTAAACATTAATAGTGTTATTAAACGTAAAAATTGCAAGCCAAAAATATCGCCTGCGACTCGTCAGATTTCATGAAACTTAAGTATTATCCACCTGAAACTTACGTAAATATCCAAGCATTTCATTGGCTGTTCGGGAAAAGGCTTTTTCATTGTCAGATTTCTTGGAAATCTGACGGCCAATTTTAAATGAAATTTCATTCTTAAACTTCTAAACATCTGATAATATTACTTTTTTACACCGTCGGAAGAGAAAAAAATGTACTTTTAAATGCAATTTGTTTGAAAGCTGTATCTCAATTTGTTTCTGACAAGGGAACCACTTTTGGTGTTGCTCGCACCTAGCATCGACACCTGGTGCGTTTTGTAGCCCTATACATAAAAGTTAGAGAACTGGAAAAATTTCTCTGTTAAAATAATATTTCATATGCTTTTTTATACTTTTAATTTTTTATTATTACATATTTATTTGTTTATTTCAAGCCAAAAGTGAGTTAAGTCACCAAATATGGCACTACAATTTTTCCGCCCGCTTTATCCAAAGAGAAAATGCACAGAACATATTACTAGAATTATATCAGATTGCGATTTTTTTTTTTTAATAATTGATAGCATAAGAAATAAATATTAGGTTTTTATTTATTTTTTTCTATACAGACGATAAATATATAAGTAATAAATATAATTCTATAAAAGCTTCGAAGATCATTGAAAACTATTTTTTCGTGAAATACAAAATAAGCAAATTATTTTCTTTTGAAATCGAATGAAATAAAGTTTCGAATGTTTAAAATGAAATGTTGCTGTATTAAATGGTCCTTCGGTAAAAGTAATCATAAAGTAAATTAATATTTTTACACAATTTAGAAAAATTACTGTGGCGATATAGGTGGGACATCGCAATTTCTAGCCGTTACAAATTCAGCTATGACATTTGGCTAGGGTTGCCGGAAAGCTCTGCTTTTGAAAATAAACGCCAACTGTTTCCCCGCCAAAAATATTAATATAAAGTTGCAATTTTTCAAAATCAAATGCGTGGGTTTTTGAAGGAATTTTCAAACTTTTTTCAATATTTTATACTTATTATTAACTAATTTTTATTTTTAAATGCTTTTCTTTAAAAAAAATTCAATGTTAATAATCCGATAAGGGGTCTCAAAAATTGCATTTTCAGAAAGTTATGCTGCTGTATAATCAAGAAATATTATTTTAACAGGAAAATTTTATCGATTTTCAAACTTCATAATACAGGGCTTTAAAATGCACCAGGTCTCAATGCTAGGTGCGAGCAATACCAAAAGTGGTTCCCTTGTGAGTTTTTTTTGTAGTTTTTATTACTTTTTTGTCATAGTGGCAACAGAAGGTATCCACCGTTGTTGAAATTAAAGGAAAATACAGATTACTGTATAGACCAATCATAAAACGAATAAAATGCAAATTAAACCAATGAAAACCTTCAGATATGCTTTTAATTTCCCATCCTGACGAGAACAATAACCATTTTTCCAAATGGTTAATAAAGGAGGACATAAAAAGGAAGAGGTTGTAGCAAGCATATATTGTTGTCAGCATTCCAAAACAGATATCTTGGGTACAGACAACCTTGCTATTTATTACTTGGATCAATGGAATTTTCAAACAAAGTACTGTTTCTCTGTAGAAATGTATTAGACGAGTTATGCAAAAGTTTGTTTCTTTGTGTCATACTGTAAGATCTTCACAATCATAATTTTAGATTTTTTTTAAACCAAAAGACCTAGAATTCTCTTTTACTGTTTCTGCTTTGATTGGTGTAAATTTTATCAATACAAAAACCTTAACAGGTTAAAAGTTTGTGACGCAACACTTTTATCTTTAGCTCTAAGAATTTTAAATTTGAAACTTAAATTTTGAGTGACGCTATGGTATTAATTTATCTATATATATATATATATATATCAAAATTTATTCATTGATGCTTTATCATTTACGTCTCATAAATTCGAATTATGAATTTTAAAAGATATGATAATTTAAGTTCGTCTTATGTTGCTTAAAACGATTAGTTTTAAAATTCAATTTAAATTTTCTTTTGGCTAAATACATTTACACATCTAAACAATACTTTTCATTTTCCAATCAACTGTTGAATATATTACTTTCACTGAAATGTATTCATTTGAATAAAATGATTTATCTTTTGTGCCACACTATCCAAAAATCAAAAGTAAAATTTATGTAAATAGTTTTTTACGTCATATCCATTTGCATACATTTAACTTAGTTTGGATACAATAACGCAAAAAAACTATTTACATAAATTTTACTTTTGATTTTTGGATAGCATGGCACAAAAGATAAATCAATTTATTCAAATGAATACATTTCAGTGCATTGTACAAGATTCAGTGAAAGTAATATATGTTTGTGAAAGTATATGAAAGAATATGTGAAAGTAACACCCAAAAGGATGATGCAAAAATTTGCCTTATGCTCCAAAAAGGACCTAGAAGGAGAAAAGAACAATGAACATCACCCACGAGTGGTAACAGCCATATGTCTGTGGGTATATACCCTCTCAGAAAGACTTAATTTTGGACAACGAGAAAGTAGTGTTGAAAATTCTTCATGCCTTTTGGTGTTGTTTTCTATATACCCACAGAAGACATGGTATAGGTAAAGTCCCTTTTCCAAAACAGAAACTGCTGACTCTTCCAATGAACAACCCATTCAGCATCACACTGATAAAGAGCATAGTAACAAAACCACTGATCAAAGAACTAATAAAAACAATAATAGAAAAATACCAAAATATTAATCTCTCCCTCTTCTGATCCTTTTCTTTTCCATCGTCTCTTTTTTTTTCCTATTCTATCCAAGATTTTCCCTTACCCTTTAAAAAGAACCTGCCTTTCTTTCAACTAATGTTGTACAAACTAGTTTTTAAACATCAACACAATGTAATAAGAAAAAATCTTCAAATTTCAAAAATATTTATTTTAGTATATTTATTGATCACAATTTTGCTAAAATTTAATATTTAGCTACATATTTTTACAGTAAATAAGTTTCACTGGACATTATGATGTTTAGCCGTGTGTTTTTTACGAAATGATTTTGTTGTAAAACCTTGATCACAATGAAGACATTTATAAGGCTTTTCACCAGTGTGTGTAAACAAATGATCCCTTAAATGGTGTTTCATTCTGAATGTTTTTAAGCATGCAGGGCATTCAAATGGCTTTTCTCCAGTATGTACTTTCACATGTGATTTTAATAAATAAGGATTATTGGTAACATATTGGCAAACTTCACATAAGTAAATTTTATTTATGCTTTTTATATTCTCAATATCATTTCTAGAAGAAAGGTTGCAGCTAAAGTTTCTTATAGGCTCTGAAAAAATAAAATAAAGAACAACATAAGACTTTATAAAAATGCCAGAAATCATATGAATACAATAACTTCATTTCACCATATAAATAAATAATTAAAGAAAACAGTACTTATTTACAGACACTAAAAATTAGACATTTAAATATAGTTAAAAAGATAAATACATAGATGCAGACAATTTAATTAAACAGTTTAAAAGCACATAAAAATTTCTAAAATTTAACAATGTTTCAGATTTGTTTAAAGCCCTAAAATGTTTAATGTTAATTTTTAGAAAATTTTACGTGCTTTTAAATTGCTTAGTTAAATTATGTGTATTTATGTATTTGTTTTTAATTTATTAGGAACAGATATAATATCTTTCTTCACTTTAAGGCTCTTCTCAAACCTAAAGGGGAAACTTTATGACACAAGTTTTAATTTCATTTTTGTTCAGAAATGCATGAAAGGGGCAGGTGTTGTTATTCAGAAACTATGTGATCGAAAGACTTTTTCCATTTTTTGGTAAACGCAAAAGATTTTTCCAAGAATACTGTCAAAGTTGGCATTTTGAACCTAATTTCAGGATAAAGGGAGAAAAACCGGTTGTAACGTGATCCAAAATCACTTATAACTCCATAAATAATTTACTCATCAAAAAATTGAAAACGTCTTTCGATTCCAAATCGCCTCCATAGTCTGCGCTGCTAATTTTGTGCCTTTACATTTAAAAATGAGTCAGTAAATGGGTCAGAAAATTTCGCTTTGTTGAGCAGTGGACTTGAGAACTGGCTTAAATAGATAAAAAACATTTTATTAAAAGATTTTCCTCCTTTGATCCGAGGCATCTGCACTAAAAGTGTATGCTAGATTAATATTAACACAATTATTCTAATAATTAAATCATATTAGATGTAAATTTCCAACTGCACGAAAAATGTCCAGACCAGGATTTGAACCCGGGACCTCCTGGCTTAAGCCGCCAGTGCTCTGCCATCTGAGCTATCCCGGACGATTCTGGTCGAACTCTTTCACCCAGCTAACATTGATGATTACATCGTAATCATCAAGGTTAGCAGGGTGAAAAAGGTCCCGGGTTCGAATCCTGGTCCGGACATTTTTCGCCCAGTTGGAAATTTACATCTAATAAAACTGTATGACCTCATCTTCATAAATATAGTCAATATAGGAATTTTCAATATAATAATTTACAAAATTGATTATGCTTATGAAAATGGAAAGGAGTCATATATTGGTATGACAAAAAAAAAAAAAAATTGTGGAAAGAATCAAGAAACATAAAACCAGCTACATCTACTACAGCAATAGTCAGAATTAATAAGAATATATCACAAATATTGATTTCAGTAATGGCAAAAATTTAGCTAATTTTATAAAATTCAACTATTCTTAATTGAGAGAGGTGTTAGAAATAATGAATGATGAGGTATTGACAGGTTATACTAAAAAATTTACATTAGATGACATTCCATCCTTAAGGCTACAGGTCACTCAGCTTCCAAATTCCCCTCACTAATGTAAGTCTTATGGGCATTTGATGCATTCGTATATTTAAAATATCTCCATGGGAAATTTATATTTTTAACTTCTTTTTTCTGTGAACTCTTCTTAAAGAATGTCTTTTTTCCTTAGTTCTCAAAATATTTCTAAAATATATACTTTATTTTATAGGAAGTGTTAAAATCTTACTCGCAATTCGTCAGCTTTAATAACACATAAAATATTGAACTAAGCATAGATTTAAAAAATATTTTGAGAACTAAGGAAAAAAGGAATATTTTTTAAGGAGAGTACAAAGAAAAAAGCAATTAAAAATATTAATTTCTTGAGGAGATATTTTAAATATATGAATGTGTTCCATCCCCATAGCATTAGTGAGGGGGAATTCAAAGGTTGAATGACTAGCAGTCTTTAAGAAAATGTGAAGATCAAGTGAAAAAGTGTTTGTTTCATTCAGTGTTTTATCTTTACTGTAGATGCCTTGGATAAGACGTGAAAACATTTTAATAAAACAGCTTTTAGCTATGTTTTAATGTCTGTAAATAAGCACTGTTTTAAAAATTATTTATTTGCATAAATTGTGTGTTCAGTAAAACATGCATAAAATATAAAATGCATATTTTCACATATATGAAATGCAATATCCCCAGCTATGCATAAAAGATCTAGGGTCCAAGAAGTTAAAAAAAAGTGGGAATGCCTCCTTTCAATGGTGAAATAAGTTTCTTCGAAAAAAATTAATTTTAAAAATTGTTTATTACATTTATTTAATATTATATAGTGCTTACACTCACTATTATTTTTAACCAGACCTTTTTAGATTCCGAAACTTGCCTATTTGTATGTTTTTACTAAAATTTTGTTTTAAATCTATCTAATCTACATAGAGCAAACAAAAATACTATTTTGATTCTGATATGTGTTTATGTTAGGAGTGTAAGGATTTATAAAACAGCAAAATAAAATTGGTGCCTCAGTTTACTCATACTTAAGAAAAAAATCTTTTTTTGCTTACATGATAAATAACGTTTATTAAATTATATTTTTACATATTAATTTTATAAATTTTTATATGTTTCCATAAAATTGTATTTCTTCAATGTCAATAAATAATTTATATTTCTGTAATATCCATAATTAAATTAGTTTAATACAGTATCGATTTATATTAATACCCATACATTAAAAACTTACCATTTTTCAAATAATTCCAATTCTGTAGAAATTAATAATTGACCTATGATATAACTTTGAAATGCTTATGAATGTCCCTGTTAAATCAATATTAATCATTGAAATCTTCAAGAACATAATGCTTTGCAATGGAGCTATTTTCCAGTGTTTTCCCAGACAGCTGTTTTATATATATATATATAGCCTCAGACCCAAAGGAAAAAAAGGGTCCATTACATGTTTAGCAAAACATATGCAAGATGGATTATCATCAGTTATGCATAAAAAGGTTAAGATCAATAAGACTATGAAAATTCGAGTGGCTCCTTTCAATAATGAACAAAAGATTTATTCTAAAAATCTGTATTGTAATTTATTAAACTATTTATTATAAATTATTTTTGGAGAGTGTTTTGTAATTTTTTATGAAAAAAAATTCATACTTTGTCAATGGCATCCACATAAATGAGGATGTCCTGAAAATGAAAAGTCAGTTGGCTGTGTGCACCAAGCATTCCTGAAACATTAATAAAAATAATAATAATGCTATTTATCTGTAGCATGTTGGCTGTGATGTAGCGAGGTTTTTAAAAGTATAAATATTTGTGAAAAAGATAACATTAAAAATAAATCAATTTTGTCCCATAAAAATGCCCCCCACCCCCCTTTAATGTTTGTAAAAAATAAAATGTTAAAAAAATCCTACATAGTGCCATACAGAATTCTGAACATTTGTATTAAAATGTAAAAGAAATCAGGCAAGCAGTTCTCAAACAACCCTAATGGTTAGGTAAAAAAAAAAAAATACTTTTTTGAGAAAAATGTCTTTAAAGTTTGCTTTAGCAGCAATTAGTTACAAGAACATTTGACACTGTAACTTTAGTAAAAATATTGTTCTGATGCTGTATTTTAAACATCTATCAAAAAATGGAAAAAAAAAAAAAAAATTAACAGTTTCTAACTGGTGTCCCTCCCTTCCCTTCCTTAATGCAAAAAATGTTACTTTTTTTCAAGAAATTTTTACTTGTTTGATAACAGTTTTTACAGATAATTTTTCATATCACATATCTTATAATTTATAAAAATATGATTTTGATTTCTTTACTCCAGCTAATGTTACTACAAAAGAAGTTGAATAAAATAGTACAAAACAAAAGAACATATAAATCATTACATGAAGTATAGTAAATGTTTTAGGAAACATTCTAGAATTTATTCTACATGTTTTACAAAATGATTTTGTTGTAAAATATTAATCATAATATAAACATTTATAGCGCATTTCGCCAGTATGTGTATACTTGTTGTCTCTCTAATGGTGTATCATAAGAATTATTTTCAAATGCAAAAAGCATTCAAATGATTTTACTCTAGTATGTACAGTTGCAAATATAAGTAAATTACAATCTTGATTAGAAGTGTATGGACAAATATTACATTAATAAATTTTATTACGATTCTTTCCTATGACCATTTCCAGAACTAAAATTGTTGCTCGATTTCATACTTGAGAAAATATAAAAATATGACAATCATAAGAAAATGTCAGAAAATTTAATCTACATATTCAGTAAAATGTAAATGAAATATAATATCAGTTATGTACAGATTAATTTTAGTTTACATAATGTAGAGAAAAATATTCCAAGAAAGGTGCATTATTACTTCACTTATGCAAAATCACCCATTTGCTAATGTTAATCCTATAGAAGAAATTGTTTAAGACTTGCATTTCAATATTTTAATTTTTTTTTTTTTTGCATTGAGTAGCTGAGGTTGATCTGTAAGAAGGTCATATTTTACTTTTTCGATTTTCTTTGCAGGTTTTTTAATGAGAATACTTTCACTTTCAAAACAGGTTCCGGGAGTAAAAACCTCCTAAATAACAAGAACCTGTAAACAAAACCGAAAAGGTAAAAAAACGGTCTTTGTACAGATCGATCTCAGCTAGCCAATACAAAAAAAAAAAAAAAAAAAAAAAAAAAAATAGTTTAAAAATACTGAAAAGCAAACAAGATATCTTTTTTTTAAATTTCCATAGGATTAATATTAGCGAACGGATGTTTTCATGTGACTAAAATAGCCTCTTAACAAGGTAGATTTTTTTTCTCTTTTACAGAGACTTTTTACATTAAAAATGCACATTTTGACATCAAACACTAATTTTTTATTTAAAAAAACCCTGCCTTTCTTTCAGCTAATGTTGCAGAAGCTAAATTTTAAACATTAAAAGAATTTAAAAAAAAAAAATATATATATATATATTTCAGAAATATTTATTGCTCACAATTTATAGCTAAACTACAACATTTAGCTACATGCTTTTAAAATAACAATTTTTATAGGTCATTGTGGTGTTTTATCATGTGTCTTTTACGAAATGACTTTGTAGTAAAACCTTGATCACAATATAAACATTTATATGGCTTTTCGCCAGTGTGTGTTAGCATATGGTCCTTCAAATGGTGCTTCTGTCTGAATGTCCTTAAACATAAAGAGCATTCAAATGGCTTTTCTCCACTATGTATGGCAGAATGCTTTTTTAATGTAGAAGCATGAGGAGAAGCATATGGGCAAACTTCACATTTGTAAATTTTATTTATGTTTTTTCTATTTTCATAGCCATCTCCAGAAAAAAGGCTGATGCTGAAATTTTTTATAGCCTCTGAAAAATTAAAGTAAAATCATAAGACTATGAAAATAATATCAGAAATATTCATTTTTATTTTCAATAAAATATATACAAAATGCAATACAATAAGGTATGAATAAAAATTTTTGATATTTATTTGTATTTTATTCAACATAAAATTATTATTATACATTATATTTAACACAAAAAAATACTAAAATTACTCTATAAATATTTATTCATTCAAATAGCAGTTTTTACAGAGAAGTTTTACTAACATATATCAAATAACTTTAAATAAAGATATGATTTTTTTTTTAAATATTGCCACCACCTAATGTTGAAGAAATAATGTAAGAGGAATTCAACAAAAGAACAGTTTTATTTGATCATTAAATAAGCTGAATTAATACAGGGTCATCAAAGAGGTTGGACACAATTATGGCACTTTTACTATGAGTTCTAAGCATCAACTGAAAATCATACTTGTGAAACATTTATCTAATAGGTCTAGGAAAATAGGAGTATAGTATAGTAGTTTTTAAAGAAAATTATTGTGTTTTCACAATTAAATGCCCAGTTTTTTTAGATGACCCTGTATATAAAGTACAACTGGCATCAGTTATATGCAAATTATTGTCAGTTTACATAAGAAAGATGAAAAAAGTTCCAAGTAACATTTATTTTTATTTATCAGGACAGATAATTTTCTTTTACAGAGACTTTTTAACATAAAAATATACATTTTCAAATAAAAGATTGTATTTTAAAAGTTTCTTATTTTTCTTTCAGCTGAGATTATAGAAGCTAAATTTTAAACATCAACACAATATAATGAAACATCTTGAAATTTCAAACATATTTATTTTATAGCACAGTTTATGTACCACAATTTTGCTAAAATATAACATCATTAAGCTACATAAAAAAAATCATAGGTCACTGTGGTATTTCATTATGTGTGATTTACGATTTGATAATGTTCTAAAACTCTGATCACAATGAAAACATCCATAGGGCTTTTCACCTGTGTGTGTATACATGTGGTCCTTTAAGTGATGCTTCCGTCTGAATGTTTTTAAACATGAAGGGCATTCAAATGGCTTTTCTCCAGTATGTATGGCATGATGCTTTTTTAATGCAGAATTATAATGAGAAGCAAATGGGCAAAGTTCACATTTGTAAATTTTATTTGTGTTTTTTTCATTTTCATAATCGTCTCTGGAAAATAGGCTGATGCAGAAATTTTTTATAGCCTCTGAAAAATTAAAGTAAAATCATAAGATTATGAAAATAATATCAGAAATATTAATTTTTATTTTTTATAAAATATACATAAAATAATATATCATCGGATATCGATAAAACCTTCTAATATTTGTTTTTATGTGTTAATACTAAAAATATTAAAATTACTCTATAGAAATTTTCCAATGAATAAAAGTTTTTGCAGAGATGTTTTTATATATTATTTCCCCCAGCTAATGTTGTAGAAGCAATCCAACAGGAATTGAACAAAATAGTCAAATTTGATCATCAAATATGCTGAATTAATACAAGGTCATAAGAAAGATTGGACACAGTTATGACAATTTTATCATGAATCATTTTTATTGCATCATCTGAATATCATGGGTGTGAAACAGTTATTTAACAATTCTGGGGAATGGGAGTATAGGAGTATCAAAGAAAATTATTGTTTCCACAATTCATTTTTTTTTTTTTTTTTGTATTGATAAATTTTGAAATATACCCAACTTCTTAAAATGACCTTGTATATGAAATGTAATGTGATTATTATACATGCAAATTATTTTTGTCAGTTTACATAAGAAAGATTTAAAAAAAAAAAAAAAAATCCAAGCAAGGATTTTTTTCTTACTTATCAGGACAGATTTTTTTTTTTTCTTTTACAGTCTTTTTATCTTAAAAATGCACATTTTCAAATCAAAGAAGGATTTTTTTTTTTTTTTTTTTTTTCTTTCAGCTAATGTTGCAGAAGCCAAAATTTAAACATCTACATAATATAATAAAACATATTGAAATTTCAAAAATATTTATTTTATAGCATAATTTATATACCCAGTTTTGTTAAAATATAACATTTAGATACATTATTTTTTTTTAATTTCATAGGTCATTGTGGTATTTTATTGTATGTGATTTACGATTTGATATTGTTGTAAAACCTTGATCACAATGAAAGCATTTATAGGGTTTCTCGCCAGCATGTGTATACATATGGTCTCTTAAACGGTGCTTCCATCTGAATGTTTTTAAACATAAAGTGCATTCAAATGGTTTTTCTCCAGTGTGTATGGCATAGTGCTTTTTTAATGAAGAAGAATGATGAGAAGCAAATGGACAAAGTTCACATTTGTAAATTTTATTTATGTTTTTTCCATTTTCATAGTCATTTCTGGAAGAAAGGCTGATGCTAAAGTTCTTCATAGTCTCTGAAAAATTAAAGTAAAAACATAAGCTATGAAAATAATATCAAATATTAATTTTTATTTTCAATAAAATATACATAAAATGCAATAACATCAGATATGGGGAAATTTTCTAATAGTATTTGTTTCTATGTGTTAACACTAAAAATATTAAAATTACTCTGTAAATATTTATTCATTCAAATATCAGTTTTCACAGAAATGTTTATCTAACATATGTCATATAACATTAAATAAAGATATTTTTTAAACATTATTTCCACTAGCTAATTTACAGGAGTAATGTAAAACAAATTGAACAAAATAACAATCTTATTGGGTCATCAAAGAAAGTGAATTAATAATACAAATCATCAAAAAGGTTAGACATAATTACAACAGGTTTACAATGAATAACTTCTGTTGCATCATCTGAAGGTCATGGTCGTGAAATAGTTGTTTAACCCTTTTGTGATGGGTGTGTCATATATACTTTTCATGGTGATATATTACTCAACGCAACTCTCTAAGGGGATGGTGCACTGTTACAGTGTATCTATCTCTGAGGACGGGCATTTTGTGTTGCTTAGCCTAATCTTTGAAAAAAAAATCATAAATACTTTTTTTTTTGCCAATTGAGTTGATTATTTGTGAAACTGTAACGAATAATAATGCAATCATAAATACAAAATATCAAAATATTCTGAAAATATTTTCATTAAAATTTATATGCAAAAAATAAAATATTTGACTTACCTTAATTAAATATTATACAAAATATTTATATAGAATCAAAACTTTATATAAATCTATGCTTAAACAAATCCAAAGTAGGATAAAACATAAGCTGTAAATATTATATACATAAATAATTCAGAAAGGAGGCAGTGTGGTGATAGTCTTTATAAGGAAGGATAAACACAAAGTCCCATGTTGCATAGCTCACAAGAGTAAAAAGTCAGTCTTACTTTCCACTGAGTTCTTACAATCTGTTAGCAAGCTACACACCTTCTTCTGCTTTTTTCTTCTCTTTCATTGGCATTTAGTGAAGGAAAATACCTCCCAGAATGCCTTAAGGTGTAGATAGATGTTAGCTGTGAACTGCTTTTCTATCCTGAAGCTTCATAATTTTAAAATATTTGTTTGACAGCTTTCATTTTAAATTGAAAAATGGAGTTTTAGTCTCATATTTTTTATAATTGAGAACATTGGCATTCAACAAAATGGTATCCATTAAACAAAGAATAATTTCTTATACCATACTTATAATATATTATACCCGATTCGCTACTTTTAGTTAAATTTAGAGAGCCTTCGCTATCAGAATAATCACTCATACGCTTATTTATTATTCAAGTGTACTCTTCTGCTGCTAAAACTTTCTCTCTTAGTCATCGCAATCTTAACTAAATTCTCTTAACCAGCACAAAAAACTTTCGTCTACTAGCTAAGGAAGATACAAAGTAAATAAAAACTGGAATTTCTAAAGCAATTGCAGCAACCTTTATTGGCCCCAAAGAAAAAAAAAAGAATATTTCAAAGTATCTGAAACCCTCTGATGTTTACATCATGTGGGGACACAGCTGACCGTCAGATGAGTTTTGTTTACATTATGTCTCCTGCTTTTGCATTGGAACAAGAATCGGAAAGCATTCTATAGACACAAGGTCAACAACCTAAAGGTTCAATTAAGTTAACTGTAGTGGACATGAAGATCCAGCTTTTGATTTAAGAAAATACTAATTTAACGCATATAATTGAAAATGCAAATATGGTACACCCATCTAGTAGATCAATACAAACAGTGATTCAGCAGTGCATTACCCGACTACTAGTGACATTTAGAACTGATGAATATAAGACACACCCATCATGTAAAGATGTTTTCGTTAACCCTCTGAGCGGTTTGGCCGTATTTTTCCTTTTCTCAAAAACAACTTAAATCTGCTGTTGAAAAAAATATTTTAAACAGAATTGTATTTTAAAATGTATGTCAAATAAAGGGGCATGAAGTGACTTTTAGAAACAAACAGGGAAAGAAAATTTAAATTAACCCTTAAATGCCTGGTGTTGCTTTTCGGCAACATACCCAATTTAGGCTCTAAAATACTATTAGAGTAATATTGAAGCTATGATGCCTAATGTTGCCAATAAAATACACTCTGAAAATATTATTAAATCGATTTTCAACATGTAGATGGCAACACTTGTGCTGTTTAAGAATAAGGATAGATTTATTTTTTCAATTGTTGTTACTTGTTCTTTTTGTTTTGTTTGGAAGCTTGCGAAATACTCTATTTTGACCTGCAGTGAGCAAGTAAAATTTATTTCTTATTATAGTTCCTAAAATTCTTGTGTGTTTAATATTATAGAATTTTATCAAGGGAAATTATTTTTTCAATTAAACACCAGTATTGCCGATTAGTAACAAACTGTTTTTTAGCCTTAAACTATACTTAAAACAAAATATGATTTTTTTAAGTATTTTTTCCATGATTTATTTAAAAAATGAAAGCTGAAAAACATTATTACAATGATTTTTGAAAAATCAGGCATTTAAGGGTTAATATTGTTTTTATAAGCATTTTTGTGAAAATGCAAGAAAGCCCTCAAGACGCTCGGAGGGTTAAGCAGCATTCTGTCATGAAAAGGTTAACAATTACGGAAGAATGGAAGTATAAGAGTATTTTTCAAAGAAAATTATTGTGTTTCCACAATTACTTTTAGAGTTATAATTATTTTGAAATATGTTCAACTTTTTTAGATGACCCTTTATATGAAATACGATAACATCAATAATATACACAAATTATTGTCAGTTTACATAAGAAATATAAAAAAGTTTTCAAGCAAGTTTTTTTTACTTATCAGAACAAATTTTCTATTTCTTTTACAGAGACTTTTTAATATAAAAATGCACATTTTCAAATCAAAGATTTTATTGTTAAAGATTTCTTGCTTTTCTTTCAGCTAATGTTGCACGAGCTAATTTTTAAACATCTACACAATATAATAAAACATCGAAATTTAAAAAATATTTATTTTATAGCAATATTTATATACCACAGTTTTGTTGAAATATAACATCATTTAGCTACATGTTCTTTTAATGAAAAGATTTTTATAGGTTATTGTGGCATTTCATTATATGTGATTTACGATTTGATACTGTTGTAAAACCTTGATCACAATGAAAACATTTATAGGGTCTTTCACCAGTATGTGTATACATATGATCTCTCAAGTGGTGCTTCTGTCTAAAGGTTTTTAAACATACAGAACATTCAAATGGCTTTTCTCCAGTATGTATGGTATAATGCTTTTTTATTGAAGAAACTTGGCTAGAAGCATATGGGCAAAATTCACATTTATAAATTTTAGTTATGTTTGTTCCACTCTCAACATCATTTCCAGAACCAAAGTTGATGTTAAAAATTTTTATTGCCTCTGAAAAGAAAAAATAAATAAATAAATTAAATAAAAACATGATATTATAAAAACAGTATCAGAAAACTTAATTTGTATTCTCAGTAAAACATGCACAAAATGCAATATGAGTTATAGATGAAATTCTCTATAATTGTTTCAATGTGTTAACACAAAAAATATTAAAATTACTTTCCAATTATTTACTCATTTGACAGCAGTTTTGAGAGAGTTTTTACTCTACAATACACCATATAACTTTAAACAAAGATAAAACTTTTAAAATATTTTTTCTCTAGCAAATGCTACTTTAACAGAAGCTGTAGAAAATTACAGTAATTAAAGAAATAGGAAAGTTATTACATTGAAAAAAAGTAAATGTTTTATAAAAAAAAGTGAAAAAAAAAATCATATACCGTATATACTCGCATATAAGTCAAGGAATTTCTGACAATTTTTGGTAACCAAATTTGGTGGGTCGACTTATACGTGAGTCAGTTGCAAAAACAAAAACTTCGAATACTGCAAAATTATGCATTTTATGAGTATGAATAAAAAAAAATATATATAAAATATACAAATAATAATTTATCATTTAAAAAAATTTCAATGATTTGTTTTTGTTTACTAACTTTTTGCATTGGCAAGTGAAATCTTTGGTTTGATTTTGTGCAAACTTGAAGTAAAAAGTTAGGGGGTCGACTTATATGCGAGTATATACGGTATATATATATTAAAGATGTTTTGATTGTTTTAAATATTTACTGCTTTTTTTTACGAGCTTCTAAAATCCATAAAATTCAGATATTTGAAAAGCCCTTGGTCCCAAACTATATAGATTTTTGAGAGCGTACATAGGAGTAAGGAGGTAGGTAGATAAGATTTATTTTCAACCCTCCAATAGGATAAAAACTTTTTCTAAAATGCTTTGATAAAATTTTACATTTGTTCAATGCATTATATAAGATTAGAAACAAACTTATTTAGAAAATTTCAATATATTTCACTTGCATTAATTGATTTTTATTTTTGTTCATAACCAGTAAAAAAAGTCATAAAAAACCAAGAGGGTATACGGTACAGGCATGGCTATATATAAAAGAGTATATGCTAGTGATACAGAATTATACAAAAGGTATACAGCATATACCACCATAAACCTTTTGCTACATTCCTGCTCATAACACCTTCACAGCATTTTTATAGTTAACAAAGTAATATAGTTAACAAAACATGTGTAAAAACTACAGTGAAGTTATACCAGAAAAAAAAAAATCAAATTGGTATAATTGAAATACACTAACCCTTTATGTCCCTCTCAAATTATGAATTCATGAAAATTCTATCTTCTAAAGCATTTTTTGTGAATTTTTGAAACTACATTAGAAGATTTACACAATCATTTAATAAATTTTAAAAGGATTTTACCAATTAAAATTAATTAATTAAATTTGTATTTATAGGGATTTTGTGCAATATTTATAACTTCACTCAAATCTTTTATTTCAAATATTTTTTTAAGATTTTATAGAACTCGGAAATATACAAATATAATTCTCTTACAATAGAAATATAGGAATATTCTCCTGGATTCAGGAATTTTTATCAAGTATTTTTCCTGATAAATCTGGTAGACCCAATTCATCTAGACAGCCTTATTGATAGTGGCATCTGAAACAGATCAACAGAATAAACTGCACAGAATGGAATTCAAAGTAAATTGTAATTTTCCTACTGAGGGAAAATATGTTCAAGCCAGAATTTGAACCATTAACTTTTTACTTTTTGGCTTAAGGTGCAAATACTCTGCTAACTGAGCTATCCTGGTCAAATCTGGCAGACACAATTCACACAGCCAACCTTACTGATAATGACATCTGGTCTATCATCTAATAAATCATAGGTAATGAAACTCCAAGTAAACACCGGATATGTAATTACACTTCATTAATTTAACACAGTTATTCGAATTGGTAAATAAATCATATGAGTTGTAATTTTCCCACTGAGTGGAAATGTATTCAAGCCAGAATTTGAACCATTAATTTTTTACCTTTTGGCTTAAGCTGCAAATGCTTTGCTAACTGAGCTATCCTGGACAAATCTAGCAAACACAATTCACCCAGCCAACCTTACTGATAATGACATCTGGTCTATTATCTGAAACAGCTAACAGAATATATCACAGGTAATGAAACTCCAAATAAACGCTTGGAAATGTAATTACACTTCATTAATTTAGCACAATTATTCCAAATGGTAAATAAATCATACGAGTTGTAATTTTCCAACTGGGTGATCTATTGGTACCTCAAGCTAAAATGGCTCTGGTTTAAATCCTGGCATGGATACTTTTCCACTCATTTGGAAAATTACAACTCATATGATTTATTTACTAATTGGAATAATTGTGTTAAATTAATGAAATATAATTATACATCCAACACTTACTTGGAGTTCATTATCTGCAATTTATTCTTATGAGTTGCTTTAGGTGCCACTATAAATAAGGTTGGCTGGGTGAACTGGGTCTGTTTGATTTACCAGAAAATATATTTGGTAAAAATTCCTGAAATCAGGAGAAATTCCTATAATCCCTCCTGTGCAAAAAAAAAAGAAAAAAAAACTGAAATATTTACAAATAAGTTTCTACTGTCATTTTTCAAAATCGAATATATGCACCAAAAATGGTAAAACATGTCCGTCTTTTTGTCTCGGGGGGGGGGGGGTAGGTACTTTCCTCTGACTTCATGGTTTAAGGCAGGAATTTTTAAAAATAAAAAGCAACACAAATTTAACAAATAAAAACATATTAAAATTCCAAAAGTAAGTTTCTACCCCCCCCCCCCCTGCATACACACACACACACACAAATAATAACAACAATAATAATAATAAAAATTGCAGCACTTTTTCTTTTTTTCATCAAGGGCCAACTCCAATTGAAGACAATTTTAGTCCTCTCTTTTTTTTCTCTTCTTTACATTCCACATGTTAAAAAATTATCTTAGTCTATCGGATGAGTAAAAAAAAAACATTTTTTCTTTGTGTTTAGTTAATTTAAGTCACATTAAAATTACTTTTTTTGTCAAAATTATCAGAGATAAAGAAAAATTGGTTAATTAAATTTCAAAATCCACGGAGAGGATATGCTCTACCTTGTCCCTCAATTCTTGCCAGCACTCATGCCCCCTCCCTTCTAAAAAGGATATCTCATTGTTAAAAAACAGTTAATTAAAAACAGAAAATCAAGATTTATATAATTTCTTTTTTTTTTTTAACATTGAAATATTTATTTAAAAACACAGTTACAATGACTCAAGTTATATCTACTTAGTCTGTTAGATATTCATAAACTTAAAGTCATAATTTTTCAAACATTAATACAATATTGTGAAATTTCAAAAATATTTGCTGCTCACAACTTTTTCTTTCAATATATTACTGAGTTACACATTTTTTAACAAAGTAAATTTGTTAAAAAAAAAAAAAAAAAAGCCTAACAGCTCAATGCTATTACACTAGTGGGGTTCACTTCGGTATTTGGGTAAGATTATTTCAATTTTTCATTGCTTCAGGGTCGATAAAATGAACACTAAACCTGCTTAGGAAATAAAAAGATTGGCGCTTCTGCATTAGGCTGAACCACTTGAATAAAACATAGCACCTCAGAACAAGAAAATGGGGTTGGGACACCATTGGTCATGATCCTTAATGAATTGTAACACACACAGTTTAATTTGAGCAATGTTTCATAGAGTAAAGCTTAGACAGGCAAACTTTACAATAGGATTATATTAAAAGCTGATCACAACATAAACATTCATCGAACATTTCACTAGTGCATATTAACCCATATGGTTCTTCAAATGATGTTTCTGTCTGAATGTTAAACATGAAGGGCATTCAAATGGCTTTTCTCCAGTAAATACGGTAGAATGCTTTTTTTAATGGCAGAAGCATGTGGGAAAGTTCACATTTGCAAATATATTTGCTCCATTCTCAACATCATTTCCAGATGAAAGGATGATACTGAAAAATTTGTAATTACAATTGGATGTGTAACTATGACTCTTCAATAAAGATCATTGCCAAACACAATCTGAATTGGTTGCTGCATTAAAAATGCTGTGAAATGTTTGTAAATTATCCTTTTACACATCAACATCTACATATCATAAGAATGTTTTAAAAACGAAAAAAATGTAATCCCAAATGAATGTAGGACATCATTGATGTTGAAAAAAAAAATATCTAGACTATCTAGCTTTAAAAGACATTGTGAAGTCTATTCATGTGTATTTTACGATATGATTTTGTTGTAAAACCTTGATCACAATGTAAACATTTAAAGGGCTTTTCACCAGTGTGTGTATACATGTGGTCCTTTAAGTGATGTTTCCGTCTGAATGTTTTTAAACATAAAGGACATTCAAATGGCTTTTCTCCAGTATGTATGGCATGATGCTTTTTTAATGCAGAAGAATGGTGAGAAGCAAATGGGCAAAGTTCACATTTGTAAATTTTACTTATGTTTTTTCCATTTTCAAAGTCATCACTGGAACAAAGACTGATGCTGAAATTTTTTATATCCTCTGAAAAATTAAAGTAAAATCATAAGACTCTATGAAAATAACATCAGAAATATTAATTTGTATTTTCAATAAAATACACACAAAATGCAATATCATCAGATATGAATAAAATTTTGTAATACTTTTTTCTATGTGTCAACACAAAAAATATTAAAATTACTCTATAAATATTTATTCATTCAAGGAGCAATTTTTACAGAAATGTTTATCTAACATACATCATATAACTTTAAATAAAAATATGATTTTTTAAATATTATTTTCACCAGCTAATCTTGCAGGAGTAAAGTAACAGGAATTGAACAAAATAACAGTCCTATTTGATTATCAAACAAACTGAATTAATACAGGGTCATAAAAAAAGGTCAGACACAATAATGACATTTTTACCATGAATCACTTCTATGCGTCATCTGAAGCTGACAACTGTGAAACAGTTACCTACGAATTCTAGGAGAATGTCATACAGGACATCCTGTCAATACAGGAGTCATTTTAAAGGAAAATTATTGAGTTTCCACAATTACTTTTGGTGTTGATTATTTTGAAATATGCTCAACTTCTTTAGATGAGCATGTATATTAAATACAATATCATCAGTTATGGACAAATTATTGTAGGTTTACATACGAAAATTGAAAAAAAAAAAAATCAAGCAAGGTTTTTTATGTTAGAGTAAATTTTGTTTTCTCTTAAAGAGAACTTTTATGATAAAAAATTTTGTTAAAATATAGAATCATTTAATTACATATTCTTAAAAAAGAATCATAGGTCATTGTGGTATTTCATTATGTGTGATTTACGATTTGACATTGTTGTAAAACCTTGATCACAATGAAAACATTTATAGGGCTTTTCACCAGTGTGTGTATACATATGGTCTCTCAAATGGTGCTTCCGTCTGAATGTTTTTAAACATAAAGAACATTCAAATGGCTTTTCTCCAGTATGTACAGTAGAATGGAGCTTTATTGCAGAAGCTTGACTAGAAGAATATGGGCAAAATTCACATTTGTAAATTCTACTTATACTTGTTCCATTTTCAACATCATTTGCAGACAAAAAGTTTATGCTGAAAATTGCTCTTGCCTCTGAAAAAAGAAAATAAATAAATAAAAATAAAAATATTATAAAAATAGTATTGAAAATCTTAATTTGTATTTTCAGCAAAACATACACAAAATGCAATATAATCAATTATGGATGAATTTTTCTGATATTCATTATGCGTTAACACAAAAAATATAAAAATTACTCTACAATTTTTTACTCATTTGATAGCAGTTTTAGGAGCGTATGTCTCTATTATACGTCATATAATTTTAATCAAATATAATATTGTTAAAATATCTTTTCTCTAGCAAATGCTGCTTTAATGAGTTGTACACAATTACAGAAATAATAATAATTTAAAAAATCAAAAGTTATTACATTGAGTGTTTACATAAATGTTTTATAAAACACTGAAAAAAAAAAAATCCCTTTTTCTAAAACATTTTGGCTATTTTATATTTTTACTGCCTATTTTCATTAGTTTCTAAAATCTACAATGTTTGAAAACTCGCAAGGTCCTGTATATGTCCTATACAGTACTGGTGGGCAGATAAGGTTAATTTTTCAACCCCGGGATAGGGTAAAAAAATAAAAAATCTTTTTCAAAATGCTTTGACTGCAAATAAAATCATAACACGAAATGCAATATATAACCTTAATTCAATCATAAAATTTATGTTTGTTTACTTCTCAGTTTGTTATCTTATGTTTGTTATTGTGTATTTTGTGATTGAATCAAGGGGAAATATTGCTAATCTCTGATGATGGTCACAGGAAATGCAGGCCAAAAAGTACTAAGAAGTTTTAAATAAAATGTATATTTTTAACTTGTAACATTTATTTTATTATTTTCGCCGCCTTTTAAGTAAAACGGTGAGCTTTTAAAGTTCATATTGTGTATTTTGTGATGCTTTGACTGCTTTAATAAAATTTAAGATTGATTCAACGTGTTATACAAAGTCACAAACATAAATTTATTTAGTTAATTTTATGTAAATGCTAGTTAAATTATGATTGCTTCATATCAGGATGAAAAAAAATCAAATTGACATAACTGAAATTTTTTAAGTAAACCAATGTTTCTGATCTTGCACAATATATTTAAACAATCTTCAAAGAAAAATTAATCAGAAATGTAGTAAATTTACATCTTAAATTGTGTTAAGACAATTAAAACATCTTAGAAAAAAGAACAAAAAATCATGCGTCCAGCACAGATTATTTAACACTTTCCAACACATTCAGTATACTGTAACAAAGCATCACAGTTTATTAAGGTGAAATATCATGTCTAAATAAACAATTTGAAAACCCAATTTCTGCTATTACAATCAAATCAAAAAAATATCAGTTTATTTATTTATTTATTTTTTTGTGCAACACTGTACTTGACTATGTATTTGTATGCCTACTACACAGTATGCTAATAGTTAGTTCAGTGAAATGCTTAGAACAGTTGAAAATTTCCATTCAGCCATTTTTGTGAATAAATGGAAACATACTTGAGAATTTTTGTGCACCCTGTATATGATATATAGAATTTATCCACACCAAGTAATATCTAAAAGAAATAGTTCAATTTAAGAATGCATACCGCAACTGAAAACGCACTTCCAGCAATTATTGTTCATAGACTTCAATAGTTTAATTTCTTCTTTAGCCAAATTCTTTTGTGTGGCCCTGTAAATGAATGATATATTCTATGCACACCATATTATAAAGTAAGTGCTGTAGTACACCTCAGTGATATATATAAAGTTCAGTATGTTTAAAATAGTGTGATATCATTAAAATACACTACAAACAGTTTTTCTCCATAGACTGTAATGTAACAGAATTCTTTTGATTGTCTCTGTAAATGAACTGTAAGTGCTATACACTTCATTTACAATACCAAACATGCCATAGTGAAACTCAATAACATCTAAGAAGCAATCTAATGCAATCAGACTATATTTACACAAGTTAGAGTATAGACAGACGGACAAACCGAATTCATAAACACTTTTCAAATTTCCTGGAAAGTGTTAAAAAGAAAAATAGTATTGGCTCTGTTGAGGGGCAAAAAATCAATCGTTATTGACCCACCTCATTTATTAATTTTTGCTAAAAAAGCTTATATGAAAAATATTAAAATTACACTATAAATTTTTACTTGTTCAGAAAACTACTTTTTCAGAGATTATTTTTTATCGTAATTCATGTAAGCTTGTCAAAATCATAGTGGTACAAATAAATAATTTGAAAAATTAGCATTAAATGCATGAAGGAGTTTGGCTAGGTGAATTGTGCTTGCCACATACACAGGATACCTCAGTTGGAAGAACACTGGCAGCTTAAGCCAAAAGGTCAATGGTTCAAATCCTGGCCTGGAAACTTTTTTACTCAGTTGGAAAATTACAACTCATTATAAAGATCTTCTCTGTAGAAAGAACTGTATAAGTCACAGCTTTACAAAACTGCCTGTAGCGACCTAAAGCAACTTTCTAAATTTTGTTAATATTGTAGTTTTCTTATAACAGTCACTGATAAATAATTTTTTTAAATGATGAAATCAGAAAATATATTTTGCAACAACTCCTGAAATCAGAAAATATATTTTGCAATAATTCCTTTAATCAGAAGAAATTCTTACAAACAATCACCCCTGTGTAACAGTAAAAAAAAACCTGAAATATTTAAAATAAGTTTATATTGGCATTTTTCAAAATTGAATACATGCACAAGAATTATTAAAAAAGGCTTGTCTTTCTGTCGGAGGTACTTTTCTCTTACTTTGTGTTTAAGATGGCAGTTTTTAAACTTAAAAAGCAATGCAGAAATTTAAAAATCCAAAAGTAAGTATCTACCATTCATCCCCCTTCTCCTCAAAAAATGGAGGAAAAAAAAATCCATCAGGGGCAGTGCCTTCAGAAAGCCAATTGAAAACAATTTTAGTTCTCTCTTTTTTCTTTACATTCACATGTTTAAAAAACTATCTGATGACTTAAAAGACTTGTTACCCTTTCCTATGTGTTTAATTATTTTAAATCACTTGGAAAGAATTAATTTTACCTTTTTTTGTCAAAATCATCCGAGATAAAGAAAAATTGGTTAATTAAATTTAAAAATCCACAGAGAGAAAGGGGCCCCTCCCTGTTTCTCAATTCTTGCCATTGTAAACATTTGAAACATTGAAATAGTCATTTAAAAATACAGTTACAATGACTCAGGTTATATTTACTTAGTCTATTAGACAGTTATTAATTTAAAGTCATAAATTTTCAAACATTAATACAATATACTAACAACATTATAAAATTTCAAAAGATTTTATTATATTTGCTGTTCACAACTTTTTCTTTCAATATAATACTGAGTTACATATTTTTTTAGCACAGTAAATATTTTATAAAGAAGTTTGGTAGAGCTCAGTGCTTCAACACTACCGAGGTTCACCTCTGCATTTAGGAAAGGTTCTTTCAACCTTTCATCCCTTTGGAGTTGATAAAATGAGTACCAAACCTGTTTGGGAACTAAGCACAGGGGGTTCTGCATTAGGCTGAACCACCTGAATAGGACATATGCTATATAGACCTTGATACCCATGGTTAAGAAAATGGAGTTGTCATCATTGGTCATGATCCTTAATGGACATGGATCATTAAATTGTAGAGCACAGAGTTTGGTTTAAGAAATGTTTTACAGAGTTATGCTTAGACATGAACACTTTACAATATGATTTATTCTAAAACCATGATCATAATATAAACAATTATAGGTGTTTTATACATGATGCTTCTGTCTAAATGTTCTTAAACACAGAGACCATTTAAATGACTTTACTCCAGTAAATATGATAGAGTGTTTTTTTTTAAAATATAGAAGCATGATGGCATGTAGGCAAAGTTCACATCTGTAAGCTTTATTTACGTAATATCTAGATGAATGGCAATGCTGAAGTTTGTAATAACTGCTAGGTATAGAACCATTAATCCGACCTTGATGAAGATCAATAACAAACACAATCTGAATTAACTGCTGCATTGAAAATGCTGAGAAATGTTTGCAAATTATCCTATCATGAACAAGAGTCTGCATACAGTGAGTATGTTTCAAAACAAAAAAATCAGGTCCCATATGAATGTGTAACACCATGGAATGCCAAAAGAAAAATAAATGCAGACTGCTGTTTTAAAAGATATTATGATGCTTATTCATGTGTACTTTACGATATGATTTTGTTGTAAAACCTTGATCACATTGATCACATTTATAGGGCTTTTCTCCTGTGTGTGTATACATGTGGTCCTTTAAATGATGCTTCATTCTGAATGTTTTTGTACATAAAGAGCATTCAAATGGTTTTTCTCCTGTATGTGTATGTACATGAATTTTTAATGCATGAGCATGATTGGTAGTATACGGGCAGACTCCACATTTGTATTTAGTTTTCCTTTTTCCATTCTCAATAACATCTCCAGAAGAAAGGCTGATGCTGAAATTTGTAACCTCTGAAAAAAATAAAAATAAAAATATAAGGTTCCAAAAAATGATATCAGAAATCATAATTTGTATATTCAGTAAGAAAGATACAAATTATATAAAATTGCTAATATTTGTAATATAAATTACATTACATTATAAATTAATATCATGAATATCAAAATTACTTATATACTTTACTTCATGTAGTTTTTTCTTGTTAAGACAGCGTAATTTTTCCAGTTTTTTTTTTTTTATCTTCTATCACGCAGTGTGTTTCAGTCGAAAATAGCTTCGGATAAAGTTGATTTTAGAAAAAAGTAAAACAATTTGTATTTCAGCTGTGTTTAGAAGCTCATTTCCAGCATCTTCTATAACTATCTGTGTGAAAAAATTTCCACATTGCTTTGATTGTTGTTTTTCAATAATTTTAATTTCACTGAACCGATTTATTCTATTTCAAAGCATTGCTGTCACGTTTATTTTTCTGCAATTGTTTCAGACCTGCAATCTCATTGGATATTATCCATCAATCAGAAATTGCTTTTGATGCTCTGCAGATAGCTCCCATCTTTGGCAACTTTTCTTTCACCTACCGACCTTGGGTTACTGCACAATGGTATACATATTTCTCTGCCATGTCAATCAAAATCTCAGAGGTGTGGGTTATCCAACATCTTGTCCTAGGAATGTGATTTCTTTCAGTGATGGAGGCTTGCCAAATGATGTCACAGCAGGTCATATCTCTTTCAAATTTAATGTAATTGCTGAATTCTTTGGAAGATGCAAAAATATTTATATATTAGTAGTATAAGTAAGTAAGAATGCAATCTTTAACTTAAAATGCAATGTTATTTGCATCTTACAATGGAAAATTAATGGTATGTAAATTTTATTGCAAACTCATTTAACAGCAATATTTAAACTGTAAACTAAAACAATTTTTTTTTTATGTTCAAATTAGTTATGTAATCGATTATAAATATTTTTGCATCCTACTGTAGGAAATATTCTCGATTAACAATATTTATCTTTTGAATTAAAATAAAGTTTCTTGCGTTTTAAATACTATTTTTGCATCTAACAAATTTTCCTATCTGATATCATTAGCTAATCGGCAAAAGATTATATGATATCGCAATGAACTCAGGAAATTACCAAGTAATCAAATGATAGAAAACTAGTACAAGAAAGCTTCAAAATTGATTCAGTAGTAGTCAGGATATGGTGATCGATACGCAGTTTGCTGGACAGAAAAAAAAAAAAAAAAAAAAAAAACAAGAGCGTGAGGTCACCAGGATGAAAAGTAGTCGAGTTATGACATTTGGCTGAAGTTCAGCATAGAATTAATTGCTGTTTGGATAGTAATTGTTTGTAGTAAAAAAAATTATTTTTTCAACATACATTAGATTTGAATTTTTAAGCAAAAGCATTTGTCAGAACATTTTTGCTTCACAACACTACCTTTTTTTTTAATGATTGCCTCAATTATCTGAATTGCATCCAGAACACATTAGTCTGCATAATGAGTTTCACTATAAATGAACAACATTTGGAATTTTTCAACTTTTTTTTTTCTTTGAACAAATAAATTAAGCATATCTAAGAATAAGTAAATGTTCATAAGAAAAGATTATAACATAGAGAAAAAAAATAGTGCTGAAGAATACCAGTAGGAAATTTCTCATTCATAACATTGGAAAGGGGGGGGGGGGGAATTGCATAGTACTTCTTATTCTATTAAAATAATTAGTCTGAAAGATATCTTTTTTTTTTATGAATGACCATTTTTAAAAAACACTGATTAATATAAGGATACAATTACGATGACCCAAATTGCAATTATTTATTCTTTTTGATAGCTATTAACTTAAAATCACAAATGTTCAAATATTAACACAACACAGTAACACTACATGAAATTAAAAACAACAACTTTATTTTACTATATTTGCAGCTGACAATTTTTGCCTTCAACATAATACTGAGTTACATTTTTAATACAATAAATGTCTTATAAAACATTGTGATGCTTAGCCATGTGTATTTTACAATATGATTTTGTTGTAAAACCTTGATCACAATATAAACATTTATAGGGCTTTTCACCAGTGTGTGTATACATGTGGTCTCTCAAGTGATGCTTCATACGAAATGTTTTCAAACATAAAGAACATTCAAATGGCTTTACTCCACTATGTATATTAGCATGTATACGTAAATTGCAAGCTTGATTAGAAGTGTATGGACAAATATCACATTTAAAAATTTTGTCATTGTTTTTTTTATTTGCACCATCATTTCCAGAAGTGAAGTTGAAGCTGAAATATTTTATGCCCTCTGAAAAAATAAAAACATATGAGTCTAAATTAACATGAGAAAATTCAATTTGTATATTTATAAGTATATGCAGGAAAAATAATGTCGTTAGTTGCATGCAAATTACTAACAGTTTGTATGTTAATGATGAAAGATATTCTTTATATGAAACAATTAATAGTTTTTTTTATTATCAATAAAAAGTTAAAAAATTTTTAGGTACTTTTCCAATATAAGAGCATTGGCGAAATAGAGAAAATGACCTTGGAGAGAGAAGAAAATTTGGCAACATATTTTCTAGTAACCTATTCATTGTTAAACATTACACATGCAATTTTTTCAATATTTATACAATTTACTTAATGTAAAGAATCCACTTATCAATTTTTATATACAAACAGAGGTAAAGTGTGTATAAAAAACAATAATAATATATATAAAAATAAATTGGTTATATATAAGTTCATGAGGTTTGTTTTCATTGCTGTTTTTATTATTTGGCAACAAATCACATTTTCTGATGCCCAAATCGTGCCAAGCTTTAAAAAAAAGAAGAAAAAAAATGCTGCCCCTATACTAGAAAAGTACCTTTTTTTAAATTATAAATGTTTTAGCAACAGGTATTTATTGAAACACAATTAATTGGCATAAAATGCAGCATGTTTTACAAACAATTATATAATCAAATATTGAAAGAAAGAAATTAAAGATGCACTAACAATAAAATCTAAAATGTTATATTTTAAACAAAAATATTGAAATTTTTTGTTTGGTACATTGAACACTGACATACAGGTTGGTCAAAATGTATGCAATACAAACTTTAAAACATTTTACAAAATCCAAAATACATAATAATGAGATTATTTTTCAATAAACGGCAGCATTATACTGTTGAAAACCATATAACAGCAAAAACTTCAGTTACAATTTATGCTGTTGCCTATAAGAACTGTTTGTTTGGTGCAAGATGAAAGTGACATTTTCCGAAGCACTAAATACTTTTTTGGTTGAACATTTGAAACAACATCTTTCATTAAAGTTATTGAAACGTTTAAAGAGAATGCCATTTCTCAGAGACTTTGTTTTGGTGAATGCCTCATTTCTACAGAACTGTGGTCTCCATGGTCCCCCAATTTGTCAACCCCTGATTTTTTTTTTATTGGGTAATCTAAATGTGTGTGTTAATAAGAGTTATCCACACTCTATTGATGACCAGAAAGCAAATATTGAACATGAGATTAAACAAAAAAGCATTCTAATATTGAAAAGAGTGACCTCAAATGTGGTAAAACACTTTTGTACATGCATTCGAGAAAATTGGTCGGATTTTTAACATCTCCAATGACAATGATAATTTTTCTAAGATTTGTTTCTCAGCATAATCATTCTTTCAATTTAATTCATGTTTGTGGTTTGAATAATCTATGTATTTTTTAATAAAATATTTTTGACCGTTTGCATAATTTTTTGATCACCTTATATTATATTTTAATTAAGTTTTATAAAAAATATATCTTTATTTTAAAAAAAAAGCAAAGTAACTAACATTGCTGCTGCTATAATTGAATTTATTGTGACCTTTTAACTTTCACAGCTTATCCTACAAAAACTATCGCGTGTAAAAACATGAAAAATGAAAGTTTCATAGAGAAATATATGATAAACACGTTGGAGAAGACAGTCTTTAAATCAAAGAATTATTTAAGTTTGAAGCTGGTGAAGATAGTTCAGTTAAATAGGTTTCATAAATCAAAAACTGTGCATAGCAATTTAACCACCTTTTGGAGGCATATACTTAACTAGATTATAGTGTGCAGTGTTCAATCAGTCTTTTAAATTTGTCTAAATTTTTCAGTTTTCTTCCAATTGTTCATTCAACATTTCATTATTTGAATAGAGATTTAATTCATAATTTGAAATAGTCATTTTTATCTACTGTTGCCAGATTTAAAAAATCCAAATAACATTTCCAAACACTTTTCCGTTGAAAAATATATTTACACGTAAATATTAGAAAAGAAAAAAACTTGAATTATTACATGCATAAAACATTTGATGGTGAAATTTATGTCACATTTAAAACGATGTATTTAAACGTAATTTTCTCATAGTAATCCAGGAGTTAGCAATATTTTTTACTTAATCATTTTATACAAGATTATTTTCATATGTGTAATTGATCTTACTTAATCAATCAATGGAAATTAATGGCAACTCAATTACAGATGATCACCACTGGTCGTGATAATATCATTCAATCTTCTGTAATCAGGTAATCTTTTAAAAATAGAGCAAGCATGTTTTTAGAGCTTGCAGTGTCTGGATGGGGTTCGGCAAGCAAAGCTTGTAAGAGGCAGTGCTCCCCTAGTTGTTTAAATTTTAATCAACTCTAGCAGTAATACAGGGACTCAGTTTTGAAACTATAATACATTTTTTTTAAATTAGTTTCTATATAGATGGTTTAATTTAGATCAATGACTACTCTAAAAATAATTACAAAAAATTGGAATGCATATTGAAAAGGAAAAAGAGGGTATATTAGGGAGTTTAAAGGATAGTTAGCTAAAATTGCTGAAGTTCATAAAAAGCCAGTGAGAAATCTGGTTGCAACTACTACATGCAAAAAGTGGTTACAAGGTAGTCACATCCTATTGCTGGAATGATCTGGGAATAGCCTAGACCTTAAATCAATTGAAAATCTATGAAGATGGCTCAAGAAACTTGTTAGTTGCAACTGAATTAATGGAATCAGTAATTGGATCTTGATTTCACATTATAACAGATTCAAAACTAAATTATTTAGCTCATCCCATAGGAAAATGTTTGTCATTAATACGAAAGATTAGACAACAAATATTAACTAATTTGGTGAGAATTTTGTATAGCTGATTTTATCACATACAGTCACCTCTCACTTATACGCGTTTAAAGGAATTGATTTAAAATCGTGCATAACTGAGAGCTGCGCATAACTAAGAGAATGTTGATGTAGTATTTCTTTATACACATTATGGGAGAAAAAAGCATTTTGCAATATAAGAATTATGATTAATAACATTTTATAAAATAGAAAGGTTTAATATTAGTATATCATACTTTAAAAAAAATTCTTACACTTTCACTATAAAAATTAGTTTAAAAAAATACAATAAACGTAAAATTTAATTTTACGTAGAAAGAGATATAGTACTTACAAAAGAAAAAAGATGCTAATTAGTCCTCTTTAAAGAAGTCATCAATGGTCGTTTGTTTTTGCTTAGGTCGTGTTTGTACAATGATGTTTTCTAATGCATTAAAGTGCGTAATTGTATTTGATGCTACATCAGCATTTTGAAGGTAACATCTCAAAGTGTCCAGGGCTCCTAAAGCAGCAGCATAAGATGGGACAATCACAGTATCAGTTTCATCCTCTTCTACTTCTTTTTCAGCATTCACATCATCAAAAACAGTTTCAATATCTCTTATTGCCGTTGATGTTAAGTTTTCATCAACATTGACGAAATCTTGAAAAGAAAGAGAATCTTGGCTTATGCTGTTCCATTCTTCCACGTCTACGTTAAAATCATTGCTGTCGTTTTCATTTTCCTGTAATGGAATAATTTCAACATCATTTGAAGGAAAAAAGCCCGCTTTTCTAAAGCAGTTAGAAATTTTTGTGGCTGTTACGTTATTCCAAGAGGAAACCAACATATGCATAGCATCCAGAATCCAAATTTTCTTGAATTCCTTTTTCTGCTCTAGTGATATGAACATTCTTCTCACCAAATCTTTCCTATATTGCGCTTTAACTGACCTTATTATGGTGAGAATTAATGGCTGAAGTCTGCTAGTACAATTTGCAGGGAAAAATATAACTCGTGTATGTGTCAGCAATGGGAGATCTGGAGGATGGGCAGGACACTGGTCCATAAATAGCAGAACGTTTCTTTCTTTTTTTGCCATCTTCATATCAAATTCTTTCAAAAAATCTAAAAAATTTTCGATGTCAACCAGGCTTTGACGCTACTTGCATAAGAACATGGCAATTTCTTCACATTTTTTAAACACTGTGGTTTCTTCGATTTACCAATCACTATTGGTGGTAACTTTTCTGATCCGTCTGCATAGCAACATAAAAGCACAGTCACTCTTTCTTTGCTGTGTTTGCCACCATGACATGTTTCTCCCATAAAATCCAGGGTTTTGTTTGGTAAAAGACGGTAAAATAAACCTGTTTTGTTGCAGTTAAAAATATTCTTAACATCAAAGTTTTGAATTAAATTTGGAAGATCTGCAATCCATTCATTAACAGTTGAATCTGAAACAGCTGCGCTTTCACCACTCAGGCAATGATTTGTTAAACCGCGTCTTTTCTTAAGTTTTTCTAGCCATCCCCGAGAAGCAGAAAAAATTTCGATTCCCAATTTTGTTGACAAAGTGAGTGCCTTTTCTTTGAATAACTCACCACTAATGGGTAAATTAGAAGCTCTCATTTCTCTAAACCACTGAATTAAAGGGGTTTCTAAAATCTCAAATTTTCCTTTCTGAATTCTTGTTCGTTTCTTCGCTTGTGTAGAATACTCACTGTTCATTTTTTTGATCGAGTCCTTGTTCTTTAAAATCCCTCTGAGCGTTGATTCTGGCAAATCGAATTTTTGAACTAAACTTATTTTTGACAGTTTAGGATCATTTTCTGCTGCTCGTATAATCTCCATTTTGAACGATATTGTTAACTTTCTTTTACTCATTTTTATTGCACAAAGAAAACAAAAATAAAATCAGGTGCTACCGTAATAGCAAAGACAGAAAGAAACACGCGAGTAGATTGATAAAAATAAAAGAGAAAAATTGAAAAGAAGAAACCATTAGAACTGAGGGTAGAGGGTGAAATGTCTAATTGTAACAACCTATCCACCCTTTCAGGCACCGCGGAACGGTCTTTTGACCTTGACACCTGCAGAAAAATTTTTATAGATAAAAAAAACTTTCGAATGTAATTCATAGTTTGAGAAATGCATTTTATTTTCGCGTATAACTGAGGTTGGGTTGTGTTGATTGTTGACGGCCAATTATCTACACGAGGGATATAGGCCCTAGGGGGAGTGCCTTCCGTGGAGGTCTTTCTAAGGGAACCTAATCCGTATTAACGCATGGAAATCCACGGTTCGAAGAAAACCACGAAAACTCCGAATGATTAGGCCGACGGGCGCGATTGGGATCGAACCCAGCACCTCCCGTCTACCAGCTTCGAGAGCAGAACCTCTCAGCCACTGGTGGGGCCGCGCATAACTGAGAGAGACAATTCAAAGTTCCGCTTATAAGTGAGAGATGTATAGCATTATTTTCCTATTCCTCGTGACGGGACCTTACGAAATTCGTGTATAACTGAGAGACGCATATAACTGAGAGGCGCATAAGTGAGAGGTCACTGTATTGAAATTTTCCTCTTCTTAATTTATAAAACCCCCTTCAAAATTCATTTCATTATATTCTTGGTTATATTATCTTTCCATTTGATTTATATAGACATTTATGGTATTACTCTAAAATTAAGTGCTGTTATGAGCTATCAAATTTTAAAAGTACAGTTTCCACAAAAAAGTTTCTACAATTTTGGCTACTAATGTACATATTTATTAATTCAAAAATATAAACAA
Source organism: Maratus speciosus (assembly GCA_963932465.1). Lineage (NCBI taxonomy): Eukaryota > Metazoa > Arthropoda > Arachnida > Araneae > Salticidae > Maratus > Maratus speciosus. The sequence goes on from OZ010794.1 coordinate 545,936,243, forward strand.
AGCATTAATGAAGACATTTGTAGATTAACTTTTCTACATTTCAATTGAAAGTGTTTTGTTATTTAAGCTTGACAAATCCAGTATAGGTTCCTATCTCTCTCCCTCTCCATCTCTCCCCCCTCCCCCCCAAAAAAGGGAGATACAAGGGCTGTTCAATAAGTAATAAGACTAACTTTACTATTGTGAAACCAGAATATTAATTTCTGCAGAATAAAGAAATGTCTGAATTAACAAAAGAGGTTGATAGTTGATAGGTGGCATATATGGGCTGATGTGCCAAAGTGTAACATGACTAAATGCAAACTTGTTTGGACATGCATGCAAGCAGCGACTAGTCATCAAAATGGAAGTGTTCTTGAAACAGCATTATGCGATTAAATTTTATGTGCATTTGCAAAAATCATCATCAAACCTTTTAACATGATATGCAAAGGTTTCCACGATAAAGCAATGTCAAGGGCAAAGGTTTCCACAATAAAGCAATGTCAAGGGCAAATGTTTTTAGCTGGTATAAAACTTTTAAAGAAGGAGGACAAAATGTGGAAGATCTTGAATGTGAGGTAAGATCTTCCACATCTATTACATAGATTATGATCTACACAGCAGCAATTATCATCTAGGAGGATAGCAGAATTACAGTATGCCAGCTGCATTTTCTCCTAAATATTTCCGTGGGAAGTGTTCACTCAATCCTAGCTGACCATTTAGGACAGAAACGTGTTTGCACCCGATGGATTCCTAAACTCTTGACACCAGAGCAAATGCAGCATCGAGATAATATATGCACAGAATGGAAAAAAGACATGAACAAAAAGGCCTCGACTCCTTAAAATGCATCATTACAGCAGAGAATTTGTTTCCTCAGCTCAAGAAACCAGTAAGAGGCCACAATTTTAAAAGTGGCAAAGTATGTGTAAAAGATGCAGAGGTGGTTTTGAAACAATTATCAAAAAACAGACTTTCACATGTGTTTAAAAAGTGGACGGAATGTTGGGATAAATGCATCACATCTCATGGTAGGTACTTCAATAGAGTATGTAGATGTTATATTGATTGATTCATCTTTAAAAGGTATATTGCATTTACTTAAGACATACATCTGAAGGAAAAAAATTTACATTTACATTTTTATAAACGTATTTCAATTTTATATTTTAATATTTTATGAATTAACTTTCATAAAATTAAAAAAAAATGAAACATATAATTGACATTTAAAAAATCATTTAAACAAAAATTGGAACAAATATTTTGTAGTCATACATGTATACAAAATATCAGAACACCAAATGAATCTGATAACAAAATTAACAACTGATATTTTGATTAACCCTTAAATGCTGGGTGTTGCTTTTCGGCAACATACAAAATTTAGGCTCTAAAATACTATTAGAATAATATTGAATTTATAATGCCTAATGTTGCCAATAAATTACATTCTAAAAATTTTATTAAATCAATTTTCAACATGTAGATGGCAACACTTGGGCTGTTTAAGAATAAAGGTAGATTTATTTTTTCAATTGCTGCTACTTGCTCTTTTTGCTTCGTTTGGAAGCTTGCGAAATACCCTATTTTGTTCTGCAGTGAGCAAGAAAAATTATTTCTTATTATAGTTCCTAAAATTCTTGTGTGTTTAATATTATAGAATTTTATCAAGGAAAATTATTTGTTCAATTAAAGACCAGTATAGCCTATTAGTAACAAACTGTTTTTAGCCGTAAACCATACTTAAAACAAAATATGATTTTTTAAAGTATTTTTCCCATGATTTATTTAAAAAATGAAAGCCGAAAAACATTATTACAATGATTTTTGAAAAATCAGGCATTTAAGGGTTAAATCTAACATAGTTTTGAGAGCAACTTTTACAAAAACAAGCAGGAAACTAAAATTAAAATGCATATAATTTTTATGTCAACCGAAATCGATAATTTTAACAGAATGAGCAAACCTTAAATAAAATTTGCAAAGAACTAAAATTAGAATGCATATAACTTTAATGCTAAATGGATAATTTCAACAGAATTTTAAAGAAAACTAAACAAATTTTAAAAATGTGCTTTTTTTCCCTTTAAAATTATGAGAGTAATAATTTTACATGTATCTCAGATCAGGTAAAGCATTCCTCCAATATCTAAAAAAGTAATGAGCAGGTCTGCTGAATTTATATTAACAAAGATTCATAAACCTCCATTTCCCAACTTTTAAGCATTGCATATGTGTGCTGTTAGGTAAATAGAGCTATAAAATAGTTCAATTCAGCTATTGAAACCACTTGTTTTTTAAAAGCATTTCTGAAGTTTCAAGACATTTTGGTTACAACTCTTTTTTGTTTACTAGCAATTTTAACATTGCATTACAAATCTGACATGTTACAGACAGCAACTAATATCAAATATCTTAACTCTAGTATACCACTAGTCTTTGAAGAAGCAGCAGAGATAATATTTCAAATTAAAAATAACTTGAATACTCAATGTTCCTGACAGACATTTTTGCAGGCAGATTAAAAGAAAGAAAGCCAGCTTGTGCATGCATATTATTACTATAAACAATGCAGACAATCACATTTTCTTCTTAAATCAGTTCATGCTATGATTTAATAATTATTTTTAAAGAAAGACTTAATAAATATAAAAATATATTAATTTTGATGTAAGCATGATGAAACTCCAGCTTAGTAGTAAATTAAAAATATTAGGTGTTTTGCCTAATGATAGCTTTAAAACACCGACATCAGTTTTTTTTTTTTTTTTTTTTAAACAGTTAGACTTACCAGCGTTAGTAATCTTCGGACTTTGAATTCCAATAGTTATTCGAAGGAACGATCAGGTGCTTTTATTTGCTTCACATCACCTTTCAATAATATGTGCAAAAACTGCAATTTTTTTGTTGTTGTTGTTAATTTGTTCTTGGAAAAGATATTTAAAGTTGTTAGCTGTAATGTAAACACATAAACTAAATTAGTACAATATTTTCTTTGCCACACTTGCACAAATTTATACAAATAGTTTTTTTTTTTTTTTTTTTTTTTTTTGCTGTATTTAGTAGCAATTTTTCTGATGCTTTTTGAGAAAAGACATTTTTATAAAAGATTTTTCACAATTCTTGCATTTAAAGGGGGTTTTCCCAGGGTGTGTATTTACATGACACACCAGATGATGTTTTAGTTTGAAAGTTTTTGAGCAAAGGTGACATTTAAAAAGGTCTTTCTCCTGAGTGTATAGCTAAGTGAAGTTGAAAATAACAGTATTTAGTGGTAAAATATGAACAATTAGTGCAATTAGAACAATTAGTATTTTCAGAGCCTTCTTAAAATTCATTTTATAAGGAATTTTCTTACTGGATGGTAAACACACTATTTTAATTCTTCCTGTAAGTAATACAAGAATAAATAATTTTTGTGGTAAAAATAAGAAAAAAAGTACAAAATAATACATCAGTATGTATTTTTAAATAAGAATCTTAGTTTTCCAATGCATATTTTTAAAAGAAAAATGGAACAAAAAGGGCATTACAAAATCAGCACCATATTTTTTTCCCCTTAAAAATAAATAAACATATTTTCTTAGAATATAATACAATATTTTCTTTAAGTTTGAAATGACTTTTAAAAATTAGTGAAAGTTTAATTTAAAAACTATGAAATACAGTAGACACACTGAAATCTATTTTTTACTGTATTTCCACCATTCATTTTGGGATGTAAACAGGGAGAACTTTTGTTAACCTCTTCGCTACCTGTACACCTGCTTCTTCACACGTATGTTGATATGTATTCTTTTTCTCATAAAAACTAAACTGTTTGATTTTTTTACAGTTTGACTTCATTTCTTAATAGCTGAATGTTTTTTTTTACTTTAAAAACAAACCAATAAATGACAATCTCTATGCTCATTTCCTCATAAAATAAAAGTTATTTTCATCTGAGTTTGAAAATTGCCTTCAAGACAATGTGGCCAAGAAATCAAGAAATTTTCATAATTATTTAACTTAAATCCTTTACAATAAAATGTTTGGAGGATTTGTATATCATTCACTGGTTTAAAGGCCCTAAGTTGGTGATGGTGTGAATTTAGGTTAGTGATAATTTAATTGATGTTTTAAAGGGATTTGTAATTTTAGATCCCTATTTGTGAACCTAAATTACTAGTCCCCTAAAAGATGTTTTTTCTGTCATCTATGATGTCATTTTGTTTGTTTAAAATCAATGAATGATTATTTGTAGTACTAGGGGGCTCAGCCACCTACGAGCTAAGCTCGTCAACCCATGTTCAGACACCGTAGACTCTAAAAGCATGCTAATTTGATCCGCTTTAAAAAGATTTTGAAAAATTGAATTTAATTTAAAAAACAGTGGTGATCTCCCTATAAACGGGTTTCTATTCATTTCTCTTTGATTGGGGAATTTTAAGGCCAAATCAGCTGCTGTTAAAAGATACAATGGCTGTTTTCGTCTTTGATTAAATAAAATCAGTTAAACATTTCAAAATAAACTAATATAAATGAATTAAGTAAACAGAGTCTTTGTCTCCCAGTACTTTTTAACAAAGCGAAAAGAAAGTTCTTTTAAATAAGACATTTTAAATGAATCATTTTTAATCTGACGTAATTTTGACCAAACTATTCTTTCTCTTTTTAATATTCATGTGAAAATACTTTTGTTAGAAATGAAATATTATTTGCACTGTCCTCACAAAAATAGTTGAAAAGATCTCAAAATATCAAGTAAATGTCTCTTGCAATTTGTAAATTTAAACTGTTTTGCAATATTATTTTGTGTTCATTTTATGTAATAACTGTAATGTGACATAAATGTGACGTTATTTCTCCTATTTAAGACTTCTAACGCATGTTAATGAATTTATTATTTTACAATATCCTTTCTCTTTTAAAATTCACGTGTATAGTTTTTATGACATAATTTTTAATAAGTTTCTGTTTTTTATACATAATTATTTAATTCGAATTTGAAATGTTTTTTTCTGTTTATAATAGTCACATGTAAATAAATATTTAATTTGAAGCAAACATTATTGTTTGCGCTGTTTATACAATTGGCAACAGTTTAAATTAATACCATTTTCCAAAATATGTAGAAAATATCTCTCGAAATGCTGAAAATTTGAATTTAAATTAGAAATAAAACCTCAAAAAATGAGTTAAATTAAAAAAAGAAATACAGTCTGCACACCAGGAACTTCAAACGTATAAAATGATCTAAAAATGATTAAATTCCCGTGTATAGTTTTTGCTCCTATAAAACTTTTTTAGTGGAATGATTTTGTCCAACTTTAGCATTAAATATCTCTTAAAATAATTCTTTGATTTGAAAACTGCCTGCATTAGCGTATTTATCAAACATTTCTCTATAATACCATCGATTTTTATATTTTTGTATGCAATATTTTTCTTAATAGTAACAAAGAAAGACCTCTGGTCACAAAAAATTCAAAACCGGTGGCGGCGGTGGTTACTTTTATTTTAGAATAGAGAGATTATTTTAGCTTCAGGAACATTGAGGTTAATTTAGGCCCATAGAACAAATATAACATGGCAGCAAATTAATCAATTATTAATTTATCAAAAGGCTGAATTGTGTTTAATTTTTTTTTTTTCCATCAACTTAAAATACTGAGCATTAAAGTTATAATTTTTTCTAAAGAAAATAACCATTTGTGCATATTAAATGAGCAATTGCAGTTTTAAATTGTGCTTTAAGAAAATACTAGGTAGTTGGAGAAATATAATTTAACAATAATTTAATTAGTCTAAACAAAGTAGCATTTATTTGCGGAATTCTCGATTTAGTTTGCAGCTGATTTTATATTTGCATTTCATTTCAGAACCAGTGTTGCCGATTTAGGCCCTTTTTATTTGAAAACACCTACAAGAATTTCTGTACAGTAATTTTTCTTTTATTTAAGGGCAGACATTCCATGATTAAATTAAAAATTACTATACAGAAATTCTGGTAGGCGGGTAAGGTATTATGGATAAAAAATGGGCTAAATTGGCAACTCAGTCCAGAACCCAGGATAATAACTAGTTGTAGAACAGAGGGAATAAAATCATCATAAACCAAAACTTAAATTACTTTTGTGCTAATATTTAAAATTTGATTAATAACCAATGAAGTTTGTATATAATTCTGTTTTAAATAAATTCCTTTTATAATATACATTTCCTTTGTGCATTTTCATTTACATGCAAATACAGCAAACTCAATTAATACAAGAAGCATGAGAATTATAAAAATTTTATAACCATTACTCGTAATACTTGTAAAGATAATAAAAAAATCGTAAAAATGCAATAAACTAATTATTACTACTAATTACGTTAATTATTAATAACTCTAAAGATATGAATGATGTACAACAATGCAACTGATTACTTATGTTCTTCACAGAAAAAGTTGTCTAACATTGTAATAGTTACTGCAATTTTCAAGCTACTGATATTACATATCCTTTCATTTTAACAATACTATAAGGAACATGAAAAGGCTGTTTAATATGGCCCAGAGTCCAGATTTTTTTTAAAAAGAAAGGTTTTCTTCTATGCTTCTTTTCTGCAGCTCAGTTGTAATTTTAAAAAGGGGTGATATTTGAAACATCCTTAGCTCTTTTCTTTCTTTCGCGAGAACATTCCTTTGTGTTTTTCTTGTGTGGGTGGAGGAAGGAAGAAAGGGGGGGGGGGGGCTTATTGAAAGTTCAAATTCTGCCTGGAAAAACTGACAAATTACTAGATTTTGACAGACAGTTGCAATGTAGAAATACTTCCGAGAAAGAACACTTTTAATAAGAAAGGCATAGCTTTTTGCTTATATTAGTCATGATCCTGTTTTTGTAGCTCACAAAGCATGAAAATCTTTGTTTAAAGGATGAAACATTCTTAAGGGTGTTCTCAAATCGAAAAGGTCAACTTTCTGACATAAGTTTTAATTTATTTTTGTTTAAAAATGCATGAAACTAGCAGGTGTTGTTGTTCAGAAACTATGTAATTGAGCTGTTTTTTCCATTTTTTTGCAAACACAATAGATCTTTCAGAAAATAATGTCAAATTGGGCGTTTTGAACTGAATTTCCACGCAAAGAAAGAAACAGCACTCAAGAGTGGGCGAAAAACGGGTTTGTCACATGATCAAATTTGCTTATAACTTAATAGGTAATTGATTGATCAAAAAATGGAAAAAACAGCTCCATTCCAAATCACTTTCATGGCCAGGCTTTCCAATTTTATATCTTTCTGTTAAAAAATGAATTTGTAAATATGTCAAAACGTTTTTCGCTTGTTGAGCAGAGCAGTTAAGAACAGCCTTAATGTGCAACTGACTTGTTTTAACCATGCTCTCATTTTAGCCATGTTTGCATTAAGAGAGCTTGACTGTATTGCTAATTTATAATCTCACTAAAAGAAGAAAATACATAAACACAACAATGGCCTATCTATCTATATTATAAAGGACAAACATATCTGTGCGTAACGCATACGTCATTTTGCGAATGGCAACAGTTTGAAATTTGAAATAAAATTTTGGTTTTGCAATTTCCTCTACTGCAAATTTTTAAACTTCTAAACATCGCACATTTTAAATTTTTGCATCGTCGTATAAAGAAAAAAATGCTCTTTTAAATGCAATTTGTTTGAAAGCTGTATCTCAATTTAATTTTGAGATATTAGTTTTTTTGTAGTTATTAATACATTTTTTGTAATATTGGCAACTGAAGAACTCCATTTCAATTGAAAGTCATGGAGGGTTAAAAGTAAAGGGAAATAATCACGGAGGAAAGAAAATAATATATGTACCTTTTTGTTGCCATTTTCTCATAAAAACCGAAAAAAAATTGAAATTAAAATGCGTGCTATGTCAGCGATTTTTTTAATTTCTAAATATCGCACATTTTCAATTTTTAAACCGTCAAATAGAGAAAAAATTCTACTTTCAAATGCAATTTGTTTGAAAATTGTATTTTAATTGACCGAGTTATTAAGGTTTTTAAAATAACTAGCTGCCCGTGGCGACCAGTTTTGTCTCCCTTAAATGTATGCTAGGCATTGAATCATATTACTTTTATTCATAATTTAATTTACTTGCTCAATCTTTCGCCAAATTAGAAGATTCTAATAGAGAAATCGAGAACTCGGCCAAACATTATACCCATATTCATGACTTTCACTTAAAAAAAAAAAAAAAAAAAAAAAATCTTTAAAAAAAGAAAAAGAAAAGAAAAACAATAAATAATACCATAAACCACTTAATTTCAACATCAAAGCATTGTTTTAATTTACTCCTCTAAAAATAAAAAATGCTGCTGGCAAGTTAAAAAATGCTATTGGCGAGAATTGCGCCCAGCTAACATAAAAGTGCGAACTCATTGTGATCATGGCAACTTTTATTTAGTTTTATTCGAAAAAAATAATTTGATTAAATAGGTTGCCAGAAAATGCGTTGACAAATTTCTTTTCTCGCCATGAACCTTTTCTCTATTTCGCCAAGTACCTATACTGAAAAAGTACCATCATTTATTTATTTATTTATTGCATTTTAAATGAGATGAATAAAAGATGGCACAGGTGTCATTTACGCACCACGTTGGCGGGATTTTTTTCTGAAGCCAATCTCATATACGCACCGGGGTACTTAACTGGCGCCAAAGTGTCGTTATTTTGCTTGATATGGTAACCCAGATGTTGTTTTTTATTTATTAATAAATTGTTTATTTACTTTTTTTTTTAAATTATATAAATTGTTTTGTTCTATAGTTATTAATTAAACTTTTTATTTATTTATTGTTATTCCATTTTTAAAAATATAACACAATAACCAATGAGATGCGTTTCATTCGGGCTTTGCCATTAATCAATTAACAAATAATCGCGATTTCTGTGCCATGTACAATAGCGTAATATATATAGATTTTCAAACATAAATTATTTTTAAATTTATCTCTATCACGTGCAGCTCGATTACGAAAGGTTAATCCGCTTGCCCTTAAAACAATGTAAAAAGTTCAGCATTTATTTCAATCTAATGTTCCACAAAAGAATTAAAACTTCCTCTATAGAAAATGAATAAAATAATGTAAATAAGAAACAAATTTAACAGACATGTGATTGAGCCACACGCTAAAAGCCCCGAAATGATCAGAAAGACTGACGTAAGTCACAAAATCTTAGGTTAATAACTCCTGGCATGCGGTGACTTATGAAACTCGCTTTTAATAAATTTTAAAATTTTATTTGATTGCATAATTGATATTTTTCATGTAAAAATTCTTTTTGATGTTAGTGGGCAATCTAAAATATATATTACACATAAAAAAAATAATTAGAGTTAAAAAAATGGTTTTCATCTATAATCTGTAACCCGAGGAGCTCGGGTTCGATCCCCTAGTACTAATAAAAAAACAGATCGCTCTGTGTGTGTGTCCGTCTGTCGGCGATGGCTAACAAAATCTATGGCACATACAAGGCTCAAAATTTTTGTGAGAATAGCCCAAAGTCTCTCCTGATGTACCTGGTTCTCAGAATTTTAAAATTCTAATTAATAGCCGAGTTATTAATTAACAACCGTAAGTCACTCTCATTAAAAAAACATCTCTGCTGTTGGAAGAGGAGAAAATCTCTGACGCATGTGCTGATACGCAAATGAAGAACGAAAAAAATATATATTTTGGAGTATTTTGACATTATTTATTAACTAACATCATCCAAACTGCTTAGTAAAGTTAAAAACGGAAGGCATGTTTTGTAAGATCGTACTCTTACGTCTCAAATGCTGCAACCAATAAAAAAATATATCGCAATTAACCCCTTGAAAAAAAATTCAAAAAGGATCGTTTTTCTCCCTTATTGCAACACCTCCCCACGATGCAATTTTAAAGATACTGACAAACCAAAAACATGCTTATAAAACTGAAACCTTCTTTAAATCGATGGTGTAATTGATTTTTAAAAATATGAGTTTTAACCCTTTCAAATACACCATCAAACGCAAGTCACTTTACGCCTCATAAAGAGGATTTACATTTCCGTGTGATTTCACTCCATTTCGGTTAAACGTAGTCCCTCTAAAATATGCATATAATTTTATGAAATTTTAAAAAGGGTTTGGTCTGAGTTATATTTACGGTCCATTAAAATTTCAGACAATTCGGACAACACTAAACATCTATTTTGTTATGCTAATGAAACCAACGTGAAAAAAAAAAAAAAAAAAGAAAGAAAGAAAAGAAGAAACCATTTGTGAATAGGAAAGTTTTATTTACTAGGTTTACTTGTGGTGTAATCGTTTAACGCCTTAGTTTTCTGTACAAAGATACTCTAGTTCGATACCCTGTACGACTAACTTGACATTTTTGAATTAGTGGATTTTTGCTATTTTACGGATTTCATTTTTATCTAAAGTGAAAAAAGATCCGGTATTTTTAAATCAATACAGCAATAAGTAAATAAGTACATACAGTAAATATTGTTAACTTTAAAGTAATTGATGTAATTTTATTATTTCTTTTTCAGTATTACAGTTTAGGATGCATTTGTAATTACTTTTTCATGTAAAGATTTTATCTAAAGTGAAAAAAGTTCAGGTATTTTTCAATCAATATGGCAATAAGTAAATAAGTGAAGTGCAGTCGTGGAAAAAAAAAAAAAGTAAACACCACTTACTAACTCTGCAAAAAATTATCGTAGGAGAAAGTTACTGGTACCACACGATTGGTAATAAAGTCTACTTTTAAATGATGTATATAAAATTTGATAAGGGGGCCATCTGCATATTAAAACAAACCTTAACTTTGTTTTTTTCAATAGCAGTACACAATTCTGACAGCATAAATGAACTCTACACCCTTCAATAAGCCTAAAAACATATTTTTATGCAATTTGTACGATAAATTTCCGAGAAATTATTTTAAAACGAGTGTATTTTAGGGGCTGTATCCAACTTGAAGTTCGGTACTCGATTGTTGACCGAGAACGCCCTCCTTCTTGATCAAGGCATCTTAAGCACCACTCAAGTAGTCATTGAAGACTGCTAGATTACAGGATAGCATAAGAAATTTCAAAATATCTACTCACTTCTATCATAGATGGCCCCTTAAACCATCATTTTGCAGTTTTTTAAGCATAATTTGAAAACTACTTGGAAGAAAAATGTGAAATTTCAGATTTCCATAAAGGACTTAATAAATCTAAATCCAACAAAAAAATTGTAGGTTGCAATTCATAATTATTTCGAATATTAATTTCATAATTCATAATTTATTATCATAAAATTATAAAAAAAAATGTAAATTCAAAGTATTTATGTTTGGGTATTTTAATATTATTGCTACACAAAAAATTAGAACATTAGGGGTATAATTTCAGGAGATATTAATAAAAATATGAAAATGTAATTTAACATTAGAAGCACTAAATTTTGAATGTTATAATTCAAAAACTTATCATTCAATTAACTTGAAATTTGGTGTCTAGTCATAGTTTGAACTGAAGATTCGAAATATCTTGTTAAAATTTATTATTGCCATTGAAAAAAATAAATTTTGGGTTCGTTTTAATATGTAGATGGCCCCCAAGGCAAATTTTATATACATCATTTAAAAGTAGACTTTATTTCCAATAATTCGGTACAAGTAACTTTCTTCTACGATAATTTATTGAGGAGTTAGTAGGGGGTGTTTACTTTTTTTTTTCCACGACTGTACATACAGTAAATATTGTTAACTTTAAAATAATGGATGTAATTTTATTATTTCTTTTGCAGTATTACAGTTTAGGATACATTTGTAAATACTTCTTCATGTAAAGATTTTAAATAAAAATTTACTAATAATAATAATAAAAATTTTAAATATTGAAAACATAATTAAATTTTAAATAAATTTATCAATTAATTTTGAATAAAAGAGTTTAAAATGTGAGACAAATAACAATTCAAAACCTTAACCACTGACTTTACATAACTTTCCAACTGAACAAGAGTCGGGCCCTGGTAATTTGCAAAGGTTCTAACCCACCCCTCTGTACCAACCTGCGATACAAATGTCAGGTTTATTTAAGAATATTATTACGTGCCCGGGCAATACCGGTCGGGGCAGCTAGTCTATACTAATAAAAGAAAGTTTTGCTCTGTATGTGTGTGTGTATCTGTCTGCGATGGCTAGCGAAATCTACTACTTGTACAAAGCTGAAAATTTTTGTGAGGGTAATCGAAGGCCTCTCCTGGTGCACCTGAGGGTCAGAATTTTAATATTTTATTAATTAATTGAGATATTAATTAAAAACACCTAAAAACTTTCATCAAAAATTCACCTTTTTCAGTGCGTGCTTGGAAAAGTGATTGCGCATTTCCAGAAACCCTTTTACACATCAGGAGGAAGCGAACATCGTAGCGAAGAACCGACTGTTCAATTTTCTTTGTGTTTTTTCATAGTTTTGATTTAGCCTTAACCAACCAAACTACTCGGTACAGTTAAAATTAGAAGACATATTCCAAAAGATCATACTCTTACATCTCAAATGCCACAGTCAATTCATAAAAATATCGCAGTTAACATTCTGAAAAAGAAAAAGCATTTTAAAAAGGGTCATTTTCCCCAAAAAATGTTTTTCTCCCTTATTTCAATATACCTTTATGGCGACATTTTCTAGGAGTTGACAAACCGGAAATATGTCCTTAACCACTTCACCGGCAGCAGGTATAGGAAAACTGCTTTTACCTCCGACTTATCTCGTAGCAAACATGGAAGTGGTTTTAAGCGGAAACCTTCTTCTAATTTATTGTGTAATCGGTTTTAAAACATAAAAATTTTAACCCATTTAAATACACCAGCGAACGTAGGTCACTTTAGACTACGCCTCACAGAGACCGTATTTTTTCCAGGCAAAAAGTAACTAAACATCCATATTTTAACACAGTCTTTTTAAAACATCTCAATATACCAGATTTACATCATCTACAAAAATTTCGAAATATTAAGATGGGTAGAAATATTTTTTACAAAGTAAAATGTGTGAAAATTTCAACAAAAACAGTAAAAATCCAAGTGTTTCATCGTGGTTTTGCTCGCTTTCAACACATTCAGTGGACACACATTTTATATAACATATCTAAGCATTTGGACAATTATAAGTTGGGAAATTTATCATATTTTTGTGAAAAATAACATTTTGTAATGAAAGGAAAAATCCTGTTACTCAATAGAAAAAGTCTTCTTCAGAGCACTTTTACCAAAAAAAATGAATAGCTTTTTTGCATTTTTTTTTTCATTTAAACAAAATCGAATTAAAGATATATAAGCATACAAATTTAAGGTTCATTTAAGTTTATTATTATGGGCCCAGGCAATGCCAGGTGGGTTATGTAGTAAGCAAATAAATAAGTAGAATGCTAAAATTCATCTTTAAAAAGTTAAAATTAAACATATTGTGCTTTATTACTTGAAAGATGATAAAAAATATTAAAAGATGTTAAATTACATTAATTCCTAGTACTTTTCATTATAAACATAGTCATCCTCAGGGACAAAATACAAAAACCAATGTTACTAATGTCTTATTTTCCAAGTGAGTGAAATTTAAAAAATAAGATGTAAGTAACACCGGTTTTTGTATCTTGTCCCTGAGGATGACTATGTTTATAGTAAAAATGTGAGGAATTAATGTAATTTAACATATTTTAATATTTTTTATCATCTTTCAAGTAATAAGGCACATTATGTGTAATTTTAATGTTAATGATCTATAATTTTCCGAATTCGATTCCACTAAACCTTCTATCTAAGCCAGCTATACTCAACCTGTGGTCCATCGATCTTTTAAGTATGGCCTAAGACATACAATCATCAATCCATATCTATGTGAGAATACTTCTCACAGTATTTAAATTTGGTTTATTTTTATTTCCTTTCAGCTATTTTTTTGCATCGATGTCTATTTGAATTCAATCATTGTGCCGCAATGTTGACGTTTTTTATATCTCACCGTAAAGCAAGTCTGTTTTGCCGCCAATCTCTTTCTCTGAGCTTCAGGCGAGTTGGCAGTCTTGCGCATGCGCACTCTGCTATTTTAGGAGTGACAGGAAAAATATACTATTTTTCTCCTATTCTTGTTATTCCAATCACCCTTCTCATTTAGCCTTTTTATCCAGCCTAGTACATTAAACTCCATTTAATCTTTCTATCCTAGTTTGCAGTTATTTCTATACAACTCTGGATACATTACTTTATGTATATATATTTTTAATACTCTAAGTCTCATATTTAAACACATTCATTTATCTTTATTTCCAGTGTTTAAATACATTTCAAATAAATATAACTTCTTTACTTTACCTTATTTTTACCTATGCATAAACTTTTTTAGAGCCGTTCACATGTTCATCCATTACTACGATGTTTTTCCAGCATACAACTTCATCTTTCGCTTTTGCCAATGTCAACATCACGATGCAAGTTTAGCTCACAGACTAAAGTAGTTGGAACGGCTATCGGCAGATGGCGTAACCTGTCCGTCGTGACGTACTCTATCTCATGTCCGTTCACTGGTCAGTTTTTCCCGAATTGTCAGATGTCGGAAGTAACGTAGACCAGATGATCGGAAGTCACGTGGGGGCATTGTCGGCGGACGGGGAATACTATTTATAGCTTGTCTCGTTCGTGTCTCAGAGCAGGTGCTTGTTGGCTGGGCAAAGTGTTGTCGTTTCTTTTAAGTGATTTTAACATTACTATTTTTTTTTCTTTTTTTGATGAAGGAATAATTAAGGACGTTTTATCTTCGGAAATTATTTAATTAGCTCTTGGATAACGAAATGTGAAGCATGTATTACTTGAGGTCCTGTTTTGTGTTATTGGCTGCTGTGCTGTGAAAATAGTTTTCTTCCCGTGGTGTTTATATTTTTAATGGAACTCTCGTATACCCTCAGTTGTTCAAGAAGATACCTGGAGGTGTTATGGAACAAGATGTGATGGTGTGTTGACACCGGGAGGAGAGCCAGCTACCCACCATGTGTTTCAGATATTTCTTTTACTCTTTTTTTATCCATTGGTTTGAAATAGATTAAGTTCATTTACAGTTTATATTTTCTCTTCTTTAAGTATACTTTAGATCCGGATATTATTCTAGTTTATCTGTTGATATTAATCTAGCCAACTTTACTTTTGTAATGGAGGAACGGACTGAAGTGTTGTGATATGGTTTCTAAGAGACCAGGGTTTATCCCGTCTCGATACTGCTGCTAGCTCTGTGATAGGAATGGTCCGATACTGCCACAACAGCGGATTACCGCGTGGAGTAATTGGAACTGTTATGGCTAGTAGTGTCGGGGTAATTGTAATTCCTTGGGAAACTCTATCAGCCAGTATCCGCTAGGGAGTTTCCATTAGGCTTGCTGCAGTCCGGGATTTTGTTCAACATCAACTTTAGTTGATTGTCATGCTTCTGTATTTTCAGTACGCTTTTTGGTGGCAGTTAGGGGTGTCTGGAATTGTCAGTTAAGCTATTTTCATTATTACGTTGTGCTTGACTTTTTTGGGAAATCTTTTATAGAGAGAAGAGATTGAAATTAATTAATATAACCTTTCCTTAATTATTCTGTTTCTTAAACGTCATTAGTTAAAAATATTAATTTCAGTTGAACTGGACAAAGTTTATTTTTATCAATAGTTAATAGAAATATAAATTTACATTTTTTTTCCTCTTTGATATAAATACCTTTTTCAAAACTAAACTTTATTTCTTTTTAATCAGTTTAAATAAAGTTAATAGTTTTTTTTTTTTTTTGATTAAAGTAAATTTAATAGTTAACTCAATTATTGTAATTACAATCATTAGTATAAAGTTAAAAATATATTTTTCTTTGAAATAATTTTTACCTTTTTCTTGGTGCTCCGGTTTATATTGATATAGAGTCAAAAGAGAACTCATGTTGTATGTTGGAAAGACTTATTTTATGGTTTTTATTTTATCTTTGTTATGATCTAAATATGTTTTAATAAAATTGTTATTTGTTATAAAATGACTTGGTTTTACTTTAAAATATCCTTTTGCAGATTGTTTTATATTGTTTTATTTCACTAGCTTTAGTTAACAGGTTTCTGGGTGAACAACGTCAGCTATTGTTTCTATTTGCGTATTAACTCTCAGTTTAATGACTTTCAGAAGTAATTAACCTATGGTTATTACTTTTCAAGGAGCACATCTAGAGCTCGGAGTCATCTTAATTATGATGATGTCATTGAAATGCTTAACGCCGCCCTCTTTTGACGTATTTGTTTCGCGTTCGCTGACAGGAGGATTTTTTTGGTTTTGATTTCCAATCAGTGGAAACATTTTGAATTCTGCGGTTTGTAATTCAATTTTCATTAATTTCCCATAAATTTCAATTTAGCTAATCAATTTAAATTCTGCCTTTTAATTACTTTGTCAACCCCGTATTCATCATTTAAATACTAAAACTCATTAATTTAAAATCAAAATTTGGTTTGAAGTTGTGCTGAAAAGATGTAGTTTTTCAATCACGGCGTGGGCTTGCCTGACGTCGAATGCCGCCAAGTTTGCCGAATGAAAACATCCGTACAATAGGTTGTATTTTGTGGATACTTTTCGTCATGCCATAATTTAATTTTAGGTAGATTTCGTATGAAATACTACCTATTGAGATCGTTCCTATGTTGGAATTTCTGAAAAATTTTTGCAGATCTACACCGATCATGACCCCTAGAACCCAAAACCACCCTCAGTAAAAAACTTTATCTACCTATCTATCTGTCTATCTATATATATCACTTTCTTCTGGACACGATAACTTTTGTAATTCTGCACCAATCTCTTCCAAACTGATACATAAAATCAATGGGCATAAAATCTCGGTCAAGTTCGTTAATGGGCAAAATCCGACCAAGGGGATGGAAATAGAGAGGGGTTTTGTGAAAACTGAAAACCCCCCATAATTTCTTAATTTTTGTACATATCAAATCAGTTTAAAGTTTTTATTACTTCTAAAAATAGGGCCAAAATTTTATGTATCACAGATTTTTGATAAAGTTAACAAGTTGGAAATTGCTCGTCAAACGTGGCAAATGAGGTGCGTTCGTACTATAACTAGTTTTATAATTATTTTTTGCACCCCATATTGTACTGAATGTATACTTTTTTGCACTTCATAAAGCGCATAGTCTGATACATCATTAAAATGCACTTCGAATAATTTTTTCCCATTCCCCGTAATGTAACAGAACACTTTCGACTGTCCCTGTAATTAAACTGTACATCCGATTTTCCTAAAATTTGAAATAGCTCAACAAAACTTTGCAACAATTATATCTTTAAAATTTCAGACCATTCGGAAGGCTGTAATATCATTAAAATGCTTTTGCAATAATTTTTCCCATTGGCCGTAATGTAAAGAAAAACTTTTGACTGTCCCTGTAATTAAACTATGCATCCGATTTTCCTAAAATTTGAAACGGCTCGACAAAATTTTGCAACAGTTATATCTTTAAAATTTCAGATCATTCGGAAGGCTCTAATATCATTAAAATGCACTTGCAATAATTTTTCCCATTGGCCGTAATGTAAAGAAAAACTTTTGACTGTCCCTGTAATTTAACTATACATCCGATTTTCCTAAAATTTGAAATGGCTCGACAAAATTTTGCAACAGTTATATCTTTAAAATTTCAGATCATTCGGAAGGCTGTAATATCATTAAAATGCACTTGCAATAATTTTTCCCATTGGCCGTAATGTAAAGAAAAACTTTTGACTGTCCCTGTAATTAAACTATACATCCGATTTTCCTAAAATTTGAAATGGCTCAACAAAATTTTGCAACAGTTATATCTTTAAAATTTCAGATCATTCGGAAGGCTCTAATATCATTAAAATGCACTTGCAATAATTTTTCCCATTGGCCGTAATGTAAAGAAAAACTTTTGACTGTCCCTGTAATTTAACTATACATCCGATTTTCCTAAAATTTGAAATGGCTCGACAAAATTTTGCAACAGTTATATCTTTAAAATTTCAGATCATTCGGAAGGCTGTAATATCATTAAAATGCACTTGCAATAATTTTTCCCATTGGCCGTAATGTAAAGAAAAACTTTTGACTGTCCCTGTAATTAAACTATACATCCGATTTTCCTAAAATTTGAAATGGCTCGACAAAATTTTGCAACAGTTATATCTTTAAAATTTCAGATCATTCGGAAGGCTCTAATATCATTAAAATGCACTTGCAATAATTTTTCCCATTGGCCGTAATGTAAAGAAAAACTTTTGACTGTCCCTGTAATTAAACTATACATCCGATTTTCATAAAATTTGAAATGGCTCGACAAAATTTTGCAACAATCATATATTTGAAATTTCAGACCATTCGGTTGGGTAGTTTTTGCTCTGTTACATGCGGACAGACGGACGGACAGACGGACTGAACGACGACTATAGGTGCTACGTATTTATATAATTACGAACGCACCTAAAAATGGGCTCAAGGGGTGCAAAAAATAGGGTTTTTGGGAGAAAAAAAATTCATAACTTCGTCAATTCACAAGGTATCAATTCCAATTAATTTTATTATAAATCTCCTTAATATTATCTACAACTTTTATATTCACAAGTTTTTGATAGGACCAATTTGTACCGCAAAAAAAAAAAAAAAAAAAAAAAAAAAATTAAAAACAAAAACAAAAAGGGGGTTTGAAGAAGTAAAAAATCCTTAACTCTGTCAATTCAAAAGATATAAAATCCCCATGAATTTATCATATATCTTCTTAATGTTGTCTACAACATCTATATAGGCAAGTTATGGATAGGACCAATTCTTACAGCAAAAACAAATTAAAAATACATAGCGGTTGAAGAAAAAAATCATCTTATTAAGGGTGTATTCAAATCCAAACTGCTTATTTTCTGACTCATTTTACAATTCATTTTTGCTCTCAAAGGCTTCCAATTGGTACGTTTTCTTACTCAGAAACTATATAATGTACCGTAATGGTCAATTTCTTGATAGAGGCAGAATATATTTTTAAAAATGCTGTTAAAGTGGGCATTTTGAGCCGAATTTCCCGATGCAGATTGTGTTGGAAAAATCATTGAATTAAGGATGCACTCAAATCCAAAGGGCTTATTTTCTGACTCATTTTTAAATCATTTTTGCTCTCAAATGCATTTAATTGGTAGATTCGCTTATTCAGAAACTATATAATGTACCGCAATGATCGATTTTTTGATAGAGGCAGAATATATTTCAAAAAATGATGTCAAAGTGGACATTATGAACGGAATTTCCCGAAGCAATTGTGTTATCACTTTCTTTTGGAATCTTCGTCAATTCTCAAGATATCAAATCCAATTAATTTTATTATACATCCCCTTAATATTATCTACAACTTTTATATTCACAAGTTTTTGATAGGCCTAATTCGTACCGCAAAACAAAACAAAACAAATAAAAACAAAAAAGGGGGGTTGAAGAAGAAAAATTTTCATAACTCCGTCAATTCACAAGATATAAAATCTCCATGAATTTATCATATATCTTCTTAATATTGTCTTCAACATTTATATAGACAAGTTTTTGATAGGGCCAATTTTTACAGCAAAAACAAATTAAAAATACATAGTGGTTGAAGAAAAAAATCATATTATTAAAGGTGTATTGAAATCCAAACTGCTTATTTTCTTACTCATTTTTAAATTCATTTTTGCTCTCAAATGCATCCAATTGCTAGATTCTCTATTTCAGAAACTATATAATGCACAGTAATGATCGATTTTTTGATAGAGGCAGAATATATTTCAAAAAAGGATGTCAAAGTGGGCATTTTGAACGGAATTTCCCAAAGCAATTGTGTTATCACTTTCTTCTGGACACGATAACTTCCGCAATTCTGCACAAATCTCTTCCAAACTGATACATAAAATCAAGGGACATAAAATCTCGGTCAAGTTCGTTAATGGGCAAAAGCGGACAAAGGGGATGGAAATAGGGAGGGGTTTTGTGAAAACCAAAAAAAAAAACCCGTAACTTCTTAATTTTTGTACATATCAAATCAGTTTAAAGTTTTTATTACTTCTAAAAATAGTGCCAAAAATTCATGCATTACAGATTTTTGATAAAATTAAAAATAGGCTCAAAGGGCGCAAAAAATAGAGTTTTTGGGAGAAAAAAATTCCTTACTTCGTCAATTCTCAAGATATCAAATCCAATTAATTTTATTATACATCTCCTTAATATTATCTACAACTTTTATATTCATAAGTTTTTGATAGAACCAATTCGTACCACAAAAAAAAAAAAAAAAAAAAAAATTAAAAACGAAAACAAAAAAGGAGGGTTGAAGAAGAAAAATTTTCATAACTCCGTCAATTCACAAGATATAAAATCTCCATGATTATATTATATATATTATTAATATTGTCTTCAACATTTATATAGACAAGTTTTTGATAGGGAAAATTCTTACAGCAAAAACAAATTAAAAATACATAGCGGTTGAAGAAAAAAATCATCTTATTAAGGGTGCATTCAAATCCAAACTGTCTATTTTCTTACTCATTTTTAAATTCATTTTTGCTCTCAAACGCATCCAATTGCTAGATTCTCTTATTCAGAAACTATATAATGTAAAATAATGATCGATTTTTTGATAGAGATATTTCATAATATCTCTAATATATGACAGAATATATTTCAAAAAATGATGTCAAAGTGGACATTTTGAACAGAATTTCCCAAAGCGATTGTGTTAGAAACGAAAAATATTGCCCTACTGAGAAAATAATTGTTTATTAATCAAGTTTTAATTAAATGAAAGGAAAATAAAAACACAGGTCACTTATAAATCTTTTCAAAAATCAAGTCAGCATGTTTCATATTTTTTCTTTTTATTAAAAATGAATCTGAAAATGTGCCGGAAAAATATTTTTTTTAATATTGCCTTAACATGATTCTGATAAAACCAGCTATTTTATAAAAAGGAAATAAAAACTCGTCAAAAGCAGACAGATAAAACTGTTAAAGTGGATTTGTATCTAATAATGATTTAGTTTTTGTTGTTGAAATTAGTATACTTAACTTCGAAATCTACCTCTGCCTATAGGCCGAGCCGGCAGGGATTTTTTAAAGATGTGTTGCTTTCATCAAAAGGAATCCCATGAATTAATTCCATGTTTGCTGTTTGAAATGGTGACCAGAAGCAAGAATTTCCTAACCTGCTACTACTAACGTCTAAAAATAAAGAATTTATTATTTTCATCAATTTGCCTTTTCACTGTCTACATATCAAGTAAGGTTATTCCAGTTTTTACTATTTTTTTAACGATCAATAGTTTTATTAAAAGAACTTCGCAATATGTAATTAACCATTTAACGATCACATCAATCCTATTATTACCGTCACAATCTATAAAAGGTTAGATGTGTATAAAAGGCATTTAAAGATGACCATTATTGTTCCATATATTTTTATGGGATGACAAAATTTGCTTAGATGTTTATAATTAAATTATTTTTCTTATTAATTATAATGAATTATCTAAATGTGATCTGCTTAGTCAAATGTTCTTTCTATTTGATTTACAGTGATGTATATATTTTTAAATCATCAACACAATCATTTTTTTAATTAAATATTTCATTATACATTTTTACATTTTAAAAAATAGAAATTTTTGCATTGAGAAAAAGTTTGATTTATTGAACAAAATCTCCTAGTATATGTTTATATTTAGAACTTTGAAATTCTTTATTTACATATTTTTCTGTTTTATATTTATTATGTAGCTAATATTAATTATATTAATTTTGTTAGATTGCTTTATTGTACTAATTTTGTTATCTCACTTTTTTAATCACTTATACATTATTACATAAATATACTAGATTAATTTTAACACAATTATTCTAATTGGTAAATAAATCGGTACTTTTCGGTTAGCCGGATGCCAGTGTTATATATACATATATACCTATAGGATAATCACAAAACACCAGTCTTCCTTTACATTTAATAAAATCTTTGAAACCTAGTTTCAAATACTATAAAAGGTGCTTAAAAATATATTTCGGTCCTTCCTGGACCATTTTCAATTTTCTACTGGTTCAGACTCGGGGGATGATTTTTCGAATTTGAGCGTACTAAAAGTCGGCAAATTATGAAAACATTAATCATGCCTTAAAGAGAGAGGCCGTGGAGATTGTGAGTGAGAACAATGCGATCAACCGCATGGAACATGCGCTGGTGGAGCAAGGTTGGAGAGAAATGATTACGAAAAGATGCGAATATGGGAAGAAGAGGAGGGGGGATCCGAAGAGTGGCCATCGGAAAGCGAGTCTGAACCAGTAGAAAATTAAAAATGGTCCAGGAAGGACCGAAATATATTTTTTAAGCACCTTTTATGGTATTTGAAACTAGGTTTCAAAGATTTTATTAAATGTATACATATATACTTATATATATACATGTATGTATATATACTTATATATATACACATATATATATATATATATCTGGAGGACATTGGTATAGACAAACCTTACATCAATATTATAAAGAAGATTTACAAGAGAGCAACAGCAACCATCCGCTTGGACAAAGGAAAAGCAAAGATCAAGCTTGGAAGAGGGGTAAGACAAGGAGACACCATTTCACCTAAGCTTTTTACTGCTGTCTTAGAAAATATTTTCAAGAAGCTGGATTGGGAAAACAAAGGGATTAGAATAAATGGGGAATATTTAAGTCATCTCCGATTCGCTGACAACATTTTAATTTTCAGTAACAGTCCTGAAGAATTGGAAAATATGCTAAAAGATTTGGCAGAAGCTAGCATTAATGTGGGATTAAAAATAAATTTGGAAAAGACTAAGGTGATGTTCAATTCATTTGCATCAAAAAAGAAAATCGTCTATTACAACACTGAAATTAAAGAAGTGCAAAGTTATGTGTACCTTGGGCAAGAAATATCATCTGATAATAGCATCATGAATGAAATCAATAGAAGAATAAGAAATGGATGGAGTGCTTTTGGGAAGAACAATATTATTCTGAAGAGTAGCATGCCCCTGTGTTTGAAAAGAAAGGTATTTAACCAATGTGTTTTGCCTGTCCTAACTTATGGAGCAGAAACATGGACGCTAACAAAACGGATGGTACAAAGATTACAAACAACACAGAGAAGTATGGAAAGATGTATGCTAGGTATAACTAGAAGAGACAGAAAAAGAATAACCTGGATAAGAAGTCAGATGAAAGTTTTTGACATCATTGAAAGAATTAAACGGCTAAAATGGAAATGGGCTGGGCACATCGCAAGAAGACAAGACAATAGATGGAGCACAAACACCCTACAGTGGTATCCCAGAGATGTAAAACGGCCAAGAAGATGACCTCAAGTAAGATGGAGTGATGAAATCAGAAAAGTAGCCGGTGTAAATTGGATGACTAAAGCACTAGACAGGAAACATTGGAAAAATCTGGGGGAGACCTACATCCAGCAGTGGATTGAAAACGGTTGATGATGATGATGATATATGTATGTATGTATATTTATATGTATATATAACACTAGCGCCCAACTAACCGAAAAGTGCCAATAAATCATATTAGATGTAAATTTCTAACTGGGTGAAAAATGTCTGGACCAGGATTCAAAACAGGGATCTCTTGGCTGAAGTTACCAATGCTCTGCCATCTGAGCTATCCCGGATGAATTCGGAGGACCTAATTCACCCAGCCAACCCTATTGATCATAGCATCTGATCTGATATATGAATCAGCTCAACAGAATAAATTGCAAGTAATGGAGTTATTTATTTACCAATTCGAATAATTGTGTTAAAATTAATCTAGTGTAATTATGTATCCAGTGTTTACTGGAGTTCCATTACCTGTGATTTATTCTGTTGAGCTGATTCAAATATCAGGCCAGATGCTATGATCAATAAGGTTAGCTGGGTGTGAAAGTTCCACCAGATGTTTTCGGGATAGCTCAGATGGAGGAGCATTGGCAGCTTCAGCCAAGAGATCCCTTGTTTGAATCCTGGTCCAGATATTTTTCGCCCAGTTAGAAATTTACATCTCATATTATATAAATGTAGCACGTTACAGGCTACTTAATGTAGAAACCATGTGTTTGTGGCGTGCGGAAAAAAAAAGGTTGAATATGACCGGTCTAAGCTGTGTGGCTTTCACAAAGTTGACTGCATACAAAATATCTCTTTAACCTTCCCACCGCCGTGAACTGATATATCCGTTCACTAAGCTGCAGGTTTCATGGCAATAGAAGCAATATTTAAATTAATATAATTCTAGAAATATAATGCAGTTTTAAAACATTTTGTTATGAGTAATAATCTCAAGGCTTATATTCTTATACCTAATTAAATTTTTTATGTCTTTTTGAAAAATTACCTTTTTTTAGATATTTAAAAAAATTACAGAGAAAAAAACATTAAAATTTTGCCCTTTTGCTCGGCAGTCAGGGGATTAAAGAATGTAGCATGACTGCCACATCAATAAAATTAAAACTCTAAATTAGTTATGTTTATCTTATTTGCATAGATAAATATTTCCTTTAATTTTCATCACTTAATTACCTCTATTTTAAATATTTTTATTAAAAAAAATATCACTATCACATAATACTTAAAATAAAAGCAAAAAGCCAGGAGCTATCAGCTATAAAAGCAAAATAGATGTATACTACATAAATAACCACATAGTACAAAACATTTAATAAATTCTTTATATATTTAAAAAATTGAATGAATATTATCGTCAAACTTATTTATAACATACTGTGATTTTTTTAAAAAACTGTTAGATGACCTAAATAAATAAATTTTTGGTAATAAAATATTGTCTCAGTATGTGAATCAATCTGTGTATATAATGAATTTTAATTATATAATTTATTACATGAGCTCATTTTTTAAATCTGGAAGAAAAATTTAAATAGTTTTAGAATTAGAGCAGAAAATAAGGATCTGATTTAGTTCAACAAACAGATATACAAAAAGTAAAAGTATATAGAGTTTTGTAAATACATATACGTATATATAATATAGATGTAATGAATGTGAAAGTAAAAATTGAAATACAATGTGAAAGAAAAGGAGAGTAATTAGTTTACTAGATGAAATGATTACATCAATACATAGAAAAGAAACAGATAATTATTTTTAACAAAGTTTTTATACTAAAACAATTAATAACATACAAATTGTACTGATAAAAATAAATACTAAAAAGCAGATAGTTGTTATTTTACGATAAAAGTTAGTTGACAATTGCTCATTACAAAAAAATAAAAAATAGCAGTTGAATGGATAAGTCAAAAAGTTAATTGTTAATTACCATTGGCAAAAACTTTCTATTTATTGAACATATTTAATTGAAAATTAGAGAAAACATTCATGAAACTTCTGTCTTTTTCACAACTGTGCCATTATTTGACTTCTAAGACATTTCTTTTTCTAACTTACTTAGCTTTTGTTTCAAAACAATTTACAACTAGAGGAAGAAATATAAAGCAAATAATCTTGATCCTTTTGGAAAGAGTTTTACTGCCTTTTTGAATGAATGAAAAATATTTGGACAATTTTCTATATTTAAAACATTTCAAATACAATGTGTGAGATGAAATCTCACATTTTTTTCCACCTATTCACCGGTCTGCACCTGTGATGGTGTCGCACATTATTAACAATACTGCCTGATACCAATCTCCAGAATGAAAAATTTGTTTTCTATAAAAAATGTTACAATTATATAGAAAAGGCAGTAAAATTCCAATTATCAGGACCAATAAAAAAAAAAAAAAAAACTGTGTTTAAGGGAAGAAAAAAACTATTGAAACATGTTGATGTATTTGTTCATAAAAATATTATTTCCTTGAAATTCTACTTAAATAAACCGCTGATGAAATTTACATTTGTCTCATTCTAAGTTGTTATTTATGGCCTATGGCAAAATGATTAATTTTATTGGATATGCTCAACTAACACGTCTAAAAGTATATAAATACCATATTTTGTTTAACTGTTTGCAGAAAGTGATTTTATTAATAATTAAGCCTAATGTAAATTGAATAAATTAGGCCTACTTTTTACTTTAATTAAACAAAAACAATTTTAGAGGAATTTTCATTTCCCAACACACATATATATATATATTAACCATTTGGAAAAATGGTTATTGTTCTCATCAGGATGGGAAATCCAAAGCATATCTGAAGGTTTTTATTGGTTTAATCTGCAATTTATTCGTTTTCTGATTGGTCTATACAGTAATCTGTATTTCCCTTTAATTTCAACAACGATGGATACTTTCTGTTGCCACTATGACAAAAAAGTAATAAAAACTACAAAAAAAATTAATAACTCAGAAACAAATTGAGATACAGCTTTCAAACAAATTGCATTTAAAAGTACATTTTTTTTCTCTATCCGACGGTGTAAAAAGTAATATTGTCGGATGTTTAGAAGTTTAAGAATGAAATTTCATTTAAAATTGGTAGTCAGATTTCTTGGAAATCTGACGATGGAAAAGCCTTTTCCCGAACAGCCAATGAAATGCTTGGATATTTACGTAAGTTTCAGATGGATAATACTTAAGTTTCATGAAATCTGACGGGTTGCAGGCGATATTTTTGGCTTGCAATTTTTATGGGTAATAACACTATTAATGTTTAATTCATGGCGTACGTAATGTATGATCAACTCCGTGCGATTTTTTATGTCTTAAATTTTAGTCTTCAAAAAAATCGTTTTCCAAATAATCGTTGTAATTTGATAAATTGCTTTTTTTTTTTTTTAACGATTGCTCTAATTATTTAGATTACAGATTATGTCCATAAAGTATTAGTCCCGATAATTGGAGTTTCACTGCTTATCAAACAATATACACATGTCAAAAGAAATTTAATGGCATCTAATTTCATGATTTTTAAGAAAAGTCATTTTTATGAATGACTTTCCACATTTCTCACATCGAAATGGTTTTTCACCAGGATGCGTGTTTAAATGGTATTCCAGATGATGTTTTAGTCTGAAAGTTCTTCCACACTCATAACATTCATATGGCTTTTCTCCAGTGTGTACAGCCAAGTGCATACGCAGATGAGTAGAATTAAAAGTTGAGTACGAGCAGTACGAACATTTATGTGTTTTCTCAGCTTTCAGATCATCATTTAAATGATTCTTTTGAAATCTATTTCTTGAAGAAACAAAGTTCATAGAGAAAGTTTCAATGCTGCCTGTAAGTATTAAAAAATATGGATAATTTCTTAACTACAAACAGTATAAAAGTCTCTGAATAAATAATTGTACAAAATATGTCAATTTAATATTAGCATAGTATTTTGATAGTATATAATGAACATCCCAGTTTTTAAATTGAATATGGAACCTGTTTTTTAATCCGCCATTATTTGCATCTTTTTGAATGAAGACCTTGAGTGCACGCCACTGTTTCTTTTACACTACTCTCTCCCATTGTATAAGCAGTGTGTGTAATGAAAGAGTTATAAAATCTTTCTTTTGATGAAACAGAATATAAGTTATATTTAAAGAAAAACAAGATAATTTGAAGGCCATTTCTAAATTAACCTCTTTGCACAAGCATCCTTCACTTAATTTTTAATCTTTTACCACTGACTTTTCAAAACAGAAATTTTCACCTAATTGAATCACAGAAATGCTAAGATTAAATAAGGCAAAGTTTACAATAAAAAATAACTTGTGGGAATAATCGAAGATTTTGATAATCTTATGTGGCACATATACATGTTGCTCATCCCCAAGGGGTTTAACACATGTGTTTTAAGCTTAGTCTGAGAGAATAGTGCAACCAATGATGGGTTAAAACAAAAAGTAATACAAGCATATTATTTCAGGCAATAGTTTTAAATAATTTAAGCAATGCTATCTGCCCAAAAAGAGCAATAAAAATAACAAATATTTGACATTTATCAATATTTAACCATATTAGACATTTTTAACCTTCTAAGCAGCATTCACATAATTTTTTGTTTGCTGAAGTCAAATTAAATTAGCTATAGAGAAAAATATTTTAGACAAATTTATGTTTTAAGGATTTTTTAATATGAAGGAAAACAAAAAAATTATTGCCACCAAATTACGAAAGAAAATTTAAGTTAACCTATCTTTTATGACCATTAGAATAAAAATGCAGGAAAGTCCTCGGACACTCAAAGGATTTAAAAACAAACAATTATTATTATTATTTTACAGTGAGCATATGACTTTCAATATGACTTTCAATTTTATTCTTCCAGAATAAAAACAATAATATTAATATAGAAACATGGGTATTATAACACAGGCTGATTAAATAAGATGGATCAGTGGTTTTCAAACTGAGCTATATGTTCCACTAGGAGTATGCGGTGGTCTGGTCGGGGTACATCAAAACAATATTGGTAACAACAGTAAACTTAAAGTAAAAAATTTAAATGAAAATACAGAAACTCAGCTCCATGAAACAAGTTCAAAGATTATAATCAAATGATTAAGAGCCATATTTGAAAACTTGTAAATCAAGACGAATGTTTATTGTGAACTTTCATCTTATGTTAATGTGGTTAAAATTTATTTTTATGTGATTTTTTTTATTTATTTATCATAATTATTTATCTCTGTGTTAAGAAATTGTTATAAAAATTAACATAAATTGCAATATAAGACAAAACTAAAAGCATATAAATGTAGTTAATTTTAGCTAACTTAAGAAAATTAATAACTAGCAAAAACAAACATTGTATGTGGAGATATGGGTGTGAGTGAATTATCGAAAGGAGAAGCAATCATAAATAAAAAGTCTAAGTAAAAAGTATTTAAGATTTAAAAAAAAAAAAAAAAAAAAAAAAAAAAAAACGGAAGTACTGGTTTAAATGTTATACATGCAACTGGTGGTAGTCAACTAACCATCTTAGAAGCATTAATATATAAGCATACACAAGTATAGCTTACATTACATACTTTTACTTTATATTTACCCATTTACAGACATTAAAACATTTTTTTTTTCACACACAAAAATCATGTAGATGTCATTTAACAGTACTTAACCTTCTTCCGGATTAGAGAAGTCAGTCTTTAAAAACAGCCATACAAAATAAATTAAATAAGATTAAAGAAATTGCCAAAAAAGCAGGATACCTTTCTGATTGAAAATGCAATATTAAGATATAACACAGTGCAATCAGCTCAAAAAGATATGAAATTTACAAGCTCAATTTCGCTTATGAATGGAATCTACCTAAAAATAAAAAAGAGAACTTTAAAAACTTGGAATAAATATACCTATTGCTCCAGATCTCCCAATATCAAATTAATTACAACAGACATAGAAAAAATCAATCAGTAAACCACTTCACCGGCGACAGGTATAGGGAAACAGTGCTTTTACCCCCGACTTATCTCAGGGCAAATGTTGAAGTGGTAAACAACCTCAGGAATATATAAAATAAAATTCAATGATAGCAAAGGAAAAGAAGGAGCATATATAGATATGACGAAATGGAAAATAGATGAGTTAAAGAACACGAAAGAGACATAAGATGAAATAAGGCAACAATAAACAATAAATCCTTAATACAGATAAATTTCAACGATATAGAAACTAGCAAATTAGAACAATTTGAATTACACATTAATGCATGAAGCTATTGAGATCAGTACAACAAACTCCATAATTACAATATGTTGCACGCCATAATTAACAACAGATGGTGCCACCTTTTGAATTTGAAAAAGACATCAGTAAACTGAAGATGCCCCAGAGAGAAGGGTGAAAATATTTTTTAACATTTCTATGAACTTTACTATATATGACTGTTTTTAAAGACGGGCTTCTCTAATCTGGAAAAAGGTTAAGTTCTTTTAAATTATATGTAGATGATTTTTATGTGTGAAAAATATATTTTAATGTCTGTAAATAGGTAAATATAAAGTAAAACTATGTAACTGAATATGACATTACTGTAGCTTACTCAAAAAAATAATCTACATTATTCATATACAATTTATAATTTACAAAATACAACAATATGAAATCAAGTGTATCATTTTGAATAACCCTGTAATTTAATCTTACTTAAGCTAATTTTTTTAATTTAAGTTGAAGCAAATAAGTGTAGAACTTAAATATTCTTTCAACAATTATTTGATCACAGGAAGAAACAGAAAACAACTAATTCTCTTTTTCCATATTTTTCTTCATCTGATGCGTAAGTAAGTGATTTCGAAGATGGTGCTTTAGTTTAAAAGCTCTTTCACACATTTGGCATTTATATGGTCTCTGTCCAGTATGCGTAGCAGTATGCCTCAGTACATCAGTAGTTTTATCTGACGAATACAAACAATACGGACACTTATGTCTTTTTTCTTTGCAGGGCGAGAATTTCAAAGTTCTTTCTTGCATTTTAATTGGAGAAGAGAATAGCTGAGAATGTAGAAATTCAAAATTTCCTGAAAGCACCAAAAATAAATAAGTTAGTAGAGTGTTTTTTAAAAAGTTATGAGGGCAAAAGGACTCAAATTTGCTTTCACAAATGAAGATGAAAAAGACAAGAACAGCAATATTTTATGATCAATGAAAAATTAAAAGAGTAATATTGCATATTAATTTAATACAGAAGAACTTTTGCTTTTTTTCATTACAAAAGAAATCAATCTTTTTTAAAATTTTACATTAAAAGCATTCTTATTGAATTCTGATACAATATCAATTACTTTATGATGATATGTACATAAGTTTATGTGCAAATATATGTATATACCGGGTGTTTCAAAAGTTCGGTATGAAAGTAAAACGTGATAAAAAAAGATCTATGGGTCAGAGAGACATGTGGTTTGCAGATAAATATTCAGAATGGTACGGGATTTTGTATGACATCAACAAAAAATTAGTTCAAAATGTCGACAATAGAGGTTGCTGCTGTAGATAATTACATGGAATAATTCTATATTGCTCATACAACACAAAATTTGGATACAAAAAGTGTACATGCAGTATTCTCTAAAGTTTTTGTATCCAAATCTTGCTTTATGTGAGTAATATGGAATTATTCCATATAATTATCTACAGTAACGCCCTCTATGATCGAGATTTTGAACCAATTTTTGTGTCGGTGTCATACAAAATCCCATATCACACTGAATATTTATTTGCAAACTGCATGTCTCTCCGACCCATAGATCTTTTTCTTATCACGTTTTACTTTCGCACCGAACTTTCGAAACACCCGGTATTATAAATTTACAATAAGCATTTTATTATTAATATTTATTTATCATTACTATTCAATGAATATTTTAATGGTTAAAAAAAAATTATTACATTTTTTAATTACATGCATTTTTGCATTCTTAACAAGGCCTAAAACCAATCGAATGAAAAAGTGTCCAAACCAGGACACGAAAACCAACAGAGTTAAAAAGTGTCCAAACCAGGACAACACCAACTTGGGCCATTGGTGCGCTATACCAATGACCTGGGTTCGTGTTCCAACTTGGACACTTTTTCACTCTATTGGTTTTATGCTTCCTTAGCAATGCAAAAATTCATGCAATTAAAAAATACAATATCTTGAGCATATTTCATAACTACAAAATTATATCTACATGAATTTTTTTATTATTTATAATTTACTAATCATTTATTCTTCAATCCCATATTTCAATCTAAATCATTCTTCCATAATTATTAAAATAAAATTTAGATAAATTAAAAATTCAGTCATAATAATGCATTAGTGAAAAGTTAATAAATGCAACTGTATGATGATGACATATATTTTACATTATGAAAACATTCATAGATTTAGGGCTGTACATATATAACATTATCAAATGTTTAGTAATTTTTCACCCTTACATCCCCTTACAATATCATACATTATCCCACGAACTCTCCCTCCCTAATGATATCGTTATCAATGTCTAAAAATTATTTTGATTTTTGCAATTTTTTTCTTTTGTTTGCAATGATATACAAATATGGTTATACATTTATTATTTGCTTACTTTATTGATTCAAATGAAGAGAAGTGAATAAAATATCACTATTATATATAAAGTAACTTTATATCAAATAACACTTAAAAGAAATAGCTACTATTTAAAAGTATATAATACCAGCTTCTTGTTTCATAATGCATTCAACAATCATATGTCTTCTTGCACTTGCCCCCACACTGGAGGGGAGGGCAGACAGTACATCTTATCAACAGAACATGTGACAACTTCTTTTACTTTTCTTTATTAGTAAATACAACAAGTATCATTTCAAACACACTTTGGAAACAGTTTCTCGAACAGCGAATTATATATGCACACACATATGACAGAGGAATAAGATAAGAATACCAAACACTGGAGTATTCCACTTGTTGGAATTAAATAATTTTATAATCATTTAATGATTTTAATAACTTTGTAGTTTCATAAAAATTGATAATAAACTAAAAAAGAAAACAGACAATTTTAATGTAAAGAATAAGTTACAAAGTAAAAGAGAAAATTTTGGTTGGATCAAAATGATAACAATATCAAAAGACTAACCCCCCCCCCCCCCCCTTCCTCCTAGAGATATATTACGATATCATCTAACAGATTCCCAACCCCTCCCACCTAAAGTGATAATGTTATATATGTACAGTCCCTTTTATAAATAAAAAAAATTAAATTTCTAGCAGATTCACTATCAAAGTTATTTGAAGGGGGAAGATTAAAAAATAAATAAAAAAATAAAAAACTGCATTTTGATGATCATAGGGGAAAAGAAAGTCAGTTCTACTTCTTTCCTATAAATTAACCAACCTTTTCCCTATGGTCATTAATATATGATGAATTTATTGCTTTTATTATGCAACATAGCTAAAAATAATACAAAACTCCAAAGACAAGAAATAATTAATCCAATAATTGTAATTTAATTCAATTTATTTAAACACTGAAACATTTATACTACTGTAAACAAAGCAGTAAATATTAAATTTAAAGAAAATAAAACAAGGAATTTAACGTAAGTGATAATGCTAAATCACATTAGTACATTTATACATAAGTAAAATAACAAATCTTAGACAAAACTTTAGTCTTAGAAGTGGAGCTTCTGAAGACATTTGGTAATTATGACTGAAAATTTACAAATCTATATAAGTATAGATGCAAGCAATGAAATTTACAATACTTCCCTTCAACTGAAAATATGAGGGAGACTTGACAGTCAGAAAATCATCAGGATAAAATTATGCCACTTTAAAAAATAAAAATCTTTTGGTTTTTGGCACATAATCAATCTCATTTTAAGGTTGTAAGCAGGCAGATATTATCAGTTTATACTTACTAATAATTATAATAATAAATAATAAAAAGAATTAAAACAAAGAATTTTAAAATCCTAACTATGATAAACACGATTTCTGAAATTTTATATAGGGTTATTAGAACACAATAAATAAACTGGGTAACAATAAAAAAAAAAAAAAAAAAACATTTTATAGGTTATTTTCGATTCATAGCTGTAATAAAGAAGTTTATATAATCCTGTATACAGAGCTGACGAATGGACTTTCAGGGGTTGATGCAGGGTATTTTTCTTGGGGTCCATTTTGTGAAAAGTAAAAGTTATTTTTGTGAATTTCATTATATTTTTGTGAATTTTATTATATTTTTGTGAAAAATAACATTTTGTAATGAAAGTTGAAATCCAGTTACTCATATTCAAAACAATCATTTATTAGCAAAAACTTTTTAAAACCCTTTTGTTAAAGTTTTCATTTCTGGTGAAGTGGTTTTATTTACAAATCACACATTTTAAAACCGAACAAAATAAAAATAATAGCTAAATAGTAGTAAGATTTTATGGAAAGGAATTTTGTGAAGGGACCTGTTTTATTAAAAGGAATTTTGTAAAGGGGCCCGTTTATTAAAAGGAATTTTGTGAAGGGGCCCGTTTATTAAAAGAAATTTTGTGAAGGGGCCCGTTTTATTAAATTAATTTTTGTGAAGGGGCCCGTTAATTTTTGTGAAGGGGCCCATTTTATTAAATTAATTTTTGTGAAGGGGCCCATTTTGTTGAATTAATTTTTGTGAAGGGGCCTGTTTTACTAAAAATACTTTTGTGAAGGGGCCTGTTTTATTAAATAGATTTTTGTGAAGGGGCCTGGTTTATTAAATGGATTTTTGTAAAGGAACCTTAAATAGGCCTCAAATTTTGCCTGGATCGACTACTAACTTTTTATAAATCCCCTAATAGACCAGGCAGCAACTGCACAAACCATAACCCTATTGAGTTCTCCGCTGAAATTCCAGGATTAGATACAACTCAATTAGCATATTAAAACAGAACTAGTCTGCCAAATTGTATCTCAGTGGAAACCACCTGCAGACTCAATTTTAATGCATGATTGGCAGACTGCCCCCCCCCCCCCCCCCATTGAGTTTTTAAATGAAATTCCTGCACCCTTTTATCGCTTTCCATGCTAATATGCTATCCGACACAGGAATTTCACTGAAAATCTCAAAGGCGATGTACCAAATATCTACTAAAATTAGGTCTAAAGGTGTTTTACACCCAGATATGACTTGGCAGACCAATATTATGTTAATATGCAGTTTGAATTCTATCTAATCCTGGAATTTCAGCCATGGACACGATGAGGTTATGATTTGTGCAACCACTGTCTGCACTATAACCTACATTAATTATGATGACACTTTTGAAAGAAAATAATAAATTATTTACTAGGCCAGAACAAAAATAAAGTATCAATTGAGATAGTAAAAATAAATAATGAATATATTAAATATTTTACACTACACTTTTGAATAAAATCAATATTCACAATATGACTTTGCTACATTAAAAAACACATGATTATATTAAAAATGCTATGCTTATTGTAGTACATTTAAAATACAAATTTTACTCTGAAATACTTCAATAAACAAAAAGTAAAATGTGAAACGATTCTTTGAACTGTGTTTAAAAAATATTGAAGTTTTACATGTTTTTTAAGTCTAAAAATTGCAAACTCATTAATAATAACACATAAAAAACTTTTTGTTCTACTTAGAATCCAATATCAGTAAATTTAAAAGAAACAAAAAGAAAATATCTTTTTTTTTTCTAATTTCCTTTTGAAACTATCTGTTAATAAAATCATCTTAAGGGGGTCCGGGACACAAAAATCCTCAAATTTTCAATTTTTTTTAATTGGATTAAAAATTTCTCTGCCGTTTTCTGCTTAAAATGATGTTTAAATCATGTTTGTATCTTAATTAGAACAGGAAATATTATTTTTTTCGTTTTGGTTTGTTTTCAAAATCTGCCTTTCAAGCTATGGTTGTCAAGGAAACGAGTTCTTGTGAAATTGTGTTTTTCTTCATGATAGGTTTTTTCACCATTTCTCATATTTAAATTATTATAACTCGAGAACCGTTAAAGATATAGGGTTGAATCTCGGAACATATCTTTTTCAATTATTTTACTTTACTTTTGAGCCAGCATATTTGAAAAAAATATTTACTTTTGAAAATATGATTTTTTTTTAAAAGTTGCACCACTTTTTTTGTAATTTTTTCGTTAAATATTTTTAATTTTTTTAAAAATTAATATTTTTTTAAATGCTGGCTCTAAATTTAAAAATATATATTTCTGTTTACTTAAATGAAAAACAATTTAAATTCTACAAATAATATTTCGAGTTATAACGATTTTAAGTTATACTACTTTTTTCATAAATTTTAAATTTAAATTTTTTTTTAAAAAGCTATGAGAAGTTTTATCATTTGATTTTGTTTACAAATAATATGGTTAATCATCACAAAAAAATTCAAAATTTTAACTCAATAAATAAAAAATTTTTTAAAATGTGTCCCGGACCCCCTTAAAATTGCATTTACTATATTGGTGTATCAAAATGTTTTTCTGGGTTGACTCTGTTGGCAAAAAAGTATGTTATGGACATAAGTTTAAACAGCATCACCTTCAAAATAGTAACCTTGCACAATAATGTACCAAACCCAGGATTTCTGCTATGGTGCCACGGTGCATAAGCAAACCCATAAACTTTTGAGGTTCCTGTTGAATCTCAACAACAGCATGAAAATGGTGACATATCAGCCACATCTTAATTTTCAGGAAAAGGAAGAAGCCAGCAGAAACTAAATCTGTTGAAGATGAAGCAGTAAGAAGTTATAGTTGACAAGAAACTTCCAAATAAGGAGTGTTTGGTTGTCATGGTGAATTTAATCCTTCTATATAAAAAAAAAGTAACGCTTTGGAAATTGACCAAAGGAAATCTGCGTAGATATTGTGAAACGCTTCTGATTGGTTAGAACTTCCTGACGCTATAAGGGGGGGGACCCGGCTCTGTCGCCAAGTTTCTCACCAACTTGGCAATATACCGCCAAATTTGGTGACCAAAATTAGTCACCAAAAGAGATGCCAACTTGGTGCTATTTCCAGTATTTCGATAGACTCCCATTGAAATACAATAGGGTTTACTTGCTTGCAGAAAATTAACAAATTGAGATATTTCAATGCAAAAAAAACTAATATTAGCTTATGAATAGAACTTAATTGAACTATTTACATTGTTTTTAAGCACAAACACTAACTATTTACAATATTCGTAACACTATATGTATAATTTTACACATGCATGTTGGCGGAGAAAAGGAGGCAAAGGGAAAATTTCAGAGAAGAGGAGATTTATACGATAAGATTATTTACTGTAACTACAAATTAGTGACGAGCGTGTTTTTACCAAGTGGAATCTAAAAATTGAATGCATAGAAAATAAGGGATCGCAAAGCGATCCAGAATGGAAACGGGAAACAATTAAGTCTGGGTTTGGCTAGAAAATAGGGATTGCTTCGGGATACCGAATGGAATCAAGAAGCGAATATGCGGGGGGTTGGTGAGTGTAGCGAGCAGGGGGTTGGAGACCCCCTAGTTCTTCAAATGCCACAGATGCAGACTTTTTTGTTGAATGTTCTTTCTTAAACACCAAAGAACTTCACCACTGTGAACTCTGTATTTGTATAGATTGTTTGGTCCCTAGGTCAAATTTGTGATGAACAAAGCAGCGAATATAAAAAAACATGATGACTAGAGTTTTTATGGAGCTACAGATCATTCTTGCCATTTTTTAGAAAGGAAATGATGGGCTCTGAGATTACAATGATTGTCACTCAGCCTCAGTGTCATACTCATAGACCCAAGTCTTTCATTCATAGCACTGGCAAAAGAATATCAAGGAAAGGACAAGAATTTGGAACAGATGTATCTGTAGTCCACTGACAAGGCCAATTTTTTTTTAATTGAGAATATAAACATGGGATAAGTTAAACAAACTATTTTTTTTTTGGGGGGGGGGGGGGGGGGTGCACCTCATATGCATGGCAATTTTTAAATATACTAACATAAAAAGCAATACAGAAATATAAAAATTAAGAATTATAAAAAATATAAAAGCAAGCTTTTAGTAGGTTTTTCAAAATGAAGAATTGAAATACCTGGCAGTCTTTTTTTGTCAGGGGGGGGGGGGAGGGGTAGGGTTCAGGAGGACAAGGCCTTTTGCCAAAAAATCATTAGTTTATTTTTCCTCTTAGTATTTAATTATTTTAAGTCACTTAGGAAGAATGATTTTTTTTAGATATAACCAGAGAAAAGAAAATTTAGTTAATTAAATTTGAAAGTGCAGAAAGGAGTAATGTCACAATCACATTCCTTTTTTGTCAGTGACAGTACACACATTCTAACTTTTTGTCCATGAAATTAGCCTACTACTGCACACACAAAAAACAGAGTAATTCTTACTCACTGTTAACAAAATTATGTCTATTTGTGAACTGCTTATCAAAATTAAAAATCACTACAGCTGCAATTTTGAGATACCATGTGTTGTGGTTCACTACAGAATTAAACCAGAAACTTTTTGATACACTAAAACACATTAATAAATCCTTTCAGGAGCAGTTTAATTTAAAATACGGAAATATCTTTGGTATTAAAATGATTTTACTAGATACTTATAGTTCAGGAGCCGGTGGTATTGAAAGTCCCGTGATCGTGGAATTGAAAAAATTTTATGTAAATCGATAGTAAAAGTTATACGAACAAAATGAGCTAGGTATGACTAGGTTTGACAAGCCAAAAATATATTATGTTAAATTAATTATTTTAAAAAGCTATAATGTTTTACTGTTATCACAGATATTGATCACTCTTAGAGCATTTTATAGAAAATTTTGTTCTCTTTCAGAAAAACTTGGTATGACAAACTTTATTCTGCCAGGAAAGTCTGTCATACTTATTTTAAGAAAGCGGCCGGTGATAAAATTTCACATATATTTTGCTTTGAATTTTTACCGGTGGCTTCTTTATTTTGCATCAGGACACTGGTCAAGAGTCATCTTTCTGCGGTAATGGTAACTTATAGCTTTTTAATAATACAGTATAAGACCCATTATCCGGAATTCCAAAATCTGGAAAAGAAATTTTGTTCTAAAAATTTTTTTATTTGAAAATTTGTACAAAAATTTTGTAATTTCTGAAATTTGTATAAAAATTTACAGATTTATAATTTTTTTTTTCAGTCCATTGTTTCAATATGTCAAAACTAAAAAAAAGTTACTTCAATGCGAGGTACACGGACCCTTCACCCCCCTTTCCCAAGAAATTAGGAAAAAAATCATTTTTCTGACAAATTTTAGTTTAAAATTTATATGATTTTTTTTTTTTTTTTTTTTTTTTTTTTTTTTAAATCGTCAGATATTTCACCTTCCCCCCACCTCACTCC
Organism: Maratus speciosus; assembly: GCA_963932465.1. NCBI lineage: Eukaryota > Metazoa > Arthropoda > Arachnida > Araneae > Salticidae > Maratus > Maratus speciosus. Next base: position 545,975,098 of record OZ010794.1, read on the forward strand.
AAAAAAGTATTATGTCTATGCCATTGTGTTACTTGAATATGCATATAACAGCAGAGTTCTATATATTTAGTTTTGCCCTTCCTCCCTTTTCGCACAATCCAGAACGATTCTCTCACAGTTTCCTGATTTTTCGGGACAGAATTTGCGAAAACGGTTAAAAATCATCATAGATTTTTTTTTTCCCAGCTAGTTACCATTTTTATTATTTGATTTATTCATTGTTACCACTGAATAGTGCAGGAATTTTTTTAAATGCCAAAGATAAGTTTTATTCATATTTTACATGGAAGTGTTTAAATTTTGTTATTTTTGAAAAATTTGGATTTTTTTTTTTTTTTTTTGGAAAGTGGGTGGGGCAGGATTTTAATTTTGTGGGGACCCAAAATCCGGAAAACCTTCAGTTCCGAGGATTCCGGATAATAGATCCTGTGATGTAATTAATTTAATTTAACATATTTTCAGCTTGTCAAAATAGTCATACCTAGCTTATTTTGTTCATATCACTTTTTACTATTGATTTATATAAAAAAATTTAAATTATGTGATCACGGGGCTTTTAATGTCACCGGCTCGCAGACTATTAATACTGCTGCTACTAGAAAACATAAGAGAATATAAATTTTATAAAAACACATTTAAAATGTATCAATTAGCATAAAGTGCTACAAAATCAAAGTCATTTTGGAGCCACATGCATTCAATAGTCATGAATGGATTAAACTAATGTTTCATCATATTTTACATTTAAAAAAATTTCTTATTAGTGTGCACAAGGAAATGACTTTTCAAATGGTGTTTCATACGAAAGGTCTTCTGGCACAATTTACATCCATAAGGCTTTTCACCAGTGTGTATTTTCATGTGTGACTGTAAATTCGATGATTTGTTCGTAGAATAAGAACACACAGAACATTTATGTCTCTTTTCTACACCGAAGCTATATTCAGCATCTTGATCATTTTCTAAAGTTGAATTGTTGAAGTAAGCTTTGAAGTTGCCTAAAAAATAATGAATGATAGAACATAATTAGGCATAATTTTATCACCAGTAACTAAATTTTAAAATAACAGAATCTAACCACCTTTAAATTGAAATGTCATCAATAAAGGTAAAAACTGCTTATTTTTAAATGTTATTAGTCATTGCAGTCAAATCATGTGAAGGATATTTTTAAGCACAAAAAAATTACTATTAACCAGAAAGAAAAAAATAATTTTTATCATATAGATATAAATTAAAAAAATTTCAAATTGTCATTCAAAATATTGATAAAGTTTTATATAATATTTTCATTTACTAATGAATTTAATATAGCTTTCAAACAATATTACCAACATTTTATTTTTAACAAAAGGCCTTTCTTAGGGAAGTTTAAACCAGGTTTTCTAGCCTAAACTGGGTTTTTGGTTTAAATGACTTTTTAGTAATAATCAATATTATAACTACTTCTTTGATAGCAGATTTATAAATGAATATAATTAGATTAAGCAAAACCACACATTAAAAATAAATTAGTGTTAATTTATTGGCAGACCTGCCTAGCTAAAATAACATACCATTTCTTGGGATTACTTTAAATATATCTCACATCGCAAAATTTATAATATAACTTTATAAAAACAAACAATTCAAGTAAGGTCCTTTGACATAACTACTTATATAGGAACAATGTTACTGTAACAATAGGATTTTTTGTGATGAAAGGCAATTATAGGCACCACTCTCTTGGAACTTCATTTGTATGTCGGAAATTTCTCATTTCTTAAAGCTTTTAAAAATTTATATAAATTCAAATTTTATTCATATATTATTATTATTATTATTATTATTATTTTATTTTTAATTGATTCCTGAAAGTCTACTCCATACATAGGAATAAAATATAAAATTGGATGGATAAAGTATCAAATTGATATTAGACGATAAGAAACAAATTTCTCATTTTTAGTGGAATAAAGACTTAAAAAGTTCAAAAATTGCTGTATGAATTCCGAATAAATTTTATTCAAAAGAGAGCAAAATGTACAATATTGGGCTAAAATATTGAGCTTGGATTGCTTTTATGAGATCTCAAAATTGACAACTTGGAAAATTGGGGAAATATGCAAATTTTTCCATGAAATAAAAAAGCAATATTTTCCTAGCCATTGCGCACACAAATATCTTTATTTTATTATTATAGGCTAGCAGACCCAGCCGGCATTGACTGGGTCCAGGATAAAAAATAATCTTGAATTTGCTTAAATCCAATACTTAATTCAGATTTTTCTCCTGGAGGAATTTTTGCAGCTCAAGGGAAAGAAGGAGTGGCATAGTGGAGTTCCGGGAGGAAAATTGCACTTCTAGACCATTAATAAACATAAAATCTCAAATCACCTCTTTTCATGTGCCAAATGATAAAAAAATCCTGCATGTGTAGTCATGGTAACAGCTTTGAGCAATAAAGAAGGTTATTTAAGAAACTATGATTAAATTCCCCCCTTTCCATACACACACTCTTTCCTCTTTGCATTTCAGAAAAAAAATCAATGGCTCTACTTTTTTTTAATTAATTTAAAAAAAACTATTTCATATATATATAATATTTTTTATTCTGAAAATCTGCTACATACAGGAGTATAAAATATAAGATTGGATGGATGAGGTATCAAATAGATATTGGTTGATAAAGAGCATACTTGTCATTTTTGACAAAATGGGTAGTTAAAAAAAAAAGTGAAAAATTAAAAAATATCTGTACAAATTCTGAATAAATGTTATTGGAAAAAAAAAAGGTTAAAATGTACTATACTGAACTAAAAGATTGAATTTGGATTGCCTTTATGAGTGGCTCAAAATCAGCAGTAAACTTGGAAAAACAGGAAAATAAGTGAATTGTTCCATTCAATTTAAAACAACAATTTTCTAATTAAAAGAATCCAAAATCTGAGTTTCACGTGCATTTAGACCTGTCTTCATCTATCTGGATTTCTATGCATGATAAACTGTTCTAGCCATCATAAACAGACACACACACAAACATCTTTTTTTTATTAGTATAGATGAATATAATTTTTATTATTTGTAAATAGTACAAATTATTTTACTTTGTAAAATACAATAACTTAAAAATTAATGCTTTTAGATACTTTTGTAAACAACACAGTGTGCATTTATTATTAAAAAAAAAATAATAAAAAGAAAAGAAATTAAAAATATTATTTCAATACAGTATCACTCAAAAGTATTTTGACAAAGATATTAATTGACTTAATTAAAAACAATAATAAAATATAAAAATCAATCATTTATTTTATTTAACCATATTCAATGTTTTACAGAATTTTAGTAAATTAACTATCATTTGCTAGAAAATAACATGAAAGCCATGAAAAATGAGAAAAATAATAAAGGAAAAGTATTTTGGCATTATAATAAAAAGTCGTTTTAACACAATAATTATCAAATATAGTAATGTGTCAGTCAATATTTAGTAGCATATCCTCTTTATGACAGCCTCACAACGCACGGGCATCAAGTCAACTAACTTTTGTATTCGATCGAAAAGAATTCGATCCCACTCACTTTTAAGAGCTTCGTATAAAGTCTCCTTATTTGAATAATTTTGGCATCTTACTCTACAGTCTAACTTCTCCCACAGATGCTCCATGGGGTTCAAATCCGAACTTTGACTTGGCCACTCATAGAACCTTGACTTTTCTGCATTTCATAAAATCTCTTACGTATTTGGATTTGTGCTTTGGGTCATTATCTTGCTGAAAATACCCCTTAGTGAGCATGTTTTGTTGAGCATATGGTAGCATATGAGTCTTTAATATATCAGCATACATGAACTGATTCATATTCCCCGCAATTCGAACTAAGGGTCCAACTTCAAACCATCACATTGCCACCTCCATGTTTGACGGTGGGTATTTGGTAATGAACATCATATTTTTTTGTTTTTAGAATGTCGAATGTACTTGATTCCACCAGAAGACACTAAACTAGACTTGCTTTCATTGCTCCACAAAACATTAGACCACTCTGCACTTGTCCATGATTTATGCTGTTTTGCGAATCAAGTCTAGCCTTCCTGTACTTAGCAGATATCAAAGACTTTTTTTCTGGCCTTCGGTCATGTAAACCATAGAGGTTTAGGCGTCGTTTGACAGTTGAAATGTGTATGTCTATGCTGTAATTTTCTTTCAATTCATTTTTTATTACTACAGCCAACTTACGACAATCACTTGTAGATAGCTTTTTTATAATACAGTCAACATTGCAAGTTGTTTTTTTCAGACGGCCACCTCGAGGCTTATTTTCGATAGATTCCTGTTTATTAAAAACTTTATTCCATGTACTAACAAGCTGCTGAGATGTGTTAAAAAAACGACCAACTTCTGCTTGCGTCATTCCATGCTTAAGTGCATTTACAACGGTCTTTTTAAAATCTCTAGAATATTCTTTGCGTTTCGGCATTTAAAAATAATCACAATAATTCAATATAAACACTAAACGAAGTTATAGAGCAACTGACAACTTCAACAATTAAACACAAACTAATTGTCAAAATACTTTTGAGCTAAAGAGAAGTCATATTTCTTCGGTGGTGCCGAATGTAAACAAACAAGTTGAAACTTGATACCTTTGAATAACTGCAGTCATATTGTTCTTAATGATAGGGAATATATTTTCTTTTATATTTTTATATTAAACAAAATAAGAGCAACAGGTATGAAAGTGAGAAATGGGAAGAAAGGTGGAAAATTTTTCCCATCTATATAATAAGGCCCAACTCGTATAATTTACACACATTTTAAAAGTTATTCATACAATAAAATGAATTATAACTATACATATGACTGTTATTTTCTTTTTGTAACTTAGAAAGTATTAAAATAAAATAAATAAATAGCAATGCATAAATTCTTTAAATCAAAAAATAAAATTGGAAACAGTTTGCTAAAAGTATAAATCCATCCAAATGCATCTGATGAACTTATGTGAAGTACAGAGATTAATTTTTCAAAATAAATGTATTATTTTGAATGTTTAAGATTTTACTTTGAAAAAAAATCTCTATGCTAAATATATGCACGCCAAATTTATCTTCACTCCAGAAATACATTCTCAAAAATGCATCACTAAATTACCCAGATGTGACTAATTCATATAATAATAAAATATTCTATTCCAAAAAGAACCTTATGGAAATTTCCTTTCCCTAATTAAAGAACTTAATTTACATGACTTTCAGATGCTTATAATATATGGTCGCCTTTGATTTGATAGTATAGCAATTCAGAAACTAATTCCAAGGATTTGAGTAAACAAAATGTCTAATTATTAAGTTTTCTAGACAATCCCCCCCCCCCCCAATATGCTTCTAATATTTTCTTTACATTTTTGCATCAATCCAGAGAATGTCCAAATTTGCTTTTAAAAAGGTAGAATTCCTTCTTTAAGAGGAACTCTTTCATGCCTGGAGCAAATATAATGGTGTCAAAATACTTTTGAGAACTACTGTATTTTCATTAAAGCATACATTTGTTTTAATTATAAGACTGTTTAAAAATAAAAATAATTCAGCCAGCTGTTGCAAACAACTTTGATGATTTAAAAAATAAATTATTAAGTTACTGAAATCCTCTATATTAGCTGGCATGCTAGTAAATTTGAGAGAAAAAGTCAGATTACCACAGGAGCAAACTTCCACCATTTTCTTGAAATAATAATTTTTGTCTTACTTATGACAGAAATTCTTATTTAAACAAAGTGACATGACTACTATTGATTAATACTGGTCGAAGTTTGTCTCTGCTGTAAGTAGGCTCTATCTCCCTTGAATTTACTAGCATGCCTGCCAGGGAATATAGTAAATAATTATTAAATTATGATGATTAAATTAAATAATAAAATGTTATTAATTTAATTTTTATGTCTTCCCCTCACCATTCATATAGTGTTATTTCATTTATAATGGTATCTTAAACAAATAAATACGTTTGAAAAGGCAACTTTTTGGTTTTAATTTCATTATAAGGAGAATGAATGACTTTTTTAGGATATTTTTGTTTTATCAAATTTAAGGCTATATTTATATTTTCTCCCTTCTCTCTGTGGAATACCCCACTGGGGGATGCAGTAGCTGCTAGATACTTGAGCCTCATAAATAGAAAGCTCCAAAGAGAAAAATTTTCCTTTACCTTAAAAAAAAAAAAAAAAAAAAAAAAAAAAAAAAGAAAGAAAGAAAGAAATATGAGAAATGTTCTGTATCTTGGATCATTTCTTATGGGACCTCCAATGTGACAAAAAAAAAAAAAAAAAAATCTTTACCTCCAAACAAAAATTCATCACAGCAATTAAGACTGGACATTTTAACTTTTTTTTTTTTTTTTGACACTTTAACATTTTTTTTTTTTTTTTTTTTTTTTTTTTTTCATCTAGCACCTTTGAATGAGAAAACCAAACTTACCTGTTGCATTTATTGGACTTTCTTCTTTTTCTGCCATAGATCCAACACGTTTTAAATGTACAGGTTGAGCCCTTTTGTATTGAGCTTAAGAGTGCTGTGCTGTATTACTTATTTACATCGCCCGGAAGTTGGAGGTAGGCGCTAAAAGAAGTGAAACTACAGTAGTTGCTACTTTTTACATAGTGTAGTGAGTAGCAGAACACAAAAAATCAGCAATTTATAGCGAGAATCAATGCTTCTTTTAACGCTACTTCAGGGGGAAAAAAAGGCCATTCTACAAATCACATCATTGTAAGTTAGTTCTTTTGTTCAAAATTTGTTCTGCGAGCAACAAATTGATGCAAAAATAGTAAATAAAATTTATGCAGTGTATGGTTATGCATAAATATGTTGAGTACAATTATAGGTCATTGTTACATCATTTGTTCAGATATAAATAATGTTTTTGCTTTTCTCCGAACACATGCTGTAGCTTAACCACATTTTTATGTAACTATAAATAAATGTTTTTGGTGTTATGGCCTTTCTTATTTTCATTAAGAAAAGTAATATGTGTATAAACTAATATTTTGGAGAAAAACACAATTTTCTTGTATGTGTGTTATTACTCTAAAATTTTTAATGCACTGGGTTATATGACACTTATTTGATTGTATCCCATCAGATGGGATAAACAGAAGGCTTGCTGTGTTACTTAATCTGTGTTCCCAATTCCAAGAGTAAATTGAATCTAACAAAAACATAGCTGTGAAGAAAGGGAGCCAAATTCTGTAAAGACAATGGTAAGAAAAGAAGTGATATCTAAGTGGGTGCCAAGTTCAAATAAAATTCACTCAAACTTACCTACTGAAGTATTATAGCATTTTTTAAATTGTTCAGAAATAAAAATTATTGATAGCATATTAATAATAAATCTAGAACTTGGCAAGTTTTTACCTACGAGTCATTTATTTTTAATAATGACATTATTATATCAAATCTTGTCATTTCATGATTGGAAGCCTTAATTTGAGTGAGCTCCTTCCCCTTGAAGGGTGGTGGGATAAAACATATCCCACCTAATTTAACTGCAAAATGCCACATTGACACCAGAATTCAGGACTAAAAAGTTTAATTTTATTAAATACGTGAAAAGAAGCTTTTACCCATTTTGAAATAAATTTGTTTTTAAATTCTGGTGTGATTTAATCATTTCAGCATTTCACGAATAAAAGTTATTTGCCCCTGAAAGAGTTAAAGGGGTGCAGTCTCTAGAGTGATGACCAAGAACAAGCGTAAGTACATCTGTCTCTTTTTCAGGCATCTTAGTCTGTTTGCATTGAGGTTTCTGGAGGGTGGGTGCTAGAGTGATAACCAAAGACGAGCGGGAGTGTATCTGTGTATTTATTGGTTTATCAAATCTTTAACATGAGTCATTTGTTTATAATAATAACTATATTAATTTTTTTGTAATGTCATTGAAATTAATATTAACATCACCATTTTATTAAGACATGAAATTGATTGGCATTTATCAAAAACTTGCCAAGTTCTAGATTTATTATTAATATGCTATCAATAATTTTTATTTCTAAACAATTTAAAAAATGCTATAATACTTCAGTAGGTAAGTTTGAGTGAATTTTATTTGAACTTGGCACCCACTTAGATATCACTTCTTTTCTTGCCATTGTCTTTACAGAACTTGGCTCCCTTTTTTCACATCTATGTTATTGTTAGATATCATTACTTTTTGTAAAGTTACAATATATTTAGACATTTTACTTAATGCTTTTTAATGTGTTAACATGTGACTATTTTATTCACCAAGCAACATTCAATTTTAATTTAAATTTCCTACAACAAACTATTTGGCTGTCAATTTGCAGCAGAAATCTATATTTTAATACTGCTACATTGAATGCATGTTTTGAAACAAAATGTATTGATTCGAAATTTTTGTTGTTTCTGAAACAACAATTCCTATTAAATTCCTATATTAAATTTTCCAATTAAATATCCTATAGCTGGGCCTGCTTTTTTGTACTGAAAGTGAAAAATAAAGTTATGTGCTTGCCACACTATGTATCATTCATCCATGGGTGCCGGCAAAGAGGCAGTGCAGAGGAAGGACATTGCCCCTCCCTGGATTTTCAAATTTAATTAACTAAATATCCTTTTCTCTGATGATTTTGAAAATGACAAGTGGGTAAGTGTGATCACAGATTGCACAGAGGGTTTCGTTTAATATTCCTTTCAAAAACTTTATCCTTTTGAAAAATCTGTTAGTTCTGCATTTCGCAACCAGGGGCGCACTCTATTCTAAACAAACCTCTATCTGAACGAAACTCCGTTTTACATACTATCCGTAGATATATTAGTCGAGGGGATTGAGCCCATAGTGCCCGAGATAAGTAGGTGTCCCTGGCGGTAAAAAGTGGAACTAAAATATGTAAGGCTATGGTGCATAATATGAAAGAATGGTCAAAGGGGTGTCGGCAAAAGTTGAAAAAGTGCTCCCCAGGTGAAAAGGGCGGAGGTTAGAAAAATTGCTTAAAATACACAAGTTAGAGCCCAGAGGAGTAAATAATATAAGACATTTTGAAAATTTTATGATTTGTTGTGTGGTCTGAGGTATTCAGCTATACGTATGCAAAAAGTCATGTCTCCAACTTAATTACGGACTTCCTTAGAAAGAATTGCTTAAAATACATATGTGGTAGCTCAAAAGGTTAAGCGTAAGACTTTTTCAAGATTTTATGATTTGTTGCCTGGCCTCAGGTGTTCTGCTATAAGTATGCAAAATTTCAAATCTGCAATTTCATAAGGGGCTCAGTTAGAAAGAATTGCTTAAAATACGCATTTGGAAGCCCAAAGGGTTAAATGTACGACTTTTTCAAGATTTTATGATTTGTCGCCTGGCCTCAGGTGTTTTGCTATAAGTATGCAAAATTTCAAATCTGCAATTTAATAAGGGGCTCAGTTAGAAAGAATTGCTTAAAATACGCATGTGGAAGCCCAAAGGGTTAAATGTACGACTTTTTCAAAATTTTATGATTTGTCGCATGATGGTGTTCAGCTATAAGTATGCAAAATTTCATGCCTCCAATCTAAATAGGGTCTCACTTAGAAAGAATTGTTTAAAATACACATGTGGGAGCCCAAAAGGTTAAATGTATGACTTTTTTGAAATTTTATGATTTGTCATTTGATGTGATGTACTCAGCTATAAGTATGCAAAATTTCACGCCTCCAACCTAATTAGGGGTTCACTTAGAAAATATTGTTTAAAATACACATGTGAGAGCCCAAAGGGCTAAATGTACGACTTTTTTAAAATTTTATTGTTTGTCATTTGATGTGAGGTGTTCAGCTATAAGTATGCAAAATTTCACGCCTCCAACCTAATTAGAGGCTCACTTTGAAAGAATTGTTTAAAATACACATGGGGGAGCCCAAAGGGTTAAATGTACGACTTTTTCAAAATTTTATTATTTCTCGTTTGATGTGAGGTGTTCAGCTATAAGTATGCAAAATTTCAATTCTCCAACATGTAACGGGCTCTGTGATGGACAGAATATCTCAATTTGTTGATTTTCTGTAAGCAAGTAAACCCAGTACCCCCAGTAAGTAGATAGGTTTACAATGGGAGTCTATGGGAATTTGGCAAAATATTAGAGATATCGCCATGGTGGTGTCACTTTTGGTGACTAATTTTGGTCGCAAAATTGGGCGATATATCGCCATGTTGGCGAGAAACTTGGCAACAGAACAGTGTCCCCTTCTACGGTAAATTAAAATTTCGCCTAATAGATGTAACGTTAAAGTAAAAATGGACACCCCCAGGTGGGTAATTCATCTATTTTCACATTTTTTTTATTTTATTCCTTAGTTTCATAGTGTAAACGAACTTCGCACCAATCTTGAAGCAGTAGATATATGAGATCTTTTTGATGAGTGAGTCAGTCAGTCAGTGATAAAATTATCGATTATCAGACATTTTCAAATGTCATTATCTCAGAAACTAATTATGCGTTATTTATAAAATTTTGGATACTAGATAATTAGGGTGGCCTTACTACACATTTCGTATAACAAGTACATAGGTCTCATAGATTTTCAATAGTAGAGCAATGAAATTTGACGAAAACAGCTCGAAATGCTTCGTGTAATATAACACATGGCTATGTCAGGCGAACTTGGCTGACACACTGCCGTGTGTCTAGATCCTTTGACAAAATATGAAAGTAGCTAAGTAATGACAACTTTTGAAAAGTAGTTTGTAGTCGCTATTTTTTAAAAACAAGTAGTAGTAGTTAACTACATTTTGATAAAATAGTTGTAGTTGTAGTTTGCTACAATAAAAAAGTAGATTTTATGACCGCTGGCTTCATCTTAATTTTCTTTAAGAATTTTTCAAACATATATACAGTATTCAGCAATGCTATAGTTGTTTTGTTGGACTTTATCTAGACTAGGGCAATAACAATTGATTGCATTTGTTTGAATTCAAACATATTCTTTCAAAGCCTTTGAAAGCTTTCATTTCTTTTTATCAATATGTTGTCTTTTCTCTTCACAAATCTTAAGTAAAATTGGAAAACTTTTAATAAAATTTTTAATGCATCTGAAACAGAGTTCCATCACAAGGAAGCAGTAATTTTATAGCATGTGTCTGTGATGAAAAACACTCATTGGTAAAATGGTTATGAAAATATATAAAAGCTTTTAATATTTGCTCTGCAATTATAAGGTAATGAATAACATTTGTGGAATTAGTAATGAATAATTTATGGAATTTTTTTATATCAATTTTATACCCTATAAAACATTTAAACTTAACTGAATACAAAAAGCATAAAATAAATGTGTAACTTTAAAGTTCTATTAATTATTCTGAAGAGAAAATTGTTTATATATATATATATTATATAAACTATATTATATATATTATTATATATAATATATATATATATATATATATATATACATGAGAGAAATTTCAGAAAATATATTTACAGTTTTAATAGTTCACATTTAAAAAATTTAAATCACAGAAACATAAAAATTTTATAAAGAAACAACCAGTTAAAATTATACTTTACAAACACTATAATTGAGTAATCATTTTGTTGTACTTATGGAACATTAAAAAAATCATTTTCTTTTTACTTTTGAATTTTTAAATGAATTTATTACGTACATGAAATTCTAACTGACTGTTGACGGATTCTATGGCAAGGACTCCAAGACTGACCAGCCGTTCTTGATTTTGTGTTATTTGTAAATAATTTTAATCCGTTCAACACTAGAATGGCCATTAGTGGCAAATTTGACTGACCAAAAATAAATTTATATCCATTTGACACCAGAAATTTATTTATAAAATAAGTCAAACATACACCACACAGAAATAAGTTACAGTACAGTAGACTCCCTCAAATCAGCACAGCTTGGGACCAGAAGTTGTGCGGATTTTTGGTCATGGCTTTGTTTGTATTTTTTAAACAGTAATTTGAAAGTAATAATGCAATCAAAATTATAATAAATGCTTGCAATGCAGTAAAATATTAAAATAAATAACTAAAGTAATAAACTAGAATGGTAAAAAGTAAGATAATTTAAAAAAGGATTAAATTATTAATAGTAAAGGTCAAATAAATAATTAATAAAGTATAATTAAATATGCATAATAAAGATGAGACACATTTTCCTTGAATTATCCAATGAAACTTTCCTCATAAAGGTACCCTATTAATTCCCTTCAAATTGATAAAGTAAGGAAGTTTTATTTCAGAATTAGCCAGTCTTAATAACCAAAAAAAGCCTGATTAATACATAAATATTTTTGGTAAAAAGATTGTGATTGTCAGGGATATCAGCAATATCTTGATTTTTTTTCAGAAAGAAATTTATACTTCCTTAATGAAAAACCCTGAGTTCATATTATCGAGAATTACATACTAAAATACATACGGAATGATATAAAACTAAACAATTCTGTAATTTTGCCTCTACATCTGAACTGAAAGTTTCATTGATTACATCTACAATGATGTGCGGATTTGAGGGAGTCTACTGTATTAAATAAGAATTCTGGTTTAAAATATTTTTATATGACTTGAGTAAAATTTCTGGCTATTCTAATGTTAAAGCAGAAAATTACCTTTTAGCAGAAGTTTGTTGATGGAATACAGTTGTAAATCTTGCATGCAGTTTACATATTTGGACAGACAGCACTAATTTAATTTGAAGACAACATTCTGCAGAGAAATGGAAGACAGGATAATTTGTCACCCCTTTTCTTCTTATATAGATAAGAAATGAATGCACTTGAATAGGTTTCGAAATAGATGACTTTAAAGAAATAAAAAACTGTGCTCTATGTCAGAATCATAAATAGCTCAAAGTTTATCAACAGCTTCATATATTTGAGTAGATTCTAGTTCAGTGATATTTGAAAGAAATACAAATCGGAATTATAATCTTTATAGACATATATTTTCTCCGGTACCTCATTCTGAATAATTTCTATTATCTTAAAATATCTCCCATTTCTTTCATTCTTTTTCAGATCTCATTTTCATTCATAAAGCAGTTTGATCCTGTTTCTTTCCGCGTAAGCTGAAGCTGGGACTGATTTCAGATTCCTAATTTCAATATCTTTCTTTTCAGCTGAATCTTTTTAAATAGGAAAAGAGATATGCAGTAGAGACGAGACAGGCTCAGCCCGAGTCCGGGCCCAACACAGCCTTCGTTCGATTTTTATACCAACCTTCGGGTCTGGGTGGATTCGAGCTCATTCTTTCTGAAATTGATATCTATATATATATTACACTGTACATGGCACAGAAATCGCGATTATTTGTTATTGTTTAATGGCAATGCCTGAGAAACGCATCTCATTGGTTAATGTGTAAAAGTCATTTGGCAGGATTTAGGCGGAAGTAAATCCAGTTTATCCCTTACGTTTCGCGTCTATTTATTTACGTTCTCTCTTTTGCTGCAATTATGGATGCCCATAAAAGATTTCGGCAAATGCTTGAAAGCAAACAAGAAGCCGTATTGAGAAGAGAAAATTGAAATAGATTGGATTGAAAATGGTGTCAAACACAGAGCATAAGTGATTGCCAAAATAGGCTTAATATCCATCGCATGGGCGAACACGTTGCTTCTGAAATCCAAATTACTGATTTAAACGTTCTGCAGCATAACTGTGGATATATATATGATATCTGTGCCAAATAAATATTATTCAGTGTTTTTTTTTATGAAGTCCACTCCAGTGTTATAGGTTTCAATGACAGTCTCGGCACAGTTTCTGCCCAGGCAACGCCGGACGGGTCAGCTAGTTTTATTTATTCTCATATAGAAAAAATAAAAATAACTATCTTTCCCTTAAAAATTACTTATTCCATTTCAAGTTATTTTAATGCTATTTTGATCAAAATGAGAAACAGAATTTTTTTTTTTTTTTTGCATTTTTATTAACTCTTCTCATACTGTGGCTCTCCTCTTCACATTCAGGAAGTTACTTTCATTTGTAAGTAGATAAAATTGTCATATATTGCTATTCCTGATAGAAAATAATCAAGCAGTGTTTCCTCTCCAAGAATACAACTCCACACTGATGTCATAAATGGTACCTCAATTCTCTGTAACTTTTTAAGAAGGCCCTTAGCTGTACATCTAACTTTACAATTTTCATTTTCTGAAACTGTTCTTAATGCAAATAACATTGCTTTTCAATTTTCATTCAAACTCTTAGAAGCTTCCTCACCATATTATCTCAATACAAGATCCACTGATCTATTGCAAATTTTATAATCAAAAGCAATAAAAAATATTGTCTTTTTACTACCAGCAATAGTTTGCCATTCTCAAAATTTTTTAACAATTCTTTTAGCCCTCAAAATTGGGCCACTGTGTGCAGTTGCACATGCCTAAACACGACCCTGCCTATGACTACTATAAGATACTACTGCTTCATGTTTCCCATTATGTGAATAATGGCACTCTTTATTGTTTGCCACCAATTAAGGTATATCCCTGCTTTTTGAAAGGTTTCACAGGACTGATCAGAGCTGTCCTTAGTAAAAGTGAGGCTCGGTGTAAAAACATTTGCGAGGCCCTTTCCTTCCAAACTAATTATTCCTCTCCCACACACACAAATAATACACATAATAACTATTGAAAGAATGATTACCCTTTATGTAAAATTATCAGCAGCACCAGCTTTTTAACAGTTGATATTATAACTTCAATATAGTGAATAAATCACAAGCATTGATTACATCCAACAATATCAGCACCTGGAGCTTTGTTTGATGCCTCAAATCTTACAGATTTCCATGTGTCCACCTTGCCCGGATCTCAAGTCTTGGCTTGACCAAACTCAGGCTTACATTTTTCTGCAGACTGATCGAGCAGGAGCTGGACGTCATTTTTTGCAGGTTGGCCCGGGCCCTGGCATCACATTTTTCTGCTAACTCTGACCAGGCTGGGCATTTTATCTGGGTTGAGTTGAGACTGAACTTTGTGTTACCCGAAACAAATCAACTCGGGACTTTATTCTTTCCAAGAATGAAAATTGGCCCAAACCCGTGTCTGTTTGGCAGGTTTTATTCTTAAGTAATAGTGATTTTGAACTTTTGTTTAACAAAGTCTTTAGAAATTTAATTTGGTTTAAAAAGTTACAAAGTAATATTTTAAACATAGACTTTTTCCCCTCTACAGAGCTTTTAAATTATGATTTTCTTTAACCATCTTTTTCATTCATTCTAAATAAATTTATTAATTACTGCAGAGGGATATGACAGGTACAGCTTATTCGAATATAAATGCAGTTTTTGAAATAGGGGTCGTTTACACATCACAATACAAATTATATGAACTTTCATTTTTTATAAGGTAACATCCACTTTTTACACTTTATTTGATTTCTTTGGATCAAAGCAGCTTGGAAAAAGGTTTAATTTATGTACTTTTTCTTAAATATTTAAAGAGTTAGAAGTCAAAATTTGAAGATGCTAATGTTAAATGCACGTGAATCTTTCACAAACATCATCCAATTTGAATGTTTCTCTTTTAGTAAGATATAATGAACAGACCCTAACTTATTCCAGATATTTTTTCGATTCAAAACCATATTTTTAATTAGGAAAATTATAAATAAATTCATATAGAAAATATTTCGAATTATGATCTGCATTATTTTTACAGGGGCCGGGCACATGGGTCGGACTGGGCTCGGTCTGGAAATTTCCCATAGACCCATAGCATTTCTTAATTGTCTTGAGTATAGTGACATCAACTAGTTAAGTTTAATTCTGAAAAATGCCACACTTGTAACTTGTTGCATTTTAAATAAGTACACTGTATGTTAAGAAAAGAGCACAATCAAACTTTGCTTTCAGTTTTAAGTTATACAGTATAATATTCTTTAAAAAAAGGTAGACTTCTTATGGGAAATAAAGTAAATTGCTCAATGAATACCAATTATTTCAACATTTCTGTAAATGCTAATTATTATTTTTTAAATCAAATATTAAAAGTCTTTTTTTTCCGGGCGCGAGGCCTTCATCGGTATGAGGTCCTGTGTGTACCGCACCTGTCGCACACACCTAAGGACGACTATGGGGCTGATAATACTCTATTAGAGAAAGAACTACAATATTAATGATGTATAATTTAAGTATCCTATTTAATCCTTTGATAAATATGATGGTGAGACAGAGCTAGAGTTTTGCTAAAACTCAATTAAGGAAACTTTAACTGATGTGTGAAACATAATCTATATAATGCAAAATTCTATAATACACACAATCTCTTGTCTCAAAATGTGTGTTAGAAAGTTCTTCTACTGTATTTAAAATCTCTTTATGTTATGATGTTTTGGAGGCACATAAGTGATGAGATTGCAGTGTGCAATGTCCAATCATTTTTCAAATTTCTCTAATTTTTTTAAAAATTTTTTATTAAAAATTTCACTATCAGAATAGAGATTTATTTCATATTTTGAAAAAGTCATTTATTTACCTATTGTTGCCAGATTTTTAAAATAGCACAAATATTTCCTTTCAATTAACAAATATATTTATATATGAATATTAAAAAGGAAGGAAACTTTTAAATTATACCAATTAAAAATATAAATAGTACATAATTGTACTTGAACTTTGCTATAAGCAGTGTAAACTGGAAACCTTAAAAACTTAGCAAAAAAGTAAAATTATTATTTGATCCCCAACAACAGTACTCCAGTATATCGCTATATCCCTATATTCTTTGAATGGATTAGGACTCGTCAAATTTAATATCCAACTTATTGCTAGTGCCTCTGTAAATTAATTAACTTGCTTGCAAATAAATTAGATCCCATCCCCCCAGATCATTTTGCAGGAATGTATGAGATTCCCATCATTTTAGATAATTTTTTACATTGGAATGACAAAACGAAGGTTTTTTGAGTGTTTAAAGGATCATATGAGTGACATTAAATTCATGAGATTAATGACTGCCCTCTCAAGATTCTATGTCAACAATAAAGATATCAAAATAGAGTTCAACAACGCTAAAATTATTTCTCAGTATAACAACCCACTTAAAGCTATGATTAAAGAGTTAATTGAAATCACTTTAAGAAATAAAGAGACATACAAGGTATTGATTAATAGAGTTTGAAAAGGCTGAAATATAGTACTGCAAACAAAAAAAAATGAATCTAAACTTTCGAAGTTTACAAATGAAGTAATAAGAACTTTTACGATTTTTGTTTCTTTTCTTCAATTACATGTTTTATGATATAGTTTGTGATCATGCTGTGAATGTATTTCAAAACAGTGATTTTTGAAATTCCATATCGGCGAATCTATACAAGATAAATGTGAGAAATTAGAAATACTGCATAGTAATACAGTAAACCCTCATTATATCGCGCTTGTTGGTAGACAAGCAAAATGCACGA
The DNA here is from genome assembly GCA_963932465.1 of Maratus speciosus. Lineage (NCBI taxonomy): Eukaryota > Metazoa > Arthropoda > Arachnida > Araneae > Salticidae > Maratus > Maratus speciosus. The sequence goes on from OZ010794.1 coordinate 545,992,500, forward strand.
TATATAGCGGGAGGAGGGAGGGGAGGGGGGTGATATGGTAAAAATTTTACTCCCTTTACCCTTTATGAACATATGCAATTAAAAATAAAATTAGTACTGTAAGTACAGTAATAATAATAGTAAATAAAATATAATAATAGTAAGAAAAAAATTACAACTTTTGTAGGCATTTCAAAAATACTGCATTGGTTCACTGGTTCAATAGAAATATTTTTGATTTATTCTAACAAAAGATATGTAGACTTATTCAATAGCAAATTTCTGATTTTAACAAAAGAGGGCAGAAAGACAACTTAAAATTACTTACCAAAATTTCAATTGCACAATCTATTTCTTTCAAAGCTGGCTAATTAAAGCATTTTTATGTACAATTTTCTGGAATTCAGGAATGAAAATTCACATAAACTAGATTTTATTGGGCACATATATATATATATATATATATATTACATATATATACAGTAGACTACCTCAAATCCGCACAGCTTGGGACCAAAGGTTGTGCGGATTTCAGAATTTTACGGATTTCTGGTCATTGATTTGTTTACATTTTTGAAACATTAATTTGATTGGTAGTTAAGCAAGGGAAATTATAATGAATACTTACAATAAAGTGAAACATTAAAATAAGTAAAATATTAAAATAATTTATTAGTTTAAAAATAGGTAATTATTAAAATAATTATGTGAAATAAAAATTTAGAAAAATATTAAATTATTACGGATTAAATCAATTCAATTCGATTCCAAATGTCTTATGCTGCCATCTAGTGGTAAAGTGATCGTAAGATCGATACGTCATTATTCGTTCTTAGCACTACGTGGTCGGTTTTACATATGGAGAACGGCAAGGCTTAACGATGTTTACGAAGTTGTCTATAATTTTAAAAAAAAAAAAATTCCGCGAACAATAATTTTAAAATACCGTTCGGGTTCGTGGATTTTTCCATTTCGAACCCTGGAATTTTTTAAATAGATATGCTATTTTATATCAAATCAAAAGTAATGTAAATTTATTTAGTAATAAATCAGCTGTAATAGCCAAGATTAACAGATGATTGAGAATGATTAACAAAAAATTTAGTAAAAAAAACTCGCTGATTTCAGCGCCATCTTAAATTTTGTTCCTGCAACTTAACTGTAAATTTCATTGTTTACATCCGAAAAAATATGCGGATTTTAGGGTCGCGGATTTAAGGGAGTCTACTGTATATACATATATACACCGGGTGTCCTAAAAAGGACTGACTGATTTTAAAATTCAATAACTTGCAAACGGTGACAGATATTTAAAAAATTCTTGGAGGAGCGTTATGCATAAGGTCAAAAGTTTTTTACAGTGATTTTCCATTTTAGTTCGAATTACAAACAATAGATGGCACTGCGATTAATAGACGCTGAATTCAGGCTCGATTTTTGGTACTTCGGTACCCACTCAATACATTTTATTCTCCTTCTTCGGCATGCAAGCAGAAAAAAGCTAAAAAATCGACCCTGTATTTAGCGGCTATTGCTTACAGCACCATCTATTGTTTGTAATTCAAACTAAAATCGAAAATCACTGTAAAAAAACTTTTGACCTTATGCATAACCCCCTGCTAGAAATTTTTAAATGTCTGTCACCGTTTGCAAGTTATTGAATTTTAAAATCAGTCAGTCCTTTTTAGGACACCCGGTACATACACATAATAATTGATTAGAATAATACGACATTTCACCTTAATATACTCATAGCGCAAAATGAGCTTAAAATGTCAATTAATCTGTAAATATTGGAATTTTTTTTCTTCTATAGTTTGAACAAGCAAGATTTTAACCTTCGATTTCAGTTCAAATCTGATTATTTTATTATAAAAAAGTTACATTCATAAATCATTTATAAATGATTGCATATATTGTCATACTTTTGCAAATGAAGTCATCTATCAGACATGATTTTATTTTAGCTGATGAAGAAACCGATTCCAATGTATAATGAAACTTTTGATGCTTTCCTATTAGATTACAAACCCAGAGATGCAATTAGAGAATATCAAACAATGCAAACAAGATTTTAATTTCCAAATTAAACATCAAATTTGTTTTATTTTACCAAAAGAATGGATACATTTTTTAACAATTCATCATAGTACAAGCATTGCAAATGAAGTTGTCTATATGAGATGATTGTAACGTTAATTGTTGAGAAAAAAGGACACAACATAAAATCATTTTTTTGTGCTTTCACATAATATTATAACACAAGTTATTTGGAGATTATCAAGAAGGATAGTCAGTTAATTTTCTAATGATTCTGTCATTGGCTGATGCAGTATTTGAACAAAATTCCAGATTCAAAGATATGACTCCAAATAAAAACACTCAAGATGTGTATATGCAGCAAGCATTAGATGTATATTGTCGAAAAAATTGTTAATCAAAATTGGTCAGCCCATCCTTAATAATCGTATGATCTTTTCATGTCAGCAAATATGATGCAAATCCACTAAAACATACGATTCATTTCAGAACTTTTTCTCTTATTAAAGAAAAAGACTGAAGTCTTAGTACTATTCAATCTCGATATCATTACCGCATTTAAAATATTTTTAATTATTCATTTTAAGGCTGTTCTCAAGTCCAAAAGGGCAACTTTCTGACATAAGTTTTAATTTATTTTTGTTCGGAAATGCATGAAACTAATAGGTAATGTTGTTCAGAAACTTCGTAATCAAGCTGTTTTTTCTGGGTTTTTTTTGCAAACGCAATAGATCTTTCAGAAAATAGTGTAAAAATGGGCGTTTTGAAACAAATTTCAGCACGAAAGGAGAGAAAACCCACTCAAGAAAGGATGATAAATGTGTTTGTCACGTGATCAAAATTGCTTCTAACTCAATAGGTAATTGATGGATCAAAAAATGGAAAACACAGCTCGATTCCAAATCGCTTCCCTGGTCATGCTTCCCAATTTTATATCTTTCCGTTAAAAAATGAATTTGTAAATGTGTCAAAACGTTTTGCGCTTGTTGAGCAGAGCTGTTGAGAACAGCCTTAATGCTGATAAATTTTAAATTAGAGTCCATTTTGATTAAAATATTATTAATTGTGGTTATGATATACTTTATGAAGCAAAGACAAAAAAGTAAAAATAATAGCTTAAATCTTAGAGACTTTCAGCTATTGTTTAATCCTTTTAAGAATTTTCAGATATTTTAACAATGTGAGTGAATTCATCTATGAAGTATCACATTTCAAGACATGAAATTAACAGAATAGTACACAGTGATTCATTTGTTAAATATTGCTATGACAAACTAACGAAATACATTTCTTTCATTATTCTATTTCTCCAACAAAATTAAGCTCAGCTATTTCATTTGCAAAATTAAAATTTGAAAGATATTAAAAACAAAAGTTAAGCATTAAAATTGATTGCACTAAACAACAGTCATTTCAGGATGGTGTTTTTGATAGTGTTTTAAAAGAAACATTTTCTTTGTATAGGCATTGCTACATATTTCACACTTATACCTCTTATCTCCTGTGTGTGTACGTAAGTGCTCTTGAACATGATGTTTTAATCTAAATGTCTTGGGGCACAGTGGACACCGATATGGTTTACCTCCTTTGTGTATTGAGACATGGTTAAGTAGTTCTTGTGAATCATTTGAGGAATACTGACAAATGGAACACTTGTACATTTTCTCTTCATATGATATAAATTCAGACATCTGATTATTAGCTACATTTTCTGAAGAGCCTAAGTTATAACCATATGCTTCGATTCTACCTAAAAAACAATGGAAAGCTAATATTAGTTACTACTGACAAAAGCAATAATTGACATATGAAGATAAATACCTTTAAAATCTGTAAAACAGGCTGTTCCCAATGTTGAAAGAAAAAAAAAACTTTATAAATTTATTTTATATAAAATAAATGAATAATGTTTTTTCTTTTTTCAAAATTATGTTATTTTTTTACAGTAACTTTAGTAAACCAAAAATTATTAAAATGAAACTTCGTGCAGTATAATATAAATTTAAAACAATGTTAAAAACGGCAGAATATGTAGACTTTAAGCAGACTAGTTTTGGTAGCATTTAGTGTACCGTCCTCAGTGTCCTCAGGCACTGAGGTACGCTAAATGTTACCGAAACTAGTCTGCTTAAAGTCTACACATTCTGGCGTTTTTAACATTATTTTAAATTTATATTTTATGAAACAAAAATTTATTTTACTATTTTAAACTGTTTTTAAAATTATATTTATAGTTGCTTGAAAAAAATATACCGCATTCAAAACAAAGTATAATAAAAAACAAAAACAGCATGAATTCAAACACTGGATTACAATTTTTAAGCAGGCAAATGAATTTTCATAAATATGGGACAAATAACAATAAAATTGAAGGGGGGGGGGGGAAACCTTATTATTTTTGCTTAGACAATGTTAAGATTTTCTTATTGGAAAGCATGTTTTTCACAATACTAAGTAAACAAACCACTTTGTTCCTTCAATAAAAATACTGTTTAAGCAGGGCTCTTCTTTCCTAAAATAAAATAAAAAATGAATAAACTCGAAAGGTACACATTCAGAAATTATTCATTTCAAATACGGAAAAATATTTTTTCTAAAACAGTGTTTTTTAACCCTTTTCATTTCATGGCGTATGGTTAAATTTCCATTACACACTTAAATTATGTTGATAAAAATTACGGTAAAAAGAGTATACTGTTTTAAGTTTATTTATTAATACAGTAAATAAAGCAGGATCTGTTTATAACAGAATACTACCTTAAATTAAAAATTTTATTATCTCAGAAAAAAAAAAATACAATTGCAGTAGACTCTCAACAATTTCTTGTGATTCTGTGTTAGCAGGTTTAATTACACATACAAAATTTAGACAATTTATTATAATTTGTACATAAAAATTAACATTCTTTAAATTTATTTATCTGTTTATTATATATTATTATTGAATTAAGATTCATTTATTGATAATTGTATAAAATATAAAATTTAAAAGTCAATGTAGTTTATGACATTCTTTTGCAGTAAGGACAAAGTAAATATCAGGGCTGAACCTTTTTTAATTTTAGCCTCACACTTGTCTCTAGAGTTTAACAAAATCTTCATGGAGTTATTTATCTATACTTTTTCATGTATAGAAAAAAGTTGTCACAAATTTTTTACATATTTTTACTGCTGATATAATGAATTATACATTTTTGAAGAAGTGACCAATTGTTTCTTGACCCATGAAAACATCACCAGCAACCCATAATTTTTTTTAATCACTGCTATAACATATACAGTACTACCTCCTTTAATAGACATTTTTTAAAGTCACCAGTCCATTCGTATAGAGAACCTATATTTCCCTCTCAATGAAAAAAGTCTATTTAAGGGACAGTTTTCTGATCATAAAAAGGAAATTTGCAAAAAAAAAAAAAAAAAAACTTTTTGTCTCGCATTTTATTTTAAAGCCTTTTCACAAGGTTAAATGAGAGAACAAATTCTTTTAAACATTTTGTGAATTCTTCTCGCACACAATTATTACTGTTAAGAGGAAATTTGGGTAACAATAACATAGCCAATAAACCAGCTGTTAAATGACAACGGGCAAATTTATTAACAGATAGTAGGAACTCAGACTGCTGCCTCAGTGGTCAGATGACATTTGCCTCAGATTTCTTGGTCAGTTACTGTGTTCTCTCTGTTAGATTACTGAAAGTATTTGTGAATCACCCTTAAAATAGATTTAAAATGTAAAAGATTATCATTAAGAGAGGATGTAAAAGTTATTGAAGCTGCAGACATTGAAATATTTAGTCTAAGGCATTTAGGCGAAAATTTTGGAATAATTAAAAATCAAGTGCACAATAAGAAGAGTATAGAAGAAATAGAAAAATTATGGACTGCGAATTCAAATGAGAATTCTAAAACTCTGAGATTCAGAAAACATAATCATGTGAAATTGATCAATCGTTTCAAACTGGTTTAGCTCAGTAAGAGACAAAAATATTTCTATCAGTGGAGTACTATTGCAGGAAAAGACAAAAGTTGCTTAAAATCTAGTTGTAATGTATTTCAAAGCTTCAAACGGCTGGCTTGAAAAGTTTTGAAAAAGGGACAACATATTTTTCAAATCCGTTTGCGGAGAGGAAAAGTCTGTGAATAAAGAACAGGTAACTGAAGGGCTAGAAAAAAATCAGTGGAATTTGTGAAGGCTTTGTGCCAAAAAACATCTTTAGTGCAGATGAGACAGGACTTTTTTATATTTGTGCTTCAAAAATGAAAAAAGCAGTGGTAGTAACGCCTCAAAAGAGAGATTAACCGTCCTGGTGTTTTCTAACATAAAAAATTTTTAGTTGCTTTTAGTTATTGGCAAACCTAAGAAACCAAGGTGTTTCAAAAGCATTGATACAAAATCATTACACGTGAAGTGGGAGTCCAACTGGAAAACCTGGATAAACTGACATTATATTGAATTGTCTCCTTGTATTGAATAAAAAGATCCATCAAGCAAACCAGAAAATTTTACTTTTCATGGACAATGCAGCTTCACACACACACAAGATCTAAAACTGAAAGCTGTGCAAGTTACATTTTCACCATCCAACACTACATCAATATTGCAACCTATTTACAAGGATATAATTAAAAACGTTAAAATCAACATTGAAGAATGGTTTTCTGGCACATACTTGCTCGAAGCTCTTCATGCAAAATTGCTGATTACATTGCAAAATGTGTGAATGTTTTGAATGCAATACAATGTATAAAAACAGCTATTAACAAACACTATTCCTCAGAGCTGTGTTAAAGGGTGCTTTAGAAAGTCAGGTTTCAAGATACCAAATGAAAATGAAGTAGCATGTGATATTCAAGAAAAGGAGAAAATGTATCAAATTGTGAGGGACACTGACATTGATCTTAATATAGAAAAATACATGTCGCTTGATGAACAGCTATGTTCAGATAACACAAGTGAGGATGTTACATAGTTTATTGCCAGTACTTCAGCAGAATTAAAGGATGACTTAGATGAAAATAAATATAAAATTAGAATTTTTTTTTTTTTTTTAACATGCTTTCATTAAAATTAAAGTTCACAAAAATGTAGAAAGTATATATATTTTTTAATGCACTAAAGAGTAGAAAACTCTTGGGAAAAACTTAATATGCGAAGTTTGAATTAAATTGTGATGAACTTTAGTATGGGAGATTGATCGATTTAAATGGGAATTTTGACAAAATAGCCAGCTATCACCAAGTTGGCTTCATATATGGTAACTGTTTTTTTTTTCTGCCAAATTTGCCGATATTTCCATAAGTTAATCCCACTTGTAGTAACCCTCTCATTAGTATTTTTCAACAAATACTCATTGTTGAAGTACTGATGTACTTGTACTGATTTCTCCATAGGAAATCAAACTATAATTGAGTAACCATTAAGTAAATTTGTCCTCCTTAGTGATCTAATTTTTTAAAAAATCAATGTCCGATTCATGTATTACCCTCAGGAATACATACACATTCCAAATTTCAAAGCTCTATGTCAACAGGAAGTGGGAAAAAAGAGTAGCAAGATTTGACTGCCACATACAAACATAATTGTAAGTTAAAAGAAAGCATGCAAAAATGAAAAAGGAACAACTTAATGTTCACATATGGAAAAAAATGCAAGTCAATTGAATAAACTGCCTACTGTATTTTCAAACTCTCATGTTTTAATGTGATACAACACTATTACTGTATTATTTTATTATACACAAAATATCGAAGTAGTATGTTACTCGTATTCGAGAAATTATGAGTATTTAAAGTATTTCTTAAGTAATTATTACAGTGAAAAAATTACTGTGTTCTCATAAATATGCCTCTCAATGAATGCACCCCTCAACAACGGACACTTCTATTTAAGGGATAAAACTTCTGGTTCGAGGAGGTGTTCCTTAGAGGAGGTACTACTGTATACAGAAGAACCTTGGAAATTCGACACCCCAAGGAGACCAGAAATTAGGCCAATTAAATAAGCTTTTTACTTTTTCATAAATCTCTGAATTTTCTTTTAACTTTTGTAAGACACAAATCAAATTTCAATGGCTTTAAATCATCACTGGTCTAGAATTTATCAATTACTAAAAGTTTCAGATTTTCAAAATCATGTAAATTTGCAGCCACTAATGAAATTTCCCACTTTTGTCCTTTACCCTTATCCCTCTAATCTACTTAAAGCGTTGCTTCATCTAAGTTCTTGTACTAGCAAGTCCTCTTCCAAGGCCTGATTTGTATTCGGTGATTGACTCCCGATTTTTTGTTGACAGAGTACTTGCCGGAATCTCAAACTTTTTGGCACATCTTTTTTTGTCAATCCATTATGGACTTCTTCCAAAATCTTCACTTTATCACAGGGAGTTATGCACTTTCTAGGAGCCATTTTTTGCAGATGCAGTAAAAGATCGCACTCGCACAGACGAAGTTTAGTGAAAATTCTTCTATCAAATGACTTCTCACACTAAAGAAGTTCCGAGATGCCACAAACAAACATCCAATCTAAACCGTAAGGGTGGCAAGGTTTAGTAAGGGTAAATGAAAACGTGTAAGTAGTAAGGGTAAATGAAAACGTGTGACCATTTCTTCAATTGCCCCCTGCTCTTAACTTTATCTCAACCCTACTGAGCAAACCAAACAACAAACAAATTTTTCAAGGTGACCATGAAATCATTTCATCTTTTGATATGCTGTGACAATTGCTAATGGCTCAAGGTGCAAGGAAAAGTTTCAGTCTTTTCCAAGAATGCATGCTCATCTTTGTTGAAACGAACAAAGACAAAAGTGACCGTGTAACAATCCAATAGACACTATATCAAGAAGGATGTTCGATTGGCGAGGTGGGGGTGAATGCCTTTGTTAATAAAGTACAGGAGTAAGGTAAAGAACTCAGCTTTGAAAGATAAACAAGGAATCAAGGAAGTAAAGCTTATTCAAAGTAGTTTAGAAGCTTTTTCCAAACAAATTAAGAAAATTTCCTAAAAAAATTCGATTTATGGAGTTTGATATTTTTCTATATGGAGATTAATCTAATGTGATCATGGGAAAAAGTACTGTTCCTACTAAAAATTTGTTATATAGAGAAATTCGATATATGGAGTAGGGTGTCAACGATTTAAATCAGTTGATTTAAATCAGCAATTTAAATCATGATTTTAATCAAGTGATTTAAAAAAAAAATCATTGATTAAAATCAAAAATTTTCTAAATGTTTAAAATGACATAAAGTATTCAAATCTAAGATAAACATAATTGGGAAAGTTTCTACAGGTATTGTGACTTATAAATACACAAAACAAAGCTTTAAATAATTGTTTCTAAGCGTAATTCCTGAGTATTGTGAAAAATTTAAGTACAGTAAGTTTGTAAAAAGCATGGTTCTTATCTAACAAACATAAAAAGCATTTAATTTTAAAATGATATTTAAATCTAATATAACTTACAATGTAATAATTTCCTTTTAATAATCAAGTTATTCATTCTTTTATGTACAATAAACATAGCAATAGAGTGTCAATGATTTTAATCAACTAATTTAAATCAGATGATAAAGTCACATATTTTCTGATTTTTTAAAATAGTGTGAAAAAGCATTATAATCAGTAATGAAAATGATCACTAAATCACATGTAAAAAATGTAATATTTGTTATTGTTAATTATAACAATATTAAAGTGTGTAAACAGAAGTATTATACATTTTAAAAAATCTAACTAAATGTTTAACTTCAAAACATTATAATATTTAGTAGTTATTCAAATATTTTAATATTGTGCAGAAACAATCTGATTTAAATTTCAAAAATACAATTTGTGTAATCTATTTATAAATTATGTGTGAGTTTGCTGCATACATTGCTAGAATTTTTGATCAATTTGATATACATACGCTTTAGAACATGTGTAAAATTACTGGCTGCTTTATCAATTTATCAAACTATTATTTATCACCGTTTTTCAACCACTTTTCCAAAAATGTAGATTGTGTTCTTAATTAAACAGTAAATTGTTTAATAATTACAAAATGTAATCTGTATCATCAATTTAAAATTAAATGCAATTTATCAATAACTTTAAAATATAAGCAGTATTTAATATTGGTTTACATAATTATTACAAAATATTAGTGCACATGATGTTGTATGTTACTAAAGATTTTTTTAATTTGCAGTTTTTTTTAATTTCTATAATTACATAATTAAAATTTTATTAATTAAAGCAAAAATACATTGATTATGTTAGTAATTGGAGGGTTATTCATTTTTGAAATGCTTAATTCTTGGTAGACGTTTAATATTTTAACATAGGGAAAAAAAATCCGATTTAAATAAAAAAAAATCTGATTTAAATCAAAAAAATCAGATTTTTTTTGATTTTTTAAAAAAAAATCATGATTTTTTTTACACCCTAATACGGAGGTTCGTTATGGAGAGACTCGATTGTGTATATGTTTTTTGATAATAACTTATAGCACAAAATTAGCACTCGCCAATCGAGTAACACTTAAAACGAGGCGATTAACTTTATTGTCCTCACTCGCCAAACGCAATGGTTGAAAGATGTATCGATGCCAGGGAGAAAAGGGGTGAAATTCGTTTGGAATTTACGGCGTCCAAATCGGCAATTCTCCAGAATGTAAGAAAAAAAAGCAGTAGGGGTGACTCTGTTCTGGATTTTCCGAAAATGTAAGGCATTCAGTTCCATAAATTAAAAAAAAAATCAGCCATCAGTCCGAAAGTTCAGACAAAAAATATTGCTAATTTCGACATAGTCACCGAAAAAAATCAATTTTGCCAATCGTTCACAGAAAAAAATCATCTACTTCGTCAAAGAATTGTGGGGGAAAAAGCGAATTTTGTCCAAGGATTGCGAATTTCGGCAAAGAATCACGGGAAAATGCAAATTTCGTCATCGGGGAAAAAGCCCACAAAATTCTTCAAAGGATCGCAAAAAAAAAAAAACCACAAACTTCGTCAAAGGATCAGGGAAAAAAAAAACATGCAAATTTTGTCAAAGGATCACGAAAATACATGAATTTTCTCAAAGGATTTCGGAAAAAACTTGAATTTTGTCAAAGGGCCACAGGAAAAACTATAGTTAGAAGGAGATTCCCCTTGCCCCCTCTGCTGTAACATCTCAGAAAATTTGCTGGGAATTTCAAATTTTTTTTTTTATAACTCAGAATCATCCCTGGAAAGTAGATAACTAATTCTTATTGTTTCGAAGGTCATGAACCTCTCACTCCTGGAAGGAAGGGGGGGAGGGGGTGCGAGGAGGAGGTTAATTGTACTTTCGACAGTCCATATCATTATTTGATTTGTTTGAGAAACTAAAAACTAATGAATTCAAAGAAAACAAAATATTCTAACAAACACTGTTGAGATTTTGATAACAATTGCTCCAAGCAATGCTGAAGTGGAGAGTATGTAGAGCAGTGTGAAAAACACTCTAAAGGACAAAAGTTTATCTATAAATAAAAACACGCTGCATAATCGCCTAAGTATTAAACAATCTAAAATTTAATTAATTAAATGAATATGATCCTGCAGCAGTAATAAAACTTTGGTGGGAAGACGCTGTTAGGTCACGAAGACCTAGTGTGAATAATAAACATTAGTGTCGAAAATAGCACTTTTTGTAATACTTTATTTCATTGCAATTAATAGTAAAAATAAAATATTCAAGATTTTATTAAAATAATTCTTAAAATATATTTTTATTTTCTTGTATCTTTTACACATTGCATTAAAGTATGTCTAAATATCTTCAAACATGTGTTTGACTTTTATTTTGACTGACAATTTCTTGGTTATATTTTTCTGTTAGATGTAATGCCAGTTATTTTTTTCAGTTTAGTGTAATCCTGTCAAATGGTAAGTAAAATATATTAGTAAATTACAATGTTGATAGTTAGAAAAAACAGAATTTTGTGTGAAGTGTTTGTAACTTTGTTACTGGTCAGTGGTTAAAAAAAAACAGGCCAGTTTAAAAAATCAGTGTACTGGCCAGTGGCCATTGGGTAAAAATGTTAATTTTGACCTATATAATAACTGAATAGAGTTATTCCAAGTTTGGGAGAAATACAGACTTTTCCTTAAAATTTCAAAGCCAAAGCATTTCCTCTGATTTCCAGATTCTCCCTGTTCAATCCTTAATTAAGTTAATAAAAGCAAAAAGTTATACTGGACTGATAACGGGTATAATATAAAGTTGCATCAACAAAATAATTTTATTTTGAATTTATTCAATAGTTTAAAAATAATAAGCATGAATTATTTTGGCAAAAGGATACATAATTACTACATGCTTACAAAAGAAGTAAATCATATGATAAAAAAAAAATCTAGAAAAGAAATTTTGTCATCAAGTAATTATTGCTAAACATCAGTTAGTGTCTAATGATTATTAAATCATACAATAAAATATTCTTAAAATACTGCTGCTGTAATTCAAAATCAATGAATATGTTTAAAATGATCAATCAAACTATCAGAATTAAAAATAAGTAAAAATATTTTAAACACCAATTTTTTTTTTTTAAATATGAATACACTGTTAATATCAAAGAGAAATACAAAACAACTAACATTATGCAATAAAAAATAAATAAACTTTTATTTCCTTAAATTAAAAAAAAAAAAAAAAAAAAAAAAAATCAAAATTTACAAAACTTTTATATAAACTGTAAAATCATTTAGCTTCTACATTAAATAATACTGCAAAACATTTAAAAGAGATGGGCATATGTACAAGACGAAAATTAACAAGAAACTATAAATGACAAAGAATTTTATATGTGCTTTATACACCCAAAATGTGCTCTAATATCACTGAATAGGTGATTTTTCGTTTTGCACACTCATAACGTTTTTGTATATTAAAGTAATCCATTTAACATTTAAAACATTAACATATGATGCATTCAATTTAAAATATACTGAAAAGACTTCAACCCTTTGGGGATGGCTAACATGGCATATATATGCAATGGAAAGATTTCCACCTTAAAAGGTGCTTTCAGCTTGTACTAGGAGAAAAAGTAGCTACACGATTCCTTGGTTTTAAAAATTCAGCTAACTTAACTTGAAAACATGGAAGTTAATATGCATGGAACCTGATTATAGAAAGTTCCACACATTCAATTTTCATAAAACCTGAATTTGTATGGGAATTATAAATCCAATATATTTTTTCTTTTAAATGTGACATGATTTCATGGCTATATACTCTGTAGTTTGTAGTTTTAAATGTATGAGAATTGTAAAAACAGTTACAAAAATTAAATTAAATTTGCGAGAAATGATGTTTACTAAAACAAATTAGTAGCAAACACGATTATGGAAAAATCCCTTCTTTTTAATCCACTGTCACGTTTCAAAATGTCAGCCACCCTAGAACTTTGAACTGCTATATCTCAACAATTTTTTTACAATAGAAGCAAAACAAAAAATGCTATGAAAACCTTGTATTAAAGCCTAATACTTCAGGGGAAGGAGGGGATGGGGTGGGGGGGGGGGGGGGCGTGAATTTTTTAGACATTTTTTTTTTCATTTTAATTTTTAAAGAGCCACTATTTCGAAACAAGATGACACATCAAGCTGGCCAGCAAACTCAGTCAAGACCTTGGTAAGCTTTGTACACATGCTCAGCTACATCTAAATCAGTTCATAACTATTAGTGGTATTGCATGATAAAAAAGGTATATATGCATATACAGTAGAGCCTTAAAAATCCACATAGCTTGGGACCAGAGCCTGTGCAGATTTTAGAGATTTGCAGATTTTTCATCTTACCTGTATCCCTTTATGGCATGTAATAATTCAATTTAAGAAATTAAACTTGAATCCCTTTTATTTACCTGTGCATTATAATTTTAATACACCAAATTATTTTTATTACTTTTAAACATTTCTTATACTATCCTTTGTTTGAGAACTTTCATTTTATCTTGATGAAGTTTTTTTTTTTTTTTAATTTTGTAAACAGCCATTATTTCTTATTGATTATACACAACTCTGCTGCTCCAAGAGCTTAAAAAAATGTTCACCAAAAAAAAAAAAAACCTTCTTCAAACTTTTTTTTTTCTCACAGTCACTGTCAGACTCAGTTTCACTGTCTTCAGCTGGGTTCATTATTGCAGAAATAATTTCTTCACCTACAACATGATTTACTAAAATTTCATCGTTATTGTTCACCCATTCAACAATTTCTTCTTCTTTGAAAAGCTCTTATGAATCTGTTTTAAACTTTTTTGCATAATTCAACAGTTCAGATACTTTAGCTTGAGGTAAAGTTAACTGAAAACCTGAAGAATCTGTATCTTCATCCTGATTTTCAATAAATAAAGAGCCAGACCCTATTTTATGCCATGCATCAATTAAAGGATCTTTTGTAGTAGAAGTTCATGCTTCATCAATTAAATACAGTCTTCTATGTTAAATATTTTTTTTAACTTTTCTATTGTTTCAAATGACAAATCAGCATTAATATGCTGCTATAAATAAATTGATTTGTACCGGCATTGTACATTATGGATCCATACCCTGATCCATAAAAGCTTTTAATTTTTGAAATATTTTGTGTCATTACTATTTTCTCATAAATTTACATTAAAAAAACTTTATTTTCGTTCAGTGATATTTAGAATAAAGATAATGAAGAATACTTCTTAACTGCTATTTTCAGTGTTTACATTTTGAAATGCATGCGATTTCAGAAGATTGAAGATTTTAGAGACTCTACTGTATATCAACATTTGAATGGAGTGTAGTTTGTGTATCATAATTGGTGAAAATGCAGAAATCCTTCAGAATTGCTTCCTTTAAAGGGCTACAATAGATAGCTTCTTACTTTTTGTAATCTAGCGTTATTTATCCACTGTGCAGATATAGTTTAGTTTATTAATGTTATTGATATTTGCTGTTTTGGAGAGAAAAACAGCATGCTTTTGAAATGTAAACAAATGCTTGATTATAAAACGCTGATCTTTTTTATTGCAATTTTTTTTTTCTCCCCTGCATTTCACCTTTTTAATCTCTAAGGAAATATATTTTGCAGTGATACAACAAAAATATATCTAAAAGAAAGTGAGATTTATCTGATGAAGGGATTGTCTTCTATTTGTTAGTATATACAAAACTACTGTGCATATCTGAGAGCAATTTCCCATAGTTTTGTTTGAAAATTGGAAAGAAAACTGAACATAAAAAATATATGGGGTGTCCTCAAATTATAAAGGGGGAAAATTAATACACTGACACGTTGATAGCTATTTGAATGCAGACTGTAATAAAGTTGATCTATAATTTACAAAAATATTTGTAATATATGAATGATTACTTTCCTAAATGTCAATTTCTGGAATAAAAGTGTATATTTTATAATAATACTTTTCAGATTTGAGTACAGTTAGTCCATTATCAAAGACAGCATTTAACTACCAAATGAATTACAAACTGTTGAGGATAAAAATATTTCTTTTTTAAATCTTAAAATATGAGACTAATTAAGATAAATAAATAAAAATAAGCATAATAATGTAGAAAAGGATAATTCAATAGGACAAAAAAAAAAAAAAAAATTGATTTTTAAAGCTTATCTGTGAGTTATCTTTAAGCTAAATATTCAAACACAGAGGATGTAATGTACTATATATTTTCTTTTTTTTTTTTACATCTATAGCCTGCATCAGCCATCCACAAAGGCTGACTATCGCAACAGCATTTTTATTCTTTTACGAGAACCTAGACAGAAAAATCAAACTAATTACTTTTATAAGCAACTGTAATAAAATGCTTCTTAAATAATATTTATAACTTTTTTTCATTGATGTACATAAAATATCTATTCATCATCATCATTTTCATCAATACTATTATCTTTCTGTCAAATTTAAAATAAAAAATATAATTTTATTTAGTCATAATTTTTTCTTATGTCTGTTCTCCTTTTGAAAATAACCAGTAATAGGGGAAAAAATTTGAAGCATCAAGAAAGATTCTGATAATGTTTTCTAAAAAACACTGAATTCAAAATACATCTCACTAACATGTAATGCTAAACGTATCAATATCATAAATTCATATTTGTTTCCAGAAAAAGAATAACCATATAAAATTATTAATTTTCATCTCTAAAAATCCAAATGTTCAAGTTAACTCAATGTTTGAACTGTTTTTCTCTGTCATGTAATAGCTCAATTAAATGACTGATGGGATAATTTTTTTTAATTTATGTTGAATATTTTCTAGTGCATAAGATAAACAAATATATAAAGTAAATAAGATATATATTTTAAAAACACATAAACTTGCTGAATGGTACATATAAACAAGAACTTTTATATGAACTTGTAAAATTAAATTAATGATAAAGCATAATACAGACGCTTCATAAATATGATGTTGAAATTTTTAAAAGTCTACACAGGAAAGCTTCCTGTCGAGTCTTGATCAATTATATGAATGGAAAACTACAGTAGTACATCAGAAAATTAAAAAATGAAATAAGTTGAGATGAATCGAAAGTTCGCTGGAAGACCACGGAGTGGCTAGACTTTTAAGCATTTCAACATCATATTTATCTTGAAGACAACTGCAGAAGCAGTAACCAAAAACGATGATGTTATGCTTTATCATTAATTTAATTTGTAAAAGTTTATAAAGTTCTTGTTTATGCGTAGTACTGAGCAAGTTTATGTGTGCTTAATGTATACATCTTATTTATTATAGTTAATAATGCAATTGTCATACATATGTTAACAAATATGTAAAGTATTCAATTATTATTCTAGATACATAAAGTTTACTTTACATAGCTATTATTTTATAAAACAAACTGATATGAAAAAACTGCCACATGCTTAAAAGGTTAATAGACCTATACATAAAATATTGAGGATTCCTAGTATCATTCAAAGTAGCAAGGATAAAATATATTTTAATAGAAAAATGTGTACGCCAAGAAAAAAAAAATTAAGTATAATAAACCAAAACAATTAATACATAGATATCAATCATCAACTTTAATAAACGAAGCTTTTATATGTGTAGTTCATAAAAAAATAAAGATAAAGAAACAAATAGAAAATTCAAGGCAGAGACTTTTTTTTATAAAATTTGCTCAGAAAATCATTTTTATCTCTATATGTACCATATTTACTCAAATCTAAGACATGCTTTTTTCTCCAAAATTGACTATTTATTAGGTGCATCTTGTAATCAAACAGGTTTCATACTCATTTTCAAAGAAAAAATCCCCTGAGAATCCCCTGGTGTATTTTTTGGGGTGTACGATTTCTCCATGTCAACAATTAACAACATTTTTTTAAACCAGTATCATGACACTCCCACAAATTTAAAAAAAAAAAAAAAAAAAAAGTTAATCTCAAAAATAAAGTTTATACATCACATACATAAACAATATGAACAGAACTTTAAAGGAAAAATATTAATTTGTGCAAAACAGAGATGAAGTCAATATGCCTTGTGGGGCTGTCCTTAAAAACTTGGCAGCTTTCTGCAAGAATTTAATTTAATTTCCACTTCATGATTTTATTACCTCTTTGAAAAGCATTATGAATAATATGAAGGCTACAAGGGCCAATAACAATTAAAAAATGTCCATTATTTTTCTCAAGTTCATCTTGAACTGATGTCAAACCTCACGATGTTAGAAGGTGTGTCTAGGGACTGAATGGATGTCGACATGTGCGATATCATAAAGCACGCAAACAGCAGTAATTGCCCTCAAGTTCCCAGAGTAGTCAGTCATTTTGCCAAGTTTGGGGAATTTTTTGCTTTATCCCCTCAGATTCCCCTGATTTTTACAACTCAAAATTTATCCCCTGACTTTTCCCTGAATCCCATAATCTCCTGATGAGTATGAACCCTGTCAAATACAACTGCTAATACTGTAAAAACAGATGTGTGTTATATGCTAGAAAAGTTTATCTTTCAATACTACCATTCTCTTATGGACATGTATGATGGACAAACATGAAAATGGGTTCACTTTCAAACAGTCCAACAATGAAGCAACAACCAATGCAGTAGTGAAGATTCATGCAGTGACTTGATGATGTTACGTAGATATGTCTGTGAGGAATAAATACTTTTTGGAACAACATGGAGAATGAATCAGGCATGAAAGTGGGAAAATTTTTTCCATTATCTATACAATAGGGCCGAACTCGTATAATTTAGACACATTTTGACAGTTATTCACACAATAAAATGAAATATAAATGTACATATGATTGTTATTTTCTTTTTGTAACTTAGAAAGTATTAGAAAAAAAAAACTAACAGTAAATGTATAGATTCATTAAATCAAAAAAGAAAATTGAAGACAGTTTGCTACAGGTATAAACAGCACCGTGCAAAGAGAAAACTGCGCCCAGGGCAAAGCTTGAATTTGGTGCGGCTCACCACATACACACTTTTTCTTTGTGAGATGTGTCCCAAATCTGGAAAATGCAGAAATGGAAATAAATTCTATTGAATACATATTTCGCGTTTATTTCGGAACTTTATGTTTAATTTTCAATCGAATAAACTTTAAACAAACAAATAAATAAGAGGAAATTGCACTTGTATTTTGGCAAAGGGAATCTAGAAAATGGGTGAGAAAATATCTAATAATACAGTATAACAGTTTGCAACCCTTTTGTATTCCCAAATGGAAACCCCATGCTATTTTGAGGGTATATGTTTTTGTCGCAAGCACAGAAAGAAAATTAAGGCTGTTCTCAACTGCTCTGCTGAACAAGCTCAAAACATTTTGACACATTTACAAATTCATTTTTTAAAGAAAAGATATAAAATTAGATAACCTGACCATGGAAGCGATTTTGAATCGAACTGTGTTTTCCATTTTTGGATCCATAAATTACCTATTGAGTTATAAGCGATTTTGATCACGTGACAAATATGTTTTCCCTCCTTTCTTGAGTGAGTTTTCTCCTTTCGTGCTGAAATTTGTTTCAAAACGCCCACTTCAACACAATTTTCTGAAAGATCTATTGCGTTTGAAAAAAAAAAAAAAAAAAAAAAAACTGGAAAAAACAGCTTGATTACATAGTTTCTGAACAGCAACACCTGCTAGTTTCATGCATTTCCGAACAAAAATAAATTAAAACTTATGTCAGAAAGTTGCCCTTTTGGATTTGAGAACAGCCTTAAAGATACAGACTCAAAAAAGAGAAGGTTAGCGAAAGAGACTAAGACAAAGCGAAGTTTTGAAAAGAAAGAAGTCCTTATTAATAAATTTTTATTTGGGTATAGGATAAGGGATAATGCAATAACTTAGAAACTAAAAATTAACGTACTTTCATTGGGGAAAAAATTCTCAATCTGTAAATATATATTTAAAAAAAAAAAACGAAAAAAGAAGAAAAAATGAGGTTTGTAATATAATTTTGGCGCCCCCTCAATTTCCGTGCCCGGGCGACTGCCCCCTGCTTCCCACGGCCCTGGGTATAAATCCAAATATATCTGATGAATTCATGCAAAGTACAAAGATTAAATTTTCAAAATAAATATTATTTTGAATGGTTTGACTGGTTAAGATTTTAGTCTTTTCTTTTTTTTTAAATCTCCATGCTAAATATGTGCACATCAAATTGATCTTTGCTCCAGAAATAAGTTTCAAAAAATGCATAACTGAAATTACCTAAAAGTGTTGTATAAATAGAACAAAATATTCTATTCCAAAAAGAACCTTATGGAAATTTCCTTTCACTTTTAAGACACTTTAAACAATTTCATTTGCATGATTTTCAGAAGCATTTAATAAAAGCTGATGCTGTTCTGCACAGCAAATCAGAAACAAGCTCAAGGATTTGAGTAGACAAAATGTCTGATTATTAAATCTTCCAGACCCCCCTCCCTCTCCCCCTTCATATGCTTTCAATATTTTCTTTGCATTTCTGCATCAATCCAGAGAATGTCCAAAATTGCTTTTAAAAAAGTGGAATTCCTTCTTTACAGGAACCCTTTCATGCCTGGTGAATAAATATAATTAGAATTAATCATACTTCACAAGCTTCCTAATATTTTCTTTCTTTCAAATTTCCTTGTATTTTGTACACAAATTTTAAAGAAAAATTCTTATTTTTACAGCTAAAAATAAAGGGGCATCTTAGATTCGAGTAAATATGATATACAGTATGGAACCAGTTATCCAGAATGATATTTCCAATTCATTGATTTCAGAATCTTTTCACAAAAAAAGTGCCTTACAGTTTCAATTTGACATAAGCATTGCTTGAAACAATGCAATATGCATAGTATAACTTGCTGCCGACATCTAGTATTTGAAATAAAGGCATTTAGTTAGATATTTGACATTTTGATGTTTATGCAAAGGAAACAAGGGTTTTTGTTCCCAAGATATGCCCATAAATTGTCTTCTTTCAAACTCCAATCAACTTTTGATCATGTTTAGATCTGAATCTTAATCTGTGTAATCTAGAAATCAGAATCAATGCCACAGCCACATATTCTACCAATTTGATCAAATGGATGTTGAATTAATGCCCAACCACTTATCCAGAACATACATGAACCCAAGCATTCTGGATAAGTGATTCTGTACTGTACATAAAATTTTCAGATGTTTTTTCTCAAAACAAAAGTGATATAATACAATGACTACAAACAAACAGTATGGATTTAAAACTTAGAAATTCAAGCAAAAACTTGAAATAGAAAAGCATAAAAAGTTTTCATAATAAAACAGTAAGATAAAATTGTAAAAATGGTGTTTCAACCATATCATAAAAATAGTTTTCCCAATATATCAGTCAAGTTTCAAGAGAATACAAAATAAATTAGTGACACATAGTTTATTAATTAAAGTGCGATAACAACTCTAAGAACATATCAATATTTTTATTACAAAATACTTTAAGAAACACAAGAAAGAAAATATTTTACATGTTCAAAAGCAAAAGATATCATTGACAGTTAAAATTAAAAACCTAGGCAAATGATAAATCGAATTTTTCTTAATAATTTATGAAATAAAACAAGTACAGTAGAACCTCTTTTATCCGAAACTCTTTTAACCGAAACTCTCGATTAACCAAAATCCATTTTTAAAGCTTTTTTACTATCACAGTCTTTGTGTGCAAAATCCATTTTGAA
This sequence comes from Maratus speciosus, assembly GCA_963932465.1. Taxonomy (NCBI): domain Eukaryota; kingdom Metazoa; phylum Arthropoda; class Arachnida; order Araneae; family Salticidae; genus Maratus; species Maratus speciosus. The sequence continues at coordinate 546,013,687 of OZ010794.1, forward strand.
AGATTTTTAAACTATCATATTCCTTGTGTGCAAACAGTCCTTTCTGAACTTCGAATACATATAAATATTTCCAATACTCTTTCTTAGAGTTCCTTTGAATTTAACTTGAGATCCCGTAAACTGCAGAGTGGAACCAAGAAAACGAACAAATTAGCAATTCTGAAGCTTTTCAATGTTTTGCAAAAGGTTTGGTATGCCTGCAGCAGCAGAAAGACTGTGATACTAGTGAACTAAAAATATTTAAAAACTCTGTGATAGAGCTTCAAAGCAAAGTCAATCAAAACTGCGACAAACAAAACATTTTTTCACCCCCTTGTGATATGTGTAAAAGGTACTTAATTTCAAAATTAAAATTCAGGTCATTTATTCTTGTTTCGATTTTGCTATTGCTTTATTTTTATGAAGCACTTGTTACCATAATAAGAAATATTATATTTATTTCTCCTTAATCTTAAAATTGAAGCACTCTTGATTATCTGAAAATTTCAATTTTCCGAAAGAGGGCCGGTTCCAATTACTTTGGTTAATCGAGGTTCTACTGTATTTAAATATAATTATTTAAGCAATTAATGTAAATTCAATGCAAGAATTTACCCGAAAAAAAATCTTTGACAAATTAATTTATCTAAGTAATCAACTGAAAAGAGTGTTTCACTGCATACATTTTCTGATGTGTTTCATAATTTACTTTGACCAATAAAAGACGCCTTATCAGACGAAAAATATTTACAGAATTAAGAAAAAATAAAATTATTTGTAGTAACAGAATTAATAATGCATTTTTTTTTTCTCTTTAAAAATACAATCTGCTTTGTGATAATCATAATTCACTTTAATACATTTAACTAAAAGTTCAAATAGATTGGATTTAGAGAACAATGCAAAAGGTTTAAAATATATCATCAAAGAAATTTAAACAATAAAAATGTTTATGCAAGTTATTTGGGTTTTAGTACAACATTTATATTTTGGATTTTTATTGAAGAAGACTCTAGCAAAACAGATTTTACTCTTTAAGAATTGTGAAATCCCATGTTAATCTATGGAGAAATTTAAACAAAGGAATATTCATTACGTCCAGGGTTCGGGTTTTAGACAGGATATGTGAATTTTACCATGCAAAACTGTATGACATAAAACACCTGTGTATAAAACATGAAAGATTTTATATGTATAGTATTATTAGTTCAATACAATACCAACTTTGATTTTCATCTTAAAATTTCTGCTTCAGCCAATTAAACGGACTAAAAATGAGTTAATCTATATCATGATATTTGTTAAAATTAATAGTTTTTCCTTATTCTGTTGTTATCAGCTGTTTGCGAATAGCCGGCTTAGCAGGAAGCGAGTTCCCACTGCTGCACGGGCCACCGATGGACAATAGAACTATGAAAAATCAAGAAAAGTATATAAAAATCACTCTCACAGAGCCTCTTTACCATGCAATATTCCCAAATTCAAGGAGGGCTTGTTGGCGAAAGCCAAAAACATGCACAAAAAATTTAGTTCAATAATGAAAATGGCACAGACATCGCAATTATAGTACCCCCTTCTGGCAGAATTTTTTCAAGTTCAGAGAAGACCTACTGACCATAGCCTTACACATACACAAAAAATTTGATTAGATTCTATGCATAATTTTATACAGTTTTCGATGGTACAATAAGGAAAATGGCACAGGCATCACTATTACAGCGCCCCCTTCCGGCAGATTTTTTTTCAAATTCAGGGAGGACTTGCTTGCCATAGGCAGAAACATACACAAAAAATCTGGTTCAATTCTATGCATAACTTCATACACTTTTCAATGGTACAATAATGAAAATGGTACAGACATCGCAATTATAGCACCCCCTTCTGGCAGAATTTTTCCAAATTCAGGGAGGACCTTCGTGCCATGACCAAAGATATACAGAAAAAATCTGGTTCAATTCTATGCATAACTTCATACGCTTTTCGATGGTACAATATTCAAAATGGCACAAAGATCGCAATTACGGAACCCCCTACCGGCAAATTTTTTCCAAATTAAGAAAGGATCTGCTTGCCATAGCCAAGAACTTAAAAATTTTTTTGATTCAATTCTAGGCATAATTTCATACACTTTTCGATGGTACAATAATCAAAATCGCTATTACAGTGTCCCATTCCCACCAATTTTTTGCAAATTAAGGGAGAACCTGCTTGCCATAGCCAAAAACTCAAAAAAATAATTTGGTTCAATTCTATGCATAGCTTCATACACTTCTCGATGGTATAATATTCAAAATCGCACAAAAATCGCTATTACAGCACCCCCTGCCGGTGAATTTTTCCAAATTAAGGAAGGACCTGCTTGCCATAGCCAAAAACTTAAAAGTCAAAATTTTTATTTATTACAATACTTTCGTTTTCTTCTATCGGAGATAGAAGAAATAAATTCTACTATGATGAAAAATAAATTTCATACACAAAGAAAAACTTACAAAGTGTTAAAAGTGATGACAGGGTTTTAAATCATGGTCACCAGATCGAAAATAGGTCTAATGACTGGTAATTTCAAAACCTGAATTTTGCGTTTAAAATTTCTCACAGATAAATATAGTATTTCGCAATTGACAGAAGATCACTGAAGTGTCCTTTCAAAATTACAAAATTATTGTTGATGATAGTTTAGTATATGATTTGTAAGATAAGATTTTCTGGTATAACCCTGGCCACATGTTTCACACTGAAAAGGTTTTTTACCAGTGTGTCTATTCATGTGAAACTTTAGATGGTGTTTCAATTTAAAAGCACGTCTGCATAAAATACATTCATACGACCTTTGAGTCTCATGAACAGCCATATGTTTGTGCAAATCAGAAAGATGTTTACAACTATGTGAGCAATGAGGACATTTTAAAGTTTCATCATTTATGGTTCTGTTTATCAGTCTATCCTCTGCAAGATTAAAGATGATACTTTGAGTGCCAATGTCTCCTACAAATAGAAAAGTAGTGCAAGTGATTTCTTCAATAAGCTAAGCTCATATGTTACTTAATTATAAGCAAAAGGTAAAACATACATAAAAAAAAAAAACTTAAATATAAAAATTTTAATAACACAGTTAAAGAATATAATATGCAAGTTAAAGCAGAAATATATGCACTGCAATAATATAATATATTATTAAATATTTCATGAAATTTCCAAAACATTTACATAAAAAATTTTATTCAAACCAGCTAGTAAAAGAAAAATACATAATTTCCTGGAATCTACGAAGCAGAATTTCCTAGCAAATTTTGGAGTCCCATGGGTTGGAAGTGAAGGTAAAACTGAAAAAAAAAAGCTGTTAGTTTGGTTTTTTTATTTATTTTAAATTATGCAAACATTAATAAATAATCAAACAAACATAAAACTGCATTGCTTTTAGTTTTATTATCACAATTCATTTTACAATACTTTATTTTCTTGTTTTCTAAGCCACCTGTAAAATATCCCTTTTAAATGAAACACTATATTTACTAAATTACTATTAAAATTTAATCATTTCAAAAAGAAACAACACCGCTTGAAAAATTACATTTGATAAGGCTTTTTTTATAACAAAATATAAATATTATTCTACCATTTGTTCATTGTAACGTACTTGCAACAATTTTCATTTAAAAAGGACTTTTAATACAAATAGAATAGCTATTTCACCCAGCTCTTTAAACATCATACTATTTTTAAATTTAATTGTTGTTTTAGCTTTATTACAACTTATTTATTACAATTTAGGGTACTTTTCGGTTAGCCAGGCGCCAGTGTTATATATATATGTAACATACATATACATTTATATATACTGTATATGTACACACGCACACATATATATACGTATACATGAAAAGATAAAAACCATTTTAAAATTCCAAATTTCTAAAATTTTAAATTAAAATCCGAAGTTTCTTTCTCATAACTTTAAATCTCATTCTAAAACCAGTTTTACCCGTTGAAACTTTGTTTCCCAGCAATACATCTTATTACTTTCAGATATCATTTTCAGGCGATTTTTAAGAGTAAAAATGTTGACGTTCGGAATAGTCTCATTCAGTTGTGGTTAACTAATTCATAGGGCGAGCCAAGCCCAACTCTGGCATCTGATCCCGGACAATCAATCAAAAGCTAATCAACCAATTAAAGAAATGCTCCTCCCAAATTTACAACTATGCCCTCTGCTGGAAAATATGTTAAACTCCCAAGATATTAGCTAAAACCCATGCCAAAAATGAGAGAACTTGCAAATTTGAGACGCCTGCAAAAACTATGGCGATGTAGCTTCTGAAAATCATCAACGTAACGGGCTTGAAAACCTCCGACCAGCACGAAATAAATGAGTTCGATCCACCAAAAGGTTCCCGAGTTCAATTATTCCACAAGTAATGTCACCTCAAGAAGTCCTTACATCGTAAACCCGGCAATACGATCGCCAGCCGGGAAAGGAACAGGCTCTCTACAGGTTCCAGAACGTGCGATATATTACATACATATAGCTTCTATATATGTATAAATATACATATACAATCGGGCCTCGATATCTCGAAAAAATAAATTTTTCCTGCATTTACATCAAAATTCTTGTATATTTTCAATAGTTATCTCGAAATATATTTCCCAAAACCCTTGATACTTCGAAAATTTTTCAATAGAGATTAGTTTGAAATTTTACTTTCGGCTATTGTCAGTTGTAGAACCAGTTTGATCCGGATGCTGGTTTCACATTCTTTTATTCCTTTGTTGATACAAAGAACTTAAAGATTAAAAATGGAAGGCTTTTGAAGGCGAAAAAAGTCACAAAATTGTTTTTTGGAAACTTTGCGGTGAAAATGCATCAGGTGATGCAGTGGCTGTGAAGAGTGGTTTACAGAACTTCCTTCTCTTTTAAAGGACTTCTTTGTCCATTGGAAAGATGATGTGTTTAACAGAGATGAAACTGGATTATTCTACCAGTGTTTTCCGAACAAAAAGGGCTGCATTTAAAGGTGAAGAAACTTTGTGTAACTGTGTTTTTGGCAGCAAGGGTCATTCCATATCAAATCAACACAGCTAAAAACCTGACCTCCTCAGAAAATTATGATATTAAGCTCATCTGTTAGGTTCATAGAGAAAAGAATAAATACCCAATGATAAACCTCTATCTCATTTGGTTTCTGAGATAATTAGCTTTAAAGATGGACGGAAAATGCAAATTTTTGCATTTCATGCAATACAAATTAAGTCATAATTTGTTCCCTAATTGTCATAAGGACTTACTTTTTGTGTCTTTGGAAAGTGTTTGAATTGGGCTTTCATATGATATATAAAATGAACATACGTTTTGAATTTTTAATTTCAAGGTCAAACATTTTGACCTTTGACCTTTCATATCTCAAAATCGGACATTTTAATTTTTTTGAAAAAAATTGACATTTCTCTTACACTTGTTTACTATAACATCTGAGTATACCATTTTGAGACAGCCATGGGATCTTGAGTTATAAATTAAATTCAAACTGCTGTTTTGATTTCCATACAAAAGTCGCAAGTTTAGGTGACTTACATGCATACTACATATATAAATATATATATTACTGACAATCTCTTTTATTTTAAATTCTACAAACATGTTTATTTTCTTGGGGATTGGAGGTTAAGATGAATCTCAGCGTGTCACATTTGCTGTATTTCAAGTAAAAAATATAGTTTATCTATAAAGTAAAAAACAGTATTTATGTTATAAGTCCAACTTTAAACGTCTTAATACATTTTCTCTCTTGTATTAAAAACATAGTATAATTCAGTCTCCTGCTTCCCCCCCCCCTCCCCAAAGGGGATAAAGTTTTTAACCTGCAAAATGGAAAGGCTATGGAGTTCCGCAATACATCAAAACATTTCTACAATTCTCTGCATACCTGTATACGGGCATTCAAACATTGAAGTAGACTTGCAAGAAATGCATATTTATAATTTTATGTATTCAATTTTATAATTCTGCATGAAATCAATGCACAATAATAACATTTCAACCTGCTTTCTGCATATTTCCATAACATTTGAAATACTTAATAGTATAGTATAATTAAAAAATAATAGAAATGTACCCACTACAAGTCATTTGGTAATCATGTGATAGTGGAAGTAATATATTATTATATGATATGATTATTTGATCTTTAAATTATCATACAGATTATAATTAAAGACTTAATAATATAACTGAAAAACTAAAATTATAATTTTGTGTGCACAAATTACATTTCATAATTTATCATTGAAAAGCAACTGAGCAAGTTATCATCAGAAACTTTAGTTAAGACTGAGTCAGAAGCTCAGCAGAAAGAAGTCAACTAGAGTTCTGTTTTATTCTTGGTCCAGCTTGCACTCAGTAATGTTCAGATGATTCAGCTACTTGAAACTTAGCTAGCCAGAACAGAAACAGATAAGATAGTGTATGTTAAAAGAAGTTATTTATTTGATAGTTTATGTAGTATATCAGGGTTCGTACGGGTATCGTTATTTTCAAGGCCGAACATCAGAATTTCTTTATAGAAAAATAAATTTAGTTTTCAAGGAAGAAATTTTGATTTAAGCAAAGATTTTCCATAAGAAAATACTGGTACCGAAGAATTTTTAAGTCTGGAAATTCAAGGACCCTTACGAACCCTGTATATAAGCCCTATTAAATGAAATTCAGCTGAATCTTCTATTGTCTTTGGAAGGAAATTTGCTATAAAATTTATAAAAAGGATTCTATTAAAGATTGTTTTAAAAATTAATAAAAAGGTCTCTTTATGTTATTAAATGAATGTTTAACTCTTGGTAATTACAAATTATGTGACAGATCTGAAATAAATCTGAAAAAATCTTATTTTGAAAATAAAAATCTTATTTTGAAAATAAAAATCTTATTTTGAAAATAAAAATCTTATAATTCATTTTAAAATTTTAATTTGAAATTTAAGAAAATTTTTAAAAATGAGACTAAAACCAGTTTTTAAACTCAACTGGGTTACTTGTTACAATAAGTTAAAAAAAAAAAAAAAAAAATCTCAATAAATTTTTAACCAAAATTAAAATTTTCAACTGATTGTAATAAAAGTCTCCTTAGAGTGAAAACTCAGAATATTTTGAAAAAAAAAAAAATGCTAATGAAACTACTCATGCACATTATGAAGGACCAATCAAATTTAGCAGCAGAATCCCAGTAGAAAGCCTGTAAAACAGAGAAATACTTTCAAATATTTGGTGCAAAAAGACGAACAGGTCACGTGATTTGATAAGCAACATTTTCCCTCGCCAAATGCAAGCAATTTTAATGCATTTTGAAATTGTTAGTTAAACGAGTGTTTAAATGTGCAGTACTTTTAATGAATTTAAACGTTGAATCTACAATTTTTTCTATTAGCTTATATAATATATACTAGTTGCGTGTTGCAGAAATTATTTAATTTTACACTGTTTCACTGGCTGGATAAGTTTTAAGTGTATTTTAAAAGTAACTGTTCAATTAAGAAATCCCTTCTCGTTCAATTTGATATTGAATAAATAACTGTTTCGATGGCAACAATCCTATTCTCTTGGTTGTCTGTGACACGAACAATATTAACCCTTTTAGTGCAGGAGTCGACATAAGGGTCAGAGTGCGTGAATGCTAAAATGAAGCGGATATAAGTCTACCACAGGTAAAACAATTGAGTAAATCTTGTTATTTTGTGGTTTTCACTTACTGTGAGTAAAACAGAAACGTTTCCTGTTGTTTTTGAATAAATCGCTTTTTTGGTCAAAATATTCTGCACAGAGGCACCCCCCACCCACCCAACCCCCTACCAAAAAAAAATAAATAAATATTCGCACTGAAAGGCTTAACATTAAATATGTGATAAATTGCCAAATAAGCAAAATTTTCATTTTTTTAAGGATGTTATTTCGAGGTTCCGTCAAAAAAAAATTCTAAACATATATATCCTCATGAGAATATTCTGTAATTTTTTTCAGATTTTTCTGAGTCTGCACTAATGGAGACCTTCCTTGTAAGTTTGTATCCTGTAACCCCAGACATCTAATTTTTAAATTTTTAATCAAACCATGATACTATTAAGTATACCTCAAATTTCATTGAAACAAAGAAGTTAGGTTATCTGTGTTGATTTAATGTGGAATGACTCAGCAATTTGTTTGCTAAGATACATAGATTTACTTATTCCATAGTTTAAACCTTCCTCAGCCCCCCCCCCCCCCCACACACACACACACACACACAATAAAAGAAAAGAAAAAATTTATTTTGTGAACTTTACAATAAAAAAAGATTTTTATCATTAGTACTTACTTGTACATATAAGTTATTCTTTACAATTTATATGTTAGTCACCTAAATTTGCGACTTTTGGATGGAAAATTAAAACAGCACTTAACATTTTAATTTATAACTCAGGATCCCATGGCTGTCCCAAAATGATATGCTCAGATATTATAGTAAACAAGTGTAAGAGAAATGACAATTTTTTTCAAAAAATGTCAGATTTTGAGATATGAAAGGTCAAAATGCTTGACTTTGAAATTAAAAATTCAAAAAGTATGTTCATGTGATATATCATATGAAAGCCCAATTCAAACACTTTCCAAAGACACAAAAAGTAAGTCCTTGTGACAATTAGGGAACAAATTATGACTAAATTTGTATTGCATGAAATGCAAAAATTCACGTTTTTTGTCCATCTTTAAAGCTAATTATCTCAGAAACCAAATGAGATAGGGGTTTATCGCTGGGTATTTATTCATTTCTGTATGAACCTAACAGTTGAGCTTAATATAATAAAACTCTGAGGAGATCAGGTAGAAAATGTCACTTTTTTGTGTTAATTTGACATGGAATGATCTGCAAATCAAAGTGGTGAATCCTCCTCTTATGATAGGACGATCTAAAATGCCGAGGTGATTTGCTAAAATTAAGTCATTTCTAATGTTGTACAGGTCAAATATAAAGGCTTGGATAACAAACGCAATTTTTGCTGATTGACTGTTAGGAAAAACAGCGGTTAAAAGTAAAATACGCATTCCCCTCTTCATAGACAATTGTGAAGCCCACTCTAATATTCCGCTTGATACATTAGACAGGAAGGACCATTTAGAGTTTTGCTGGGTATTGTATTTTTTAAATACGGTAAAAATATAATGCAGTTTGTTATTTCGAAGACTCGTGAAAGGATGACTAAAAACAAAACAGACCGGCACACATTTTGCTTTTGTGAAACTTTGATCTGCGGTTTATATAGGCTTTTAACGGAAAAAAAATATTTTCCCCCTTCTTTAAAAAAAACGGGTCAACCCGAACCCAAAACAATAAAAGCCAACCCGACCTGCACAAAAAAAACTTAAAGTCAACCCGACCCGACCTGCAACGAGAAAATATAGCGCCAACTCGACCCGAACCACAGATCGGGTTCGGGTAAAAGCAGGTAACCTGACCCAATGCAGGACTCTAACTGAATGCATTTCTTAATGACCAATTGAATATTATTTAATCAAAAGACGTATGTGCGTAACACAATTTGAAATTATTAAAACTTTGAAAAGTATAATTTGTTAATTATTAGTAGATTATGATGTAGTTTTTGATGAATGTTATTTTTTTAACGCAAAAAGCAGTTTCTGAGATTAGATTTTTTAACTTTGTCAAAACCTTGATATCTCGAAACCTCTATATATCTCATTTTTTTCTCTTCCCTACAGATTTGAGATATCGAGGTTGTACTGTATATGTATAATATACATATATATGTATAATATACATATATATGTATATAAGATATACATACATATGTATATATAACACTGGCGCCTGGCTAACCGAAAAGTACCAAATTTAATTTTACAACAAATTATTCAATACAATATTACCACAATAAAAAGTTATTAAATTCTGAAAAATGGCATGCAAGATAAAATGTGGTGTACCATCCAAGAAAGCGAGACCTAGAGCAAGAACTTTTGCAAGGCCCTTTTTTACGACACTAGTTTGAAAAAATGTGCATGATATGCATATGAATACAGCAGAGCTAGAGCACCACAAATACACCGACCTGAAATCTGCCAGAGTCTGAAATCCGCACAGGTTTGCAGATATTAACATCTTTCCCCCGTGGCGTTAAAAAAATGAAGTTGGGAGAAAATGATGATGTCATTCCAAAGCGAATGATTGATTCAGGATGTTTTCACCTCTGTTTACAAAGACTGCAATGCAGCAAAAATTGGCACTGAAGTGAAGAGAAGAACACAGAGTATGCACGTGTGTTGATTGGTTTGAGAAATATATTTGCAAATTTCAGTGACATTAACTCGGCTACCTGTTTATCTGTACCCAATTACGTGCGAGACATTTTTATACATCATTTAAGTTGTTTTTCAATATTTTTTTCTAGCGAAGTATCATTTTAATCCAGCCAAAAGCAATTCTAATGATGATGATGACTTGGATAATTATAAAAAAATTCAGTTTGATGAGAGTTTAAATTTGGGAGAGAAATACCTTGAATTCTTAAAGCAACAAAATTGTCTAACTGAGCTGGAACTAATTACTATCTATAACCTACAAAAGTAACTTAAACTAGAACAAACTAAAGTTTTGAAACAGCCACAATTAAACAAATGTTTTCAAAGTTTAAAAAAAACGTTTTGTTTATATTGTTTTCAGAAATTCTCTTTTTTGTTGTTGTTTATTAAAATTTTTATTTATAATTAAAGAATTAAATAATCTAATGCAAAAGTGTGTTCTATTAACGTTATTTTATATTTGTCCTTTTTTTAAAAAAAAAAACCTTTATTATTTACTGTTCTTTTTATGATCTAAAATCCACAAAATCCTGAAATCCGCAGAATGCCTTCTCCCAAACAGTACAGATTTCCAGCTCTTTATTGTATCATGCATAATAATAACTAAACTTTTAGAACTCCGGGTTGGAGGAATATAGTTATACTCCAACATCATTAATAAGCAAGCATAAAATCCCGAATCTCCTGAGGGAGGGGAGGTGTGATGCCTCAATGAAGATATCCCCTCCTTCCCTTACGACACTCTTGAGTTCATGATATGCAAGCTTCTTGATGATGAAAACCGTAATTCGATAATTGCATTAGGCAATGATTAAACACTTGTTTAAATTTCCATGTAGGTTAGATTAACTTGGGATTTTGCGATCAGAGGTTAAAGGTGAAAAATCCCCTTAATATTAAGATTAACGTGACAAAAAAAGTAAACCAGCGGTAGAATTGACAAAAAAAAAAAAAAAAAAAAATCACTGGTCTACAGACATTGTCACTGGCCTGCTACATAAAATTCTATTAAGAACCTTTAACCCTTTGAGTGACAACCCCCTCCCTTCCTCCTAGAATATAAACCAAACTTCCTTTCAGTTACCCAAAATTTACAGCATAATAAAATGTAGAATTATATTTTGCTAAAAATTAAATAAACAGTAGGGGAGAAGGGGGCTAGTGTGGACAATTTTTATAAATTTTGGAAAATAATGTACTAAATATCATTTTTTACACTTCAAGTATTTTTTTTTTTTTTAAATTGCTATTTTATCTTTGATTTGATTGATATATTAAATTATTTGGCAATACAGTTATTTATTAATAAATTTTTGAAAAAAAGTTTTTTCTGTCCATACTAGCCCCATGTGGTGGGGCTAGTGTGGACAAGCTAGAATACTGATTTAGACAATGTAATACAACTCTTAAAAGTGTTTGTAAAACCATAATAAAATAAATTTGAACCTAAACAACATAGTAAATATATTAATCGTAATAAAATATAATTTAATTAATGTTATACCTAATATTTTTTTGTTATTACTGAGGACTGCAGTTAGGTATGTTATGAATCTATTCGAAAGACAAAATTACAAAGAAGAAAAAACACTAATCAATATAAAATATACAAATAAAACGATATGGATGTATTTACCTATCTTAAAATCTTAAGTTTGTTTACAAGGTTTAAAGTATTTGTCAAAGAAACTAAATGTTTTTCATTAGTGTTTACACAGCCAGGGAACTGCATAATAAGCATTATGGCTTCTTGAATAATGTTTGGCTGTAGGAGTTTTCCAATGATGTTTATTTGTGAAACAATGTTTTCGATATAAATAAAACGGTTTTTATTAGAGCAGATATCTTGAGTCACTGTTTCATAGTACTCGCCAACAGAAACAGACTTTGAATAACTGCTACATATTTATAAAATGTGCTGCGGCAGGACTTCTTGAAAATTGAAGAGACTTGAGCCAATACAAAATTTCCTGGCTTGATGGTTTTACTTCCTTATGAATGAAGAATTTGTTTGTTTCTTTCTCTTTTAGGTAGCTTTCTTTACAAAAAAGCTACCTATTGCAGCCGTTCGGAGGAAAGCGATTTCAAAAAATTTTGGTATATTTTCATCGATCATGACCCCCAGACCCCGAAACCACCCTCCGTTCAAAATTGATATATATATATATATATATATATATTACCATTAATTAAACATAACCTGCCACCGTCAATTATTATGAATTAAAGCTGTAAGTATTAAAAAAAATATATATATTATAAGAATTATTATGGAAGAAAAAAGAAAAAAGTGGACACCGACAAAAATTGAAAAGCTTATACATTGAATTACGTTATCGAGGGCACAGAATTCAATGATATAAGCAAAATGGTTGTTTTCTGTGGGAGAAATAAGCTAAAGCTAAAATTAATTTTCCCCTGTGCCCGAACAACCACTAAAATCAAGTGAATTGATTAAAAATGAAAGCAGAATAGAAACAAATAATATGAAATGGAAGAATCAATAAAACGTATTTAAATATTTATAGGATATAAAATAGAAATAATAAACACCATACCGATTAATATTTCAGTATTTTACATAAATCCATGTGCACATGTCTTCCAGTATATCAAAAAGATTAAGGTGAATAAAACAGTTAAGAAATCACAGTAAATGATACCAAAGGATGCAGTTAATACATTTTGAAATAATATTTGAAATACCTTGTAAAACAAATTTAATCTAATATAAAATATATAGAAATTAATTACATTATTTAAAATGCACTATTAAATTAATAGATAACAGTTTAACAATATCGTCAAAATTTAGCTAAAAATACACCCTGGTGTATAAAATATAACTAAAATGGAGCTAGAAAAATTAAAAATATGAGCAATATGAAAGATACAATTTTAGTGCTGCCATCTATTAATAATTATATTAAACATCTATCGCAAGATAAAAATTTGCAAGCTTTTGAATGTAAATAACTGTTTAAACAGCAAAACCAAACAAATCCTTATATATAGAGAATTATAGAACAACCACTAAAATCAAGTGAATTGATTAAAAATGAAAGCAGAATAGAAACAAATAATATGAAATGGAAGAAACAATAAAACGTATTTAAATATTTATAGGATATAAAATAGAAATAATAAACAACATACCGATTAATATTTCAGTATTTTACAAAAATCCATGTGCACATGTCATCCAGTATATCAAAAAGATTAAGGTGAATAAAACAGTTAAGGAATCACAGTAAATGATACCAAAGGATGCAGTTAATACATTTTGAAATAATATTTGAAATACCTTGTAAAACAAATTTAATCTAATATAAAATATATAGAAATTAATTACATTATTTAAAATGCACTATTAAATTAATAGATAACAGTTTAACAATATCGTCAAAATTTAGCTAAAAATACACCCTGGTGTATAAAATATAACTAAAATGGAGCTAGAAAAATTAAAAATAAGAGCAATATGAAAGATACAATTTTAGTGCTGCCATCTATTAATAATTATATTAAACATCTATCGCAAGATAAAAATTTGCAAGCTTTTGAATGTAAATAACTGTTTAAACAGCAAAACCAAACAAATCCTTATATAGAGAGAATTATAAACCTAATATAAATCACACAAAGTATTTAAAACTATTGTTAATAAAATTTAAAAGCATACAATATGTTCTATTAGCTAAATTATTTAAACTAAACTAAGAGTTTAAATAATGTTAGAACCTTGATAATATATAGCATATATCTATATGCTATAAAACAATATAAATTCAGTAATAATTAATATAAATAATTATTAAAAATTATCCAAAAATTATTTTTTATGAATTATATATAAGATATTTATAAAATGAACAGGAAATATCAAACATGTGGAAGTATATAGAAGGTTAAATAATACTTAAAATCCCATTACTTAAAACGCACAAATATAGAATGTGGATTATTTTCAGACATCCATAAAAATCCATAAAGTATGAATATGGGACATTCAAAAACATTAAACTAAGAGTGGCATACTATTAGTAATTAATATGATATTGTCCTTAGTAAATTAGAATTTAATAACAAATAATTGTAAATTAGATTAATGAATAATTAAGCTAATTATAATATTAATGAAAATCTCCAACTTACATATAAAATATCAAATCAACATCCACATAAAATACATCACAAAAAAATAGTAATAATACAAGAGCCCCGCTTTTTTTTTTTTTTTTTGAATAAATAATTAACCATTGCGTATTATCCAGACAACACCACCCTCCTCCGTACTCTAACATCTACCCACCCAACCAACCTATAATATTTTTTTTTAATTATTTTTCAATTTTTAATTTTTTATAGATATTTTTTTTTATTTTATAATTTTTTTTGTAATTTTGTTTACGCATGTGTTAATTTGTGTTTATAGATCATGTAAGATATATATATATATATATCTGACCTATGTCACACTGTAACTCCCGTAATTATGAACCGATTTCGATGTAATTCGGTGTGTACATAGTACATACCAATGTCTCGACCGAGTTCGTTGGCCAGTTTCATCCGCCGTTTTGTTTCAAAATGGTGGCCATTTAAAATTTTTAAAAAAATTTAAAACTTGAAATGTGGTACCAAAAAAGTAAAAATGGAAAAATATTTTTTTCTTATGTATTTGACCTTTATACAAAGATTCCGGAGCAGTTTTTGTTTCGTCTATATCTTAAAAAATGGCTGGGTTATAGCATTTTGAATTTCTAGCGTGGCTGACATTTTGAAACGTCCTGAATTTTGTCACGCGATAAAAGGCGTATTTATGAATCGATTTGGATGTAATTCGGTGAGTACATAGTACATACCAATCTCTCGACCGAGTTCGTTGGCCAGCTTCATCTGCCATTTTGTTTCAAAATGGCGGCCATTTAAAATTTTTTTAAAAATTTAAAATGGGGTACCAAAAAATTGAAAATGGAAAAATATTTTTTTCTTATGTATTTGACCTTTATACAAAGATTTCAGAGCAGTTTTTGTTTCGTCTATATCTTAAAAAATGGCTGAGTTATAGCATTTTGAATTTCTAGCGTGGCTGACATTTTGAAACGTCCTGAATTTTATCACACGATAAAAGGCGTATTTATGAATCGATTTGGATGTAACTTCGTTTATACATAGTACATACCAATGTCTCGACCGGGTTCGTTGGCCAGCTTCACCCGCCATCTTGTTTAAAAATGGTGGCCATTTAAATTTTTAAGAAAAATTTAAATTTGAAATGTGGTACCAAAAATTGAAAAAATATTTTCTTCTTATGTGTTTGACCTTGATAAAAAGATTCAGGAGCAGTTTTTGTTTCGTCTATATCTTAAGAAATGGCTGAGTTATAGCATTTTGAATTTCTAGCGTGGCTGACATTTTAAAATGACCTGATTTTTGTCACGCGATAACAGGCGTATTTATGAACCTATTTGGATGTAACTTGGTCTGTACATAGTACATACCAATGTCTCGACCGAGTTCGTTGGCCAGCTTCATTCGCCATCTTGTTTCAAAAGGGTTGCCATTTAAAAAAAAAATTAAATTTAAAATTAAAAATGATGTATTAAAAAATTGGAAAATGAAAAAGATTTTTTTTATGTGTTTGGCCTTGATACAAAGATTCCGGAGCAGTTTTTGTTTCTAAAAATTTGTTCTTTTGTTGATATCTTAAAAAATGGTTGATTTATAGCACTTTGAATTTCTAGCATGGCTAACATTTTGAAACGATCTCGTATTTGTCACGCGATAACACACGTATTCGCCTATTTCGATGTAAGAAGGCATGTGGATAGTATACATCAACACCTCGACCAAGTTCGCTGGCCAGATTCATCAGCCATCTTGTTTCAAAATGGCGGCCATTAAATTAAAAAATATATATATATTTAAAGTGAGGTGCAAAAAATTAGAAATTGAAAAAGGTTTCTTTCTTAAGTATTTGATCTTGATATAAGGATTCAGGAGCATTTTTTGTTTGTCTTTACCTTAAAAAATGGCTCAGATGTAGCAGTTTCAATTTCTATTGTGGGTGACATTTTGAAAAATCTGATTTTTTGCATGCGACAGCACTCCTATATATTAACCGATTCCGATGTGAGTGAGCATGTGCACAGCAATTACTAAGGTCTCGACCAAGTTCACTGCTTAGCCTCATCCACCATGTTGTCTTAAAATGACAGGCACTTTAAGAAATTGCCGAATTTGGCAGCCAAATATAAGTTACTTTAAAGAAAAGCAGCTTGGATAAAGTTGACTAATTTCGCGAAATTCTCATTCATTATATTGATAAAAATTAGTATTGAATCTCCTATATTCAGTTTCCACTACATTGAGCTTCGTGTGTTTGCATGATATAAGTTGGCTTTTTTTAAATAAGGATTATGAAAGCTACCTCTTCCTCCCGGCACTGGCCGGAAGGACTTTTTTTTTCTTGTATGTGTTTCATACCTTATTTTCTTGGACACCAACATTTTTTCTGTACTATTTACAAGACTTTGTTTCATCTTTAGTAGCACCTGGGCATTCACGGTCAATAATATTATGGGGGCGAGACTCCATACTTAACTCACAACTCACTTTTAGGACGAACACTGACATTTATTGAGACGAATACATACACAAAAAATACAGATATAAACGCTCTTCTCGTTCTTTAATTACTTAAAGGCATAAACGTCGTTGAATACTTCTATGATTTTCTTACGTCGTGTAAATATTCAATCTTATTTCATCGAAATATGTTCCGTTCTTTAATAAAAAAAACCTTCTGTCGTCGAACTCATTTCGTTCTCTTTACTTCTTCTGCATTTTCACTTCACGCAGCTTCGTAAAAGCTCGTTTCCTTTTTAATCTCGAAGCGGAAAATACGGGAGACACTCAGTCTAATGCAGGCGCTGCTTGCAAAATCTCCACAATGCTAATCAATTTAATGGGCTGATGGCTGGTTTTTGCAAATCCTGAAATAATATTACTTAGTGTTAATATTTTATAGTATGCTTTCGCTGCTAAGGAAGGAATATCAGACTGATACTGTTTCATCAGGATGATTTAACATCCAGTCATTTAATGCAACTTTACACATTCCTTTGAATGCACCATAAATTGCAACATCTAAGGGTTGAAGTTTCTGGGAGCAATGTGATGGAAAAGACAGTAACACAATATAATTTTCCTTCACATATGTGTAATTGCTACAAGAAAAATGTGTGAAATATGATTATCAAAAAGCAAAATAACAGGGTGGTCACTATCAGATTTTGTGTGTTCTTGCATATGATGTAAAACAGCAGGAAATAGTTCTTTCACCATCCATCCACTTTTTGAAGGCAAACCTAGACTTCCAGTTCGAGCACCAAAAAGAAAATAATTCTTATAATTTACTCTAAGAAAAATATACTACCAACCTATGCTATTATAATGGACTAGCATTAGTAATTTAAATAAAAAATGTTTATCAAACTAAATTCTACTGTGCGTGTATTCTACACTTAAATTCAGTTATTACTTCACAAATGAATCTAATTTAGTATAAAATGTGATATATTTATATACATAATTAATGTTTTTACAACTGAAAGCTGAATGGGGCTAGTGTGGACATGTCCACAGTAGCCCCACCACCATGTGTGCACACTAGCCCCATGGTGCCATTTATATTTTTAGGATTAACACTGGTAAATGTAAACCATGCAGAGCAAAAGTGAATATCAAAAAATGTACTGATTAGATTCATTTATAATATAATATCCCCTTTCATTTGAAATAATGAATATAAATAGTCTAACTTAGTAATTAAAAAACAAACCATGAACTTACTTTTTCACCGTAAAAACCTTGTTTTATAAATTGCAAATGAACTATGAAATGTATTTTCATGCAATTACACATGGAAGTGTATATCAGTGTTGTTAGTCTATAAAAATTTACAGAGCAACTTTAACTAAAAAATAACAGAATTATTCAAGGTGTCCACACTAGCCCCCTTCTCCCCTACATGAACAAAAACTATAAAATTATTAATTATGTATGTTAATTCTGATTATTTATTTCAACTGAGTAAGTTTTAATGGAACTTTTTATTTATTTATTTCTTTAAATAAAATAAAATTCTGTGGTTTGTGTTTGGTTGTGGTTTTGTCAGAGACGGGAAAATTTACGTTTACCTGTCAGAGAGTGAAAAAAGTTACTGGTCATGTGGACCACTAAATTTTTAAAATTAGTGATCCGATTGAATTTTTAGTGGTCTCAGACCAGCAGACCACCAAGAATTTCGAACGCTGTAAATACAGCACTAAAAAAAAAAAATTACAGGAGATAGTATGAATGAAAATAGTATTAAAATTAATTTAACACGAGGAAGTTAAAACTTCACATCTTTATAATTATTAAACTTCTTGGCTGTATGGCTTCCAAATTTAAAAATGTGTCATAGAGTTATTAATTTTACAGGGTGATACCAAATATTATTTTTTTCTCCAATTTGTTGTGTTTGTACTCTAACTATCCTCATGATCAAATCTTCAATGAAAAATATGAAGTCTAACATTTCCTTTATATTCTCAAAGTTCCAGAAGAATTTGTTTAGTATTTCTCTAGATATTCGACAAAACATTTAAAATCAAAAATATCCTGTGATTTTTGGCCGTATAGTGTATTTAAACATTTATGCAAACGAAAGTTAAATATTTTAATATTTTTGCTAAATTAAAAAACAAATCTGTCAATGCAATTTTTTTTATCACAATTCTGTGGAAATTGCTAATTGATTAGATAAAAAAAGAAAAGACAAGAAAAGCAGAAATCCCCCCAAAAAGGGAAAAGTGGCATGCCTGTATTAAGAAATCTCCAATTTGTTGCTGTTGTCTTTTTTAAAAATTCGCCAAAAAGTGAAGTTAAAATTGTTGATACAAGCAGAATACCGACCAGCCTATTAAATAATTTAGGTACAGATGTCATATTCGCCCCATATTGGCGCGATATTTTTCGGTTGCCAACTTGGCGAAAACATCAACAGCATAAACAACATGATCCGGGTTACCACATCAAGCAAAATAACGACACTTTGGCACAAGTTAAGTACCTGTTGACTATATGATATTGGCGACAGAAAAAAATCGCGCCAATATGGGGCGAATATGACATCTGTTCCATAATTTATGACAATGTTAAAAAGATCTGGATTCAGAAAAATCTTCTATGAAGAACTGACAAAACAGTCTGAAAAACTATATTTAGTTTTACATCATATAGATATTTGACAGGAACTTTTCTAAAAAATTTTCTCAACCAGCTATAAATAAAGACAGTATATCTAGCAAACAATTTCTGAAGTTCTTTTCTTTTTATATCTCATAAAAAAAAAAAAAAAAGTGTAGCTGTGATTCGTTGAGCTAATTATAAAACATCCACAGACTCCAAAAAATAAAATTAAAATCATTCACTCTTCTTCATAAAGTAGTAATGTGTGAAATACCGGTAGCAGATGATTCACAATGAAATCAATGTGTTAAGAAAGAACAATGTTAAAATTATTCTTAAACATTTTCCAGCAGATGCAAACAAAAGATTACCATGTATAATTGATATGTACACATAAAACATACACTGAACACATAGCAGAAATCTAACATAAATATCAAAATTTCATGTTAGATAGATTGACACCAAATGTATGGGCATACAAAAGACAATTAAGAACTTATTATAAAGTGACAAAATGAAAAACAAATACCACTATTACGAACAACATTCTGTTTCGTGATGAAAACAAAAAAACAATAATTTCACAAAAATAAAAAATATTTGCAATTACAATACGCGAAATAACGAAAACGTAAACAATGCTCTAAAAATGAAAAATCGTTAAATCACTAAAACTGAAATAATCGAACTGTCATAATGAATCGAAATATTTTTGGAGGAAACATATTTTTTTCTCTAGATTTTATGCAAAAATTATGGACATAAATAAAATAAAGCCGTTATTTAAAAATAAAAAAGAGAGCGTGAAAGGTGAAAACGAAACAAAAAACAAAAAAAAAAAACCTGATCTCTTTCAGCTAATGCAAATTAATGATTTTGATTGGTTAGACGACCGATCGACGACGACGACCACTGACGAAAGAACGATTGATATAAGTAGACTCCCGATCCCATTGTTCTCTCGGGAAGGTTTTGACTCCAACATGTTTTGCTTTCATCGCCAAAAGGGTGCTGTATTTTGGCGGTAATCCCTTTATTGGCAACTTTCGGATTTCATCCTCGCAATAAAATAAATGTAAACATAGAAGCGAAACTACAAGCTGACGCGAAAGTTGTCATTTTAAAAGCTAAAACAAAAAGTTCTTAAAAGAACTGTTAAAGGGTAAATTAAAAAGAAAAGCAAAAGTACAGTTAACTCAAGACAAACGCAGACAGACGATGTTTCGGCGGGAAACTGGAGAGAGATTCCGAGGAGATTTTGGCGGGAGAAAAACCGGTTTGGCGCGCTAAATCTGCCTTCCATCACGTGATGGAGGGCAAAGATGTAGGAGACAAGAAAAGGTTGCCGATTGGGAGTCTACTTATATTAGAAGTCTGTGTTAATATTACGGCGCCTAGAAGCATGGAAGAAGGAATCCAACTAGTTCTGTGATGAGTCTCTCGTATAATATAATCACTCACTTAAAAACACTTTACTACCTTTATTCGTAGAACATTGATAAACGTCGATTCTGACACTCTTCGTATTCGAACACACAAAAAACGCAATGTAAACATTATCGTCTGCGCTGCTATGACAACGGCTCTGGCCAGCTGCCATTCCGAACGAAGAATTTTCTCCCTTGCCTTTCTGCGGCTGCCACAGAGTATCCCCCCAGTGACGTAGGGTACCGAAGAAACGATATACAAGTGTATACTATTTTTTTTTTTTTTTTGACTCTCTGTGTCAGAATCCACGCTTGTGGAGAAAAATTACAAGGATATTTACATGAAATAAAATTGCAATATATAACAAAATATAGGCATAATGTGTAGTATGCAAAATGAACAATTTATCAACAATTTCAGTAAGTAATATAAGATGCCAGTTTTTTAGGAAAATGGACATGTCTGCCCGAACGTGTGACAGTTTTTGTTTGGTCAGGGTTACTGTCCGCCTTAAGAGAGAGTTTTAATTTAGAGTTCTCTGGAACAGTTTTCGTGGACAAGTCTGAAGTAGAAATCAAATGAGCTGGCTTCACTCGATCTATTGATACCGTAGACTTACGACCATTAAGCTCGATTGTTATAGTTTTCCCAGTTCTACTTAGGACTTTGTGAGGACCAGTATATGGTTGACACAATGGAGGTTGTACATGATCCACTCTTAGAAAGATGTGTGAACAAGATGTCAAGGAAGGGTGTATATAGAACTTCTCTTGGCAGTGAGATGATGTAGCAACTGGACTTAACTGCCGCATGGTGTTTCGTAGTTGCGTGACGAAGTTATCGTTGAAAGGTCGGATCTTGTATTCATCCAGCATATCACAGGGCAATCTCAACGTAGTGCCGTAGACAAGCTCAGCGCAAGAAGCTTGTATATCTTCCTTCACTGCTGTGCGAATGCCTAGTAAAACTATCGGTAATATTTCAGTCCACATACTGGTTTCGTGAGCTTTGATGGATGACTTTAAATGTCGATGAAATCTTTCGATAATGCCATTCGATATCGGATGATATGCCGTTGTGCGGATCTTCTGTGTTCCCATCATTTTTGTGAATTCATCAAATATTGCTGATCGCATTTGTGGGCCTTGATCCGTGGTTATGAGCGAAGGGCAACCAAATCTTGATATCCAATGCTTTAATATGGCACTACAAATTGTTTTAGCTTGTGTATCAGATATAGGTACGGCTTCTGGCCATCTGCTAAATCGGTCAATCATCGTTAAAAGATAGCTGAAACCGTCAGATGGAGGCAAGGGACCTACGATATCTATATGTATTTGGGAAAAACGTGCATCAGGAAGAGAGAACGTGCCAAGAGGTGCTTTGGTGTGCCTCTGTATTTTTGATCTTTGACACTTCTCACAGCCACGAACCCAGTTTTTGATGTCTCGTTTCATATTTGGCCATACGTATCTGGAACAAATTAGTTTTGTGGTAGCTGCTATGCCTGGATGGGCTAGGTTGTGCAAATGTTCATATATCAGCCGACGAAAGAAACTAGGAACTAAGGGTCGAGGCGTACCTGTTGAAGTATCACATAGTAGGCTACAATCAGAAATGAGGCAAGGTTTCAATTCCAATTTGAGCAATGTACTATTATGCAGGTTCTGTAGCTCTGAATCATTTTCCTGAGCTTTTGCGAATTCCTCAAAATTTAAGATTGGAGATTTTGAAATAGAATCAATTTCAATTCTTGAGAGGCAATCTGCAACAATGTTTTCGGAACCTGGTACATGTCTAATGTCAGTGGAATATTGGGAAATGTAATCTAAATGGCGTGATTGCCGCGGCGAACATTTATGGGGATTTTGCTTAAATGCATAAATTAGCGGTTTTTGATCAGTATAAATTTGAAAAATTCTCCCCTCTAGCATGTGCCGAAATTTTTTTATTGCCGAATAAATAGAAAATAATTCCCGGTCATATGTTGACCAATTCCGCTGACTGTTGTTTAATTTCATGGCAAAAAATGCTAAAGGTTCATAACGTTCCTGATAAAACTGCATAAGGGTGCCGCCGATCGCGACATCTGAGGCGTCAACCCATATACTCAACTGAGCGCCTGGAATAGGGTGCCGTAAAAGAGCAGCCTGAGATATTGCATTTTTGGCAGCTACGAAAGCTTTTTCAGCATCTTCGTTCCAATTAAGGGGTTCTGTTTTAGGAACACGGGAACGAGATTTCTTTTTGTTTGTATGGCCTTCTAACAATTTCACTAAAGGCGCAAGTATGTGTGCAGCTTGATATATGAAAGACCTATAAAAATTAAACATACCCAAAAATCTTCGAAGTTGAGATAAGGTTGTGGGCTGCGGAAAATCGATTATGCATTTAACTTTATCTGGAAGTGGTTGAATACCATGTTCAGATATTCGAAATCCTAAGAAATCAATGGTAGGTTTACCAAATGTGCACTTGGATACATTTATGCACAAACCATATTCTGCTAATTTGGAAAATAGTGCTTTTAAATGATGATAATGCTCCTCGGCATTTTTAGAGGCTATGAGTATATCATCGACGAAAGCATAGACGCCTGGTAAATCACGTATTACCTCATCTATGAATCTCTGAAATGTTGCAGACGCATTGCATAAGCCAAATTGCATGCGTGTGCTTTCGAACAATCCAAAAGGTGTGCATATCGCTGTTTTGGGAATATCATCAGGATTGATTGGTATTTGATGATATGCTTTGATGAGGTCAAGTCGACTAAAAATTTTAGTGTCACGTAAATTAGCAGTAAAATCAGCTATACATGGTATCGGGTATCTGTCTTTTTTGGTTTGCGCATTCAAGGCACGATAATCACCTACAGGTCTCCATTCCAAAGTTCCCTTTTTTGGAACCATGTGCAAAGGTGATGCATAGTTGCTACGTGAAGGTCTTAAATGTCCGAGTTGTATCATATTTTGAAATTCTGTTTTAGCAATTTTCAGGCGATCCGGAGCCAACCTGCGGGGTTTTGCCACAACTGGAGGTCCTTTTGTTGAAATAAAATGCATTGTGTTGTGTTTGACAGGCTGATTGGGATCTGGTAATTTTGTAATAGATGGGAATTGTTTAAGAAGTTCATTATATATATTATCAATATTGATTGTTTTTACTGAATGAATTAATGCACATTTCATGTGACCTGTTGTTTCAAATTTTGTTTTTAAATCTCTTAGACATTTGTGGCGGAGATCTGGAACCAATTCGAAATTATGGAGAAAATCTGTTCCCAAAATTGGTGTACTAACATTTGCCACTAGAAAAGTCCAATTAAATTTTCGTCTTAACTTAAAATCTAGAGAAAGGGTTTGTTGACCATAAACATTTATAGGGGAAGAATTAGCAGCCAAAAGCGTTTGTACGGGTGGATTCCGTTTTTGTACATTGTTGGCAGGAAGGATTGACACGTCCGAACCGGTGTCGACCAGAAAAGAAACATTTGTAGTCCGGTCTCTAATGAACAGGCGACGTGACTGTTGAGGCAAAGAATAAGTCGCCTCTACTCTTTGCTGGTTTCGTTTCCCGCCCAAGAACACGGCTTTATGCATTTTTCTTCCCTACATTTTTTTCCAAATCGTCTATGATACCAACAGATACTTGAATCCCGATTATCACTATTACTTCGCCCTCGAGGTTTACTCCAGTTTCTGCGGTATGGGGACCGACCACGTGAAACAGCAAGCTGATCGATGCGCTTATTTAATTTTTCGATTTCTTTCAATAATTTACCCTCTATCGCCTGTTCATTCGAGCAGGACACGGCAATTGCAGAAGCTGGGGAAGGGGTAACTTCTGAAATACGATCTGAAATTTCCGCTGCTTTATCAAGGGTTAATTCAGAAACAGCCGCTAAAATTGTCTGAACAGAATTTGGTAATCGTTGCAAAAACAATTCTAACATTAAATTGTCTGGAACATTTAGGGATTCCGCGCGACGTTTCATACTACGTAATAAATCTGAAGGTTTCCGATTTCCTAGTTCTTCTCCAGACAAGAGCTGTCGTATCTCTTGCTGGGATGATTCACCTGAGCGCGCAATTAATTCCTTTTTTAAGACACCATAAGGGTCAGTAGCATCTGGTTGCATTAAAATATCACGAATGATTGATGCAACATCGGGTGGAAGATGCGAAACTATATAATTATATTTTGTAACAGATTCTGCTATTGCTTTGGGGGTAGCTAAAGCAAATGTGCTTTCGCAGATCACAAACCATAGCGCAGGATCTGATCTGTTATATAATGGAATTTGAACAGCATCGACACTAGACATGATTTATGGTAATAAATATATAAAATAGTACAATCAAACCAAAATAAATTCGCGAGTTAAATTTTTCTAATAAAATAACAGAAAAAATATCAGGAAAATGACTCAGAAGAACTTATCTGCTTTCCATCGAGCCGCTGTAGAACGATGTATTCTTTGAAAGATGAAGATGATCGGATAACATTCCAACTCATCTAGGAAGGCTGATGCTCTATATAAGAACAGTCCATGGTCACCATTGTGGTGAGTCTCTCGTATAATATAATCACTCACTTAAAAACACTTTACTACCTTTATTCGTAGAACATTGATAAACGTCGATTCTGACACTCTTCGTATTCGAACACACAAAAAACGCAATGTAAACATTATCGTCTGCGCTGCTATGACAACGGCTCTGGCCAGCTGCCATTCCGAACGAAGAATTTTCTCCCTTGCCTTTCTGCGGCTGCCACAGTTCCAACTTCTTTGCCTAGAAGATACAGTGTGGAAAACGGCTAATCCTATAATGCTTTAAAAAGTGCTAAAAACTTGTATCCCATAAATCTCCAACAATGCTCAGCGGCAATATGCTGATACGAGCGCCATCTCGTAACTCGTTTCAATATAAACCCTGTGTTTTCAAAAATTATAGAATGTTAAATATCGGAAACTATAAATATAAGATATTTTAGTCTGTTATAAGCTAATTTAGTTAAGGAATGACGTGAAATAGGTTAAAGAGTCTCGTTTAGAATGACTATCGTCTTTAAATCACTACGAAGCGCTACGATCGACATCTTGTTATTCAGCATCGTTGTACATTTATGGGATTCATCCACACTGTATCTTCTAGGCGCTGTACTAATATTTATAGCTCCATGCGCGTGGGCAACAATCGCTCATTGGTCAAACTAGGGAACAAAAAATATACCACAGTACAGGCTTCTGATTGGCCAATTGAAAATAAAGCAAATGCACATATATCATTACTCTATTATAAGGGTACTTTAGAGAACACAGAATCCCACCCGCTATGTTTCCCTCCCATGATGTCGTCTCTGACATCTTCTCAAATTTCCCGTCCAGGCGTCCCTTGTGGTTCTGATTCCCGGGAATCGGGCATTAACATTTCAAAAAACACTGAGTTTTCAGGACTACCTCGAAAACAAACTCCAACGGACCACGTAGTTGGGAAATTTCTTTTTGGATAGAGCATGGCATGGCAACTTGTGTTGTTGTTTATGTTTTTTCATGTACTTTTCGCTGACAAATATGCAAGTTGTATTAATTTTATGTTTATCTGCTTAAAATATTTGTCTCATTGCAAGGTAATTCAGTTTTTTTATATGTACAAGGAAGGAACTATGTATTGTAAATAAGGTTCCAGCCATTCGAGCAGTAATTGTGTACCTCCTCTATGATTTATGTTCTGTCGTGATATAGTTATAAAGAGTTTATTTAAGGGTCTTAGTCATCTAGAATTTTATTTGCGGCGAATCTCTCGCTTTCGACTGAGTGGCAAAATTTCTATATTATCGTATATTAAATGAAAAAAATATTTTTATACCTTGCACTAGCTTGATCGCTAGATTTTTTAACGTGGTTTGTACTTTGTTTTAAAATGCGTAGAAAATGTTGTTCTTTGATATAATATGTTTATCGAATAATCTAATTTTTGAAGATTGAAGCGTAGTATACCCCTTAATTAGCTATAAAATGCACAAGATTCAAAGCACAGTTTGAATTTTGCAATGTTTTCCTTTAAAAGTTCTAAATATAGATGAATGCTGATAACTTAAAACTGTTAAATGAATTTATGGTTAAATTTATTACTCTTTAAACAGATCGTATGGTATTTGTATCGATTTGTAAAAGCTTAGGCACAATCCCAGAACAGGCGAGACACCCCATTTGGCGACTTTTCTGACAAGTGCTAACAATACCACATACGCCAACCTGTAAACTAATGTGATTAGTCCAATTTCCTGACTGCGCCAGAGTGTTTTTTACTGCGTCATCATCCTGGAATCATGGGAAATACTACATTTATAAAGAATGGCGGTTTTAGAAAACACAGGAAAGCTCACTTTTATGAGATTCAAAATAAAACAAATGATTTCAGATAAATTTATTGAAAAATGTGAAATTTTGAAACTACCTTTCCAAATCAGAATAACGATGTAATGATTAAAATTTTCATTTCTCAACACCTTTCAGAAAAAATCATCACGTCATTTAATCTTTTAAAGTACCTACCTATATCAGAGTAAACATTGAGCAATTCATTTTTAATTTACGAAAGTATGAATGCTTCACGTTCATAAAAAATATATATATCACTGAATACAGCAACCTAGTTCTGCATCAATCTGAAAAACGCAGGAAACTCATTAAAGCGACAGTTAGTAAGTGAACGTATGAACTCTATGCATTCATAAACCGAAAGAAAACATCATTGGATTCAACAATTCTAGCTGTGCAACAATCTCAAACTATACAAAACTCGTAAAGCCAATATACATATGAAATAAACAATAAACGGCTAATATAAAACATTACAACAAAATATCCATAAAATTATTAACATACCTTAACAGACATCTCCTTTCTTGAAATTCAACTCTAAAAAATGTTGAATTGCCATAATTTCGTAAATTTCCAGTCCTCTGTAAACTTCATTTAACTTTCCAGCAAAAAAAAATGAACAAATACTCACAATTTCAAACTAAATTACACAGGCACTTTAACTTGCAAATTTTATAACTAAAAACAACCAAAAAAAATTAACAATATCAAACTTTGCCTTGCCGTCATTTTAACTAGACAGTTACAAAACAATACAAAATGTCTCCCTTCTACACAAATTACAAAATATGTGGAGTTGAGTTGTCAAAACACCGCTGAGCTAATTGTCAATAAAAGTTTTCAGGTTGACGTAACCATTCAATACACAACAAACCAACCAATCCCATTAAACCAATCCAAATTCAAGATCAAACCACTGTAGGCATGGAAAGAATTTCCGAAACGAACTGGTAACAACAAAAATCCATTTATCGCCTCGCCAAATTAAACGATGCCAAGTGTCTCGTCTGTTCTGGGATTCAGCCAAAGCTTAAATTATTGGGTATTACTTAGTTATCCCGTCGACTAAAAATCTATCGCCAAACTATAAGATAATAATGCTTGATCGTAAAGGCCACATTCACTTGACTTTAAGCAAGTTACACGTGTTTACGTCATCAAGTGATTTTTATGAGGTTTTATTTGTATTTTTATTAATATTATACTAATTTATTTGTTCTTTCATTATTTAAAATAAAAATTATGTCAATTTGTATAATTTGGCGAAATTGGTCGGCAGGATAACTAAATAGTACCAATTCTTGCTATTTAAATGGAATTGCTTTTTTCAAAACTATATTGAAACCTACTATATATTGCTGCCTTTTTTTCCTGTTACAGGCCGGAAGGATATTTTTTTTTTTTTTACAATTGTAGCCTATGAGGAAGTTGGTGACAAATTGATTATAAAATTCCATCTTTACATACAGAAACCAAGTTAAGTTAAATAAAAAAGTGTAATTAAATAAATTACATCTTTACTATACTACAATTTCCAGAATGATCAAGGTATAAGTAGGCAGTTTTTATTTTTTTGTATTGATTTGTCAGTATACTAGGTATTTACTAAGTTTTACGGTAGGTAATAATGCATAACAACATGGAACATTCAGGGTGCGGGTCTTACTTGCACTTGTCCTATTTTTATGTTAGTATTTAAACATCAGGCTATTTATTTTGTAACTGTGAATCAATATAACGCTGTTGGCATGGGAAATGAAGGGAGACATTTTGTACCGGGTCTTGGGCGAAATCTGTTTAAGGGCTTCATAGTCTTGGCTGCAAAAAAGGGTTGCTTAATTTAAACCAATCAAATTAAATTCTTGGTTTAAACATTTTTTTTTTTTTTTAATCAAGTATATCGAAAGTTTCGCAATATAATAATCGTAAAAAAACTTTATTCTTCCCTAAAATACATGTTATTATTACATTTGATTGCTTTTACTATCTAGTCTAATGAAAATATGCAGATAAAAAAAAAAAAAAGTTGCAATTTACAATAATGCTCCAGATTTTGCCCTGAAAACTAAGAAAGGAGAAAGCCAGATGTTCAGGGCACCAAATCTTTTTTTAGACAAAATTATAATTACCTCAAAAATAAAAATGAAACATTTATCAATTATTTAAAACTCTTTCATAAACTGTTGTATCTACTTATACTGTTTCATCATTGCAAGGAGTAATCATTAACCCTCTCTGCACAGAACACAAGTCTCTCCGGCTGGTATAGTACACGATTTTGACACCAGAGTGTACAGTGTGCCACCTTCCGTGACGACTGACCGTGTAAGTGAGTCTCAGTACACTCTCGGACAGCGTGTGGATTTCAGTTTTAAATTGTGAATTTTTCTCATTATGTATAGTTTAGTGTGTATTTTTGTATAAATAAAGAATTTGAAATATTGCATATTGTAATTAGTCCACCCACCTTATGTGAATCAATTTCATAGGTTAGCTAGTAGGAGTGGATGTCCTGGCCTGAGAGATCAGTGTTCCTTTTAACTAATAAAAAAAAGATGTTCCGCGCAGTGGGTTAATATGTCTGGCTCGAGATATGCTGGAAGTTCTGCATACCCATGCATCCCTTTTATTTCAACTTTTAATTCCCATGATCTTTATTTAATAATGTTTGGTCATTTGTTTCATATAATTCATTATAAATTAAATATTGTTAATAAAATTGAAATTTATTTAATATCGCATGGGGTTTTTAGTTAGGATTAGAATAAAGTACAGTAGACTCCCTCAAATCCACACAGCTTGAAATTGGAAACCAGAGGTAGTGCAGATTTTAGAATTTTGTGGATTTCTGGTCATGGTTTTGTTTGCATTTTTTAAACAGTAATTTTGAATGTAGATTTAAGCGTTGGAAATTATAATGAATGCTTACAATAAAGTAAAATATATATATATATATATTGATGTCATAATGATTTTTAAACTTCACATGTTAATGTCTGATTCAAATTATTGCATATATATTTTTATTATACTATATATACATATATATATATATTTTATGTCATGATGATTTTTAAACTTCACATGTTAATATAATAATTATTTCAGGAATAAAGACTTTTATTGTCTTTGCTCATCCTGCTACTATTCAAGGAGGAAAAAGTACAGTGATTGATGCTAATCGTCCTACTGTTCAAGGCGGAAGAAATACTGTGGCTGCTGTTAAGCCAAAAAAGAAATTAAAGTGTTCACAGTGTTCTTATTCTTGTAATAATATGAAAACTATGCGAATGCATATACGCTCCCATACTGAGGAGCCTCCATACAAGTGTTCTGTTTGTTCATATGCTGCTTTTAAACCTTGTATAATTCGTAAACATTTGCTTATACATACTGGTGAAAAACCACATGAATGTCCCATATGCAACAGAAGATTTTTATTGAAATATGCCCTGACTCGACATTTGCCTATACATGCTAAGAACAAAATATTTAAATGTGATGAATGTAAAATCATATTTCATAGTAGTTTAGAATTAGATAATCACATGGGTCAGTCACACAATAAGGCATACTGCATAGATCTTAAAACACAAAATAAATGATTTTTTATCCTGTAGTGTCATCAGTTCAGTGGCCTAAGCCACAACAAATTTTGTACAAACATGTTATTTCTTATTTGTACAAACCTTTCTTTTTTATAATTTTATTTGTCCAATCCTGGATATTGTGATTGTTTTCCTTTGTGTATGTATTGATTTATTACTTGTGTGATTCTAGTTTTAATTAAATCAAAACTTAAAATCCCAGATGAAAATTTTCTTTCTAGAATTTGGGATAGCATGTAAGTATATCCAAATATAGGCAGTGATGTAGTCGTAAAAAAATCAGAGGGTATACGCTAAAGTCATGAACGTCATGTCTTGGGTATACGCTATAGCTTTATTTGAGAAACAGAGGGTATACGGTGCTTCTTAAAAACATCCAGAAGGTATACAGCGTATACCCGCGTATACCCTCCACTACACCCCTGAATATAGGTAGTATATATTTAAGAGGAGGGGGAAGGAGTTAGAGGTCAATGTCTATGAGATGTTGGGTATAAAATTGTTCAGTTGTTTTATATTTTAATTTAATTGCACTCTCTTGTACTATTATCACAAATTTTATCTTAAGTTCAATCAAGATTTCATTTACAATTTAGAAGTATTAAGATGTTTTATATGTTGTAACTTACTTATTAAAGAAAGTAGCTGAAAAAAAAAAATCTTTGTTTGAATGTTATATATATATACCGGGTGTCCCAAAAAGGACTGACTGATTTTAAAATTCAATAACTTGCAAACGGTGACAGATATTTAAAAAATTCTTGCAGGAGGGTTATGCATAAGGTCAAAAGTTTTATTACAGTGATTTTCGATTTTAGTTCGAATTACAAACAATAGATGGCGCTGTAAGCAATAGTCGCTAAATACAGGCTCGAATTCTGGTCCTTTCTCTTGTTCCATGCTGAAAAAGGAGATGGAAATGTATTATCCGGGCCACGAAGTACCAAAAATCGAGCCTGAATTCAGCGTCTATTGATCGCAGCGCCATCTATTGTTTGTAATTCGAACTAAAATTGAAAATCACTGTAAAAAAACTTTTGACCTTATGCATAACTCTCCTGCAAGAATTTTTTAAATATCTGTCACCGTTTGCAATTTATTGAATTTTAAAATCAGTCAGTCCTTTTTGGGACACCCGGTATATATATATATATTTGTTTATTTCCTGGCTTCACAGGAATATGTGCATGTTTACACGTAACTTTTGACTAAGTTGAATAAGCAAAATGATTTATTTTATTTTCCAAATATTGAAGCAATATATTTTTTTTTTCAGTCATTAGAACTTATACTCTTAACTGGTAAACCTGCCAAGTCTCTTTTTTTAAGGCACTCCCTTATTTTGTGACCCCCTTACTCAAACATCTATCCTGTTTTCTTAAATATATATATACAGTATGGAACCAGTTATCCGGAATGATATTTCTGATAGACTGATTTCAGAATTTTTTCAGAAAAAGGTGTCATGCACTGCCTGTTTGACATAAGCTTTGCTTGAAACAATTGTACAATTTTATGACAACATCTAGTATTTGAAATGAAAATATATTTAGTTGTATTTTAGATGTTTTAATTTTTATGCCGAGGAAACAGGAGAATTTTTGTTCCTAAGGGATTCCCATAAATTACCTTCTTTTAAACTGGTTAACTTTTGATCTTTCTTGCATAGATTTTTAATCCAAGTAATCTAATAATTTAAAATCAGAAATAATGTTACAACCACACATATTCCGCAAAACTTATCAAATGGATGCTGCATTAATGCACAACCAGTTATCCGGAATACATCTGACCCCAAGCATTCCAGATAAAAGGTTCTGTACTGTATATACAGTCAAGGATCGATTATCCGCGCTGCTTAGCCACAGTAAATATCACGAATTTTGCCAAAATTTTCGTGGCAAAAAAATCGCGAATTTGGTCAATCTATTGCAGAAAACGTGAAATTCGATAAACAATGGTGGAAAAAATTGCTACTTTCATGAAACTATCGCAAAAAATCGTGAATTTCGTCAATCGTTTGTGGAAAAAGGCGCAAATTTCAATAAACAATCGCGGATGAAATCGCTAATTTCGATAAACGATCATAAAAGAATCTCGAATATCGTCAGAAGATTGCGAAAACACATAGTGAATTTAGTCAGTGTGCTGTTGATAAATATTGCGAACTTCGACAAATGGTCACATGGGAAAAAAATTGTATGTTTCAACAATCAGTTGTGGCAAAAAAACGCAAATTTCGTTAAACGATCGTTGAAAAAAATCTAGAAGTAATAGTGGAAAAAACGTGAATTTCGGCAATAGATCGCAAAAGAATAATTTACTTTTGATAATAAATATATCAAATTATCGATGTATAACTCTTTAAATACATAATTTCTTTAATAAAAGAACTTAAATTTGCATTTTAAGAGATAGCATATTAAATTATTAGATTTCATATTTATCTTATGCTATACTAAAAAAAAAAATGACTCATAATCCACCCAATACTCTATAATCTGCACAACCTTTGGTCCCAACCTGTGCAGATTAAAGAACTTTGCCTGTGTGTATATATATATATACAGGGTGATCAATATTGTCAAACTTCATAACTTTTTCTAAAAGAACATGAAAATCAAATATTGCATATTCCTAAGGTACAACTAAAAAAGCTTTTATAACAACACAAAATTGCATATTCATAAAGTTACAAATAAAAAAATTATCACTAATTAACACAATAAAAGTTAGGTAGTTTTCACATGGCAGACGTTAAGATGGAACTCTGGTGCAAAACTGAGTAGTGTCTCAGTGTGTTACATGCCATGAAAGGCTACAACATTGAAATTACTTAATTTTGTTCTGTTTAAAATAATTTTTAGTTTTACTTTAAGAATGTAATATTATTTTCATCATGCTGTTTAAAAAAAGTTATGAGGTTAGGAAACCTGAAAATAATTTATGATCATTCTGTACATATTTCAAAAACTCATTAATGAAACTATACTTATGATAAAAATTTCTGTGCATTTTTTTAATCAAATGTTTAATCTGTTGCTGCAGTATATAATCAGGTATAAATTTAGTCATAATATTTCACATTATAAATCCTTAGTTGGCAATGAACTTAAATATACTTGTTATAAAAAAATAAAAATTTAGCCTCCCTTCAAAACAAATGTGTATCTTATCTTATCTAGATCTGGCACTCCTAAATATGGCATACAAATTGTGTAAGCACACACCATTTTTTTTTTTTCGAGAAAGTTTTATAATATTATAACAACAGCCTAATAACAAATATTAAAGGATTCTTCTTATATTAGTTTACCATGTTAGATAAAATTCAAAACATGAAAAAGCAGGGTTGATAAGTTTTTGCCATAGGCAGAAAAAACCGTCCCGTCAAAAATAGGTTTTTGCCAAAGTGGGGGCAAAATTAGGCTGTCCATTTAATTTTTTTCCCAGAAAAAGAGAAAAAAATATTTCATGAAAGAAAAAAGAAACTCAATACTTAGTTGAAAAATCCATATCCAAAAATTTATTTTTAAACTCGGCGGAATATGGTACTAAAAGATAAAATGGCTACAGTCTGGCTACTTGCTGAAAGTAAAGAATGTAACTTTTTGTCCCCTTCTTGGAGTGTAAGAGGGGGGGGGATCAATATCCTAAATTTATTTTTGAACTCAGCGGAATATGGTACTAAAGGATAAAATGGCTACAGGCTGGCTACTTACTGAAAGTAAAGAATGTAACTTTTTGTCCCTTTCTTGGGGTGTAAAGAGGGGGGGGGGGTATTCTGGTTCCTTAACAAGATATAACAGAGAGTTTTTCAATATATAATTTGCAATTTAATTTAATTACTTTTTTATCTGTAACAGACTAATATCATCAGATAAATAATTATAAATTAGTACCAAAGACTTATATATTTTTAAGATTTATTGCATAAAACAAAAGTAGCAAAGTTATATAAAACCTTTTGATAATTAAAAAAATATTAACGGCTGACAAAATATTTTACTTAAGGAAAAAATTAGATATCCAATTTTTAATTTGGGTGTTAAATTCCTAAGTATTAGACTGAATCCCACCAATTTTATAATGATTTAAAATATGTAAAAATATTTAATTATATTTATTACTTAGCAAATTAAATAAAAATATTAAATGATATGTTGTTAAATTTAATTATTTACACCATTATTATCTTATAGATTTTATTACACATTAAGGACAAATAAGAATTTGCTTTTTTTTTTTCGTTTTTGCCCTGGCAGTTTGTGCCACTGTCCTGGCAAAAATACCTTTTTGCCGGCAAAAATACCAAACCTGTGAAAAGGGTATTTTTTTCACTGTTTTAGATAGCAAAACATTAAAAGAACATTAAACATTATATCATGAAAAGTTATTATGCTGACATTTATTTCATGGATTGTAAAAGTGGTATTTGAATTTGATACAGTAATTTTATTGCATTATTTTGATTTATAACATGACATCTATAAGAAACAGTCATTATTTTTGCAGAAACGATTATGGTGCCGACCAGTGTTATCTTTCTATAAAGAGTTTAAGTTATTAATGTAATTCTTTTTTTTTTTTTTTTTTTTTTTGATAAGGCTTATGCTTAAATATATTTATAACAGGGATAGTAAAAAACCCATTTTTTTTTTTTTTTTTGGTTTAAACAGAGTTTTTTTAATATACTTTCCTATTACATATTACATGCATATTTATTGATAAAAATAAACATTGTTGATATATAAGTAATATAACTTCACTTAAAAATAATTTAAATTAAATAATTACAGTAATTATATAGAAAATTGAAATATTTTTAGTAAAAGCTATGTCTTATTTTCCATAAATGAAATGCTCTACATAGTGAAACTTTGATACCTTGAAAATCTTAATAAACAATCTTTTGATTACTATAGTACTATAACTAAATATATAGTGTAATTTCATAAATACAATATACTTTCCCATCGCTATTAAAAATAATTTCTTTGAAATATTTGCAATCTGAGATATCTGATTTTTCTGTTGCTACATGAACAATTATTATCTTGTATTGAAAGTAAAGTTTTTTATAAAGAATTCCTGGAATGATATGAATTTAGCAGTAGAGTCTTTACATGTTTCAAGAAGTATTGTAATTTGACGCTTCTCAGAAACTGCCAGGTAAAAAAAGGAAAAAAATAGGCGACAGTAAAATAAACAGAAATACCTCTTTACCAGCTTTTTAGACTACTGAAAACATTGATCTTGAAATGGAAAGTAGATTTACAAAACTTGTCAATCTTTAAAAAAAATCAGAAGGTATATGTCGTATACCCTCCACTACATCCCTGGTTAAAAGTAGAAATTATTTATATCCAATAATTTGACACACTTAAATTACAAAAATGAGAAAATATTATGTTAGATTTTTCTAAAAAACCAGTTGATTAACCAATTGATTTAAACCATGCCAACCCTGCTGGTAACAGAATAAAATTATAATTCAAAACCCCAATCCCAATATAGGAATGCAAGAAAAACAAAGGCTTACTAAACCCAATAGCCATGATACAACAAAGAAAACTCACAGCCAATCATTCATTAGCATACAGAACAAAGAGTAACCAATGGAGAAAATTACTTATGATTATGTCATCATTGAGGCATAATGTAATCCTTAGTAAATCTTATCTAATCAAGCAATCTAAGTAGTAAAAGTGTATTTTTATCTCAAATCTGCCATTTTGGCTATTTTTTAAAATAAAAGGCTTGAAGAAGGAGAAAGAAAACACTGCTTTCCCCCTCCCCCCCCCCCCAGCTAATTTTAGAAGAATTAGTATGCCATGTAGATTTAAAGCTTATAAGAAAAGTTTGATTGACTAAAAATGTTTGTCACTTTACAAGTTTATTAATTCATCATTTTTCTAAAGTTTTGGTTGTAGTTTCTGCATAACTTGGATTTTGCTTTTTTCAATAATGTGTAAAATAAATGAAAACATTAGGGAAAAGAGAGAAAAAAACCATTATAAAAAAACGAACATGGTTTTAAAAAAAAAATCATTTGGTTTAAACCAAACAACCCTGATTTATAATATTTTTTTTTCCTTTTTAAAGCAGTAATTCAGATGTATTACACAGAAAAAAAGTATTTTATTTCTGTATTTATTTTGTTTCTTTTAATGAAATTTTATATTTATATTTTTTAAAAGCATGGTAACAGTCTGATTATCCCAATGGAACATGCTGAAGGAATTCAGTTGCTAAGTGTACCAAAATGTATTTTGTGCACTCTCCGAAAATATAAATTAAAGTAAATTTTTTATGGTTCATAGAAAAAAAGAATTTTCTCACTTGTCTACTTGTCTCAGTATTCGTCACCAATAGTCCGGGTGGCTGTGACATTTTTTATTTAGCCATTTTATACAAGTGAGGTGCATCATCTCCTAGTCAAAAGGAAATGAATGAAAACCCAACTACAGAAGATTGAAGGATATTATCAAGAATGGTGATCTTCCATAATTGGATTGCCATTCATTTACTTTTGACCGAGAGGTATTGCAGTCTGCAAGACTGCATCCACCACTGTTGTAACAGCTGATGCCTATTTTCATGATTAAGTTAGATGAATATTTTTTTTATTTATTTGATGATCAGCTTGTTTAAAATAGTTACATAAAAAATGTTGCTGTCTCCAAGACTATAATGATAGTGAACTGCAATGTAAACTTCTAAATTCCAAGAAAAACAAGCATGTTTCAGTTAATCACTTAGGCTTACGGTTTTACTTACTCTAATAATATTTAATTGTATTTCAGGAATACAGAGATTTGTTGTTCTCGCTCATCCTACTATTCAAGGAAGGAAAAGTACTTTGATTGTTAATACTCCAGAAAAGAAGTTTAAGTGTTCACAGTGTTCTTATTCATGTAATCATTCAAAAACAATGCAGTTGCATGTACGGTCACATACTGAGGAGCCTCCATACAAGTGTTCTGTTTGTTCATACTCTGCTTTTAAACCTTGTGTAATACGTAAACATTTGCTTACACATACTGGTGAAAAACCATTTGAGTGTCCCATATGCTCCAAAAGATTTTCTGTGAAATATCACCTGACTCGTCATTTGCTTACACATGCTAAGAAAAAAATATTTAAATGTGGGGAATGTAGAACCATGTTTCATAGTAATTTAGAATTGATCAATCACATGACTCAGTCACATGTTTATGAGGCATACTGTGTAGTTGAAACACAAAAGAAGTAATTTTTCATACTCTGTTGTCCGTGGCTTAATTAATTTTATACTAACGCATTCTTTCTTCGTTATACTAACATTACTTTACTGTAATTTTATTTGTCCAATACCAGTTATTGTGTCTGTTTTCTTTTATATTTGAATTGATTTACAACTTGGATGATTTTAACTTTGATTAAATCTCTAAACTTAACTCAGATGTTGGGAAAAAAAAATTCAGGAATTTTTTATAGTACTTAAGTATTTAATAATAATATATATTTAATAATATATATATATGTATATAGCGAATATAATTGCTGCGTTTCAGATAATGAAAGTTATAGAGATTATTACCTATCAGAAAGGGATGTTAAATTATTCATTTGTCTAATAAAAATTTTAACTCAACCACATACTGTCCTTTCATGCTAACCAGGTCTAATTTAAGTTTTACAAATGCTACCTTTGATCCATAATTGGATTTCACTTCAGAATTAGAAATATTAACATGAAAAAAATGTATAATTTTAAGTAATTTGAATTAGCATAAATTGAATTTGGGTGTAATTTTACTGCTGTAAATTAATGAAAAAATTAAAATTATATATGTTCCCCTATGCTGGGGTTTGTTTTGTCTCATGTTTCGGCACAGAGTTGTGTGCTCATGAAGACTCTTCCATCTTGTGCCGCAGTTGAAGCCCTACCCACATATGTGAGTGAGAGATGCCAGGCTGGTTATCATCCTCGTGGCTCAAAGGTAGAGCATTGGAGCGTTATTCTAAGGATCCAGGTTCAATTCCCAATGGACATTTTCACTATATTGGTTTTACTACACCTAGTTAGCAATGTGAAAGTTCATGTATTTAATATTCATATTAAAAAAGGGACCATATATACTCTCTAACTGTATATTTTTAATCATAAACAGATTTTATTTGCTGTATGCAAAACTGAATCTGTGTGTATTTGTGTTCTATTCCAGCCAAATGCATTGCCAGATTTGGTAAAATATTTTTCTTGTAGCAAACAGTATTTGAGCTTTTTTGCAAAATCTTATTTCATTACTGTATATTGTGTGTGTTTTAAAAAATCTCATTTTTCAATTTTTTTTTTTTTTTTTTTTCGACTAACACATGTAAAATAATAAAACTAATTATTGGAGTGTGTCTTATACAATCTCAATGAAGATAAAGATTTTTATGCATACTCCCTTTAGTATTCTTATGTTTGTATGATAAGTATCCTGCGTTTGTTAGTATTTTATTTTAAACAAATAATGAAATGTAATTAGTTTCAGTGACTAATGTAATTTATATATATGGAAGAAACTTATTTAATTTTTAGAAAATGAAGTCTTTCATAGATTAACCCTTATTTATGTTACCAAAGCTCTAAATAAAACTATTTTAAAATATAAGTTGAGGAGATGTTATTTCTGCATTTAAATAATTTAATTATTAAAAATTAACTGATAAAGGATATTAAAAAATTCCATTTTCTTTTTTGTTTTTCCAAAATATAATTTTTTTTTAATTTTAGGGTTTATCTTATATGAAGGAACCTTTTATATATTAGAAAATATGATATATGTATATTTACTCTTTCTGTATGCAGTGTTCTATTTTATTTATTCGGGAACCATTTGCATATTTTTTGTTTTTTGCATATTTGCTGTCATTCTTGTATACCAAAATTCTTTTTAAATATACCTAATGGCTGAATTTTTAATTCATGAAGTTATTGTAACTGATCATTTTTGAACATGAAGATATCATACTTTGTCCATTAAAGTTATAATAATTGTTCTTTCGAATATTTAAACAAGAAAATTATAAATATTAAAAAAGAGAAAGAGAGTTAATCTAAATTCAATAATATGTGTGTATGTAGGGCATTCTCACAATCTTTTGACTTTTAAGTCCCTGAATAATAGGGAGTAAAAAAGTCATGATTTTTTAAAAAATATAAAAAAAATCTGATTTTTTCCCCAGCATTCAAATACTGAATAGCTACCAAGAGTTTTAGGTTTCCAAAACAATTAATCCTCTAATTGCTAACATGATCTATGTTTTTGCTCTTTAATTAATAAAGTTATAATTATTAGTTAGTAATTACAGAAATTATAAAAACTGCAAATTAGTAGTTTCATTAGTTAATATCATACAATGTTATATACATTAATATTGTAATAATTATGTAAAACTTTATTAAATACGAGTGATATTTAACATTTATTAAAATTATTAATAACTGAATTTAACATTAAATAGTTAACACTACTTCAAATTAATAATTATTAAACAATTAACTCTCTAATTAAGAACACATACATTTTTAAGCTTTAATTATTAAAATGATAATAATGTAGTACTCATTTTAGAATGAAAAAGAGACACTCATGAGGAAATATATTAGTAATGTGTTTAGTAATGATAAAAAAAAAAAAAAAAGATTTTTAATGTGATAAATAAAGTGTCCTTAATTTGTAATAATTTTATGAATCGCAAATTGAAAAATACAATTAAATAACATGTTTTAATAATATCGTGTTTTTTCGAAAGAAATGAAGTTCTATTATTTTTTCAAGATGTTGGGCACATGAATTTAGAAATTCTGTTGAATGGGAAGTTTTTTATAAGAAATCTCTGGCTACAACTACAAATGAATTTAAAAAATGGTCCTGAAGAAACAGAAAGTAATTACAGAATTAATAAAAACTGCAATTTCATTAGTTAATAATTTCATTAGTTAGTAGCACAAATAAATAACAAAACTAACAAATATTATTTGCAGTTCGTTTTGCATTTGTAGTTAGAAAAATTACTGCTAATTACCAAAATATAAACTTACACACATGTATGTGTATGCTAACCAAAAAAATTATGAAAATGAGTTAAACCCATTCATACATACATACAGAATAAATATAAGGCTAAGCAGTTATATCTGAAATCCTCAAAATATTTATATAACAGCATTATTACATCTCAGTGGCGATTATTAGCTTTCAATGGTTCAATTTTTTTTTCTTATTAAGAAAACTTTTGCTGCCTTTTTAATTCTTAATTTTTTTTATTTAGTATATTAAGTTACAAAGTAAAAAAAAAAAAAAAAAAAAAAAAAAACATTTATTCAACATATACTGAAGAAGCTCTTGCTGTGCTTAACATTTTTATACCAATTAGTTCTTTTTTCTCTTATGCATTCATTTACAATTTAGCTGTTGAGCAGATGTCACTCTTTCATTCTTCTTTGACTTGAGATTGCTATTAATTTATTATTACAAAAGTAGAATGGAAAACTAAGACACTGACTATTTATTCTTTTATTTGCAGAAATTTAATACACTTGCTATATTCATTTTATATAAAATAATGCATAAATTGATTACTTAAAGGAAATTATGACAATGCAAATTATATTAGATTTAAATATCATTTTTAAATGAAACTGTTTTATGTTGGATAAAAAAAAATGCTTTTTAGAAACTTAACTGTTTTTAAATTCTTACAATACTTAGGAATTAAGCTTAGAAACAATTATTTAAAGTTCTTTTTTTGTTTATTCATAAGTCAAAGTACCTGTAGAAACTTTCAAATTATGTTAATCTTAGATTAAAAAAAAATTTTTTTTTGGCATTTTAAACATTAAAAAGTTTTTTGATTTTAATCAATGATTTTTTTTTAAAATCACAATTTAATCACTGATTTAAATCAACTGATTAAAATCATTGACACCCTGTTGAATAATAATTTTTATTTTAGTACATATTCTTGTGGGGTTTTTGTTTCATATACTCGGGAACATCCCATTGCCTGACTGTATAACAATATTAATGAGATAAATAAGTTTTGGACGATGATGGAATTCCAAATATAACAGGAAATTCCTGTACCATCCCGTGTCCCTGGTGCTGATTTTTAAGTTTGGAGCTGTCTGTATAAAATTGTTTCAATAAAAGTAATTCAATGTAATTTTTTTCTGAAACTCGGACTATTGTTTTATATAAATATGTATCAAAAAATTAACCTGCACACATCACATTTTTACAGTTATTTTTTTAAACTCTGTCCCTGGGTTTTAGATTCCTTACTGTCCCTCTTGTTAAAATTATACAGAAAATCACTTCAGATCCAGCAACAGAATTTTTTTCAACTTCTTTCTCATTAAGTATGCTAGAGAAAAAATGGCTAAAATTCTTTGACAGGAAATTTACTGCAGAATTTAAATCAGCATTTAAATATTAATTTCAAGCATCATGTTTTTATTAGCAGTCTTACCATCCCCAAGATTTATTCCTATTATTTTCGAGGTAAATTAAATTTTGTTTTAAATTTAATCCAATGTAAATAACTGTTTCTAAAAATCAATGAACATTGTGGCTATCACTTAGTCTTAACATGATTTGCCTAAAAATAGGTGGTAATTTTTCTTACCATCCCCCTTTTTCCTCCTTACTATCCCTTCTTTAACACCCTTTTAAGACTGTTATACCAAAATTTTGTACTAAAAATACTTCATTGTTATTTTATTTGAATGTCCTGTGGGTACTATGCAAATTCATTATAAGTAAAAATTTAGAAGAAAATAAAAAGTTATAGTGGTAAAATGGTAAGGAAAATTAAACTCACAAATTTAACTTAAACCTCAGTTAAATAAAAAAGATTTTGCTGCTGACCATTTTTTCTTTATTTTACATCATTAAGGCATTCGCCTATAAGTTTAAAATGTTATTTTAGCAAGTTTAATTTGACCAGATTTTTATTCCTGAAAGTCAAAAGATTGTGAGAATGCCCCATGTATATGTAGAATTAAGGCTATTCTACTGCATGTTATGGTAAGTTTGAAAAGATTATATGCTATATAGGTCATCCAATTGTTTTCATTTTAGGTGCATTTTCTTGTATTATAAATGGAGTAATTAACAAGAGCTACTATTAATTATATCATTGTCAGGCCCTGTAAAAAAATGGCAATTTTACTTGATTAGCAATTTAAATGTTTTACTTTTTCCTCTATTTGAGTTACTCATTTAATTTTATTCAAAGATTGTCTAAATGGTTAAAAGACGAATTTTTAATTCCATCAATTGTATTTGAAACACTGAATTACAAAGTTCTAATGATTTTTTAGAATTTATAACATTTTGACTAGTTTGTCAAATATGTAATATTGGGTGATTTAATATTAAAATATTAATTTAAAACTCATTGTTATCATTGTCTAGCCCACACACTTATAACCTTGGCTCTTAATAAGTATATTTAAATACTTACTGGCACTGAAAATAGATAAATGTATTTTTTAGTGCTAGAAAATGCTGAAAATTCATAAAATTCAAAGCATCATAACCAGCATTCTTGCTGACTTTTAGCCAATGTTGGCAATTTGGCTAATCAGAAATGAAAAATAGTAGCCAAATGAGAAAAATGTTAGTAAAATAGATTCGTTTTGAAACTCCGAAAAGTCGATCTTTAATTCATTAATGTATCTTTTTCCCCCCAATATGTTCTAAAATAACCTAATATTTTATAACTGCTTGTAGATCAGTTATTCATCTAAATTAAACTACAGTAAACTCTCTGTAAGGCGGACTCTGTGTAAGATGGAAATCTGTCTAGCTCGGAAAGATTTTCAAGTCCCTGCGAACCCATTGGCATAGAGTAAAATTTGTCTAAGGTGGAATATTGTCTACTACGGAAAATTTTCTCGGTCCCGATCGATTCTGCCTTAGACAGAGTTTACTGTATTTGCTATGGAAACCATTAAAAATAAGTACATTCTAAATGTCTTTCGCAATCGAGAAAAA
The DNA here is from genome assembly GCA_963932465.1 of Maratus speciosus. Lineage (NCBI taxonomy): Eukaryota > Metazoa > Arthropoda > Arachnida > Araneae > Salticidae > Maratus > Maratus speciosus. The sequence continues at coordinate 546,057,717 of OZ010794.1, forward strand.
ATACAAAACCCAATTTAACTCATTAAAATATTATGAAATAAAATTTTACAACCAAAGGTAACTCAGGATTGTGATATTAAATTTAATGAATTCTGAAAAATTCAAAATATAATTAACAAAATGTATGCCACATTCAAAAAAACTTTATTTTCCTAGAATTCTACGGCTTTTTATTGTCCACACTTCCATATTTGTACTATTGTCATCAACACACTCTGGAAGGCTTTATTGCCATTTCTTATATACATTTGGTTTCTCAATTTAATTTTCGTTGTGTTCAATGTTCATTATGCTAAATACTCTCTCACAGTCTACTGAATATTGTGACAAGATTGCAGCAAAGTGTAGCATGTTGTATATTTTGTAGGATAAAGCTGCTGCAGGTCGTTTCTTCGATTGAAATCTATGGTATCAAATTATGTATGAAATATGTACTAATGCTTAGCTTGGATCTATAGAATCGCCCAAATTCTTGGTTCTGTAAGAAGAACTCAAGTAATGCGAATAAGAGTGTCGCTTGTGCTGACGCACACATACATAAAAGAAGAGCAAAAATTGAGCCCTTGCAATTTGGCTAGTTCATTCTTCCGTTTACTCGCCAAATGTAGCACTTTAGCGCAATGGCAGAGAGAACCCCAATCATAGCTCAATAAGTTTTGATTGTAAAAGAATGAAACTCTTTAACATGCTAGAGCATGGAGAAAGTTTTTCTAAATAAACTTATAGGATCCAGGGGCTGTAGAAAAATTAAAAATTTAACTTTAAAAAAAAAATCTATTTTGACACAAGTGGATTTTCATATGAGGAAGAACAACTTTTGAAAAATTTTTGCAGTTGGAATCTCTAATACTAATGGTTTAGGAATTGGGAATGATATTTCAAATAAAAAAAGGCACACTATGTATTTCATATACAGTCAAACTGGGTTAATACAAAAAGCAAGGGAATTATATATAAGTCCTCGTATTACCCAGGAAAATAATAAAATTCTTAACAATCACATAATTAAATTGATAACTATCATTAATTGCTCTAATGTTTTAAATGCTAAAATTTATTTAATATCATAAAGCTCTGTGCTAATTAAAGCATATAAAAAAATTTTTCCTTCTTAAAATTTATCCTTATTAAAATTGTTGGCGGCTTCTGTTTAGTTGCTTGCGAGCTGAGCTTCTAGTCACTCTCATCCAGTAGGGCATGAATGAAAGACACTAATAGAATCATAAAGCAGAAATCATAAGTGTAGAAGGCGGATTCTATTGTTCAGAAAGGAATAAAATGACGTCAACATTATTATGCAAATAAGTATTTTTTGGTGGTGACTGTTTATTTTTGGGGAATTTTTTGTTTTCATTCTTGCAATAAAAAACTATAAAGGTGGAATTGTGAAACTGAAATTCAGTGAACAGTGTTGTGTGGTGTGGATCTTAGTCATCTTGTAGTATTCTTTTATTAATTCTACCCTACTTTTTGTAGAAATTCAAATTGAAGTGAACAAAGTTTTGCTCTTATTATCCATCCATGATCCTACTTTTGTAGCTCATAATAAGCAGAAAAATCCTAATATAGTTTAAATGATAAACATTTCTTAATGGCAAATTGCCCATTTTAACCGTGTCTTCATATTAACTGGGCTCATATTAATCGAGTTCGGTTGTATTTCTAAACAATGTTTTTTAGAAAAGAATTGAATCTAATTAAATTATATGTCTTTTATTGATTTATTTTAAAAATTATTTTGTAATGCATTTTTTTTATCTAAAAGAAAACAATATGTTTAATATTTATTCCATATTTACTGTATTTATTTTTTGTTTTTAAAATTAACTCATTTGTAATGATGTATATTTCATTGTATTGCAGGTAAAAGTGTTACCATCATCCATATTCCTTCATTAAACAATCGGGTATACTATCCTACAACTGAAAAAAAGCTGAAATGTGAACATTGTTCATATTCTTGTAACCACAAAAGAAGTATGCAATTGCATGTTAAAATACATTCTGGAGAAGCGCCACGTTATAAATGTTCAGTATGTTCATATACTTCATTTATGGCTTGTCGAGTTCGTACTCATTTACGTATACACACTAAAGATAAAGCATACAAGTGTCCTTTATGCAAAAGAGATTTTCCTCGGAGGTATAATTTGGAGAGACATATGCTAGTTCATAAAAAAAGGATTTACAGATGTGCAACATGTGATATTGTCTTCAAGAATAACCTTGAATTAACTCTTCATGCTGTTATGCATGAATGATAGGTCTCTGTAGATGAGATTGATGATTCAACGAAAATGTGAATATAGGTTGGTGTTAAGACCATTTCTAAAATATTATACAATTAAATTAATTATTAATGAATTAGAAATTGTAAAACCACACTTCTGCAGCTAAAATTTCAAAAAAAAAAAAAAAAAAAAAAAATTTATATAAAGAACTATATTAAATAGCTCACTGTTAATGAGATTGTTATTTCAATGAAAATGCCAGTATTGAAGGGTTACTTAACGCCATTTCTGAAATATTGGATAATCAAATCAGTTATTTCCAATTAATGAGTCAAGAGATTGCAAAATCATTCTTTTGCAGCTGAATTAAAAATAAATAAAACTTCATTATAAACAATTTTTTATGGCCCTTTATCTAAAAGAAAAAAATATGTATATAAACAGCCATGTTAAATAGCTCACTGTTAATGAGATTGTTATTTCATTGAAAATGCCAGTATTGCAATTTGGAATCGAACTGTGCTTTTCATTTTTTTTATCAATAAATTACTTATTGAGTTATAAACGATTTTGATCACATGACAAACATATTTTTCATCCTTTCTTGAGTGGATTTTCTACTTTCGTGCAGAAATTCAGTTCAAAATGCCCACTTTGACACTATTTTCTGAAAAATCTATTGCATTTGCAAAAAAAAAAAAAAAAAAAAACAGCTCGATTACATAGTTTCTAATCAACAACAACTGCTAGTTTCATGCATTTCTAAACAAAAATAAATTAAAACTTATGTCATAAAGTTGCCCTTTTGGATTTGAGAACAGCCTTAATGCCATTTCTGAAATATTAGACAATCAAATTAGTTATTTCCAATTAATGAATCAAGAGATTGCAGAATCATTCTTTTGCAGCTGAATAATAATAAAAAAAAAGCTTCATTATAAACAATTTTTTATGGCCCTTTATCTAAAAGAAAATAAGTTAGCCAAGAAAATAAAGAATAAAGCTAGTAAAATAACTTCAGAATTTTTCTAATAAAAATATTTTTATTTATCGGGTGTGCGAACATAAAAATTTTACATTAATTTAATAAATTGAACAAAGTAAAAGAAAAACAAAAATTATATATACAGTGAAACTTCTTTTAAAGGCCATCCCTATTCAAGGGCCACCTCTATTATTAAGGGCCAATATTTTTAGGAACGAATTTTTTTCCCATAGACATAATGTTAAATTTACCCCCATTAGGGCACCTACCCCTCATAAAGGCCATTTTTTTCACATGTGCCTTAAATCCTAAACAGGTGTATTGAAATCCTGAACGAAAATATAAGAATTCAGTAAACAACTGCACATGCAACAAAGAAGGCAGGGGGAGATGGGGAGGATTTAGTACCACAATGAAGAACCACAAATGAGACAAACAGGTGTTCCTCACACTTTGTTTGACCTTTAAATCTGTAGGGGTTGGGATGGAGGGGAAACTTGACCTTTTGTTGTGGGTACACAAAGGATAACAGGTTATCTAGAAAAACTGATTCCACATTTACTAAAACTGTGAATGCATATTGAAGTACAATTTTTACACTAGAAATATTATGCTCAGGCTTAGTGATGGGCGATTCTGGAAAATTCAGGAATCGATTAAAATCGACATCGTATAAAACTGAATCGATCACAATAAGAATCGATTCCCAAATTCTAGAATCGATATTTCGATAGTCGCAGATTCACACAGATAAGCTCAAAAATATTAATTTCAAAACTTAGCGAATCAGCAGAGCCGTAGCGACCACCTCCTATACCTCACATTTAGAGGGTAGACAAAGTCAGGGGCCCAGTCGTAAGCTATTACAGACCTTTGAGTCAAATAATAAAGTTTTTAACTTTTAAATTATTAGTTTTAAGATGTAATTTTACTAATATTGTAATTAAGATTTTATTTAAATTTATTTTTTAAGAAAGATCTCGGTTAAATACAACTTGGAAATTGCGCGTCAAACGTGGCAAATGTGGTGCGCTCGTACTATAACAGTGCACTTCATAAGTGCATATCAATTTCATTCTGTTCGAAAGTCCGTAACATCCTTAAAATGCACTTGAAATAATTTTTTCCATTGGCCGTAATGTAACGGAAAACTTTTGACTGTCCCTGTAATTAAATCATTGTGATTTTCTTCCAGCCTGAATTAAAATTTAAATTTTCAGGGACATAATTCACGTTGCCATAAGAACCGATTTAGTATTCTTACAATTTGAGTTTAATAATGTAACTAGCAAAGTTTATTAAAGTCCTTTTTATTTAAAAAAAAAAAAAAAAAAAAATCTTCGCTGCAAGACGTGAAAATTTAGTTTTCTCAGAAGAAATAAAAATCAATTAATTTTACTGTTTTAGAAGGAAAGTGGACGCACATGTATATTGCTTGGAAATCTTTAACATTATAGCTAGTAACTAGCAGGTTTCCCCTAATATGAAATCTCGAAGCGAACGAACCGCGAACCGGGTTCCCGCTGCCTACAGCACCGTATAGGTGTACCCCCCACCACTTTGCCCACCGGGTCGGAAAAACGCGCTCACTTCCCCCCACCCAACCCCCAAATTTTGACATTCATCATTTAAAATTTTTTTATGTGTTATAAACTATCGCCCTGTTATATTTTCTAATTTTGTTCTGCCACTCCCCTCTATCCCCCCCCCCCCCCCCCCCGAAATGTGACGCGCCATTCTTTTTTATAATTTTTTATCATGTATTATAAACAATCTTAAAGTTTAAAACAGATCGCATTGTTAGATTTCCTAATTTTAACAAAATCGCGTTATGTTAGTTCCAGATTCCACCACCAGGGTGCGCACTCTGTTCCTAACAAAACTGTGAACGAAACTCCGTTAAACAACCTATCAGTAGATATATTACTCAAGAGTGTGGCAATCTTGATCAAAAATTTAAGCTATTTGCCGAAATTACTATTCGGAAATAGTGGTAACTAAACTTTTGACTTTTTTATATTTAATAAGTAGCATTTATCTCAGGACTCCGTCAAAACCCCCACCTAAAACGGTAAGGAACGGTAAGTTTAAAAAAAAATTCTAGCGACCTCCCCCCCCCCCCCCCCTCCCGAAATTTTCGCACCATTCTTTTTTTAAACTTTTTCTTATGTGTTATAAACTATCTTAAAGTTTCGAACAGATCGCCTTGTTAGATTTTCTACTTTAAATGAAATCGTGGTCTGTTAGTTCTATATTCCACCACCAGGGAGCGCAGTCTATTCAAAACAAAAGTGTATCTAAACGAAACTCCTTTATACAACCTATCCGAAGATACATTAGTCTAGGGGGTGGTAGTCTTAAGCAAGAATTCAAGATATTTGTGAAATTACTATTCGAAAATAGTGGTATGAACACTTATAAAATTTTTTATATTGAAAAGGTAGTAATTATCTCAGCCCGCCGTCAAAGAACCGCACGCTAAACGGTAGAAAACGTTAATGCTGCTATAAAAAATCACGTGACTGCCTTTAAAAAAAGCATTTAATAGAAATAAACCAATTAGTGAAATAATAATTAATATCTCAGCTTGTAATTAAGATAATATTTTTCGAATTTCTGAAAAGATAATTTTTTTTTTTTTTTTTTTTTTTTTTTTTTTTTTTGCATCGCCCTGTCCAAGTTTCGAATTTTTACGCATCTTACATTCTAAGATATGGTCCCCTTTTAAAACAGTACAAAATTCTCGGGAATCACTTTGTTTAAATTGTTAAATATATTATTTGAAAAAAAAAAAGGTTTTAAAGCATTTTAGCACGTATTTTCATATCTACACCCTTGAAAAAAATTAATAACATACAGGGGATCCTTTAGTGTCGGAAAACTCCGAAATTTCACAAAATTCAAAGTATCATAAATCAGTAAGTTTGGTTGTAAACGACTGGAATTTTGTATAATACAACTTACACAAACACTTTGAAAAACTTGTGAAATACCGCTTAACTAACGAGAACCTTGAGTCACGTGGCTTTAAACCAAGAATGATAAGTTTAAAATGGAAAAGAGACGAAATTTGTTATTACCATTCCTAAATAGTGCTCACCAAGAGCTGCAGATATAATATCAGTGTTTAGTTGTAAACACATGACTCGGGAAGAATGTCAAAAAAGGTCCCATTGAAATTGGACCATAATTAAGAAAATTGGGATTGGGGGGGGGGGGGGGGGGAATGTATTGGTGACGAACTGGAAAAGTACAGCTTAATAAACTAGTAACCCAAATAACTTGGCTCCTAAACTAAAAATATAACAATTTAACCGAGAAAGAAAAAGGCTTATGCAAAATTTGACAGTAGTTTCTGCCTTTAAAACTGTAAATCCGAAAGAATAAATATATATTCCTTTGAAATTACTGTCAAAAATATCAATACAAAAGTTGGAGCACGATTGACCCTTACCAAAAAGAAGGAAGGCTAGAGACAGAAAATAAAAGAACACATTAAAAGCTTTCCAACGATATGTTATACGATATGGTTTGGAAGAAACAAAAAATATCCCCCCCCCCCCCCGAGGGAGCAGGTAAACCCCAAACGGTCGGAGGGGCGACCTCAAAAGTATCTTTGGTCAAGGTTTCAGATTGTGGCTTTATAATAAAATAGAACAAGAATTGGACATTTTAAAAATTGCATGCAAATTTTGAACGGCCCTGTAAATTAAGATTAGCGAGGAAAAGGGGAGAGGGGGGTGGAGAGATTAGAAGGGACGAACTTGAAAAATACAATATAATAAACTAGTAACCTGAATAACTAGGCTTCTAAACAAAAGTATAACGATTTAACCTAGTGTTGAATTCAGGGGGTAGCCCGAGAGGACATCCCTCCCGTAAGTTTTGAGATTTTATGCTTTTTAATGGACAAATGTGCACCCCCCCCCCCCATTACGGAACTCTGAAATACCCCCCCCCCCCCAATCCCGACCGGAGTCGCATAAATCCCTCCCTGAGAAAAATACCTGCATTCAACACTGATTTAACCTAGAAAGTAAAAAAAAGGCTCTTATACAAAATTTTACAGCAATTCTGGCACTAAAACAGCAAAATTGGAAGAATTGATTCAACCCGAACCGTGGATCGGCCGCGATGCGATTTGAATTGAAGTAAATCAAAACATAACGATTCGACATTGCATCTAAAGAATTGAAGTAAATCAAAAAAATAACGATTCTGAAGATCGCATCTGAAGATCGACATCGGCATCGAATCTGAACTGAATCGATTCACCGCTTCTGATCCAAAGGGCAGAATCGATGCGTTTATCTTTTCTTGCTTTCTTTTGTCTTTAGAAAAATAAAGTGTTGTTTTCGAGAAAATTTTCGACTTCCGGTTTCTAAGGATTTATAGTTTTAGAACTTCTTGTCTGGAATACGATTTGACTATTTTTATAAATTTTTTGTCTGTCAGTCTATTTGTTTGTCTCTGACAAAAAAAATTGTGAGCGGTCTATTTCAAGAACTAATGCATGGAATCTGTTGAAACTTTAGATTCAGTTAGACCTTCATATAAATTGGTGCTGATTACTTTTTGGTGAAAATCGCTCAACAGGTGGCGCTGCTATGCTGTATTTTTCATGATTTCCGCAAGATTGCTATCTCAAGAACTAATGCACGAATATTCACCAAACTTCAGATTCAGTTTGACGTTGACATAAGTTGTTGAGGATTAGGTTTTGATGTAAATCTACCGGCAGGTGGCGCTGCTATGCTGCATTTTTCCCGATTTTCGCAATAGCTCTATCTCAAGAACTAATACACGGATTTCATAAAACCACAGTCAGTTAGACGTTGGCATAAATTGCTGCTTATTAGGCTTCGGTGTAAATCGCCCAACAGGAGGCGTTGCTATGCTGATTTTATCAGAATAGTTGAATTCAGACATTTTTCTCCGGGAGGGACAGTTCAGAGGGGGAGGGGATTGGACTTTTGTACATTTTAATGCCCATCCCCTGAATTCAACACGTTTTTCAGGATTTAAATAATTTTAGGGATAATATCTCAAGAACTAATGAACGAAATTTCATCAATTTTTAATGTGCAAAAACGTATTGAATTCAGGGTGTGGCCCGGGGGGGGGGGGGGGGGGGGGTGTGACATTTTCCTCCCCCCGAAACACTCAAATGCCCCCCAGAAAGTTTGAGATTTTATGCTTTGTTGCGGGGGGAGGAATGTCCCCCCCCCCCCCCCCCCCCCCCCCCCGGGCCACACCCTGAATTCAACACGTTTTTCAGGATTTAAACAATTTTAGGGATAATATCTCAAGAATTAATGAACGAAATTTCATCAATTTTTAATGTACAAAAACGTATTGAATTCAGGGTGTGGCCCGGGGGGGGGTGACATTCTCCTCCCCCGAAACACTCAAATGCCCCCAGAAAGTTTGAGATTTTATGCTTTGTTGCGGGGGGAGGAATGTCACCCCCCGAGCCACCCCCTGAATTCAACACGTTTTTCAGGATTTAAACAATTTTAGGGATAATATCTCAAGAACTAATGAACGAAATTTCATCAAACTTAATATTCTGTTAGACAATGCCATAAGTTATCCATGATTAGGTTTTTGTGTAAATGATGTAACAAATTGTGCTGCCATGCTGCTTTTATCAACAGTGTTGAATTGAGACATTTTTCTCCGGGGGGGGGATTGAACTTTCGTCCATTAAGCATAAAATCTCAAATCTCCCTAGGGGACATTTCAATGTTCCGGGGAGGGGGGGGGGGGTCCACCCGTACCAGCCCCTGAATTCAACACTGTTTTTCAGGGTTTACACAATGTTTGCGATAACATCTCAAGAAGTAATGAACGGAATTTCATCAAACTTAATATTCTGTTAGTCATTGACGTAAGTTGTTTCTGAGTCTTTCGTGTTAATCATGTAATAGGCTGCGTTGCTATACTGCTTTTTTCATGATATTCATGATAGCCATATCTCAAAACTAATGCACGGAATTTAATCAAACTTCATATTCTGTTACACTGTCGTATAAATAGATCCTTATTAGGCTTGGGTGTATACTACGCAACAGGTGTCGCTTTTATGCCCTTTGAACTGGGATTTTCCGTTGCGGACATCTAAGAGGGTGTGGGCCGAAATTCAATAATTTGTTAGGAAAATGGGATTCTTATATATATTTTTTAAATACACATATTTCAACGAACCTATACTTTTGGATCCTCATGATGGGTATAGGTTATTTAAATTTGACACTCTGATAGCGAATTTTGAAGTTTTAACATTTATGAGACAGAAGAAAGTTTTGGGATTGGACATCCAACTACTTGACCTTAAATTTTTGAAGGAAAATGAAAATGATATGACTTTTAGAGACATCGATTAAAAAATTTATAGTATCGATTAAATCGAGTTGGCCATAGTATCAATTAAATCGATTAAAAAAATCGAAATCGCCCATCACTACTCAGGCTTACGTAAAATTTAAAATTATGGCACATAAATCAAGCCATTTGGATTTGAATGACAAAATCAAAGTTCTTAATTGTCATGATCAAGGAACATCTGCAAGAAAATTGGCTTCACAGTTTAATTGCAGGAAGAATCAAATAAAAATTATTGTTAAAAACAAAGAGAACTTACTGAAAAAATATGCAGATTTTAAAGATTGCGGGATAAAAAGAAAAAGAAATGAAAAAATTGGTCAGCCCTATTCAAGGGCCAATTTTCATTGGAATGGCAGGTGGCCCTTACAGAGAGGTTTCACTGTATTCTGAAAGTATCAAAATAATTTTCATTTATTTTTCACTTACGAAATCCCCCCCCCCCCCCCCTTCTTTTAAATATGATCATACTTTATGAAAATTTTGATTGATTGCAAAATCAGTGCTTTTTCTTTCCTTCTTCCTTGTTTTGAATATTACTTGAAGTGTTAACTTTAGCACTTTTAGCTTCTCTGTCATATTTATTAAGTTGCTATTTTTTTACGTGCATTTTTATGTTAATATTTTATTTAAAGACAGTTAACTTTGCATTGGATATTATCTCTTATTGTCTGTTTTTTGCCTTTTTAATTAATAAGATTTTTATTGTATATCTATTGTTTCTTTTTTTATTGTTGATCTATAGATGTCATTATAGTTCCCTGCAAGAGATTCTATCCATATTTTATGTAGAATAAAATCCCGCACCATAACTTTAAATTATTAGTTTGCTACTATGCCCTTTAAGTTAGACCTAGAGTATTTGATTGTTCAAAGTATTTATTTTTTTAAATATTTTTATTAACAGTGTCTGATATGGATATTTTACATTAATATTTGAAGTAAGTAGTTTTTTTTTTTAATTGTCCATTTTATAAAGCTAAGATCCTTATGAAATTTTTATAATTTTATTGAATCAATTTCATAGAACATTTTTAATTCAAAAATATTTGGTCATTGAATTCAAAAACAGTTTCATTGCTTTTGTATTGCTTATTCAGATATTGATGTTTTAATAGTGTATAGGGTTATTCTAAATGATGGACCTATTTTCAAAAAATTGTATTTATTAAAGTACAAATCCAAAATGAACAATCTTTATACCAATGAAAAGAGGAAGTTTCAAAGTTTTTTTTAAAGACATTATAAATGTTCAATGTGTCCACTGTTTGCTGCACGGCAAACATCTACACGATAGCCAAACTCATCTCGAAAACCTTGTGCTCCACAGTAGCCATTTTACTCACAACTGACAGTGAAACAAAATCGCGGCCTATTGCCGGCCATTTCTGAACCAACACCACTTTGAAAGCCACGCACTCAGTAACAGCAGATACGCTTTTTCATGTGTGGGGCGAGTTTGGCTATCGCATGGATGTTTGCCGTGCAGCAAACTGTGGACACATTGAACATTTATAATGTCTTAAAAAAAACTTTGAAACTTCCTCTTTTCATTGGTATAAAGATTGTTCATTTTGGATTTGTACTTTAATAAATACAATTTTTTGAAAATGGGTCCATCATTTAGAATAACCCTGTATATTTAATTAAGTTTTACTGAAGCAAATTTCTGATCTTTCCTTTAAAATCTTTCAAGTGTTATGTTGAGCTGTATTTTGTTTTTCTCTCTCTTTCTTTCTTTCTTTCTTTCTAGTGTCTCTTTTGTTGAATTGCTTTATTTTTTATACATTTAATTAATTTGAATGTTGCATCACATGAAAGGATTCTGTGTATTTAATTTAGTTTAATGATTTATGTTTTATGTAAAGCTTGTTAAGCTTCATAATAAAATAGTTTTTTATTTTGAACTTATGTATGTATTTTCATAATGCTTTCTGTGTAAATTTTTGAAATAAATATTTTATATTAATTCCTAATTGACTATTTTGTTTAGACAATGTGTTATGTACTCCCCCCCCCCCTCAGAAATTTTCCAATTATTAGTACTACATCTTGGTTATATTGGCTTAAAAAAAAAAAAAAAAAAAAAAAACCCTACTGTATTAATTTGAAATTGACTATTTTATTCAGATGTTGTGTTATTTGCTTTTTTTTCCAGAAATTTTCCAAAAGTCAGTAGCATATTTTGGCTATATTGGCTTAAAAAAAGGGGGGGGGGGAGGGGGTCCCTACAATAATAAAATTAAGCAAAAAAAAAAAAAAGCTTTTCAAAAATTTGAAAAAAAAAATTATTAAATTTTTTAATGTTAGGAGAAACATTCTTTTCTCTCGGTTTAAATCCAAGTGTAGTATCACGAGGAAAATCTTGTTTGGGAAATTTTTTTGTTTTCGTTTAGGTGGTGAAATTTTTCAAGTATAAAAGGATTCAGTCGCAAATTCTCCTTTTTAACTTTTATTACTTTCGTAGAATTCAAGGATTTAACTGTTAATTTTTTTTCTTTTAAAATGGAGATTTTCTTTTGATTTTACAGAATTAAAGACAGTTAGATGTCTTTAAGGCAAAAAATAAATGTAATAGAAAGGATATATGGATGGATAGATAGAAAATTTCTAAATGTATTGTTGTGGACAACTAACTTTAACCCTTTATTTACAGAAATATTTATCAAGAAATTGCTTCACCTCAATTATTTTCTTTAATATCTGAAGATATACTGGAATTTTTAAATAATAATAAAGTGAAATTTAGATATGTTTTTTCATTAAAACTGATTAAATATATCAATAGTTATAACATTTTTTGTAAAATATTTACAAAAATAAGAAGATTAATTAAACAAAAATACTCTTATGGAAATATCACAATTCTTATAAAAGCAATGTATTTAAATGTATTATGATCCTCTCTGTAAATGGGTTCGAACCCAATCGCGTCCGTCGGCCTAATCGTTCGGAGTTTTCGTGGTTTTCTTCGAGCCATGGATTTCCATGCATAGATACGGGTTAGGTTCCCTTAGAAAGACCCCCCACGGAGGGCACTCCCCCCTCGGGCCTATATCCCTAGTGTAGATAATCGGCCATCAAAATAAAACCAACCTCTCTGTAAATGGAAAGGCTTTTGCAGTTGACAATGTTTCATATAAGTTTTTTTTAGAAAAACTAAATACTTATGAAAATGATCAAGAAAATCACCACATTTAGAAAATATTTAGCTTCGACTGTTCTCTACTCTATCTAAATTTGATTGAGCAGAGTATGTTGTGTGGAAAGAAAAATAAATTTTTATTAATAGACAGAGTATATAAATATTATGAGTTTTCTTCATTGGTGTTTAAAGGTACCATCAGTGCATAAAGGTTTAACCCATTTGGTGTTATTGTAATACAATTTCATTTAGTCTCTTTTTTTCAGCATCACCTGATAAGCACTATTCTTCAAATTATGCAGAAGTGTTAAATGAACATTATAGCAATCTTCAACAATTCCAAAATTTCATTTTAACTTATACTTGAATTTAAGTATACGATTACTCATTGCTGACAAAAATGATCAAAATTTGCTTTTCACCATCGGAATGTTGACATCAAGTACATATCACTCACCCGCAAGAAAAGTGACACATCTCGCAAAAATTCATTTTGCTTTTCATTCCACTAATAGGTCTGTCATAGGTGTGCTCAGACTTGTATAAAACCAAAAACTTTCTGCGCACATAAATATTGGGTCAAAAACTTTCTGCAAAATTAATTTAATGTTTAATAAAATAACGTGTTATAAGTTATATTATTTTGACGATATGAATTGAAAACTGTAGTTTTAAAATAATTACCATTTTTGAATTAAAAATTAATCAATATTAATTAAAGAATAATTATTTAGGAATTAAGCTAAAAATCCATGATCAGAAGGGGAGAATTCTTATCAATTATTTTGTCAAAGCATTTAGAAACAGTCCAATCCTTAATATTGTGACCTTTTCTCACAAAATGCCAGTCACTCTGTTCACAGAAATAATGTGACATTGCTTCTGAAACAACTGAATCATATTTTGTAGGGAGAGGGCCATTCGTAGGTATCATCATTAAAGAGACCTATGAGTTTTTTCTGCAGCCGTTTGACGAAATTTCCGTTTTTTCCACGGCCCTTTGATGAAATTTTTGTTTTTTCCGCTATCATTTGACGAAATTCCCATTTTTTCCGCGATCCTTTCACGAAATTCGTTACTTTTTCTGCGATCCTTTGACGAATTCAATTTTTATTCCGTGATCCTTTGACGAAATTCACATTTTTTCTGCAATCTTTTGACGAAATTCACGATCTTTTGACGAAATTTGCATTTTTGTCGCGGTGCTTTGATGGAATTTGTGGTTTTTTTTTTTTTTTTGCGATCCTTTGACGAAATTAGTTTTTTCCGCGATTCATTGACAAAAATTGCATTTTTTTCACGATCTTATTGAGAAAATTCGCGCTTTTCCGCTATGCTTTGACAAAATTCACGTTTTTCCGCATTCTTTTGACGAAATTCGCATTTTTTCTCCGATCTTTTGACGAAATTAGCGTTTTTCTGCTATCTTTTGACGAAATTCGTGTTTTTCGCGATATTTTAAAAAAATTCGTGCTTTTTCCAAGGCCTTTTGACGAAATTCATGCTTTATTTGCGATCCTTTGGCAAAATTAGTTTTTTCTGAGATTCTTTTACGAAATTTCCTTTTTTTCGTAATCCTTTGAGGAAATTTCTGTTTTTTCTGCGATTCTTTGCTGAAATTCTTTTTTTTTTTTCACGATCCTTTGAAGAAATCGCGTTTTTTCCGTGGTCCTTTGACGAAATTCGCAGTTTTTTTCGCGATGCTTTGACGAAATTGATGATTTTTTCTGCGAACGATTGACGAAATTTGTTTTTTTTCGCCGACCATTTGTTGAAATTCACAATATTTTTCAATGATATTTTTTATGTCTGAATTTTCAAACTGATGGCCGATTTTTTTAAATTTTCGGAAATTTCGGAACAGGATCAACAATAAATAAATCGTATATAAAATTGGGGAAATTTTTTTATTTTTCGATGCCTAAAAGAAGGTAAAAGTTACAAGAACACAAATTACTTTTTTTTTTCCTAAAAAATTTTCCGCAAAGTTCCGAATTTTGCGGAAAACTGTCCGCGTAAGGCGTGCGCACGTGCGTCTATTTATACAACTCTGGGTGTGCCTTGCTACACAAAACGTTTCATGCGTGTAGTTATATGGAAAATTACTTTATTACGCCTTATGTCCATTTGTCACCACAGAAGGGGCGTGGAGAAGTAAAATTACCGAACCCTCCAAACCTCGTCCTATGCCTTTTTATGCACATTTTTATACCTGCATGCAGAGCTAAGTTCTATAATTTCATGTTACAGTAAAATCATGCAAATTTTCTTTTGTTTCTCCTGTGAAATTTACTTTTGTCGAGATGTGTCACTTTTCCTGCGGGTGAGCGATATATACTATGATTTCAAAAGTAAATTTCCTAAATTTTAAGTATTTCAAAACCACAATTTTTACTCAAAAATAAATTAAAAAATTATTTTAAATTTAAGAATTTTTTAAAAAAATTTAATAGTTACATATAAGGTGTAAGCTAAAGTTTGATATTATTTTAGGTTATGAATAATTACTTATTTGAATTCTCCAGTAAGATTATATAGGATTTCATAATTGACAAGGATGCTGAAGCATTTACTTAAGTTATAACTGACAATTAAATTATTTTATTTTACTAACATTTGTAACCTTTTTATTTAGAAATACAGTAGAAGATCTTTATAACGCAATTCTGTATAATGCCCAACTTCTCAGATGTAAACAATGAATTTTGCAGTTAAGAAACACTTGCATTCCACATTGTAAAAACAATTGCTACTCTCTAGAGGACTAAATTTGATACATTAGTTAAACTTTATATCCTTAATTAATAATGAAAAAATTGCTTTTATTACAATAAACATGTTTTAAAATGAATAATATAATGAATGATTTGGTTCAGGCATATTTCGACAATGTTTGTAAAGTAAATTTAACAATGTGCGAAATTATCTATATTTTGCAAAAATATATCTGCACAACTTCTGGTCCCAAAGAAAGATAATTTAAAAATGTGATATATATAATTCAGAATTCTATATAACGCAAAACCTCAGTTTTTGTTATAAAGATTTTCAACTGCATATCATTTTTCTATTGCAACTTTAACTAAAACTCAACTTTTAATCTTTATTGTGTTTGTTTATGATATTTACCATTTAAAATTGATAGTTTCAATTGGAAATTTGTTGCATATTTCATTACCATGTTTAGTAAAAGATGTTAATAAGGCAATAAGACTTGACAAATTTTATGGGAAAACAGCTGAATATTAATTGATGTATCTTTTTCTTGTCAATCACCAAAATGACTTCAATTAAAAAAAAATAGTTTTATCATTAGCTAAACTATAAATTGATCATTCAATGAGAAAGAAAAATAAAATAGTTATGCAGTTTTTAAAAGAAGTTTTTTTTTAAATTTAAGTTATTAAAAAAGAATTAATGTTCCAGAAAAACAAAATGATCACAATATAGCTAATTATTATCCCTATCCCCTTCCACCCCCCCTCCCACCCTCCCTAAAAAAGAGAAATGAAATCGCTTCAGTACATTCCAAAAAAAAGAGGATTTTTCTGTAGAATTTTTCAAATGTAGTTACCTCCTTAAATTAGCCTACCCTGGGAAAGGCAAGTAGTCAACAATTTGAGAATATAGAAGATTTTTTTTTTTTTTTTTTTTTTTTTAATAATCTTCGATAAACGTTTTCTTTGAGGAAAGCTTTTTGTCCCATTTATTAAAGTATTTGTTAATTCTGAAATGACAATTTCTTCTGTCAAAAAATTTGTTGGATTTTTTTTTAAAGCAATTCTTTAATCAATTATAAATAATGCAATAATAAGTTTATAAAATAAATTTTTCATTTTTGAGATTCATGTATGTGTTTATATGATTCAGCAGATTTTTGAGCAAATACTTGTGTTTGCAGACAGTGTAAATTTTTTACAACTAAGGTAAGTGCAAAATTAAGTATATTGTTTTTTATATGTGATGCATAGTTTTATTTTGGAGACTATTCTTTTTTAGGGGGGCTGGGAAGGTTTTTTTTAAGCAATAATTTTCCTAATTTTTATTTATTTTGTCTTTTACAATATTTAAAGTGTATATTTTCTAAACTTAGTACAGTAGAGTACCTTTAATCCACACACAAACACTGGTACTCTGCATTGTATATATGAATGTAAACAAAGAAATTTAAATTACCACTGACAATTTATTTTTATTTTTTTCCTCCAATTTTAATTTCATTTCTGATGTATATTACCACATAACATTTTATATACTTTTTTTATAGTTTAAATTGATAGTAGCTATAAAAATATTTACTTATTTAATCACTCATATGGTAAATAAATAAATAAATAAAAATTCTTTGAAAAAAGTATTTGTCTTGAAAGATTTTTACTTAGACAATATATTTAATCTTTCATATAGAAATGATTACAATTTATAGAATTCAAAATAAAACCATTCATTCAAAGACCAAGCAATCAATCCTTTAAGTCAATGTTAAAAAATATATAAAATCCATAAATTCTTGATTGAATCTGACATGTGTACTCTGAAAGAAACTTGAATGAATATTATTGTAATCTAACCATAAAGATGTATCTCGACTTGTTAACAATGTCTGGCAAATGTAAATATTTTTGCTTGAATTGCATGAAATCATCTGTATCACAAGACACAGCAAATTAGGCAGTTTAATCTTCTGATTAGCGCCAATGCAAAGTTTAAACTGAGTTAGTTTATTTATTTTTTGTATTTTACAAAAATATGTCTGTATGAATTTTTCTAAAAAGCAAAACACACACACAAAAAAAAAAAAAAAAATAGCAAAGTTCTAATTTTTATGCAGATGTTCAGGCAATGCAGGATGGTTTACCTCTGTTATGCTTCGCTAACACAAGTTAATCCCATGGGAGAATTTTTTCAAAATGTCTAATTTGAATTTCCAAATTTTTAAATGATTTTTTTTTTCTTTTTTTATTCGATAGCTGAGATTGGTATCTACAGAGGTCGTTTTTTACTTTTTCAATTTTGTTTACAGTTAGTTTTCATTTTAATGAGTATACTTTTATTTTCGAAAGTGGCAGTAACAGAAAAAAGTTTCTAAACAAAATCGAAAAAGTAAAAAACAGCCTTTGTAGAGATCAACCTGAACTATCTAATGCAAAAAAAAAAAATCATTTAAAAATATTAAAAAGCAAACGAGATGTCTAAAATTTTTTTCTCTCGTAGGATTAACATTAGCGAGTGGGTGTTTTTGCATGAGTGAAGTAACCTCTTAGAGAGTGCTGCAAGCATACATATGCATACTACAGACTGCAAAAGAATTTTCTCCTAACTGAACTTAATAAAGACAGCTATCAAAATTGCCTAGCAACTGAATTTCTAAGCAGATTAAATTGATTAAAAATATAGGAACAATCAATAAGTTTAATTTTTAAAATGCTTTCAACGTGTGATGTTTATCAAAACAAAAGATAATTTTACAATAGTAACACTTAGTTCCTAACATTTATAATTTAGTAAAATGTATGTCAACAATGAACTACTGTAATTTAGATTTAAGTTTTTTAAGAGTATGAAACGTCAAAATTTCTTCGCTTTTCCTCCTTTAAAAATATATTTTAGCCATTTTAGTTAAAATGCTAAAAAGAATGGCTTGGTAGGTGAAATGCTGAGTGTACATATCAATATTTTGTGTTATCAGTCATTCTGAAATTTATATTGATATAACAAAAATTATTCTGCAGTTTTCGAGTTAAATGATATTTCTAAATATATATTATTGAATTATTTTTTAAATATTTATTTTCAGACGAGAGGATTTCTTTCACAGTTAAACATGGGAAAAAACACCAGTGTCATATTTGTTCATATTCTACTGATTTTAGAGGTAACTTAACAAAACATCTAGTCATGCATTCTGGAGTGAAACGATATCTCTGTACTGTATGCAATAAAGCTTTTGCCTTGAAGCATCATCTTGTTAGACATGTAGAAACACATCAAAAAGACTCTTCATCAAACATTATACTCCCATAACTACGATGTGTGTAAAGAGTTAAAAGTGTGCATTGTAACACACTGTATGCAGATTATATTGTAAGATTCATTGTATTAATTGAATGTATAAGCCACGATTTTATTATCAGGATGGCAACAGAATTTAGAAAAAATGTCAAGGAATTTTAAACCTGGAAAAAATGAAAAGTTAGGGTTTATGTGAAATTGCCTTTATATTCTTAGAATGTCCCCCTCCCCCCTCTTTTTTTTTCTTATTATTACTACTGATGTGCAATTGTATATTATGATTAATATATGACTATTAGTACTGCTCTATAAAGTGTAAAAGCATTTTTATTTTTTAATTAGAAGTTTTTACTTTTTTGGCTTTTAACATTTTTAGCTTAAGATATTTAAATAAATTAATCAATAAATCTTTATTGATAAAACTTTTTAGTGATGTTTTTATGATATTTTTGTTTATTCTAAAGATTACATTTTTTGTCACAAGAAATTTATATGTGTTTGTAACTAATCACTGCTTCTTTTCAAATTACTTATTCAAATTTAATACAACACTATTTCCACTTTGTATGTGTGCACATGTCAATTCTCAGCATTATTTATTAAATTGTCTTCTAACTTCTAAATTCCATATAAAAAAAGCCATCAGATGAGGTAGAGGCATCAGAGATTATCATGCTCGTTACCGTAAATATTAAAAAGAAATGATCTAATAGACAGTTCTGAAATCGTTAAAAAACAAACAGATGGTATATATTGTAGGCAGATGAAATAGACTTGAGACTAGAGATTATACGCTATAGCATGAGAACAAGGGATGTATATGGAGCTGCTTTAAAAAATCAAGAGGTTTTATGTCGTGTACCACCATATACCCTGCACTACAATCTACAACCCTTTCAATAGATAAAGTAATTATCTGAATTAATACAATATAAAATAGGCAACATATGTCTTCATTTCCAATAGATACTTTAAATTGTTTCAATCTTTCCAGAGAGCAAACTGTACTTTAAATGTTTTCAATCCTTCCAAAGACTGAATTTTAACCTTACTGGACTAATATCATATCTACATAGTTTATACATTGTTGAAATTTTTAATGACTTGAACGTCTGCATGCCTATTACAGAATTTTTGTTGGTTTATATGTCAAGCGTAAAAATTTATATATAAAGTTGTAATCCTTGCCAAGAAAACAACGACCTTAAAGCATAGAAGCTATTAACATCATAAGTTGTCAGCTCCACTTGGTGTGACTCTGACTCTCTCTTACTTTGTTTATCATTAATTTTGTTAGAAATAACAAAACTAAGTAGTATTCTGTAGCAATCAATAATATGCATAACTAGTAAGCTGTGGCCATCAGAAAACAAAACATTTCACAATTGAAATACTTTCTTCTTATGTATTTAGAAGTACAGTAAACTCTCAACTATCTGGCCTAATGTGGTGGAAGGGTAAGCCAGATAATAAAAAAGCCGGATAGGCCGGAGCTCTACAAATATTTACTAACTTTTGTCCTCTCCCCGCCATGCTGTTAAAAACACATGTTACATGTATTAAGATAAATGTATTGTACATACAGTTTCAAAAGAAGCAAAACATTAACATAAAACGTAATCCTATTTTGTAAAAAAATGAGTAAATCTTATTTTATTGTTTATTAATAAATGATTGCACAAATATGAAAAGTTATGCATAAGATAAAAGCTTCAAAACTTACAGCTTTTAGTTTTTGAAAAAGTCTTTAATAGAGGACTGCTTCTCCCTGTTAGTCCTCTTCCATGGTGCAATGTCCCTCCATTTACTCAAATAGATGATATCAAGTGGTGTTGATTCCTGCTGACTAATGTACTGCAGTGCTGCTTCAATCATCTTAAACCCTTACGAATGTGGGATGAGATTTTCCTGCAATCCTTTTAATCTTTTTCTTCTGATATTTCTACCTCTGTCAACACTTTTACAATATCGTTTTCAATTAATTAATTAATTTCGTCATTTGCTATCCATTCTGTAATGTCTTCTGTATTGACATCGTCAGCACTCAATATATTTTTCAGCAAAGGAAGAAGCTTATCATTCTTATTTCACATTGCAGTTTCCCACACGGGTTTATGTTTACCTTTTTGATCCTAAAGGATGTTTCAAGACCTTGCAATTACTATGTTTGGAATTTCTTCTCATGCTTTTGGCACCCACCTGAATGGGAACCTGCCTGCCTTGGCTGCTTGCAACATTTTTTTAATAGGCTGGATAGTCAAGAGTTTACTGTAAATACATACATATATTTTAATACCTTTTCATCACTTTGTTTTCCTTTAGCCTTGCAATCAATTCTATATTGTATAAAAGCAGGATTAGATTTTGATTAAAACTTCATATTGTTACTTGAATAATTATCCGTTATGCAGGATCATTTTATTAAAATAAAATGATAATATTTGTGTGATATATTAATAAAATAATATTTTTATACTAAGAAGTGCATTTTTTTTTCTAAAAATTTTTAAGGGTATTCTCAGTTCGACTTAAGGAAATCACATTTTTAGCATTCTTTTTTTAAATGATTTCAGATGTACCCAATCCAAATGATCACAAATTATGCAAGCAATCTCCAATTTTCGTGCTAAAAACATTTCAAGTTTTAAAAGACAAACAATGCTCATATTGAGTTTAAATTTAATTGTCTTTGTTGTCAACAGACTACATGTAAAACTTAATTTTATAAATATCCACAGTACCTTTTCAGCTGTTTTAGTGGCAATTAATTTTTTTTTTACATTTTATTTAATCTCATTAGATTTAGAAATGTTTAGGAGTAATTCCTGCATTGCACCCCCCCCCCCCCCTCCAAAAAAAATTCCCACTGCTAACAGGTATTAGAATATTTTTATAGAATGCTTTATATTTCAGTTTTAAAATGCATTTATTTATTCTTGCAATACAAGAAAAATTATGTTTTGTCAAGTGATTTTATATACATTTTTAAATATCACTTAGTATTTCATTGTATTTCTTGACAATAGCAAAAATCAAGAAAAATTAAAAATAAATTGGAATTTTTTTTCATTTTTTCTGATTTCTGTGATCACCCTGATTATAGCCATGTATTGTAATGAAATTGTGTTGTAGTCTTAAATGTTTATTGTCAGTATAATAAATATATGTAAGTGTACTGTATATAAAGTCATCTCAAATGCTTATTATTAATTGTTAATTTATATGGAAACATGTTTTATAAATTTGCTATTAAAAATTTGTTGCTCTATAAAATTATCAGATTTTGTTGCTTTTTAGGGTTTCGTTCATCTGACGAAACCCTATTTGTCTCACTCCTTTATCTGTCTGTCACAGAGCCCGTTCTCAGAAACTATATATATGTGGAGACTTGAAATTTTGCATATTTATAGCTGAACATCTCACATCAAACGACAAATAATAAAATTTTGAAAAAGTCTTATATTTAACCCTCTGGGCTGTAACTTGTGTATTTTAAGCTTTTTCTAACTGAGCCCCTAATTAAGTTGAAGACTTGAAATTTTGCATAATTATAGCTGAACACTTGCGATCACACGACAAATCATAAAAATTTCAAAAAGTCTTATATTTTCTTATATTTTATATAAAGTCTTTATCTTATACCTCCAGTCTCTAACTTGTGTATTTTAAGCAGTTTTTCTAACCTCCCCCTATTGCACCTGGTGGGTACTTTTCTAACTTTTGCCGACACCCCTTTGACCACTCTTTCACATTATGCACATAGATTGCAATCTTTAAGTTCCACTTTTTACCGCCAGGGGAGGGGGGGGGGCTACCTATCTCGGGTGCTATGGGCCCAATCCCATCGACTAATATATCTACGGATAGGTTGTAAAACGGAGTTTCGTTTGGATAGAGGTTTATGTAAAATAGAGTGTGACCCCTGGTTGCGAAATATGGAACTAACAGATTTTGCTAAAGGATAAAGTGTTTTGTAAGGAATATTAAACGAAACCCTCTGTGCTATCTATGATCAGACTTACCCACTTGTTATTTAATTATATGATAAAAATTCTTATTTATTATCGTAATTTGTATTAGATTATCACAGTGCCTTACTTAAAGAAGTTTTCCAAGCCAAAGCTGAACAAAAACCAAGTTTTGCATTATTTTTTGTTTTGGCAAAAAACAAAATGAATTAATTCTTTGGGGAAATATTTGCAACTATTCATATATATATAGTAAACTAAAATATTATTGAGTTTTTACATGCAGGTAGGCCATCAGATGACAAGAAACAGAAAACAAAGTAGCAAAAAATTTACCCTCCTCCTTTCCCGAACGTCCTCAGATATAGAAATTCTACTGCTTTTTTGATGAAACAAATGGATTTTATATTATTGATTTCTAAAATCATTTATGTAAATTTGCTGTAGATTTGCATTGATAAAGACAAAAAAAGATTGTTTAAATTTCACACTTACATTTATTTATATTTTTTTGCCAAATGTAATTTTTATATACAGAGAAAAGTTTTTTTTTTACTATTATTTGTCATTAGAAATGTAGATTTTTGTTTCTTTCTATGATTTAAAAAATTGAATTTCTTGAAACCAGGAGAATTTAAGGCAGGGCGCGAAATTTCCACTTGCCAGCTTGCCATTGGTGAGCAAATATTTAAGATTGGCGAGTAAATTTCGTCTTTTAAAATGTTGTGCTTCAAATCAAACTATACATACTCGAAATATTGTGCAATTCAGCGATATGCGGAAGTGCTTTATAATCAAGCAACAATATTTATCTTCCAAAAGAAGGGAAAATGCGGCGTTGCCCACTTCCCCATCCTCGCCCATGGAAAATACAATGATAATGCTAAAGTTAAAGGTTTGCTGAAAAGTTTGAAGGATTATAAATTTCTTAAAGTTCTGTACTTCCTCTTGGATTTCTACAGAAAATTGAACCCTTTAAGTGTGGCATTATAAAACAAGGACCTTTTCATTCATCTTTGAAATAAAAATTGAACATTGCGTCTCAGTTCTGACAGATCTCGAATCTAGTGTTGAGCCAAGTGAACAGGAGTTTTTGGGCCAACTATTCATTTCAGGAACAATCAAGGATGCACAGCTGACAAATATTAAAAATGGAGAGCAAAAGTTTCAGACTATAAGAGGGATATTAATTAAACATTTAAAGATATACATCACAGAAAGACTGCAATCTATGTCAACAGATGTGTTAACATCTCTGCATGTTTTTGACTCTTTGGTTTGGCCTACCATAGTAAAAATTCTGGAATTTGGGATAGAAGAAATAAAGAAACTCTTCATATACTTGAACCGAAGTCTCTTTAAGGGAAAAGTGGATATTGTATTGGCAGAGAGGGCAGAATTCAAGTTTATGTTCCCTACACTAATACTGAAATATATGCTGGAGATGTTTTACAGTGAAAAGTGTTCAGCAAGATTCCCCAATTTGCTCCAGATTCTAAAATTTTGTGCTGCTCTACCAGTGAGCACAGCTTCGTGGGAGAGAGACTTCAACTGTCACAACAGTCTCAAAACTGCATACAGGAACTTTCTGAAGACTGAGACACTGGATGATTTTCTCAGAATTTCTATTAATGGACCCACCCTGACAGAGTTTGACCCTACAGCGTCGATTGCCATGTGGTATTTCAGTGCAGAAAGGCAGCACTATACAAACATGAAATACTAAAAGTACAGGAACATTTTCTTTCATGACTTTTTAGTGGTACGTGACAATTTCTGTAACCACTGAAAACTTATGGAAACCTTATTTTGAGTTAATATTATTATTTTTTATTTTTCAGTAAATATGTTTTTACTTTTCAATTTCTACATTCTTTTATGATTTCGGTCACCAGAAAGTTCTTCATATTATATCTGTTAACATTTTAAAAATTATTTATATTTTTTATGAATGTAAAATATTGTGGATTTAGACAGCTCCTTCTAACAATGGTCAGTTTAAATTCAGTTTGTCATAAATAGTTCAATTTCTGGCAGGTGTGGTGGCCAACTTTGCTGTCAGAATGAATGTAAAATAGTGGCGAGCAAAAATTTTACTCTGGCTAGTACTTTTTCAACTAAAATTTCATGCCCTGATTTAAGGGGTTTTATTAAAAACCAGGATATTTAAAAAAAAGTGCAGAGATGTGCTGGGACATTTGCTCATCTTTTATGCAGTGCAACTTAGGTAGCCTGACACTGCATGGGATCAAAAAATATATTGTCATTCTCATTTATTTTTCAACAATTTTTTTATGTCGTTCATGACCTTTTTGTTGTTTTCACAATTCACAAATAAGTTTAATTAGGGTATGACTCTAAAATTTTGCTAAGATGCACTTTAGAGCATATGGACTGTTATGTTATGTCATAAAAATTTTAAAATCAATATTTTAATGAATTTTTCTGTTAATTTTCGAACAATCCAATAGTTATAGTACTTATACACACCTGCATAATTTTAAATGCCATTGCATATGATGCTATTAATGTGTGCTCAACTCATTGTGTATATGTCTTTCAATATACAAAATATTGAATGTATGGACATTGAAAATGTAATAAAATCTATTTTCATTTGTGAATGCTGTCTTTTTTTTAATGACAATGCTAAATAGTTCTTATTAAAAAAAATAATAATAAAATGCTATTTTGAATGTATTATAGGCAACAGAAATTAAGTATATTTTGATACTCGCAATTTGAGGACTATTTTAAAAACTTTGTAATTTTTTCATATGTGATTGAAAATCGAAATGTACGTACATATGCGATGCTCTTATCTTTTGAAGTCATTCATTCCAAGAATTTTCCCACTTTTGAAGAATGCTATACCGAAGTGACAAGTGATAAGAGGAACAATATTTTCAAACACATGCACTTTTTACTCATAATATGAAAAAAATATATTTTCCTCTTACCTACTAAATCTTAATTGAATCAACTCATACAACTAAAATTATTAAAGCTGTTATTTATAAAATTTAATAATTATTAAAGCAAAATTTTGTATGTTCATGTTTTCCTTATTTTTAAATCTATCATTTTTATATTCGGCGTATAATGCACACCCATAAATTTTGATTTTATTTTTGGTATTAAAAGTGTGTGCTCTACACCAGATTTTATCGTATATCAATTTGATTTTTTACATTATCATAGTTTTCACCTATGTTAATATGCGAAAAATAAAGTAAAATATTCTTAAAAAGTACAATTGCGTTATGAGCACTTCATATTGAAAGTAAAATAAAATTTATATAATTAAAATAAACTAAAATTAGTTAAAAAAAAAACCCTTTTTTTTTTCTATAACACATTAATTCATTTAATACATTAAACTATTAAATCTATCTTTGAACAAAAATCAGAAAGCTGGTAAATATAGATTCTAAATTATATAAAAACAATCAAAACATCTTGACTTTTTCTTTTTACCATATCAGGAGGGGGGCGGGTGGGGAGGAAGAGGATTGGGGAATGCTAAAATCAGTACTTCTTTTTTTTTATTATTCTATATTTATTGTTTTTGTTCAGAGCCCTTATAGATCAAGTAGGGTTACATGTGTTCAAGCTTTTGCAAGAATCTAGGCTGTTGTTGAATGCTTTAAGAAGTTTGTGATTGTTTGATCGTATGATTGACAGTGTTGCAGATTAATAAAATCTTTTTGAATTTAAAAGGTATTGTAATAATAACTACACTTTGCAAGCAATGATGTAGTTGTAAAAAAAACAGAGGGTATATGCTCTAAGCAGAGGGTATACGCCCAAGACAGAGGGTATACCTTAGAGTGTATATACAATGGCTTTTTTGAGAAACAGAGGGTATACGGTGTTCCTGAAAAAAATCCAGAAGGTATACGGCGTATACCTCCGTATACCCTCCACTACATCCCTGTTTGCAAGTTTAAATGAAAACATCAACAAATGTATTTAAGCAATACAGTGGAACCTCTTTTATCCGAAACTCTTTTAATTGAAACTCTCGGTTAACCAAAATCCATTTTTAAATTTTTTTTTTTTTTTTACACTACTATCACATTTCTTATGTGCAAGTGGTCCTTTCCAAACCACAAGTACAGATAAATATTTTGGATCCCCTTTCTTAGAATTCCTTTGATTTTAACTTGAGCTCCCGTAAACTGTGGTGTAAACTAGAACACAGTAATAGGAAAGAGAACTTGAATGTGGTGTAGAAGGCGAAGAAAACGAACAAAGTAGCAATTCTGAAGCTTTTGAGTGTTTTTCAAAAGGTTTCTCATGATTGGAGCAGCAGAAAGGCTGTGATATTGGTGAACTAATAGTATTAAAAAAAGCTTCGCGATAGAGCTGCAAAGCAAAGGCAACCGAAACTGTGATAAACAAAACTTTGTTTCAAACTTTTATGAAATATGCAAAAGATACTTAATTTCAAAATTAAAATTCAAGTAATTTATTGTTTCTATTTTGCTATTGCTTTATTTTTATTAAGCGCTTGTTACCATAATAAGAAATAGCGCATATGTTTGTCCTTAATCTTAAAATTGAAGCATTCTCGATTATCCGAAAATTTTGTCTTTCTGAAAGAGGGTCAGTTCCAATTACTTTGGATAATCGATGTTCTACTGTATATATTTAGGTAACTGGAGTCTATAGCCAGTTTGTAATATATTTTCTGTTTTTTATTTATATATGATCTTATTGTTAAAACATTTAATGCTTGTAAACAGCAATTTTATTTTAAAGATAACTTGCTTTGCATAAAATGTAAGTTACTCAATTTAGTTGAAAAATTAAGATGACCTATCAAAATTGATGTTGAATTTAGTTAAAAAAAGAAATTCTGTGAATCATGGTAAAAAATTATTAAATCTTGATTGTCTTATAGGTCAGAAAGTTTTGAGTCTTTTTGCAGGTGAAAGAACTACTATCGTGCAACATTACTGTGTATAAAATCAGGAAGCATATGATGCACAAGGTTAAAAGTAACCAAGATTGTACAAGGAAATAAGCAGAGACTGAGAAAATAGCCAAAGAGAAGAAAAAAGAAACTAAGATAATTTTCCCTTTTTTCTGTTCATGTATATCTTCCTCCCTTGTTCTGTTTTTATTTTCTGTTTAGTTGTGTGATGTCTTTTTGCCGTGTAATTGCATGTGTTTGCCCTCTTGCTTTTATGTGTACAGTAATGATCTTTGTTGTTTTAATCTGAATCATACTGATTGATAAAGAATCATATGAGTTGAAATTTCCTAACTGAGGAAGAAGTTTGCAGTCTTGGAGTTAAACATTAAACCTATCTGGCTTAACATCCCAAATGCTCTACCTTTTGAACTATCCTAGATGACTCTAGGACGCAATTTACTCAGACTGCCTCTTGGCATTAATATCCGGTTGAGAATATTACATAACTTCAACAGATTGACCTATTGATTAAGAGTTTCCTTTACTTTAATCTGCTGAGCTGTATTGCAAATCAAATATATCAAAAGGTTGTCTGTGAGAACTGTGTTTGCAAAAGTCGTCCAGGATAACTCAGTCAGTAGAGCATTGTCATTTTAAGCCAGAGTCCCAGGTTTGATTCTGGGCCTGAGCACTTAGTTGGAAAATATTCTAGCCTGTAAAATAAAAGATCTGTGTCTATGAGCATCTACCATTGATAATTAAATGGAAATTTTTTTCTGAATTATCCTCGTATTTATTATGTATAATTAATTTATGTGTACAGTGACCAAATTTTACAACTAAACTTTTTTTAAAATTTAAAATATTGAACTTTTTTAACTTTAAATATTTTTTTTTGTATTTTAAATTTAATACCTTAAAATGTAATAAGTATTTTAAATCAAAAACTGCCCGAACTACAGTGTCCAAATTTATGGACATCCTTGAATTTCGAAGATATTTGGTCACTTTTTTTATGCAAAATGGGCACATTGCTTTCTTCATATTTTTAAAAAAATAGTAATGAATATTTTGTAATTTCTTATTAAGTTATAAATTTCTTTTTAAATGTTTTTTGTAGGAGCTAACGCAACTCCTAATGATTATTTTGCATTCCCGCTGACAAAAGCCAAGTTAATTGTTCAAGACTTACTTCATGAACAACAGTCAAGTAATAAAAAAAAGAAACCATTCACTTGCCCGGAATGTAATAGAAATTTTAATTTACGTCACCATCTTCAGAATCATTTGCTAATACATACAGGTGAAAAACCTTTTATTTGTGGAAAGTGTGGTCAAGCATTCAGAAAAAAATGGACACTTACACGACATATCACTGCCTGCAGGTTGTAGATTATTTTGTGGATAACTTCACATACTCTCATTTTTCACAACTGAACATTACATGTGAATAAGATATGTCTTGAGTCATTACCTTTGTTAGATGTAATGGGTCATTTTCCCAGAAATGTACATTTTCATTGCTAAGTTTTTAAAATGCTAAAGTTTTTTTTAATCTAAAATATTTTTTTCAAATTAAGGGTAAAAAAGTGTTTGTTTTTAATTATACTGCCAAGCCAATATTTTGCCAGATCAGCAGAAATACTTTATTAAAATTGAATTTTTTACATTAAGTTTATCATATGTTCACAACCACAGTGTCCACAGACCTGAGATTTTTTGTGTCAATTATTTGTAGCACATTGAATATTATATTGAATTGAATTATTCTGCCGAATTAAGTTTCTGCAGTTACTATTCCATATTCTAATTATTTTTTATAATCTTTGTCTGTTTTTATCTTGCCCTTGGAACTGATGGTATGATCTTTATATTCATCAGTTTTTCACACTTATTAAAAAAAATTGACACAGATAATGCTTACAATACATTGCCATATTTAAAAAGACTAACAGGCTTCTCCTTCATACTAAGATTTGATTTTTTTTTCTGTTTTTAATTCTGTCATCTGTTAAGCAATTTGAAGCTATTAAATTTCTGCTCACAAACATGATTTACCATATAATTCTGTGTATAGACCAAGTATACGACTTTTCAGTGAAAAATCGTCCAAAATTGGAAACCCATATGTAAGCTGATGATTAAAAAGGACGATTAAAAATTCAGTGAATGAAAACATAGCACTTTTTTGTGCATAGATAATGGAAAAGATGAGCTTTCCAAAATTATTGATCTCTCCTATTCGTTTTCGCACACTGCCAAATCTGTTTTATTTTGTCCTGCTCATTCATAAAAACCAAACCTCCTGTTTTTGGCTTGATTAACAAGAAAAGATCGTTCGATCTTTCAGAAAATGTTGCATCAGTAATGCGGTGGATGGAGATGAGGATGATGCCGTTTTTAAAGTAGATGGCGATGATGATGATGATGAATTAGACACTGTCGATAGACATACTGATGTATCAATGAAAGAAAGAAATTTTAAGGAGTTGCTTGAAACTTCTCATAATTACTTAGGTAGTGAATGATGATTACTTTTTCATTGTAAAAGAATGGAGTATTAAAGTATTTTTAGAAATTATAAAGTATTTTTCATGTTTTTATATTTACCATCATTTTTAAGCCATTTCTCCCATTTTGGAGCCAAAAAAAGTCCAAAAATTCTCGACTTATACATGGAAATATATGGTAATTTCTTGTAACAGTAGTTATTTATGAAACAAAATAAAACAAACAAGATTACTCTTTAAAATTGAACCCAAGATTAGATTTATAAAGCACTTAATTAAAAAATAATGTATCATAAAAAAGTTCAGACTCTGTAAATGGTACAAATTATGCCTGTGATAGGCCATGGCTGTGATTTATCAAACTCATTATTTATGAGAGAAATTAATATTTTTATTCATTTACATTTATAATTTTGTTATACCACATACGATTTCGATTATAATGTTTCAGTGATGGAGCAGCTGCACAAATCGCTCTTGTACTGTGCATTTTTGAGCTAAATTGATCTTTTTTGAAATAAAATAACTGCAATAACCCAACTGCACCCAAGTAATTTTTTGTCTAGCAGCATTTTGTTATATGAGGCAACACTCATATACCAAGTACTTGAAAAATTAATTTCTAATACTTTTTACTCAACATCCAACAATGTACTTATACAATCTTCACAATGCAGAGCTAACTATTACATGGCATATAAGAACGTTTGCTGTAATTTATGCTATAGTTTTGCAGATAAACGATAAAAAATGTATTTTGATTTGCGGTGAATCTTTAAAGATTAAATGATGACCAGAAATATGTTTAAAGTACTATATCAGTTTTATTTTTTAAATGTCAAAAAATGAAAAAAAAATCATATTTTTAAAGCAGATTTCAAAAGACATTTCAGTTGGCTGCATATTCACAGGGAAAAACAGGATTTTTCAAAAAGTATATTTAAACATCATCCCAAAGCTCATATAGAAAAATTGAAGTTTACTTGACTATGGATGACCATGTTGCTAAACTACTGTTGAAAAAGTATAAAAAACTTGGTCACAAACAAGAATTGCATCTGCAAACAAGAAATTTTTTTATTAGAAATAAGTTTAATCTGAGTACTATCACTGTCAATTTGTATGTTTCTGGAGAATGACTCTAATATGAACAATTCACTTTTTCTTGTATGGTGAATGTCATTTAGTGCCTGGAACTTTGGTAGCGATGGAACCTGATATAAAAGTTTTGAAAGGTATTTGATATAAAATGACTTGTTAAATGTATTCTTGATACAAAATGTATAAAGTAGCAGTTATCCTTACATTTAAAAATATAAAAAATTACATTTTAAATTCCAGTGTTTGTCTGTAAATTTTATCGGTTCAAGCATAACATTTTTTTTTAGAATATCTCTGTTTCAAAATTATTGTTTAAAATCTTATTGGAATATGTGCCACATTTTGGCTTGTGAAAAGTTCTCTGGGGTTTATTTTTATATACTTTAACCATGATAGGTAAATTTAACTAATAAATAACCACAAATGTGACGAAATCTTTTTTAGCAAGACTATTTGTTGCAATACTGAGTGATTTAAAGTAATGGACTCAATTTTACAGTTAGATTTTCTGAAATATTCATTGTATGTAAATGATGTGAAGTACACTTTATTATATTCAGTTAATCCTTTATGCTCTCCTGGTGCTTTAAAGTACCACAAAAAACAAGAATAAAAAATTATGTTCAAAACATAGGTTATGAAACACTTTCCAACATATTTGAAATGCTGTAAAAAAAACTTAGCGGTTTTATAAGGTAAAAAGTAAACAGTTTGGAAAACACATAACGCATTTGAAAACCCAATTTCTACTATTACCATCAATAGTCGAAAAAATATCCAAATTCTTTTGTACCGCCTTGTATATGATCTATAGATTTGTATATAAACTGTATAGTATGCTAAAATTTAGTTCAGTTAAAACATGTAGCATAATTGAAAATTCCCCTGCAGCAATTTCTGTCAGTAATCGAAAATGTACTCAAGATTTTTTGTGTAGCTCTATATATGATCGATAGGATTTATACATACACAGTAATGTTAAAAAAATTAGTTAAATTTAAAAATTCGTACCACAGTTGAAAAGCACTTCCAGCAATTTTTATTCTTAGACAGTACTTTAAACGAATTCGTTTTGTGTCCATCTAAATGAACAATGGATGCTATGCACACAATAGTCTATAGTCATCTTGTAGTTCACTTCAGTAATATGTATCAATTTCAATGTGTTTGAAAGAGCATAATATCATTAAAATGCACCACAAACTATTTTTTCCCATAGACGATAATGTAATGGATTTCTTTTGAGTGTCTCAGTAAACAAACTGTAAATACTATACATTCATTTTCAATGCCTTGCATGCCATAGTAAACCTCAATAACATAATGAATAGCATAGCAATCTGAGTATATTTATGCAAGTTAGAGCACGGACAGGCAATACACAAACTGACTGATCTCATTCTTTTTATCTATGTTTTAAAGTGTTAATAAATTACAAAATTCATTTAATGCATCAATTTGCAGCAATATACAATTTACAATGAATTATAGATCTTTACTTTATCATGTTCCAAAAGCATTATTTATTGTATAAATTAAAATTATTTTTAAATTGATAATTTTTTTTCTAATTGTAACTCTTATAGTTTTACCTTTCCTAATTCGATAAAATACTGAAAAGAATATTTTTAAAACGTTATTTGAGTAGAGTTGTAAGTATTTCACAAAACCTATAAATACGGATTTAATTTCTTAATTTGTTAGACAAAATCTTTCTAAAATCTATTTAGTGATTGCACAAATCTGCTAATGTATTTTCAAAAATTTAAGGAAAATGATTTGGAAGGTGAAATTTTTATTAATCCATAATTTAAGACATAAAGGGTTTTAGGTTATAGATGTTTACTGTGATTCTCTTCAGTTATATGAATAACATCTAGACATTAGCTGAATTCATTTTATTAGCTATTAAAGAATGTCTTGTATCACTGAATTTATTTCAGTTGTGATTTTTTTTTTTTTTTTTAGGCCACACTAGAGATAACACATAAACTGCTTGCTTTATACCCTCCCCATCCCCTCAAAAAATAAATAAATAAATAAAAAATAAATAAATATATATCATGGCTTTACTAAACTTACAAAAGCAAAAAAAATCTTGTTCTTTATAGCAATTATGCACCAAGATCTAGGAATGTCCTAGTAGTAATATTTGAAACTGTAAGACATACTTTTTAAAATAAACTGTGGGTCATTCTCTTATAATGTATGATTTGTAAGGAATAGCTGTTTTAAAATTGAGTCCATCTTTTTTGAGTTGCCCTCTAATTTTGTACATTCTTTCTTGTATTTGCTATTAATCTGGTTTTAAAAAAGTATTTTATTTGATATTTCTCAATTTTTAAAAATGTCGTATTCTTAAAGTTTTTTTCATTAATGTTTTTAAGAAGAAAATTTGCAACCTTATGAGGCATTTAAATGGTTTAGCATTGTTTTCCAGCACCAAACGACTTAATAAGTATTGCATATTAATTTCTGTAGCATTTAGCATTCTGTTATCAGTGTACAAAATAATGACATTACATTTTTTCTCTTACATAAACAAATTGGGGAGATAGTTTTATTGAGCAATTGCAGTGAATTAGAGGTGTCAGTGAATAGGAATATGCTTAGGGGAGGAAATTGGTAATGATAGTGTAAACTAATAATGGTTCTCCCTAGGCATATTTTAAGCTTTATTCCTTTATAGCACTTTGTGACGTTTGAAACACATGATTTGGACAAAATATTATGAATCTGAAATATTACTATTTATTTTTTTAAATATACGTACATTGTTTTATATATTTAACTGCATTGAATATATTTTTTGCTTTATGATATTTGATAGTTTATTTAAAATTTTTTTTTTTTTTTTTTTTGGATTTACACATTTTCAAACTTCTGTTATGCCAAATAATCTAATGATAATAATCTATAGTATTATATTCAATAGGGGCTGTAATTTAAGAATATTTTCATATTAAAATGAACAAAGTTGTATGTTCCCAGATTTTTGCAATGCACCATAGTAGTTGATTTTAGAAATTCAGTTCGCCTTTCTGAGAGTTTTACTATTGATATGTCCTAAAAGGAATTTGAGAACATTAATGTTTTTCATAAAATAAAAAGTTAAATTCAGTTGTTATGTTTGTTTGAATATGTTAAACAATGCATAGCTCAAGTTTCATTTAATTTTAATGCTTGTATGAGATTCAACCCTTCCCCAATTTTCCTGGATTGAAAATTCTAAATCTCTAGCAGCGATTTTCAACTGCTCTGCAATGAGAGCATCATAGGTATGCAGTTAAAAAGTTTGATAGGCATTAAAGGATTATTTTTTAATGTTTCTTAAAAACTATTTTTAAAACATTCCAAAGAAAAAGATGAAAGAAAAATTGTTTTTAATTCCTTTCATTCTAAAAGTCATATTTGGGTGAAATGAAAGGTTTTTTTTTTTTTTTTTTTTTTTTTTTTTTTTTACCCCCAATGAAGACTATTAAAAAAGAAAATTAATCTTGACTTGAATCCTTGGAAGAAAATATTAGAATATGTCTACCCCAACAACTTCATCCAGTTTCAAAATATAATAAACAAAATCAATAAATCTTTTAAATAATATTAAATATTATATGTTTTAATAAAAACTTGTTTTGTTTTACTGTTTTATCATGCTGGAACATTTTGTTTGTGTTAATAAACCAAATAGTTATGCTCTTTTCTTCCTTATTTTATATTGACATAATTTAAAAGTATGATTGAAATTTAACTAAGGGGTCAAATGTGTCATGAAAAAGAAAGTGGTTGAAAAACAGTTATCTATAACATATTTAAAATGTTTCATTTTAATATACCAGTCAATGGTGCATGGCCAAGATAATGTACAGCAGTTTTATACAAGAGGAAAGGGGAACATTTTGATTTTATTATTATGATATAGAAAAGTACAGGTAAAAGTCTTCTGACCTGTGATAGAATTATATTTTTATATATATATATACAGTATCTGTATCATTAGATCTTTATTTTGTAATCTCAAAAAAATTACTTACCTCTAACTGGATGTAGACAACTTAGAAGTCTGAGAATATAGAAATTACCTGTAGCTACCAACAAAAATATTCATGCATTTTAATTAAATTTTTTAATAAAAATGTTTTAATATGTTTTTTAACAAAAAAATTCGTACATTTTAATTAAAATGTATTTATGTATATTTTTTAAATATTACCTTAAGTTTGTCTTGCATATTATTGTAATTCTTTTGTAAATTTAGCTTTTGATATATATGATATGTGTTATATACATTTTATTCAAGTGTTATTATATTTTAGCCCTGTGAAATTTTCTGACTTTCATTTTACTTGGTATTAATACATCATAAATGATATCTAAAAATGTAAAAAAAATAAAGAAAAGTAATGTCACTTATACTTTAAAAAAGAATTAACAGTAAAAAGCAAAAACAAATCTTTTATTTCCTTTTCTCTTAATTTTTTCTATCCTTTTGGCAATACTTTCCTCTTCTGCGTGTCCTCCTCTGTGATTGGTGTTTACCTTTCAGCTAACACCACCTGTTGCATTCTTTGTAAGGTCTCCTTTCTGCTTTTCTGTTCATTTGTGACCT
The DNA here is from genome assembly GCA_963932465.1 of Maratus speciosus. Classification (NCBI taxonomy): domain Eukaryota; kingdom Metazoa; phylum Arthropoda; class Arachnida; order Araneae; family Salticidae; genus Maratus; species Maratus speciosus. The sequence goes on from OZ010794.1 coordinate 546,093,580, forward strand.
TGTCCCCTTACGAGCACGGGCTGTTAAAATTTCGAGCCCCAAACACATCCTGTGTGTTTTTATATTTATATGGTGATTTATACAAAGTTTTATTATTCTATTGTGGTTTATCACCTGTTTTTCTGTTCCATTTCATCAATATAAATATCTTTCAAACTTCTGTTGTACATTAAAGCAAATTAGACCTTTTTTAATATGTGATTATTTTTTATAAAAACATATTAAAAATGGAAAAATTCATACTTATAAAATATATTTGGATATTGTAATATTTTAAGCTAAAGGTATATATCATTACAGTTGCTGGGGTGATATCTGAAATTTAATATTGAAATATATCAACAAGCTAATATTGATATTGATGATACATCTTGATACTAATTTGGGGGGGGGGGGACATTGATATGCTTTGCAAAAACAAATAATATAATAGCAAAAATATAGTATTTGCTCATAGAATATATATTTTTATTTTTTTAAAATAAATATAGGAAATTTCATAAGTATTTTGAAACTAAACATAAAAAAAAATAACCAATTGACCAATACCTATTTTCATTTACACTATTACCTTCATAAAGCTGTTTTTAAAGATAGTATTTTCCCTATTCTTCTCGCTTTATTATATCAATCATTTTTTAAAGATCCTCAGGTGTATGCTTAAATACATGCTTAAAAAAAAAGTCATTATGTGAAATAAAATTCTAAGTTGTCTACATAAAAAAATAAAAAATATTCTTTTCATAGAATTTAATTGTAGGTTAATGTTGATTAAAAATATCAATTTTTTGTTGTTGTTTGGTTCAGATTGAATTTAGCGGGACTGGGCCTCATTTCTTTTATTTTGTGCATGGGTTGACAATGTTTGGCATGGACCAAAAATCTTTCTTTTTTTAATCAGTCTGGGACAAGATAGCTTCCTTACAGGATGGGTCTATGCATCCTACAGCGCAGATTCTTTTAACTGCGGGTCAGGTAGATTTTTTTTCGCTTTGGTTTTTAACATTTGTAGGTCGGAGGTTTTTTAACCCGGTGTTTAAAAAAACCAATCCAGTGTATTTTCCAGAAGAAAAAAAATATATATTTGAATAATAATGACTATATTACATCTATTTTTCTGCATAAAAGATGAAATTAATATGAAAAATATAATTGTAAACTACTTTTCCATAATTGTATTATTATTAATTTTCTTTCATTTAGGCATTGGGTTGAAAGTACGAAAATCATTTTATTTTGTTCAGGTTAGCTTGAAATAAAATTTTCGGGCTCAGTTTGCATATGCAGAACTGTAGTGCAGATCTTTATTATGAGTATATGTTTAAAATGTCAATATGAGGTTTTGAATGCTTGAAATGTTGACTTTAAGAAATTTCAAAAATATCCCATATTTTGAGTAGCTTATGTTTTACTAAAAAAATTAATCTTGACAAAATTGCAATTTAAATTTTTCTCAAATTCTTTGAGTTAAATATTATTTAAGTTTATTTATCTATAATGTCCCTTGTAATGGTTGTCATCTTTCTTATATTGGTCAAACTAAAAGAAATCTTGAAATCCGCTTAAAAGAATACTCTCGTTATGTTAACAATCAGGAAATTCTAAATCTTCTATTGCCAAGCATTCTTGGGAATCTGGCCATAGTTTTAATTTTCAAAATGCAAAAATTATCTTTAATGCCAGTAGCACCTCTGAATTGGGCTTTCTGGAAAATTTAGCAATTTATCTTAATCGTAAAGAAGTTGTTAATTAAAAATCTGATTCTACTATCCTCTCTACTGCTTGGAAGAACTTGTTCACACTTACCACTTAATTTTTACATTGTTAAATTACTTAATATTAGTTTTGGTATTAATAAATAAATATATATATATTTATATACATTTAATTATATATATAATTCTAATTTTTCTGATAATTGCTTCTACTCATTATTTCCCTCCCTATCATCTCTGCTGGTCTGTGTTCTTCTCTTTGGGTAATGCTCTTGTTTGATTGGCTGATGCTTTCTGCTTTCCTACTGGCTGTTTCTACTCTTGCTTCCTTATTGGCTGTTTATTGAGCTTCTCCCCGTCTCTTACCTGTTCTTTGTCAGTGTTGCTGCTGTTTCAAAGTAGAACGACATGTTCTCTGCACCTGATGAAGAAAGACTAGTTCTTTCGAAAAGCTTTGCTTATTTATTAAAATTTTTATGTTATTTTAAGAAATGTTGTGTTGTTTTTCTCTTTCTTATTATTTAAGTGTTTAAATTATCTTGGTCACTGAATAACTGATAGACGTTACACACCCTGTACAGAAATTTAATTTCATGATAAAAATAACTAGAATGAGAAATATGTTAATTTCGATAATCCATTGAAATTCCCCATAAAAAATTTCAATCTTTTTAAAATGCTTTTTTTTCTATCAGGGCAATGAAAAAATTCTGAATCTGCCTGTTTCCGAACACACATTTTAAGGGCATAAATTCATTTGGAGAAACCACATTCTAAGAATCAATGTCAATGCTATTGTTAACAATAACCATCACGTATCCAAGCTCATGCTATTGGCCGTGATATATCAATGCATTCATATATCCTATGTGTATAGACCAATAGCAGCAGCCTGAACAAGAAATGATCAATAAGTGTTATTTATCTCTAATGAACAGTGGAATTTGCGTGAATGGGAATTAACGTATCAAGTTATTGGGATATTCTTTATTTGTAGATAATCAGCATAATTATTTAGTTTAGTTGAAGCAGGCTTGTGAATTAATACATGGATTGGATGAAAGAAGAATTGAAGATATTGGTACAAGATATTTGATGCTGCTTTTCGAGGTTTGAAATCGCAGTGTGTGTAAAACAATATTATTGTTATTGGGATATATCAGTAGTGTTAGAGCTTATATATTGTTATAGCGATATTTAAAAAGTGTCAACGTATGACCAGTATATTGATAATCTAGCCCCAACAGTTGCATGTACTTTTATTATTACTTGAGACAAAAGTTTATAATTTTTTTAATTTATACTTATTTATAAATAGATTAATGTATCATTCTGTGAAATAACTGATTTCTAACTTATTTTTAGGTGTTATTCAAGTTTTTAATCTAAATACTCAGAATAGAAGCATATCAGATAAGCTTGATAAAAAGCATCATTGCCCTCATTGTCAATATTCTTCTAATGACAGAAGTAATTTCAGAAGACATCTAGCTGTGCATTCCAGGAATGGACTTTGCAGCTGCTCTGTGTGTCAGAAACTTCTTTCGCGAAAACAGCCGATAAATTTACATCTTTTTGCAGATATCTGTAAAGATTCTATGTAACTATTTAAATTGTCTACTGAAATTTATAAAAAATATATTAATTTGATTTCTTTGTATGCAAACATTCTCCACATTTATCCTTTCATATATGGTGCGGTTCAGTTAATTTTAAGTTCAAACTTTTGTGCAGCGTCAGTAAGTTTCATAAATTTGTGTGAACTCTTATTTGAATTATACCACAGAGCCTACTGTAATATGAAAACTGTTCTTTTTATAGCTTTTAAAAAAGTACTAATGGAGAAAAGATTTTCATTTGTAAGCATATACTTTATAGTCTTGTATAAATTGTGTATTTCTTAAATATGTCTAAGTGAAGTGTATATACTATGATTAAATACATTTTATTAATATTTTAGTTACATATCTGAAAATAAAGAGATTAATGAAGGAATATATTTTAAATAAGTAATTTCAGCACTTAATTCAAAACAGCCTTTTCTTTTGTTGATTATGTCTTCATTGCATTAGGTCTGCCTTTTATTAAAGTTTTCATGTCTGCTTAGACATCTGTATTGTATATGCTATGTAGAATTGTAATCTTCTGACAAAATGAATTTTAACATGCTATAGATGACCCATCTTTTCAAAGATTTCTAGTTCTGTAATTTTTTTTTTACTTTACTTTTTCTTTCTTTTTTTTTTTTTTTTCCTTGAGAAAGAGATCAAATCTTCTGGATTTTTTTTTCTCTCTCTCTCAGTACCTGAAATAAATAATTTAAAATTGTTTTAAGGCTTAGAATTGAAATCATTAAGATTTTAAACTAATTTCAGTTAACAGTAGTAAAATCTAGCAATATTACCAATGCATTTCATACATTCACTTTGCTTGATGCAGATCCATTTACATTTCATGGTGCGTGTGACTTTTGCTTTGCTGCTCCTCCTCCTTTATACAGATCTAGAAGCAGGATGGACGATCTATACAGATATTTCTTTTTGTTTGACACATACAATATATTCCAAAGAAAATGGTAGTAGATTTAAACATATGCTTTTTCCATTATGTTTTATTTCATTAGTAAGAGAAGTGCTTTAAACTACCAGTTATTTGTAAGATTTAAAAAGTGTATTAAAAAAAAATGTAATGAAACGCATATGTAGATAATTCATAATGCCTTGAAATCAAATTCCTCTTTCTTATTACTGTTAATACTTTTTAAAAGTTTATTAACCACAGACACAATTCCCGATACTTTCTTATTTTTTCTTGTTAATGGTACAATTGGTGAAATTGCTTAAATTTTATTTTATTTTAATTATGTCAGATTGTTATATCAAAATATAACAAATATTAAATATCCCTACTTTAGTAACATTTTAAATACATAAAACTATACAATTTAATCTCCCATAGAGGTCTTATAACTTCCTTTTTTTTTTTTTTTTTTTTTTTTTTTAACCAATCTTGCTTTTGAGCATTGATCTTCTTATTTTTACATGCATGTGGCTGTCAGGTATGATGACGCGTGATGTACATATTTTTAATTACTCAAAGAGTTAATTCAGTTGTCTAGTTTGTAGATTTTATTTTTGAAAAGATGCTGAAATCTTTCTCTGGAAAATATATAATGAATATTTTGTTGCTAGAGTTACATTTTATATGCCCCTTAGAAGTAAAGAATTCTAACTGTAGGACCATGAAAAAAAGTATTTAAAAAACTTTTTTTTTTCCGTTTTGAAGAATCATACATAAAGTTGTAGACAAAAAAGTTTTTCAAGATATCTCGAGGATTTTGAGGACTTGCTCTTACAAACTTAATTCACATACAGAAATTATTTTAAGATTTGAAGTGGAGGGTGGTATTATGTGTTGCGTTCTTCTAAAAAAAATTTTTATTACTCGTATATGGTTAAAGGTGTAATGAAGTAATTTATCCTATAATAAAGCTAAAATACTAAGATTCTAATTATTCTGGAATGTAAGAGACATTGTTTTTAAATATTTAATTCATTAGAGTATCACTAATCAGCAAACCTGTAATCTACACTGTATGTATGAATGTCAGACCTGCCAACCTTTGAAAATGAGAAATCGTAACACTCAAAATTAAAATTAATCTGGAGATTGGTTGGTTGGTTTTTTGTGCTGGCACCCATTTTTTGACATTCGTAAAAGGAATCAAGGTTTCAGTCTTTCAACTCAATATAATAAATTTTTTCCTCTGAAAATTTTTATATGAATTTTTGAACTTCTCATTTCACAGCTTTTTTTTTTTTTTTACATTTGTAAAAGGAGCCCAGTTCCAATTTTTTAGCTCAGTCCACTAAATTTTGACGAAATTCGCAGGTTTTTTTTTTTTTTTTTTTCGGCGATCATTTCACGATAATCACAATTCTTTTCCCCACAATTGTAATTGAAGTTTTTCGATCACGATTCTTTGTTGAAATCCACACTTTTTACCCCGAACTTTTGATGAAATTCGCATTTTTTTACCTTAATCCTTTGATGAATTTTGCATTTTTTGCACGATCTTTTGGCGAAATTTGTGTTTTCTTTTGATAATATTTGCATTTTCTTACTGACCTATCGATGAAATTTGCGTTTTCTTACTGATCTTTCGATGAAATTTGCGATTTATTTCCGTGATCTTTTGCCGAAATTCGCGTTTTCATTCTGCGATATTTTGACTAAATTCACATTCTTACCGCGATCCTTTGATGAAATTGATTTTTTAAGCGATCATTTGTCGAAATTTGCGATAGTTTATCGCGTCAGATCGGCAGATTTTGCAACAGTTTTGTGCAACCGATCGGCAAAATTCGCAACAGTTTTTCGCAACCAATTGATAAAAATTTCAATATCTTTTCGCGACCAATTAACAAAATTCACTACTTGTTTCCACGACTTTTTGAAGAAATTTGTAATATTTTCCCTCAATAGTTTATCAAAATTCGCAATTTTTTGGCAGAATTTTCAATTTCTTTCTGAACTTTAACAAAATTAGGTTTTATTCAGCGAACAATTGAAGATAATCACTATTTGTTTGTGAGATCTTTGATGAAATATCAGATATTTTCCGTGATCGTTTGAAGAAATTCTTAAATTTTTTCATGACCAATTCATGAATTAATTTAGGAAAATTCCATAAAAGAAAAAAAATTGCGGACTTCCAAGAAATTTAAAAATATACTCGCAGAAGAATCATAGGTCTGTGGAAGAATTTTCAGGGAGAAATACTGCACAGCAGTTTTCATTATGCAGGACTTTCCTTTTCTTGTGAAAGACGTGCCCACGCGATTCCGCACAATATTTCAAACCCTCCCTTTAAGAAACCCTTAAAATGGCACCCCTGTTTTTAAGGAAGGGAATTCCTGTATAATAAATATTTACAGATGCACGATTCATTCATGGTTAATATCCATTAAGGGGATTTTATATTAGAAGCTTGTTTTGCACCCCTTTTTTTTCACTTGAGCATTTTTTAATGTCCGAATTTTCTGACTAATGACTGATTTTTTAAAACTTTTGTAACCGAATACTTTAAAATTAAGGAAATTTCAGAACAGAATCACTCCTGAAAAATGTGCTGTGTGAACTAAAAATCTCAACAAGAAAAAAAAAATGCTTTTGTGTTTCTTTTTTTATTTAAAAAAAAAATTGTAGTTTGAGACCGATTTTCATAGCATAGTAGTTTAAAGGTCCAAATTGTAGCAACTACGATTTTTTCGTAGCAGTTCACAGGTCTGGAATGTAAACAAAGAAATTTAATTCTTAAAAAATAATTTACCAGTGGCAAATTTTCTTCTGACTTAATTTTCTTTCTGATATATAGTATATCATATTGTGTAATACCTTTTTTATAGTTCAAAATGATAGTACATATAAAAATATTTTATTTATCATTCATATCATATATGGTAAATTAAAAAAAAAACCTTTCTATTTAAAAATCTATGTTTTGTTTAAAGTATTTGCCTTAAAGAAATATGGTTGCTTAGACAGTATATTTAATATCCCATTTAGAAATAATTATAATTAATCGAAATAAAAATAAAACTATTTATTTAAAAATCAAGCATTTAATCTCTTAAATCAATATTAATAAATATAAAAATATAAATTCTTATTTTATATTGACACATGTATTTACAGTGCTTGGCCAAAAATTTCTAAAAACAAAATTTTGTGGTTCCGTGGACAATATGGCAATTTAGACTGCAGGATGCAGTGTAAAAGCATAAACACCAAATGTGTTAATACAAACAGCTATTTATGATAGATAAATAAATATCAATAAATTATTTTTTTAATTTTAGCTGTATTTATGTGGTTGATTTTTATTTTAAGCATTAGCAAACTAAGTTTGCCCAAAATTTGAATAATAACAATAAAATATTAAATGGATATGGCCTGTAATCCTCAAAATTTGAACTAAGTTGTGCAGATCAATGGTCTTCTACTGTAATTTGAATAATAATAGTTTTTATTATCAAGTAACTGCATGCTAAGTTTTTCTAAGACAGTTTACTTTCACCTTCAAACATTTTAAACATATGCTACCGAGTTGAAAATGTATAAATAAAGAATTAATGACAAAAGACTTCATTTAAATTTTTCTAAATTGAATTTTTGTTATATAATGCCCACTCTTATCTTAATTATAAGATGGTCTGAGAAAAAAAGTTTTGCCTATCTAATCTAATGTCTGAAGTTAAAAGTTATCAAGATGTATTATTAATTATTAAAAATGCATTAGTTAAAGGCTATGAAAATGTACTCTATTCTGAAATCTTTTGTATTATATAGTTTTCCTTTAAAGCTGTTTGTATGAAACATATAAAACTGAAGCAATTTTCTATCCGTTTATTTTTTAAATATATAAATAGATCAAAGTATAATATTTAAATTTTTAACTGCTTAAAAGGCGTTGAGCCAACAGAGTGAAAAAGTGTCCAAACCTGGAATCAAACCAGGGTCATTGACTATACATGCCAATGCTTTGCCACTAAATTACCTGGATGATGCCAAACCTAGCACTTCTCACTCTAATCCAGTGGTTCCCAACCTTTTATTGGCCATGCCCCACCAAAGTATCTGTAAAGTCACTATATCCCCCCCCCCCCTAATGTGTAAATTATGTCTCATTATTTAAAAAGTGAGTTATATTGACATGGTGGAAGTGTAATACAGCCTGAAAAATAACTATTCATTTCGCATTCTTTACCTTATCAAAGAGGTGAATCTTCTACCACAGATGTGTTTTTAACATAATTTTATAAATTTAATAAGATTATACATCTTGTCTGTATGCCAAAATGAGTTTTGTTCTACTTTTCCCACCTTAACTCAATGTTAAAGAAAAGTGTTATATGGTCTGAATTTTTATTTTCGCAAAATATCTTAAATAGGCACTTACATTTGACATGAAAATTGATAAATTTATGCATTTTACAATGCATTCTTGTAACTTATTAAGAGTTGGTGGAAAAGCTTTGGACACGACTTTTCCTTCTATGGATAACACAGTACACAAGAAGTATTTAAATATTCTCATCTTTATCAAATTAACTAGCCATTATTCCGCATAACACATTCTCTCCGTTTTCCCTTTCCCAATATCGTTAATTGCCCCCACAAATAGAAGTAGAAAACTCATTCAATAAATAATCGAAAGTGTTACGAAAAATGTTTACATCCACCACTAGAAAAATTATCATGAGCTCTAATATTTTAAAAGATATCAAATTATTTTAAATGATTATTCGCATAATTATTCTGGTGTTAAATCTATTTTAAAGTTTTGATAGGGAACATTTTAAAAATTCAGTAAAAAAATTTATTTCTTAAATTTTTCTTGTATTCCATTTATTTTTAGCCTACAACACTACTTTCCCCCACAAAGACAAAAGAAACTGATAGTAAACGAGTGAGTAAGAAATTTGGAATTGCCTCCCGGTGAGGCGTATGCCCCACGTTGGGAACCACTGCTCTAATCTGTTGCCAAAGCTGCAAACTGCAGCACACAATGTAATAAGATTGAGAAGTGCTAGGCTTGGCATCATCTAGGTAGCTTAGTGGCAAAGCATTGTCACGTATAGTCAGTGATCCTGGTTCGATTCCAGGCTTGTACACTGTTTCACTCCGTTGGCTCTATGCCTTTTAAGCAATTAAAAATTTGAATACAGTACAAAATCTAAAGTTCGGACTTTTCAGCAGCAATATTCAAGAAAGGAAGGAAAAACAAAATTGTTGAAACAAACAAACAAAAGAGATCTAGAACAAAGAAGTTTTATTAATGAACCAGAACTTACGTCTATGTAACAGAATAAAAGCAAAACTTCTTAATGAGAAACCTCAGCTAATAAAGCAGTGCACATTAACTGAAACGTTCAATAGTTAAGTAAGTTAGAATTTGTTCTTAAATTGTATGTTCCCTTAAATAAAAGTTTTTGTTTTACTTTTTATTTTGCTATGTTTTATTTCATTAAAATGGTTGTTTAATTTTGTTTTAATAACTGTTATATGCAATTTTTAATGTATGAACGTCATATTTTCCAAGCAGTGAAATTTTCTTTTTATTAGAAAAGCAGTATTTTTGATGACCCAAAATTCGGAAAAATCTGAAGTTCGGACTTGGTAGAGTCCCGCGGATTCCGGACTTTAGACTTTGTTCTGTATTATTAAATTCAAGGCATGTGAAATTTTCTACAAGAAATTTCCAAAATGATATATATATACATATAGATTTTGATTAAAGTATAATACTATGAAATAATCTGATTTGTAAATTGTTGTTTTCTAGGATTTCTTCAAGTTTATAATCTAAGTACTCGGAATAGAACCATATGTGATAAGTTTGTTGCTAAAAAGCATCCTTGTCCTCACTGTCAGTATTCCACTAATGACAAGAGTAATTTAAGAAAGCATCTAGCAATACATTCAGGGCTTAGGCCTTACAGATGCTTTGTGTGCCAGAAAACTTTTTCACGAAAGCAGCATGTCGAAAGACATTTTCTTGTACATATTAAAGATGGCAATGTAACTATTTAAAATGTTGACTAACATTTATAAAAATGTATGTAAGTGAATTAAAATTCTTTGTACATAATCTTTCTCCATTTTATCTCTTGTATACTAGATTTTTCTAAAATGGTACAAACTTTAACAATACTAAAGAAATTGCAACAATATTTTCTTCAGATTTTATTTTCTGTTGTGATGACATCATGAAAAATGCTGGAAATGGACACCATTCACATTCAAACAACCCTGAGCTTGATGCTGTTTAATTCACAATGTAACTGACAATATATAGGGTGTCACTGACCAAATTACCATTCATTTCCAGTACGTCCCATGATGTCATCAGATTTCATACAAAGAAAAATTATTCTGATGAAAATCTTTCTATAATATCTTCATAACTGTTAAAGTTATGAATGAAAATTTGGGTTCAGCTTGTAGTGAGACATGTTGTATTTTTGACTTAATTAGTGGATTTGAGACCCTAATATCCTCCTTCCTATACAAAAATTGTTTGTTATAATAGGTATTATAACTCCTGAAAGATTGTATCACTGGTTTAGAAGCATCCTGCATGATACAGTTCAGGTAATTTTAAGTTCAAATAGTGCGAGTAGTGTCAATAATTTTGAAAAAAATTGTTTATTTTGAACTAACAGCATTGCTTAACTAAATTTCACTGTGCATTGTTTTGTTGCTTAGGATTTTTAGTGATATATTTATGTTGTGTGTAGAGACTTGCATTAAGTCAAGTTAACTTTAGTTGTTTTGCTGTGACCCGGTTAATTGATTTTTTTATTGCCTTCAAGGTAAGGTGGTTGGTTATGCAGTTCATTTGTTTTAATGTATGCTCACTATAATTTTTAAATGAATGCTTCAATTTTGACTCTTTTGGGAAGAGTTGGAGAAGGCTCTTTTTGTGGTCCTATATCAATTTCATAAGAATTAAAAAATGATATGTTCGTTTGCCTATCTGTTTTCTTCTCTTTTTTGACTTTCTAGGTTCTAATTTTTGTAAAGCAACAAATAAACACTGTTGGGCAAAACCAATCTTGCTAAAACATGCCTGTTGGGTAAAAAAAGAAGTGTGGACAGTGGCAATTTTTTATGTGAATGTTTTGCATTAATAATTGTAAGCAAGTCAAGAGTTAGAAACAATCATTTTGAAGTTATACTTTTTGTTTAAGAATTGTTCTTAATTTCATTTTTTTTGGGGAGGGGTTCAGATTGGATTTGAATTCTTGCAGGTCAAATTTTATGTATAGCTTGATTTTCCAAAACAAAGACTAGAATGTTCTTTGAGAAGAAAAATACTTTATATTTTAATATGAATGAGGATATCTATTAATTTTTCTTTATAAAAGATAAATTTAATGTTAGAGATGTGTTAATAGACTATTTTTCTGTAACTGCGGTAAAATATATACATTTTCATTTCTGATATGGGTTGAAGTGTATCAGAGTACCAGCTGCCAAAAATAATTTTGTGGTTTAGTTTAGGTTTTGAGTTGACATTAAGCGAAATTTTCATATTCAGGTTGGGTTAAAATCCACCTGTGCAAGACTCTGGTTGTATGTTTTTTTAGTAGATTTTTTTAGTATTATTTATGGGGTATATGGGTTACAAAATAAGTTTTATTATTGTTGTATTTGTATATCCAAGTTTGTACTATTTGTGGTGATTTACTAGTTGACCCGGTGTTGCCCTGGCCTGTGATAATAACCTTAAATAAATCTCAAATTTGTATGATTTTATATCTTTAACCAGATTTTATATGAATTTATATTTTTTAATGAAAAACTGATGAAAAAAATATTGATATTTAGTGGTAAAAATGCTCGTAAGATGAAGTTTTCTTGTTTTTTCATGTAGACTCGTTTCATAGTTAAAAAAATGTAGTTCTTGTTATCAGAAATCTTTGAAATTTTTATTAGTTATGAATATAACGCTTTTGCAGACAGTGAAAAAATATGGATATCTTGTTGTAGTGAGATGTTTTCTTGTTGTTTTCATGTTGGGCCCTTAAACATAGTAAAAAAAAAAAAAAAAAGTTCTTGCCATCTCTGAACTTTCTGAAATTTTAATCTGCTATAAATGTAGCTGTATCCAAACTCTCTTTAAAATTTCATGAAAAAATATATTTAGTAGTGAAAACATGTGCCGAAGCCACATGGAAACAGCCTGTTTTTAAGCATCTTCATAGAAAAATTCTCAGATTTTTATTTTTTTTTTAAATACTTCTCAAACAGTTCACATTTTTTGTAGGTATGGTCTGCCAATATGCTCTGAAAAAATTGTGTTGAAATACTGACGTTTAGTTGCTTTTAGTGTGTAAAAAAGATAATCTTCAGGAGGTGCAAAATGACCTCATGAATTTTTTTCCAAAACTGATAGCATTGTCAAAGAGATGAGGGTCTTAGCTTTAAATAGGTATTTTTGTTCATCAATATCTCTGAAATCAAACTGTATGGCAGTATCGCTGAAGGGGAGGAAAAAAAAAATTGCGAAATCAAACTTTTTTGAAAGGGTTAACAACAATATTTTTTCAAACTGATTGTGGTGTTTAAGATGTAAAAGTACAAAATTTAAGAATGTTTTCTTTTTTTCCCCCATATACCGAATGGTTCATCCATAAGGCAATCGGGCAAATAAAAACAGCATTTGGTTCTTCCCTTCTACACCCTCAGAAATCATTGACTGAGCATGCATGCATGCATGCTTCTGCTGATTTGCAAAAAAAAAATCGCTTTTTTGATGAGTTTTAATTAATATCTTGACTAATTACCAAAAAATTAAACATCTGAGCCTCAATTGCCTCAGGACCTGCCTTGGACTATCTTCATATAAATTTTCAGACCTCTGTGTGCAGTAGGTTTCGAGTATGATGTATTTCATGATTTTAATAATTTTATTTTATAAAAAAAAGGTGAATCCTAATGACTTAGTGGTGAAACCATGCTACAGGCTCATAGTTCGATTCCAGGCTGTGGACTGGGAAAGGTTCACTCAACCTTTCATCCCTTTGGGCCAATAAAATGAGTACCAAATTTGCTAATGAACTAAACACTGGGGGTCATGTGTTAGATTGACCACCTGGCTGCGACATATTCTGTATAACATTTCAGAGCTCATGATCAAGAAAACTGGATTGGGCACTGTATACCATGGTGCTTAATGGATTGTAGCATCAGAGGTGTAATCCTTTTTTTTTTTAATTTAAAAAATAGAAATTCCCAAAACGAATAGTAAAAATGTAAATACAAATTTATTCTAGATTTTTTAAAACCATTATTAAATAATGCATGTAAATGATATATACATGCTAATTTAATAGTATCAAAAACAGTAAAATTAATTCTTCTGAGTGGCTAAAAGATGATATTTATTTACCAGATTTTAAAGCTTTGACCCAATCAACATCTTTTTCTGTCGTTTGTTCACATACTTGAATTTCTAATTTAATTAAATGATTTTATATACTATTTGTTTTGTACTAAATATGACTGTCTATTTGTCTGTCCCAAATATTTAATATTAGCAGTGGCGTGATGAGTAAAATGCTTTCATGGTGCTAGCTTGAGAATAAAAGGTATTGTGTATTTTTAATGATTAGGGTGGTGTATTAAAGAAAGATGCTGTTGTAAAACACTAAAAAATACAATTTTTTTATCCTTAAAAAATATAATTTTTTAAATAAAATATAAAATATATAATTTTTTATAGTTTTTAAAAATTCTATATTTCCTTCCATTTCCAATGCTGCTTTGGCCAGCATTCAAGTAAAAAATCCCTCATTTACAGACTTCTGAAACTTAAATAACTCTTTGAAAACTTTAAATATATCTTTCTCAAAAAGGTGATTTTTTTTTAAGTGGTAATTAATATTAAAATTGTGAAATATTAGTTAAAATCTACCAACTTCAAACATAGAATGAAGCTACCTGATACATGTACTTATTTGGTGCACCATTAAATTTGTCTTTATAATCCCCCCCGCCCTATATCATTTTCTTGTTCTGTACTTCCTAATGATCGCACTAATTTTATTTTTAACAGTGAATTCTGTTTGAAAAAAGTTGTCATAAAAAAAAAAAAAAAAAAAAAAAAATACAAAAATATCTAAATTTAATGTTTTACACCAGCATACCCTCTTAAGTCGAAACGGGCATATTATACTTTTAAGGTGGCAGTCTGGGACCAATTTCAAATGGCAAGCAGATCATGGTACCCTTCTTTCTTTCTTATTCTCAGGTGAATGCTAGATTACATGTTTTTGTTTCAAGCTACATAACATTCTAAAGTACTTTTTTCTGACATTTAAAAGGCTGTTCTCAAATCCAAAAGGAGTACTTTGTTACATAAGTTTTAATTAATTTTTGTTCAGAAATGCATGAAACTAGCAGGTGGTGTTGTCCAGAAACTATGTAATCAAGCTGTTTTCCGTTTTTTTTGCAAATGCAATAGATCTTTCAGAAAATAGTGTCAAAGTGGCCATTTTGAACCGAATTTCCATGCGAAAGAAGATTAACTGGTCAAGAATGGGTGAAAAACGTATTTGTCACCTGATGAAAATCGCATATAACTCAACAGGTAATTTATTGATCAAAAAATGGAAAACACAGTTCGATTCCAAATCACTTTGATGGTCAGGTTTTCCAGTTTTATATCTTTCTGTTAAAAAATGAAGTTGTGAATGTGCCAAAACATTTTGCACTTGTTGAGCAGAGCAGTTAAGAACAGACTTAAAAGTGTTTACCTCCATTTGTGAATGTGTGAAAAGTAATCTTTATTACTTTTCATGTGTTATTTAAATGTTATTCGTTGTAAAATGAATCTTTTTTTGTCATTTTAAATGGTTATTAAAATAAGCATGTAAGAAGTGAAAAAAAAAAAAGAAATGTTTGTTGCTTTATGTTTTTACATCATTGCAGCATTATTAGAGCCATTCTTACAATGGTAAAATTCCAATGTTTGTTTTTAATTTTAAGCAGTGTCTTGAAATACTGTCTTACACTATAAAGTTTAGTGCTATATGATAATTTTGTGATATTTATTCATTCCATTCATTCAATACTAAAATTCATTGTATGTATACTTCTGTAAAATTTTTACTTGTTTGATATATAGAAGGAAAAGAATACATTTAGAGAATTTGTACATAAAGTGATCTTATTAAAGAGTAGAAGTTAAATTTATTTTTGAAAGAAATGAAGCATACCAACAGTTCATAAATTGTAAAAACCAATGGTAATGTGTCACACATGCTGTGTTATTTTCATTTCAAATTGTAAACAGCATAATGCATTCTTTACTTATTTTATGCACAAACCTAGTTCTTCTGAAATTTTTACACATATAATATGTAATGTAGATATACTTCTTCTTTCTTGTGTAATTTTAAAAGAAGCACATGTTAAAAAAATTAATTTAAGCTGCTATGAATTAAAAGTTATAAATGTGCAGGTTGTTTAAAGGAATAAAAGAATTTCTACAGAGTTTATGCATCTAAAATGTTCATTATTTATATTTCAATGATGTGATATATGATAATCTTGTGATATTTATTCATTCCATTCTTTCAATTAAAAAATTTAATGTAATTATATTTCTGAAAAATTTTATTGGGCTGATATATAAAATGAAAAGAATAAATTGAGATAATTTGTACATATAATGATCTTATTTAAGAGTAGATATTATTATTATTTTTACTTTAAAAATATACCGGCAGTTTAGAAACTCTAAAAGTAATGGCAATGTATTACATATAGCTGTGTTATTTTCATTTCAAATTGTAAACAGTATGATACATTCTTTACTTTTTTTATACACAAAATTATTTCTTCTGAAATTTTGACATTTTTGACTTAATATAGATATGCTTCTTCTTTCTAGTGTAGTTTTAAAGGAAACGTGTGTGTTAAAGAAATTAATTTAAACTTCCATTTATCTGCCAGCATCATATGCATCTTTGGATTCAGATTCTATGCTCATTAATAATACTTCATCAGATTTGAAAAAACAAACAAACAAACAAAAAACTGCTGTTTTTTAAAATGTAGGCTATATGAAGTATGATTCTGTTTATAAACGCATAATTAAAAACATACATATATAAAATTTACTGAAAACTTATTATCCTTAACTGTCTAATTAGGAAAGCTTTTCTATCCTCCATTTTAATGATTTTTTCAAGATCTATATTTAAGTTTTTCTAAAATTTTGCTTAATAATTCAGGAACTCGGCTTGATTATTGTATCAACATAAGATGAGTGTAAAGAAAGAAAAAAAATTAATTGAATAACTGGATTAAAAAAGAAAATATCGATAAGTTTTCTTTGGTCATAAAGTGGTTTAGATACTAAAACCGTAATGAGATTTGTACAAAGGTGAAATACACCTTTTGCGACAGTGGCCAAAATATAGTCACCAAATGGGAGTTCAGTTTGACGCTATTTTGATGATCCTATAATTAATAAGCTTTGAATGTGCATATAGTTTTGTAAAAAGAAAAAAAAGGTTACTCTTTCATAACATTTCTCTTTTGCATTTTAGTTTTCATATAAATATAACTTGTGTACTAAGAGTAAAAAGAAAAATATTTAAGCAAAACTTTTTATCTCAAACTACGCAGATTTTACAGAGTTGGCTGCATTTGAATTACTGGAATTCATCAGGCAGGTTTGATGGTTATTATCTTTTTAAATGACATTGTTTAGTTGGTAGTAAATTTTATGTGCATATTCTTTTATTGTGGTATTTTGTTATTATTTTATGTAATTTGCTTTTAAAAACTATGTAGAAAACAATGTATCATATTTTGAATGCCTTTTTAAATATAGAACTAATAAATGATTTCTTTTGCTTGATTATGTTGTAAATTATTACTGTTTAAACTTAAGTAACCTTTCATTATATTGCTTATTCAGATATGTCATCCTTGTTTGTCTCCCTTGAAAAAAAAAAAAAAAAAAAAAAGCTGTTTCTTGAAAGCCCTTTTTAAGTAGCTTTTCAAATGCATCAGTTATAATATAAGTGTCTCTATTGTAAAATTTCTTTAAAAGATTGTTACGCAATAAGAATAAAAACTTTGAAGATAAAGATAAAAGGTTTACTTCTAGAGTAACTGCCTTCTTACTTCTTTAACTCTCATATTGATTCTTCTGATGTCTGAAATGTTTTTTTTCTCTCAACATGCTCAGTATAACAAGGAGCTAGTGTATTATAAAAACAGTGCTAGAAGCAATTGAAAAAACAAAAGAAAACTTAAAAAGTGATTAGTCACTAACTTATAATGGAATTTTTTGAATGAAGGATGTTTATTTTTTAATGCTGATTTTGGGGAAAATACTCAGCCTGTCATGTACAGTTTTGACACAGAGATTTTCTGTCTGATAGGTAAATTAAAAATTTAGTCCTGAAGACATCAAAATTACTGATAGTTAAATTATAAATTTCTTGGGAATGGAGATTGTGCAGATTTTAGAATTTTGCTGGTTTCTGGTCATTGCTTTATTTGCATTTTTTAATCAGTAATTTGAATGTAATAATGTAATCAAAATTATAATGAATACTTGCAATATAGTAAAATATTAAAATAAGTAAAATGATAAAAAGTAAGATAATTAAAAAAATTATTAAAAGTAAAAGTCAAGTAAATAATCAATAATGTATAATTAAATAAGCATAATAAAGATGAAATATATTTTCCTTGAATTATTCAATGAAACTTTCCTCATAAAAATACCTTATTATTCACATCAAAATCATAAAGAAGAAAGTTTTATTTCAGATTTAGTTAGTCTTAATAACCAAAAAAGCTTGATTAATACATAAATATATTTGATAAAAAGATTGTGATTATCATTGATATCAGCAATATTGTGGAGTTTTTTTTGGAAATAAATTTATACTTCTTTCCTGAAAAACCACGGGTTCAGTCATATTATCGAGAATTAAGTATTAAAATAATATATGAAATGATATATAAAAATAAAAAATTCTGTTATTTTTCCCCTATATCTAATCTGAAAGTTTCATTGTTTACATCTGTGATGATGTGCAGATTTTATGGTTGCGAATTTGAGGGAGTCGTCTACCACTAAACATCATCGTAGTAGTTGCTGCATAACAATCTTGCTGCAATCGGTAAAGAAGGTAAAAGTTCTTAAAAGGGTGTAAATGAAGTAGGGAAAAAAAATTACAGCTGCCCTTCTCCTTACCTAGGGGGTTTAAAATTTGAAACTCCTAATGCTAAATTAATTTGCCATTATTGCAAAAGATATTTTTAGCATGGGCAGTATTTTAAGCATAACTCAAACTACTTGGTGGAATAAGCTGTAATTTTGGATTTTTGTATTTGAAGCTAGTTGAAATCGATTTCTATTAAAAATTTCATAGGTTACAATTCACATATTTATTTTTGAAAGATACATTTTTTTTTTTTTTTTTTGAAAAGCTAAATACATGAAATACGTTTAACATGAAAAATCGGTTAACACAAAATGATATAGCGGTCCGGACAGTATGCTATGCAATTTAATTAATTTTTTTTTTCTTTTAACACGAAACAAAAATCGTTTATCATGAAAAAAATTTGCTTTCGAGCTGGCTAGTTTGAGTTGAAATTGGTGAATTTTGTGTTAAAACCACTGAATTTTGGGTGAAAATCAATGAATTTGTGTTTTTTGTAAATAAGCTTATGTTTTACGAGCGCAATGGCTGAGAAATCGGTGTGAAAACAAACTGCTATTTCGCTTCAAATGAAGATGAAGGGATGCAACTTACTAGTAGTTTAACAGGAAATCGAAATAAAATTTTACAATGTCAACAGTATTTGTAAGGTTTTTTTTTTTTTTTTTTTTTTTTTTGTTAACAGATCTCTTAACGTGAAATTCTTTTAACACGAAAAAATTTTTCAGTCCCCTTAGTTTCGTGTTAAACATATTTCACTGTATATTGAAATTATATGTTCTTATTGAAATTTTCAGAATTTGGTACAATTTCAGTATGAAGACAACCCCTAAGCTTATTTTTTTTAGCATAAATTGAATTCAATCTTATCTCTGGACCACAGCTATAGAATCATTTACATCAACTGCTAATGATTAGATTGAATGGATTAAGGAGTCACCACATGCTCTGACCTAATTACAAATGACATTGTTGAAATTTTACAAAAGAAGGTAAAGTAAATGACTGTGAAAGTCAAGTATGGTGATTATTTATCCAGTTGTGAAAATCGTATCTCAGCAGAACAATGTGCCAATAACATTTTACACAATGTTAAATCATATTGAACATTTTATTTTGAAAATTTGTTGTCAACTTCAGAAAATAGGAAAATTTCTGTAAAAAAAGAAAAAAAAAAGTATATGTTAGTGTGAATTTTTAGCTGTTGAGTATGAATAAATTAGAATTTCTTTATAGTTATGACTAAAATCTTGAAATTAAATTATTGATATATATAATATAGTATTAAGATAATATTGAATTCTTGAATTAAATAATCGTCTTCTAACAAATAAGTTCACAATTTTATACTGTATATTTTTTTTTCATCAACACGTTTTCTGAAATTTAATATTATTTTATTCAATGTGTATCTAAATTTATTTATTTTTAAATCTGCCATATTGAAATTTTACATTCATGAAATTTTCAAAATAACAAACTTAATTGGTTGTTCCTTATAAGTTCGTTGTAATGAGATTTTACTGTGTTTGAATTCAGTACATAAAAAAGCATTAGAATCTTCTAAAATGGTCTGATGGATTTTAAGATTCAGTAACTTGCAAACAGTGACAACTCCCAGTTTTAGTGACAAATAGCATCGATAGATGACACTGCAAGCAATAACCGCTAAATCCAGGCTCGATTTTTCTGCCTCTCTCTTGCATGCTGAAAAAGAAGATTAAAATGTATTGATTGGATCCCGAAGTACCAAAAATCGGGTCTGGACCGAGAGTCTATTGATCTCAATGCCATCTATTGTTTGAAATTCGAACTAAAATCAAGAATCACAGTACAAAAACTCCTGACATCATACATAACCCTGCTGCAAGAATTTTTTCAATATATGCCACTGTTTGGAAGTTATTGAATTTTAAAATCCGTCAGTCATATTTAGCATACCCGGTATATACATATATATGTATATATTACTTAGTAGGTGTGTTATTATTTGTGCTGCATTTAACAGATGAGTTATTGGTTTCTGCATAATTTCTCATAAAGTCAAATAACGAACGAGTTAGTCAAATTCTATGTAGTGTAGTGTCATTATTTTGTATATTTCATTGTAATTGTATGGCTGTATAAAAATTGTAAACTTTACTTAACAATATTAATATGCATCTTTAATAATTACTTACAGGTGCTGTAGCATTTACCAATTTTTATTCCCCCTCTGTAGAGTCTGAAATATATGAAAATGAATCATGGACCAAGAAACAATATACTTGTTATATTTGTTCATATTCTACAAATAACAAGAGTAATTTTCAAAAACATTTAACTACTGTACATACAGGGGCAAGACCATTCAGCTGTCCTCAGTGTCAGATGTCTTTCAAATTAAAGCAACATTTAAAGGAACATACTCGAATACATACTGGTGAAAAACCTTTTAAATGTGATAAGTGTGGACAAGCATATAGCAAAAAAAGCAATCTCACTAGGCACAGTTTAATCCATGTTTAATATCTTTGTTTTTTTTTATGTCTTAAACAATATTAAAAAAATTAATATACATTTTAACAATTACTTACAGGTGCTGCAGCATTTTGCAATCTTTATTCATCCTCCATAAAGACAGAAATATATGAAAATGAATCATGGACAAAGAAAAAGTATTCTTGTGATTCTTGCTCGTATTCTTCAAATGACAGAAGTAATTTTCAAAAACATATAATTACTGTGCATACAGAGGCAAGACCATTCAGTTGTTCTCAGTGCCAGATGTCTTTCAAATTAAAACATCATTTAAAGAAACATACACGAACACATACTGGTGAAAAACTATTTAAATGCTATAAGTGTGGACATGCATTTGCCAGAAAGAACCATCTTACTAAACACGTTTGTCCATAATGCTTAACATCTTTATAGAAATTTTGTGTCTAAATGTCATATGAGGCAGTGAAAGTCACAGCAATGGCATAATTATAATTTAAAAAGATTTTAAAACAAAAGATTTACTAGAAATATTATGTATTCCAATGTGATCAGATATCTTCTGGTGCAAGGAAATTTATGAAACTACTATGATTTATGTTATTTTTCCTATTAGTATTAGTTTGATATGTCTATATACCGTCCATTCACTTAGTGCTTATTTCTAAATTTGGTGAATTTTTAGACTGTGGCTTTAATTGGTCTATATATAGGATTAGCTAACATAACAATTTTCAATTTGTATTTTACATACAGAAAGTTAAGAATTGTGGTAGGAATGCAGAAAAAAAATCAAGTTAGCTGAAATATTCCCTTACTTTGTAATTACAATTTTGCAATGTGCTTATTTTTAGAACATTGGAACTTTTAAAAAGAATTATTGTAAAATTTTGATCATAAGTTATATATTGCAATGATTTAAATCTGTAAAACCTTTAAGCGAGATTTTGGCAGTATTGTTGTACATAAAAGGGGGAGAGGATTGTGTGCGTAAGATTGACTCCGTGACTGTTTGTCAACAGTGAATTTCATTTTGTTGTTGACGGTCGGAATGTGAGGTGCGCCTCTCTAGCTCTGTCTCCCCCTTCTTTTATTCCACAGTTTTATTTTATTTTTATCTTTAATTTATATGCACTGATGATGAGGCCTTAGAGGCTTCGAAATAGCTATATGCTTTTTAAAATTACTTACATTTGTGTTCTATAATCGTTGTTTCTCTCTTTTTAGTATTATTGTATTTTATTTCCTGTGATTCCCAAATATTTTTCTTAGTTAACAGAGTATTGAATATAAGAAAAATCTGAAAATAAAGAGGGAAGGAAATAAATTATCGGCACACCTTTTTTCCACTGTTTCAGGGGCTACTGTCCCCCCCCCCTCCCCCTTGTTTGGCTTCATGCTGTAATGCCGCAGTTTATTTCTTGCTTCTTAATTTAAAAAAATAGCCCCTTTTTTTTTACTTTATACAATGTTTTTTGCTGTTGTTTTTCATATTAAGTTATGCTAGTTGTGAAGAAAGTCACAAATTTTGTGAATTATAAAAGTAACATGTATGAACGAGAAAATATTTGGCACTTACAGCAAGAGTCCTTATAATGGAAGAAGCCCTGTAATGGTTTGCTGTTATATTGAACATGTATTGTTAATGCAATAGTACTCCCATTGCATGTAATGCATTGATTTTTTTGAGATTGAAAATATCATATTTTTTTTATTAATTTTTATAATACCTTATTGAAGTTTTAATTGCATAATATATTTTTAAGTCAAATTGAATGAAGTTGGCTGAATTCAAAGATTGTATTTTTTATACTTTAATCATAAGTGAATCAGTTATTTGAAAAACTATGTATAAGTCATAGGTTCAACTTTTTTTTTTTTTTTAAGGAATCAATAAAAACTGCTACTATTTTTTGTGCTAACACAAATGCTAGATTCTCGCAAATTTATTTTTGTGCTCATTATATTTCTTAAATCTTTAATTTCATAAATTGGTTATTAATCGTTTATTTTATAGTAATTGAAATAAAAAATATATACTTTTTTTAAATTTATGTCCTTTTTTTTGGTTAGAAATAGGATTTAATGTCTTACAAATAATACAAAAAAAAAAGTATTATTTTTATTAGAAAATAGACATAAATTATTACTGTATGCATTCTAAAGGTTTATATTAAGGCGTATAGTTATATTCACCATTGTGTTTGAACACATCTTGTTTTTGAACATTCGAATATGTATCTTGATAATTACTGTCATTTTTGAAGTAACTATTTTACCATGGCTTTTATCTAGCAGTGGATTAAAAAAAGGAAAAAAAAAGTAATTTTCGTCTGCACATGTGGTATGCCTTTAAACACACATTTGCAACAAAAATGTACATTTTGAAAAAAAAAAAATTGGACTTGTGCAGTTTTTGAAATGGCTAATTCAAATGTGCATGTAATGATTTTTTGTACAGATTTCATATAATGTTTATTTTCATATATTTATTGTTTCTAGGAGGAATTAATGTTTACACTAATACTGGTTCTTCAGGAAATAAAACTAGATTAGAAAAAAGACATCGCTGTCCACAGTGTTCATATTCATCTAATCAATCTTGTAACTTACGTACACATATGGCAACACATACTGGTGAGAAGCCTTTTAAATGTCCTCTTTGCCAAAGAAGATTTACGCTTAAACACCATCTACAACAGCATTATCTTATACACACTGGCGAAAAGCCTTTTGAATGTGAAAAATGTAGCCAGACATTCAGGAGAAAATCACAACTTTTAAGCCATGATTTTTCCCACCATTAAAACTTTTTCTGTCAATAGAATCTGTTGTTTAACTGCTGGCAATATGGAATTATATTGTAATCATAACAGTGTTTGTATTAATTTTCTGTGTTTATTTCATATAATGTTTATTTTCATGTATTTATTGTTTCCAAAAGGAATTATTGATTGCAATTATAGCAGTTCTTCAGGAAATGGAACAAATAAGTATTCATCTTTTACTAAATTAGAAAAAAAGACATTGCTGCCCTCAATGTTCATATGCTTCTGACCAGTCTTGTAATTTAACATAGATGCAGAAAAAATATGGGGTTGGGGATGGGCATGGCCGTTTAGCCCTTTCTTGATTTTGAAATTAAAATAAATTAAAATTTTATTTACCTCTGATGTTTCTGAAAATAAAAAGAAGTACATACAACTTATTCTTTGCAAATAGCTTAAAATAGTTAAACACAAAGAAGAACTAAGAATATTTTGCACCCCACTGGAAGACAATTTTTAATTCTATTTTTCTTTTTACGTTCACATGACACAAATATATTGTAAACAGGGGGTTCATTGAAGCAGAGCCTTCACGAGGAAAAAAGTATGAACATTTTCAATTCTTGATTTTGAAAAATGCCAATAATAGTTTATTTTTTAATATTTAATACATTAGAGGATCTTTATAATACAAACATGAAAACAAGAATTTATGTGTTATATAGAATTTTGCCTTATATATATCATACCACACATCATTAAAATTTATCTTGTAAACATAGCAAAATATGCCTGGAATGCATGAATATACATTTAAAGATCTTTATATTGAATTCTTTGAGACCAAAAGTTGTGTAGATTTATAAATTTTTGCATAATATAGATCTTACACACATTGTTAAATTACCTTATGAACATGATTCAAATATGCATGGTCCAAATTATTATATTGCTCATTTCCAATTTTTTTCATTTAATAACAACATTTTTATAAATAAAAGTCTGAATTAAGGCTATCAGTATGAAACAATGTCTGAAACTTAGTACTCTACAGGGTGTCCGGTCTCAACGGTGTCCAATGGCTAATTCCTAAACCGTTAGTCATAGACATATAGTTCCAATTACAGAAATGTCTAAAATCAGGTAAAGAATTATTTTAAAAGCGATTTGGGTCAATAAAAACAATTCTTAAAAAATTACGAAATTTAAGTTTTTATACGGTCCCCCGGTCTTATAAGTTATATTTAGTAAAATTTTCCTATTACACTGACAAGTAAGACAAAGTCCCATTTATATAACACTAAAATTGAGCAAGTTATGAAACTTTAAAAATGCATGACTTATGCCACTTTTCTGCTCTGAAAACAAATGAGTTCGGTTTGGCTTTGAGGGATCACATACCAAGTGCTTAAAGTATTCGAAGATCTTATTTCATGTATATCTGCGTTTTGAAAAAAATCGTACAAGTATTATGATTAAGTTAATATTTATTAAGTTTCAGATTGGTTAAAATAACATATGTTTTATTTTGTCAGGATTTGAGACTGTTTCATTTATGATTTCTTTTAACAAAAATTATGTAATTTTCGTAAGTTTTTATATTACTTCAATGATCGTATGCATGTTTTTCCAGTTCAAAATTTGTACTGGAACTTTAACTCACTTTCAAATATCCGATCGAGAATAAATTTTACATACTGGCGCAAAATCGATAACAATCTAATATTATTATGATTTTCGGTAGTTACCATTTATACTTATTTTACAGGATAACACAAAAAATTTCGGATAGATTGCTGCCAAGAAGTTTAAGAAAAAGTTTTAGATTAGATAATACAAAACTGCGATTTTTGGGGTTTTTTATGTATTTTTTAGCACTGAATCCGAAAATTACCTTTTAACCATCCTGTCAGGATATTTCGCAAATCATAATTTGTCAAATTTAAAGAATAACAAAAATCGGATATTATAAAGTAGAGGAGATGGTTGTGTTTTTTAACTTTTGATAATTGATTTTTACGCACTTTTTAGCACTGAATCTGAAAATGACCTTCATTTTTAACCATCACGTTGGAATTTTTTTGCAAATCGTAAATGTGTAAGTTAAAATATAGCGAAAATCTCATACTATAAAACATATGTAAAACTTTTTTTTTAAATTTTATTTTATTAAATAATTTATTCGATATTTTTGCTTATCCTGGGATTCTTACAGCTAAACAGCTGAGTTGTCCGATGAGATGGGGGAGGAGATTCAATTTTAACTTTGAAATTTACAATTTGCGAAAAATCTTGAGTTGATGGTTAAAAATGAAGGTCAATTTCGGATTCAGCGGTACAGAATACATAAGAATCAATTATGAAAAGCTAAAAAACATGACATAACCTAATTTTTGCAGGCTAGTGCAATCTAGTAATATTTTAAAATACGCATCATTTTGTAAAGAATTGAGGCTGTTAATTTAGCATCATTTTATTTAACAAAAATTCTGTTTTTTCTTTCTTCTTAAATGTTTATTACAAATTGTATATTTTGCATTAATGTGTCAGAATGATTAAAGATTTCCAATTTATATTGCAACGTTAATTTTGCTCTCAAGCATTTTTTAATATATCTGATGAAATTATATTTCGACTAAATTTGTGAATGACCCCCAATTTGCAGCAAAAAATATGCTCCATCTTTAAACAGCTATTACTCGGTCAATTTTAATCGTAGAATAACGGGACTTTTTTTGTATTACTTGTCAGTGTAAAAGGAAAATTTTACTAAATATAATTTATAGGACCGGGGGACAGTGTAAAAATTTTAATTTCGTAATTTTTTAAGAAATGTTTTTATTGACCCAAATTGCTTTTAAAATATTTCTTTACCTGATTTAAAACATTTTTGTAATTGGAACTATATGTCTATAACTAACGGTTTAGGAATTAGCCATTGGACACCGTTGAGACCGGACACCCTGTATAGCAGTAGTTGCCAACTGGTGGTCTGCAGCAAAATCTGAATATTATTTGAATTTTTTTTATGTTTTATTGTACTACTAAAAAATATATATTCAAAGAATTCTTATATTTATCAAATTTTAGATGTTCTGAAAATTTAAATTATAACAATCATTGATATTTATGTTAATAGTGTTATTTGCTAAACAGATAATTTTTTATTTTCCCTCATATAAAAACCTATTCTTTTTTTTTTCTCTTCATAGGAAAATAAGCAAAAAGCAATGAAAATTTTGATTCAACAAAATATTTTCTTTGAAAAGTCATTTTTATTTGTAACAACAGTAAGACTTCGGTACTTTTCACGAGATTTTATTATTTTGCAATAATTAAAATAACTTAATACTTTTGTTGCATATAATTTTTTGTTAGGATTAATGAACAATTAAGTTTTTCTTATAATTAAATAAGTATCCATTTATCTGTTACATCAAGTGAGTTAATCACATATTAACCACTTAAGTATTGCTTAATATTTGGAAAAAACCTTAAAAAAGGTACCTATTTTTTTATTACAGAAATTGAATAATTATAAGGTTTTAAAATAAAATATGCAATTAGTTTTTATAAGGCAAAAAAGAAAGATTTTATAGAACAAATTCACATTTGTAGAAAAGCCATCATGCGAGAATTCTGTGTCTTAATGTTTATTTTACACCATACAAATGAATGCAAATAAGACCTTTATTTTTCACATCTTAGAGCTTTATTATCATCACACAGATTTTTACAAATAATATTTGAAATATTATATACACATTAAATTTTGATTATTAATAATTTTTTTTAGTGTGATATATTTCGAAACATGCAACACAAAGTCCAACATCACAATCAGTACCAAAACACAAAACAAAACAGTAATATTCAAAGACTTACATATGGAAATGCCAGTTAAATTTTTCTGGTTTCAGAAGACTTTTCCAGCAGCTAAATCTCCAGCCTGGAAATATGACGGGCGCAAGAAATAACAAACGACACCTCAGCCCGTAATATTGACGGGAGCAAGAATTAAGGGGTTTATAAAATGAAAGTTCTCTGATCATTATTGCAAAAATGTGTTTGTGTTTTTAAATATCTGTGCTAGTAATTTATGAGACCTAAAATTATGAATTTAGTGGATCATTATTGCAAAAATGTGTTTCTGTTTTTAAATATCTATGCTAGTAATTCATGAGGCCTAAAATTATGAATTTAGTGGTTCATGAGGTCTGAAAGATTGGTGACCAGTGCTCTAAAGAGTAGCAATATTTCTATAATGCAGGCATTTCTTAACTGCGCAATTCATTGTTTACATCTGAGAAGTTGTGCATTATATAGAAAATTGCATTAAAAAGATCATCTACTGTCTCAGTTGTTCTCTATTGGTTTTTGGAGTTGATATATTTAAAAATTACCTTGCATGAGGATTGTAATAAAAAAAAAAAAAAAAAAAAAAAAAAAAATTGTTCAGCTTTTTTCACATTTATGTTCTCATTTTATAAAAATGCAGAATGCAGGCACATTCATTTCAAAATCTTGCATCTCTCTAGATTTCTTTCTGTCAGCCTCCATGTAACTTACTTACTCATGGCAACACACAGTAAAAAGAGAAGCTTTTTAACTCATTGACTGCAGTTTCTTTAGACCTGTATCAATGTCCTGAGCTGAATCATATTTAAAAAAAAAAATGGTTTCTTTTTGCACATAATTTATTTATATTGTGAGGTATTTTCCCACTTTTTGTGGCCTTTTGCGGAAAATGGAAGGTGCCAACAATCACATTAGAAAAGACTATCTTCTCATGATGCAGCTGTCGACAGCTATTTTTATTTTTTATAAAAGTGTAAAAGTTACTAACAATCTTATAATAAATGATAAAAGACTCTGTACTCCGCATAGAATATATTTATTGTATTTTTGTCACCTGATAATGCTCAACAAAGACCGACAACAAATTATTATTAATTAGGCATCTAATAAAAAAAGGTAGAATGAAATTGTTTTAGTACAAATATAAAATTAAAAAATAATAATAACAGTAATTCTGGGGCAGTGGCAAATATACTTTCTTCAACATTTCTTCTATGCATATGAATTAGTGCAATGTGCTTCAGCTATGCTGAATGAGTGGGGATTGATTTTAAAATAATAGTAAAGATGTCGACACATGCATCAGGGAACATGGAGAGATCGTCAACAACTGCAGTTAACTTGTTAAATGCCCTCTCTGTCAAAGAAGATTTATGCTTAAGTATCACCTGTTACAACGTTATCTTATACACATTGGCTAAAAGCCATTTAAATATGAAAAATGTAGCCAAGCGTTCAGGAGAGAATCTCAAATTTTAAATCATGATTTTTCACATTGTTAAAGTTTTTTCTATAAGTGGAATGTTTTATTTAGCTACTGGCAAAATGAAAGATCAAAAAATAAACTAAAAATAAAAGTAAAGCTGCAACAAAAATTTATTTCTTTATATGAACTAATTTTGCTTGTTCATATATTAAATATTGTATTTTTTCATGCATGGAGCATTCTTATATAACACATAAACCCTGGTTTTTAATACCTCATTTGGAAAAAATTATGTGAAACTTAAAAGAAAACATTTCACACAGGTTTTATTCTACTGAAATCTTTGTTAATACTGAAATCGCTCAACATCATAACATATTGCTTCACGGTTTCATAAATTTACAAAATTGCTGCCCAACTATTTTATTTGGTGACTAATTATCATATACAGAGCTCGAGCAAATTCCAAATACTCATGTATGATGCACACTTCAATTATTAATAAGGTTTGAGGGAGAAAAACTGCAGCATACATGAAAAAATACTGTATGTTATGTTGTTTTGCTTATACTTAACAAATTATTTTTCTTATTATAATTTGGACAAAATGAATGTTTCTTAATGGTTTTATACCTAAGAAAGAGCATGGAAACTCTGAAAATGGTCGGGTACCAGGGTTGCCAATTTTGCATCCATTTTTATTCAGAAATTCAAAATTCATTCCGGAAATTCCATAAGACGAATTTTACTTTAAGTAATTACAAAATGTCTATCAGTAAATACAACAAAAATTTCTGTTTGCCATTTCTGGTATGAATTCAGAATTTTTTTTAATAGAGGCCAAACTGACAACCTTGTTGGGTATTGTGCCATGTTCCATATACTTAGAATATTGACTGTAAATATATAATATGATGACGATTTTGCTGTCAAAGCTAGATTATTTCATTTTAATGAAAAAAGTTTTTTCAATAAAGCTAAACAATTTTTATTTCTTTGCAGCATGCAAGTTTTAGTTCACAATTTTTGAATTTATATTTTAATTCTGTCATGGTCGGTTGTCTGCTCATTCATATTCTAAATTGAGAAAAATGCTAGATTTCCTCAAAATATGAATCTCTCTCAAATTGACCACATTATATTCCTTTGTGAAAATGGTCAACCTAACTTTTTTATCCCTTGTCTTTTTAGAGACCCAAAAGGGGAGAGAAAAAAAAAACTTCTGGCAGTTGAGCTTTAAACGATATATAGTTTTAACTATAAAGCTTCAAAAAAAAATTATTTGTATATTACTTTTATATTATATGATTCTGTTTACTTTGAGTAGATATTTTTTAATATCCATCTTACTAAATTATGCTTGTATGCATGCGAGCTATGTTATTTTCAACAAAATACTTATCAGGAAAATTTTTAACACAAATTGTGAATTTTTATGTAATTTTTTTTTCTTGACTCTAAATAATGACTGTGTAATACTAATTGTGAAATGAATCATGTATGATAATTTCATTATTTTCATGTTGACCTGGAAATTAACACTGACTTAGAAAAATCATTGAATTTTAACTTAAGATATCTGTAACCACACTGAATGGAGTTTGCGTTTTCTTCATGTTGAATGGCTCTTTTGACGATTACATTTGTAGAATATTTTATTTTACTTTTTTATTTCTATATTTTATCTATATGTTATGTAAAACTTCTAAAATGAATGTAAATGTTGAAAACCAAGGCTTAAAACATTTAAATGTTATTAATCATTTTAATGGCCTCTTTTCTTTTTTAAATTCAAAATGTTTCTTTTAAACAGTTTTATTAAATAGTTAAAGAAAAAAAAAATCCTTAACATTTAAAATAACTTCTAAATTGTGAATGAATGATCAAATGCATCATGTTTTTCTTTGAATCTTAAAATCTGTCTTAAAGACTTTAACCTTATGTTATCTGCTCTTTTATACATAGTCTTCATGCCTTTTTTATTTATTTATTACTGACCAGGCTTTGTGCTTCTAGGGAGTCAGTTCAGGAAACCCTGTTGCATTCAGCAGTGTATAACTGGGCTTTACCCATTTATCATATGAAAATGAACATTGGATTCAAATCCCTGTTCTATGATAGTCATTTATAGTTTTATACAGGTTTCCGTTCTAAGTAGATTTAATCTTAATGAAACATTTGGATGGAGAGGAAAAGCTCTGTCTTAAGCTGACCAAAAATATAATAAACAAATTAATTTCCTTTGATAAAAATAATCATATTATTTTAAAATGAGGAGCAAACATTCAAACCATGTTTTCTCACAAAAAAAATAAAAAATGAGTTATTGTTAGTTTTATGAATTCTGTGTTAAATTGCACGGAAATAACCGGTTGTTTTAAGAGAAAAAATTTTTTCCGATTATAAACCAATTTTAAAACTTGGCGTTTCAATGAAAGAGTGTTTCTTCCAAATCCTGCATTCAGTCAAACAGTGATTTCTCCAGTCTGCCAATCACAGTTGTCACTTAATGTGTAGTTTCGAAACCTACCATACATATCACAAATGAAACAGATTTTTTTTAGAGAAAAATAAGCAAATTGTTAAGGTTAAAGGCATCCAGAATTGTGGATTTCAAGATCTAAGTGAAGAATATAGTGTAAATCTTCTTAAAAAGGGAGTTACTGTTGCCCGTGCTCAAAGGGTTGTTTTAGAATCTCTTCCTCTTAGCTACGCTATATCAGTTGAAAAGAAAAAAGATGTTGACAAACTTTTGAAAGTAATGTATGGTGAACAGTGGAAAAATCAACCTGATGATGTCTTCAAATGTTACAACCACATTATCTATGATTTACCATCCTGCAATGAAGAAGAGGGGAAAGTGTGTGACTGTCTAGATGAAGATATTGGTTTTAATATTTGAAGTGGATTTTTGGCAAACGAGTATTTATTTAGTAAATATTTAATGAATACTACTAGGTACCATAATCTGTCATTTTATTTTATTACTAATCAACCGAAGTTCAGTATTTGTTCTAATAAAATAATGCTTTTGTATTATTTGTGAGTTAGAACTTATTTCATTCAAAAAGCGTTTTATCCACTTATCAAACAATCAAAACATGTTTCCTCCTCTGAATTTGGTCAAAACGTGATTTCTCCAAATATTAAATGCATTTTATTAATTTGTTTTAGGTTTAATATCTTATGTATGCTTGCAATTATTTCTAATAATCAATAATAAAAATACACAATAAAAATTAGAGTTAAATACAAGTTATTTTCTAATTTATCAGTTTTTTGAAAATTAGTATCTAAAGGAGAAAGCATGGTTTGAATGTTTGCTCCACAAATAGATTAATAAGAAATACACCAAAATATAATAATTTTCTCGAATAGTCTCTTTATTCGATTAAAATCTATTTTCTCTATTATTTTTTTATATTAAAATATCACAGATAATAGACTTAAAAAAATTTATCTTTAAGCTCTAAAAATGCAATTTCAATGTTTATTCTGCAACCCTGAAAAAATACATATTAAATGCAGGGTGTTTCTACGATCAGGGGACAAACTTGGAGGGATGGTGCAGCTGACTGAAACAAACATGTTTTGTATAGGAATGTATGGTCGGAAGTGACGTGTTGAGGCACAAACACATTAGTAGGACATGAAACGAAAATCATTATTTATGTATAACATCATCACAAAGTGCTTATTTGCAGCAATGCTTATAATAAATGCTCAAAATTGCGACCACCAACAGTAATACGTGCTTGGTAGCATCGGAGGAGTGATTGGCGAAGAGTTCCAAATATGCCAGGCATTTTGTATATGTTTGCACCCGCAGTGGATAGTCTAGCAACAAGGTTCTCAATTGAGTCAAATCTAAAATTGAAGTAGTGCAGACGCAGACCATAAAATAAGTAAAATAAAACAGATGATGAAATAAATCTGAACATTTATTGTAAGCATTGCTGCAAATAAGCACTTTGTGATGATGATGTAAATAAACAAAGCTTTTCTTTTCATGTCCTATTTTTTTGTTTTCATGCCTCAACATGTCACTTCTGACCATACATTCCTATACAAATCATGTTTGTTTTAGTCAGTTGTTCATCCCTCCAAGTTTGTCCCATGATCGTAGAAACATTCTCCTGTATAAAATTTTATGGCAATGGCAGCACTCGCAGTTCATGCTGTATGAGAATTCATCATTGCACCTGACAATTGTGTATTCTGCTTCATGCAAGCAATTATTTTCCACTATAAGTAAGCACCAAAAAGTTCATCAGTAAATAACTTGCTTTGTGAATTATATCCTCTCTGCTAGTTTTGTCATGTGAATCAACATCAGTTCCTCTTATACTCTACTTGCATCTTGTTCAATTGACTGGTAAATTCTTAATTTTCATGAATGACACAGATGT
The DNA here is from genome assembly GCA_963932465.1 of Maratus speciosus. NCBI lineage: Eukaryota > Metazoa > Arthropoda > Arachnida > Araneae > Salticidae > Maratus > Maratus speciosus. Next base: position 546,127,000 of record OZ010794.1, read on the forward strand.
TAAAATGCAATTTTAAGTATGTAATACCTATTTTTGTACACATATTGAGTAATTTTCAGAAATTTATAAACTCTTTTCTAGTAAATTATATGTATTACTTAGTTATCCCATCGAACAATTTCGCCAAATTATACAAATTGGCATAATTTTTATTTTAAATAACAAAAGAACAAATAAATTAGTATAACATTAATAAATATAGAAATAAAATGTCGAAATAAAAATCACTTGATGACGTAAACATGTGTAACTTGCTTAAAGTCAAGTGAATGTGACATTTACGATCAACCATTATTGGCATTTAATCTTAGTTTGGCGATAAATTTTTGGTCGACGGCATAACCAAGTAGTGCTAAATTATGTTTATTTTAAAAGGTCAAACATTTTTTGTTTACATGGAAAAGCGATAAGTTTGAAACTTTTAAAAGGCAATATCTCAAAAAATTATACATATTTAAATGTAGGTTTTCTCACAAAATATGAATAATTTTGAGTGCTTTTTTTATAAATGTATGATTAATTTTTGAGAAAAAAAGGGCCAACCAATGGTTGTTGATTGATGGAGCAACCTGTATTTATTTCAAATGGTCATGTGAAATGTTCTTTTATTATATAGCTGATACTTACAAATGCTTACCTGCTTCATAATCGTGGCAACTCATTCTTTTGACATATCATTTCAATTAGATCCAAGCTTAGGGCAATATCTGTGCAACCTTTGTATGTAAAACTGGCTTTCCATTACTGTATATGTGCTTCAAAGTTATAATGATTGTGATGAAGAAACTAAATAAGAAATCTCGAAACAACTGTATGTTATCCTTTACTATTTTTTTAAATATTCATTTGGGTTGTTTATAGAATTTTGATATTAAAAGGTGTTTAGATTATTACTTTAGTGTGAAAATTAAAACTGGTTTCTGTTTTTTTTTCTAATTAATCTTATTGTTTAGTTTATGATATTAAGTTATTTTTATGTTAGCTGGGTGCAAATCTTGTCAATCACATTTTTCTTCTTGCCAGTAGCAGCTTTTATTTTTTGTATGTGTAAATTAGAAAAAATTCTTTGGTATTGAAATAAAATGTTTTAGTTTATTTTATTATTTTTTATTGATTTTTTTAAAGGATATGAGTGAAAGACATATACTTTAAATACATGTGTTTTCAAATACATAATATATATATATATATATATATATATTAATTAAATGAATGAAAGGTTTATATTTTAAATGAAATGAATGCAATGGGAATAATGATGATGGGAACAATAGTTACCAATGTATCACATGCACCCAGTTAACATAGAAGTACTAATACTATTTATAATGACATTTAAAGTGGTGTTGAAAAATGTGGGAATATTTCATTGAATGTAAAGATTTAAACCATATATTTATATATATATATGAAAATTAAGTTGACATTTTAATAAAAAATTTCCCTGAAGTTTTCGTAGTGTCTTTATTTTTCCTATTTATTTCTGTTTTACTAATAGCTCATTTACAATGATGATGATTTTAAGAATTTATTTAATAATAATTTATATGAATATCATCTGAGAATTTGTCCATTTATGTAACAATTTATCAAAGAAACATACTTATTTTTTGAATTAGACGTGTTAATTTTGTGTTGATTTTTGAAATTATGTAAATGTTTTTCATGTTTTAATAATATCTGATATCACAGTGTAATCTTTTAAAATATAATCTTCAGTTTTGTAGCATGACTCTTCTGTTTTTCTGTAACAGCTCAAAAATGGCTTGTACAGTGGGTGATCGGTTAATGAACTTAATCCATTCCAAAACAGTGTTCGCTAACTGATCATAGATTTTGTATTGATTTGCACGGAAATTCTTTCTTAAAAGCTAAATAATGTATAAAAAATAATATAAATCTCTTCTTTATAATAGGGTTAATATATGTCCTTATTTAATATTGACAGGTCATATTTTGATGGTTTTGTTCGTGTTGTCGCATATTTAAAAAAAAAAAAATGGCATGCACTTTGTAAAAACTTTTAGGAACTTTCCTTTGACTATGGCATTAAATCATATCAATGTGTCACTTTGACCTTTCAAAAACTCCTTAGTTCTCTAAAAGGTCAGTTTTACTGCAGGGTCCGATAACTCGAGTGAAAGCTAGACCATGTTAATAATTTGTGAACTAAATTTCAGCTAAAATAATTAATTTACAATTAAAACTATTTCTTTAAAAAGGAATACAGTCGAACCTCGATTTAACGAATCGTTCAGGACCAGTATCTTTGTTCGTTAAATTGAGATTATTCGGTAAATCGGGATAATAAAAGAAATACTTTTATACAACAGAATAAGTTAAAAAGTGACAATAAATAATAAAAACAATAGTCACTTACCTTAATAATGATATTAAACATTTGTTGCTTTAAGAAAATACTCTGTATAAAAATTCTTTTTTTATGTACTACTATAAATCGGAAAACATTGTATTTCAGAAAAAAAAATCTCATTTATTGAAATTTTATCGATAAATTATAAGCCATCTTTTATAGATGTTTCTTTCCTTTGTTTCGATTTTGTATTTCAAACTTCTTTATCGATTTTTTTTTTTTTTTTTTTTGAAGCTGTGAAAACAGTATCACCAAAATCATGAGCCATCAACTACCGTTTCAAAGTATCCAAACTGCTAACTGCTTTTTTTAACGTTACATACGTCATTTCTATTTCATCTTCTTCATCTGATCCACTACTAACTGCTATTAATGACCTCAGTGTAACGTGCATTTTCGCATGTAGATATTTCTGCATCACAAGATACATATTTAGAAAATTAACAATCAGGGCCATTGAAAATTTATAATAAATATTAGAAAATTTCTTCAATTTTTCCTTTTTTTTTTGACAACGAAAATGTTTCGTTAAATCGGGATTATAAATTCGTTAAATCGAAGTATTTTTGTTCCATTTTCTTCGGGACTATAATAAAAAAATTCGCTAAATCGAGAAATTCATTAAATCGCGATTCGTTAAAACAGGGCTCGACTGTACGAAATATAAAAATTAATGTTTCGGATCTGTTTATTCTAAATTGGTAGCCCAAAAATGTAGGGCCTGACCCGAACACCCGGTACCCATGAATTAATAGGCCATACGTATACAACTATTAAAATGTTCTCTAAGTTGACAATAAATGGAATTAAATATAGCTCGGCAAATCTGAAATACAGCATTGCTTCTTCCTGGCTTTGTTTTGTGAGATGTTCGTTATCCGAACATAAGTATCCCTCGCGAAAGTGTTTGTTAACTGATCTGTTCGTAAACCGAACATAAAAATCCCTCACGAAAGTGTTTGTTAACCGATCTGTTCGTAATCCAATCAGCCACTGTACAACTATCTGTGAGTATTAAAAAATATCTAAATTTTTTACTGAATTTATAACAAGCTTCCGTTAATTTATTTTTTGGTATTCTAAAGTAGTAACATAATTTTTTTAATATTATAAAACTAACAGCAAATTTTATGTAAAAAAACAACTGGCTATTGTATTTTCTTTGCTGATAATATAAATAATTTTTTATGTGCAACACACTGTGAGAGAAAGGTTTTCAAACTTAGATTATTATTTAAAATACAAAGAGTGTCTACACATTTTTAGAATGATTTCAATAAAGGATTAAAATAATGCAAATATTTTAGGGAGAAACTTTCTAGCAACAGCTTATTATTTGGAGGAAAAATTATCGTCTTATTTTTTCAAATTTGTTCTTCTTTTAAAATGACACATGTAAACAAGCTGTGGATCAGAAGATATATGTTTTTCCACTTTCCGAAGAGAAATATTCCATAATAAAAAAAAAAAAAAAAAAAAAAAAAAAATTGTGAAAATGCACTGTATAAAAATTTGGAATGAAAAGAGCTCTTTCAAAGTGCAAACTCACCACAATTGATGCACTCAGGAAAATAGTAGAGGAATGGCAAGCATTACACCTGGAAATTTTACAAAAGTCTTTAAATGGAAAGCATGATGCAGATTTATAATCCAGAAACCAGGTTATCAGATTGAACTTTTAAAAAATTAGTCTTTGCATTTTAGATATTAAAAAAATGGCTTTGTTATCTCTCTAAAAATGTGTAAACAATATAAGTACTTTTCTGTACGACTGTGTACTATTTCTCCAAAATTTGATCTGATTTTTTTCCCTTCAATAGATTGTGATAGCTGTGTTTTAAATTCAGATTACTATTTACAGCATGTCTATGTGTAAATAGTAATTAAGTAGTAAATAGTGTGCTTTAAAATTTGAATCTAAGAAAATAATTCATCATATTTTTTTAGGTCATTAAAAAAAAAAAAAAAAAAAAAAAAAAAAGGAACCAATTATAGTTCCAAAATTTGTGGATAAGAAATTTTTGCATGATCCTTTTTTTTCTTCTTTCTCTATTGGGAAAAAAAATGACTTATTTACAATAAAATCAGTTATTAATGTTAAATTTGTCAACTGTTGTGATTACTTATTTATTTATTTTTTTTTTTTTTTTATGAATTGCTCCATTTTAATATTTTTATGTGTATTTCAGGGATTGTAAAAATAGAACCTGAGATTATAAAAATACTACCTGAGGAGATTGTGAAAAACTCAGTTCCAAGGAAAAAATTTAATTGCCCAAACTGTCCTTATGCTACAAACCAAAAGTGCAATATGCGAGCTCATTCGTTTACACATACTGAAGAAAAACGTTTTGAGTGCCTTGTCTGCCAGAAAAAGTTCCGATTAAAACATCACCTCCAGGGTCATCAGTTAACACATACTGGTGAGAAACCTTATGACTGTTTAATGTGTGGAAAATTGTTTCGAACAAAATCGCAGCTTAAATGTCATTCGAATACTTGTGGCTAAAAGTATTTATGATTTTAAAGGAGTACACATGTAACCTATTTAAAGGTAGGATGTCTGTAAAATGTCTCCCTAAATTTTTCTGTACTGGACTTTTTTTATAAGCCTAATGTTGATTTTAACTCATTTAAATAAAATGTTAAAGTTGTGGACTTTGTATATAAAATGTCATATACAGTAGACTCCCTTAAATCCGCACAGCTTGGGACCAGAGGTTGTGCTGATTTTAGAATTCTACAGATTTCTGGTCACTGCTTTGTTTACATTTTTTAAACAGTGATTTGAATGTAATAATGCAATCAACATTATAATGAATGCTTGCAATGTAGTAAAAATAATTAAGTAAAGTAATAAACTAAAATGATATAAAGTAAGATAAATTAAAAAATTATTAAATTATTAAAAGTAAAGGTCAAGTAAATAATTAATAATGTATAGTTAAATATGCGTAATAAAGATGAGATACATTTTCCTTGAATTATTCAATGGAACTTTCCTCATAAAAGTACCCTATTAATTCACATTAAAATCTGAAAGTAAGGAAGTTTTACTTCAGGTTTAGCCAGTCTTAATAACCAAAAAAGCTTGATTAATACATAAATATATTTCGTAAAAAGATTGTGATTACCAGTGATATCAGCAATGTCTTGATTTTTTTTTTCAGAAATTTATATTTCCTTCATGAAAAACAACAATTTCAGTCATATTATCGAGAATTACATATTAAAATACATATGGAATGATTTAAAACTAAGAAATTCTGTAATTTTATTCCTACGTCTGAACTGAATGTTTCATTGTTTACATCTGCTATGATTTGCAGATTTTAGACATCGGTGAATTTGAGGGGGGCGGGGGTCTACTGTAAGTTCGGCAGAAAATATGTACAAAATAAGATTTTGAGGAAAGAAATTTTTTGTTGTTCTGATATCTTATTTTATCCAATGTTTCAAGTATGGAAAATTGGACAAATTTTCAAGCCTATAACTGACATAATATTTATTTATTTTTTTAAAGTTTATTTCATGTAATTTCCATAAGAAGGAGCATTAGGCAAAATTTCAAGAAAATCACTAACATATAAATATGAATTTTTGAATTTCTCATTATAACACATTAACATAACTACTAGGGAGAAAAAAAGTTATGCTGTAGACGCCCTTAAATCCTTGTCCCTTAAATCCTTGTCCCTAAAATCCATGAATGCCTGAAATCAGTGTATCATTTATGCTATAAACATTGAAACTTACAGTTAAACTGTAGGAATGAAATTCAAGATGGCACTGATATCAGTGATGATCACACTTTTTTTTTTTTACTAATTTTTTTTTAATCATGTTCTTTTGGTTTTTATACTTGAGTTATTACTAAATAAAATTGTTGCTTTTGATTTTGATGTAAATTAGTGTATCTATAGCAAAAATTCGCCATATTGTAGGTCCTTCACTATCACTATATTTGCAAGTTTAAACTGTAACCGAATTGTTTGTTTATTTTTCTTGCATTCGTTTTCTGTGTTTCAATATTTATTTTTTCAAGATTGCATATACATTTTAATATGTATTTCTAGTCAATATGACCCAAACTCAAACTTTTTAACGAAGAAAATTTTTTATGGTTCTGGTGTAAATACAAGATAAAAATATGGCACAACAGTAGGTTTGGCAAAGTAACTGTAACTGTTGAAGCCACATTGTTTATGTTTACTATTCATCATTTTCGATTTTAATCTGTAATGACTTTTATTTTTTCATGAATTCGTATGTAATTCTGGTTAATATGGCTGATTCTGATATTCCTTATGGAAAAAATGAAATGAAAATAAGCTTGGCACTAATTAAAAAAGTACAGATCTTAAAAAAGCTTGATTCTGGTTCATCTATTCGTTTTTTGACACAATCTTATGGAGCTCTAAAATGATGCATGACATAAAACACATATATATGGGTGATTTTCAAAAAGTGTCGTGTTTTACTGTCCTTTCACATTCGCACAGAAAAATAGTTAAATATCATAATTTTAATTATTGCATTTTAACTATCATGTTTTTTTAATGATAATTTACAGATATATTATTACTTATAAAAAATTAAAAAATGTATTCTTTTGTAGTCAAAATGTCATTACTGTAGGTTGTCCCAACAAGCAATTTATTAGGTAAAGATTTGACTAAGTTCTATTTAAAACAGATGGTTACATTTTTTTTAATATATTTTTATTTATTACGAGGGTTCTTATTTATATTTCTGGCCTTGGCAACAGGAAGTGTTACTAGGCGACCGCAGACGATTTCAATTGAAAGTTTGATATTTTTAACCATAAATTCTTCAGAACGATTTGCCATTTTAGCTTGATTTGTGTTATTTACAGTAAATTGAAAAATTCATTTTGTGCAAAAAGTGGAATTGACTCGTGAACATTTTTATGCGATTATTTTTCATAACTTTTGACGTGGATTGTCAAGACGAGTGCTTCCATGAACTTAATTCTTTATACAGCAATAAAGCACCATCCTATAGCACTGTAAAAAACTGGTATAACGAATTCAATCATGGTCGATGTTTGCTCCAGGACACATTCCGTGAAGGTCGTCCAAAATCGGTTGTTGTGCCAGAAAATATTGATGCTGTGCATGAACTGATATAGCAAGATCGTCATGTGACATACCGTGAGATTGGGAGATCTTTGGACATTAGTATGACAAGCATCAATAAAATATGACATGAACATTTGGGAGTAAAAAAAATTTGTTCGCGTTGGATCCCGCATAATCTGACAAACGCTCAAAAGAAGGCTTGTGTCGATTGGTGCAAGGAAATGTTAAAAAAATACGTTCAAGGTTCATCAAAGGCTGTATATAACATCTGCACAGGTGACAAATCATGGATCTATGCATATGAGCAAGAAACAAAACAGCAATCGACTGTATGGGTCTTCCAAGATGAGCCAAATCCAACAAATGTTGTTCAAGGAAGAAGAACATCGAAGCAAATGGTTGTCTGTTTCTTCGGCATTATGGTCACCTGGCGGCAGTGGCGTTAGAACAATGCAGGACAGTCAATTCTGAATGGTACACAACCATTTGCTTGCCAGAAGTCTTCGGAGAAATTCGAAAAAAGCAGAATAGGCGAATAATTCTTCATCATGACAATGCAAGCTCTCACACGTCGGTTCAACAAAGGAATTTCTGAAAGGCCAAAACATCGAATTGATGGATCATCCGCATGATTTTTTTTTTATTCCCACAAATTTTTCCCACACATGAAAAATAAATTACGTGGACAACGATTTTCGACACCCAAAGAAGCAGCTGATGCATTCAAAATGCATGTTTTGACTTACGTCCATCGGAGTGAAAACAGTGCTTCAAAAATTGGTTCAAACCCATGCAAAAGGGTATTGATCTTCAAGGAGAATACTTTGAAAAACAATAAATTCAATGTCAATCATAAATATTTGTTTTTTTTTATTAGACCAGAAATATAAATAGCAACCCTTGTAAGATGCTGCTAATTAAAAAATATTTACTTTCATTAATTAAACTTATCTATAATTCTTAATAATTATTTTAAACCATGTCTTAAGAAAGAGTGTCATTGCCATGCTTCTGACAAAAAGTTCATCTAGAATTTTTTAGAGGGCAGCACATGCCTTTTTATCAAGGCAAAAACACTCTTCAAATGTCAACTTGTTATCAGGTTTAGGTGAATAGAGTAAATAGTTTTATAGTTTCGATAAAACAAGCAAAAACTTTGAATGTTTTTGTGAGTATTTTTTTGTACGTCATTACCGTACTCACTTCTAATGGATAATTAAATGTACTTTTATTTATTAATCTGCTTTTATTATATAAGAAATAGAAAATCATTGTATGGGCCAGAAGATATAATGGCTGCCATTTATGCCTGGGGAAAAATAAAAATATTTTGCTTAATTTGTCATTATTGTGCTCACTTATGTTCATTACCAAGTTCATTAAAATTTAAAAATTAGTTTTAAAAAGTTAAATTAGTAATTTGGTTTCTGCTGATGCTTGTGTATTAATGTTTATGAGGTAAGGTAAGTATTTACAAAAAATTAAAACTTTTGGATTATTTCTAAAATTTTGATTTTGTTATTCCAAAACATGGACAGATTTTGAAAATGACCCATATATATATATTATACGAACAGTGACAGCAATGCTGGTATTGCAGAGATAAAAACAATTTTTTTAAAAATATTTTAATCTTTTGATTATTTTACATAATTATTTTATGTAATTATTGATTAAATTATTTGAATATTTTACTTAATTATTGTAATATTTTACTTTATTGTAAACCTTCATTATAATTTACAATGCTTAACTACATTCAAATTACTATTTAAACAATGTAAACGAAGCAATGAACAGAAATCTGCAAAATTCTAAAATCTGTACTACCTCTGGTTTAAAGCTGTGCAGATTTGAGGGAGTCTATTGTAATTTTCATTTCCTTATATTCCCCTTTTCTTTACTTTCCTTCCTACTTCAAAAATTTATTTACTACGTGTTATTTTTTAAAATGAATTTTTTAATTTTAATGTTTAATTATTTTAGGGATTAGAAAAGCAAGAACTGAGAAGATGATGAGAACTTTATTTGCAAGGAAAAAATTTAATTGTACTTTCTGTTCGTATTCTACAATCCAAAAATGCAATTTACGTGCCCACTTATTCACACATACCCAAGAAAAACCTTTTCAATGTCCTGAATGTCTGAAAAACTTTCGATTAAAGCATCATCTCCAGCTTCATCAGTTAATACATACTGGTGAAAAACCTCATGATTGTTTAAAGTGCGGAAAATTGTTTCGAACAAAATCACAACTTAAGTGTCATTTAAGTTCTTGTTGTTTGAAGGATCTGTCATTTTATGGAGTACAAGTGTGATCTATTTAAAGATAAGATGCTCTAAAATTTTTCTGCATTGGATTTTTCTTCATGTACTTAATTCATCTAAGCCAGATGTTGGAATTGTGTATAAAATTCATATTTCGGGTGGAAGAAAACATGTTTGAAATAAGAGTTTGAGGAAAGTAAAGTTTTATCCTGTTCTGATCTTTTATTTCATGCAACATCCCAAAGAAGGGAACAATAGATAAAATTTCAAGACTATGATTAACATAAAAATACACCCCCCCCCCCCCCAATGTTTTATTTTATGTAACATCCCAAAGAAGCAGTACTAGGTAAAATTTCATATAACTAATATAAAAATAGAAATTCTTGCATTTTCTTATTACAACACATTAACATACTACTGAAGAAAAATAAATAAATAAATAAAACGTTATATTTACTTCAAAATTTGAATCTAAGAAAATAATTTTGCTATGTTCCTCAACACAATTAAAGGGAAATAATTCAAACCAATTGTAGTTTCAAAATTTTTGGAGGAGAAATTTTGCATGAACATTGTTTTATGTCTCATCAAAAGAATGAGAACTGACTGGCTTAATTACTGTAAAATCCATTGCTAAAGTTAAATTTGGCAACTTTTGTGATTACCTGTTATACTTTTTTAATGAATTGTTGCATTTTAATGTTTTAATGTTTAATTATTTTAGGGATTACAAAAGCGAGAACTAAGAAGATGATTAATAACCTATTTGCATGGAAAAATTTTAATTGCCCATACTGTTCATATGCTACTGATATAAAGTGCAATTTACGTGCTCACTTATTTACACATACACAAGAGAAACCTTTTGAGTGTCAAGTGTGCCAGAAAAAGTTCAGATTAAAACATCACCTCCAGGAACATCAGCTAATACATACTGGTGAAAAACCTCATGATTGCTTAAAGTGTGGAAAATTGTTTCGAACAAAATCACAGCTTAAATGTCATTTAAATTCTTGTAGATAAAACTATGTGTGATTCTAAAGAGTAAAGTTGTGATGTATTTAAATTTAGGATGTCTATAGACTGTCTGTAAATCTTGTAAACTGCTCTTCGTGTATCTAATGTTTAATTTAAGTGGAGTTGGTAGCTTTTGGGACCCAATTTTGCTCTTAATAACACTTTTTTTTTATTCAACATAAATAAGTAAGTTTTGAATATTTTGGAAGTGAAATTGATACAGTTTCAAGAATAATACCCCAGCTCTAAAAAATTACCCCAACATTTGCAACTTAAATAATATATATACAGTAGAATCCTGCTAATCTGAAATTCCGGATAATCCGAACCGATTTAATTTTTGAAAATTATACTTGAACAGATTAACTGAAAAGATTAACCTGCAAAATTTTCCGAATTAAAAGGGGAATGTAGGGAAAAATGTGTAGAAGTTAGAATTAAACAAAAAATGGCAGTAAAGTATGTTTTTTATTCTTTAAACAGCTTGAATAGAATCAAAAAATACTCACTAATGTAAAAGTACAACATATGTACACGAATATAAAATGAAAACATGCACTGTAGGCCTACTTGTAGAAGCCATCTTATTAGGTTGAGCAAAACATTCTGGGAAATTTCTAATCTAATGGTTACCAGAATTTATATCGTATAGGAGTACTAGTATCTATAAGAGTACAAGAATTTCGGCTCCAAAATGCTTTTTGAACAGTATGATTTGCGTGTATTGATCCGGCATTATTGGAGAAAAAGTCTAAGGAAAAAACGTCTGAAAGCAGTCAATCAGATTAATGAGGGTGAAGATGCTGTTACGGCGACAAACTTCTTACTTCCAGAAAATTCAGAATCTGACAGAAAGTCGTGGACTATGATGGTCTTTACTTTGAAGAATAGTCTTTGTTGCTTTTGTTGTTAATTTGTGCATAACAATGCAACCTTCACAAATTTCCCAGAACTTTTTGCTCAACCTAGTAAAAAAATCTCGATTATCAGTTTGTTTACCTGTCACTATAAAATTATTTTTTTAACTGCAAAAAGCATTTAATTCAGATGATAAAAATTAATTTTTCCTTTCAACAATTTGATTTCACAAATTGTCTACAGAAATGTTTTTTTCTTCCCCCTCGTCAACATGGTGACTGAGCTATTTATAGATTTGAGATTTTGAACCCGTTGTAATGGATTGTTACGTAATTCCTAATTTTGAAGTTCCATTGGATTATTATAAACATCAAGAGTGATTAAACAAGGAATACTATTTTTTTTATTAAAGTCGAGCCGGATTGTCCAGCATGCTGGACCTTACGATGCCGGATTTGATGATATTTATTGTACTGCTGAGTACTTATAACGTGCATTTTTTTAACACTTATCTTTTTCTTTTCTATTTTTATCAGAATTTCAGATAATCCAAATTTTTTGTAATCTGAACAGGCACTGGTCCCAATTAGTTCGGATTAGCAGGGTTCTACTGTATATATATATTTAACAATATATAATGTATGCTCAAAAGTAAAAGAAAATTATGTGCTTATCTCTTTCTTACAATATAACTTTTGAAAAATACATAAGAGAAACTAAATTTTTATGTCAAATTGAAACTAAATATCTTCTTTATTCTGTAAACCTAAAACATTGAACTGATCAAATGTTTCATAATTTTTTTTAACTAAAAAAAAAAAAAAAATTATTTTTTTAATTTTAAGCATTATGCTAAATTTTTAATTGAAAAAAAATTATGAAAAATTCAATAAGTTCAGTGTTTTAGGTTTACAGAATAAAGGTGATATTTAGCTTCAATTTGATATAAAAATTTAGTTTATCTTATGTATTTTTCAAAAGTTACAATGTACGAAAGAGAGGTAAGTATATAATTTTTCTTTTACTTTTTTCATTTACTATATATTGTTAAACATATATATAATATTTATATTGCAAATGTTGTGGCAGTTTTTTAGAGCTGAGATATTACTCTTGAAACTGTAACAGTTTCACTCCAAAATATGCATATTTATGTTGAAAAAAAAGAAGTGTGTTATTATGAGTAAAATAGGTCCCGACAGGTACGAACTCCCCTTAACCCATCGCAATTAATATTGTAATTATGATATTTGTGTATGTAATTCATGTATGTTGGGTAGAAAATATGTAAAAAATAAGATTCTAAGAAAAGAAAATTTGATCTTATTCTGATCTTTTGTTTTATGCAGTTTTCAAGGAAAGAAAACTAAAGAAAGTTTTGAGCCTATAACTAACATACTTAAAATAATAATAATAATAAAATATTTTCCTGATACGTTATTTCATGTAACATTAATAAGAAGAAGCACTAGAAAAAATTCAAGTCTATAACTTACATATAAGAATTTTTTAAAATCTTTTCGTTTTCCCTCGAATTTTCACTTGAATTTAAAAAATTCGTTATCTTACTTTTTATCTTAAAAAAGGTATAAAAAAAAATTCTAACTTTTTAAATATATCCATGTATAGTAGACTCCCTCAAATCCACAACCCTAAGATCTACAAATGCTTAAAATACGCACATCTTTGCAGATGCAAACAATTAAACTTTCAGTTCAGATGTAGGGGAAAAATGACAGATTTTTTTAGTTTTATATCATTCTATATATATTTTGATATGTAATTATCAATAATATGACTGAAATCAGGCTTTTTCAGGAAGAAATTATAAATTTGTGTAAAAAAACCAAAAAAACAAAAAAAAAAAACAAGATATTGCTGATATCACTGGTAATCGCAATTGTTTTACCAAATATATTTTTGTATTAATCAGGTTTTATTGGTTATTTTGATTGCCTAAAACTGAAATAAAATTTCCTCACTTTATGATTTTGATGTGAATTAATAGGGTACCTTTATGAGGAAAGTTTCATTGAATAATTCAAGGAAAATGTATCTCGTCTTTATTATGCATATTTAATTATACATTATTAATTGTTTACTTATAATAATTTAATCATTTTTTAAATTATCTTATGTTTTATTATTCTAATTTATTACTTTACTTAATTATTTTAATATTTTACTATATTACAAGCATTCATTATAATTTTGATTGCATTATTACATTCAAATTACTGTTTAAAAAATGTAAACAAAGCAATGACCAGAAATCTGCAAAATTCTAAAATCCACACAACCTCTGGTCCCAAGCGGTGTGGATTTGAGGGAATGTACTGTATTCTCACACCAGTAGCAGTTGAATACTCTAGGCACTAAGCACAGTATTTTTTAAAAATAAATTCCAACCAATTATCAATCCAGATTTTTTGGATGAGCAAAATTGTCCATGAACTTTTATTTTCCCTTATCAAGAGCATGAGAGCTGACTGACTTATTTACAGTAAAATCGATTACCGAAGTTAAATGTGACAACTTTTGTGATAACCTGTTATTTTTCTTTAATGAATTGTTTAATTTTAACATTTTAATGTTTAATTATTTCAGGGATTGCAAAAGTGAGAGCTGAGAAGATGAATAAAAGTTCATTTGCAAAGAAAAATTTTAATTGCACATACTGTTCATACGCTACGGACATAAAGTGCAACTTACGTGCACACTTATTTACACATACTCAGGAGAAACCTTTTGAGTGTCAAATGTGCAATAAAAAATTCAGGTTAAAACACCACCTACAAGATCATTATTTAACACATACTGGTGAAAAACCATATGATTGCTTAAAATGTGGAAAATTGTTTCGCCGAAAATATTTGCTAAAGTGTCATTTAAATTCTTGTGCTTGGAAGTATAAGTAATCTTTAAGAGTAAAAGTGTGATCTATTTAATTATATGATGCACTTTCTCTGAAATTTTTTTCTGTATTTTTCTACATATATCTAATGTTAATTTAAATCCATTTAAGCTGGAGGATGAAACTTTGAAATTTGAATATAAAATTCCGATACACCTTGTTTCAAAATGTGAAGGTTTTAAAGTAATTATTAATAAATTTATGTATTAATAACTTTTTAAAATAAGATATAATTACAGTATGGAACCATTTATCTGGAAACCAGTTAACTAGATGACCAGTTATCCAGGATGATATTTCCAATTGACTTATTTCACAAAAATGAGTCATACAGTGCCAGTTTGATATAATATTGCTTTAAATATTACAACATGTATGATATAACTTGATTCCAACAACTAAGATTTGAAATTTAAGCATATTTAGTTATATATTGGACATTTTTATTTTTATGCAGAGGAAACAGGGAGTTTTTGTTTCCAGGGTATTTCTGTAAATTACCTTCTTTTAAACTTTGATTAATGTCTGATCTTGTTTCAACCTGATTCTTACTGAGTAGTCTAATAACTAATTTGAAATCAAAACACTGCCATAGCCACATATATTCTACAAATCTAATCAAATAGATGTTTTTGAATGCCCAGCCAGTTATCCAGAAAAACGAGTTATTCGGAATACATCTGACCCCAACCATTAATTGATAAAAGGTTCTCTACTGTATATACATTTCTAATGTATTTAACTCACAAATTCTCAAGGTAGGCATTCTTCATTTTTCTGCACATGTCAACTCCATACAGGCTTGTTTCATCAGTTTTCTTATCAACGATTTGCACCACTGAACTAATACGATTTTGCGATTGACATGGTGTGAAGTCTGGTGATCTCATACCTTGAAAGCATGATGAAATGAGTCTGGATGGAGTTGAGGTGTGCTGAATAACGAAAGATGCTCAGAGTGAGTATTTTCCAGTTAACTTTGTAATAACTTATTTGCAATAAACATTACCACTTAAACTTGGGTTGTTACATTATGTAGGTATGAAATTATATATTATTTTGACGATTTATAAATAAAATGAGTTGAAATCATAATTTCTAAAACATGCTGTACTGGAGCAGCAATTTAAAAATAAAATGCAGATATGGGATGTAATACACTAAAGTTATATGTCTTTGTATTGTTCTTAAAAGCTTCAATCAAAATGTAAATATTTTATTTTCATGATGCTCTTGCATCCCTTATCAATGACATATGTATTAAATCAACAGGTGCCAACTGATGCTCCTTTAACCACCAGTAGTCTGTGAAAAAGTTTTGGTAATATGCAGAAAAAACTGCATTTTCATGTTTATTTGCATTTTTTACGTTTTATTCATAATAAAAATAATAATATTCTAAGAAATTCTTATATTTAGGAAATTTTAGATATTTAGTTTTGAAAATTTAAATTATACCAGGCACTGATGATTATGTTATTTGTTATATATTTAAAAAAAGAAGTGTATACCCATTGTTGAGTGAAAAAGCAATGGACATTGTAACAACATGTGCAAAAATAAATTTTTATCTGTCAGAAATTAAAACTCTGTACAATTTGTGGCATCATATGTCTGTCCATCTTGTAGTAATATTATTTGAGCCAAAAATCAATGAATTCACTTCAAACAAGCAGGAACAAATATCAAACTGCAATTATGCTATAAATGTAACATCTACTAACATATAGCTGATTGTTAATTTCGAATTTATAAAACTGTACCATTTTTTGACACAGTTTTATAAATTCAAACTTAACACTCAGTCACATGTTGGTGGATATAAAATGTATAGCAATTCAATAAACAATAAGAAAAAGAAATATAAATTATGATTGTCAAATAAATAAACTCACTTCTGATTACTTGAAGTGAGTACTCAGACTACTCACTATCTTAATTTCTGATTATTTTGTTTCAAGTTGAATATCTAGATTCAATGTCTATTTACTTACTGTAATTGCCCTTTTATTTTAATTACAAATATCTTCCTACATTCTGTTGATTGCTAATTTTGAATTTATAAAACAATGCACCATTTCTTTGATGGGTCTTACCATGGTAATTTTAAATAAGATATGATATTCAAAATTGAATAATTATTTTCTTGAAGTCACCACTGTTCTTTAAATAAGTTAAAATTGACTTCTCTCTTTTTTTTTTTTTTTGCACATCAAATTGAGATTAAGATTCAGTGCAGATTGTAGATGTCTTTCTGAAGAAAAATTAAATCCATCTTTTATCATTAAATACTAGTAAAACTTGACTGAAAGGTTAAACAGCACCGAAAACTGGCGATTTGAAGCAATTAAAATAACAAAACTTTGTAAAAAATCACCATAAAATAAAACAATACACAGGACGCGTTTCGAGCTAAAAACATAACAGCTCGTCATCAGCTACAGCAAACACGTGTCCGCAAGCGAACAAGGTAAAAAATGAACTCTAGTGTAAGTTCATTTTTGACCTTGTTCGCTTGCAGACACGTGTTTGCTGTAGCTGATGACGAGCTGTTATGTTTTTAGCTCGAAACGCGTCCTGTGTATTGTTTTATTTTATGGTGATTTTTTACAAAGTTTTGTTATTTTAATTGACTAAAAGGTGTTATATATTTTCTTCCTTTTATTTGAATTACAAATATATTTATATCTCCCTATATATTGTTGATTGCTTATTTTTAATTTATAAAACTGTACCATCATATTATGGTTTATCTTGCTATGATAATTGTAAATAAATAAGTATGATATTCAAAACTGTGTAATTTTGTTCAAGTTACTACTATTCTGATAAATGGTTTGCAATTAACTTCAGATTATTTAGTTTCAAATTAAGCTTATTTCCAGTCAAAGCACAGTATAGATGCTTTTTGAGAACAAATTAAAATATTTTATTATTTATTATTATATATTAGTAAAAATTGACTTTAAGCTAATGTTTTTCTTTTTTTAATGTTTATTGAATTGCTACAGATTAGTGTCTTTCTATATGCTGATTGCTAATTTGTAAATCTGTACCATCAATTTTTTAGTGATTCTTGTAAGATTAATTGTAAATAAACCAGTATGATATTCAAAACTGTGTAATTTTGTTCAAGTTACTACTATTCTGATAAATGGTTTGCACTTAACTTCAGATTATTTAGTTTCAAATTAAACTTATTTCTAATCAAAGCACAGTATAGATGTCTTTTGGGAACAAATTGAAATATTTTATTATTTATTATTATATTATAGTAAAAACTGACTTTAAGCTAATACACTAGACTCCCTCAAATCCACACAGCTTGGGACCAGAGGTTGTGCAGATTTTAGAAATTTGCGGATTTGTGGTCTTTGCTTTGTTTACATTTTTTAAACAGTAATTTGAGTGTAATAATGCAATCAAAATTATAATGAATGTTTGCAATGTAGTAAAATATTAAAATAATTAAGTAAAGTAATAAATTAGAATTATAAAAAGTAAGATAATTCAAAAAATGAATAAATTATTAAAAGTAAAGATCAAGTAAATAATTAATAATGTATAATGAAATATGCATAATAAATATGAGATATATTATCCTTGAATTATTCAGTGAAACTTTCCTCATAAAGGTACCCTATTGATTCACATCAAAATCGTAAAGTAAGGAAGTTTTATTTCAGTTTTAGCCAATCTAAATAACCAAAAAAAAAAAACTAAATTAGTGCGTAAATATATCTGGTAAAAGGATTGTGATTACCAATGATATCAGCAATATCTTGATTTTTTTTAGATATAAATTTATACTCCCTTCATAAAAAAAACTACGTTTTAAGTCATACTATCCAGAATTACATATTAAAATACATATAGAATGATACAAAAAAAAAATGTAATTTTGCTCCTACATCTGAATTGAAAGTTTCATTGTTTACATCTGCAATAATGTGCGGATTTTAGGCGTTTGAGGATTTCAGGGTTGCGGATTTGAAGGAGTCTACTGTATTTTTTCTTTTTTAAATGTTTATTGAATTGCTACAAATTAGTATCTTTCTATATGCTGATTGCTAATTTGTAAATCTGTACCATCATTTTTTTAGTCATTCTTGTAAGATTAATTGTAAATAAACCAGTATGATAATCAAAATCGAGTATGTTTGTTCTTGAACCTTCATTTGCTTCATAATTTAATTATCATACTTAACTATGCTTATGAAGTTATTATTATTTTTATCTGCATAGTTATGCTATGCTATGAAAATATAATTTAATGTTTTATGTTATCCTTTTGTACAGATAATTCTCATTCACTATGTACTGGGCGTCCCAAAAATGACTGATGCATTTTAAAATTCAATAACTTCCAAACGATGACATATATTTAAAAAATTCTTGCAGGAGAGTTATATATGATGTCAGTTTTGTACTGTGATTCTTGATTTTAGTTCTATTTTCAAACAACAGATGGCGCTGAGAGCAATAGGTGCTCAGTCCAGACCCGATTTTTGGTACTTCGGGATCCATTCAATACATTTTAATCTTCTCTGGAAGAAGAGGGAGGCCGAAAAATCGAGCCTGGATTTAGACGTTATTGCTTGCAGCGCCATCTTTCGATGCTATTTGTAACTAACACCGAGAATCGCAGCATAAAACTCCTGGCATCTTACATAACACTCCTGCTAGAATTTTGTTAATATCTGTCACAGTTTGCAAGTTGTTGAATTTTAAAATCCATCTGTCATTTTTGTGACACCCAGTATATGCAGGGTTTTAAAAAATATATGTACACTAGAGATGAGTTCGGGCTCGTTTTTTGGAGCCCGAGCCCGACGATTTTAAATCCGAGCCCGAAAGATTTTTTGTCGCCCGAGCCCGCTACCACTCTTTACGAATACATCTTTAACTATAATCGATTCCTTTCTCATAACAGTCTTCCGTGATTGACGTGAACCGGAAAATCAACGTAAATTACAAAATTGACACCGTTATCTTAAAGATCAGATGCCTTTATATTTAAAGAAGAAACACTAACTGATTGCTTCCTATCGAAATAATAAAGTAATTATATTTACTTGCGAAGCAAAGTGATCTCGTAAATCTACTACAGAGTCCTTAGCATGAACAGAGTTCATGACAAATAGATATAATACCCAGTAAAGTTATTTTCATATGAAGAATGATTATGACTCATGCGCAAATATAAGATTAAATAATTTGCAAACCTCAAGCTAATTCTGGCCTACTAAAAATCGAAGAAAACATTCTCTTTGTGTTAGATAACTAAATAAAAATAAATAAACGATCGGATTAAAAAATATCTTCTGTCACAAACAAAAATCCTAATAAAAACAAATTCATTGCTTGTGTTTGTTTTGATTGGCGCCATATTAATTGATCGTCGTCGAAAATGCCATACATTTAAATCTGAAAACATCACAAATTTTCTTTTGAAACAGCAATCAAATACTAAAATAAATAAACACGATTTTTGTTACCCCTTCATTTTGATCTAAATAACATTGAAAAGACTTGAAAAGTAATTTTAAACGGGGGAAAAAAAGTTCTTTCAATCTTTTCTATGCATAAATAAATATAGTTTTCCGGTTTCAGAAAGAACGAGCCCGTGTCGGGACCGGGCTTGGACTCGGGCTGAGCCCGTCTCATCTCTAATGTACACAACTGCACTCTCCAGTATGGATCATTTTCATAGTGAGAGCTGACTAATCATGGAATGTAACTTTTGTAATCCGCTTTAACCCCTTGGGGACGAGCGGCACGTATTCGTGCTGCATGAAGCGCTCAGAATTCTTGTTTTTTCTCACCAGTAAAATTTTACTGTGAAATTTGCCTTATTTAATCAGCGCATTTTCTCGATTCAACAAGACACAAATTTCTGTTTTTAAAAAACGGTGACAAAAAATTAAAAATTTCGTAAAAGGCTCCTGTCCCGAAGGGGTTAACCCCTTCGTGACGAGAGCCCTTTGCTTCATTTTGAATCTTTTACCACTGGTTTTTTAAAACGGAAAATTTTCTGTAATTGAATCGCGAAAATGCTCTGATTGAATAAGGCGAACTTTATGATAAAAAATAACTGGCGTGAATAATGAAGGATTCTGAGCATCTTAAGTGGCACATATACCGATCGTTCACCCCCAAGTGGTTAAAGTGCAATGGAAATGTGATTTTGATAGTTCTACTTTGCAAGCTGATTTCCTTGAATTTTTACCTTGGTGCTGGTTGTGTGTGTGTGTGTGTGGGGGGGGGGATTGTTGTTGACTTGTGGCCTCATTGCTTGTGAAGATTTGGAACAGTCCCATCTCCGTCAAATTTATTACCGATTCTAGTAATTGTATGTTGCATAGGATAATCTGCTAATTTTAATTCCTAAAAGGCGTAAATGACGGACAGATCAAAGAATTACTATATTGGTATGACTAGCAGAAAATTTAAGTATAGACAAAAAGCAGCATGTAGCTGATATTAAATACAATAGAAAAAACATAGCCCTTGCAAGATTTTATCAAGAAGAAACCATCCAAATAAATTTACGATGCAGTGTCATTTAATTTACCAAAACTATGGCTCGAGTTACTCAATGGTTATGAAAATAAAAATACAATAACGTGCATAATATGGAACAGTACATGGAAATTTGAATGGTGGCATTTCATAGACTGTGCAATTTAAGATTATTTTTATTTATTTGTTTTGAAAATGACTCGGGTAGAATCGAAACATGTAAAAATTGAATAAACCTATTTTTACTGTTTTTAAAGTTTTAATTTACACCTTTTAGATATTAATATTAGTATATTACTACAAGGTGTTAATTTGTTATTACAGTGTAATCTCTGAATAATGGTTGCCACTGGCACCGATGAAAAGTGACCGCTATTCAAAGGTGGGTGTTATCCAGAGGTTTCATTTAAAAAAAATCATAATTACATAAATTTAAATAGAAATACACAGCCATTTTAATTAATCCCCATTATTTTAATGCATTAAAAAAAATCAAAGATTTGCAATTGCTTTTTTTTCTGCAAATATCTTTCTCCAAAGAAAAAATAGTATGAGTTGTTTTGCTGTACAACTCATCATCAATATGATTTAATGCAAAATTTTGGATTTCACGAAGGCTCGTAAAAAATTTGGTATATGTGTTAGTACTGGAAATTTTAGGTGATTCTATAATCTCTTCCATATACCCTTCCGCATCACTTTTCTCTTCCTCTTTCCCAGTGCTGTAGTTTGGTGGGAATGCCGTTCCCAGAAATATTTGGTTTGTTACCGTAAGAAAAAGTATCGGGAACGAGCACTTTTTTGTTGTTGTTAAGCGAAACGACAATTTCTGCTAGTTTTAAGCAAATCCGTTTCACTTATATTCATAAGCCGTGTAGAACCAACCTCCCTTAAGACTGTTCTTAACTGCTCCGCTGAACAAGCGCAAAACGTTCTGACACATTTACAAATTCATTTTTTAACGGAAAGATATAAAATTGGAAATCCTGGCCATGGAAGCGATTTGGAATTGAACTGTTTTTTCCATTTTTTTATCAATCAATTGCCCATTGTGTAATAAGCGATATCGATCACGTGACAAACTCGTTTTTCGCCCGCTCTTGAGTGATTTTTCTACTTTCGCGCGGAAATTCGGTTCAAAAGGTCCACTTTGACATTATTTTCTGAAAGATCTATTGCATTTGCAAAAAAATGGAAAAAACAGCTCGATGACATAGTTTCTGAACAACAACACCAGCTAGTTTCATGCATTTTCGAACAAAAATAAATTAAAACTTACGTCTGGAAGTTGCCCTTTTGGATTTGAGAACAGCCTTAAAAAATCTTTGTCCGGAACCATATGTGAAATCTTGGTAGTGATCAGGAAGAAAATTAGAAGACGAGACAACTTGTCGTAAATCAGAAAGCACATAAAACATCTCTCATCATCGTTCTTTTGGAAACTTCTAGGATAGATGTGCCAATAAGTATGGATTTATTTCTGTTATTTCCAGTTTATTTCGATTCATGATGGAAAATGTTACTATGAGATTCATTAAATATTGCTTTTAGATGTATGCTATAGAAATACAATACTATAAAAACTAGAATATGATAATTATAACTGTTAATTGAAAAAAGTTGGCTTTGGTTAAATGTTTTAAATTGGATTTTGACTTAGCAAAAATCCGATAGCATTCAACGTCTACTCTATGAACAGGTTAGTTCCCATAAATATTTTTTTTCTAACTACAGAACTGCTCTTTCCTACCTTTCACCATTTGCTCTATGACTCAAATGTAGCAGTAACTGCCAAATCTTTGTCCAGACACAAACTTACTGGCGTTCGTGTTAATTATACTTGCTGTTCCAAGAATATTACCTAAATTTTGGCCATCATTATTGTCATCATTTTCTATGTCTACTTTCGGAAAAGGATTAAGTGTTCAAGAGATTAAGTAACATTTTGTTGACATATTAAGTAAACTTTGTTTGCTCTGCTTTAGATTTTAGATTGCAAATAAATATGAAATTGTACCAGAAACTGTTAAAAAAAAATTTCTCCTGACTTTTGAGTGGCCGTTGTTCAGAATTCCTTATTTAAAGGTTCATACTAATGCTAATGCTATGGAATGTGTTTGGTTCCATCAATATGTGGTCGGTATTCGGAGGTTGTCGTTGTTTAGAGGTGACCGTTCAAGGAGGTTTCATTGTAGTATATTATTACAAGGTGTTAATTTTTTATTAGTATATTATTACAAGATGTTAATTTGTTATATATTTAGGGTAATCTCTTTGAAATTCTCCCTTAAACAGTCTCTGCACTTCAGCTACATTTTTGAACTTCCAGTAACACTTCAGAATAAATTTCATTTGCTCAAAGTTTGTTTTCACTCATTATTTTTAGTTAATTCATGGTTCGTATAGACTACTTAGAAACTCCTTAGAAATGAAAAAGGTTTCCAAAAAGTGCTTAGAACTCCTTAAATATACAAAATATTCCTTAAAAACTTCTTCAATTATTCTGAAGCAAAATTAACAGCTCCAATAATTTAATTGAAGTGTAAAAGATAAAAAAAATTGTGATGTATCGTACAGGGCCAAAACTAAGGGGGCACGTGCCCCGGGCGCCAAATGAAAATTTTGTTTGTCGGTTTTTTTCATGTCTATGTTTAGCATGGTATTGTTAAAATCGCCCTGCCTGTTGCATTCCAAAGCATAGAAGAATCTAAGGATGATATGGCATAAGGATCCTGGAGAAAGCGGAATTTTTTAAATTCCGTTTTCAAGATTTTAATGAATCAATATTTGACAAAGCAGATAACGTAGTTCATTACATTCACATATTTTAACACACTATATGTAATCGTACACTATTACATATTTTATGATTACATATTTTAAATTTTAAAATAAGTCGGCTATTAGAAAATTAGTTTGATTCTCTTTGTAAATATGCTTTGCGGAGGAAGGGGGGTATCCAGAATCCATGTTTGCCCCGGGTGCAAAAAAGGCTAGTTTCGGCCCTGATATCTTACACCATGAATACCTGTCTGTATACTGGCCCCGATCATGATTAATTGGGGCCCTGGGCAAAGATAAATTTGAGGGCACCATTTGAATCGTTGCAACATTATTCAAACAGAACTGATGGTCAGTCATATGTGCGATGCATACAAAATATTTTCGCACCTTGAATTTTAAATAGAAGAAAATTCTTAGCTCTGTCAATTCTATTATAAGTATCTTAATTAATAAAAATACTCTTTTTTTCATAGTACAGAACAAAACTTTAAAAAAAACTTTAGCAACTTGTTATATTACTTTAAGATGAATTTAATAACTTCAACTTATGGAAGAGTGTCAAATACTCAAAAGTGTCAAAATAATATGAGTTAAATAAAAATACTTTCATCTTTTAAGTTGTACTACACACAACATAATATCAAATCAAATACGTTCTGTTTCCCAAGTAGAGAATGTTTTTTCAATAAATCTAAAAAGATGGAAATTCTGGGTTTGTTTTTTATATTTAACTTTTATATTTAACTATTTATAAGTTAAAAGAAAAAACTTTGAATACGGAAGAAAATTTATCTCATGACAATTAGAACTGATTATTTTCAACCACTAAAGTTTAGATATAATTTAAGTTCATTGCTAATTCAATCTATTAAAATCAAAATATTATTTCTTATTTAATAGTGGTTGAAGTTAGTTCTGCGAAAGCATTTTGCTCTGTGAATTCAAAATGAAATTTGTTTTTCAGAAAATTTAGTAGAATCTTTCAAACATGAAATTTGTATTTGAAAAATTTCCGAGTTGAAATTGGGGAACAAAAAGTAAATAGTTTATAAATTAAATATATGGATTTAGGGGCTCCTGGGCAAAGTCCCGATTTGTCCATGCAATAATAAGGGCCTGTCTGTATAATCATCTTTCTTAAGTATGTATGGCATGGAAAAGATTTAACTTTAAAGGAAATAAGATAAAAGTATTTTCCTGTTATAAAGGTAAACATTATTGCTATTCTAAAACAACAACAAAAATTGTATTTTTTTGTATATGCCATATAATTTTATCTACAGTGCAAAACTGGGAAATTTTAGTAGTGGCTAGTGGTCATTAGTAGCTGTTTTCTAAATGGTCATTTTTTAAAAATATAATTCTAAAAAATAAGTTAAAATTTCTATTAGTATTATTCTAAAATTAAATAGCCCTTTATTTAGTGGGCCGATGGGCAACACTAATTTTGTTCTTTAGTTTTTCCCTTTAAAAATTTAGCTTAAAATTTTAGGTGCATGTGATACATGGTGAGTATTTGAGATTTAACTATCCTCCATATATATCACCATTGGTCACTGCATAAAATATTGTGTGGCTCAGACAAGAAAAACCCTGAGTAGGTTTCCTGCTTTCGAAAATTCAAAAATTTTAAGGAAGGAACTTCCAAGGAGGCAGGAGCGGAAGGACAATTAAGACTGCGATAATTCCCGGAATGACCAGTTGAAATGCAGAAAAGAAAAAGCCGGACTTCCTTAAAGTAAAGTCGACTGGTCAGTTACCCTGGCAACAGGACCGAGCCAAAATCGGTTCCAGGGTCTTTCTTGTCTGAGCCAAACAATATTTGGCTGGCAATTTTGTATTCAATTTTATGAAACCAGTAAGCAATAAATTTTGAATACTGTATAATTGTAGCACTAACATTATATTTTGATATAATTCAATCTGTTTGAAAAGCTTTTCTCTTAGTTTTTTCTCTTCAAATTTTGTATTTTACATGAGGGTGCAGCATATTTGAATCCTTTAAATTTCTTGGGACTCCTTAGAATTCTTCAAGACTACTTGGATTTTTCCTTCTGAAGTCAGTGTGAAGCCTGGTTAATGAAAACTAAAAGAAAAAGAACATGCCAATTATTAGCATTTTTTTCAACCTCTGTACAAGTCAGAGATGAAAATCTGTACTAAACTGCTACAGTTTTAATTTCCTGTCTGCATAAAAATGTAAAATATCATATATCTTAATCTTAACGACGCTACTTAAGTTTTTTTTTAAAATTTTTTTGTATGTTCACGCATGCAGCTCATGTACGTCCCCCGTTGTCTAACCAGCTGACTGGTACCTATCATATGTCTTATTCGTAATGATGCTACTTTCAGTTTATTTATTTATTTATTTTTTAATGTTTGCACATGCAACTTATGAACCCCCCCTCCCCAGATGTCTAATTAAGTGGTGATTTTCATCAGTTTGCTTAATTAATTAACTTCTACGTACCTATCGTTTATATGGAGTTCCTTTACCTGCGGTTTATTCTGCTGATCTATCTACATGACAGACTAGATATTTTTACCAATAAGGTTATCTGAGCGAAATATGCTCGCCGGTTTTCAGCCCAGGTAGCTTAAGGCTCCTGTCCCTGCCAGCGAAAGCATTCACGAGCTAATGCTAATCCTATGGGGAGGGATTTTTCTAATATCTCGTTTGCATTTCGACATTTTTAAATATATGTATATATATATATATATATATATATATATATTTGCATTGGATAGTCGAGATTCGTCTCTACATCGCACCTTTTTTACTTTTTCTATTTTGGTTGCAGATAATTTTTAGAATGATAACCCTAATAATCTTATGGGGAGCTAATGCTAATCCTATGGGGAGGGATTTTTCTTATATCTCGTTTGCATTTCGACATTTTTAAATAATTTTTTTTTTTGCATTGGATAGTCGAGATCCGTCTCTAACTCGCACCTTTTTTACTTTTTCTATTTTGGTTGCAGATAATTTTTAGAATGACACTTTCATTTTCAGAACCGGTTTTGAAAGTGAAAGTAACTTTATAAAAAATAACTGCGACCAGAATCGAAAATATAAAGAAGGTGTGATGTAGAGACGGACCCCGGCTATCCAATGCAAAAGAAAAATTATTTTAAAATGTCGAAATGCAAACGACATATTAGATAAATCCCTCCCCATAGGATTAGCATTAGCTCGTGAGTGTCTTCGCCGGCAGGGACAGGAGCCTTAAACGATAGAGCATTGGCAATGTAAATCAAGGATCTGGGTTCGATTCTCGACTTGGGCAATTTTTCGTTCAGTTGGAAATATTCAATTCGTATGATAACTTTACCAATCAGTAAGATTGTGCTAAAATAATAGAATATGTCATTGTCTGAAATCTAACGAATGTAGCCATTTTGCATTCTACTCAATTCATATTCATATGACAATAGACTAAAAAAGATGTTTGGAAAATATCATATTATAACTTGGATCTAGCACATATTACAACTTTCTAAAATTTTTTTCGTTTTCTCACACATGATTCGTTCAGAAAAGTAGCAATCTATATTTTTGACACTTTCCAACAAAGTTGAAAAGTGTTTATGACTTCGGTTTGTCTCTCCATCTGTCCGCGCTCTAAGTCCCTTAAATATACTCGGATTGCCCTTTAATTTTTGGATGTTATTAATGTTTACCATAGCACGATCCCTATTTCAAATGAAGTTTCTAGCATGTTTAGTTTATTTACAGGGACAGTCAAAAGTTTTCCGTTACATCACGGCTTATGGGAAAAAATCGTTTAAAATGATTTTTAATGATGTTACATGCTTTCAAACATAATAAAATTGATATGCATTTATAAAGTATACTAAAATAGGCATTCTGTAGAATATGCGGTGCAAAGAATAGCTATTGTTAATTTACAGGGCCACACAAAAGAATTCCGTTACATAATGATTTAGTGGTGGAGGGAATTGTTTGCGGCGTATTTTAATTATGTTAAATTATTTCAATGATAATGAAATTTATATACGTCGCTAAGGTTTACTATAACTCATTTCATGTATAATACGAAGTGCATAGCATTTACAGGGACACACAAAAGATTTCAGATGCTATGTTGTATCCGAACTACTGTACAGTAGCGATGATTGCTGGAAATGCATTTTTAATTATGTTATGTGCTTTAATGTTTCACTATATTTATGCATAGTATATGGTGTGTATAAATGCTGTAATTCATATACAGGGCAGCACAAAAATTTCGTAATGGTTACTGGGTATGATTGCAAATTACTTAAAGGTGGTTTTTAAATGAGTTATGCATATTTACGCTGAACTGCATTTAGTTTACTAAGAAATGTTTGTAGAACATTAGATAAAATGACATACAGGGTCGTCTATAAATGATAATTTATGGAAATGTGATTTCAGTAGTTTTAAGAGTATTTTTCTTTGAATTAAACTTTAGCTAAATAGTGGCGTGTAACAAAGGTACTACAGGTTAACTACAGGGTTGTACAAAAATATACGAGTATGTATCCATCTATTAACATAAATTCCTAAAAGAGAAATTTCAAACTGTTATACGTTTTCTTACTAAACTAAATTTCCCCATTATATAGTATATATATCAATCTACAGATCAAATACAGGGCTATTCAAAAGAATTGGAATACATATTTGCTATAGACGGTATCTGCTGAAATCAGTTTTTCAAATGTTTTAAGCGTTTTCTAAAATGTTTACTTAGTTCTCTTATATACCTTCTTTCCCTAAATAACGAAGTTTTGCTAAAGCATTCAGGAAGTGTTGGAAAGTGTTTCATAATCTATGCTTAACGCATGATTTTCCTTACTTGTTAATTTAAAGAATTGTTTTCTCAGGAAATATATGGTTAAAATAAATGCATCTCCAAACGTACAAAGAGAATCAAGCAAACTACTAGGGTGGATCAATAAATAATGCCTCATGTGTCTTAAAAACTTTATTAATGAACATATAACAGCATAAGTTATTCTAGGTCATTGTCTGAACTGTCCTCTACACAAAACTACCTTTCAACACAGTCACCATGCATTTGCCCACATTTGCGCCATCGGTTAATCATTAACCGTTAATGCATGCATCACAACCATTTAGAAAAAATTCAGGCTTTTGTTTCTGGACACATGATTTTAAAGCTGTTTTAACGTCATCCAAGTCATTGAATCTGAAATCACGTAGGTTGTCTTTCGTAGGTCCAAACAGGTAAAAGTCAGAAGGGGCCAAATCAGGTCTTTCTCCTCGAATCAATTCGTTAGCACGTTCCGATTTGCATCTGTGACTGATGTTGTCCGCTGGCCGTTTCTCGGTTCATCTATGTAATTTTTATTTCCAAACGTCTTCACCAAATTCCGCACATTCTGATGTCCATTAATTACAACGTCTCCATAAATATTCTTCAAGTGATTATGGATTTCCATAGGTACACAACTTTCTTTTCACAGAAATTCAGTGACGATGGCGACTCTTTTTTTTTTTAGCTTCAGATCCATGGTTCTAATCAGTCAATCTGAAAAAGAAAATACTATATAAGCAGAGGGAGTTTAAATCTATAACACCATGCATATATAGCCCAGAAGCTATGGGGAAAGAAACAGAGTAATGGAGGCATTACTTTTTGATTCACCCTCGTATTATTATTAGTAGTAGTATTAAATATCAAAACATAAATGAAGTCATAATAAGAAATGCATAGATCTAGACACACGGCAGTGTGTCAGCCAAGTTCGCCTGACATAGCCGTGTGTTATTTACACGAACCATTTCGAGCTGTTTTCATCAAATTTTAATGCTCTGCAACTGAAAATCTATGAGACCTACGTACTTGTTATACGAAATGTGTAGTAAGGCCACCCTAATTACCTAAAATTCAAAATTTTATAAATAACGCATAATTAGTTTCTGAGATAATGACATTTGAAAATGTCTGATAATCGATAATTTTACCACTGACTGACTGACTGACTGACTGACTGACTCACTCACTCATCAAAAAGATCTCGTATATTTACTGCAGCTACAGACTTCAAATTTGGTGCGAAGTTCGTTTACACTATAAAACTAAGGAAAAAAATAAAAAAATTGTGAAAATCGATGAATTACCCACCTGGGGGTGCCCATTTTTACTTTACCATTGCGTCTATTAGGCGAAATTTTAATTTGCCGTAGGAGGAGACGCTGTTATGTCGCCAAATACCGCCAAGTTTCTCGCCAACATGGCGATATATCGCCAAATTTGGCGACCAAAATTAGTCGCCAAAAGTGACGCCACCTTGGCGATATCTCTAATATTTTGCCAAATTCCCATAGACTTCCATTGTAAACCTATCTACTTACTGGGGGTTTATCTGGGTTTACTTGCTTACAGAAAATCAACAAATTGAGATATTCTGTCCGTCACAGAGCCCGTTCTCAGAAACTATACATGTTGAAGGCGTGAAATTTTGTATATTTACAGCTGAACACCTCACATCAAATGACAAATCATAAAATTTTGAAAAAGTTGTAAATTTAACCCTTTGGCGTCTCACATGTATATTTTAAACAATCCTTTCTAAGTGAGCCCCTAATTAGGTTGGAGGTGTGAAATTGTACATACTTATAGCTGAACACCTCACATAAAACGACAAATCATAAAATTTTGAAAAAGTCGTACATTTAACCCTTTGTGCTCCCACATGTGTATTTTAAACAATTCTTTCTAAGTGAACCCTAATTAGATTGGAGGCGTGAAATTTTGCATACTTATAGCTGAACACCTCACATCAAACGAGAAATCATAAAATTTTGAAAAAGTCATACATTTAACCCTTTGGGCTCCCCCATGTGCATTTTAAACAATTCATTCAAAGTGAGCCTCTAATTAGGTTGGAGGCGTGAAATTTTGTATACTTATAGCTGAACACCTCACATCAAACGAGAAATCATAAAATTTTGAAAAAGTCGTGCATTTAACCCTTTGGGCTTCCACATGCGTATTTTAAGCAATTCTTTCTAACTGAGCCCCTTTATTAAATTGCAGATTTGAAATTTTGCATACTTATAGCAGAACACCTGAGGCTACGCGACAAATCATAAAATCTTGAAAAGTCTTACGCTTAACCCTTTGAGCTACCACATATGTATTTTAAGCAATTCTTTCTAAGGGAGTCCCTAATTAAGTTGGAGACATGACTTTATGCATATGTATAGCTGAATACGTCAAACCACACGAGAAATCATAAAATTTTCAAAAAGTCTTATATTATTTACTCCTCTGGCCTATACTTGTGTATTTTAAGCAATTTTTCTAACCTCCACCCTTTTCACCCGGGGAGCACTTTTCCAACTTTTGCCGACACCCCTTTGACCATTCTTTCATATTATGCACCATAGTCTTACATATTTTAGTTCCACTTTTTATCGCCAGGGGCGCCTACTTATCTCGTGTGCTATGGGCTCAATCCCCTCGACTAATATATCTACGGATAGTATGTAAAACGGAGTTTCGTTCGGTTAGAGGTTTGTTTAGAATAGAGTGCGCCCCTGGTTGCGAAATGTGGAACTAACAGATTTTTCAAAAGGATAAAGTGTTTTGAAAGGAATATTAAACGAAACCCTCAGAGCGATCTGTGATCACACTTACTCACTTGTTATTTTCAAAACCATCAGAGAAAAGTTTATTTAGTTAATTAAAATTGAAAATCCAGGGAAGGGCAATGTCCTTCCTCTGCACTGCCTCTTTTCCCGCACCCATGGATGAATGATACATAGTGTGGCATAAGCACATAACTTTATTTTTCACTTTCAGTACAAAAAAGCAGGCCCAGCTATAGGATATTCAATTGGAAATTTTAATAGGAAAATTTATTATAGGAATTTAATAGGAATTGTTGTTTCAGAAACAATAAAAATTTCGAATCAATACATTTCGTTTTAAAACATGCATTCAGTGTAGCAGTATTAACCCTTAAATGCCTGAATTTTCAAAAATCATTGTAATAATGTTTTTCGGATTTCATTTTTTAAATAAATCGCGGGAAAAATACTTTAAAAAATCATAGTTTGTTTTAAGTGTGATTTACGGTTAAAAAACAGTTTTTACTAATCGGCAATACTGGTCTTTAATCGAAAAAATAATTTCCGTTGATAAAATTCTATAATATTAAACACACAATAATTTTAGGAACTATAATAAGAAATAAATTTTACTTGCTCACTGCAAAACAAAATAGGGTATTTCGCAAGCTTCCAAACAAAACAAAACGAACAAGTAGCAACAATTGAAAAAATAAATCTATCTTTATTCTTAAACAGCACAAGTGTTGCCATCTACATGTTGAAAATCGATTTAATAATATTTTCAGAATGTATTTTATTGGCAACATTAGGCATTATAGCTTCAATATTATTCAGATAATATTTTAGAAGCCTAAATTGGGTATGTTGCCGAAAAGCAACACCCGGCATTTAAGGGTTAAAATATAGATTTCTGCCGCAAATTAACAGCCAAATAGTTTGCTGTGGGAAATTTAAGTTAAAATTGAATGTTGCTTGGTGAATAAAATAGTCTCATGTAAGCACATTTAAAAGCATTAAGTAAAGTGTCTAAATATATTGTAACTTTACAAAAAGTAATGATATCTAACAAAAACATAGCTGTGAAAAAAGGGAGCCAAGTTCTGTAAAGACAATGGCAAGAAAAGAAGTGATATCTAAGTGGGTGCCAAGTTCAAATAAAATTCACTCAAACTTACCTATTGAAGTATTATAGCATTTTTTTAAAATTGTTTAGAAATAAAAATTATTGATAGCATATTAATAATAAATCTAGAACTTGGCAAGTTTTTGATAAATGTTATGCCTATCAATTTCATGTCTTAATAAAATGATGATGTTAATATTAACAACAATGTCATTATAAAAAAAATTAATATAGTTATTATTATAAATAAATGACTCATATTAAAGATTTCATAAACCAATAAATGCACAAATACATTCCCGCTCGTCTTTGGTTATCACTCTAGCACCCACCCTTCGGAAACCTCAATGCAAACAGACTAAAAGGCCTGAGAAAGAGACAGAGACATTTACGCTTGTTCTTGGTCATCCCTCTAGAGACTGCACCCATTTAACCCTTCAGGGGCAAAGAGCTTTTATACGTGACATGCTGAAATGATTCAATCACACCAGAATTTAAAAACAAATTTATTTCAAAATGGGTAAAAGCTTCTTTTCACGTATTTAATATAATTAAACTTTTTAGTCCTGAATTCTAGTGTCAATGTGGCATTTTGCAGTTAAAATTAGGTGGGATATATTTTATCCCACCATCCTTCAAGGGGAAGGAGCTCACTCAAATGAAGGTTTCCAAACATGAAATAACGAGTTTAGATATAATAATGTCATTAATAAAAATAAATGGCTTGTAGGTAAAAACTTGCCAAGTTCTAGATTTATTATTAATATGCTATCAATAATTTTTATTTCTAAACAATTTAAAAAAATGCTATAATACTTCAGTAGGTAAGTTTGAGTGAATTTTATTTGAACTTGGCACCCACTTAGATATCACTTCTTTTCTTGCCATTGTCTTTACAGAACTTGGCTCCCTTTTTTCACAGCTATGTTTTTGTTAGATATATACTATCATTACTACATGCATATAGTAACAAAAGTAATTGTTAAGACAAAATAATAAATACTCTATGAAAAGACGTGTACTATTAATAGTACGCCAGACCCAAAAGGGTTAAGGAAGGCATTTTCCTCTTAGCCCGCCACAGGTCACAAATCACCCAATATTCTTTATATGGTTACAGTTATCTACGACTTACGACAACAAAAACGGACTTAATGATGCTCCAAACACGCTAAAAAAAAATAGGCCAACTGGCTGCGAAGCTGCAACAACGAAATATCTTAAACACTAGAAAAATAAATAAATAAAGAGTTTAATATACTTTTTTAAAAAATACGCTTTAATCAATTACTTTTATATTTATTAAATTATGAAATGACTATACTTGAGAAATCACTTTAGAAATCCCAAAAAGATAGTTCAAGTATTGCTTTTTTTTTCTTTCCTGTTGCCACATCTTAAAAAAGGGTAAAAATTATATATTTTTATTTTAAAATAAATTTTCTAGCTCGCACTTTCTAACGAGCATAAAAAAGCGGTAAATTTTCCATTATCGGGTTCGGTGCACACGCTAAATTTATGCATTGTGCTGGGAAACATATAACAATAATATGTTCCCGAAACATTTTGGTTAAGTCTAAGTACAGTTGCGTAATTTGTTATTTCTGTTTGTACAAATATTTTTATAAAATATAATTATGGGTGTAAAATTATAAGAATTATATGTTTGAGTAAAATAAAAGTGTAAGTTCATACAAAAATTATTAATTTGATTTTAAATATTAAATATATATTTTTAAAAATTGATTTATAGTAAAATTAATGTATAAGGTCGAGGATAGTTCGGATCTCAGATAACAACAATAGCCAGACGCGATGGCGTCGTTTTCGGACAAGCATGAGGAAAGTGGTGTATAATTAGAAATCGTAAAATAATAAAAATGTTGGAATAAATTTATGGCCTTAATAAAAGTGTTGGAATAAATTTATGATTTTTAGACCACCCAAACTTTATGGCATATAATAAAATTAAAGTATATGTAAGGGGCTATTGCAGGCTGATAGCTAATAGGTCTATCTAAGGATAATACAGAATCTTCTCACATCCAATAAGGGAGGACTATACAAATAGTTCCACCCACTTCCAAGGGATGGTGTGCAATAGAGAAAAGTTTGAAAGACAGTCTAAGAAAAGATGCCGAAGATGCAACAGCGATCCTGAGAGCCCTAATAATGCATCCTGAGAGCCCTAGCAATGCCCTGGCGAGATGGACAGATCTGATAGTGCCTAAGCATGCCTAACTGCCCTGATGAAGTCTTCTTGGTATTAAGATAAAATGAATTCGGACTACAGCGTCCCGGAGCTATGCTTCCCGTCATCCCGATTTCGCCGCTCTTGTGAGGAGATGAATTTGGATGATGTTTGGATACTATCCTTAGCATCGCGACAGTCCTAAATCTGATGAATGAAGGCCACCATCCCGTATATAATTCAAGGTATTACATTAATCCTTTTCTTTACCACTTAAATTATATTAGAAATTATAAATATCCTTTTATGATATTTTATGGTAGATGGCTGTCTGAGATCCAACAAAACAAAAATTAAATATAAATAAGATATTTGAGAATAAAAGAAAAATCATTTCTCTTGATAAAAAAAATATAATAATAAAACTAAATGAAATCATTTTGCTAAAGATTTAATCTTCATGTAACAATGATCAGCAAACAAAAGTTTTGCTTTCTTTTTTTTTTTTTAATCATTTAATGTGTATATGTATATAATTGTGCTTAATGTAAATAAAAAATATTTAATCATGAATTAAAAATCTCTGTAATCATTTAATTGATAAATATTTAAGGTGTGTCATTTTATTTTACAGCTTAAATTGAGTTTAATTCATAAGTGGAAGAGATCACATAAATAATTCACAACGCAACCTTTTAATTTTTATTTGTAATTAATTAATTTGATAATTACAATTTTACGCGAATTTTAATTTAATTTTAAGATAATTATTCGCATAGCTCTTCTACTAGAATTTTATTAATTACGATCACTTATTTCATTTAAATAATTTTAAGGTATATAAAATTATATACCAATTTACTATGAGGTTGCATGGATGATTTGGATAAATTAACAATTTTGGGTAGAAATTAAATATCAGATAACAAGTGTAATTATCTGTCGAGCACATTGCAACGGAATTGTTTTGGAAAAATCATGAAATAAGACGTGATTTTCAAGATAAACATTGAATGTTTATAAAGGAGTGTATTCAAATAAGAAAAAACAAAAACTATTTTTATTATCGTACTTATTTTAAGTATCATTAATTCTTGCGAGGATCGTCATTAGTAATTAATTTTCTTAAATGTCTCTTTTCAAACAAGGAAATAAATATTGTTAAAGCAATCTTTTATTAGCTCCCAGTACGGTATGCTATTTCTTCCTTTCAGCTTATTTTGTGTCGTCTCTATAAAATAACGTCACTTTACAGAAGCCAGCCGTAAAACAAAGCAGTACGATTAAATCCTCTATAGCAATTTTTTAAACTTCTAAGCATCGCACTTTTTCAATTTTTATACCATCGTATTGGGAAAAAAAAGTAAGGTTAGTTGGGGTAGCTGGACCCACGAGGTAACTGGGCCATAGGCTATTTTATAAAAAACTGTTGGTGTTTTTTAAGTTTTAGCTTTTGTGAAATATGCACCTTAATCTCTACTTCCTAAAGCAAAGTGTATCAATTAAATCATAACTCTTACTTTGCTGTGATAGGTTGTCAAAAATTTACGTTTCTTTTTTTAAAAACAACGTCAATATGGTTGAACTTCCTCGGCTTTTTATTAAGACACTGTAAGTAATTTTATTAAACAATCTTTAGTTTTAAAGATTAGACATCTAACTGCATTAATATTATTAGGTATCTATACATATTTACTTCATGTTTCAAATGTAAGCCCGGTGTCCCAGTTACCCCATAAAATTTTCAAGAATGGGGTAACTGGGACATGTATCCGGGGTAACCAAACTGGACCATGCTGGATCCAGTTACCCCAATAGTTATAAATAATTTTTTTGTGTTTCTTTTACTACGGGAAGTAAATTTCTCCATTGTTTTTTGCTCACAATAAAGAAAATGATAGAATACTTTATTAAAATTACGTAAAGAAATTTTAAAAAAGCATATTGAGTGGTATCAAACCAAATTTCTTGACCCCTTGAGAGTCGGTGATGCCGTATTGGCATCACTTAATTTTAATTCCTAATTGCCATATTGGCACCTGAATTTTGTATTGAAAATTTCACCTTTATTAAGTACGCGAAAGTATACTTTTACATGTTTTCAGATAGATTCTCTTGTAAATATTGGTGTCAGTAAATTATTTCAACATTTTACGAATGCAAGTACCTTGCCCTTGAAAGTGAGATAGCCAGACCTTGAAATTGTACTATAACCAGGGGTCGCATTCTATAGGGAAACTTTTATCGTTCTTACCACTATTTTGAAAATAATATCTTCATCGCACCTTAGTTTAAGGGTTCTGGTAGGAACAATAAATTTTCCCCTATATAATGCGACTCCTGGATAAAGATAAAGTACTTACGTAGCCGTTTGTTCATAGATTTTACCTTGCTATTTTTTTCCTTAAAATACCCATGTGACTTTTATACTTATTATTTATACTAAAGCACATAAGTACTTAACTTACTTAATTTTTATGTTTTTGGTATAAATAAATCTAATATTTTCACTTTTAGTGCTTTTTTTTAGACATATTGACAGCAAAGGTTTCCCTTACAACGCTGTTTATTGACATATAATTTACATGATGTGCCTGGTTTAAATTTTTTTAAGTTGTTTACACTTTTTCAAATAGGACCCTATATCCGATATGAAAAAATATAAACGCGTGTGGAACATAGACCCCCCTGGTCCAGTTACCCCATTTTTGGGGGCAACTGGACATATGAGGAAAGAAATATGAAATATGCATACTTTTATATTTTTAAATATTAAAATGTAATTTTGAGCATTTCCGTCTGATAGAGGGAACCTAACTGAACACATTTACAGAAGTTCAGACTTTAATTCAAAAGAACATTAGCTTTTCGAAGCTGAATTGTCTGAAGCTCCAGAGTCACATTCTAAAATCATGGCCCAGTTACCCCAACTAACCTTACTTTTAAATGCAATTTGTTTGAAAACTGCATCTCCATTTATTTTTGAAATATTATTATTATTATTATTATTTTTTTTTTTTTAGTTTTTGGAGCCATTTGCTTAATATTGGCAACGGAAGTACTCCATTTCTGAGGAAAGTAAAGAAAAATAGTTGTAAAATATTAATTATATATTTTTGTTGCCATTTTTTCATAACAACCGAAAGAAAATGTAATTAAGATATGTGCTATTTTGAAAAAAAAAATATAAACGAATGATTTCTGTTAAAACATGGAGCTATTATAAAATATATTTAATTTTAAGTATCTATATTAATGTCATAAACAAATGAAGGCCTATGAATCATTAGGCAGCCGTTTTTTTTTCTGTCGAGTTTCTTTAATGACGGCATCTTTTTGCTGCATTTGTGTATTATTTCACGATAGTGACGTCCTATGCATACTGTAGCTGTTTAAGAGTGGATCGTAAATGTGGAATTCTTAAGCGCAGCGCCATCGCTAAGACTTTTTATTGTGGGGGAGAGAACCTTAAATTGCCAAGTCAAATTTCAGCATTTGCTAACTCGTTTTATAATTTTGCCAACTTACCACTATTAGAAAATGTAATATAGTTCTTATTTGTTAAAAGTTTAATAATGTTCCCAATTAGTTTTGTAATTTTTGCCAGATCTATCAGAAATAGAAAATATATTATAGTTTTTATTAAAGTTTTAAACAAATTTTTTTTTTTTTTTGGGGGGGGGGGGGCTATCCCCCCGTCCCACCCTTAGCGTGCCCCTGCTTCAGCGGATGCGAATGACGTCATTTTACGTAAAATAAAAGTGTGTGCTGTAAGTATTAAAATTGAAATATATTTTGTACTATTTATATACACATATACAGTAAAGTCTATGTAAGGCGGACTCTGTGTAAGACGGAAATCTGTCTAACTCGGAAAGATTTTAAAGTCAATGCGAATCCATAGACAGAGTAAAATTTGTCTAAGGCAGAATATTGTCTACTGCGGAAAATTTTCTTGGACCCGATCGATTCCGCCTTACACAGGATTTACTGTATTTTTTTTTTTTTTTTTTTTCATCGGGGGACGACATTAAATTCTGAAAAAGCAGAATTCCTGCTTTCTAGTTTATATATGATTTTATTTCTCATTTATTCTGAATTTATATTTTTACTTATTGACTTAAAAATATGTGTTACGTAAGAATTTTTCTTTAAAATTCTTAAAAAGTTTTTTTTTAATGTATTTTTTTTATATTTTAATATTTCAACAAAACCGATCAAACCGAGCCTATTTACCAAATTGAGTATTCGGCGCACTCAATAGTTTGATATTCGGCCAAACGGAATATTCGGTAGTCTGTCCGAAAGTCCTTTACATGATGTATTCCTAGTTATGACAACCCGTGACTTCTCTTTGAATCCGTCCTTGTTGGGGTGAACGTGGTTAATTGCATCATATATAATGAAAAAAAACAAGGAGTCATTTCATATCTTATGACCAAGTTCGGCTTTAAAGATGGGGAGAGGGCGACATGAGGTGATCACCCGGAACACTGAGAATTTAAGGGTCGCAACATATACAAAATATGTGCGTAATTTTAATATTTTTAAAATCCTACCATTCGTAGGGGAGCTGAAAGAAAGTCGGCCTATGGATACTTAAGCCGCCACTGCATGTGACAGCTGACAAATTAAAATTATACACTTCATTTTTAAGAGATAATATTGAATATATAAATTCCTTTATATACATCTTTACAGATAAAGATAATAAAATCCAAAACTGCGAAATCATTTAACAAATGCAAGAAAAACAAAAGACGATATCGCCAATTCAAGCGAGTTATCGAGCCAAGTTAGTAGTCAAGCTTTGCAACCTAGTGTTGCCATAGCAACACGTACTTCTCTACATAGGCGTAAAGTTATATGGGCCCGTGGGGCTCGGGCCCCCTCTAATAATTTTTTCAGATGGGGTATATTTTTTTGCGCCAACTGATATAGAAAAAACCTCAGATTTTGGAATTTCATATAATTTACAAAAATTTTTAGCGTATAATGTTTTCGATGGATAATTGTTCTTTCTCTAAATTCGCTGTTTACTTTTATTCTTTGTAAAGAAGTAAAAAACTGGAAAATTTTAGCGTGGCGTATGGGAATAACTAAGCACTCTCCACTGGTGGGGTTTTCTTCCTTCTTTAGACACTGGGCATGGGCAGACTTTCTGGGAAGAATTTCTTTTTCTGATTCGGCGTCATAGACATAGGGCAATAAATTCACATTTTTAACGGACAACAAATGGTGTCCGATATGATCTGATTAGAGCACAGATAGATGGTTCGCCGTTTTCGAACCTACAAAGAAAGTGACTCCAATTTACGAGCTTTAAAGATCTCGGGAGGGAGGTGGGAGAGGATTTTAAGTTTTGTTTCAAATGATAAAACTAGAAGCCAGGAAGAATCACCAGTGTCTCGAAAGCATAGAATATAAAGGGAGAAATTCTTTGTCTCTAAATCATGCATAAAGCTCATATTTATTAAAATAATCCAAATCTATCAAGCGGTCTCTCTGTATAGCAAATGACGATTCATCAGGATCTGGTAACAATAAACATTACATATCCAATTGTTCTTTTTCAGGCCGAGCAAGAAACCCTTTCTCGGGGCGGCTTTCTTTCATTAATATCAGGCTGAGTAGGGACCAGGTCTAAATTTTTTCTGTAAACCCGGCCATTCTTAAACTTCATTTTTTCTCTGTCGCTTCGGACTGACATTTGATTCGATTTTCAAACTTTTCGATGTTCATATAAAAGTATCTATCTGTACATACGCATTCATGGCAAATACAGCAGGGCCACTTTTCCGTGCGCAACCCTGTAGTATTTATATTATGCATTTATACACTAACCAGCTGACATGCCCTGCGTCGTCCGGTCCGTCAAAAAATAATACAAAACACGAAAAATCTGAAAAAAAATCTCGAAAAATTAAAAAAAAGCTGCACGAATTCCAAATAAATTTACATGAAAAGAAACAAAATTTACTATTTTGAGCTAGAAGATAACAATTTCCTTTTACTAATTTGGAAAAATTGTAGAGAATCGCGAGAAAACTCCAAAAATTCAAAAAATCGCCGATGGCAAAATTTTGTTATTATGGGCTAAAACATTAAAACAGGATTCCTTTTACGAATGTAGAAAAATCACCGCGGAATGCGAAAAATCTCAAAACAATGCATAAAATTAGAAAAAAATTCAAAAATCGCTGTATAATTTTCGAATAAACTTTATTGAAAATATAACAAAATTTATTATATTGGGCTAAAAGTTTGACACCCAATTCCTTTTACGAATGTCAAAAGATAGCAGCGGAACGCTAAACATCGCATTAAAAATCGATAAAAATCAAAAATCGCAGAGGGAAAAGATTACAACAGCATGTTACAAGTTTGAAACGAATTTCTTTTATTAATGTAAAAAAAAAGTACGAAACGCGTAAAAACGCTAAAAATCGAGTTGAGATGGGGAAACTTTTTTTCAGAAATCGCGGAAAAGAAAATTTGCTATATTATGCTGAAAGTTTGAAATCGCAAAAATATTATGAATGCCAAAAAATCGCTACGGAATACGAAAAAAACGCAAAAAAGAGCATTAAAAATTCAAAATCGCTGAGAACACAATTCACTATAGTGGACCAAAACATTAATGGGAATTTTTTCAAGAATGTCAAAAATCTCCACGGAATTCAAAAAATCGCAATAAAAACATCTCAAAGTGAACAAAATTTACTACACTAGGCTAAAAGTTTAAAATCGAATTCGTTTTACCAATGTAAAAAAGTCACTGCGGAACGCAAAAACCGCTGAAAATTGCATTAAAAACCGCTAAAATTCTAAAAGTCACAAAAGCGAAAAATTACTACAAGTACTCTAAAACATTTTAACCGGAATTCTTTCACGAGTGTCAAAACTCGTTGCAAAAAATCTCAAATACTCGCATTAAAAATCGAATAAAAAATTCAAAAATTTCGGAGGACAAAATTTACTGTATA
Organism: Maratus speciosus; assembly: GCA_963932465.1. Taxonomy (NCBI): domain Eukaryota; kingdom Metazoa; phylum Arthropoda; class Arachnida; order Araneae; family Salticidae; genus Maratus; species Maratus speciosus. The sequence goes on from OZ010794.1 coordinate 546,168,736, forward strand.
ATGCTAAAAATTTGAAACCTATCAATATAAAAAAAATCGCTGCGAAACACAAAATAACGCTAAAAATCGCATACAAATATTTGCGAAAAATTCAAAAATTGCTGTACGAATTTCGAATAAGCTTTTTTGAAAAAAGGACAAAAAATCAATTTTTGGGGGGGTTGCCGGGTGAAATTTTGGTGAGAAGTTACAAATTCGGATTCAACGACTCAAAAAACATAAAGTGAGTCGAAACCCAGAACTAGTATTAATTTTTCCAGGTAAAATTCCTTATTGCTTGGACTTCATAACTTAGTGCACGTAGCGCCGCAGTGCATGTTCAGAGGCAGCCTTCCCCCTCCCCTATATCCTATTTGTTTCAAATTTTGTCTAGTTTCTGAATTTCGTAATGCTTTTCCCTTAAAACAATAAGAAATTTAAGTTAAAAACAACTATTTGTGGGGGTTTTCGGGGGAGAAAATTTTGGGGGGAAGTTAAAAATTCGGATTCAGCGACCCAAAACACTTAAAGTAAACCTTATAGAGAAAGTTCAAAGGGGAGATGGGAGGGCGAATGTAAACGTGTGAGCAGTGCTGTAGTTGGGTGGGAACGCGTAGGAACGCCGTTCCCAGAAATATTTGGTTTGTTAATTGTTACAGCAAATATATATATATATATATTAGCAGGAATGACCGAGCTAAGCTCGGTCAAAATTAGCTTTGTGTTTATCTCGATATATTATTCCCACTGAATCATTCTTGTTGTTTCAGATGCAATTAGCTTGACCCTGAGACATAGTGACCCAAAATGACCCACTAATCGAATTTTTTCGAACATGCGACCTAACACAATGCTCTTCTCGAGCCTGAAAACGATGGAATGCAAAATTTAGTGAAAATCGTTAGTCGTTTTCTAGATCAAATAAGCTTGACCCATGTTGATTCAAAAACCCACTAACCGAAATTTATCTAACATGTGAGCTATTTCAATGGTCTTTTTGTACTGTGAAACGGTGTAACAAAAAAAATTGTCAAAATTGTTTGAACGTTTTTGAGATGCCGTTAGATAGATCCCGACCCGTTAATGGCCCACTAATAGAATTTTCTTGAGCATGCAACCCAGCTCAATGGTTTTATCTTGTCCAGAAACGGTGTAGTACAAAGTTTTGTAGAAATCTTTTGAGCAGATTTTTAGATACAGTTAGCTTGATCCTGATCCATTAGGACCCAAAATGACCCATTGATTGAATTTTCTTTAACATTCGACCTGCCAAACGGTCTTTTCATGCCCGGAAACGGTATTATACAAAATTTTGTCAAAATCTTTTGAAGCGCTTTTTAAATACAATTAGCTTGACCCTGACCCACTGTGACCCACAATGATCCACTGATCGAATTTTGTTGAACATGCGACCTAGACCAATGGTTTTCTCGAGCCCGAAAACGATAGAATACAAAATTTAGTCAAAATCGTTTAAGCCGTTCTTTTAGATGCAATTAGCTGGACCCTGACACATTGTGATCCAAAATGACCCACTAATCGAATTTTCTCGAACATGTGACTTTGCCCAATTCTCTTCTCATGCCCAGAAACGGTATAATATATAATTTGGTCAAAATCTTTTGAGCATGTTTTTAAATTCAATTAGCTTGACCCTGGCTCATTGTGACCCAAAATGACCCACTCTTAGAATTTTCTGAAACATATGATTTAACACAGTGGTCATCTCATGACCAGAAAAGGCCGTATGCTAAAAAAATTTGTGAAAATGTCTTGAGCCATTTTTTAGATATAATTAGCTTGACCCTCACCCATAATGACCCACTAATCGAATTTTCTCAAACACGTGAACCATCCCAATGGTCTTTTCGTGCCCGAAAACGATGGATTACAGAATTTCGTCAAAATCGTTAGAGCCGTTATCTAAATAAACTTAGCTGGACTCACGGTGACCCAAAAAAGAACCGCTAATCGAATTACGTTACCCATCCCAGTGGTCTTTTCGTGCCCGAAAATGGTTAGATACAAAATTTAGTCAAAATCGATTGAGCCGTTCTCTAGATATAATTAGCTTGACCAGGACCCATTATGACCCAAAACGACCCCTTAATCTAATTTTTTTGAACGCGAGACCCATTCCAATGATCCTTTCTTACCCGAAAATGGTTAGATACAAAATTTAGTCAAAATCGATTGAGCCGTTCTCTAGATATAATTAGCTTGACCCTGACCCATCATGATCCAAAATGACCCACAAATCGAATTTTCTCGAACACGATACCCATCCCAATAGTCTTTTCGTGCCCGAAAATGGTTACATACAAAATTTAGTCAAAATCGATTGAGGCGTTCTTTACATATAATTAGCTTGAACCTGACCCATTATGACCCCTTAATCTAATTTTTTTAAACACGAGATCCATTCCAATGATCCTTTCTTACCCGAAAATTGTTAGATAAAAATTTAGTCAAAATCGATTGAGCCGTTCTCTAGATATAGTTAGCTTGGCCCTGACCCATTATGACCCACTAATCGAATTTTCTCGAACACGATACCCATTCCAATAGTCTTTTCGTGCCTGAAAATGGTTAGATACAAAATTTAGTCAAAATCGATTGAGCCGTTCTTTAGATATACTTAGTTTGACCCTGACCCATTATGACCCAAAATGACCCACTAATCGAATTTTCTCTAACACGAGACCCATCCCAATGGTCTTTTCATGCCCGAAAATGGTTAGATACAAAATTTAGTGAAAATCGTTAGAGCCGTTTTTTAGATAAAACTATCTTGACCCACAGTGACCCACTAATCGAGTTTTCTCGAACACGTGACCCATTCCAATGGACTTTTCGTGCCTGAAAATGGTTAGATACAAAATTTAGTCAAAATCGATTGAGCCGTTCTTTAGGTATAATTAGCTTGACCCAGACCCATTATGACCGAAAATGACCCACTAATCGAATTTTCTCTAACACGAGACCCATCCCAATGGTCTTTTCATGCCTGAAAATGGTTAGATACAAAATTTAGTGAAAATCGTTAGAGCCGTTTTTTAGATAAAAATATCTTGACCCACAGTGACCCACTAATCGAGTTTTCTCGAACACGTGACCCATTCCAATGGACTTTTCGTGCCTGAAAATGGTTAGATACAAAATTTAGTCAAAATCGATTGAGCCGTTCTTTAGGTATAATTAGCTTGACTCAGACCCATCATGACCCACTAATCGAATTTTCTCGAACACGAGACCCATCCCAATGGTCTTTTCGTACCCGAAAACGGTAGGGTGCAAAATTTAATCAAAATCGTTCGAGCTGTTTTCAAGATAAAATTTACATACACACAATTTTTGCTTGCATTATAGTATAAGATATCGCGTACGAGCACATTTTTTTTTCAAGCGGAACGATAATTTATACTAATTTTAAGAAGATCTGTTCCACTTATATTCAAAATCCGTGTAGGACCTCCCTTAAAAAGTTTTTGTCCTAAACCATATGTTAAATCTTGGTAGTGATCAGGAAGAAAATTAGCAGACGAGAAAGGAGACGAGGAAGAAAATTAGCAGCTTGTCGTAAGTCACAGAGCACAGAAAACCCTCCATGACAGAAAACAACCTTTCTTCATCGCTCTTTTGGAAACTTCTAGGATAGATATGCCAGTAAATAATATATGGATTCATTCCTGTTTTTTCAAATTATTTTGATTCACAATGGAGAATGTTACTATGAGATTGATTAAATATTGCTTTTAGCTGGATGTTATACAAATACAATACTATAAGAATTAGAATCTAATAATTATAACTATTAATTGAAAAAAGTCGAATTTTTGGCTAAATGTTTTAAATTGGATTTCGGCTTAGCAAAAATCCGGTAGCATCAACATCTACTCTATGAAAAGGTGCGTTCCCGCAAATTTTCTTTTTGCAACTACAGCACTGCATGTGAGTGGTTAAGTGGAATTGCACAACTTAGTTCACACAGCACCGCGCACATGTTCCGAGGCAGATCCCCCTTTCATCCTAAGTCATAATGTCATATATCTAATTTGTTGCAAATTTTGTCTACTTTCTGAATTTCTAGATACTCTTTCCCTAAAACAATAAAAAAAAAGGATTTTTTTAATAAAAACCTTTTTTGGGGGCATTTTACCAAAATTTGGGCGTGGGGGAGGTTGCCGGAGGAAATTTTGGTGGGAAGTTAAAAATTCGGATTCAACGACTCCAAAAAACATATAGTAAGCATTTTTCCAGAACTACCATGAATTTGCTAGGCCTATACAGTCTCTATTGCCTGGACTATTAGTTCTTCCTTCCTTTCCTCTCGAAAAGCAGGTTCTGGTCATGTACGAGCGCGCCTCCGCTAATTAAAAAAAAACTCTTTTTTGATGAGTTTTTAATTAATATCTCTGTCAATTATCAAAAAATTAAAAATGTGAGCCTCAGGGGTATCCATACCTGCAATGAACTATTCTCATATAAATTTTCAGACCTCTGCGGGCAGTAGATTTTCCTAGCCATCGGCAATAAACACACAAACAGCGATCTTGTCTTTTATTATTAGACATATAGATATTTATGATATATGTAGAGTAAAACCTGCTGATTCACTGTCTATGGCATAATCCTGTCTTAAATGGAAACTTTTCGTGCTCCAGAATGAAAGATTGCCGTACAATTTTACTTAATTAGCCAGAAATCTGTCTTAAACAGAATATTGTTTTGGTCGCTTACGATTGCTTTACAAAAGGTTTTACTATATGGATATGGAAACGGAACCTGTCTATTACGAAATCTTGTCTAATGACAAACGTTTCATGATCCATCGAAAGGAACTCTTTGAATTTTTACCTCCTAAGGTAGACGAAAACCTGTATAAAACGGAAACATTCAGCAGTTATTTGTAATTTTGTCTTAGCAGGTTTTACTATTTTTGTAATCATTACTTAGTAAATTTAATCCTTGTTCCAGGGGTCGGTAACCCCCCCCCCCCCCTTTGCCTGCACCACTGGCTGAGCCCCTCCAATAATTTTGAAAATTCTACGCCTATGCTTCTCTATCTGCTAGATTACTACGTCTTTTGTAGGACATCCAAATATTCTATCATGGCGCCATTTGGAAGCGTTACAATTATTTTATAAAATGCCCAATTTCTGTGCAGTTGTAGCTTGTAGTTCACGTGGAGACAGAGACAATAGATCTTTTTTTCGAATTCCTTGCATTCCTAAGGTAGGTTCTCCTGCTTTTAGAGAATTAAAAACAAAACGAAGATTGAAATGGATTCTAGCCTTGAGACGAGCAGATTTGACTGAAACCAAATTAAGCTATGCACTTATATGCGATCGGCATTTTATTTCAGGTAAGATAATCATATACACACTGAAACGCATGGTAAGTACTACTTGAAATCCTGATAATGACGCTATATTAAGATCATGAGGTTAAGGCTGCTAGTCACTCAGCTTCCGAGTTCCCCTCACTAATGTTTAGTTTATGGGCGTTTGATTCATTCGTAAAATTAAAATATCTCTTCAGGAAATTAATATTTTTAACTTCTTTTTTCTATGTACTCTTCTTAAAGGATGTCTCTTTTTTTTTCTGGGTTCTCAAAATATTTCTAAAATATATACTTAATTTTATATGAAGTGTTAAAATCTTACTTACAGTTCGTCAGTTTTTAACACATAAAATATTTAATTAAGCATAGATTTTAGAAATATTTTTGAGAACTAAGAAACAAAATAAACAGTTTTAAGTAGAGTATAAAGAAAAAAAAGCAACTAAAAACTTTAATTTCCTGAGGAGATATTTCAAGTATATGAATGGATTGTACGACGTCCATAGACTTAATATTAGCTCGGAGAATTCGAAAATTGAGTGACTAGCAGCCTTAAGATGTACAGTCATGGAAAAACAAAAGTAAACACCCTCTATTAACTCTGCAACTAATTATAACAGAAGAAAGTTACTGGTACCAGTCGATTAGAAATAAAGTCTACATTTAAATGATGTATATAAAATTTGCTCAATGAACCATCTATAAATCAAAACCAGACCAAACTTTGTTTTTTTTTCAATGGTAATACCAAATTTTGACAATGTATTTTAAATCTTCGGTTCCAACTATGTCTAGAAATGCAATTTCTGAATAGATTAGAAATGCAATCACTAGAAATGCAATTTATAGTCATTTAAATGATAAGTTTTTGAATTATAAGCAATCAAAATTTAGAGTTTCTAATGTTAAATTACATTATCACATTTTTATTAATATCTCCTAACATTATAATCCTAATGTGATAATTTTGTGTTTGGTTATAATGCTAAAAAACCCAAACATAAATGCATTGAATTTTTAATTAAAAAAATTTTAAAATATGCATTATGAAGTTAATATTAAAAAAATATGAATGGCAACCTACAATTTTTTTGATAGATTTATGTTTATTATGCCCTGCTTTATGCAAATTCTCAATTTCAAAATTTTCTTGCAAGTAGTTTTCGAATTATGAGCAAAAAACGTCAAAATGACTATTTAAGTGACTATTACTGACTAGTCTATGATGTCCAGAAAAGCATAATTTGAAAAAATTATATTTTACTCATTTTAACGAAACATTTGGGATGGCAATAGTCGAAACATAAGTGAGTGCAATGGTCATATTGTCAAAAAATAATACATTAATAGAAGTGACATAGTCATTCTGCAGCATTTCAAAACTGACCGAGTACCGAACTTTAATTTGGATACAGTCCCTAAAATAGGCTCATTTTAAAATAATTTCTCAGAAACTAATCGTTCGAAATTCATGAAAATTTGTATTTAGGCTAATTGAAGGGTGTAGAATTTATTTAGGGTGTCAAACGTGGGTATTGCTATTGAAAAAACAACAACAAAGTTTTGGTTCGTTTTGATATGATATCCTCCTAAACAAGTTTTATATACATCATTTAAAAGTAGACTTTATTTCCAATCGTTTGGTATCTGTAACTTTCTTCTACGATAATTTATTGCAAAGTTAGCAAGAGGTGTTTACTTTTTTTTACGACTGTATCTGTTCTACAAGGGTACCAGATCAGTATAAAGCGAAATATTTTGTAAAACCTGCAATAATAAGATTTATAGAAAAAAATCACTTGTATGAGTAAGTGGTGATATATATAATTAAATTATTTATAATTAAAAATAAATTTAATTATATATAATTAAATTTTATGTATATACAGTAAACTCTGTCTAAGGCGGAATCGGTCGAGACTGAGAAAATTTTCCGTGGTAGACAATATTCCGGCTTATGCAAAAGAGCGTGATTTATTGGAATGAAGCATACGTCAGTCGAATAGCGTTTTATGTTTTCGATAAAAAGATTGGATCTTGAGTTATAATGAATTGCTCGCGATCTTGCATTCGATCTTTCATTGGTTGTCCTGACTCGAAAATCTGTCGAAAACTGAAATTCTGGAAGATCCATTGTCTTCATAAAAAAAATGAGAAACGCTATTCAATTTCTTAGTACAAAAAAAAAAAAAATAATAACATCGGGAATGAGACAGAAAGTCATCACTTTGAATTTGAGTACAACCTCCCTCATAGCATGCATGGTCACGGTGACGTCGTTGTGACGTCACTGTGGTCACGTCACATCTGTGACCAAAATGCCACCCCTCAGTGATGTCACATTGTGACTGAGATGTGAACTTCTTAGAAAACTTTAAAAAATTACGAAAATTCTTTAAAACATGTTATTTACTGTAAAATTATGTTTTCCTGGCAATTAAAAAAAATTGTGAGGTCACTGTTATATCACTGCTATGTAACGTACGTCACGTCACATATGTGACAAAAAAACCACCATATTGTAAGTCACAGTGTGACAAAAATATGAACTTCAAAAATCTTTGAAAATGAAGAGAAATATTTTAAACAGTCACGAGTTACATGGCATAAGGAATAAAATATATTAGTGGATAGCAAATGGTAAATTCTCTCACTAAAGGAGAGAGGGGGGGGGGCATAATAAATAAAGTGCACGATACAATCATTAATAAACTAAATTTTCAGGCTATATTTTATCAATTTGATATCTAAGATAGTGAATGTATACTTTTTCATGATTTAAATTTTATCTAGCATTTGGATAATATAATTAGAATTAGGAATATTAAATTTATACACTTTACATATTTAGTTTGCTGGGAGGAAATTTATTTATTTATTTCTTTTTTTACCGACCAGGATTATTCGAAACACTTCTGTGGTTTCAAAATAAAATTTTTCTATTACAGTTAAATCTGCACCTTTTAATGAGCACGTAGAAAGAGTCTTCAGAGTTTAGTCATCTATGCATTTATTGCTTTAGAATATTTTTATAATTTGTATTCAAGTCATAAATTCTACTTCTTTCAGACTTTTTAAATAAAATTAGCATTTTCCGAAAATAAAAGAAATATACAAAATTTGTGCAAAACAAACTTTACTTAAAAAAAAAAAAAAAAAAAAAAAAAAAAAAAAAGAAAAAAAAAGGGGGGGGGGGGCTCGTTATTACCATTAAATTTATTTTTACACCTTTTGAAAATTTAAACAATGGTATATCTAATAAACTCTAATTATGAATATTATTATTATAATTATTTAGAAAAAATGAACTTTACAATACATTTTAACTTGTATTATTTGGTACGGATAAAAAGAAAAGGTTAAATACATTGGACATTTCTTCAAATACAAAATTTTAATTAACCATATTTTCAGAAAATTACTGCGCATTCAAGTTTCATATCTCTCGCATGCAAAAACAAATAATCTGTACCAGACCATCTGCTTGAAAATCGTCTGCCCACAAAAAAATAAACATGAGAAGACGCGGGAAATAAATAGTTCACTGTTTTTAGAACATCACCTTCACCACGTCTACAACACTTTAAGATAAGGAAATGACCATTTTTGGATACACGGATATTAATAGAACGTATATGTAAGTTTTATTTAATTTAAATATTTTATTCCTGATTTGTACATATGAGTTAAATAGTTTTATGTTATATTTGTAAGAGACTGATCTTTAAACTGTTAGAAGCGATATTTTAAAATTCGATAACTGTAAAGAAAAATATCTTAATCTGCCATCGCTTGAAAAAAAAAAAACTGCGCAGAGACTGTGCATGCCTACATTCATACTGGAATTAATATAAACATTAATTTACTCTTACTTGAGATTGAAAATGTATGGAACGACAATGATTTGGAATTATTTTATCGGCTTCTTACTATTTTTTGATTACTAACACTTATAGTTATTATTATTTTGGGTTTAAATATGATGTTCGATTATCATAAGATTACGAAACTGTTTCAGATTAGAAATTAACATTATACTGGGAAAATGTATCTTTACATATTACAGTAGTGAAACATTTGAAAGAATTTTCTTTTAGTGCTAATAATATTTAAAATTATCTTTCAAAATCCTAAATCTTCAAACCAATGTTTTCAGATTTAACATTTGCCGAAATTATAAAATAATAGGAATTCCTTATACCATATCGAAATATTTTTGAGATATTGTTAAATCTAATAAGGCATTTAATTTATCTATTGAGTTTGCTGTTGTTTAATAGTACAATTATAAATCCTAATTATTATTTTTAGTATTTTTCAAATTGGTATATTTATTTTTTTAAATTGTATGTAAGCATTTTTTCTTTTCTGTTTGTGATTTTAATCAAACATTTAATTATAGACATTCTGAATCGGTTATTAAATTTTCTTCTTTTGTAAATTCATTTTCTACGTTTATGATACGCGTAATTATTGGCATTAAAAAGTAAAATATGATACTTAAGCATTGAAACAAAGTGTTTTTCATGCCTGATGGGAAGTTATAGATTAAACTGCTTTAGTATATATTTTTAAAAGTTCATATAATACAGGATACATATTATAGGACACAAGTTGAAAAGTGCTTATGACTTCGGTTTGTCTGTCCGTCTAGCAGTCTATCCGCACTCTAACTCTCGAAAATATACTCGGATTGCCCTGAAATTTTTGGATGTTATTGACGTTTACCATAGCACGGTACCTATTTGTAATGAAGTTTGTAGCATGCTTTATTCATTTACAGGGACAGCCAAAAGTTTTCCGTTACATTACAGCCTATGGAAAAAAATCGTTTCAAATGATTTTTTATGATTTTACGCACGCTTTCAAACAGAATAAAATTTATATGCATTTATGAAGTGCACTAAAATATGCATTCTGTTGACTATGCGATGCAAAGAATAGTTATTGTTCATTTACAGGGCTAAAAAAGGAATTCAAATACATAATGATATAGGGGTGGAGGGAATTGTTTGCGGCATACTTTAATTATGTTAATCTATTTCATATATAATGAAATTGATATATGTCGCTGAGGTTTACATACTATAAATTATTTCATGTATAATACGAATAATACGTATATAGCATTTACAGGGACACACAAAATATTTCAGATACTATATTGTATCCGAAGTACTGTTCATTAGCGATGATTGCTGGAAATGTATTTTTAATTATGATATGCGCTTTTATGATTCACTATATTTATGCATAGTATATGGTGTATATAAATGCTATAATTCCTATACAAGGCTACACAAAAGTATTCGTAAGGATTACTGGGTATGGGCGCAAATTGCTTAAAGGTGGTTTTTAAATGAGTTATGCTCTTTTTTGCTGAACTGCATTTAATTTACCAAGAAATGTTTGTAGAATATAGATAAAACGATATACAGGATCACGTAAAGAACTGGATACATGACCGTCTATAAATTATAATTTCTGGAAATGTGATTTCAGCAGTTTTAAGAGTGTCTTAGTTTGAATTAAATTTTAACTAAATAGTGGCGTGTAATAAAGATTCTAGGTAAACTACAGAGTTGTACAAAAGTATTCAAGTATGTTTCCATACATTAGTATAAATTGCTGAAAAAGAATTTCAACTTGTTAGGCGTTTTCTTGCTAAACTAAATTTTCCCATTATATAGTATATATGCACTTAAAAAAATGGGAAATCAAAATTGAGTAAAAAGTACTCAAATTTAAATGCGTCACATACTCAAAATAGCTCCGATCCAAATGTACTCAAAGTTGAGAAACACATGTACTCATTTTTTATTCATTGGTTGTGATCAAATATGAATCATTATGTACTGCCCCCCTCCCTCCCCTCCCCAAAAAAAAGAAAAACCTAAAATTTAAACTAAAAATGTACTGACATTTATTTCCCGTTCAAAGTTCTTAACAAGAAATGTTTAATTGATTATTTATTAAGAAAAATAGCAAAATTCTTAACAAGTTACTCAAATCGAATATTTTTATGACAAGAGCATTATTTCCAAGCACTTTTAAATTATTTTTAAAATGCTGTGCATAATTTAATATTTACATTAATAAACATCATTTATGCCGCCATAAATGAAATGAACCATTACAGGGTACAAAACTATTCGTTTGTTTGGGTTTGATAACATGTGATGTTTCAAAATAGAGAAAGCATGGATTCATTTTTGATCCAAAAATATTCAATTCGATATGAGTACGTCGGTTTACTTATTTTTGAGTACTTCATTTTTCTCAGTGTATCAACCTACAGATCAAATACAGGGTTGTTCAAAAGAATTGGAAAACATATTTGGCTATGGACGGTAACTGCTGAAATCAATTTTTCAAATGTTTACTTAGTTATCTTATTTACGTCATTTCCCTAAATTACGATGTCTTGTTAAAGCATTCAGAAAGTGTTGGAAAGTATTTTATAATCTATGATTAACGCATGATTTTTCTTACTCGTTTTTTTTCTATTTCCCAGATCAGTCTTTTCCTATAAAACATACCAAATCTATTTAGCTCATATTCACAAAATACAATATACACGGGAATAAAAAATTTAAATAAATATCGCTTATCATGCCGCTCTATAAATAATAGTTGTATTAATATCCGTGAGTCTCCATGTTCGTATTTAATAAAGCAATGACAAATCACAACAAATTAAAAAATTTACACATTCTAAATATCAAGCTTGAACTCAATATCAAGCATAGAACTTAATATCAAGCATAGAACTGAATAAAAAAATATGTCAGTTGATAAGCATTGTTTTTTAAGTGGAAAAATTTAAAATGATTTAGAAGAATAGGACTCCAAAATAGCGATATTTTGCTAAAAAGTACGGTAAAAAGATAAGATTTTATATTTACAGCAAAAGGTTATTTCAAAATTCATCGCTGTATTAATACTTAGAAATTTTTCCAGAGAGAATCCTTCGCCTTATATACAATATTTCAAATGAAAATCAAATCAAATTAATTGCTTAAAAGACGCAAATAGCGAAAAAGATTCCAAGCCGGGACTCGAACCCGGGCCATCAGTATAGCACACTGATATTCTACCGACTAAACCACATGGAACGACGCCCAGTCTGTAAAATTTCTCACTATTACAGGTTGGCAAGGCTACAAACGCAGCACAAGATGGAATATTTATCGTGAGCCACCGACATGCGGTAAACACGAAACTTAATGAAATCCAGCATCGAAACTATATTAATAATTGGAAATTTTTCCAGGGAGAAACATTCGCCTTCCATACAACATTTCAAATTAAAATTGCCTTTTAAGCAATTAATTTGAAATTTGATTTTCATTTGAAATATTGTATGCAAGGCGAATGGTTCTCTCTGGAAAAATTTCCAAGTATTAATATAATTTCAATCGATACTGGATTTAATTAAGTTTCGTGTTTGCATCATGTTGGTGGCTCACGCTAAATATTCCATCTTGTGCTGAGTTTGTAGCCTCGCCATCATGTAATAGTGAGAAATTTTCCAGCCTGGGTATCGTTCCATGTGATTTAGTCGGTAGAATGTCAGTGCGCTGTACTAATGGCCCGGGTTCGAGTCCCAGCATGGAATCTTTTTCACTATTTGCGTCTTTTAAGCAATTAATTTGAAATTTGATTTTCATTTGAAATCACAGTGTTTATGACAAGTTCGTCACAAATGACCCATATTTCACAAATTGGTCACAGTGTGACGTCAAAGCATTGTCGCTTTCGTCACAGGTTCGTCACAAAGTTAATGCCAAAATAGTCACAAATGACACACTTTTCACAAATTTGTCACACCGTGACTTCACAGAGTGGTCACAATGTGACGTCACAAACGACCTCTAAAACGGCCATAACGACCTCGCATTCTAGTCACTGTGACGTCACATCGACGTCACGTGACGTCACATCGACGGTCACAAAATCACAGTGTGACTTCACAACGACGTCGCCGTGACGTCACCATGCCTTACGGGCTTAAAGCATAATATATTGTAGTCAATACACATTTTCATAAATGTGCACTCAACTAGTAATAATAACTTTTAAATGCATATTCATACAGAAAAAAATGGCATAAGCAAGAATTCCTTAAAATTTAAACAGTTTCTATTCGTTTGAATTAACTTTTTAAAAGTATTACGGAATTTAATTTTATGCTCGACATTGAGTATTTGACGCATATATATCAGTTTTAAAGTTTCATAAACGAAATGCTTTTCATTTTTAAAATATTCTATTTTCAGCCTTATGCAAAATTTTGGTTTCGGTGGGTCCTTAAAACCCTTTCCGTTTCCGCGTTAGGCAGATTCCGGCTTATGCAGCAAGAATTAATGTTATTTTCAATAGGTTCGCCGGAACTTTAAAAAAATTCCGCGGTAGACAGATTTCCGGTTTACTCAGAGTCCGCCTTAGACAGAATTTACTGTATATAATTAAAAAAAGAAAAGAGGAAAGGGAACATTCCATTCCTGTGTATTAAATAATTCGGCTATGCCCTTGGCAATAAATAACATTATTTTGGCTGTGACTCTCATAAACGTTTATCGTCTGTTTGCAATTTTTATCTTTCCCTCTCCCATTTTTTCTATTTTTTTTATTTAGCTTTAGAAATATGCAATTTTAAATTTTCCGATTATATCTTTCTGAGTTTTACAGAACGTAAAAAAAAAAAACAAAAACAAAAAAAAAACGTACTCTAAATATTTTTAGAATAATAAAAAAAAAAACTTTAATATAAATGAAAAAAAAATGATTATAATATCATAATATCAGGGGGTCGATGCAGGGTTTTTTTCTTGAAACCAATTTAGTGAAAAGTAAAAGTTATTTTTCTGAAATTTATTATAATTTTGTAAAAAAAATTACATTTTGTAATGAAAGATGAAATCCAGTTACTCATATTAGAACAAACTATTTATTATTAATAACATTTTAAAAGAGTCTCAGGACTCTTAAAATTAGAAAAGAAAAAAAAAAAAAAAAAAAAAAAAAAAAAAAAAAAAGAGGCTATTCAAAATTTAATATCTAAAAATGTATATTATTTCAAAACACAATTTTCAGTGATATTAAAAGATGTAAGTATGTTCTTTCATTTCATATATTAAAAAAATTACAAGATGCAAAATGAACATTTATAGGAGGCTTCAAACTGTCAGACATTTGTCAAACAAAAAATTGAGAATTTCAAAGAAAACAATTATATCAAAATATTCCGATAAGATAGTAGTTTAACATATTAAAAAAATTTTGAAGGAAATTTTGAAGCTTTCGAAGAGTTCTGAGATCCCTTAAGTCATTCTGCCAAAGTTTTCCTTTTTGGTGAACTTGTTTTGTTTGCAAATTACACATTTTAAAACCTAACAAAATGCAAATAATTAATGAAGAGTATGTTTTTATGGAATGGAAATTTTGTGAAGGGGGCCTATATTTTATTGAGAAGATTACTGCGAAGGGAGTTTGTTTTATTAAGAGGAATTTTGTGAAGGGGCCTGTTTATTAAATGGATCTATGTGAATGAGGACCTAAATCAGGGTTGGGTTTCTTCCGGAAGAAACTGGAAGAAATGGAAGAAACCAAAACAGATGCTCAAAATTAAAGTATATTAACCATGCAAAATAAATAAACTGAAGTACAATTATATGAAATCTAAAGTGGAAAATTTAATTAATATTAAAAATATTATTTTTGGAAAAATAAGTTATTTTTTAATAATAAACTTCAGCATGCACTGGTGATGGATTTCACAACTTTAGAGGTAGAGGGATATTTTCTCATTAATTATGCCTATTCTGTAAAAAATAAATTAAAAAAAATCTACAATTTTTTTATTTTTCATATAAAAATGCATTATTTTAAATGCGTTTTTGGATTATTTTACTGTGCAGCACAGGAAATAAACGAATGTGTAAGTATTTATACTATCATCTAGCGTGCATATCTCAATGCTGATTTTAAAAGACTAATGTTCTAAAAATGTCTATGGGTATGTCGAAATGCTTTTAAACTCTTCTTCATGTTCTGTAAGATTTGAAAGAGTTTTTTTTTCATATTTTGCATTCATCCATTCTAAGTTGAGAAACAAGTTGCAGCATCCTACTGCTAAAAAACTTCTGTTTTGTTATACCATGTTCCACTGTAGTAAGAAAAATGAGGATTTTAGTGAAATTTTTATTACATTAATTATTGTGCATTACTTACTTTATATAAAATTGATGTAAATTAAAAGCACTGTCTTTTATTTAAATGAGTTTCTTTCTACCGTTTGTAAATGATCCGTACTGTTTAGTACTAATTTCCCAATTTCAGAAGTCTAAATAATTTTTAAAATATGCTGGTTAAATTGAAATTGATAATTTTTAATTGATTTTGTATAATTTTGATAAAATTTCTTTTCTTCAAGTAGCCAATAACTGAAAAATTATAGACATGTGTGTGATCTTGTATTAATTTAGCTTACATAATTAATTAAATTTGTATAGGTCTAATGACATTTACTTAAGTTTACCTATAAGAATACATTTATTATTTCTAACAAAGTTGAAACTTATATTATAAATTCTTAAAGAATAACAGTTTCTTCCACTTGAAAGAAACCTATTTCTTCCGGCTGGTTTTTTCCATGGTTTATTCCGCCGTTTTTTCCACTTTGGAAGAAACTTGTCAGCCCTGACCTAAATAGACCCTAAATTTTGCCTCAATCGACCTGATAGTATTAATGTTACGTGATAAATGAACTTTTATAAAACAATGTTTCCTCTATACTTCAACGAAATATTAAAAAGCTTACTTATAAACTATTAAAAGAAAAAAACACTGGCTTTGTATAACTTAAGAAACTATGAAAATCCTTGTATTTTCTGTAAAAATAAGGATAGCTGCGCTCGATAAACCGAATTTTATTGCCATAGTAAAAATCTGTGGTCTAAGTTTTTTCCCCCAATAGTGGAAAATTTAATGAAACTTTTTTTTTTTTAAATATGTAAAGTTAAATATTTTACTATTTATAAAGTATATGTGCAGATTCCCGAAATCTGGAAGGAGCCACTGGCTCCTGAAGCCGAAAAATCCTGTGGCCACATTGTAAAACAAATGCATAAAAACAATAGTGTTTAGTTTATATGGAGGAAAAAACTAAACAAAAACGCCCAGGAATTCAAAGTGAAAAATAATTTATTTAACATATAGTACACATGTACAATAAAACAGAGACTAATTACTTCAAATGTGTATATTTAATTTAATCTTGAAATTTGAATATTATTTAGAATAACATAAATCTTAAACTATGTACAGTCCGAAGATAAAGTTGGGCAAGATTCGGTTTCTCTCTATTCTAAAAAAAAAAAAAAAAAAAGTAACTAACGCTGTCTCCGCCGCCGCTGCCGCCGGTTTTGAATTTTTTGTGACCTAGAGTCTTTCTTCGTTAATATTAAGAAAACTACTGCATACGAAAATCGATGGTATTACAGAGAAATGTTTGATAAGTACGCTGATGCAGTCAGTTTTCAAATCGAAGAATTATTTTAATAGATATTTAATGTTGAAGTTGGTCAAAATCGGTCCATTAAAAAAGTTTTCTAGAAGCGAAAGCTATACATAGGAATTTAAATAATTTTTAGATCATTTTATGCATTAGAAGTTACCGGTGGCAAATTCACAAACACTCAACGTCGCAGCGCTTTTGACGCCAAGCTCTGTAGCCAAGGGCTTTGGCGGGAAAACGAAATGCGCGCATGCGCCTATGCAGCATTCTGTTCTCGTTAGTTTCGCGGTAGTTGTTTATGTTTCGTCAAATGTTTTTGTGTTATGGATACCCTTACAGATTTTAAGGAAGTTTTTCTCCCCATATTAAGTCAACGTATCCAAATAGTATTATTGATAACTAGCCTCCTCTGGCGACCAGTTTGGTCTCCCTTAAATGTATGCTATGCATTGCAATATGTTACTTTTATTCATAATTTAACTTATATGTTTAATTCTTCGCCAAATCGAGAGATTCTGATAGAGAACTCAAGAACACTTCGCGATCATCGCAGCATTTCGATATTTTAGTTGAGTTCTTTTTTTTTTCCGGAAAACCGCTTAGTTCACTTAGAAATTTATGCTTCGTGTTCGTTTGCTTATTAGTTGCAATACGTTCACAAATGAGAAGATTTTTAAACCTATTAAGTAATCTTCCGTATTTGGGTCTCTAGCCAAATGGCGTGTTTTAGCTAATAGGATTTAGTCAATGATTTTTTTTTTGTGAAAAGCCTTTAATAATACCCACACTTGCATTAAGACAATATTGTTAATAATATCTTTTTAGAGTTGTTCTCCATTACCCTGTCGATTTCCTATGAAAAAAAAAAGCTGTACACAATTTCACAAAAACAGGAGTACTGAGAGAAAAGTCTGGACAGACCCCTGCTATGTGCTAAAGGTGACCCACAAGCTACAATTGAAATTGCATTATAAAAATAATTAAATTTAATTTTACAAAAAAAGTATACTTGATATGTATTAGATATAAGTGTAAAATTTTACAAAAAAACAGTGGCACTCCGGGAGTGCCAATAGAAGTGAAAACTTCAACAATTACGTTTTTTGTTTACCTGCAGGTTTACCTGCAGGCCAAATATTCAGCATTCGGTTTTCAGCCAAAATCACTATTCGGCGCATCCCTACATTTGATGGTTGATAAATTTTCTGAAATATCAAATTCCTTGGGGGGGGGGGGCTATTGCTCCCCCAGCCCCCCTCAAATGGCGCACCTGGATGGCTAATATTTCGGCAGGGATTGCAAATGGGCAATATCGGCTAAAGGGAGTGGAAGTGGGGAGGGTTTTTGTGGAAACAGAAAAAACACATTGCTTCTTAATTACAATACATACCAAATCAGTTTAAAGTTACTATTACTTCTAGGAAAAGGGCCAAAAAATTATGTATAACAGAATTTTGACATAATTAAAAATGGGCTCAAGGAGCTAAAAAAACAGTGTTTTAAGAAGAAAAAAATTCATAACTTCGTCAATTCACAAAATATCAAATCAACTTAAATTTATTATAAATCTTATTAATATTATCTACAACTTTTATACTGACAAGTTTTTGATAGGACCAAATCTTGCAGCATTAAAAAAAAAATAATAATAAGGGGTGAAGAAGAAAAAATTCACAACTTCGTCAATTCACACGATATCAAATCCGCTTAAATTTATTATAAATCTTCTTAATATTATCTAAAACTTTTATACTGACAAGTTTTTGATAGGACTCTTGCAGGAAAAAAAATTAGTGGTGGAAGAAAAACTATCGTATTAACATGATTATGATAAAAACGGCAATTACAGAGAAATGAATTTAAAAACTCATCAAAAGCGGTCAGATAAAATTGTCTCTTGTCTTGATTTAGTTTTTGTTGGTAAAATTAGTACTTCTAAATCTATCTGTGCCTGTAGGCCGTGCCGACAGGGTTTATTTTTTAAATGTATAATTACTGTATTTTTTTCAGCATGATTTGATTTATCTTAATCAACGATCTTTTAAAATTTTGATTTTTCATATGCAGGCTAAATTTCGTCTTAAAGAACTCTATTCTACTATAATGTAATCATGGGCATCCGAAAGGGGGGGGGGGATAGAAGGGAGAGAAATTAATTCCCCTTAGATTTTCAAATTTTATGAGCTAAATTTTCCTTTTCTCTAATGATTTGAAAGAAAGATTATTATTCTCAAGTAATTTAAAATGATTAAACATTATTGAGAAAAACTAAGGTTTTCTCTGCCCCTTGAAGCTCTTGTGGAAGATAATATTTAATTCTGTTTTTCTTTTTTAATTTATGTGTTTAAAAATTATCTTAAACGGGTGTTGAGAGGGACACAGGCCGCTGATGAAAATTTTAATGAGCTATTAGAATTTTCTTTATATATACTAGTTGCGTGGCAACCCCATGTATTGCTTTTAAATTGCATGATATCATTCGATTCTTCTGTGCAAAATGAAATCTAACTTTTCTGTAAATTTAGAGTGTAATTATAGTATTAATTTTATTAAATACAATATTTCAAATAACAAATTATATTTACAATTTAAGTCAAAAGTTTTCCCAATAAAAATGCACATATTCTATAACTTTATTTGGCAAAAGCTTTTTCTTCTTCTAAGCTTTGGCTTCTAATTTTGGAGATAGTAGAAATGACATCATTTGGGTGAACTTATACAAAAACTAAATGAAATACCTTCAACCTTTCATCCCTTCGGGGTCGATAAAATGAGTACCAAGCTTGCTTGGGAACTAAACACCGAGGGTCTCGTGTTGGGTTGACCACCTGGCCGGGACTGATGCTGATAGCAACTCGGGGCCCAGGGTCAAGTAAACAGAGTTGGGCACTGTAGGCCCTGATCCTTCACGGATCGTACAGCCACAGGTTTAGTTTTTTTTTTAGATGAAATACCGGGGTTTTAAACATGTTTGATTAGAAAAATCAATTTAAAAATTAAACTCCTTACAGGCTATGAATCTCGCGCAAATAGGCTCTCTTTTTTAATATATTGAAAGCCTTGAGAAATTTTGTTTTTATACCATTATTTAAAAAAAAAAAAAAAAAAAAAAAAAAAAAAAAATGTTTCCTAAGCCTAAATAAATATAGTCTTGATTTTTGCAAAAAATTGAAAAAGAACTGTAAATTCATGAAAAGCCCTTCATGATATCACTTTCTCTTGTAAAAGCCATGCATTAACAATATATTCGGTTTAAATATGAGGTCATACGTGAATTAACCTATATTATTCAAAACTATAAAGAAATGGCACATCTAGTATTTGTCGAGAATTTAAAAAAAAATCACACACTCTTGACATCATAATTCACTTTTATATTTTAACAGAACAGTAATAAGGCTACTATAATTTGTGACTCGCGCTATAGCCAGTATACACGCCAGGGCACATTGCCGTTATCATTATCTTTTTACACGTGAAGGCTTCGCAATGGTACTTCATTGTGACATTTGGTAATTTTTGAAGTTCAATATTTGAAAAACGGCATAATCGAAATTTATATAAAGAAAAATACAATTTTTTAACTTTTCTAACGCAGTTTGTCTAACAATTTTCTGACAAATACTTTCCGAGTTATTAATATTTTCAGTAACTTCAAATGTTTCATCTTCCGAGATTAATCTGTGGCAACGATTAGCGAAAAAGCCAGTCGTCAGCAACGCATAGATTTTTATTAAATAAGATGACTTTTTTGATGGCGAATTTATTCAAAAGTGTTTTATATTTATGAATTAAAACAAATGCTTAGAAAAATATAATTTTGTAAAAATATTATAAAAATGAAATATTTTGTTTTTAACGTCCTGGTGAAAAGTTTTAATCACCATTTTAAGGAAATAGTTGAAAATCTGTTTTCTACTTTAAATTAAATTTAAAAAGCTACGATGGATTTTTCTTTTCTGTTTGTGTCAATGGAAGTTCTCAGTGTTCCAGTTTCTTTCAAAAATAAACTGATTCCTGAAGCTTGAATATGTGAAAAAAAAGTTTGTGTTTCTTGAAACTTCCTTGAAAAAATACAATTCAATCACAATATTATTTCCACTACCTATTCAAATAAAAGTTAATTTCAATTTGAAAATGATATCAAACAAAGAAATCTAATTATTCCTATCGTTTTTCCCTTTCTTCTTTTTATCCAAGAAAATGGAACAATTTAGTTGCCATCACTACAAAACTGTCAATAAAAATTACGAAAAAATTAATATCTCGAAAACTAATTCAAATTTCAAAATTCTAATACACTTTTGACATCCTCTGATCCTTGCAGATAACAGGCGTTAATTTGATCGCCCAACGTTCCATATTCTAAGAGGAGTAGCAGTGAAATACAAATGGACAGTCACTTTTTAATATAATAGACTGATGAAGTTTTAATGTCGTTATAAAAAATTAGCCAGAGACAAATGCTGAACTATTTATATTGTTTTAAGTACAAAAATGCGTTATTTCCTAAAGAAGCCTTCGCGCGATGCAGATAGATAAAAAAATTCATGCTTAAAAATTATTTTAAAAATCATAATAAATCAGTCAATTAAGATATAGTTTTCAAAGGAATTGCGGGCCTATATCCCACGTGTTGATAATCGGCCGTCATAAACACAAACCAAACCAAACCAATCAAAGGAATTGCATTTAAAAGTAGATTCTTCCCCTATATGATGGTGTAAACGTTAAAAATGAGCGATGTTTAGAAATGAAAAAAAAAATTGCAGTAGCAAAAATTGCGAAATTTTATCATCAAGTGTTGCCATTCGCAAAATGACACCAGGGTTACGCAAGAATACGTTTGTCCTTTATAATATAGACTATTAAACCCCGCGGCTTTGCTTACGTAATAGTTGAAATATGCCAAGTGATATTTATATGCCTAATTTTTATTAAAAGAAACTATACTTTTAGGAATAATTCAAAAATTACTATTTAAAACACAGTTTGACTAAACTTCATTTTATTAATTATTCTTCTTATCATTAAACTTCTGAAATTATCATTTCAGTATTCATTTGAAGTTTTGAATTTTTTAGAAACCATATTCTTAAATCTTAAAATTAACCATCATGTCAAATTTCCAAGTTTCTTGTCTAACAGTCTACCATCTCTCTCAACATAAAATACTATGTTGAAATAGGGACTGTCGCCATTAATTTTCCAACATTAATTTTGAAATCGGTGTGATATTTCCTAATATTCCACAGAAACGTAATTTAGAAAGCTTTTAAAGGCCTTTTTTAGAACGTTTGTTGTTTTTGCCAACCCCAAGTGGTAGAGTCACTGGCATAAAATATAGCCTGTGTAGGATCAGAGACTGTCACCATTGATTCGCAACTATTACTTTTATAATCGGTTTATATTTCCTGAGATTGCATAGAAATCGTAATTTAGGACTTTTTAGAACGCTTTTCGCTCCTCCCTTTCGCTTCACCCCTTTTTAATTCGAATTTACGTTCGACTGTTCTTAGAGGGCATATATATGTTATAAGTAATTACCATGCCATATTTAATGTATCTAGTCTCTTTAGTATTACAGAAATCGCAATTTAGAATGTTTATTGCTCCTGAAACCCTCTGGTGTTACCAACATAAAACATAGCTTGTTTTTGAGCACCAACAATTTGCAACCATTATTTTTAAAATCGGTTTGTTATTTGATAAGTGCATAAAAATTGTAATTTAGAACGTTTTTGGAACGCTTTTCGCTCACTTCATCCTTTTAAATTTGGAATTTTCTTTCGATGGTTCTTAGAAAGCATTTGCATCTTATAAGTAATTACCAAGGCAAATTTCAAAATGTTTGACCCCTCATTTGTGCAAAAAACGAAAATTAGAACATGTTTTGCTCTTGCAACCCCCAGATGGTAGTGACAGCAACATAAAATATAGCCTATGTTGGAGCAGGAACTGTCACCATCAATTTGCAGCCATTACTTTTGAAATGGGCTTGATATTTCCTGAGATTTTGTAGAAATTGCAATTTAGAACGCTTTTAGAACACTTTTCGCGCATTTTCACCCATTTTAAAGCTTCAATTTTTCTGAAACTGTTCTGAAGGAACATTTATATCTAATAAATATGTACCATGCCTAATTTCAAATTGCTAACCCCTACCGATCACAAAAATCGCAATTTAGAACGTTTTTTGCTCCTGCAACCGCCAGGTGGTAGTGACACCGACATGAAATAGCGTCTATGTTAGAGCAGAGGCTGTAAGCATCAATTTCCTACCATTACTTTTGAAATCAGTTTGATTCTTCCTGAGATTGCTCACAAATTTTTCATTTAGAACGTTTTTAGAACGCTTTCCCGCATTTTCACCACTTTTAAATTTCAAATTTTTAAAGAAATGTTCTTAGAGATGATTTATATTTAATAAATGTATACCATGCCAAATTTCATGAATCTAGGTCCTTCCATAACACAAAAATCGCATTTTTAGACCGTTAAATATGGCCTATGTTGGAGCAAGAACTGTCACCATCATTTGTACACCATTATGTTTGAAATCGGTTCAGTACTTCCTGAGAATGCAAAGAAAACTCAATTTAGAACGTTTTTCGCTTTTCGCGCATTTTACCCCTTTTAAATTTCGATTTTTTTAGGAAATGTTCTTAGAGATCACTGATATCTTATAAATAACTACCATTCCGAATTTCATGATTCTAGGGCCTTCCATAACACAAAAACCACAATTTATAACGTTTTTCGCTCCTGCAACCCCCAGGTGGTAGTGACATATACATAAAATAGAATCTATGTTAGAGCAAGGGCTGTTACCATCAATTTATAACCATTACTTTTGAAATCGATTTGATACTTCCTAAAATTGCGTAGAAATCGCCATT